>CM040127.1:268480494-269898495 GCA_022559845.1 Amorphophallus konjac
AGGGCGCGTGTGGACGCCATGGGCTTTGGAGCTTTCCTTAGGATCGAGCCCTTCTGGCTCGACCTTCCTCTTATCCAGGCACTGAGGGAGCGGTGGCACGCACCGAGCCGGGCGTTTCTGATGCCCTGGGGGCATATGGTGCCGACGCTGGAGGACGTGGCTCGGATCACCGGGCTACGAGTTGACGGAGAGGCAGTCAGCGGGGTGACCTACCCCGACTACCGAGAGAGTGCCCTGGACCTGCTATGGTTAGAGACGAGCGTGACTGATAGAGACAGCAGGGTATTCGGCCGAGTGGAGATCATGGAGGCGCTCGGATTCGTCGACCCGCGCCAGCGGGTTAGCGAGACTGGAGCGGAGTTCTTGGCTCGACTGGAGGGGGATGCTCGTGCAGCTTTCACCCAGGATCCGAGCGAGAGGGAGCTGGTGGATCTAGACCTTCGGAGGTTTCTTTTCTTCTTCCTGGGCCGCCTTCTGCTGGGGACGAAGGGGGATGGCATCCACTGCCGTTTTCTCGGGATCTTGGCGGATCTGGATAGAGTGGGGCACTATGCGTGGGGAGCGGCTCTGCTTGCCCATCTGATTGCCGATCTCTCCCAGACTTCGGAGAAGGAGACGACAGTCAGCGGCTTCGCACCTTTCCTCCAGGTAAACATTTTATTTATGCATTCCCACAGTTAAATATGCAATTATTGTACTAATGATGTATGATGGATGCAGGTGTGGAGCTATTACTATTTCCCGATGGGGAGGGCTAGGCATGGGAACAGGAGGGCCGTGCCTCTGGTGCGGCAGTGGAGGCCGGTCGTGGTTGCAGCACCCCACGGCTACCAGCTGGCGTCACTTCGTCGGGAGCTGAGCGAGTATCCCGAGGCCATGGTATGATGCGTATGATTTTTTTGTGTTTATGCATGTGACTGAATGGTAACTAACATGATGTATGTATGGTGATGCAGGTGGTGTGGAGGCCCTACCTGGGCATGGGCGATGCTGGCCAGCCCTGGGTTGTAGCGGGTCTTCCTCGCTTCAGGCGGGACGTGTGGGTCCATTGCCTGAACGAGATTGAGCCGCTGCGGCTTAGACTGGTCATGAGGACGTTGGGGCTGGCCCAGGAGTGGGTAGACGTAGATGCGCCGGCCCGCATTGGGCGGAAGACCAAGGGGAAGGCGAAGATCGTGGACTGGCGCACGCGCTTCCCAGCACAGTACCAGGACTGGCAGCAGGGCGGGGTCCCAGTAGTGTCCCACGTACAGGACAGCACAGACTACATGAGACGGTACCGAGCTACGTACGGGGACCGCCTCTCCTTGGGTGGTATGGCAGGGGTAAGTGAAATGAAACTGCTCCACCTTTCTATATGTATATGCATGGGATACTAACTTATGTGTAATGCAGGATGCTCGTGATACCATGATCGCCGACCTGCGGGCCCAGTTGGCGGACGCCAGGCGACAGTTGGTGGCCATCCGACAGGAGTTGGAGATCCTGGTGAGTTTATGCAATGCATTTTTTTTGTGACCTGGATTTTTGATGCTTAGCCTTTGACTGACGTTTGCCCCGTGTTTCAGCGGGCCCACCAGACAGCGGCAGCCGGGATGGCTGGTGGAGCGGGTTCCAATTCGCGGGGCCCTCCTCCGGAGGTTTCTGCCCTCCAGGAGCAGCTGGCGTACGCGGTGGCTCGGGCTGAGGAGGCCGAGCGTGACCGCGAGGCTCGAGTGAGTGCTTGCTTGGCCGCGACCCTTTTCTAGCTACTTTCCTTCTATCACTGTTCTCTTACGGTGCATGCGTGCCTTGACAGGTGGCCGAGATCCGAGAGGCCCTGGCGCGTGCTGTTCGTGCCGAGCAGGAGCGCGACGCTCGGGTGGCGGAGCGTGACGCCCGGATGGCGGAGCGTGACGCCCGGATTATGGAGCTGGAGGAGGAGCGTCGACGAGAGGCTGAGGAGCTCCCTCGTGACGTGCTGGATCTGCGGATCGCCCTCGAGTTGTCGAGGAGGGAGGCAGTGAGAGAGAGAGAGGAGAGGGAGAGAGAGAGGGAGGAGCGACAGCGGGATCAGACCGAGAGGAGGGCTCTGGAGGCCCAGCTGCTAGAGCTCCGATTGAGTCTTGGCACGGCGGAGGGGAGGCTTCGGGAGAGCGAGGAGCGGTACCAGAGGGCGAAGGAACGCGGGGCGCGACTTCGTCAGTCTGGTTCTTTTTCCATGGGCAGCTATCTGGTTTCTTCGGCCGAGGAGCGTCGTCGCGCCTTCGAGGCTGGAGTGCCACCGCAGGGCGAGGCGAGCACGGCTTCTCAGGGTTCACAGAGGTCGCGGAGGCCCCCTAGGGATCTCCGTCAGAGGAGGGAGGAAGGAGATGACCAGGAGGGTGACGGTGAGAGTTAGAGAGTTGCTTGTACGTCACCCTTCTCACTGTATGATGTACTTTCGGCTATTATATGAAATGGAAATGGCTTTTGTGTTGTGTGTACTTTTCTCTCTCCCACACTTTCTTTTTTTGCACTGAGTTGTCCCTTGAGGCACGCTCCGCGAGACCTTGCCCTGAACAGCGGGGAACTATGCTTTGCACGGGGGGATTTTGTTTCCTTTTCCCCCTTTTGGGCGCGTCCAGGCGCGAGGACGCGTCTTAATCCTTGATTTAAATTTAAAGCGACGGGTGGTCCTTTCTTCTCCCGTGCCTTACCCGCAAACGAGCCCGCCTTCCGCCGAAACGCGCTTGCCCCTTTTTCGTCTTCCTCCTCTTTTGATCGATGGAGTTCGGTGGGCCCGACCGTGGTGAAGGTGGAGAGGGACGAGGAAATCCTCGCCCAAGGAGGGACGCGCCCGAGCACGGAACGGCGTCCATGGAGGAGGAAGGGCCGCTTCGGGCCCCCGAGGGACCCGAGGGGCCCGATGGCGTGGGAGGAGGTGAACACGGTCCGGTAGGTCCTCCGATCTCTTCCTCTTTTAATTCATTTTGGGTTTTGAAGCGAGCCGGGCGAGGAGGAAAGGGTTCGGCGAGTGTTGCACTCAAATGATGGACGCGTCCTAGACAGGGGACGCGTTCCTTTTGACTGATATGGGACCCCTTTCTTGGTGCAGGACATGGCAAGGACCCTGGGCCTGGCCGATGAGTGGGCGAGTGCGGACGAGCCGAGCCGCGTCAGGAGGAGAGTCGCGGCAAGGCGAGGCTCGAGGACTGGCCCGTACGTCTCCCTGGACAGCAAGGGGGTGTACTGGTGCAGGACAGTGCCGACTTCCTGCGGCGGCAGAGAGAGAGTTACGCGGGGCTTCCCCAAGCTGGGGACACGCGTGGCATCGGCGGCTCGCGCGCCCAGCTGTCAGAGACTAGGCGGCAACTGGCCGTCGCTCAACATGAGCTGTCGCTCCTGGTAAGTTACGTGCCGCCCTTTTAACTTCAGATTTTGGAGTTTCACTGACGGCCGTTGTTTATTTTGTTCCAGCGTGCCCAGCAGACAGCGACGGTGGGAGCTGGCTGGCGGATCTTCAGTTCCTCGGCCCCTTTTCTCGAGATTGCTTCCCTCCGGGAGCAACTTGCCGGTGCGGTGGCCCGTGCGACCCGGGCGGAAGAGGAGCGTGACGCCTGGGTGGCGACTGTAGCGGAGCTGCGGCATCGTGGTGAGGAGAGACCTTCTCCAGACATCCTGGAGTTAAGGGTTCTTCTGCAGATGATGAGGAGAGAGGTAGAGAGAGAGAAAGCCGAGAGAAGGTCCGAGCGACAGCGGGATCTGACCGAGAGGAGGGCCTTGGAGGCCCAAGTGAGGGAGCTCCAGCTGGGCCTTCAGGCCGTCGTGCAGAGGCTAGGAGGGATGGAGACGCGCTACGAGAGAGCGCGAGAGTTCGGGGAGCGACTCCGCCAGTCCGGTCGCTTTGCCGCCAGTGGCTTCTTCGCCACGCCAGGGGAGGAGCAGCGAGTCACTGCTGCGGAGCAGGCGCCCAGAGGCGAGGCAGGTGCTACTGCACGGGGATCCCGGAGGCTTCTGAGGGACCCTCACCTCGGGGGAGAGGAGGAGAGTGCCCGGAGAGATGAGTGATGGTGAGGATTGGCGGGCTAGTGGACCCGTCACCTCTTTATGTTTATGATGTTTTTGACAGCTTATGTAGAATTATGAATGGAGTGATTTGATTTTCTGATGCTTGTTTGTCCTCTTGTGCGTTCCTTCTTCCCTACACTTCTTCTCCTTTGCACTGTTCCCATGTGACGGATCTGTCGAGACTCCGCCTCGAGCGGAGAATCACGTCTTGTTGTGACCATTTTCCACGGGAATCTGCCGTCGAAGTCAATACTGACGGCCCTAGTTCCTTTTCCCGGATGTTGTGCCAAATTTTGCGGGCGTCCTCCAAAACATGATAGGGTATCCCTAGACAACATAGGGGCTATTCGTCCTATTCTTCGTCCAGTCAATCACCCTGTGCGAGCGGTGAAGCGACACATGGGGCCGCTTGGTCGGTGTCTTATTGCGAGGGCTATCATCGACAGGTGATGGAGGCAATCTTGGCCCGCACTCCTTCCATTTCTATAAATTCTTGTCCCTTTTATCTTCCCAGGTATATCGAGGAATAACTCGAGGAGCACAAGTTCTCACGGGAGAGGAGGAGTTCAAAATTCTGAGAGTTGGATGGAGGGCGAATCTTCCCATTCCTCGAAGAGAAGCAGGTCCAGTGGTAGTAGTTCCAGGAGGCTTTCAGACCTTGAAGGGCACTTCAGCGAAAGGGCCCAATCACAACTCGTAAGCCAAGTTTTCTTGCCCTTTTCTCATTTTTTCTTCCTTTCTTCTGACCAAACCTCACCCCCATTCCTTGTATGTGTAGGTTGTGATGAAATCACAAATCTTATGGGAGTTGGTAGTAGCAGCGTACAGGGGCCTCCCAGATTTTCAGAAGGCGAGGCTAGACGTGATGGGATTTGGTACCTTCCTTCGGATCGAGCCGATCCAGCTTGACCTAGTCCTGATCCAAGCCTTGTGTGAGAGATGGGACCCAGTGAGCCGGGCATTCCTGATGCCCTGGGGGCACATGGTGCCCAGCTTGGAGGATGTGGTCCGGATCACAAGCCTGAAGGTAGAAGGCGAGGCAGTGACCGGAGTCACTTACGCGGACTACAGAGAAGGTGCCCAGAAGTTACTGGGTTTGGACCTAGATGGTCGGAAGAACAGGTCGGTAGCTAGGGCGTCCCTCATGGATGCATTAGGGCTCACCGACACTCGTCGGCGGGACGACGAATCCTCAGAAGAGTTCATGGAAAGGATGGAAATAGGATGCCGTGCCGTGTACTGCACAGATTTCGGCAACTGGGAAAGATGTAACATAGATTTGAGGAGATTTCTCCTCTTCCTTTTGGGGAGATTGGTACTGAGCTCGAAAGGGGATGGTATCCAATGTTGCTTCCTGGAGCTGCTGTCAGACCTTGAAAGAGTAGGGTATTATGCCTGGGGAGCCGCCATGCTGGCACACTTGTTTGCAGGCCTATTCCAAGAAACGGATCGTGAGATGACTGTGAGTGGTTTCACACCATTCCTCCAGGTATTTTTTTTTGGTTTTGCTTGTTTTGTATTTTTTTGTGTTTTTTCGCAAGGTGCTGATGACCTGCGCCGAGCAGTTATGGAGCTATTATTACCTCCCTATGGGGAGAGCTCGACATTGGCGACCCGTGATGGTGCCGCTAGCCAGGCGGTGGGAACCCGTCATGAGTGCGGCACCCCTAACCTACCAACTGATGGTGTTAAGGCGGGAGCTACAGGAGTTCCCTACGGCGATGGTAAACTGGAGACCCTACTCAGACATGGTCGATGCCAACCAGCCGTGGGTTCTAGCAAGTCGTGCCCGGTTCGGACGGGAACTATGGATGCACTGCCTGAATGAAATCGAGCCGCTTCGGCTACGATTAGTTATGAGGACTTTAGGACTGGCTCAAGAATGGGTGGATTCAGCTGCGCCACCTCGTGTCGGGAGAAAGACGCGGGGACCGGCGACTTGCATTGACTGGCGCGTGCGATTCCCCGAACAGTATGAGGACTGGCAACGGGGTGGCACGATTGTAGAATCACAGGCGCGGGACAGCGAGGACTACTTGCGTCTATATAGGACAAAGTACGCAGAACGGTTCCAACCCCGGGGACTTGTGGAGGTAGGTTTCCCCTTTTTCTCTTCTCTTCTTTCTCCTTTTCTTGGTTTTTCTGGTGAAAATGCTGACTTGTAAGGCTGCAGGATGTCCGGGATGCCATGATAGCGAATTTACGAACTCGCTTGGCAGAGATGGAACAACAGTTGGGCGATGCCCGCGGAGCTACGAGCGCCTTGGTAGGTGTACAGTACGTTCCTAATTAAAACCCCAGATTCCAGATGTTGGCTGCTAATTCACATGGTCGTAGCATGCCCAGATTGGCGCGGCCTCCCCAGCGATGGGAGTAGGTGGTGCCTCTTCCAGCTTGTGGATTCCCACCTCAGAACTTGACTCGCTTCATGAGCAACTTGCTCACGCCACGCAGCGTGCTGCGGAGGCAGAAGGATGCTCCGTATACAGGTAAAAGTTTCAGCGTTGAGTTCTCTTTGTTTACGCCTTATCGCGTATCTGAGATGGTACACTCGGCAGGAAAAGGAGACGGAAGAAGCGCTTGCCCAAGCTGCGCAGAAGGAGGCTAGGATAGCAGAACTGGAGAGGGAACTGCGGCGTCATCCTGATGACGACTCATCCAGGGATGCTAT
Organism: Amorphophallus konjac; assembly: GCA_022559845.1. Taxonomy (NCBI): domain Eukaryota; kingdom Viridiplantae; phylum Streptophyta; class Magnoliopsida; order Alismatales; family Araceae; genus Amorphophallus; species Amorphophallus konjac. The sequence continues at coordinate 268,487,195 of CM040127.1, forward strand.
GGAACTGAGGATCACTCTCCAGTTAGAGAGGGAAGACCGTGAGAGAGAACGGGCAGAGAGGGAAAGAAACGCAGAGAGAGAAAGAGCCAACAGTTTGGCTGAAAGGGAGGAGCGAAGGGCCATGGAGGCCCAACTATTCGAACTCCGAATCGGCCTTGGTCTTGCTGAACAGTGGCTGAGAGATGGTGAGGAGCGCTACCGAAAAGCACGAGAGCGTGGCTTTCGTGTTGGTAGCTTCTCTGCTGCTTCCGTGGATCAACGCCGGGATGTGGGAATAGGAAGAGGAGTACAGAGCGGCAGGAGTACCGCTTTTCGTAGTTGGGTAGCACCTTTGAGAGTGTTTTGCCCGGAGAGTAGTGGGACGAGTAATGCAGAGAGAGAGGGCGGAACTTGATGTAAATTTTTTTGGTTTTTTTGGAATAAAACACAAGGTTTGGTTTGTTTGTTTTTCACCTTTGCTTCAGTTACCTGAATCCCTGCACATATCACTGAAACAAACAAATCAGAATTTCTGTTCTGACTTGGCCCCTTGCTCAATAAGCAAATGGTCACTGTGACTGTCCTTGATAACTGGTCAAGGGGCCAAGCCTTTATTTAACGAAGGCAAGGGAAAGATGCGGTGATGATAAATGCGACAGGCAAGCACACGAATGCAAGCGATATTAAAAAGTGAGATGCTGCACGCAAATGTAATCATGCAAAATTGATTTGTTTTCTTTTTTTTATATTTGATATTTTTTTTTTGTTTCATCATAAAAAGATTTTTTTTTGTTTGCAAATATGTACATTTCTCTTTTCCATTTTTTTGTGCTTTTATCATTTCAATTTTTTTATTGCTAACGCCCGGCAAGCACCCAAATGGCACCTAACCTACGTGAGACAGGGGTTTCTTACTAACCTCCCAGGTATCTAAGTGCACATCTAGGTTGATTTGGGCCTCTAGACCCCTCGAATGACGATCCCGCCGGCTAAGACTTACCCTGATGACAATACCGTCATGCCATGCTTAGGCTCCCAGTTGCTTCCGACCACAGGGATTCACCCAAAAGGTGTTTGAGGTAGATGATTTGCCCGACCCGGGTCTGTTTCCTCACAACTCTAGATGGTATAAGATGGAACACCCTGGAACCCTAACGACCAACCGCGCGACGCTGACCCGGAATCAGACGCCGTCGCACCCATAGGTGACGCGCTTGCATTGGCCTAAGCCCGAGGTTAAACAAGAAGACATCAAGGTGGTAAACAGGGGTCTTGACCAGCCAGAAACACAGAGACTCCTTCGCAGCGATAGCTTTTGCTTTTCAAAGTAGGCAACCAAAATGTGTATATTAAAATAAGGTCGCAGACCCTGGGCAGTTTTCACCTTTCAGAAACTCCATCGAACCTTCATCTTTAGAGGGAGAAGGAAGAGCGTAGGGGATAAACCTCCTGAGAGGACCGGCAAAGCCGTTAACCCGGCGAGCGAATAAGGGCCCATTAACTCTTTCCTTTCGGACAACTTCGGACCAAATCTCGAGCATTTACATTCCACGGCCCCCCTTTGTGGATTCAGACTTTTGCTTTGAGGGGTTCCGTTTATCGTACCAGGCACGGTCACGACCAGGCTTTTCTCTTGATTTTGATTTTGTATTTCTTTCTGTGAGGGAGATATAGTCGTTTGACGTTGGTGGGCTCCCTCTTCGTATGCCTGCGGGGACACTGCCCTCTTCTCGTGCTCTGATCGATGCTCGAGGAAATGGGTCCTACTCTTGCCTTTGGGGTTTGAGTTTCGGTTTCTCATGCTCAGCGTTTTAAGGGCGCCGACTGTCTCATTTGGTCGAAGAGAAAAGAATAAAGATTACAGCTTCCGGAGATCTTCTAGGTGTGGCCCTACCGTAGGTGATGCTACCGACTTTTTTTGAATAAAATACATAAGTGAGCACATGTTAGCTTCCTTCGAGCGAGCATAGGCCGACGTGGCCGGACAGGGATCTCCACGGTTCTGGCAAACCAAGACCCGGTGCCTACCAAGCCTTAATGGGCCCTATCCTAACATGAAGGTTAGATGCAGGGACTTAACTACATGGTGCCTGCCAGGCATCGGCATTTTGAATTTTCCATATTTTTAGTGGTTTTCAATATTTCCTTGTTTTTGATGTTTTTTATCTTTTCATCATCATTTTTTTTTGTTTTGTGCTAAGGGTAGTATTTCTTAAGATAAAGCCCATTCCAAGGGTGGGATAACTCGGTCCCTTCGGCGTTGATTAGCTTGTAGGCGTTGCCAGGGTACACGGCTTGAATTACAAATGGTCCTTCCCAATTGGGTTGGAGCTTAGAACGCGGCCCTCCAGGTTTGACAAAAATTCTTTTTACGACCATCTCACCGACTTTGAATTTTCTCTCAACGACTTTCTTTTGGTAAAAGCGAGCGAGTCTATTTTGATACACACGCGCGTGTTCGGCGGCGGCCAGCCGCTTCTCATCCAAGAGTTCCAACTGGGCGAGGAGTGAATTACGACGATCGTCGAGGGGAAATTCCTCATCCAATTGTACCCTGAGAGAAGGGATCAGAGTCTCGTACGGGACTACCGCTTCCATACCATAAGTGAGGGCAAATGGAGTCTGCCCGGTGGGGGTACGGATTGAGTGCGATAGGCCCATAGGGCTTCGATAAGCTTTTCTGGCCAGTCTGAAAACTTACTAGACTCGCAGGTTTTTTTGATGATTTTGAGCAATGTTTTATTGGTGGCCTCCGCTTGGCCGTTACCTTGTGGGTAATAAGGCGATGAATGATGCAATGCAATTGCGTACCTTTTGCAGAGGTCCTGTAGGTCCTGAGAAATGAATTGTGGCCCATTGTCGGTGACGATCGTGCTTGGGACGCCGAATCTGGCGAGAATGTTCTTCATGATGAACTTGCAGACTGTTGACGCCTTGATTTCCGCGTAAGCTTCGGCTTCGGCCCATTTGGTGAAGTATTCCGTCGCAGTAAGGATGAAAGATTTCTGCTTGGTGAGGGAATTGGGATCACCTAGGGGACCAATGATGTCGAATGCCCACATGGAGAAAGGCCATGGGGAGGATATTGGATGAAGTGAGGAAGATGGTGAATGGATTTTATCGGCGTGAAGTTGACACTTGACACACCTACGGACATAGACAGCACAATCCTCTTCCATAGTGGGCCAATAAAAGCCTTGACGAATGATCTTCTTGGCGAGCATCTGACTATTCACGTGGCCACCGCACACACCCGAGTGCGTCTCTTCTACACATTTCCAAACCTCATCGTCACCAAGACATCTTAACAGAATACCAGTAAGGCTCCTCCTATAGAGTAGACCTCCAATCAATGTGTATTTCTGAGCCACCCTTCTTATGGCTTTCTTGTCCTCTGTGGTGGCCCCTTCAGGATAAGACTGATCTTGGCAATATTTGACAATTTCATAGAACCATGGTTTCTCTTCATCAGCCAGTTCTTCTTCGGCCTCTGCCAACATGAGCTCCCTCTTCTCAAGGATATCTTCCTGCAGGATCTTCCTTGCTATCCTGTCTTTGATGTTTACGTAGGAAGCATCATCGACTGCAGGGGCGTGAAGTTTGTAGATGGAAATGGACTTAAACCATCTTCCTAGAGGGAACCTTATGGATGATGCCAATGAGGCGAGGGCATCGGCGAGAATATTCTGATGACGAGGGATATGAACAAAGATCAGTTTTGTGAACAGTTTGGCAAAGGCAGCAGTGAGTTCTTGGTATGGCTTGAGTTTGGGATCGCGAGTGCGATACTTAGTGAGTACCTGGCGAAGGATGAGTTGACTATCACCTACGACTCGCAACTCAGTGATACGAAAAGAATGAGCGAGTCCTAGGCCAGCTAGAAGAGCTTCATATTCGGCTATATTGTTGGTGACTGGAAATTTGAGCTGGTATGCCAATGGGAATGTGAGGCCTTCCGGCGACAGGAGGGCGATGCCGATTCCTCTCCCTTGAGAATTCAGAGCTCCATCAAAATATAGCGTCCACATTGGCTCATCTGATTGGTTGATGGACATTAGTTCCTCATCTGGAAACTCTGATTGGACGGGATCGAACTTGGGAAGAGGATGGTGAGCGAGATGCTCGGCTATGGCATAACCTTTAATCGCCTTTTGCTGGATGTAGGTGATGTCGAACTGAGAGAGAAAACTTTGCCAGCGTGCTAGCCTATCCGTAAGGACGGCTTTCTCCAGAAGGAATTTGATAGGATTCATTCGAGCAATCAAGTGGACTTCGTGAGCCAAGAAGTAGTGCTTCAATTTCTGCACTACCCAAACGAGGGCAGCACAGGTTTTCTCCATGCCGGTGTACTTCTGCTCACAGGGATTGAGAAGTTTGGACAAGTAATAGGTTGCCCGTTCCTTGCCTTCTTCATCAGCTTGTGCGAGGACGGCTCCCACGGAGTCATCCAAGACTGAGATGTAAAGGATCAGAGGTTTTTCTGGTTTAGGTGGAATGAGAACGGGTGGACTAGCCAGATATTCCTTCAACCCTTCAAAAGCTTTCTGACATTTAGAATTCCAGTGGAATTCTACTCCTGGCTTGGTCAACTCGTAGAGAGGTCTACACCTTTGTGAATGTTGAGACACAAACCGACGAATAAACTGCAGCCTGCCGATTAAACCTCGGACTTCCCTCAAATTCTTGGGAGGCGGCATATCCCTGATAGCCTTGGCTTTGTCGGGATCTATCTCGATCCCTCTTTTACTCACAATGAACCCCAGCAATTTACCTGACGACACACCAAACACACACTTTTTCGGGTTCATTTTCAATTGGAATTCTCTTGACCTTTGCAAGACCTTAGCCAAAACTTCTGGATGTTCCATCCTGGTCCTTGATTTCACCAATAAGTCATCCACATACACTTCCAGATATATGTGCATCATGTCATGAAATATGGCCATCATCGCTCTTTGGTAAGTAGCTCCAGCATTCTTTAACCCAAACGGCATGACCACGTAACAATATGTTCCCCAAGGGGTAGTGAATGACGTCTTTTCCTGATCCTCTTCTGCCAAACGAATTTGATTGTATCCTGAAAATCCATCCATGAAAGAGAGGGTTTCATAACCTGCCGTGTTATCAATCAACACATCAATGTGAGGTAAGGGAAAATCATCCTTTGGACACGCGCGGTTAAGGTCCCGGAAGTCGATGCAAATCCTGACTTTCCCATCTTTCTTCATGACCGGGACAATGTTCGCCACCCATTGAGGATAAAGAACGACTCTAATGAACCTGGCTTTGTGGAGCTTATCGACCTCTTCTTTCATTTTCAAAGCCATCTGAGGGTGGAAACGCCTTAACCTTTGTTTTACCGAGATGGACCCTGGTTTTAGGGTTAAACGGTGTTCGACCAAGGTTGAATCCAAACCCGGCATATCCTCGTAGCTCCATGCAAACGTGTCCTTATATTCCTTGAGGACCTCAATTAATGCCTCTTCTTCAGAGGGTGGTAGGTTGTCACTTATGAGGATGATCCTAGGGTCTTCCTCAGTCCCCAAGTTGACTTCTTTGGTGGATTCTTCTACGGCGGTTGACGGCTCGTCGAATCTCCTCATTCCGCTAGCGTATGCGCCCGCCGCATCCTCATATTCTTCACCCTCATCTTCAGTGGGGCATTCTTCATTCGTGATCTCGTAGACTCCATACCCTTCATCAGATGCACAGTCGCCCTCGCATTCTATTTCGGGTAGCTGGATGGGATTTTCTAACAACTGGGGGATGGCAAGAAGGGCCTGACACCTGGCGGCCAAATCCAGAAGGAATCGACGAGGGATCTGCCTACCCTTGGATTTCTTCCTAGGTACTACCCTTGGCCTATCATTCCTAGATTGACTGACAATATTTACAGAAGAAGAGGAAGATGAGGAGGATGGTGTAGAATGTACAGGAGAAGACCCCTCAGAGGAGGGGTAGAAAAGGTCGCTCATCGGACCTTGGACGGGTGGTCCGCAAGGCGGTACGCACCCGTGGGAGATGTAGGAGGTTTCCTCAACGAAGATGTGTTGTTGGGGAGTTTGAAAATTGACGTTTTTTTTTCGTTTTCATTTTTAATGACAAAGCAGTGAAAAGAGATTGGAGGAGAGAGAAAAGGGGTTATGGCTAGAGGATTGTGAGGCTCATAGAGCAGATCATGGTTGAAGACCTGACGCGGGTTGAAAAGCCCGCGTAGGTATGTAAGCAAAGAAGGGGACCTGGGAAGATCATCAGACAATTGTCTGGCCCAGGAAGAAGATATCAGCAAAGGCTGAGACGAGTGGATGGAGAGGATGGCGGCTAATGAGCCGTCGACGGCAATGTTGAGGACGGACGAAGATCCGTCGATGACAGAGTCCTTCTGGCGAGGACGAGGATAGTTTGGAACCTTGGCAAGAGTGGTAATATTCTCTGGTATTTCGGAGATCAGTGGTGGTCCTTCAAGCGGTGGAGACGAGAACATCCTTTCCAGTGCAACGGAAATGTCCCGTATGTCGAACCATTTGTCCCACTCGCATTCCGGATCTTTGATCTTGCCTCTTTTGGTGATCCTCGGACATTTTTCAGCCAAATATACAGCATGTGATCCCCCATGTGCTTCTCGTGGGTGATCTCCCATCTGAACAACGGGTCCTCTGTTGAAGTGGTTTGATAGAGTCCACGTGAGGGGCTTCCAATCTGCCTTGAACGGTCCTTTGAAGCCTAGGCCAAACCTGCGATTCGGCCTAATTTCCTTTGGCGGTTTGAGCATACCCTGTGACTGTGCGCCCAGACCTTTCCTTGTTGATAGCCGATGTTCCTCATAATCTCCCAACCTTTGGAGTGAAAAGGGAGACATGATGTTGCGGTTGCCCTGACCGGCTCCTTTGGTGCTAGTGGAATGTGAGATGGATCACGCACGTCCAGCAGTGACAATATGGGCCGATGAGATGGCCAAACAGAGGGCAGAGAGGTGTTGATAGCATCCACTGTGTGAAGGACAGGTGTACTGACCACTTTAATAATTCTCCCATTGTAAGGAAACTTCATGCACTGATGGTTGGTGGATGGCACAGCGTCCATGGCTTCGATGTAAGGGCGACCCAGTATAGCCTTAAATGTGGGGTCCATGTCGAGGACATGGAATTCCGTGGGATTGCCATGGGGCCTAGTTCTGCCTTCAGAATAATCATCCCCTGCGGCGGCCTTTTGCTATTGTCATAAGCCGTGACCGTGATCGAGGAAGGTCTTATTTGTTCCTCGTTGACCCCACACAACTGAAGAGTGCTCATGGAGATCACATTTATGGATGCACCCGTGTCCACAAGACACGGGTTTATGGATACCCCATTAATTTTTATTGAAATGCACAATGCATATTTCCGAGCTTCCTTGGGAGCGAGCTCGTAGTTGTGGAACATGATGGCCGGTTGTGTGTCTGTTGGGGTCAGGACGGTCGAAATCTTCTCCACGGGGAGGTCTTCATTAACCATGACCTTTTGAAGATATTCCATCAAGGCCGCCTGGTGGGATGTGGATCTTTGAAGTAGCTCTAGGATGGAGATCCGGGCAGGCGTCTTGTCCAAGTGTTTCAGTAGATCATACTGTGTTCCAGGGATAGCTCTTTCTGGTTGTTCTGCATCATCCTTCTCTGGCTGAGATTGCTCGGGATTCTGACTGTTGTGGGGGAAAACCCTGTGGAAAATCCTTCCACTCCGGAGCACCATTGCCTGCGGCTTTTGTACCTCTGTGGGGGTAGCAGTGGGTTTTAACAGGGGTTTGAGGGGTAGTAGTGGAGGAATGGTTGATGAAGCAGGGGTGATGACGGGAGCAGGGATTCTGATGAGGGGTTTGTTAGGTGGAGGCATGGCGGAGGTAGAGGGGATATCGCGCGGATTATGAAGGATAAGGGGTTTGGAAGGTGGAGGTGGAGGTAAGGTTTGAAACGGGTAAAGGTTTTGAGGCGGATGGTGGGTGATGAGTGGTTTTGAAGGCATTAGTGGTGATGTGGTGGAGAAAGACGGGGTTATGTATGGTGGACGGATGATAAGGGGTTTAGAAGGCGTAGGGGTAAATGTGGTAGAGGTGGATGGTAAAGTGGGGGAGTGGGAGAAGGTGAGAGGGTGTGAAGGCGTAGTAGAAAGTGTCGGTTGATAGGAGGTCGGGGTGCGGATGAGAGGGCGTAATGGTAGTGGAAATGGTGAAGGCGATACCGATGCGGGTTGATGAGAGAGAGGTGCTACCCGGGCAAGGTGAGGGGGTTGCATGACGATAGGGTTGGAGGTATAAAGAATGGAGGTACTTTCCTGGTGCCACACCTGCTCTCTCCCGACTTCCGGGAAGGAGGAGATGGGGTTAACCTGATGATTGGGCTGTTGGTGCTCCGGTAGTGGATTCTGGATTATGCCCATGTCGGGCTGTTGTTGTGGGGCCTGCTGAGGCTGCTGTTGTTGTTGTGGTTGCTGCTGCTGCTGCTGTTGTAACTGCTGCTGTGGCCTCTGAGGAGGTCTCCTAGCCTTGAGAGCCGCGACGTACCGTCTCATCTCATCCCAATCTATTTGATGTTCATCATTCATATCATGGATGTAATCTTTGAAATGGAAGCAGTAATCCACTGTGTGTCCCGGCTGCCTGTGGTAGACGCAGTATTTGGAGGTATCAACATTGGGGGGCCAGGCGGGCCTTTCTCTGGGTAGGGCGAGTTGGTTTGATGCCATGAGGGCATTAAAAATATCTGCTAAGGTTTCTGGCAATGGTGGATAGTAGGCTCTCTTAGGACCGAGCGGCCTCCTTTGTTGCTGTTGGGGACCATAGTTCCCCGGGGGTGGAACTTGGTTGTACTGAAGCGGTGGTTGTTGTTGCTGAGGTTGTGGTTGTTGTTGCTGGGGTTGGCGTAATGGAGGCATATTATCCTGGGGTGGATTATTTTGGGGTGGAGGACGGAGAGGGAAAGGACCTGGTTGAAGGGGTAGTCGGGGCATTTGTTGAGGCCTTGGGTTGACTGCATAGTTGGCATTGTTGACCGCACTGACTTGCTCATTTGTCACGACCCCTTCTGTGGCTCCGCCCGGGACACCAGCGCCTGTCTTTCTGACCACTTTGGGCTTCGGCGACTCAAACATGTTCATGATGGGGGAGTCTTTTAGCTGGGTTTGGATGTATCGGGCCCTTTCATAGAGTTCCTCCATTGTAGTAAGTTTATTCATGGCGAGGACGTGTCTGAACTGCGGGGTTGCATTAGACACAATCATTTTCACTTGTTCGGGCTCGGAGAGGGTATCCCTTATTCTTTCCGCCAGAGACCTCCATCTATCAGCATATCGGACAAAATCCTCGTCGGGTTTCATCTTTTCGGCCACTAGGTCGGTAATGGAGAGTGAGGGACCGACCCTATCCCTATATTTCTGCAAGAACCTTCTCTGCACTATTTCAAAATTCTCGGCCTCGCGGGGCTCCAGAGAATAGAACCACTCAAGCGCGGGACCATCCAATGATCTCCGAAAGAGGTATGCCAGGGACCTCTGATCGTTTTGCCAATAGGAGGACTCATACATGAAGTCCTTGAGGTGAATGAAGGGGTTGCCGGTACCATTGTATCTGCGGTACGTGGGCATTTCGGAGGGAGGAAGATGAATGACGGGGAGGATTGGCAAAGCAACCTCCGGGGTGGCTTTCACGTCCACCATTCTTCTCAGATTTTGAAACTGCTCGTCCATGCGATTGAACCTATTGAGGAGCGATTGGGCGAGCTCCTCTGGGGGTGAAGGTGGCACTTGCCATTGGGGGAGAAACTGTCTCCCGGAGACTTGAGGGGGAAACCCGGAATGAGAGGGAACTGTCGGACCACCGACAGTTGGCCCTGGCTGAAACGGTGTGTGAGGAACACCGGGAGTTTGAGATTGTGACGGGAATTGGAATGAGGGAGGTTGTTGGCTCGCTTGTCCTTGAAGCGAGGGAGACTGGATGGCTTGCGCCAATGAAGGAGATGGAATGGCCTGCACGGACTCGTGGAGAGGTGCGATAGCCGGAGTTGACTCCTGGGGCGTGGGGGAAACAGATTTCCCCTTTAGAATGGCCTGGAAGGCCCGGAGCTGTTCAGAGGTAAGCTCCGTGTTGGCGAGGACGCCCAGTAAGGAAGTGATATCCTGTGGCGGGGACGTGTCCCCGGCAATAACCTGCACCTCATGCGAGGGGTCATGAGAAGGACCCGAGTCCATAGCATAGACTCGCGGGTCGGCTGTCAAACCACGGCTAGGGTGGTTCTCCTCAGAAGACTCGTGAGACATGCTCACAGTTCTCCCAGAACGCAAAAACATACACTAGCAAGTAGGTAGCAGAGATTATCAAACAAGTGGATGCCTTTACGCCTTTTTTTTGTTTTGATTTTGATGATTTTTTTGTGTGTTTTTAGCGAGATCCGAAGTTCACACAAGATAGGGACCCTAGTTTATTTTTGTTTCACCGCCGTGTCAGCTAGGGTCTCTCGTCTCACCACGAATGAAATGACTAACTTCGGGGAACTTCAATGGTACAACCAGCCCAGTGAACGAAGAGGAGATTCTTCGATGTCGGGGACTTACGGAGGTCCCAGTGTAGGAGATTCTAGTCCGTTGAGAGGAATTCCCAAACGGAGAGTCCTTCCTTCACCGGGAAAGGGTGATCCTCAAAAAAAATGAAAAAAAGGATAGAAAAGAGGAATGGATGTATGCAATGGAATGCTGACAGATATATGGAGTGGGAAAACAACAGAAATAACAAACATATAATAAACAAAGAACCAATCAGAACTGACGGTGCTGCCGTGAGCACAACGGGGGCGCGCGTGGGCGCCAAGGTGGAGAGGCACGGGTGGTGCCGAACTTGCAAGGGTAGCCGAAAGGAAGCAGTAGAGGTCCCACCGTGATCGCCAATCTGTGAGCGACGTCACGCGGTTCGGAGTTCGATGGTGCGGGGAAGAGGATGCGGAGAGCGCGCGGGCTCCTCTTTTTGTTTGTTTTGCTGTTTGCTGCAACACAGAGATGAGAGAAGAGAGAGAAGGGGCCACCACGGGAGATTGCTCCGGCGGGGCGAGCGGGACAAGTATAATATAGCAAGATATGGGGTTCAAACGGCCATAGCGGGAAGTGACTCGCCGCGACCTCGGGGGGACGGGAATGGTGCAGAAATTAAATAACAAGAATTGAAACGGCCATTGGGGAAGTGACTCGCCGCGGCCTCGAGAATATGAGCAGAATATAGCAGAATATAAAAGAGAATATAAGAACAGAGATTTAAACGGCCATTGGGGAAGTGACTCGCCGCGGCCTCGAGAATATGAGCAGAATATAACAGAATATAGAGAGAGTATAAGAACGGAAATTTAAACGGCCATTGGGGAAGTGACTCGCCGCGGCCTCGATGATATGAGCAGAATATAACAGAATATAGAGAGAATGTAAGAACGGAAATTTAAACGGCCATTGGGGAAGTGACTCGCCGCGGCCTCGATGATATGAGCAGAATATAACAGAATATAGAGAGAATGTAAGAACGAAATTTAAACGGCCATTGGGGAAGTGACTCGCCGCGGCCTCGATGATATGAACGAAATATAACAGGATATAAAGAGAATATGAGAACAGAAATTTAAACGGCCATTGGGGAAGTGACTCGCCGCGGCCTCGATGAAAAGATGTGATCGCCAGGGGCCGAAAGACCCCAAAATAAGAAAGTGATCGCGCCTACCTCAAGAGCGGGAGATGGCGGGTTGCTTCTTCCTCTCCTTCCGGCCGGCCGACGGAGAGGGCTTTCCTCGGCTACCCTTGCAAAACAACGACAAACAAATGACAAGTGGCTTAGAAAGATGAATGTGTAGTATTCATATCCTTGCAATAAAAATGACGAAATAACGGGAAGACACACACCTGGTTGGTGTTATCTTTTAAACCCCTCTCGGACTCGAGTAGGAGGAAAATGAGATGATGGATGCGAGATGATGAATGCAAAAGAACTACGAAGAAAAGGAAAGAGTTGGCTTATTGGATGTGCCGGTGGTGAAATTCGGCGGAGCTCCGGCAGCGTGGGGACGACGTAGAAGCGCGGTGGATGAAGACGACCTTCCTCTCGCGAGCGTGGGCACCCGAGAAGCCGGCAGAACCTCCACCTACAAAAGACCCCACGGGTTAGAAAAATGACTCCGTAGCCTCTGGGCTCCGGCAGCCTATCGGATCACTGCTTAGCTCCCCTAGAACTGAGGGGGTGGGCCTCTATTTATAGAGCTCCGGAAGGTGGAGGCGTCCAGGACCCTGGACACCTCCATCAGGGCCGAAATAATATTTTATTCTATTTTTATTGATTTTTTTGGAATACTTTTGTGGAGGCGTCCAGGGTCCCGGACGCCTCAAGCAGGTCCACCGAAAACCGACGACGGCCGCACGCGGTTCGGCACAACGCGTGGTTTTGTGAGCGGCGCCTCGTGATTCAGAAATGGGCGCGTCCAGCTGACCGGACGTCTCTATATTTTGGATTTTTTCACACACGACAAACCGTCGTTCGGTGGCCGGCGCCCGTGAGGGAGTTGATGGAGGCGTCCAGAGGCCTGGACGCCTCCAAAAATATATTATTTTATTGGTTTTCTTGTCTTTTTATGATAGGGCTGGCATTTTAATTTTTTTTATTTGTTTTTATGGAGGCGTCCAGGGGCCTGGACGCCTCCATTAATATTATTTTTTATTTATTTTATTTTTTTATGCCAACTGGCATTTTATTAATATTTATTATTATTAGTTTTTATGGAGGCGTCCAGGGTCCTGGACGCCTCCATTAAATATATATATTTTTATTTATTTTTGGGCCCTGAGAAAAATAATAAAATAATAAAATAAATTAAAAAGATGGGGGCGTCCAGGGGCCTGGACGCCCCCATTAAGACCCACCCGGGTCCTCAAATCAGGCGTCGGCGGCCGCCCGGTAGACCCCCTTCTTGATTCCGGAACCTCTTGATGCGTCCGACTGGTGTTGATGCCGTCCGAATGCCGAGACGATTCCGGATGCCGAAAAAGGCAGAAGAAGACCCGAGAAAAGGAAGCACTCGAGTGATTCAGAATGCGTAAGCCGTTGCGGGGCGTTGTATAGTAATATGAGACTTTCTCAGGAGGCGTCAAGAATGGCGTGTCTACACTGAGGAGAAGGGTAAACAAAAAGTCAGTGAGCCTAGTAGAGCTAGCACATCTAAGCAAAATCCTAGGGCTCAGACTCAGGTTAGGGGTCAACCTACACAGTCTCATAAACCCTAGGTTAAAGTCACTAAGTCTCCACCATCATCACCACCTCTGAAGAAGACCCAAAACAAACCTATGAATAGGACAGCAGGGTCCAAGGTGCAGGGGAGACAGAATGCTGCTAGGAGTCAACCCAAACATTTTACCTACCCAGAGTTCAGACCTATCACAATGCACAGTCAACCTACTTCAACAGGTCAGATTGGACTAGAACTCCGGGGAGGCATACAGGTCTTGCATATCAGGCTGCACAATATCAAAGACCTTACACTAGCAATTGGGTAAATGGGTATGGCAACTGGACACCTAGGAACCAACATTTCTTTAGGTAGCCCAGGAACTACTATGGCCAAAACTTTGTGAACACAACCTGGCCAAGGCACTGGCACAGAAGTAACAACACTGTCAATAATCATGCTGCTGCCAATAAGAAGAGGAACAACAACAAAAGAAAATCTGTAGGATCCACTGAACAAAATTTATTTAAACAAATGTGGATTCCGAAAAGCCTTCTTTCTTGCTTTGCTTCTAATTCATCTGTTATGGAGCCCAATCAGTCTTGGGTTCCAAACCTCTTTACCTAATTGTGTATGCAGGTATGTCTGGCAGCCAAGAACAACTTGTGGTACTTGGATAGCGGCTGCTCCAGGCATGTGACAGGAGATAAGGCCAAGTTCTGCATGCTGACTGAGAAACTAGGAGGCCTTGTCACCTTTGGAAGTAACACAAAGGGTAGGATTATTGGATCAGGTAAAATAGGTAAGTGCTCTACCTGCTGCATTGATGATGTTATGCTGGTTGAAGGGTTAGCTTATAATCTACTTAGCATCAGCCAGTTGTGTGATAAAGGATACAATGTTTTATTTGATTCTCAATGCTGCAAGGTTTTTGAACCTGATTCTGAAAGTGTCAAATTTTCTGGAAAAAGAATAAATAATACATACATGATAGATTTAGATGACATTCAACATACTAACCTTTGCCTTACTGCCAGTAGAGAAGACTTAGCATTTTTATGACATCGTAGGTTAGGTCATGCTAGTTACACTGTTTTGCACAAACTAAATAAGCATGGCATGGTTAGAGGACTTCCTAAAGTTTCCTTCAAGAAAGAAAATAAAATCTGTGATGCATGCACTCAATCAAAGATAACTAGAAAGTCATTTAAGTCTAGAACTGAAAATCTATCTTCCAAACCCTATGAGCTGATACACATGGACCTTTTTGGGCCAACCAGATCTATCAGCTTATCAGGGAGGAGGTATGGGTTTGTCATGGTAGATGACTTTTCTAGGTATACTTGGGTTTATTTCTTATCTAATAAGAGTGATGCCTTCTCAGAATTTCAGGAGTTCTATGTTAAAATAAATCAGAAAATTGAAAACATTTTGACTGATCATAGAGGTGAGTTTGAAAACTCACAGTTTGATGAATTCTGCAGGTCAAATGGAATCAACCATAGGTACTCCTCACCAAGGACACCTGAGCAGAATGGAGTTGTGGAGAGAAGGAACAGAACCCTAGTGGAGATAGGTCGTACACTCCTTGTTGAAGGTGGTCTACCAAGGAAATTTTGGGTTGAAGCAGTGAACACTGCATGTTATGTAATTAACAGAGCCATGGTAAGACCTTCTACCCAGCAAACACCATATGAGATCTTAAAGGGTAAGAAACCTTCTATTGCTCATTTCAAGGTTTTTGGATGTAAATGTTTTATTCATATAAATGATAAAAGAGACCTTGATAAATTTGAACCTAAAGGTGAACCAGGAATCTTTCTTGGTTATTCTGAAAACACCCGAGCATATAGAGTGTACAATCTGAACTCTAAAACTGTTGAAGAATCTCCACACATAGTTTTTGATGAATCCTTGGTAAATTCTAATGTTGGTCAATGCAGGAATGAAGACAATGGTGAAATTTTGAAGGAAGGAGATCCTGCAGACAAATCCGAGGATGAAGAAGGACATACAGAGCTTAATGAAGAGGAGCCTACAGTTCAGGGGGAGGTAAATCAAACACATGACAACTCAATTGTTAACATTAGATATCTTAAAGATCATCCTGTAGATAATGTAATTGGAAATCTGCATGACCCCCCTAGGACTAGAGGCCACCTGAGAATTCAACATGAACTGAATGCTTATGCTTTTGTATCAAACACAGAACCCAAGTCCGTTGACTGTGCTCTCCAAGATGTGCATTGGATAAATGCCATGCATGAGGAGCTCAATCAATTTGACAGGAATAAGGTGTGGCATTTGGTTCCACCTCCTGATCATGAAACAGTCATAGGGACTAAATGGGTGTTTAGAAATAAAACTGATGAATCAGGGAATGTTATTAAAAATAAAGCCAGACTTGTAGCTCAGGGGTACAATCAGGAATTTGAATAGACTTTGAAGAGTCTTTTGCCCCTGTAGCTAGGTTAGAAGCAATCAGAATCTTATTAGCTTATGCATGTTCCTAGGAATAAATCTTCAGCAGATGGATGTGAAATCTACTTTTCTGAATGGGGAAATTAATGAGGATGTCTATGTGAGACAGCCTCCTGGGTTTGAATGTTTAGATTTCCCTAATCATGTTTACAAACTCAATAAAGCTCTCTATGGTTTAAAGCAAGCTCCTAGAGCTTGGTATGACAGGTTGAGCAAATTCCTCACCGACAAGAATTTCACAAGAGGTATAGTTGATCAAACATTGTTTACCAAGGTGAGTCATCCAGATATTCTTATTATTCAGATTTATGTGGATGACATTGTGTTTGGGTCAACTAACCCCAAATTGTGTGAGGAATTCTCTCAAATTATGACTGATGAGTTTGAAATGAGCTCAATGGGTGAGCTCAAATTGTTTCTTGGACTGCAGGTTACACAATCAAAAGATGGCATATTCATTTCTCAGTCCAAGTACATAAAGAATCTATTGAAGAAGTATAAAATGGACAACCTCAAGGAAATAGCAGCTCCAATGGGTACCTCAACAAATTTAGATGAAGATTCTAAAGGTAAACCAGTGGACCAAAAGCTATATAGAGGTATGATCGGATCCCTTCTTTATCTTACAGCATCTAGGCCTGATATTCAATTTGCAGTGTGTTTATGCTCTAGATTTCAGGCTAGTCCTAAAGAAACCCATTTTAAAGCTGTGAAAAGGATTTTTAGGTATTTACTAGGCACCCAAGAGCTAGGTCTTTGGTATCCTGCTAAGTGTGAGTTAGAGCTTCTAGCCTACACTGATGCAGACTATGCTGGGTGTCGAGTAGATAGAAAAAGCACTAGTGGCTATTGTCAATTCCTTGGTGGCTGTCTAGTGTCTTGGGCATCTAAGAAGCAACACACTGTAGCATTATCTACAGCTGAAGCTGAGTATGTTGCAGCATGTAATTGTGCTGCCCAAGTACTTTGGATTAAGCACCAACTGGCTGATTATCAGATAAATTTGGGATGTATTCCACTTTTATGTGATAATACTAGTGCTATATGCCTTGCTAAAAATCCTGTTCATCATTCTAGGACTAAGCACATAGAGATAAAACATCATTTTCTTAGAGATGCTGTAAATAAAAAGGAGATTGAAATGAATTTCATAGAAACTGAAAACCAAATTGCTGATATTTTTACTAAGCCTCTTGGGAATGAAAGATTTAAATTTCTTAGAAGAGAACTTGGCTTATGTAAATTTCAGCATGATGAATGATATGTTCAGCTGCCTTGAATAAAATTTCTGATTTGGACTTGCATCTGATAGCTTGAATAAACCTGTGGATGTTGAATGTGGCATCACACTCATGATCATCATTGCATATCATTTAGTCATGATTGTGTCTAAGCTCTCTCTCATTCAATTCTTGCCATTCATTTGCAAAATTGCATGCATATAGACAGGGGGAGTTTCTGCTAGAAATTCAGAGTGTCTTCAACTTTCTTGAATTCATTCATCCTTTAATTCTGAATGTCGATTCTGACATTATGGCAATCTGTTAGTCAGTTCTGATTTCTAAGCAATAGAAAATGGACTTCTTCAGTTGTAAGAATTTGAATTGCTTAAGGACTGACCTAATGGTTTAAATTTTATAACTTTTTGGAGTTTAAAAATTGCAATCAGTATAGGAGTAAGCTGAAAATTGATAAAACTCTCAACCCTTATCTTATTTCATGTCAGACAAAGCTAATCATATCTGAAATCATGTTAGAGAAGCTAAGTATGTGTATTGTTCTTAAACAAGTCATTCTGAAACATATAAAGGAGTAAAGGACAGCTAAGAAAGATATTGTAAAACATTGAAAATCATTGCAAAATAAAATTGGCAGAGCAATGACTGGTAAATCACTAAGAAACTGAGTGATCCATCAAAGAAGTGGATAACACTTATGTCATGAGGTGTATCAGCTATCTCTGTATAAAATGATCAAAACAGTAGGGTGGTTTCATTGAGTACCTGGGGATAACTGGCGTCTGATAAATGTGTACCCTCACACAAAAAGGTGTAAATCACTTTTATTGAGTTTGATCATGGCAGAATGGTCCATCATGTTGAGTATCTAGGGGTATTGGCGTCTGATAAACGTATACCCTTATGCAAAAAGATAATGGCACCTGAATGCCCTTAATGAACTTGTATTGAAAATGCTGCTCCATCAAAAGAAATTTCATGAATGTCAATTTGTTTAATTTCAATACATGACTTGGTATCTCTCAATCATTTTTTTTGAGACTATGAAAGTAAGATATTTTGAAACTGACTCTCTCATGCACATGTGATTATGGTTTATTGTTTTATCATGCACAACGAACTTATCTATTGATTGTAGTGCATGAACTCAAAATTTTATAGTCTTTAAACCAGCACTCTATCTGAAAGTAGTTTCTAAATTCATATGACTGAAGACTCTGTGCTTTAGAATGCTTATTCATGAAATACTTGTTCAGAATGCCAGTCAGATAACTTCTTGATCTTTTCCTTGCATTCCCTTTCCCTCCTCTTTGTTGATGGCAAAGGGGGAGAATATCCTGTCGGGGGAGAATATGTTGTCTGAATTCTGAATTCATTTACAGGGGGAGTCTGGGGCAGTAAGTTGCTTGCACTGTGTAGCATGCATTCATAGCATCTGCATGTCAATCTGAATAACAAATCATGTTTTTCATCAAAATACATAAAAATACATCTGTTTGACAAGATGTTGCTATTCTATTTAATAAGGGGTTGCCATCATCAAAAAGGGGGAGATTGTTGTGACTCCTCTGTGTTGATGATGTTGACATTTGCTTCATTTCTTTGGCAACGCCTTATCTTGATTGATTGTTTATTTTGATTGATTAGCAATAGTTCCTATTTTGATGAAATTGCTTTTATCAGGTTGTCTGTATACATAATGTAGTCAGAGTCTATACTGTGTTCTGCACACACTCACAAGTCTTCACAGTGCTTTGCAGCATGAAACTCTATACATTGGCATACATTGCAGCGTCAACGCATTGCATCATCTTTACATGTGTGTACATTGCATCACATCGTTAAAGTCTACACATCGGCTAAGTGTGTACATTGTCCACCTTAGTTAAAGTCCATTCATTGGACTGTGCATAGTCTATACATTGCTCGTCGTTGCAAAGTCCATGCATCCATAGTGCATTTCATAGTCTATACACTGCACGTTCAAGTTCAAAGTATATACATTGCTGCATTACATGCTAGAGTGAAGTCTGTACAGCCGAAGCACACATATCAAGTCTATACATTGAGCTACTGTGCAAGTCCACACATTGGCCTTCAGGCTTGAAAGTCTGTACAATGGACTGTGCTTCGCAAAGTCTACACATTTGTCGGTGATAAGTATATACAGTGAGCGTCTCATGAAGTCTGTACACCACTGTAGCTGCACCGTCTCAGACACCATCTCATTTAGCATCTTAGGCTTGCAAAGTCTATACATTTGTCGGTGGAAAGTATATACATCCATCGTCTCAATTTGCGTCTCATTGGAAGTCCATACAGTGCACTATGCATCCTTCGTTGAACTTCCAAGTTTATACATTGAAGCAAAGTCTGTACAGCCATCAGTGATCTTCCAAGTATGTACATCCAACTGTTCATCTTCGAAGTCTGTACATTGGAAGTTTTACCTACGTTTTCCTTCAAGTCTATACATCGGTAATTTTACCGTCGTTTCCCTTGAAGTCTATACACTGATCGCTTTACCGTCGTTTCCATTTGGAAGTCCATACATTCGCTGCTTCTTTGTTCAAGCCTATACAACCTTTCATTTTGAAAGTCTATACATCGGGAAGTCTTCACATTGGCTGCTGAATGATATTCAAGTCTACACATCGGCACTGTAGCATGCATTTCGTAAAGTCTATACATTGCATGCTTCACTCTAAGTCTATACACTCGTGAGTGTCTCATCAAGTCTATACATTGGATGCTGTTCAACAAAGTATATACATCGCATCATATTGTTCATGCAGTGTCTTGGTGAAGTCTATACATCGTTTCACTGTACAGGTCCATACATTGCATTGCATTGGCTAAGTGTGTACATCAGTCTGTCTCTGTTGCGTCTAAGGCTTTGGGCAAAGTCTATACAGACTCCACCGTCTCTTCTAGCGTCTCACGCTATCCAAGTCTGTACAGTGTCTATCTTCATGCATCAATCAAAGTCTGTACAGCCAGGTACGTCTCATTTAGAGTCTAAGGCAAGTCTGCACATTGGACCTTCATTCAAAGTCTGTACAATGTCTCGTTCATGTATTGTTCATGAAGTCTGTACATTGGACTGTGTCTTCGTGCATCATGTTAAGTCCATACACTGAGTCAGGTTCTTAAAGTGTATACATTGGCCTTAGCTCTCATAGTCTGTACATTGGTCCTCAGATTCAAAGTCCATACATTGTCTTCATATTCAAAGTCTGAACATCCGTTCACTTCACTCAAGTCTATACATTGGAGTCTTTCCCTACGCTTCTAAGGCGAAGCCTATACATTGCCTTTGGGTTTCAAAGTCTATACATCGGCCTTAATCTAAAGTCCATACATTGGGTGAGGTTCTTCATAGTCTGCACATTGCTTTACAATTCAGCAAGTATGTACAGCCCTTCATATAAACTGAAGTCTATACATCGTGATGTCTTACACATTGGCTGATTGAATGATCTCAATGTCTATACATCCGATTGTTTAGCTTGTGGCCAAGTCTGTACATTGGCCTTCATGCCTCAAGTATATACATTGCTTTTTCGTTCAAACAAGTCCATACACTGAGCAAGTATACACATTGTGTTTGTCTTGTAAAGTCCATACATTGATGTCTGTACGTCGGCTATAAACCGAAGTCTATACACTGCAATGAATATACTTACAGCTGATGATCCGATACTCTGTCTGACAGGGATTCTCTACAGGGATTGCTGACATGGCTCGTGATCCCAGGAGGATGAGGTGATCAGATGATGACACGTGGATAAAGTTGCCTCGGATCTGGCGAATTCCTTGGGCGGGAAAACGTGGAAACCACGCGCCCTTATCCACCTGCTGCCAGTATATATTGAAGCCTTGGTGTTCAGATGGAGGCTGATCGAAAACTGAAGAGAGCAAAGTCTATACAGCCAGTCTGAAAGCAGCAGAGTGCCATCGATCCACTGTGAGAAGAGAAACAGAGAAGAAGAAAAAGAGAGAAGAGAAGATCAAGAGAGATGAGTTGAGAGAGCTTGATCGAGAGAGTGAGATTGTGAGAGTTTTTGTTTGAGAGGTTGTATCTCAGTCTCTTGGTTCAGAAACCAGAGTTGAGCATTGCTTATTCGAGCTACATTCCCATTTGGGTTTTCATTTTCGTTTTGCTTCTGTCTTTCATTTCCGAATTCCTGTTTCTTCAAGCTGTGAGTCAGCGATTTGCAGTGGAAGTCTCCACTGGACGGGTTAAGCTGTATTTCCCCAGCAGTTGCAGAGGATCTATTCCTCTGGTCGGCAAGCTGTAGTGCCCAGCGAAGCTGTGTATCAGCGGTTGTTGGCCAAGCTATAGTGCCCAGTAGACGCAAGCTGTACTGCGCAACAGTAAGCCATACTCGGTTGAGTGTGGGGTGGACGTAGGTCCTTGACTGAACCACCTAAAAATTGTGGGTGTCTTGTGTTTGTGTGATTGTCTATGAATTGTGTGCGACTGGTTGTCTTGTTTACTTTAAGAGCTTGATTCGGCTCTGTTGAAATATAGTATCAGGGTTAGTGATTTAGCAGATTTGCCTATATTCCACATTTGAACCTTACATTGGTTTTTTAAATAGGCATTAGATCTATTCACCCCCTCTAGATCCACATTTCGTGGAGATAGACTGCGTCTATCTAACTCAACATAGCCTGCTAGGGGCACCGAATCCGTGGGCGACAGTGAGCGAATGAGGTGACTCATTATGGGAGCGAAAACCCCGAGGGCTAGCCTACGAGGGGCACGCGACCCGAGTCACCACAACTCTCGAATCGGGACGACCGATGGAGGGAAGGAAACCCCGAGAGCTAGCCTACAAGGGGAACACAACCCACGGCCACCATGAAGTCCATTAAGAATCGTGGATTTGAACTGTAGGGCTTAGCCCCGTTGCTGTGCACTCAATGGTCAGTAGGGACATTCGTCATCAATGGACGAGCCCTCTGTCGGCCGAGTGGCTGATGTAGAAGATTGGGGGAGTGTCCCCCTCCCCGGATACTGGAGTGAGGCTACAGAGCATACTCCCGTTAAGGTATGAGCGGAGCGAAGAGAGCGGCGCAAGACGTTGTTTGACGATGACAAGTGGACAAACGAATTGCTAAAAATATATTAGAACGGCGAAACCCGCGGGCTAAGCAAGTTAATACCAGCATGCTATGTGATTAGCACAGAGGCCCGGGGAATGGATATATGTATATATATATCATATTCGGAAACAAACCAACAGGGGGCTTGACGCTGAATGAAAAAGAACGATTGAAGCGATCTTCCCCACCCATCTGGCCTGTGAAGAAAAGCACAGGGGCGGTGAAGGGTTCGCTCCCTAGGCGGAGATGGACAGAGATACGCACACAAGTGCGTCTCCGATCACAGAACCCATGGCATATACGGTGCAGAGCCCGGCCATTACATTAGAATCGAAAGAGAAAACCCCGGGGAGGGGGGAGAATGGTTCATGTAGCCCGAGGGCATATCCAGCGTCGGAGAAACCGATTATACGGAAGTACGTATGCCGGGAAATCATTAGATGCACATTCGAGAAGAGATTAGAGAGGGCATAAAAGAGAGATACGGCATCAGCCACAATAGCATTTCATTCATCCCGTGAACGACACAGATATATATGAACATGATGTATATTCCGGCGCCAGCATTGTCGCTCGGCCGCCGTTTACATTAATAGGGAAAGCTCATTACAAACGAAGAGAAGGGGCAGAGGTAATGGTGAGGGAGGGGAGGTCAGGCTCGTATCATCGCCCCTCCCCTCTCTCACTTACATTGTATCAGGGTAAGAAAACCAAAGAAGAAGAAAGGGGATCGACCGGGAGAAAACACGAGAACCCACCTAAACCCTTTATTCAGAATAGAGTATCGGATCCCCCGGCTTCTTTTCTCCGGCTCCGGAGGTATTCAAAGGAACAGACAAGGAAGGCGACGGTGAGAAACCTCGGTGGAAAACCCTACTTCTCCCCCAAGCTCTTCTCTCAGACGAACAGAACTCTCTCCTCGGATTGACTCTCTTCTGTCTTTTTTTCTCCTTTTCGTTTCTGATTTCTCTTCTTTTCCGTGTGTTCTCTCCTTTCTTCTTTTTTCGAAGGCAGGCTATATAGCCTTTTGTTAATCCGGCGCCCCGGGAAGGGGCGCGCCGGATTTGATGGCACCGGGGAACACATCCCCGATCGGAATTGGCGCGCTGGTTTTGATGGTGCCATATTAAGAGGCGCCGACATCCCTTCACGCACCGTTTTAACTTGTTTGCTCGGCGCGGCTCGGCCGATGGGTCCGGAGATGATTCCGGAGGCTCCCGTTGACTGTTCCTCTGGCCTTGGCCCTTGGAAAACCTTGACGGGGTGTCGACAAAGCTCTTGATATGACGAAAGGCCTTAATCAGAACTTCGCGTGTGTCTGGCCCGAGCACACGGGTGTCCTGCTCATACAGCCTTTGGCACTGTGATTTGTGCTTCTGGTTGAGACAGACTCGTGTTCGCAGCTTCCTTGCGGGATGGTGTTGCATCCTGGATAATTCCGCCTTGCATGGCGATCAATCGGCCACTAACGGGCCCATTATGGCGAGAAGCCGAACCCGTGTCGGGTGATCGGGGCCTTCCGCTGATAGAACCCTCGGCACCTCGTCGTGGATGGCCGAGGACATTCTTCCTCTTTAGGAGAGTCATTAGGTGGACCGTCGTCCTTGATCGGACAATGGTGTAGTGTATGTGGCACGACAGAGTCGATGCCGGATCATTGGGCAGGCTTGATCACGCTGCCAGTTGGTTGTGGATTCTTCTTGACTCTCCTGAGGTGAAGTCCCCGATGCTCACTTTAAGGTGACTCGGGGCCCTCGCAGCTTGAGGATCCTCTAGTAAACTGATCTCCATCGGCTTTTGTGCTTCAGTGGGCCATATCATTTGTACCTGCGGCTTGGTCGCCTAAAGGATTATATTTTGAGTGCCAACAGTTCATTACTCTATTTAACTGCCTCTAGACCAGACATTCAGTTTAGTGTTTGCCTTTATGCTAGATTTCGGTCTAGTCCTAGAGAGTCTCACTTGACTGCTGTCAAGCGTATCTTTAGATACCTTGCTGGCACTCAAGATCTGGGATTATGGTATCCTGCATCTTGTGAGCTTTCACTCATTTCATATTCAGATGCAGACTATGCAGGATGTAAACTGGATCGCAAGAGCACTAGTGGATATTGCCAATTTTTGAGTGGGTGGTTGGTTTCTTGGGCCTCCATGAAACAGCACTCGGTTACCCTCTCTACTGCAGAGGTAAAATATATTGCTGTGGGGAGTTGTGGCACCCAAGTGCTATAGATCAAACACCAACTCCAAGACTATCTAATAGATCTTGGATGTGTCCCTATTTTGTGTGATAACACCAGTGCTGTAAACCTTGCAAAAAATCCAGTCCTGCACTCTAGGGCCAAGCATATAGAGATTAGGCATCATTTCATTAGGGATGAAGTCCTTAAAAATCATTTTGATCTCCATTTTATTGATTCAAAAAATCAGATTGCAGATATTTTCACCAAAACCTTTAAGCAATGACAAGTTTTCAACATTAAGGAGAGAGTTAGGTCTATGCAGACCTCAATTAACTCAGGTTTGAGCTGTTGTACTATTTTTGAAGCTTAAAATACTTGTCATTGCTATGATGGTTGCTAGCATATCTGATTTGTCTTGAAATGGTCTATTGACTGATTGAATTGCTTTATGAATGATGGTCACATTCAGGGGGAGTTTGTGTGCATATACTACCCTGTGTGCATTTTGAATGTTTTGCATTGCATATCATCTTTTGTCCTCATGGTACGTCAAATGTCGAGTTATGGAAAGACAGGTTACGCCTGTCTGGAAACTCTCCCCATGAGTGAGGACTGACCTCCGCCAAGTAGCATGAGTCAGAATTGCATACTAAGATCTACATGGTTAATCTTTAGTGCATGAGCATGTTTAAAGCTTTAGCATCAAATAAAGCACTTCTCACTGGCAGCAAGCAGGTGAAATTTTTTGATGATTGACTGAAATCAGAAAGTCAGAGGCACTGGTATTAGAAATTGACAGAAGTGTTTCAGAAATGAAGCAATCAAGGAAGGATAAGAATTAGAGACACTAGCTGAGAAAAGGCTATTGAACAGGTCGACACTCTCTGGTGATGTGCCGACACTTACATTGAAATGCTCAAAGATTAGGCTTATGTTTTCCATTAGGAGGCCGACACCTTCATACAAAGTGTCGGCACTGCCATTCAGCTACTCTAGTGTGTGGTCGAATGGAGAGTCAATCTGTTAATTCACCCTACCTTTTCATTGATTTCTCTATTGAAGATTCCTATTCATTTCTTCATCAAATCTTTTGCTTCTGAACCATTGCTTATTCATCGGGCATTAATTTAGGGGGAGTTAAGATAGTTTCAATTCTTTCATACAACCTTGGCTAAGTCATTCTATTTTACCTCTATTAAGGAAATGGTTTAATGTTTATAATCCTCAATTTGGTTGATAATTGTGTTAAGTTGCACCCACCTTGCTCTTATAATAGGGTTAAAACATTCATCAAGTTTTTGATAATAACCATGGCCTAAGCGTCTGAAAGTTAATTGTAAAAGGGCTTGTTTGGTTAAAGAATCGTTAGCTTGTATTGTCCTTAAACAAGTCACCTAAATTGAAGCCAACTAGAGAATACGCCTCCAAAAACTATATTGCAATAATTTCAGAGCAGTGGCATCATCTTTAGAGAAACTAGATCCTGCATCAATGAAATATAGCCAATCTAGTCATGATGAAGACTGCTAACTCTGATAAAAAAAGAACGGGAAGATAAGCTACATTGAGTAACCAGGGACTCTGGCATTTGAACAACATGTTTCCTTGTATCAAAAAGTGAATGCTATATTAGACTGTTTAATCAAAAAAAAATTGGGTTGCCTCTAGGTCTTACTTCAAACAGGTTATTTTGTTTATTTTCAATACTCGATTAATTTTTCCCCAATCTTGCTTAATGAACTTAATGAGTAAGATTAATAGGCTTGGTTAAGACATTTGACTTCATTTAAATATTTTAATCTTATTATTGTTGCAAAAATGGTTTTTTCTTAATCTTTTATTCTTCAAAATTGAGCTTATAGGCCTTAAACCATTTAAACATAAATAACAAGGGTATTTCAGCAATTTCTTATCTAAATGGTGTTCTTTTAAAAAAGAAAAATCTCTTCTTCACCTTTTTTAACTGGCCGGTGAATATCTTATTTTTATCTTTACCCATTCTAACACTCTCTCTGCAAGACCATTCCCCTGCGCGTCTGCACGTTCTCACCACGGAGGTCAACACTTCCTTTTGTCTCTCTCCGCGAGTGAGTCCTAGCACTCCAGCTAGCTCCACTGTCTGCTGCAACCCTCCAGCATCCCTTCCTTTCTCTCTCACTCTCTGCTCAAGCCATGACTCCTCCGGTCACCCGCGGCAAAAAGAAAGATGCGGCAACACCCAAGGGGGCTCCTATTCAAGCTCCTGTAGTGGGGAAAACAAGAAAGGAAGGTCGCTATAAAAGCATTCATGACAAACTAGCTGCAACTGCATCAAGAAAGAGGAAAGGCGCACCATCTAGGGAAACCGTGGCTGACGAGGGACAGTCGCGAGGGCAACCGATCAAGAGAAAGAAGCTGTCAGCTGCAGAAAAAGGGAAACAAAAACAAGCGCCTGCTCCACCGCAGCCCAGTACTACTCCAGCTGTCAGGGAAGAGGAGAGTGATCCAACAAGAATATTGTTTCCGAGATATGTGGATTTTGATGACCACAAGATGCTCGACGCTTTTCCGGTGTTGCTTCCACTTATAGAATTCCAAGATTGGAGGAAGTTTCTGTCTAGACATAGGGTCTACTACCATTTTCTAGTCCAGCAGTTCTACAAGAACTTATATTATGATTAGAACCGAAAGGCTGTCTAGACTGAAGTCAAGGGAGTACAGATCAAATTGTCAACAAAGCTTCTTCACAAAGCTTTACATATACCCAGGGATGGGGTGTTGGAATCTGACTTCCAAATTGATTTATTTGCTGCATATCTTGGCTGGAAAGCCCAGCAATCTTGAGGATGAAGCTCAATTACTTGTGAAAATTTTTGACACTAACCATTTTCCCCCATTGCAAAGGCTATTGCACCACATGTGCACCACCATCATTACCCCACAAGGGGGTGGCAGAAGTCGGATTACATAAACCTAGCGGTTCATTTTTTTTGCATGTTCAATAATTTGCAAATCTGTCTTCCAAAAATTATGCTGCAGATCATGGAGAGTTGTACAGGGCAAAGGAGAAATCTGCCCTATGCTGCACACTTGATAGTAATTTTTTAGAGAGTTGGAATTTCTTTGGAAAATGAAAAGATGATGGAAATCCCTCAGAGTAATGTGTACTGCCTGAGGTTTATTGAGAACTACATGCACTTCAAGAAAAAAGGAGACAAAGTTGTAAGGGTTTTGCCTAGTCACCAGACTGAACCTCAAGCTGCACCTGCGCAGCAACAACAGGCCGACCAGCAAGCACAGCCATTAGAACCAGTACAACCAGCACTAGCGCAACAAGCTGTAGAGGAGCACATAGAATAGTATGAGGAACAGTTCCATATGGATGCTCACTATGAACAGGATCAACAACAGCAGGATGTGCCATAGGACATGTATTTTGGTCCCATGACACAATTTGGGACTCTTCCACCTCAGACTCCTCCATTTGAACCTAGAGTATATGCTGAAAGAGAGGCACCTCCTGAATTTCATACAGAAGCCTCATCATCAAGAGGACCACAATCTGTTGCCACTAAAGGTCTGATGGGTATTCACCCAACCATGGTTAGATTTCTTACTGCTCAGTTTGTCAATATTAATCCCTCCATTATGCAACTTAATTCGAATGTTGAGAGATTGGATGCAAGGCTTGTTCACATTGAACAAAATCAGAACAGCAGATGGGAGAAGTTTGTAAGAGATAAACACAAGTCTGATGGTCAACTGCATGCCTTTATGAACTCACTCATGGACGTTTGTGAAAAAGCAGGGACTTTGATGAAAAGACTGAGAGAGGTTCATACTGAAACCCAAGAAAAGACAAATGAAATGCTTATGCATGCATATGACATTCGTGAAGATCAAGGCAATATGAATCTCAAGTATGCAACCCTCATTGATACCTCTAACAGAATTGAAGAAAGAGTGGCTGTTGATTCTATAACAATCAGAGAAAAGGTGACTATTGAGGCTGCAAAAATTATGAAAGTCACCACTAGTCTGGAAGCAGCAGTACATGCCAATTCTACACGGGTCATTGATGAAAGCATCAGGCTGAAAGGAAAAGTTCATACTGACTCTAAAAAGCCCCTTGATGCCTCCACCAAGCTTGCAGAAAAAGTCAATGCTAGCACAGCCTCGATGGTAAACATCTTCACAAAAGCTGAAGAAAAGATGGATGTTGTCTATAACATATTGGAAATGGTTGGAGCAGAAATTCTTGAATTGATTCGTCTACACAAAGCTCAACTTCAACCTATTTTGTAAGACACAGGTGATGCATGGTATCCTCGTCCCTCCGAAGCTACATCCTCCTATGTCTCACCACAAGGATCCCAACAGAAAGCCCAGACTGAATACATCTGTAAAATGTTACACACTTGGCTAGATGCTATAAATGACAACATCAAGTCACTTCACCGGTTTGTGCAACAAAGAGATGAGCAGCTGACTCAGAAAGTAGATTCTCTGGCTGCAACTATTCTCCAACTACAACAACAACTCTTAGAGGCACATCAATTGCCTGGTAGCTCTAGCACCATGCCTCCACCAACGCCACCATCTCATTCACCCCCTCCTTGCTGATGCCAAAGGGGGAGACAAGTCTGTTGAGATCATTTCATATAGCATTAGGAATATAGCATTAGGCAATTAGTCAAGTCATTCACAGTTTTTGAGTTTTTGATTGATGTATATGGAACTTTTTTATGAAACCTTTTTGGTTAATCAATGAACTTTGTATCCTTGCTAGTGATCACTGGTTGTATGAAACTCCTTACTCAATGTGAATGAAAAAGTTCTTTTCCAATGGAATGTCTTGAATGCCATATGAATGCTTGTAAATAATGACTCATGGTTGTCATCATCAAAAAGGAGGAGAATATTGTGTCCCCTGGTTTTGATGATAACAAACCATAATTCATTATTAGATGTTTGAGGTATGACTAACAAACTTGTTTAAATTCTAGTTTGGACAAGTACAGGAGAAGTTCACTCAAAGTGTCGACCTGTCATCTGGACATGTCGACATGACAAGAAGAAACTCGTGTTTAAGCTACTTCTGTTTAGGTTCTGTTTGGCACCGTGTGTCGACACCCTGTGAAAGAGTGTCGACACCCTCGGTTTAGCACAGCGGATTTCATCTCTGTCTGGCGCACATGCCTCGACACTTCATATTGATGCCCCAACATGGACGCTCGAGCCGCACGCGAGTGTGGCGCCCGTGTCGAACTGCGGCCATCGAAGTGTCGACCTATTATGCTTGGAAGCCATGTTTCATCAAGACTTCAATGAGAAGTGTCGACACTTTGTCTGAAGGTGTCGACACCATCAAGCTCACCCAGAACGGATCTGAATCTGTTAGAGTCCGCTATCCAAGATCCACAACCAGTCTTGGAGTATCCGCTCACACTTGAAAATTATTCTGGAAGCCCACTTTTGCAGAGGAACTGATTGGGTGGCAGAGGAATCTTCCAGGAGTGGGTCCTTTTACCATTTTGGTTCTCTACCTACCCACGTACTAGCGCGCATGGCAGAAGAGACAATAACGCTGAAGCAAATGAGGAATGCAAGGATGAAGTCCTGCGCAGGAGAGTTCTGGAGAGGATAAGGCTGGAGATAACTTGGAGGTGAAGCAGGTTCGAGCACTTGACAAGCATGCAGAGCAGGGGAAGAAGGAAGGATATCAGCGGTGAAGAGGAGCACAGAAGAGAGTGGAGATCTTGCCTTCCTCTTACCGCTGGCATGAAAGCTATGATATAGATCATCTCCTTCTCTTTCTGGAGCTTGAACTGCAAGGGAGACAGCATCCTCAGTCGCCCTTGAAAGCTATGAAGATCGACCACTGTACCTTTTGTGTTCGTGGTGAAGACCCAAGAAGAAGAGGAAGAGCATCCAGGTGTTGTCCAGTTTTCTCCCAGATAGGACTTTCCTTCTCCCACTGATTTCTATTGGCATACCCTGTCTGTCTATCTTCTTTCCATTTTGTTCTTATCAACACTCATATTACTAGTTGGTTCCCTACCTGCGTGCAGGAAGATGGACTATGTGTTCATAGGTCCGTGGCTTTGGGTTGTGTACCCTCAAGCTGTTTGGTAGCGGATTGGAGAGAGTCATCTCCCAGTTGGAAGCTGTGAATCAGTGGTAGTGCGTTTGCACTAGTGAAGCCTTACTCAGTTGAGTGAGGGGTGGACGTAGGTCTCTGGATAGAGACCGAACCACCTTAAAAACCTGCATCTCTGTGGTTTGCTTTCTCTCTTGCCTTGTCGCTAGATGCTTGGGTAGGAATGCTATTGATATATCTTCTGTGCATTTAGATCATTAGCTAGCGATTGTTCTTGCTTTACTGCTCTTCAATTTTATCTATTTAATATTTCCGCAAAGAAGGTGTAACACCCTCAAATATAGCTAAGTTGTACTCTATATCATCGAGGCGCCTTTTCAAGTATCGACTCAGTTCTTGTAAAGAACTCCGAAGTTAAGCGTGCTTAATGGGGAGTAGTACTGGGATGGGTGACCTGCCCGGGAAGTCCCCCATTCTGGAGCCGATCACTGTTAAAAAGGGATAAAACTGTGAGGCCGGTAGGCCAAAGCGGACAATACCTCGACGGTATAGAGTACGAGGCGTGACAGAATGGTATCAGAGCCTTACCCCCGCCGGAAGTGTGGGAACTAAGTGCCATGTAGGGCAAAGTGCTACGCTATGGGAGCCACCTCTTGAACCCGCAATGGGACAAAGTGCTACATAGTGGGAGCCACCTCTAGAGTCCTACCTGCCCGTGGATTTGATTGCGTGCTATATGTGCCCAGTGACGAGGACGTCGCCTATATAAGAGGGGTAGATTGTAACACCTTCAAATATAGCTAAGTTATACTCTATATCATCGAGGCGCCTTTTCAAGTATCGGCTCAGTTCTTGTAAAGAACTCCGAAGTTAAGCGTGCTTAATGGGGAGTAGTACTGGGATGGGTGACTTGCCCGGGAAGTCCCCCATTCTGGAGCCGATCATTGTTAAAAAGGGATAAAACCGTGAGGCCGGTAGGTCAAAGCGGACAATACCTCGACGGTATAAAGTACGGGGCGTGACAGAATCAAAAACTGTCACGCCCCGAGCGCGGAAGATACCCGGAGATGCGCGACGAGTTTATATCAATCATGTCAATCAGAGTAGTAGTGTATTCGACACAAAGATAGAGTGCGTAAATATAAATATAACCCAATCCATTAATTCCTTTAATAAGAATATGTCTATTACAAACCCTTGCAGATACTAGACTCAATATAAGAAAGGTACAATTCTGACTCAAGAAAATATAGAAAAGACAGGACTAATTGACGCTTGAATAGCTCTAACTTTCTTAATGGGGAGTAGTACTGGGATGGGTGACTTGCCCGGGAAGTCCCCCATTCTGGAGCCGATCACTGTTAAAAAGGGATAAAACCGTGAGGCCGGTAGGCCAAAGCGGACAATACCTCGACGATATAGAGTACGAGGCGTGACAGAATCAAAAACTGTCACGCCCCGAGCGCGGAAGATACCCGGAGATGCGCGACGAATTTATATCAATCATGTCAATCAGAGTAGTAGTGTATTCGACACAAAGACAGAGTGCGCAAATATAAAGATAACCCAATCCATTAATTCCTTTAATAAGAATATGTCTATTACAAACCCTTGCAGATACTAGACTCAATAAAAGAAAGGTACAATTCTGACTCAAGAAAATATAGAAAAGACAGGACTAATTGACGCTTGAATAGCTCTAACTCTTTCACTCTTGACCATCCCCTTCAGATTGAGTTCCCTCATCATCGGACTTACCTGAAAAGTATGGAAACACTGAGTGAGCGAACGCTCAGTAGGAAATTATATCTCAAGAACTAGCAATGGGTTTAAGTAATTACATTTTTCCATGAATGCACTATAGCTATGCATGCTCGCAAAACGACAAGATAGAGAGAGTGGATAACAATAAGATAGCAGGAAGTACTAGTCATGAACTTTCAAGAACTTATCAAGCAGATATCAAGACTTTCAAGCAAGTGTATTCATCATGTCATGTTGGAATTTGGCTATTATGTTTCAAGCAAGTGAGTATACAATTATCCTTTCTCGAGCCACGCAAGTCACGTAATATCAAGTCAAGTACAAGATTTGTGGAATGTTCAATCAAGCTAGTCATGCACTTCGGTATAATGCCAATACCGTGATCAATCAACTCCCATGGGCACAAGTACTTTCGGGTGCTCCTCCCAGGACCAGATCGGGCCCTATATGCGCAGGCATTAATCATGTATTTTTAACATCCACTTTTGTATATAGCCAATATGGAATTTCAAGGATAAAGCTTGTAGACACGTAGGATAGACTTTGATAGAATAGAGTCCAAAATATGACACTTGACATAGATAGGTGATAATAACGGTACAGTCACGATTATCGATAAAAAACTAGGTGGAGTTGGTTCCCTAACTTGGGTACCATGACAAACAAGTTTGGACATTCTTTATATAGAATTGAGGTCCACAAGAACATCAAGTTTAATATAGAATTGGGGTCTACAAGAACATCATAACAATGTTGTTATAGAATTGGGGTTTACAAGAACATCATAACAATGTCATGCTTTACCCCGTTCATTAAGATAATTCTCATATCATACACATGGCATGACATGAGGGCCAGTATACCATGTTTCTACAGAGTGACATGGCAAAGATTGTGTAATGGGTTTTTATGGTACAACCTGCTCAGTCGGCCTTGAGGGAATCCAAGGCTCGAGGAGTCTTACGGAGGTCTCTATGACTAACTCGCTAGTCCAAAGGAACGGAGTGTCCAATGGAGAGCTTGTATGTCACCGAGAATTAGTGGGTAAACGATAAAACATCATAAAACATGGGACTATATTCACGGACTGGAATATAGTGCCGATATATATATATATATATATATATATCAAACTCTCGGTTAACAGAAACAAGGGAAAACAGTAATACAGAAAATAGCGACTTTAGCCAAGTCATTAATTATCCAATTAACGCCTTACAGAGGGGCGTTTATTTACAAATTTGATGACTTATACATTAGTCGTCCCTTCAATATTTCTATTCTGCAGAAAATTAATATTCTGGAATTTTAACAAAAAAAAACGCGCCCTGGACAGGGGCGTTACTTTTCAATTAGCGCCCTGGTCTGGGGCGTCAGCTCAATAAGAGACGACCTAGACAAGGTCGTGAATTCAAGAATTTACCAATTTTCAGATAATAAAATTTCAGGAAACGAGGTACATGGTCATGACAAGATAAATAACAGGATTTCACAGGTATACTCATGCAACATATTATATTCATGGTTACATAGCTATTAAATTTTAAACGTGGGTATTTATTAATTACATTAAATTGACGACTTCTGGGCAAGGCGTCAAAACAATAATTAGTGCCCTAGTGTGGGTCGCTTCTTTAAATTAGCGCCCT
This sequence comes from Amorphophallus konjac, assembly GCA_022559845.1. Taxonomy (NCBI): domain Eukaryota; kingdom Viridiplantae; phylum Streptophyta; class Magnoliopsida; order Alismatales; family Araceae; genus Amorphophallus; species Amorphophallus konjac. Next base: position 268,520,896 of record CM040127.1, read on the forward strand.
TGTCAAGGGCGTTTCTTTTTGAAATTACATAGAAAACATCTGAAACCACAATAAAACTATATGCATGCACGACCGATGATATTATTAAGATCTTAAGTTAGTTTGGGTCACGATCTTGAGAAAACCTACATTGATTAAGACTAACTGGTGAACGGATGAAGGTTTGGAGGAGAAAACGATGCTCTGTTCGTAACAGAGTCTTCTTGATCACCGGAAGAAGAAGAACTTCACGTCCTTTAATCTATATGAGAGCCCTTTCTCGATGCAGGCAACCTACATGAGAATAAGATGAAGAAAAATTAACATTCTTCATGAGTTGATTGAAAGCAGAGGCAGGAAGAAGAACATAAACCTGTTCTTCACGCGCAGCAGCAGAGCAAAACTTCCTTCGACCAAATAGCTTTTAGGGTTCGATGGACAAGGTTATTTATAGGATTTTAGGGATCCTAATAGGGTTAGAGTTGTATTAGAAGTAATACTTCCATGATAGAGTCATTACCCTACTCAATCTTCCTCGTAGTTATCCAGAAACTTGCTCTGGATAGTCTTCTGGGTCGAACGAAACTCGAACTGAATTCACGCCTTAGGCTAGGTCGTGTGTTTTAATTGACGACGTTGTCCTAGTCGTTTCTTATTAAAAACACGCCCAAGGTGAGGGCGTTTCCTTTCCTTTCCTTAATTTTATTTCCCGTCGTTTGAAATTTGACGCCCTCTTGTGTAGGCATCCTTTTTAAATTAACGCCTTAGACAGAGGCGTTTCCTTTCCTTTCCTTAATTTTATTTCCCTTCGTTTGAAATTTGACGCCCTCTTGTGTAGGCATCCTTTTTAAATTAACGCCTTAGACAGAGGCATTTCCTTTTGAATCAGCGCCTTGATAAAAGGCGTTATTTTCCTCTTGATTAATGATTTACTCATTTAGGCTCTTCGTCATCTATTTACTTATCTTTTATTTTAATTTGATTCATTTAAAAATCTTATTTTTTCCAGGGTCGCTACATCGTCACGCCCCGTACTCTTTACAGTCAAGGTATTGTCCGCTTTGGCCTACCAGCCTCACGGTTTTATCCCTTTCTAACAGTGATCGGCTCCAGAATGGGGGACTTTCCGGGCAGGTCACCCATCCCAGTACTACTCCCCATTAAGCACGCTTAACTTCGGAGTTCTTTCCAAGAACTGAGCCGATACTTGAAAAGGCGCCTCGGTGATATAGAGTATAACTTAGCTATATTTGAGGGTGTTACAATCTACCCCTTCTATATAGGCGACGTCCTCGTCGCTGGGCACATATAGCACGCAATCACGGAATCAAGCCCCCAGGCAGGTAGGACTCTAGAGGTGGCCCCTACAGGCTCAAGAGGTGGCTCCCACTATGCAGCACTTTGCTCATTACGGACTCAAGAGGTGGCTCCCATAGTGTAGCACTTTGCCCTGCATGGCACTTAGTTCCCACACTTCCGGCTGGGGTATAGCTCTGATACCATTATGTCACGCCCCGTACTCTATACAGTCGAGGTATTGTCGCTTTGGCCTACTAGCCTCACGGTTTTATCCCTTTCTAACAGTGATCGGCTCCAGAATGGGGAACTTTCCAGGCAGGTCACCCATCCCAGTACTACTCCCCATTAAGCACGCTTAACTTCGGAGTTCTTTCCAAGAACTGAGCCGATACTTGAAAAGGCGCCTCGATGATATAGAGTACAACTTAGCTATATTTGAGGGTGTTACAGAAGGGGTTGATCTATTCACCCCTCCCCTCTAGATCCGCCTATCACTACTCATCATCTCCTTCTTGATTTTCATGGATCTGGCTTGATTTTCATACTTCTGGCCATTGCTTTGTCCAAAATCAAACCCGTCTTCACAGATCTCATGGATATTCATGTATTAACATTGTCAAACAATATTGGCAGCATTAAAAATGCATGAAACTCAAGAATTCAGGAATCGACATCATCAAGAGAAACATATGAAGCTTAAGGATAAAAAACGTATGAAACTCAAGGATGAGTCATAGTGTTGACATCCTCAAAACACAAGGAGACAACAACCGGAGGCACTCGTGATGAAAACCTGGCAGGAACTGGTGCTCTACCCTCCCTCCTTTCTCGCCGACCTGGTAACCTTGGCTCTATGCCATGCAGAATATGAGGAAGTCCTCAACGCCTGCCGAGACCCAATGGGCTTGGGGCGAAAAGGAGAAAAAAATGGTCATCTGAGCAAGCTTTTCTGGGCAAGGGAAGAGAGGAACCGAGAAGGTGACCGTAGGGAGCCTCCACGCAAATTTGACCACTACACTCCATTATCTACCCATGTCTATCAAATATACCAAGAAATCAAAGACTCGGGCCTACTCCACCGACCCGAGCCGATGAAGGCCGACCCAAGACACCGCAATCGCTGGAAGCACTGCCAATTCCACGACGATCACGGTCATCACACTGGTGATTGCCAACACTCAGGGGCTTGAGGGCCCCACTATAACCCTGCGATGATGAAGAAGCCCGGCCGCCTCGGGGCCACTGCTGTGCTATTTGCTCCACGGCCCGACGGATCCGAGAGAAGCGAGTCCCCAAGTACTCATCGTTCAGCACGATAGGAGGCTGATCCTCCAGCAGAAGCCGGCTCTCCTTAGCCTTCCGGATCGCCGAAGCCTTTTGGCGATATAGATGGCAATGCTCGAACCACCACCTGGCATAATGGACGTCAAACCTCCCACGACGGTCTAACCCCAATGTCGGTAACTACTCTGGCTCCCCGCGGCAATAGAAGTCCCACCAAGCAGCTACTAACAGGTGGATGTTCTGACCCTTGTACAACCGGCTCGCCAAAGGGAACTCTTGGTTTGGCATTATCGCCTATCGTTCCCAAAGTTTCGGGCAAACCGGTGTGGGTGGTAAGGCTCCAGAACGCTCGTAGCGGACCGATGCAGCGCTAACACCACCGGCCGGGTGCTGATCACCCACTTTGTATACAACGCGGCAACTGGCTCTCGCAGGTAAGGAAGGGTGCAGGCCGCCCCGCCACCTGAAGGAACCAGAACCAGATGAGAGTCCCTCAAAGCACCGTCAAATGGGAGCCCGTCCACACCTCTGCCAGGCAAGTAAGACAGAGCCCTCCTAGCTCCCTCCAACTGCGCCACGACATCTCCATCTGGCTGCCCCACGAAGCTAAATAGCAAAGGAGCCACTAGGTTTGCCACCATCGCCCTCGTCACCAGCCCAAGAAACAGTAAGCCGGCCCACATGCTGAGGTAGTGCATGGGTCGGCAGAAGCAAGCGCCGCTCGTGTGGTGTAGGATGTGCTGACAATGCTCCCAGCCCATGATAGATGTTGGCCAGCGCTGCAGGAGCCAACGCCAGCCTCTGACCCTCTGCCAGTAAGCACGCGGGCCTCAGTAGCTCAACCCTCAAAAGACTGTCCTCCCCGTGGGGGACCACGAACGTCGCCAGCTAGTATGCCAGATACGCAGCTAGATGAGTCACATCTAGCAATCCATGGGGGTTCCACCCCTCTCGCGGCCCAAATATATATCTGGAGTAGGTCTTGAATCGTAGCTCCACCTCCGTGTACTCCTCCCATGGGGTCTGATCCCGCGCAAACTCATGGTAAAAGCAAAAGGGCCCGTTGTAGAAATGACGGACCCACACCTTCAAAGGCACCCTCGGAGTCTGCGCAGCCTTCTCTCTCCCTGCCAAAGCCAGGTCTCTCCAAGTCTTCAGAAAATACCTGTAACTGTGGGGAACCCGGTATCTACCCTGCCCGTCAGTATGACTGTGATGGAGGTCATCCAAAACCACCTCCTCGTACCCCTCGCCGCTGATCGGCAACCAAGAAATCTGGAATGGAAACCACAAGTGTAAGGAGGCCTCCCCCTTGGCTGTCGCCACAGTGTTCCACCGGCAGTTGAAGCGCTTCGCTAGTACCTGACGCAACCCCATATAGCAGGGGTACCCATATAGCGCCGCTGTCACTGCATATCTGATCCCAGCCCTGTCCAGAAGCACTCGGTAGTGGTGCACAATCCCCATCAGCCACTCAATTGCCCCCTGATGATATCTGTGTAAAGGGATCACCGCCTAGCACCCGTACCAGCTCACGACCGTCTGTCGAAGAATCCTATCCAACAGGCTATGGTCGTCATATCCTTCACTCGCGAACTGCAGCCCTAACGGCTCCAACACCAGCCCCATGGTGCCCTCGGTCTCGACTCGGTGGTGGCCGTGCATGTACCAAGAAGCAGGACCCAGTGCTCCAACACGGACCCCGAACTGTTCCGCTAATGAAGCCCAGACACTCGGCACTAGGAAACTGGCGCTGCCTCCAGAAATCTGCAGAGAAGCTTGGGAAGCTGTAGAAGGTGACCGAGTGCAAGCTGTCCCTGCCCAGGAAAAGAGCCCGCTCTAGTAGGCGGCGCTCTCCAGCGACACAAGCATCTCCGTCCACTTGTTGTAGTGCAAGGCACGAATTCAGAGGGGGAGGTGAATTAGTCCCAGTTCAAAACTATTGCGGAAGTAAAATAGAACGACTCAATCTAAACAAAGATCTATTGAAGCACACACTTGAACACCAAGCAAGCACTTGCGGCCTGAGACTATGCTGGGCACGCGGATAACACAAAGCAGCTGTTATTGATACGAGCTAACAATACTAATCAGCAGGTTGAACATAATTATTCATGCAATTCCTATTCAGATTTATTTTAGAACACTCGGTGACCTTAGAAGGATGTAGGCTATCTAGTTGCAAATGAAATGAGCCTAGCATACATCTATCGTGAATCAATAGCTCACGCACACCATATAAGGAACAAGCGCACAAAGCAAGCCACGACACACCATATTTTTTAGGTGGTTCGGCCAGACACCAGTCTGCCTATATCCACCCCTCACTCTAAACCAGAGTAAGGATTCCACTAGCAAAAGCTAGAAACCAAAGCAGACTCAGTCTGTAACAGACGCTGCCTAACAGCTTGCCCTATGGGAAACAAATCCCTCGACCTGGTCTTGCTTTCACAAGACCAGCACCCTAGCTCTGCTGTCCACAGAGCTAGAACTGGAGGCAAACCTCCCTTCCTCCAAATCGGAGGGGAAACCGTGAGTGACCGCCAGACACTCACAACCGGAGACCCAAGTCTCCCTTCCTCTAAAACCCAAAGGAAAAACCACGAGTGACACCCCGCCACTCGCAAACCGGAGATACGATCACCCTTCTCCTGAATCTTCAGGAGGAACCCGACCTCAAACCAAAGAATCGGAAGAACAAGATGGGAATCAAAAAATGAACAAAGGAAAGTACAAACAAAGGAAAGAAAATGTAATTCCAACTGGAGCAGGACTGTTCAGGATTTGATCCTGGAACAGATAACTACAAATCTTCACATTAAGAACCGGCTGCTTCAATCTCGACCTCTCTCTCTTCTTCTCTTAATCTCGACCTCTCTCTCTTCTTCTCTCCCTCAGACCTCTTTTCTTTTCATTTCTGCTCAGACGCTGGCTCTCTCTTCGCAACAGCTTCTTCTCTGGCGGCTCTTCTTTCTACTCTCTTCTTCTTCTCTACTTTTTGCGCTCTTTGCTCAGTGGAGGAAGCTCCCTGTTTATACCCAAAACAGGGGATCCATAACAGCTCTTTGGATAGGGTGATTTTATTCCATTCATATCCTATTGGACCACGTGGCAGGGACGAGGATGTTCCTCTACCATAGAGCCTTGGATCACGTGCCCAATCATAAGCTCCTGGGACCACGTGCCAACTTTCAGCCATTCTGGGAACACGTGCCAACTTTAGTTCGAGCTCACGTGCTACTCTGCTAACATCAGACTCTCTGAGATATTTCATCAAACATATGGTCAACATGAGTAATGTATGCATATACTTCAACCTTGAAGAACAAATGGGTGGATGTGCTCAGACTACAAATATATATATGCTCAGACCTCAAAGCTCAGGCTTCAAATGTATTGTGAGCAAATGTGCACAGACTGTGTTATGCAAAAATGCAAATTTGCACAGACTTGGTTACGTTATATGCAAACATGTATAGAGCAAATGTGCACAGACTTGGTTATGTGATATGCAAACATGTATAGAGTAAATGTGCACAGACTTGGTTATGCAACAATGCAATGTGCATAGACCTCTCTTATCTAGAAACCAAAACATGCATAGACTTAGTTACGTGATATGCAAACATGCTCAAACCTATATGTGCTGGGACATGAAACATGCTTAGACCTAAATGTACTGCATGTACACTGACTTGTCTGCATGTGCTCTGACTTGCATAGTGCAATGAGAACATATGCTCAGACCTGGTGTATGCATATGCACTGACTATGGTAAAGATGCTCAAACTTGTTGTAGGCATGTACACCGACTTGAACATGCATCAAGAAAATGTGCGCCGACTTTATACGACATAAAATAGAATGTGCATCGACCTTTGCTCACCTTAGGTACTCATGTGCATCGACGTATATGCATAAAACAAAATGTGCCCCGACCTTATAACAACTATCATAGAAACATGCACAGACCTTATGCATTGCAGTAAAAACATGCACCGACCTTGGTTAGCACTAGATGGAAATGTGCACTGACCTAAATGAACTAAAACTCAAATGTGCATCGACTTGAGCCTAGCATCGACCCTAACTTGGATCGACCTTCATGCACTTCAAACAAAATGTGCATCGAGCTTGATGTACTATAGAATGAACATGCATCGACCTTCTACTTGCACAAAGTAAAATGTGCATCGACCTTGTATATGCATGTGAACAGTGAAGCATCGACCTTCATGTAATGAACAATGATGTGCACGGACCTAAACATGCTTAGACCAGAATGTGCATGGACCTTAGTTAGGCAAAGATAGAACATGCATTGACCTTGTGAGCATATAAACAGTACATGCATGGACTTGTGTTATGCAAAGATAGAACATGCATCGACCTTAGTTCTGTACAAATGGAACATGCATCGACCTTAACTATGCATTCTACATGAAAAGTGAGATGTGCATCGACCTGTGTGTCTAGAAAAGATACATGCATCGACCCTAGCTGCAACTAGTTCAATGAAATGAATGTGCATGCCACCTGTTTGATAAAATGACTATTCTTGTCTATTTGCAACCTGTTAGATGAAATGACTATGCATGCAGTCTGTTGAGGTTCTATGCATCATGAAAATGCATCAATCTTAAAATGCACATATCATGCAAATGATTATGATGACATCATTAAATCTAATGCACAAGAATCAATGCACAACAATCAATCCTCATTAATGCACAATGCAATGACCAAATGCATAATCAAATGCATATTGCATCATCATTCAATTTTCTTGCAAACACATGATGATTGATAGTGTTTGCTATCATCAGAAACACAGGGACACAACAATCTCCCACTTTTGATGATGGCAACACTATGAGTCATAAAGATAAAGCAAGATACTGACAGACAAACTATTCTCCCACTTTGACTTCATCAAAAAGGAAATAGTTTGATAAGATAAATACAAAGCATGCATGATATGAATGAGTCATAAACTAAAATGCAAACAGTAGACAAATCTCCCCCTGAGAGCTATAAGGGATGCAGGGAAGACACTCTCCCCCTTGGACAGAGTAGAGAAAAGGAGTGAAAGAAATGATTAGAATATATCAGCAAAAGCACAGGGGCATTTAGACAATCAAACAAGCCAAGAAATATGGCAGTGAGAAGTGCAGTCAAGAAATATGATAGTCAAGACAAGCTCAAAGTTACAGCTGTAAAAGAATGAGAGCAAGCAAGCTAGGGCTTTCTAGTAGAGTAAAGTTAGGCACAATAGATCAGATTGAAAACATAAGGGATCAAGATATTCAAGAATATTTTCAATGAGATAGCCACGCCATAAATCCAAAATTTGAAGATATTTCAGATTCTTCTACTATAAAGACTTATGAAATAATCTTTATTTGACAGTATGATTTAAATATAATGTATTCAAAGTTTGTTCATGAAAGTTTCTATCTCATATCTGAAAATACATTTTAATAAAAGTGAACCAAACATTCATGTTAACATCTAGTTTGATCTCCTTTCATCTTAAGCATTCAATTTCAATGGCTCTTTTGTAGTTGCAAAATTCAAATATTGAGATTAAACATATATGAAAGCATCAGATTATGTCCAATATTTCAGTAACATTTCAGATTTTTTTTTATGCAGCAGCAAAATATTTTTATAGCAATATCTTTTAAGATCAATCAAGTTTAGTGCACACTTCGTAACTACAGGATACACGTTGTTTAGACGCAAGTATCCCTGAGCACTTAGTATGACTAACTGCCATGATTCATATTGAACAGAGTTAACTAGGGCACTTCATGACCTAGGTTAACTTCATTTCTTTGATGAGGATCTCAGTTTCTCAGTGCAACCTAATCATTGCTCTGCCTTAATATTTCACTAATTTTACATCAAATTTTCAGCAGAGATAACTATGGCACTTCATGACATGGGTTGACTTCATTTCTTTGATGAAGAACCCAGTTTCTCAATGACCAAGGTCATTGCTCAGACCATATATTATAGTTTTCATAGATTTCAGAGCAATCAAATGTTTAAGAATAATATTCACATCAAGCATTTCAACCAAGATAAGCCAAAAAAAACTTCTAGATTTCAAAAGATCTTACAAGATATAACATGAATCAACCGGTTAAAGTTTATTTAAAAAAATTGATTCAGATATTTTCAGAATGTTCATATTCAAACTCAAGAAATGCATGAAACTTAAACCAGTTGAGAATTTCAGATATTCATAATCTCTTATAATAGAAGACTCCTATTAAGTTTGCTTTCAGATTTATGAATAAGGTACATGGATTGAAATCTTCTGGAATTACAGAAGGATCAAGAAACAGAATGAAGATCAGAAGTACATCAAAGAAAGGTGTCGTCACTGCTCACAAACTTCATAAAACAGAACACTTCCAAAATAATGTCGACTCATGGTGTCGACACTTCTAATCAAGACTATTAAGAAGTGCAGTAAAGGATGTGCAGTGAGTACGAGAGTTACAAGCTCAAGAATAATATCAGTTCAAGTGAATGTAGAGTAGATACAACCTGATGCCAATTTGATGTATGTTGCAGGAAGAGCAGGGATTGCAGAATAAGCAAAAATATGGCTGGACAGTGAAGATATCGGTTGACTGAATGAGATAGTAAGGAACCAGATGAATAGTCATGCAGTACACAATCTTGTTATATGCTCCCCCTCACTGAATGCACTCAATCTTTTTGGTATTTTCAACATGAGAGATATGCAATTAACCAAATGATGCTTATGCATTGACTCCCCCTAAGTTTATTGAACTATATGACAATTATGATATGAAGAGCATACAGGGGGATTAATCTAACCAAGTATGCATGAAGCACAAGACTTGACTTGACAGACTTCCCCTGTCTATATGCCATGTGTGACAGTTCTGAATGTATCATATGCAATGACAATTATGCAGGGAGTTTGATAACCTATACTCGCAACCATCTAGACTGCTCAACACTGATCCATGGTACTAGGCGGAGGACTTGGTCTAATGACCACCTCACACATGGTTAGTGCTTCCAGACAGACTTCATCTGCCGTTTAGCACTAAACTATTTGATATACCATGTGATCATGCATGACAATGCAATACAAATGTAGTCCTACATGCATCTCAGATTTTTGCTGATAGTCTATTAAAAGATGTATGCTTATGAAAAATGTATGCATATGTGAAAATGTACACAGTACGTATGCAGACATGAGAATCCATGCATTTGAATTTATATCGACTCCCTCTCAACATGCACTAATACAAAATCCTAGGCACACAATTAACAATATGACAGTTAAGCATGATATGCAATCCAATCTCAAACTGATATATGCACAATTTATTCAACATATGCATTGAGAGGCAGAGATACAGCTGACAGATGCAGTTGTAACCATATATGCGTGAGATTTCAATTAAAAAATAAAGCATGATTTGTATCTATCTGAAGGGGGTTATTGAAAACTCAAGTAACCAAACCTGTGGGCATGCAGCAAATGGGATTTTTACCAAATTCAGGTGCCTTGACTTATTAACCCCTTTTATTCCTTTGACCCAAGGCACACCTGCAAGATAGTTTCTCATTTTGCCCTTTTAGGTACCCAAGAGTTCTTGGGTCCTGTAGTGTTAGTAGCACCTCTGAATGATGCTTTCCACAATCTTTAGGCTTGTAAATTATCGAATTTCATTAATTTGCAATCACTCATAGAGTGCTCAAAGCCTCCACAGTAATGACATGAAATAACATATCTTGAGTTCTTTTTATGCACATTATCATAAACATGGAATCTATGTACATTAACATGAAAATTTCTGTTATTTACATGAACATACTATTTTCCATAACCTGCCATCCAGCAGTCAGAGGCTCGGTGGCCAGGTTTTCCACATTCAAAACATGCGATGGTTTTTCTTTCAAAAATAGGTTTATTTCCACCAAAAATATTTTATCTAGCAGGGAGATTGACAAATTTAGAATTAAATTTTCTACCCTGAGCATGCCAGCATTCAATTTCCCTATGGCCTGGCTTCCCACAGGTTGAGCACATAATATGTTGGCCTATTGAAGCATATTTATTGTTTCTGAAGACATGCTGGTGAGATTTACCATTACCTTTGGCAAACCAGGATTGTGCAGCAACATGTCCTATTTTCCCACATTGAAAGCAATGAATTTTTTGTTTTTGGACAATATGATGTTTTCTGTCATGAAAATTTCTAGCATGCATTCTATGATCTTGTTTCATGACAAAGCAATTATGCATATGATTTCCATACTTCCTACAATAATGACAAGAATCATCGGATTTCTTTGAAGTATGGTTTTTCTCATTGTTGAATTTCTATTTTTGAGTTTTCAGATTTTCAAGATGTTTATGAGGTTTATTATTCTATTTTTGAATTTTCTTTTGTTCTAGCATTTTCTGATTTTTGGGCTTTTTCACTTGAGATGTGGTTGCTACATTTGATTCTTTTACAAAAGATGTCATCAGTTTATTTTCAAAGCATTTCTTATTAATCGGCTTGTAGCCCAGCCCTTCTTTTCTGAAGTTGACCTTGACTCCTAGCAGCTTATCCAAATTTTCTTGCCCATCAACAAATTTAGACAAGGAGTTTTTTAAATCCTGAATCTCATTTTCTAGAGATGCAATGTGTATTTCATAACTTGCAATCTCTTGTTCACTGCAATTAACAGCTTCATTCAATACTTTGTTATCTATTTTGTATTCTTTGATCTCCTTTTTAAACTCATCAACCTTTTCAGATTCGTCTATACTGACAGTTTTCCCTTTTTCCAATGTGAGAAGCCTTTCAAATATAGTAGAGTTCAGCTGTTTTAATTTCTCATTTTATTCCTTAAGTTTATCATTTTGAATTAACTTATTTATTAGAACCTGATCCTCTGAGTTAATTTCATACTTTCTTCTAGTTTCAAATTCCTTCAGATCTCTTTGTTGTTTTTCAACATTTTTCTGTAACTCCATGTTTACAGACTAGATAGCATCAAAAGTTTCAGCAAGCAGATTCTTCTCTTGTTTAAGTTTCTCAAATTTTTCTTCGTTTTCTTTAATGCATTTTCTGAGAGATTCATTTTCAGATTTCAATTTATTAAGTTCTGAGTTAACACACTCAAGATCTTTCAACAATTTTTTATTCTGAACTGAATTATTGATAAGATTTTGATCAGTATCTGTTGAACTAAGTTTTTCTTCCAGTTCAGAAATCTCATTTGCAAGTTCTTGATTTTCATTCTTTAATAAACCAATTTGTTTCTTAAACTTTTGGATATCAGACAGATAACCATGATAAGACTGTTTCAGTTTTGAACAGTTTTCACATGGAGAATTTGAACTATTCCTACCAATAGTCTTTTTTAATTTTTTATGTTGTTTTCTTAACATCTCATGGGACTCTAATAAATCACCATATGCATGCTGCTAATCATCTAGAGTGAAATTCTTGAAGGGGATTACTTGATCATTGTCCTCTTCTTCATTTTGGCTGCTACTTTGATTACTGTCATCGGCCATCATGCAGATGTCCTCGCCTCACCTGTGGGCTAGCTTCAGCTTGTCCAGTATGTCCTTAGTTGACCTACTGTTATGGAAACAAGGGTGCAATGCCTTGTCAACAGCTGCTTTCATCAATTCCAAAGCTTTTTTATTTTTACCACACATAGCTCCATGAATGTCAGTCCATTTGGACTTAATTTTTGGTAGTCTATGAGGACCATGTAAAATTAGCTTCTACAGATCTAGATCAACAGACTTAACAAACATACGCAAGTTGTTAAGCCACAGGTAGAAATTAGTACCATCAAAAACCGGTGGACAGGCCATGGATATAATCGACAAACAAATCAATGCACCGAAATAGATATGCTTAGAAATGCACCAAGGAAGCTGTAGGATCTACTACGGATCGTTGGATCCGATGAGACAGCAACCCGCTCTGATATCACTTGTTGTAGTGCAAGGCACAGATTCAGAGGGGGAGGGTGAATGAGTCCCCATTCAAAACTATTACGGAAGTAAAATAGAACGGCTCAATCTAAACAAAGATCTATTGAAGCACACACTCGAATAACAAGCAAGCACTTGCGGCCTTAGACTATGCTGGGCACGCGAACAACACAAAGCAGCTGTGATTGATACGAGCTAACAATACTAATCAGTAGGTTGAACATAATTATTCATGCAATTCCTATTCAAATTTATTTTAGAACACTCGGTGAACTCAGAAGGATGTAGGCTATCTAGTTGCAAATGAAATGAGCCTAGCATACATCTATCGTGAATCAATAGCTCACGCACACCATATAAGGAACAAGCGCACAAAGCAAGCCACGACACACCGTATTTTTTAGGTGGTTCGGCCAGACACCAGTCTGCCTACATCCACCCCTCACTCTAAACCAGAGTAAGGATTCCACTAGCAGAAGCTAGAAACCAAAGTAGACTCAGTCTGCAACAGATGCTGCCTAACAGCTTGCCCTGAGGGAAACAAATCCCTCGACCTGGTCTTGCTTCCCACAAGACCAGCACCCTAGCTCTGCTGTCCACAGAGCTAGAACCGGAGGTAAACCTCCCTTCCTCCAAACAAGAGGGGAAATCGTGAGTGACCCCCAAACACTCACAATCGGAGACCCAAGTCTCCCTTCCTCTGAAACCCAGAGGGAAACCACAAGTGACACCCCGCCACTCGTAAATCGGAGACACAGTCTCCCTTCTCCTAAATCTTCAGGAGGAACCCGACCTCAAACTAGAGAATCGGAAGAACATGATGGGAATCAGAAAATGAACAAAGGAAAGTACAAACAAAGGAAAGAAAATGTAGCTCCAACTGGAGCAGGACTGTTTAGGATTTGATCCGGGAACAGATAACTACAGATCTTCACATTAAGAACTGGCTGCTTCAATCTCAACCTCTCTCTCTTCTTCTCTCCCTCAGACCTCTTTTCTTTTCATTTCTGCTCAAACGCTGGCTTTCTCTTTGCAACAACTTCTTCTCTGGTGGCTCTTCTTTCTACTCTATGGCTCTTCTCTACTTTTTGCGCTCTTTGCTCAGTGAAGGATGCTCCCTTTTTATACCAAAAATAGGCGCTCCATAACAGCTCTTTGGATAGGGTGATTTTATTCCATTCATATCCTATTGGACCACGTGGTAGGGACGAGGATGTTCCTCTACCATAAAGCCTTGGATCACGTGCCCAATCATAAGCTCCTGGGACCAAGTGCCAGCTTCTAGCCATTTTGGGAACACAAGCCAGCTTCAGTTCGAGCCCACGTGCTACTCTGCTAACATCAGACTCTCTGAGACATTTCATCAAACATATGGTCAACATGAGTAATGTATTCATATGCTTCAACCTTGAAGAACAAATGGCTGTATGTGCTCAGACTACAAATATATATATGCTCAGACCTCAAAGCTCAGACTTCAAATGTATTGTGAGCAAATGTGCATAGACTATGTTATGCAAAAATGCAAATGTGCACAGACTTTCTTACGTGATATGCAAACATGTATAGAGCAAATGTGCACAGACTTGGTTACGTGATATGCAAACATGTATAGAGCAAATGTGCACAGACTTGGTTATGCAACAGTGCAAGGTGCACAGACCTCTCTTATGTAGAAACCAAAACATGGACAGACTTAGTTACGTGATATGCAAACATGCTCAGACCTATATGTGCTAGGACATGAAACATACGTAGACCTATATGTGCTAGGACTTGAAACATGCTCAGACCTAAATGTACTGCATGTACACTGACTTGTCTACATGTGCTCTAACTTGCATAGCGCAGTGAGCACATATGCTCAGACCTGGTGTATGCATATGCACTAACTATGGTAAAGATGCTCAGACTTGTTTTAGGCATGTACACTGACTTGAACAAACATGCATCAAGAAAATGTGCACCAACTTTATACGACATAAAATAGAATGTGCATCGACCTTTGCTCACCTTAGGTACTCATGTGCAACGCCCTATATGCATAAAGTAAAATGTGCACCGACCTTATAACAACTATCATAGAAACGTGCACAGACCTTATGCATTGCAGTAAAAACATGCACCGACCTTGGTTAGCACTAGATTGAAATGTGCACTGACCTGAATGAACTAAAACTCAAATGTGCATCGACCTGAGCCTAGCATCGACCCTAACTTGCATCAACCTTCATGCACTTCAAACAAAATGTGCATCGACCTTTATGTACTATAGAATGAACATGCATCGACCTTCTACATGCACAAAGAAAAATGTGCATCGACCTTGTATATGCATGTGAACAGTGAAGCATCGACCTTCATGTAATGAACAGTGATGTGCACGGACCTAGACATGCTTAGACCAGAATGTGCATGGACCTTAGTTAGGCAAAGATAGAACATGCATCGACCTTGTGAGCATATAAACAGTACATGCATCGACTTGTGTTATGCAAAGATAGAACATGCATCGACCTTAGTTCTGTACAGATGGAACATGCATCGACCTTAACTATGCATTCTACATGAAAAGTGAGATGTGCATCGACCTGTGTGTCTAGAAAAGATACATGCATCGACCTTAGCTACAACTAGTTCAATGAAATGAATGTGCATGCCACCTGTTTGATAAAATGACTATTCATGTCTATATGCAACCTGTTAGATGAAATGACTGTGCATGCAATCTGTTGAGGTTCTACGCATCATGAAAATGCATCAATCTTAAAATGCACATATCATGCAAATGATTATGATGACATCATTAAATCCAATGCACAAGAATCAATGCACAACAATCAATCCTCATTAATGCACAGTGCAATGACCAAATGCATAATCAAATGCATATTGCATCATCATTCAATTTTCCTGCAAACACATGATGACTGATAGTGTTTGCTATCATCAAAACCACAGTGACACAACACGCCATATCGGGCGGGACAAAACTCTTGACAAACTCAAACAGGTGTAGATCCTACGAAAACACCATCGGGTAGCCTCCCGCACGGTCGTAGGTGTAAATCCCTCCGGTCTCAGAAATCCTGGCCAGCTCCACGGTCCCTACTCCATTTGCCCCCTCTCCAACAGGGCCCTCAGCCACGAGCGAACGCCCCTGGTCTAGCTGGCCCAGACTGGCCACGTTGATGATGGGCGGGCCCAGGGGAGGCAAGGGCCACCCAATCCTCCTCACCTAGCAGTCCTCCTCATGGGCCACACCCCTCAGAATCCGGTCATCCCTGCCAAATCGTGCCATAGCTGTAAAACAATTACACAAAAATGTCAAACATGCGGGATCAACATACACAACAATGCCAGCAAAAGTGCATATGAAGTGTCAAACTGCAACTACAACAACCCAGAATAAGGAGGTCACGGGCCGCCCGCCCTCGTCTCCACTTCTGACTCACGCCCCGTCGGGGGCATTTGTTGTACCCAAACATTTTTTTCCAGCAAAATATCAAGAAATATGGGTTCAAGAATTTCCCCGAACACCTTTAAGTTGTGGGCTACCCATCCCTTCCTACGGCACACTGGGCCCAACTAGCTAGCCGTGACCCACGGCGACATCAACAATCGATTGGGGCCATCCCCGATCACTCAGCTTGCCGGTTTGCCCGCCCTTAGCATAGCCTCCCGGGCCAACACGGGGGCGCCCTGACGACAAGCCACGACACGTGGCACCCAGCAATGAGGCCGGGGTCTACCCCCAAGACACCTCCCTCCAGCCTCCTGAAGTCAAAGGAAGACTCATCTTGGTCAACCACAGGCTTTAGAAGCTCACAGTACCCTTATGCGGCCCATACATGTGTGTCGAGAATTTCCCTGAACACCTTGTGAGCACGCGTACCCCAGCCGTTCTACAACAAGCCGAGGGCCAACCCACGGCTCCAGCACTCCAGCCATGTTCTATGACAACCCTCCAGTAAGTCGGTGCCACCCTCGACCCTCAGATATGCGGCGACGAGCCGTTTATCTTTAGCTCCCGGGCCGACCCGGGGCTGCCCGCCAACCCGCCTTACAACGCGGCATACTCCACGAAGGTAGGGCCCACCCACCCAAAACACCTTTTCTCTACTCCTGCAAGCTCCTACCCCTAGCCTGAGGCCAAATCTAAGGCCCGCCAATCAGCTACCCGAACCGTTCGAGAACCTGAGGTGTGTCGGGAATTTCCCCAAACACCTTGCGTGCGGCAACGAAAACACGACAACAACAAGCCCCCACGGGCCAATTCCAACATCCTAGAGCACCCCGTCCTTCAAAGGACAATCCCAAATAAAAACATAAGACCCTCGGGGCCACCCCTAATGGCCACGGCTCGCCCAGGGGGGAGATCGCCCCGGGCACCGCCGCGCCCCAGGGAGGGCGAACTCCCTTGGGGGTCACACCCTCCTCCAAGCCCAAGGGCCCCACATCCATTCTCCAGTCCCAGTATCGTGCAAGATTGACCAACGTACCCATGTGTGAAAGGATTCGTGAAGACGGAGCCTCGGGATCACACGGAGTCACACGAGTCAATCTTCTCGATCCACGTGCATAAACTGCCAACTAGCCAGTCCAAGCCTTGTATCCTTCATCCTTTGCGGTCACACTGAGTCAAAGTAGGCCCACAGGGGGGTAAAAATAGGATTTTATAGAGGGAGGAAATCCCTCTATCTCTCTCTACCCCGCCTTAACCCCCCCCGGGGGGGGGGGGGTTAGGTGGACCAGATCCAGCCCCAGGCTGGTCCACCTAAACCCCAGCTATAACAAAAAAAAAAGAAGTTTTTTTTAATTAAAAAACTACGGCCAAAATAGTCCACCTTAACCCCTCTGGGAGGGGGTTTACGCGGACCAGACCTGCCCCCCATTTGGTCTGCCTAAACCCCAGCCAATAATAATAAAAAATTCTAAGAAAAAACCCCAGTCCACGTAAACCCCCCCTAGGGGGGGCTTAGGCAGACCAAACTGGCCACCCAGTCTGGTCCGCCTAAACCCCCTGGGGGAGGGGTTTAGGCAGACCAGACCCAACCCCTGGGCTGGTCTGCCTAAACCCCCCTCACCCACTCTGAAAACCAAAAAATATATATATTTCTAAAGGGTTTCCGCAGACCAGGTTCTACCCTCAACTTGGTTCGCCCAAACCCCCCCAGACCCTTCGTATTCCTCTATAAAAGCCCCCTTAGAAGCTCAAGGGGCATGAATGAACAAATAGGTACAAAAACCTACGATCTAACTGCTGCACCCTCGGACCTCCGCAGGCACCCAGCAAGGATCAAGGACGTGAGGAGCTAAGTGCACGTGTGGTTGCTTGTTGATCGACTCATACATGCCGAGGGTATGTCGTACGTACTTCCCCACATGGTCTCTAGCCATCTCACACAAGTCCATCTCTGTCGCATATAAGGCGTTATGATAATGGCGAACACACCTGCATCTTGGGTCCGCCCGCGCATGACACTCTACGATGGCTATGCATACGCCATGATGCCGCATTTGTCTCCGTCATAGAACTGCATGCCCATTGCTCGCCCCGAGCTGGCCACCGACCGCCTTGACCACGAAATCGAGTTAGCCGAACCCCGGCCTGGAATTAACACTCTCGGGACCGGCCCTGACTCCCCAACATGAAGACACTTGCCTTCCAGGGCCCGTACCCGACCGCTCATCACGAGCCGTGTCCGACCTCCTTCAGGCGCTAGCCCACAACCACCCCTCCCACCTAGGTAGTCAGGCCCGTCTTGATCTCCTCATGGAGAGCCTGTGTAAAACACATGGATATCTGCCTTATTATGCATTGACCCGGGGACCGACTCACTCGTCGAATTATCCCGCGACTTGGACCAGTTGTACTTCGGCCGCCTCGGCCCATTTGTAAAGCCCGCGTGGCTCTCATAAAACATGAAACTAGTTGAATCCACATACCCATAGCCGGGTCTCAGCCTCACCTCCACACCACCCAGTGTGTGTCCGGTGCCTCCGACTCCAGTTAATTAACCCTCCCTGTAAAGTACGATGGTTCCCCTATAGCTGCAGGGTCCCCTCGGTCCTTTATCCATGGATTCAGACATATCCAGGCTCTTCTTCAGCATAGAACAAAGGTGTTCAGATTCAATCTGATGTAAATAAACATAGACTGCTTGTGGTCGGTGGGGAAAGATGTCCCGTACACGAATCCCCGCAATTGCCTGCGCACTCGCACCCATGAAATCTTCTCTCTCCACATGTCGCCCGATCTCCCGAGCCCACGTGCCGTGTCCCGGCGACGCTCCCCCAGTCAACCTTCGGTTCCATAGGTGATTGTCGAGAAATCGACTGGCACGCCCGCACACTGTCCAGTTAACCCATACTCCAAAAAATCTCTCGTGCCATTCGACCCCTCTTGACTTTCCGTAAAAGGCGAGTGCCCGGTGCCGCCGTGAGAGGTATATAGCTATGAAGGAGGATACCCGAGATATATCAAACTTCCGTGTTTTCCTTTTCTATGTTATTCCTTCCCTCATCCCGGTCACCGATCCCCTGATGCATACAACATTACCAAAGGACTTTTTATTCACAGGAGCATACCCTAAACCCTCTCGCTGAAAGTTGATTTTTGTTCCCAAAATTCTGTCTAGGTTTTCTTTGCCTTGAACAAACCTAAATAGAGAGTCATTTAGATCCTTGACTTCAACTTTTAACGAAGATATTTACAATTCAGAATTAGCGAGGTCTTCCTCGCATGCAGCAAGTTGTTCATTTAGCCTGACATTCACATTTTTGTACTTTTCAATTTCTTGTTCTAAGGCATGCATTTTTTCATAGCAACTGTCAACAACATTCTTACATTTCTCAAAGGTAGCTAGCTTTTCAAGCAACATGTCATTTTGTTCTTTCAAATTTATATTCTCTTCAATCAACCTCTCATCATGGATTAACCCATCAAGCATTGTTTGATCATTAGACATTGACTTAAGTTGGTTTTGAAGTTGTCTTTCACTCTCTTCCAACCTAGTAATTTCAGCTTACATGGTTCTGTTTTCATCTCTCAAACACCCAATGTGTTCTTTATGTAGATCTACATCAATCATGAGAGTTTCATTGAGCTCCTCAAGCGTGGAACTATTTTTACAAGGGGAGCCGTCATTGGAGCTACTGTCAAGTTTCCTTCTCATTATTTTATTTTCAGATTTCATTTTCTTATATTGCTTGGCTAGCTCATCATAAGCATCCATAAGCTCTTCGAATGTAAAATCTTCTGAGTCCGAGCTTACCTGAGATGACGATGGATCACTCGGTTGATCTCGGCTATCACCCATTAGACATTCATGCCTTTTTCTTCTTCATGGATCCTGGCTAGTCCATTTAGAATCTCCTTGGCAGTGCTACAGCTGGAAACAAAAGGAACTTGGTAAAATCTACTGCAGCTTTTATCAATTTGAAAGCAACAAGATTATCAACATGTTTGGTCCTGTGTTTAGCAGACCATTCAGATGTATTTGATGGCAGCTTGTGAGGACCGTGGTATATGAGATTCCATAATCTTGAATCAATAGAGTTAACAAAAGCACACAACTTCCCTAGCCACATGGTAAAATCAGAACAATCAAATATTGGTGGAGAAATCATTGAAACTTGTTCAACGGAGAAACTCATTAGATCAAATGCACCGGGATCTTCCTCTGTAGATCGTTGGATCTGATTATGACAGAGCTTAGCTCTGATACCAATTGTTGGGACCCTTGGGTGCAATCGGATCTAGAATGGGGGGTTGAATAGATCCCTCAAGAGAATGCCTAGTTAAAAACTTAGCCAAGCTAGTTTGGCTACTTAATGAAACACAGTCCGGTCATTTACATAACTACAGATAGCTGGAACAATAATGTTCCCAGCTAGATATGCAGATCTCGGATCAGACTGACCTTCAAACAAGGTAATCACAGCACACAATGAGGAAGGTAGCTTATACCAAGCAGGATGGAATACAAGTGCCTGTGTGCGAGTGTATCAAGCAGGGACTGGGTCGGCAAGTGAAGTGAGAACCGAACACATAAGACAGTGCAATCAAAACAATATGAGTCCAATACTGAAATACTTGCGTTCCCATTAATGGAGGTAGAGGAAATGGATCAATCACACAAGAACACACCACTGCTCAAGGAGTTTTTAAGGTGATTCAGTCTGCAAATCCGCAGACCTACGTCCACCCCTCACCAAACCCGGTGAGACTTTACCACACGCTGCAAACCCGCAGTACCACATGGGGACGACGCCCCACACACACACACGAGGATGATGTCCTCATGCCACTACAACAGCAACACATGGGGACAAGCCCCACGGGGACAAATCACACACACACACACACACAAACAAAGAAAAGAAATACGCTGCAAGTGTAGCAAAACCTGTGCTCGGTATTTCGCTCAGGTCGTCGCTTCCGCGAAACCTGCGCCCCCTATCAAGATCAGAGTTAAGGCCCTTGTTTCGCGGACTCTGGGGAGCAGACCATTTATTTCACCCGAGAAGAAGTAGCTCTTTCCACTCAAACCTTGAAGTGGGCGATCATTACGCGTTGTTCTTATGGCCGCTGTCCTATTCCTGAGTTGAAGGCCTGCTTAACGCAGCGGCTTTCGTTGAGGAGTGGCTTTGTTGTCAGCCTGCTGAATCCACGGCATTTGCTCCTACTTTTTGATGCGGAGGAGGATTTCCTAAAGGTTTTCATGCGTAGGAGTCTCTATATCAAGGGCCTGTTCTTCCGTTTCTTCAAATGGGCTCCTAACTTCGATTTCAACTCTGATCCTACCTTTTTGCCCATCTGGGTGGGCTTTCCTATGCTTCATGTTAACTATTATTATGAGGATTTTCTCACTTCTATAGCTTCAAATTTAGGTCCTGTTCTTCGTATTCATGAGCCTACTTTGGCCTTAACACAAACCCAAGAGGCGTTGGTATGTGTTGAACTGGATATTTTCAAGCCTCGGCCAGAGCGTACCTGGATTGGCTGTGAAGGAGATGGGTTTTGGCAGAGAATCAATTATCATAAGGTGCCTTCCCTTTGCCGGTTTTGCCATAAACTTGGCCATTAAGAGATAGAATGTCATAAGAAGCTGAAGGCCAAGCCTAGAGCGGAAGAATGCCCACCGGATACTCAAAATGGTTTGCTTCCTCCGGATGCTATTGTCACTTCTACCAAGGTTTGGCATCCGAAAGGTAAGGTTACTGTGTCTGGACGGCCTGCTTTGCAGTCCACGAATAGTTTCGAGGCTTTCCAGGATACGCACGACGCCCTGGGTGGTGGACATGATCTTGTGGTGCCTGTGCCATTGCGGCCTGTTATTCCTGCGGGAGAGATGGGAGAGGGTGGTGAGGTTGGTGGGGGAGTTGCTCAGCGCTTGGATGGCGTCGTCTGTGAAGATAATTGCACTCTTGCGGTTCCCTTGGAGGGATTTACCATGCACGACGTGCATGTCCCTGCTGACGAGTTGCATGCCATTACTATGGCTGGGGAGTTGGTGGTCCCGCCGACGGTGGAGGACGGTACCGGGGCTCCGGCAACGGAAACCAATTTCCCTATTCAGGAGCATCGATCTTCCTCGCAACGTATCATGGCATCGGATCTTGCGTATCAAGAGAATATTTTCATGCCTAATGTTCGTCTCAAGACGGAGGGGGGCATCCCTCGACAAGTCGGGGTTCGCACTCGGTCTCAGCGGAAAGCTGTTGGCGCATCTTCTAGCTATCAGTCCTCATGATATTTTCGGTCTTGTTTTGGAATGCCAGAGGTGTCGGTAACTTACCCACGAGGAGGGCTTTGAGGAATATGGCTCACAAATATAATGTTCAAATCATGGCAATTTCAGAACCCAAACTTCCTTTGTTGAGGGCCGCTGCCCTGCGTCGCTACCTCAATATGGACGCGTTTGTGGGGAATGACGGTGAGGAGTCGAAGATTTGGCTGCTCTGGCGGGGGCAAGCCAATCTTACTGTTCTAAACTCCTCCCCTCAACATATCACTGCTATCATTAAGCAAGGTATTTCCACCTTTTGTGCAGGCCATTTCTCTAATGTGCAGGCCATGACAGATTTCAATGCTTTCATCTCTGCGGCTGGTCTCATTGATCTTGGCTCTAGAGGTAGCCAATTCACCTAGACAAATAATAGGTTGGGCTCTGCGGCTATCAAAGCCAGGCTGGACCGGGTGATATCTGCTTCCTTATAGAGGGCTCTTCCTAGTCTTTACGTCCAACATCTTCCAAGGGGGCCCTCCTACCATGCACCGTTTCTTCTTGGGGTGGAGGACGCCCCTAGACCACCATCCCACTTCACGTTCCAGTCCATGTGGACCACTCATGCATCCTTCAAAGATGTGGTTTTATCTGCTTGGAGGGATGTGTGCATCTGTCACCATAATCCCTTTGTCACCTTGCAACTCAAGCTGAAGGCTGTCAAGAAGGCGCTGCAATCTTGGAACAAGGTTGTCTTTGGTGATTTGAAGACTACTATTCAGCAAGCTGAGGCTAGGGTGGCTTCTATGCAGTAAAGCTTTGATAACAACCCGACGGAGTCTGCGAGGTCGGCCCTTAATGAAGCTAATGCCTTCCTCCGGAGAGCTCTTCATTGCGAGGAGCTTTTTTGGGCCCAGAAGGCGTGGATAGATAGGCTTAATAACGGTGATAGAAATACCTCTTTTGATCATGCTGTGGTTCAAGGAAACGGAAGGCGTAACTATATTCACAGATTGAAAGTTGAGGGCGACTGGTGTCAAGACCAGGAGAGGCTCCGGAGGGCGGCGGTTTCATTCTTTCAAGGCCTTCTTTCCTCTGAAGACCACTCCATTGATGACTCTTTGCTTGGGGTCATTCCTCCGATTCTCACGAAGGAGCATAATCGGCTTCTTTGTGCGGTCCCTACGGCGGAGGAGATTAAGAAAGCTATCTGGAGCATGAATGGCAATGGCGCTCCAGGCCCTGATAGTTTTACTAGCCTTTTCTTAACTACTTGTTGGGAGATTATTGAGGGAGATATTGTGGTTGTTGTGCAGTGTTTTTTCAGTGGTTTCCCTCTCCCCAGGGGCATCACTGCCTCTCTGATCTCTCTTATTCCCAAAGTGGCTAACCCTACAACCTTTGGTGATTTTTGACCCATTAGTCTGTGTAACTTTTGCTTCAAAATTGTGTCCTGTATCCTCTCGGACCGGCTCATGGATATCCTTCCCTTAATTATCTCGGATGAATAAGGGGCTTTTGTGAAAGGGAGGTTCATTATTGACAATCTTTCCCTGGCAAGGCAGTTGATCGGGGACATTGGCAGGAAGATAAGAGGGCACAATGTCATCCTCAAGTTGGATATGATGAAGGCATATGATAACGTCGAGTGGGATTTCTTGCGGGTGGTTCTTCCGAGATTCGGTTTCTCCTCCCAGTTCACTTTGTAACACCTCAGTTAAATAATAAAATATAAATGTAAAAATTTAAAATATGTATTGGAATAAAATGTGATAAATAGAAATAAATAAAAAGCGTGCGAAAAGAAAAGGGAATCTAATTTTATAAAAATAAGAATGACTAATCGAATCATAATTCAACGTAAGATATATTAAAACGGATTAAAGCTATTAACTTGTTATTTACTGACTTCAATAATTTTTTTAATTTAAAGGATATTATTTATTTTGAAAGTGGCCAAATTATATCAATAATTATTTTTCTACAATTATCAAAAAAGAAATTTTATATTTCAAATGTAATTAAAATTTTCATGATAATTTGAATTTATTATGTATATAGATCAAACTAATTGAATTTCATCCGTCGACCAAAGTTTTGACTGATTTCTAAAAATATGAAAAAATTATATTCTTGTGGAGAACGAAGTGTTTGACAATATTATCAACTCGGCCGACCCCTAATAAAAATTTAATTAGGCTGGATTAAGAAATGTATGGCCAAATTTGTTGTTTTAATAGATCAATCTTAAACCACCAAATTGGAGTCCAATTCTTAATCAATCGAGCCTAAACCAGGCCTAATAGTTAGATCTACTTTAGAGGCCCATTTTGCCTTCAAAACCCTAGACTCTAGAAGTTCCTATTCGACGGTGGCGGCACGAATTTGATCAAGTGTGAGTTTTTCGCCGATTTTTCTTCCTTGGACTCATGAGTCCAATTCGATCTCTAGAAGCCTCCTTGGATGCTATAAATTGAGGGCTTTAGAAGCCCTAGGAACCTATTTGCTTCTCCAACTGGTGGCGCGGGCTATCATGGTCGAACCTAGGTGAATTTGGGCGTTTGGTGGCGGCGTGTATTAGGGTTCCGGCGAGCGCGTCTTCCCTTCTCTTCCTCGAATAAGGTAGGTTTCTCTCAGGCCCAATCTAATTAAATAACATGGATAGCTAGATCTCGTCCTTAGCTTTCTTTTGAACCTATTTCGCCCAATTTTGGCTATCTATATCAAGCGTATTCCTAGTTTTATGTAGACCATGAAATTAGGGTTTTGCTCATGTTCGCTTTTGTTTAGGTTACAGCAAGAAGTCTTAGTGCAATCTTTAAATTGAGTATGCCATGATGTGCATTTTTAAGTTACTTACGTTTTGATTGTAAATAGCCTAATTTTCATGCTATATTTGTGTTTTAATCTTGCTTTCATTGGACCAGTGTCTTGCGTTTCTATGTTCTGGGTTCGAGTTGAACGAAACGGTCGTTCCAGGGACCGCCAGGCGTCAAGCGGTCGCACGATAGACCGTTTGCATGGTCTAGCGGCCCTACAATAGACCGTTTGTTTTCTATCAGGGCTACGCTGGGCTTATTGGTCTCCCAATAGACCGCTTATGTGTCTAGCAGTCGCCCGATAGACTGCAAGGATCCTGTTTTGCACTATTGATCTAGTGGCTGTAAGCTTGACCGCTAACTAGGCTAAGCGGTCTTACCCTTGACCGTTTAGGCTTCTAGCGGTCTGCTCTGTGACAGTTTTCTACCTTGTGTTGTTCATTTGATTACGACGTGTTATGCATTGTTAATCCATGTTATATAACTTGCTGGTAGGACTTTTTGTTAAATATCACTCTGTTAACTAGGAAAATAGAATTTAATGATCTAAGTTAATCTTCTTCATGATTATTCCTCCAGGATCATTGTTCTCGATATCTTATGATTGAAATGAGTAGAGTAATTAATGTTAGTTTCACCTTTCCTTCTAATTATTTCCATTATCACCTTGCTGTCTTATTAAATCTGTTTTAAGGTCGTGCCACTCCGGTGGTGACGACTGGACCGAATATCTCATTTTTTTGTTGATTGCAAGCTATTGAATTCTTGGGCATTGAATTACCTCTCCGTTGGATATTCCTTATGTTGGACTAGGTGTTCATGTTCCGAGGCCTCTTTAATCCCCCGCGAGCTTGGGATTCCCACTAGGACGCCGGGCGGGTTGTACCTTAAGTCTTGAACCCTCCTAATTGACCTAAATTGTGATTTTTGGGATCATCCCCTACTCTGTAAGGGTTGCGGCCATGTTCAGACTGTTTTCTGACCTTAGCAGCCTTCTCTGGACCGCTAGGTTAGTCTAGCGGTCAGTCCAGGACCGTTTTCCCTCGGCTTGGTCACTCGTGTTTTTGGGCGCGTCATACTCCCTGAAACGGTCCGGTGTTGACCATTGTCAATTGAATGTGGTCCTGATTAGACCGTTTCTCTTGTGCATGCGGTCCTGATTAAACCGTGTTCCTGTCGTACCGGTCCTTTGCTGACCGTTTCACGTTCCAGCTTTTTAGAAATTGATGATTTCATGGATTTTATACGTGTGAGCTACTCTAGCCTAACTAGGCTATTGTACCTAGAGTTTTGACTGATTGTTAGGTCTATTGATGACATTTATCCTTCCTAAAGTCATTTCTTTAAATGACTATTCCTCTCGATTAATGAGTTTATTGTTAGAATCTCGAGAAAATCAATATTCTTATACATTTTACCTTGATTACATGAGCTTGATCTTGGAACTCGTGGCCATTTTTATTCGTCGATGTCTAGATTTCGTGGGATCTATGATCCAAACAAATAAATGCCAAGGTAATCATATTTAAGGGCCCAGTCTGGTCCTAGGAGGAGCACCCGAAATGTACTTGTGCCCCGGGGAGATGAATGACTAGGTGTGGCATTGTCACTGAGTACTATCTGCCATGTTGAGTCTACGACATTCCACACTCTCGTGATACTTGCTATACTTACTTGAAAGCGTGAAGTACTTGCTTACGTGACATGACATGACTTGACTTGACTTGGCCATTCATTGAAAAATTCTTGTTAATGGTGCTTGATATCTCGACGTGCAGTATTCCTTTCCATTTATCTATCGATTATCTTCTGATCTTGTTGGTTACTTAGTTTTCTTTATTTGAGTTTCTCGCATTATTTATACATTCCTGAAAATGATTAATTACGTAAATTTGCCTGATGATAATGAGCTTTTCACTCACCCCCCCCTTATTTCCATCCTTTTCAGGTAACGCGGTAGATGGAACACTTGCAATTGGGTTCGGGTCAGCATGATCGAGTGAACCTGGAGCCTTGAGACCGAGTCTTTTTATTTTTTTGAGTCTAGATAGTATAGTGGGTCTTGCTATTTTCTCTTCTTTATTCTTCTATTTGAGTCTATTATTGTTAAAGTGAGTCAAATTGTAATTTTTTTCAAATATCAATAAAATCATATTTTTTCTCTAATTAATGGCCTCCATGTGTTGAATATTATTTATTATGTTTATTTATTTTCTGCTCTATTTATCATGACTATTTCACTGCCACGTTCCGAGCATCGCTTCCCGCTGCTATCGGTTCGAGGCGTGACAGAAGTGGTATCAGAGCTTCTGTTGTTTGAGTCCTAGGTTCTTGTCCATAAGTATAGGTTACCCTAAGTAATAGGTCGTGTAATCCTTGTCATCCCTTTTGTCACCTGGTGAGATTGGATAGTGCTTCGGGTTAAATAATAAAAAATGTATAAGATTGCGTAGCACGACGCGTAAGGGTAATAAAAATTTTAACCTTATAATTATTTTGCACGTATCTAAGCTCCTTTTGACATGAAAGCGAGAGGGTCCACGAGTAAGCTAAAATCTAGTTCCGTTAAAAGGTGGCGAGTCCGTCATAAAGAAATTCGAAGTAATAGGAAGAAAAGGAATAACCTTACGCAAATGAAATATTTTCAGTGTCATAAAATTGGTCATCTAATCAAGGAGTGCTGGAGAAGGAGCGGAGCGTGTCTTCGTTGCAGAAATAAAGATCATATAATGGCTAATTGTCCTAAGCTACTTTCACAAGCAAAAACACAAGAAGAATTAGAATTGATTTCTATCAAATGAAGAATTTTATATAAGGTATCGTTCTCCCTCATCCTTAACTATATTTAAAATTCTTTTGCATTCCATTAGTTGTATGATTACCATGTTATTTTGAATAGATAAGATCATCTTAGTTTAACTATTCGAATAGCTAATGGCGATCGACGAATTTGGGGACCAAATTCCTTGAAGTGGGGGAGGATGTAACACCTCTGTTAAATAATAAAATATAAATGTAAAATTTTAAAATATGTATAGGATTAAAATGTGATAAAAAGAAATAAATGAAAAGCGTGCCAAAAGAAAAGGGAATCTAATTTTATAAAAATAAGAATGACTAATCGAATCATTAATTCAATATAAGATATATTAAAACGGATTAAAGCTATTAACTTGCTATTTAATGACTTTAATAATTTTCTTAAGTTAAAGGATATTATTTATTTTGAAAGTGGCCAAATTATATCAATAAATATTTTTATACAATTACCATAAAATAAATTTCATATTTCAAATGTAATTGAATTTTTCATGATAATCTGAATTTAATATGTATATAGATCAAATTAATTGAATTTCACCCGTAGATCAAAGTTTTGATTAATTTCTAAAAATATGAAAAAAGTGTATTCTTGTGGAGAACGAAGTGTTTAACAATATTGTCAACTGGGCCAACCCAAAATAAAATTTTAATTAGGTTAGATTAAGAAATTTATGGCTAAATTCGTTGTTTTAATAGATCAATCTTAAATGACCAAATTGGAGCCCAATTGTTAATCAATTGAGCCCAAACCAGGCACAATGGTTAGATCTACCTTAGACACTAGAAGCTCCTATTCGACGGTGGCGACACGGATTTGATCAAGTGCGAGTTTTTCTTCCTTGGACTCTTGAGTCCAATTTGATCTCTAGAAACCTCCTTGGACGCTATAAATTGAGGACTTTAGCAGCGCTAGGCCCCTATTTGCTTCTCCAACTGGTGGCACGAGCTATCATGGTCGAACCTAGGTGAATTTGGGCGTTTAGTGGCGGCATGTATTAGGGTTTCGGTGAGCGCGCCTTCCCTTCTCTTCCTCGATTAAGGTAGGTTTCTCTCAGGGCCAATCTAATTAAATAACATGGATAGTTAGATCTTGTCCTTAGCTTTCCTTTGAACCTATTTCGCCCAATTTTGGCTATCTATATCATGCATATTCCTAGTTTTCTATAGAGCATGAAATTAGGGTTTTGCTCACATTCGCTTTTGTTTAGGTTACAACAAGAAATCTTAGTGCAATCTTTAAATTGAGCATGCCATGATGTGCGTTTTTAAATTACCTATGTTTTGATAGTAAATAACCTAATTTTCATGCTATATTCATGTTTTAATCTTGCTTTCATTGGACCAGTGTCTTGCGTTTCTATGTTATGAGTTCGAGTTGAACGAAACGGTCGTTCCAGGGACCGCCAGTCGTCAAGCGGTCGCACGATAGACCGTTTGCATGGTCTAGCGGCCCCGCAACAGACAGTTTGTTTTCTATCAGGCCTATGCTGGGCTTAATGGTCTCCCAATAGACCGCTTATGTGTCTAGCAGTCGCCCGATAGATCGCAAGGATCCTGTTTTGCACTGTTGATCTAGTTGCCGTAAACTTGACCGCTAACTAGGCTAAGCGGCCTTACCCTTGACCGTTTAGGCTTCTGGCGGTCTGCTCTATGACCGTTTTCTACCCTATGTTGTTCATTTGATTACGGCGTGTTATGCATTGTTAATCCATGTTATATTACTTGCTTGTAGGACTTTTTGTTAAATATCACTCTGTTAACTAGGAAAATAGAATTTAATGATCTAAGTTAATCTTCTTCATGATTATTCCTCCATGATCATCGTTCTCGATATCTTATGATTGAAATGAGTAGAGTAATTAATGTTAGTTTCACCTTTCCTTCTTATTATTTCCATTATCACCTTGCTATCTTATTAAATCTGTTTTAAGGTCGTGCCACTCCGGTGGTGGCGACTGGACCGAATATCTCATTTTTTCGTTGATTGTGAGCTATTGAATTCTTGGGCATTGAATTACCTCTCCGTCGGATATTTCTTCTGTCGGACTAGGTGTTCATGTTCCGAGGCCTCTATAAGCCCCCGCGAGCCTGGGATTCCCACTAGGACGCCGGGCGGGTTGTACCTTAAGTCTTGAACCCTTTTAATTGACCTAAATTATGATTTTTGGGATCAGCCCCTACTCTGTAAGGGTTGCGGCCATGTTCAGACCGTTTTCTGACCTTAGCGGCCTTCTCTGGACCGCTAGGTTAGTCTAGCGGTCAGTCTAGGACCGTTTTCCCTCGGCTTGGTCACTCGTGTTTTCGGGCGCGTCATACCCCCTGAACGGTCTGATGTTGACATTTGTCAATTGAATGCGGTCCTGATTAGATCGTTTCTCTTGTGCATGCGATCCTGATTAAACCGTGTTCCTGTTGTAGCGGTCCTTTGCTAACCGTTTCACGTTCCAGCTTTTCGAAAATTGATGATTTCATGGATTTTATACGTGTGAGCTACTCTAGCCTTACTAGGCTATTGTACCTCGAGTTTTGACCTATTGTTAGGTCTATTGATGACATTTATCATTCCTAAAGTCATTTTTTTAAATGACTATTCCTCTCGATTAATGAGCTTATTGTTGGAATTTTGAGAAAATCAATGTTCTTACACATTTTACCTTGATTACATGAGCTTGATCTTGGAACTCGTGGCCATTTTTATCCGTGGATGTCTAGATTTCATGGGATCTATGATCCATACAAATCAATGCCAAGGCAATCATATTTAAGGGCCTAGTCTGGTCTTGGGAGGTGCACCCGAAGTGTACTTTTGCCCCGGGGAGATGAATGACTAGGTGTGGCATTGTCACCGAGTACTATCTAGCATGTTGAGTCTACGACATTCCACACTCTCGTGATACTTGCTATACTTGCTTGAAAGCGTGAAGTACTTGCTTGCGTGACATAACTTGACTTGACTTGACTTGACTTGAAATGGCCATTCATTGAAAAATTCTTGTTAATGGTGCTTGATATCTCGTCGTGCAATATTCCTTTCCATTTATCTATCGATTATCTTCTAATCTTGTTGGTTACTTAGTGTGCTTTATTTGAGTTTCTCGCATTATTTATACATTCCGAAAAATGATTAATTACTTAAATTTGCCTGATGATAGAGTGTAATTACTACTGAGATTTTCGCTCACCCCCCCTTTATTTCCATCCTTTTCATGTAACGCGGTAGATGGAACGCTTGCAATTGGGATCGGGTCAGCGTGATTGTAGGCCCGATTAGGAGGCAATTGAGAGGGGGGTGAATTGATTGCCCACCCTTTTCCACAAATTTTAAACGGAATACTGAAAAACCACAACTATGGAAAATAAAACTAGATGAGACTTGATTGGAATAATAGAAATTAAATCAAGCAAGCTCTCACAACTTCCCAACGCAGAGATATACTCACTCGGAGAGCAATATATGAACGGACTGTTGAGCGAACTCTTGTCTCACCGTCTCACACTCCTATAGTGAACGGAGAAAAGGATATCACCAATCACAATATAAGCAAACCACGACACAATAATTTTTAGGTGGTTCGGACGCACCAAGTGCCATCCTACGTCCACCCCTCTCACCTCGAGAGGATTTCACTATAAACGCTGCTCGACGGCAGCAACCACACACACACGGGCTCGACGGCCCCACACACGTGAGTTCTCGTATGACGACGAGACAACCCTCACACACTCGGAGCAAGCTCTGAAATCGTCTAGATATGAGAAGTAGAATGTAAAAATTACAAGCCCAGTTATGAGAGTATCGTTCTAAGCACAAAATAACTAAGAAAGTGATAAAGAAGATGGAACATCCCCACAAATCCTTAAATATGCTAGGAGTATAAAGAAGGTAGCACTTAGAACAAGAAAACCGAGGTTGGATGAAGCCGGTGTAGAAGATGTAGTCGCCCGAAGCTCCGGATGTAGAGGATGAAGACCGCGACCTCCAACTCTAGGCTCGGGCTCGATGGAAGACGACCTGGCACAGCTCTCCTTCACCTCCAGCAGATGGGAAACCCTTCTTCTCCTGCAAGACAAGAAAACTCCACGTTAGAAGCTCAAAGATTTTGTTCGATCGAAGAAGGGGGCGGCGATATATACCAAGGGGCTTGAATCCCCAAAGGACATAATAGCCCTTCCACAACCCCTTTGGTAGCACATACAAAATGTATAGGATGCCCTAAGGCCATTAGGGACAAAAGCCAAGCCAAATGGATCCTTCAAATAAGGGTTCGAAACAGATCCGGAATACCCATTCGAACGTTCAGAAAAAGTGTCGACTCATGGAGTCGACTCTTTTTCGTGAATGTTCTGCCAGAACATATATAAAAATAAAACCGAGAAACAAGTGTCGACCTAAGGGGTCGACACTTTTTTACCAAGTGTTCTGGCCTGTGAAGAGTCACAACATTCGTGGGGAAAAGTGTCGACCCCATAAGTCGACATTTTTTCATGAACATTCTGTTTTCACAGAAATGAACAAACTTGCCTGAAAGTGTCGACCTACGAAGTCGACACTTTTTCCCGTGAGTTCTGCCTTAGCAAAATAGCAGAACCCTGGTGAAAGTGTCGACCTCATAGGTCGGCACTTTCTGCCAGCCCCTTATTTTCAACGCAAGGTAGAAAGTTCGTAGATAAGTGTCGACTCCTTAGGTCGACACTTTTCCTGATAGTAGAAAATCATCATTAAAACCCATTGAAAGCTCCACATTTCACACACATGTATCAAGATTGAACAAGATAGTTCATAAAAATCAGATATACATAGTTAAGCATGAATTCTACTCAGATCAGTCCATTCACCCTAAGATCCAAATAGACATCTATTCATACCTTGGCCTTGAGTGATAGAGTGAAAAACTTCATAAATATCCTGCATTCA
Organism: Amorphophallus konjac; assembly: GCA_022559845.1. NCBI lineage: Eukaryota > Viridiplantae > Streptophyta > Magnoliopsida > Alismatales > Araceae > Amorphophallus > Amorphophallus konjac. The sequence goes on from CM040127.1 coordinate 268,553,746, forward strand.
CAATATCCCATTCAACTCAACATCTCAATTTAACAAACGAAACTTTCACAATGACCACATACTGAATTCCACATTCAAAGCACCCATTCATTTTTGACAGTTCAATTGACTTTTTCATTCACATGACTTCATTCACTTGACTTAATTCCAACATATGAATCCAAGCAATAGTCACTCACTCAATCATTCAATTGAGCTAAACCAAATCAAACTTTATTAATATTGAGCATTTTGCTTGGTATTGCCAAATCAATCATCCACAGTCTGAAATTCATCAAACTCCTCATTTATCAAATATGTATGTCAATGTATATCACACACAAAGAGAACTCATGGCATTTTCATTCAGGATCTTCGTCAAAACAATCCGGGGCACAACAATCTCCCCCCTTTTGACAAAGATAAAACCATTGAAAAAACTATAATATTTGCATGAAGGATGACAATTTTTGAACCCAAACAACCATTTTCTCATGCACGCTAGATGCATGACTTCCATTCAGAAATTGCATAACTTGCTTAGCAAACATGTAAAAATCAACATGCAGCCATTCAAGCATTTAACTCTCAAGCATTAAATCATCCTCTTTGCCAAAAGAAAAATCAATCAATAACAAAGCAAGTCATGCATCATGAATCTTCATGCCAATGCAACAATGCAAAGTCAAATTATTTCTCCCCCTTTTTGTCAGAGTCAAATAGGGGATTATTAAAACTGTAACGGATGAAAGTTAAGTCTCAATATGCACAGTTAACTCAATGAGATGCATATGAAACGCAAGAAATGAGCAGTCAAGCACATATGCACTCACTATAGCATAAAATAGGAAACATGTTCTGTATGAATGGGTTAAGAAATATGTTGTAGACCGATAACATGAATTTCATGTGCAATAGTAAAAGGGTAGTGCTTACAAGAAGTGGTATTGCAAGACTCATGAAATATGACTGATTCAATATGTACATCCGTACAATCACTCCCTAGATGAATATGTGAAGTATGAGCAATGAAATCTAGACAGTATGGATTTTCAGATTTTTAAAGAACACAAGTAGGAACTTTTCCTCCCTACACTTTCATACAACGTGCTCGACTTTTGGTAGCTTCGCATAACCCCAAGATTATTTTCATTTTTGAATGACAAGATGACTAACCTTTTGGCACGAGTCATGCCCTTTGTTTCAGGGGCACTTCCCGGTTACTCGGTATCGTCACTTATGATTATGTGGATATGACACTTTTCAATGCGAGTTTCCTCCTTTATTTCAGGGGGGATTCTCGATTTACTTCATGTCTAATCACACTTATTGAATATTTTTGATGGGGCTGACAGCTTTTTCCTCACAAGTCACGTGATTTCCATGTAGGGGTTCCAGAGATTTAAAGTGTGTTAAGTGTAATAAGTGAAATCCTTGTTAGTTAGAATCATTAACTCACATGTGCAAATTGTGTGAGAGATTGCGTAGAATGTAAGAGATGAAATAGCATATTCATGGTGATGTCTCCCCCTAAGTGTATGCACCGTTATAGCAAAAACCTCCCCCTTAATATGTGCCATGTTAAAACATGTCCTAGTCAAAGTATTTTATTTAGCAAGGGCGAAAGGTCATAGAAGATATCAACTGAAGGGTGTGTAATTTATATACATTCAAGCATTTCAAAATGATGTGTTCAAGCAATTTGATTACCGGTACGTGGCGGAGTACTTAGGTCTGAGGACCACACTCACGCATGATGAAAGCTTCCAGATGGACTTAATCCACCTTTCTACTGACAAAATTTGATATATTGGTTAATCATGGCATTCATGCACACATGGATGAAGTATATGCATTTATGTACATGCAGATGTGAAAGGATAAAAGCATGTATGAGAACTATATTGTTATTCACTGTGATATGCACAAAAAGCAAAGTTTGAAGAGTAAAGACAATAAAAACTTTTTATGTGCAGAGCATAATACATTATGAACAGTTTCTTTATGAAAAGGATGAAAAGAGTGTATGTACAGTTCAGCTCAACCGATCTAAGTATCTAACCTGCACACTCCTAATTCTCTTCTCATAAAGTAAAATTGTTCAGAATTCAAAGATTTTGTAAATATATCAGCAAGTTGGTGTTTTGTGCCAACAAAAATAAGTTCAAAATCACCTTTATTGATATGATCTCGTATAAAATGATGTCTAACTTCTATGTGCTTAGTGCGGGAATGTTGGAAAGGATTTTTGGACAAGTTTATTGTAGAAGTGTTGTCACACATTATGGGAGTTTTCTTTAAAGAAAAATCAAAATCTAGCAACTGATGTTGGATCCAAAGTACTTGAGCCGCACAACTACCGGCAGCCACATATTCGGCTTCGGCAGTTGATAAAGCCACACAATGCTATTTCTTTGAGGCCCATGAAACCATGTAGCCCCCAAGAAACTGATAGTGACCGCTTGTGATTTTTTGATCTATTTTACAACTAGCATAATCAGAGTCAGTGAAAGCTGTTGTGCCCCTGTAGTCATTTGAGTCATCATGTGATCAATTAGGTCATTCGACATCAATCTATGATCATATGAGTCATTTGGTATTCTTGGTTTTGATAATGGCTAAACACTATAAGTCATTGTTCTTTTCCACTATCTTATGACTGACATATGTGATGTTTTGTTCATGACAGATATGCACATGAAAAGCTCAATGTTGCGCCCTCGCACGTGGATCGACCTGCGCGGTCAGGTCGTGGGGATCGACCTGCCCGGTCAGGTCGCGGGAGTCAAGGGGGCAGCGCCCCTTGCGGGGGTCAAGGGGGCGGAGCCCCCGGAACAAAATTTGGCTTGAAGACTCAGTAATAAAACTTCAAGACAATCAAGGTCGATGCCACAGACATGAACGGGCGGCTAACAGACTCAAGCGACGGAGCTGGTGCGGCCAACGGATCGACCCGGGGTGACCCGGGCTCTGCCCAGCTAGCGGTCGACCGCCAGCACAGGGGCGGTCGACCGCCCCAGCTAGGGACTGCCAAGGATGCACGTTTTTCAGTGGCGGTCGACCGCCAGCCAGTGGCGGTCGACCGGATTTCCCAGGGATCGCCCAGTTGCAGGTGTTTCAGTGGCGGTCGACCGCCAGGAGCTGCAGGTCGACCGCCAGCCCCGAGCTTTCATTTTTGACTTTGTTTCCAACTTCGAAAAGGGCCATTCTACATGGATTTCTTTAATCCAAAAGTCACCTAATCACCCACAAATTGTGGATCTGGTATAAGGCTTGTCCATAGACCATTCAAGGTCTATAAAGCCAATACAAGAGGGTTGGAAACCCTAATGCTTCAAGGGGTTACAAGGGTGGCTGCAAGGGAGGTTGCAAGAGAGCTTGGAGACGAGCTACTGTTCACGTGAACAGTAGTTCGTGAAGGTGTTCTTCATCCAATCAAAGGGGAATCAAGCTCAAATCAAAGCCAGCAATCTTCAAGGAAGATTACATCAAAGCAAGGCTATCAAAGTGATGCAAGGAAGCCGGTTTGATTCAAGTTCTTCAAGGGAAATCATCTTCATCCATTCAAGTTCTTTCAAGTTCATTCAAGGTGATATTTCAAGCATTCAAACTCCTAGAAGCTAAAGAAGCAATCAAGATTCAAGGTAGCTTCATCATCTCCTTCATTCATTCAAAGAAGTTCAAAGAGAAGATCAAGAGAGAAGAATTGAAGGAAGATGTACTGTTCACGTGAACAGTACTCCGTGAAGAACATTCATCCAATCAAGGGTGAATCAAGAAGATTGAGTTGAAGCCAAGAGGAGCCTTGTTGCTGATCAACATTTCATACAAGGGCCAATTCATTTTCACTCATAACTCAATCTCTTGTTTTAGTTCCTTCACATTTGTTTCATTTTCATTATTGTTAAACATTGAAAGTGTGATTCATCCCTACCGGTGATTAGTAGGAAGGCAATTGGAGGGTGTTCTAATTTGCAGTTGACGTCCCTACCAGGTGGTGAGTAGGAAGGCAATCGGTAGTTTTCGATTTACGGTTTGGTGCGCTGCACAAGTGAAGCCTCACCGGGTTTTGGTGAGGGGTGGACGTAGGGCTGAGGATTCAGTCCGAACCACCTTAAAAATCCTGTCTAGCGTGGTTTGCTTGTGTGATTGAATCGTTCTAGGTGCATGCTTAGGATCGAATTATTATATATCTTGCTTATCTTGCTAAGTGAATCATAGCATACTTGGAAGCTAGTTTCTATTCCGCTGTAATTCATTTTAACTAGCTGTTTAGAGGGCCGCATTGCGAAAAGTGGGGCTGATCTATTCACCCCTCCCCTCTAGATCCGCTGTCCACTACACAGCAAGTGGTATCAGAGCCTAATCTCTCATTATGGGGTCCAACGACCTTGAGGGAAATGGTGGATCAGCGTCCAAGGGTTTCTACCCGAAGGACATGCAGTGAATAGGCCTCCTAATTTTAGTGGAACTAACTATCCTTATTGGAAACATCGCATGCAGGTGTTCATTCGCGCCCAAGACTACGAACTTTGGCGAGTGATCAGCAAAGGTCCGTATGAGCTTACGGAAAATGAAGACTTGTGGACCAAAGAACAGATAAGGCAATCAACTGTCAATTGGAATGCTAAACACATGCAATGCTCACTCCATCCAGTAGAATTCTCAAGAGTGGCCACCTGGACATCTGCAAAACAAATGTGGGATAAGTTAGAGGTAATCTACGAAGGAACCTCTCAGGTACGAGAAACAAAAGTTAATATCTTAGTTTCTGAATACGAAATGTTCCGCATGAAGCCTGATGAATCAATTCAAGATATGTATGCTCGATTAACTGTGCTTACTAACAGTTTGACTGATTTGGGAAAGAAATATTCAGAACAAGAAATTGTAAGAAAGATTCTCAGATCACTGACTCCAGCATGGCACACAAAGGCTACCGTGGTTGAAGAATCAAGAGATCTCGCAACTACCAAGGTAGATGAACTCATTGGGTCATTGATGACCTAGGAGATCAACCTCAAGAACAAAGAGGCTGAGGCACCTAAGAAAAAGTCCCTAGCTCTTAAAGCAGGACCCAGCCGTCAAGGCTCTTCCGATGAAGGTAAGGATTCGGAAAGTGAGCGAGAAGAGGATGACGTAGCCATGCTCACTCGTAAGTTCAAAAAATTTCTGAGAAAGGAAGGTAAGAGCTTCATGAGAGGAAGGTCAAAGGTAAGAAATAGTTTCAAATCTAATTCTGAAAACTCTAAGAAATCTGACAAAATCATCTGTTATTCTTGCAACAAACCAGGGCATTTCAAGAATGATTGTCCCGACAGATTCAGAAAAGCTGACAAATGGAAGGGCAAGAAGAAGAACAAGGCCATGGTGTCCACATGGAGCGATGAAGAGGAAAGTGATGATGGAACTAGCTTCTCGGACAAAGAAAAAGAAGATTTCTATCTTATGGCCAAAGGTGATGAAGAAACTGAGGTAAATTCTCCATTTGAAGATTATACAATTGATGATTGGGAGGATGCATATATACAACTCATGGAAAATATGAAATATACAAAAAGGAAAATAAATCATTGAAAAAGAAAATCAATTCTTTTGTGCATGATCATGACAAGAATGATAAGAATGCTCTACTTGAAACAGAAATTGAAGATCTTAAGAAAATGATTGAGGATTTGGAAGAAGGAAGAAAAGAAATGGCTGACTTGGAAACTGAAAATGAGGACTTAAGGAATGAAATTGACAGCATGAAACTCAAAATGCAAACCTATGAAAAGGATAGTAAATTAAGCAATGAGAAGTATGAAGCTGTCAAACATGTCAACACTCAACTCTTGCAAAACATTGAAAACCTACAAAAAGAGTTAAAGGACAAACAACAATCTCTAGAAAAATTTGTGGATGGAAGGGAAAACCTAGATGCATTGCTAGGTACTAGAATGAACTTCAACAAGGAAGGGTTAGGTTTTGAACCTACAAACAAAAGGCCAATTGGGTTAAAAACAGTCACATTTGTTTCCTCTTCTGATGCTTCAACCTCAAAAATAACATCCAAAGGAAAAGAAAAGATTGAAGAGGTAGTAACTGAAATTCCCAAAAAGCCTATCCAAAAGCCTAAGAAAGGTCAACCTTCCCCGCAACATAGGTCAACACTTCCTTGGCCATCGCATGCTCAACCTTCCAGATTTCACCACAATTGCATTGCACACTCATATAGGCCACCACCATACTTTTGGGAAAATTGTGATTCATGTATTCAGCAATCCTATAAGTTTCAATCCCCTAGGTGGCAAAACAATCACTTTCAACCCAAAACCAACCAACGGCCTCAATGGTTTAAGAAGCAAACTTTCTCAAACTTCCACAAAATTCAACAAAGAGCTTCTAAACAAAATGTGAATGTCAAAGCTGAAAAGAAAAACCAATTTCCTGCTCCAAGCAAACAAAGCATGAATGTTAAGAAGGTTTGGATTCTAAAAGAAATGGTTTCATGTTTTGAAATTCTGAAAAGTTTGAAGGGACCCAAATTTGGTTGGGTTTCAAACACCATTGCTTAATTGCTTGTGCAGGAATGTCTTGCAGCCATGCATAACAGGTGGTACCTTGATAGCGGCTGTTCAAGACACATGACTGGAGACAAATCAAAATTTTGTCTCTTGGAGGAAAAGGAAGGAGGACACGTCACATTTGGAGGGAACAACAAGGGAAAAATCATTGGAACAGGTAATGTAGGTAAGAACCTCTCCAACTCCATTTGTAACGTGTTGTTAGTTGAAGGATTGAAATATAACTTGCTCAGCATAAGTCAATTGTGTGATAAAGGTCACAAAGTGTTGTTTGATTCTCTTGAATGTAAAATCCTTGAACCAAAATCTGACAAGATAAAATTCTTTGGTAAGAGAGTCAACAATGTTTACATGATTGACTTAGATGATCCTGCTTATTCAAACCTTTGTCTTGCTGCTCCAAAATCAGAAATTACTTGGTTATGGCATCGTAGACTAGGACATGCTAGCTACAATGTCTTACATAAATTGTTAAAGCATTCAATGGTGAAAGGTTTGCCTGAACTATCCTTTAAACAAGAAAATAAATTGTGTGATGCATGTGCCCTAGGTAAACAAACTAGAAAATCATTCAAGGGAAAATCTGAAAATACATCATCCAAACCACTCGAGCTAATTCATATGGACCTGTTTGGCCCAACCAGAACTGCTAGCTTAAGTGGTAGAAAATATGGATATGTCTTGGTGGATGACTTCTCTAGGTTCACATGGGTTTTCTTTCTCACACACAAAAATGATGCTTTTGATGAGTTTCAGGCACTCTACATGAAGATAAAGCAGGACGGTGAGTTTAAAATTTCCAAGATTCAATCTGATCATGGTGGTGAATTTGAGAATGCTGATTTCTATAATCTTTGCAGGGCTGAAGGCATTTCACACCGATTCTCTTCACCAGAACACCGGAGCAAAATGGTGTAGTTGAAAGGAGAAACCGAACACTTGTAGAGATGGCAAGAACCATGCTTGCTGAACGGCAACTTCCAAGGAGATTTTGGGCTGAAGCGGTAAACTCGGCATGTTACATTATCAACCGCTCTATGGTAAGGCCACACACCAAAAAGACTCCTTATGAGTTGCTAAAAGGTAAAAAGCCCTCTCTCTCACATATGAAAGTGTTTGGATCGAAATGCTTCATTCACAACAATGACAAAAGAGACTTAGATAAATTCGAGCCCAAGAGCGATGAAGGTATATTCCTTGGATATTCTGATAGATCTAGGGCTTATAGAATTTACAATATCAAAAATCAAACTGTGGAAGAATCACCCCATGTTTCCTTTGATGAATATCATGATTCTAACAATGATAACTCTTGCAGGAAAAACGATGAAGATGGGGAATTCCTAAGCATAAAGGACAAAAGTGATCCTCCACAAGAAGAAATAAAAGAAGATGGTGACCTAGCTGAATCAAGCAGTGCAAGGATCAAGCTCCAGGAGAAGGTAACGATTCTACAAACATTAGAATACTTAAGGATCATCACTTGGAGAATGTCATTGGTAGCTTGAATGACCCACCTAGAACTAGGTCACATTTTAAAATTGTGGAAGAATTAGATCAACTTGCTCTTGTCTCGCATCATGAACCCAAAAATATTGATGAAGCCTTAAAAGATGAAAATTAGATAAATTCCATGCAAGACGAGTTAAACCAGTTTGAAAGAAACAAAGTTTGGCATCTTGTTCCTAGACCTTCATCACAATCTGTAATAGGCACTAAATGGGTTTTTAGGAACAAACTAAGTGAGGATGGCAAGATAATAAGAAACAAGGCTAGATTGGTGGCTCAAGGGTATAATCAAGAGTTTGGGGTAGACTTTGATGAATCTTATGCCCCTGTTGCTAGACTCGAAGCCATCAGAATTCTACTTGCCTTTGCATGCTCCCTTAGAATAAAGCTTTATCAAATGGATGTCAAAAGTGCCTTCTTGAATGGCTTGATCAAAGAAGAAGTCTATGTTGAGCAGCCCCCTGCCTTTGAGAATTCTAACAATGCAGATTTTGTATACAAACTAGACAGGGCGCTCTATGGACTTAAGCAAGCACCAAGAGCTTGGTATGAAAGGCTAAGCTCATTCCTCATTGAAAAAGAATACACACGAGGTAAGGTAGATCAAACACTCTTCACCAATAAGCAAGGTAAGAACATCTTGATTGTTCAAATTTATGTTGATGATATTATGTTTAGTTCTACAAAATCTGAAATGTGTGAGGAATTTGCTAACCTCATGACTAGCGAATTTGAGATGAGCCTAATGGGAGAACTTCAATTCTTTCTCGGTTTGTAGGTCAACCAAGGAGACGATGGGTGCTTCATAAGTCAAGCCAAATACATTAAAGAGCTATTGAAAAGATTTGACATGGCAAACAGCAAAATCATTGCAACTCCTATGAGCACCTCAACTTCACTGGATTCGGATGAAAATGGTAAATTAGTGGATGCAAAGGTCTATAGAGGTATGATTGGTTCTTTACTTTATTTGACTGCATCCCGACCAGATATCCAGTTTAGTGTTTACCTTTGTGCTAGATTTCAAGCTAGTCCTAGAGAATCCCATTTGACTGCCGTCAAACGTATCCTTCGATATCTTGCCGGCACTCAAGATTTGGGATTGTGGTATCCGTCATCATGTGATTTATCTCTTATATCTTATTCTGATGCGGATTACGCTGGATGCAAGCTGGATCGTAAGAGTACTAGTGACTATTGCCAGTTTCTAGGAGGGTGTTTAGTTTCTTGGGTCTCCAAGAAATAACACTCGGTTGCCCTCTCAACCGCGGAGGGAGAATATGTTGCTGCGGGGAGCTGTGGCACCCAAGTGTTGTGGATTAAACACCAACTCCAAGACTACTTGGTGGATCTTGGTTGTGTCCCGATTCTGTGTGATAACACTAGTGCTATCAACCTTGCCAAAAATCCAGTCCAACACTCTAGGACTAAGCATATTGAGATTAGGCATCACTTCATTAGAGATGAGGTCGGTAAGAAAAACTTTGAACTGCATTTTGTTGATACATTGAATCAGATTGCTGATATCTTTACCAAGCCCTTGTGTAATGACAGGTTTTCAACACTAAGAAGGGAGCTTGGTCTTTGCCGACCTCAGGCCAATAAGAATTTGAATTGATAATCCTGTTCAATTAGTTGTGTGTTTTGCATTCATGTATTGTTTATATGTCAATATGTCTTTTTGCATATGGTGTCGCATTGCATGTAGCTGCATAATAATGAATTGAGTTCATGCTCATAATGCATTGTATGGTTTGTGTAGCATCATTCTCGCATGGCCATGGTATATCAAATATTGATGTATGGAAGGGCAAGTTATGCTTGTCACGAAGTACTCAATATGCGTGAGGTTTCACCTCCGCCAAGTACCATGCGTCAATGTCGCATATAGGCCATATAGTAAGGGGGAGTTGTCCTTGTGCAGCATTCATGCATATATTTCATCTTCATTCTGTTGCATTTAATAAGTGTACAACCATGGGTTGGGTCATACATTTCATTTCTGGCACCTTCATGAGTGACTAGGCCAACCTCATTTGTCATTCAACTTGATTGCAAACATAACTCCTTCGCGCATCCATTGCATATCCTTAAGGGGAGTTTTTTTTTGATTCTATTAACCTCTTGCAATCTACACTTCTTGGCTTATAGTCTGAATTTGAGATCATGAGACTGACGTACACATGGTGTAAGAGCTTTCTATTATGTGCCTTGATGATTGTTCATTCAATGAAAATGGTTCAGATTTAATGATTTCCTTGAAAGTTCTAATATTTCCTTTGAAATCATCTATGTTCTATGGGTTTAATAGCCCTTAACTAGAGATTGCATATTGTGCTTTGAATGACTATTCTGATATCTGAAAATCCAGACTTCATGACAATATTGATGATACTCTAGAGCTTAGTATTGCTTCTAAACATCTTGATGAGCTGGAATTTTTTGAAAATCAATTTGACAGAGCACTGATATTGTAGCACGGAGAAACATGTCATGTCATCAAATCAAGTGACAAATGCATATGTCATGATGTGCCCTTGTTATCTCTGTCTTAAAACTTTTGAACTCTAGGCAGAGCAATGGCATAATTGCTGAGAAATATATCTTCTCATCAATGAAATGAGTTTGGATATGTCATGACGTGACTTTGCTATCTCTGTTCATCTTGCAGCATGACAGTCAGTCTTGCCAAATACCTAGGAATACTGGCGTCTAAACAATGTGTATTCTTACGGCTAGGAGGCGTGTACTAGACTTGATTGCTCGTACAATATGAGTCATGTGCCTTCAAATTCAAAAGATATTGGAAATCAAAATATGAAACCTCTTGCTTCAATCATACAATTCCATGCTTTAGTCATGATTGTTCAGCCTCAATACTAGTTCTTGTATTCTTCCCTTAGTGGTTATTGAATATGGATATATAAGACAAAGGACGGTTAAACACTGCCATGATATGCACCTTTGGTTCATTTCTATTAAATCTTGGATGTAGCTGCTTTTCGAACTCTTTTGATGATCTCGGATTTCATTAGCTTTGAACCATATATGTTGCTTATGGCCTGCTTCAATTTTACATATAATGGCTTGCTCTTCACTCCTTTCAGCTCTGGTCTCACAAACAGTTTCCTTAATCACTCCTTTTTTCTGTTGGCAAAGGGGGAGAATTCTTTGTGTGAGTCCTTCATTAGAGCTAAGAGCTATGTCATAAGTGTTGTCCAAAGGGGGAGAGTGCATTGAGTCCAAGGGAGAGAAACCTTTATGTGCGTTTGTGCATGTGATGGGGTTTGCATAATTTCATCGCATTGTCATGTGCCATATGTGCATTCACACGCTTTAATTCATAGATCTTGAGCTGCTCATGTCCCATAGCGTAGTATTCATAATTGCATTCACATGCTATTACTATCATGATTCTTGAGCTGCAAATGTGGTATGTGTTATAACTTATGCCATTTTAGACATTCCCATCCCATAATGACTCACAGTGTTGCCATCATCAAAAAGGGGGAGAATGTTGTGCCCCTGTAGTCATTTGAGTCATCATGTGATCAATTAGGTCATTCGACATCAATCTATGATCATATGAGTCATTTGGTATTCTTGGTTTTGATAATGGCTAAACACTATAAGTCATTGTTCTTTTCCACTATATTATGACTGACATATGTGATGTTTTGTTCATGACAGATATGCACATGAAAGCTCAATGTTGCACCCTCGCACGCGGATCGACCTGTGCGGTCAGGTCGCGGGGATCGACCTGCCCGGTCAGGTCGCGGGGGTCAACTGGGCAGCGCCCCTTGCGGGGGTCAAGGGGGCGGAGCCCCCGGAACAAAATTTGGCTTGAAGACTCAGTAATAAAACTTCAAGACAATCAAGGTCGATGCCACAGACATGAACGGGCGGCTAACGGACTCAAGCGACGGAGCTGGTGCGGCCAACGGATCGACCCGGGGTGACCCGGGCTCTGCCCAGCTGGCGGTCGACCGCCAGCACAGGGGCGGTCGACCGCCCCAGCCAGGGACTGCCAAGGCTGCACGTTTTTCAGTGGCGGTCGACCGCCAGGCAGTGGCGGTCGATCGGATTTCCCAGGGATCGCCCAGTTGCAGGTGTTTCAGTGGCGGTCGACCGCCAGGAGCTGCAGGTCGACCGCCAGCCCCGAGCCTTCATTTTTGACTTTGTTTCCAACTTCGAAAAGGGCCATTCTACATGGATTTCTTTAATCCAAAAGTCACCTAATTACCCACAAATTATGGATCTGGTCTAAGGCTTGTCCATAGACCATTCAAGGTCTATAAAACCAATACAAGAGGGTTGGAAACCCTATTGCTTCAAGGGGTTACAAGGGTGGCTGCAAGGGAGGTTGCAAGAGAGCTTGGAGACGAGCTACTGTTCACGTGAACAGTAGTTCGTGAAGGTGTTCTTCATCCAATCAAAGGGGAATCAAGCTCAAATCAAAGCCAGCAATCTTCAAGGAAGATTACATCAAAGCAAGGCTATCAAAGTGATCCAAGGAAGCTGGTTTGATTCAAGTTCTTCAAGGGAAATCATCTTCATCCATTCAAGTTCTTTCAAGTTCATTCAAGGTGATATTTCAAGCATTCAAACTTCTAGAAGCTAAAGAAGCAATCAAGATTCAAGGTAGCTTCATCATCTCCTTCATTCATTCAAATAAGTTCAAAGAGAAGATCAAGAGAGAAGAATTGAAGGAAGATGTACTGTTCACGTGAACAGTACTCCGTGAAGAACATTCATCCAATCAAGGGTGAATCAAGAAGATTGAGTTGAAGCCAAGAGGAGCCTTGTTGCTGATCAACATTTCATACAAGGGCCAATTCATTTTCACTCATAACTCAATCTCTTGTTTTAGTTCCTTCACATTTGTTTCATTTTCATTATTGTTAAACATTGAAAGTGTGATTCATCCCTACCGGTGGTTAGTAGGAAGGCAATTGGAGGGTGTTTCAATTTGCAGTTGACGTCCCTACCAGGTGGTGAGTAGGAAGGCAATCGGTAGTTTTCGATTTACGGTTTGGTGCGCTGCACAAGTGAAGCCTCACCGGGTTTTGGTGAGGGGTGGACGTAGGGCTGAGGATTCAGTCCGAACCACCTTAAAAATCCTGTCTAGCGTGGTTTGCTTGTGTGATTGAATCGTTCTAGGTGCATGCTTAGGATCGAATTATTATATATCTTGCTTATCTTGCTAAGTGAATCATAGCATACTTGGAAGGTAGTTTCTATTCCGCTGTAATTCATTTTAACTAGCTGTTTAGAGGGCCGCATTGTGAAAAGTGGGGCTGATCTATTCACCCCTCCCCTCTAGATCCGATGTCCACTACACAACAAAAGCATGTAAATCAAATGAATTATTTCTAGGATACCACAAACTAAGGTCAAGAGTTTCATTCAAATACCTGAAGATCCTTTTTACGGCCGCTAAATGGGAGTCTCTGGGACAAGATTGGTATCTTGCATAGAGACAAACACTAAAGTGTATGTCAGGCCTACTAGCAGTCTGATAAAGCAAGGATCCTATCATTCCCCTGAAGAGTTTTTGATCAATTTTATTACCTTTTTCTTCCTCCATTTCCTGTGAGGTGGACATCGGTGTTACAAAGGGCTTGACAGTCTCAAGCTGAAATTTCTTCACAATTTCTTGTGTGTACTTCTTCTGGTTGATAAAGATGCCGTTGTATATTTGTTTTATTTGCAAACCCAAGAAGAAGTTGAGCTCTCCCATCAAGCTCATCTCGAACTCCCCCTACATAAGTTGGGCAAATTCATCATTCATTTTTGAATTTGAGACTCCAAAAATTATATCATCTACATAAACTTGAACAATTAATGAATGATCATCACAAGTTTTTGTAAATAATGTTTGATCTATGTTACCTGGTTTGAAGCCATTTTCATTAAGAAATGAATTTAATCTATCATACCATGCCCAGGGAGCCTGTTTCAAACCATATAGTGCCTTGTCCAATTTGAAGACGTGGTCCGAAAATCATTCATCTTCAAAGTCCGGTGGTTTCTCCACGTACACTTCTTCTTTGATCACTATGCTGAGGAAGGCACTCTTCACGTCCATTTGAAACAATTTAATGTTCCTGTGTCAAGCATAAGCAAGTAAAATTCTAACTGCTTCTAATCTAGTCATAGGTGCAAACAATTCATCAAAATCAACACCAAATTCTTAAGAGTAGCCATTGGCTACTAATCTTGCCATATTTCTCACAACCACCCCATCTTCACTAAGTTTGTTTCGAAAAACCCACTTAGTTCCAATGATAGGATGGTCATCAGGTCGGGGCACGAGGAACCACACCTGATTCCTTTGGAATTGGTGTAGCTCTTCTTACATGGCGAGGAGCCAAGAATTGTCATTCAAAGCATCGTCTAATGATTTAGGCTCAATGCTAGAAAGTAGAGCTAGATTATCATGAATTTCTACTTCCCTCATTGATGCCCGTGTATGAATTCCTTCATCCACACCGTCGATTACGTTCTCCAATGGATGGTCCCTGTGCGTGGTCCATTGGTGTGAAAGGTTCGGATGTTGCTCTTGTTCCGCTTCTTCTTCTTGTTCCTTTTCTTCTTCTTGATTCGCTGCCTCACCTTGTTTACTCGACTCTCCCTGTTCAACTTCACCCGCACCTGTAATAAGAAAATGATCATCATTTGATTTTCTCATCGTAAACTCATCAACAACAACATGAGGACTCTCCTCGACGATAAGTGTTCTAGTGTTATATACACGGTAAGCTCTTGATGTGAGAGCATACCCGAGGAAAATCCCTTTATCACTTTCTGCATCAAATTTTTCTAGATTGTCCTTTCCATTGTTCAAAATATAACATATTGAACCAAATGGCTTAAAGTGTGATATGTTGGGTTTCTTACCTTTGTAAACCTCGCATGGAGTTTTCTTAAGGATTGGTCTTACCATTGCTCTATTTGTGATGTAGTAAGCGGTGTTCACCGCCTCTGCCCATAAGTACCGTGGAAGACCGTTCTCCGCAAGCATGGTACGCGCCATCTCCATGAGCGTCCTGTTTTTCCTTTTGACCACGTCGTTTTGTTGAGGGGTTCTTGGTGAAGAGAACTGATGCTTGTACCCCTGCTTCCTGCAAAAAGCATCAAACTCATGATTTTCAAATTCGTTTCTATGGTCACTTTGAATTTTCTAAATTGTGTATCATTTTTCATTCTGAACTTTAGTGCAAAAATCAATGAACTCATTGCAAGCATCACTTTTATTAGCAAGATATAAAACCCATGCATACTGTGAAAAATCATCGACAATCACGAATCCATAAAGCTTCCCTCCAAGACTGCGAGTCCTGGTGGGACCAAATAAATCCAAATGCAACAATTGAAGGGGTTTTTCTGTTGAAATAATATTTTTGTATTTAAACGATGTGGTGGTTTGTTTTCCTTTATTGCATGCTTCACATATCTTTGAAGTTTCAAAATTTAGTTTAGGAAGACCTCTGACTAAATCATCACGATTCAACTTCCTAATTACATTAAAACTGGCATGCCCAAGACGGCGATGCCACAACCAAACATCTTCACTTTTGTTGGCTACTAAACACAGTTTCTTACATGCAAGCTCATCAAAATCAACTTGATAGGTGTTGTTACATCTCACACCTATGAACTTAATTTTCTGTGTGTTAGCATCAATGATCGTGCAGTGTGAAGATTCAAAAATCACTTTGTGACCCTTGTCACAGAGTTGACTTACACTAAGCAAACTATGATGAAGACCTCTAACTAGTGAAACATCCTCAATGTAATGGTTAGGGTCCTTACAAATTCTCCCAATTCTGATAATCTTACCCTTGTCCTGTCCTCCAAAAATTACCGTTCCGTCGTTCTTTTCAGCAATGTCTGCAAAGAGGTGTTTATTTCTAGTCATGTGCCTGGAGCATCCGCTGTCTAGGTACCATTTATTGTCTCCCGCCTTCATGCAGACCTGCACCAATTACCAACCATGCTCATTTTGATTTGGGTACCCAAGCAAGCTTGGGTCCCTTCATGTTAGCATTCCCAAGGGATTCAAAATATCTATTGAAAAATAGTTCATCATCATACTGCATGAGTTGGCATATATACATATCATGCCCTATCTTCCCACAATAAAAACACGTGGGTCTTCTCCTACCAAAATTTCTTCTTTTATTTACATTTCTAAAGGTTGAGGGGAATTTGGAATTAACAGTTGGATTTTTAAGTGTGTGTGTAAACATTCTCCTTGATAAGATGAATTCTTAACATCATAATGAACATGATTTTTGTTGCCATGCATTGTACTTGGATTCTTTTCAACTTGTTTTCCTTTTTCTCTCAACACTTCTCCATTCACATTTTTCAGTTTTTTAATTTCAATGACAAAACTCTCATTCTTCACTTTCAAATTTTCTTTCTCTTTTTCACATTTAATCAGTTGAACATGCAACTTTTCAAGTTCTTTGTTCAAGAGGTCATGATTTTCTTGGATTTCATCTTTCAGCTTAAATGCAATTTTCTTCTCTACATCTAAGCATGCTATCTCCTCTTCAAACAAGGACAACTTGATTTCCAAAGCATCATTAACATTTTTCCGATTCTTAACTTGCATTTTAAGTAAATTACACTTTCCACATGAATTAGATGAGTGAACAATTTCATGGATATTTTTCTTTAAAGTCCTATTTTCATTTTTCACTCTTCTATATTTCTCATCTAACTCTTCATAAGCAAGTTCCCACTGTTCATTTGAAATGAGCTCAGTGTTAGAAATTACCTCTTCACTATCGCTGTTGGCCATCAGACACATCGCTTTCACAAGTTCTTCAATATCTTACTCCTTATCATCGGTCGTGGGCTCATCTTCATCTTCATCGCTCCACGTTGCTTTCATGGCTTTCGGCTTCTTGCCCTTGACGATCTTTCCCTTCTTCTTCTAGAGCTTGGGGCATTCTCCTCGCATGTGCCCCGCTTTCTTGCATTCATAACAAATAATTTCGGCGGCCTTGGATGATTCATTTCTTTGTCTTGACTACCTCTTTCCCTTCCTGAACTTCCCGCCAAACTGTCTTCTTTGGCGCAGAAATTGTCTCACCTTTCTTGTCAGCATAGCAACTTCTTCATCGTCGGTGGTTCCCAACGATTCCTCTTGGCTCGAGACACTCTCTGAGAGTGCTTTCAAAGCGATTGGCCTTTTCTTCTTCGGATCCTCTTCCGTCCTCTTTATCACATTGCATCTCATAGGTCATTAATGACCCTATGAGTGCATCCACGGTGAGCGTTGTCAAATCCTTGGAGTCTTCTATCATGCTCACCTTGGTGTCCCAGCTCATTGACAGTGACCTCAACACCTTTCGTACCAATTCCTTGTTGGTGAACTCTCTTCCGAGTGACTTCAGTCCATTGGTGATCTCCATAAGTCGCGCGAACATCTGGGAGATATCGTCTTCATCTTTCATTCGAAACAGCTCGTAGTCATGGGTTAGCATGTTCGCCTTTGTCTCCTTAACTTCTGTGGTACCTTCGTAGATGAGCTTGAGCTTGTCCCACATTTCCTTGGCGCTACACATGGAGACACGAGCATACTCGTTAGGGTGAATAGCACACTGAATTATATTCAAAGCATTAAAATTCACAGTGGCTTTCTTGATAGCATCATCATCCCACATGTCCTCATCGGGGTGTACAGCATACGGACCATTCCTAATAATAGTCCATATCTCAAGACTTTGCACTCTAAGAAATACGGTCATCCTATTCTTCCAGTAAGGATAATTACTTCCATCGAAGAAAGGTGGCCATTGAATAGAATGCCCTTCGGACATCATCCCCTTGTTGAGGTTGTTGGCCATTCCTAACAGATCACTCTAAAATCGCAAGATTTCTAAAAAGTAGAGCCGAGTCTCTGATACCAATTGTAGGCTCGGTTAGGAGGCAATTGAGAGGGGGGTGAATTGATTGCCCACCCTTTTCCACAAATTTTAAACGGAATACTGAAAAACCACAACTATGGAAAATAAAACTAGATGAGACTTGATTGGAATAACAGAAATTAAATCAAGCAAGCTCTCACAACTTCCCAACGCAGAGATATACTCACTCGGAGAGCAATATATGAACGGACAGTTGAGCGAACTCTCATCTCACCGTCTCACACTCGTATAGTGAACGAAGAAAAGGATATCACCAATCACACTATAAGCAAACCACATCACAATGATTTTTAGGTCGTTCGGACGCACCAAGTGCCGTCCAACGTCCACCCCTCTCACCTCGAGAGGATTTCACTATAAATGCTGCTCGACGGTAGCAACCACACACACACGGGCTCGACGGTCCCACACACGTGGGTTCTCGTACGACGACGAGACAACCCACACACACTTGGAGCAGGCTCCGAAATCGTCTAGATATGAGAAGTAGAATGGAAAAATTACAAGCCCAGTTATGAGAGTATCGTTCTAAGCACAAAATAACTAAGAAAGTGATAAACAAGATGGAACATCCCCACAAATCCTTAAATATGCTAGGAGTATAAAGAAGGTAGCACTTAGAACAAGAAAACCGAGGTTAGATGAAGACGGTGCAGAAGATGTAGTCGCCCGAAGCTCCGGATGTAGAGGATGCAGACCGCGACCTCCAACTCTAGGCTCGGGCTCGATGGAAGACGACCTGGCACAGCTCTCCTTCACCTCCAGCAGATGGGAAACCCTTCTTCTCCTGCAAGACAAGAAAACTCCACGTTAGAAGCTCAAAGATTTTGTTCGATCGAAGAAGGGGGTGGCGATATATATACCAAGGGGCTTGAAGCCCCAAAGGACATAATAGCCCTTCCACAACCCCTTTGGTAGCACATACAAAATGTATAGGATGCCCTAAGGCCATTAGGGACAAAAGCCAAGCCAAATGGATCCTTCGAAATAGATCCGGAATACCCGTTCGAACGTTCAGAAAAAGTGTCGACTCATGGAGTCGACTCTTTTTCGTGAATGTTCTGCTAGAACATATATAAAAACAAAACTAAGGAACAAGTGTCGACCTATGGGGTCGACACTTTTTTACCAAGTGTTCTAGCTTGTGAAGAGTCACAACATTCGTGGGGAAAAGTGTCGACTTTATAGTTCGACATTTTTTCACGAGCATTCTATTTTCACAGAAATGAACAAACTTACCTGAAAGTGTCGACCTACGAAGTTGACACTTTTTCCCGTGAGTTCTGCCTTAGTAAAACAGCAGAACCCTGGTGAAAGTATCGACCTCATAGGTCGACACTTTCTGCCAGCCCCCTTATTTTCAACGCAAGGCAGAAACTCCGTAGATAAGTGTCGACTCCTTAGGTTGACACTTTTCCTGATAGCAGAAAATCATCATTAAAACCCATTGAAAGCTCCACATTTCAAACACATGTATCAAGATTGAACAAGATAGTTCATAAAACTCAGATATAAATAGTTAAGCATGAATTCTACTCAGATCAGTCCATTCACCCTAAGATCCAAATAGACATCTATTCATACCTTGGCCTTGAGTGATAGAGTGAAAAAATTCATAAATATCCTGCATTCACAATATCCCATTCAACTCAACATCTCAATTTAACAAACGAAACTTTCACAATGACCACATACTGAATTCCACATTCAAAGCACCCATTCATTTTTGACAGTTCAATTGACTTTTTCATTCACATGACTTCATTCACTTGACTTAATTCCAACATATGAATCCAAGCAATAGTCACTCACTCAATCATTCAATTGAGCTAAACCAAATCAAACTTTATCAATATTGAGCATTTTGCTTAGTATTGCCAAATCAATCATCCACAGACTGAAATTCATCAAACTCCTCATTTATCAAATATGTATATTAATGTATATCACACACAAAGAGAACTCATGACATTTTCATTCAGGATCTTCGTCAAAACAATCCGGGGCACAACAGTGATCGAGTGAACCTGGAGCCTTGAGACCGAGTCTTTTTATTTTTTTGAGTCTAGATAGTATAGTGGGTCTTTCTATTTTCTCTTCTTTATTCTTCTATTTGGGTCTATTATTGTAAAAGTGCGTCAAATTATATTTATTTTTTTTTCAAATATCAATAAAACCATATTTTTTTCTCAAATTAATGGCCCCCATGTGTTGAATATTATTTATTGTGTTTATTTATTATCTGCTCTATTTATCATGACTGTTTCGCTGCCACGTTCCGAGCATCGCTTCCCGCTGCTATCGGTTCGGGGCGTGACAACCTCTTATATTGCTATGCTCTCCTCCAATTGCTGGTTCTTGGTCCTTCTCAATGGGGTGCCTGCTGGTTTCTTCAAATCAACTCGGGGGCTGCGGCAAGGAGACTCGCTAGCACCAGCCTTCTTCATTATCATGGAAGAAACTTTAAGTAGGGGCCTCATTCATCTGCATACCACTGGCCACCTCCGCCCGTTTTCTTGTCCTCGATCCTGCCCGGTGATTTCACATCTTCTTTATGCGGATGACACCTTGGTGTTCTTGAACGGTGAAGCAGGCAATGTTAGAAGGCTCATGACCTTCCTGTAGTCTTATGAACGCAGTTCTGGCCAGACAATTAACACTTCCAAAAGCTTCTTCATGGTATCTTCGAAGGCTCCAGATCGCCTGCATCATAGCATCCGGGACATCGCGGGTTTCTATAGGCAAAGTGGCGTGCAGTCTTACCTTGGTGTTCCTCTGAGGCTGGGGAGGACCCTTGTCTCGGTGTTCAAATTTCTTATTGATAAGATCAACACCACCATGCTAACCTGGAAAGCTAAGTTCCTCTCTCAAGCGGGGAGAGTGACTCTTATCAACTACGTGTTGAGTTCCTTCCCGGTCTACTTAGCTGCGTCTACTGCGATCCCTAAGACGGTCATCAAGCACATCGATAAGGCCATGGCTTCCTTTTTCTGGAGTGGTCTGGATGGGGTGCGGCGACGTCATTGGATACCCTGGGATGATATCAAGCACCCTCTGGCTGAAGGTGGCTTGGGTGTCAGAAGTCTACTGCATGTCCACTTATCCTTGGCAGCGAAGCAGATTTGGTCCGTCTCCAATGGTTCTTCTCTTTGGGCAAGGTACGCTCGTGGCAGGTATAGGGTGGGTCTTTCCTCCGACCCCAACCCTTTTCCCCGGGGTGTTTCCATGGACGTGTTTCGGAAGGCTTTGGAGGTTGTTCACGGCAACTATCGGTGGATTGTTGGCTCGGGCGCTGATGTTAATTTCCTTGATGATACATGGGTGGGTGCTGGCCCCCTCCGCAATCAGCTCATTGCCCCTTATGATGGTCCTCTTGTTTCTATGCAACAGTTGGTTAATTCGCCAAACCACCCTCTCTAAGGCTTTCTGCCTTCCCCTTCTCTGTTGGATGGCGTCGTCCTCAACAATGCTAAATACATCTGCATTTGGACTAGCTCTCCGTCTGGGTCATTCACAACCAGGTCTGCATATGACCTTGTTCGTTCCAGGGGCGTCTCTCGACCTTCGCTTAAACAGCTCTGGCACTCTTCTTTCCTCCGCAGAGTTTCTATTTTTGGCTGGAGGGTCCATCATCGCGCGGTACCTGTGGATGATCACATTGCCGCATGTGGCGTCAATTTGGCATCTAGGTGTTCCTGCTGCCACTCTCCGCACGTTGAGGACCATAATCACCTTTTCATCTCGAGTGGGCTTGCTTCCCAAGTCTAGCGAGCCGCTTGTTGGTACTGGTGTTGTGATGCATGAGCAGGCTACTACCCAGCTGTGGTCATTTCTCTCACATTACAACACTCAGTCACAATATGGCTTCGTCTCTCTGTATAGTGTCCTTCTACTGTAGTGGGAAGTTTGGAAGGCCAGGTGTGCGGTGAGGTACCAGCAGGAGTGTGTCTCTGCTAAGCGAATCATCGGTGATATTCAAGCTTTGGTCAGTTTTGCTCTTAACATTACTGTCTTCAAAGTGGCCCCTACCATCCATGAACTTAGTGCTCTTAATTCTCATGGGTATTATCATGTTTTTAAAAGGAAATCTCTGAAGCTTCTGAGATGGATTCTGCCGTTGGAGGGTTTATGTCTCAACGTGGATGGTGCTAGCAAAGGGAACCCTGGCGTTTGTGGAGGGGGCGGGTGTATCCGGGATGGCTCAGGGAGACTACTTCTCACATTTGCTCACCACTATGGTCTTGGGAACAACCTTCTAGTAGAGACTAGGGCTTTGTGCGATGGCCTTCGCCTGGATGTTGATTTTGGGTATAGACTCACTTACATTCAGTCTGATTCTGTGTCCTTGGTGCAGTGCCTCAGAAGCAATGTCTCTCCATCTTGGGATGCCTGGCGTTGGTGGCGGGTGGTGGTTGATCTCCTCAAGTCTCATACCTGCCAGGTTGTTCATGTTTATAGGGAGGTGAACCGGGTGGCTGATAGTCTTGCTTCCCATGTGTGTTCATCATCTTCGAATACAATGTTTCGTTCTTTTGCCGATTTGCCAAAGTCTTGTGGGGGGAATCTTGTCCTTGATAGGTCTCGTGTGTTTAGCCTTTGGTTAGTCTCACCTTAAGTCTTGTATTTCCCAGGGTATGCCCTGGCCACTTCTTGCATCTTCTTTTCAGTTATTAATATTATTTGATGGCAGTTGGTCGCCTGGGGGGGTGGGGACACTGTCCTCTGCTGGAGGAGAGTGCACCTGACCAGTCGCGACCCTGTCGTCTTCTTTGCCAAAAACAAAAGTACAGCAAAAAGACGGGGACAACTCTCCAAGACACACACGGCTGTTACACCAGCCAAAACACTTTTAGTCTCTAACAAGAGTGTTGACATGTTTTCCCACCTCTTTTTTTTCTTCCCTTACCTTCCTTTCCAAAAAAATATAAACTATAATGACAAGCCGAACAAAGGAAAGAATGTAAAGAGAGGGTAGAGGAGTGTGTGATCGTGATCGCCACCAAGGCTCCGAATGTAAACAAATACACCGTACCTTGGAAAAAAGGAGACACTCGCCTCAAAAATAGCACTGCAGAGATGAACGATTCTAGAAGAGCGGCTCTGTGAATTGCACGGTCGCTCAATAGACCGCTCACCAGTGCTGAAGGAACGCGGGATGAAGCATGGCTTGACAATAGAACAGTCCAGAGGAGGCCGCAGGGGGATGAAGAACGGCTCTGTGAAGACCGCTCTCATACTCGAACGGACAGGAGGACGACCGCCCAATGCCACCAGGTTTTAAGTTGTAGGATCTAAACCTCCACCCCTTCCGACCGGCCAGAAGGAATGGGCCTCGTGCTAGTACGATGCTGACCTGCAAAACGTAATGGGAAAACATAAAGGAAACCCCAAGATCAGAACTGTGAAGTGTAGTAACTATAAGAACAAACACAAATAAACATAATAAGTTGGAATGGTGGATACCTGGGAATTTTTAAACCCCTAGGGGCGCGGAAAACAATAGGAGGGCGTGTGTAATGAAGTGCAAGAGTGAAAAAACGTGGGCAAAGAGCAAAGAAATGAAGCATGCAATGACGAAAGAGATGGTGGGACTGTTAAAATGAAGACTCAAAATAATGAATACTCTCTGAACCGGAGGCTTATGTGGACGTAGAAAGCCTCCCTCCCTGACTGTAGGTCACTCGAAAGTTCGGCAGGGCTTCGCCGTCGACCTTAGATCTCTTCCCCTTTTCAAAGCCTGGCCTTAGGGTCTATTTATAGAGCCCACAAAGCCAGCCACAAAATTAGGGTTTCCAGTGAATTTTAGGTCGAGATAATAAAAAATAATCCGTAGATAAATGAATTATCTTCCAACCAGTTCAAACGGTACCCCATTTGGTGGAATATCCACGGAGAAATGGGTGGAATAAGTTAAGGATAAAACCACGGATGGAGAGAGAAAAACCCTAAATTCTTCAAAAATCGGGCCATTGCACGGTCGTTCGATAGGCCGTCCAGACTACTGCACGGTCTGATGCTAGACCATTTAAGGCTGTCGGTGGAAAATAAATAAACCAGGAAATAATCTAATTATCCATCGAACTGACCGACTTCGTCGGTGCTGGACTCTTGAGGATTGAACGGTCTATTGCTAGACCACTCAATTAATGGGGCGGCCCAAGTCCAACCGTGTAGGCCTTGTCGGTGATAAATCCAAATAAATAGATAAATATATAATTATCTGAAAGATCCAACGAGATTAGGACTCTGGGAATTGGACGGCCATATGATTACCGTTCCACTAATTGGGACGGCTTCATGAGAACCGTTCTAAAGCTTGTCGGTGGAAATTCAGAAAATCACATAAATATCTGATAAATACTTGAACGGCTCAGCACCAACCGCACATTTACGGAACGGCCAGGCGATTGACCGTGCAAAGGTTGGGCGCTTGAAATTGATAAAAATGTGATAAATTAAGTAAAATCAAGGCCCATTAAGCCCTTAATTGAAGCAGACCGAGTCAGGGAGGGAGGTACCCATAAAATGGGCCCAAGGACATGCCTGAAAATAGCCCAATGAGTAATGGACAACTTAAGGCATCAACAAATGATAGTAAGAGAAATGACTCAACTTATCGGTAAAAAATGGGTGTCAACAGATGCCCCTCCTTAACATCCTCTTTGCAGGGAGTGAGCGGAGGTGAAGCGAAAGTGAAATGGAACGTGAAGATGAAGTGGAGATGAAGTGAAGCGGATCGAAAAAGCGGGCGTTAAAGTAAAAGACACCCGATTTGCCAACGAGCGATAGGAATCTTCCAGAAAACTCTAAACCAAACACAAGGAATGATCGGACCAAAATGACACCAGTCTGAAGAAACTAACTAAACGAAAAGGAAAACACACGATCAACCTCATGTGGGACACAATCCCTCGGACCAATGGGGAGACCGGAATAAGTAGCAAAAAGTAAAGAAATGGACTAAAACTACAGACGGGGATATTCAGTCAATCAAACAAGGTGAATAGATCAAAGAAAACCTTCCAATTCTGGGTGGAATAGCTCCTCTTACTCAAGACCATGAACGTACAGTCATCCATCACAGAATGAGACACTTTCAGACAAATCATGGGTCATGAATGCTCAAAAGATGTGTATGATGCATACTGGGCTAAAATAAAAGAAATCACTAAATCGAATGCAAAGAAAGGATAGAATATAAAATACTTGAGAATAATATTGCTAGACCGGGCCAATCAGGGTCAAGACACTATCCGCAACCATGGCGTGCGAGATAGAACCGTCGTCCCCAAATTTTCCCAACCTAACGGACTATCCGATGATTAAACACATGAACCTGGATCATCATTATGTTTGCTAAAGGGGAACATCAGATCTTGGAACACGCAGATAACCAGCTGGTTCTTGAGATAATATAACATAGATACCATATAGTAATGCAATAAGGGATATAAGGATCGAAATACCTACCTAACTTACCTATGCAGGTGAAACAGTAAGTTGAAATGGTGTTGCAAAAGAATTTGTGAACAAGGTTTTGTAGTATTTCATCATGGAATAATCATTCAAGCCAAAAAGAAATGAATCACACAATGCAGTAAAGGATATTTCTTATCATGACTTCAGCACATGAACGGTCCAACCATAGATCGCTCCATAAGTACAACGGTCTATGTGGGGCCGTTCAAACATTACCATTTTGAATATGAGTGTGATTCCACACGGCCCATTATGAGGCCGTTCATCTAACTGGATGGCCATCCTCCAGCCGTTTCAAGGAAGAGCACCGTTAGAATCGAAACGGTCAAATGGGAGACCGCCCAGTATCCACACGGTCTATCGACAGACCGTGTAATTACTGGCAGTTTCAAAAAAATAAAAGGCCCTTCTTCTTCCTCCTCCTCCCTCCATATCACAACCGATGGAGGAAACCCACGTTCTCCACACTCTCACTCCCTTCTCATTGTCTCAATCTCGTCTGCATTCCCCTCGTCTCCCCTCTCTTCATGCGATCGAAGCACCAAGCCAAGAAACGGCTTCTTCAACTCATGGCCAGTGAGGGAACCCGAGGGCCGCCGTCGCCGACAACCCCGGAGGACACCCCAGCCGCGACGTCCGCGGCGGAAGGAGGCGCGCCCACGGTTGAGGAGGAGGTTGGTGCGGTTTTCGTCCGAGAAGGAGACGCCGAGGAGCCGTCGGAGGCGCCCACGGCGGTGGTGGAGAGGCCACCGAGGACGGACAAGGTAGGTCACCTAAACCTTCCCATTTTCATTTTAAATTCACGCAAATAGCTTAGAAGGGTAGATGAGGCGCTTACGACCCCCTTAGGACCGGTTGGGAGGCCCCAAGGGGCCCTCGCCGCCGGTGGGCTGGGCTTGAACGCCGTCGGGGGTGACGGCCAAACGACGGTCTTAGTGACGCTCAACGAAGACAACGCGGTCAAACCAAAGCAGAATGGTCTTCATCAGGCCGTAAAATGTAGGACGGGCCACTTAGGTCCGTTCAGAACATGAACATTCAAGGAATAGAGCGGTCTGCACCGGACCATGGAAATTTAGGACGGGCCATCTAGGTCCGTTTAGAACATGGAACGCCTGAGGACAGAACGGCCTCCACGAGACCGTTGATCACCATACGGTTGCACGATAGGCCGTACAAACCCTAACCGACTAGGGGCTTGAGGGAGACGGGCACGGTCAGATGGGGACCGTGGAAATGTAGAACGGCCAGAAGTGGCCCGTTCCGGGGTAGGTGCCAGCCAGTAGAATGGACCTCACAGGACCGTGGATAGCGCAGAACGGCCCATAGGGGACCGTGAACTTTTGAGGGGGATTATGGAGACGGTTGGTACCCAACCGTTGAGAGATAAAATGGCTCTTATGAGACCATTTAATGAGCAAAGAGTGAATTTTCAACCAGAATGCAAGATCCTAAAATAAAATGCAATGTTCTTAAATGTATGCAGGGAAAGCGGAGGACTCGGATCTCCTAGCTGTAGGTCGGAGCAGTGTATCTTACACTGTCGGACTTTCAGCGGGAGAGGCTGACGAGCATGGGCTTCTTCGAGTTCCTTAACATGGAGATGACTAGGCTAGACACGCCGCTCCTCTACACTTTGCACGACCGCTGGGATCCGGTGAGCGGGACGTTCCTGTTCCCGTGGGGCCACATGGTCCCCACGCTGAGGATGTCGCGCGCATCACCGGATTACGCGTGCACAGGACTCCGATTAGTTGGGTGACTTACCCCGACTACCGGGAGCTGGCCCAGGAGCTGCTGGGTTTGGAGTTGCTGCACCCGGAGCGTCAATCGACGACGCTGACGAGGGTGAGGCTTCAGGACAGCTTGGGACTGAGGCGAGCAGGGATAGCGACCGGGGAGCTGCCCGAGCAGCATCTACAAAGGCTGATAGAGCTGGCACGACTGAGAGTAGCGGCTACAGTAGGACCAGAGGCAGACAGAGTGCTGAGACGCTTCTTGATGCTATTCTTTGGTCGACTTCTGTTTGTGACGAGAGCAGATGTGATCAGCTGCCGCTTCCTACCGTTGCTTGAGGACCTAGGACACGTCGGGGACTACGCCTGGGAGCGGTAGTCCTCGCCTTCTTGTTCGACACCCTTAGCTCGACTAGCCGATGGACGATGCTTGGGGGCTTCTCTCCTCTGCTCCAGGTACAACTCTGACTCTTATGCAATATGCTATATGATTCCTATGAGTACTATATGCTGACATTTGATGAAATGCAATGTAGGTGTGGGCCTACGTGTACTTACGTGGGCTCGGGAGAGGCGACGAGACATACCCAGAGCGAAGGCCCATCGCGAGGTGGTGGATGGCTCCCGGAGAGACTGGATCCCTACGGAGACAGGTCCGGGAATCTAGGATGACCTGGACACACTACCCTTCTCCTCGGTACGACTCTAAACTCAAACTTTTTAATTAAATGCAATCTATATGCTTATGATACTGATGCGACTTTCCTACTTGATGGACAGGTTCGGTGGACACCGTACATGAGCGAGGGGCACGAGGGTCAGCCATGGTTAGCGGCAGCCCTTACCTACTTCGGACGAGATGTGTGGCTCCATTGCATGAATGTAGTGGAGCCGCTCCACTACCGCCTGGTGATGAGGACGACCAGTGTCCATCAGCCAGCGGTTGAGTTTCTGGCACCAGAAAAGTCGGAGGAGCGCGTTGGATGACACCCCCGAGGGTTAGCCATAGAGCTGGACTATAGAGTGCAGGCAGCAGATCAGATAGCAGACTGGGCAGCATGAGGATGGGTGGTGGCTGCCCGGGCTGATAGCGAGGAGGCCTACTACACGGCCTATGCACGGCACTATAGGGACCAGGTGTTCCATGGTGCCCGCCGACCGGTACAACTTCTAAACCGTAAATGCTTTCTGTCATGCTTCTATATGATTATGCATTGATGTCTGAACTTCTTAAATGCAGTTTGACCCTGAGGGGAGGATTGCAGTGCTATAGGGGCTTCTCCATTCAACCATCCAGGAGCGGGATGAGGTACGATAAGCCATGAGCCTTCTGGTGAGTTTCCTAAACCTAAACTCTTAAATTATGCAAATGCTTATGATTATGCATGTGACTGACCTGGAGTTTTAGATGCAGCGAGCCAAGGGAGCCCAGTGCCATGGGGCAGACGCACCTTCTTCCTCCTCACAGACCCCTGCAGACCGAGCTGAGCGGGATGCCAAGTTCACACGGATGGTAGCGCGGGCAGAAGCGGCCGAGGCGGCTCTCGCTGAGAGGGTAAGCAACAGCTACACTTTCCTTTAATGCTTATGATTATGAAATGTGATTAACTAACCATGATGTATGCATATGCAGACGACCGAGCTGACCGCGTCACTGAGAGAGGTTGCTCGACTGCGGGGGGACATGGAGCGGTTTCGCACTGAGGCCGCCGCTCTACGTGCAGACGCAGTAGAGGCTTCCCGCCTCTATGCTGAGATGGAGCGCTCCCGTGCTGGGACGGTGGAGACGGAGCTTCTATGAGCCTGGGCGGCGGAGGCGGAGCTTTACCGAGCCGAGGCGGAGCGGGCTCGGCTAGAGGCGGCCGAGCTGAGGGGCGAGGTCCGAGCATTCGAGAAGATGACCCGGAGGCCAGAGCGTAGCGGGACCCCGAGCGGTAGCACACACGGCATCCACGGCTCCGTTAGGAGTTACTTCACAGGTTCCTCCGGCCACCGGAGGAATGAGGAGGAGGAGCGGCGCCGACGACGCCGCGAGGAGGCGACCTCGGCGATGCCTCCACCATCGAAGAGGCATGAGGGAGCCAGTGCCAGTGACAGACCGGAGGGAGAGGGACAAGCTTGACTTTTGTACTTTGATAGGACTTTTGTACATATGGGCATGATAGTGATATGATATGTTTTTGGTTTGATTTTGTGGATAAATGTATGAATGTATGAATGAATGCAAATGCTTGACACTAACTAACTAACTAACTACGACTGCTAACTCGACACGAGTGAGACGGACACGTGTGAGAGAGATGACACGAGTGAGCGAGAGAGACGACCACCTGACACGAGTAAGTGGGAGAGACGACTCCGGGTGGGTGAGAGAGGACTACGAGTGGGTGAGAGAGGGACGCCAAACAATTTTGAGTGAGAGAGACGCCAAACAAATTGAGTGAGAGAGAGACACCAAACAAATTTAGCGAGAGAGACACCAAACAAATTGAGTGAGAGAGAGATGCCAAACAAGTTGAGCGAGAGGGAGAGACGCCACAGGTTAGGTGACATTGGTGCACAAAGGACAAAAAGATAGGGTTTTAGAACTTTAAATGGTCTTCAACAGGACCGCCAAAAGACCCTACACGGCCTTCCTTTAGACCGTTGAAAACAATTTGGCCAGAACCCATAGAAGCAAATAAACGGCCCAATATCATCCTTTGAAAGTATAAGATAGTTCATCCTTGACCGTCTGCTTAGGAGAGCAGCCTATATGAGACCGTGAAGATGCCGGGATACGAACTGTGTAGAACATATCTGAGCGGTCTACATCCGACCGCTCAATGACCAGAGCGGTCTATCGATAGACCGCGTAATTCCACGCACTGGGAGTCCGATCGGGACTCTCTTGGAGAGTCCCAACCTAAGGATAAACACCCCAAACCAACCCAACCTCTATCCTAAACTCGTCTAGAACTTATCCTAACTCAATTCTAGTGGGTTTAGGCTCCTGACCAAGCTTTATAAGTAGGAGGGAACTCTAAATTCGTGACTCACACCTTAACCCTCTTCCAAACCGTGAAACTCTTGTCACTCTTCAGCAAACCATCATGAAAAGGGCTTTTGAAGGGAGCTCAATGGAGGGAGCAGTCTTTGGAGGGCCCAGGCCCGCCAGAAAGGAGGGTGAAGTGCTCCAACGGCTGACCGCGATCTCACGACATCTGAGCTCCAGCCCACTGAGAGAGTTAAGTTCAAATTCAGTTCGATTTCATTCAATTCAATTTCACAGCAATTCCTTCAAAGCTTAAAATGCTCTTCCTCTCTCTTCTCTTCCTTTTTCGTTCAGCTTCTCCCCGGCTCCAGGCGCTACTCCACCTTGAAGTGGATGGCTCCCATGATCCGTGAGTTGCCCCTAGCAGTGGTATCCATCTTAAAGTCTTGGCACCTACACCCACTCTTAGTGCTAGGCAAAAACTACCCCAAATTGTCCTTAGACTGGCACAGCTTCTCAGCCCTAGTAGAAATCTGGCATCCTCAGACCCATATGTTCATCTTCCCTTCTTTCAAGGCCACTGTCCTACTAGAAGAGGTAGAGACATATTTATCCTTTCCCAGGTCCAAGGTGGGTGAGGAGGACTTAGTGTGCCATACCGTTGCCCCTATAGACCCTGGCCTTATTTTGGGAGAGTTTATACCAAATAGCAAGGACATCTGCACCTTCGTAGGCCCACATCAGATCCATCTTCTTCGTCTTAGCCAGTGGGCGGTCGCTCATTGTAAGAATAAATGTGGATGGCATGAGGCCATAGCTAAGGCCGTGTTTATTTGTCTGTGCGAGGCCATACTCTTCCCTTCTACCGACCACGTCCTTGATACTCCTATCCTTAGCACCATTAGTGGCTTGTGGCAGGGTCTATCTATCTCCCAGGCCATCCTTGCCTACTTGTACGAGGGCCTCAGTTCTGCAGCCCTAGGAGGTCCACTCTTCGGCTCCATGATACTTCTAGAATGCTGGATGGGTGTCAGGATGAAATTCATTCATAGGGAGGATATCACCTCAGCCAGTCAGATCTTCGGGAGCCATCCACTATTCTTCATAGGTGGCACCTTCAGGTTCTCCCCACAGGTAGAGTGCAGGACATCAGAGAAGAAGACCAGGGACGAGTGGCTACATCAACACCTTGCCCCTAGATCGGTTCATGATGCGTCCTGACTTCCTTCATGACGCTGCAGTCAGACTCCCTAGGAGGCCAGGCTTGGATCTGAGGCTCGTGAGCGACACTGCACTGGCGATGTACAGCCCGCACCGGTGCTACCTACAGGTCGGACTACCCAGGACTATACTACCAGCACTACCCCACCTTCCCGCATTACAGGCGAGGAGGATTGGTACAGAAGAGGACGAGCAGGCGGTCAGGAGTGCCCTGATCATGTGGGAGGTTAGTAGGGTGCTCACCCTACCGGTGGAGGTTACAGAGGCTTCAGAGACGCGCCAGGTTTATGTGAGAGAGCTGAGAGAGATACGTCCTCACGGGGATGCCCATTTGAGGATCGAGTGATTTCTTTTTCGTTCATGATGTTGATATAGAGACTTATGTTTGGAATGTTTGCATATAAATAAATGAATGGAATTCATGATTGGATTGATTCGAGTTTGGCCCTCTTTCCATGTGATTGAATGAGCTTGAGGTAGGATCTCGGGATGAACATGGCCATATCCAGACCGCTCAATCGAATAAATGGTTAGAACGTGACCATTCCATGTATTTGAATGGCCATACCTGGGCCATGGCAGAGTTAAAAACAGAGACCTTCGGAACATTGAACGGGCTATTGAAGGACCGTGTGAGTTATGGAATGGTCTTATGTTGACCGTTGGAATGAATAGCACGGTTTCCAGGGGACCGTTGACTCATGAAGCTGTTAGAGCTTGGAACGGTCGGTATAAGGCCGCGTGACTGATGAAACTGTCTGCTCTTTGACCGTTGGAGGAATAAAACGGTCTCCAGAGGACCGTTCAGTGATAGAAATGCTGAACCTTGTCTTCAACCTGCCTCTGCACACACATAAACAAAGAAACATATTAAATCTATTTTAGGCTTAACCCCTTGCTTGAAGCAAGTTAGGAAATGACCGTTCTTGATTTCTGGTCAAGGGGGTAAGCCTTATCAAATCAAATAGGCAAATAACGTAAGAAAAAATGGATGCAATGCATGTCATGGATACAAATCAAGATGATGAAAATATTTTTATGATTTTTGAAAATATTTAATTTTTTTAGATTTTGAAATATTTAATTTTTTTTGGATTTTGAAATATTTGACTTTTTTGGATTTTAAAATATTTGACTTTTTTGGATTTTGAAATATTTGATTTTTTTTGGATTTTGAAATATTTGACTTTTTTGGATTTTGAAATATTTGATTTTTTTGGGTTTTGAAATATTTGATTTTTTTGGGGTTATAAAATATTTATTTTTTTTAGGTTTTGAAACCAGCTCGAGCTTGACGACGGGGGACCTTCCTATCTCATTAGGGGTTTCCCGAGTTCAACGTGCGTTATAGGTGACCACCCATGGCCGCGGCCCAACCTTGCTTAATGGTGCTTCTACCGAGGCCATACCCGGGATACGATCCAGTCCTTGGAAAGTAAAAGAGAATTTGATAGAAAAGTCGGCAATAGGTATAGAGATTTTTAGGACTTGAGTTCTTCCCAAGACAATCCCTTTTTCAAAGAATTCGGTCTGTTGCGCCGGGGCTTTGTGTCCGTCATCGAACCCACATCCGCTCTAGGCACGCATACGACTGGGCTCATTACGTCCCGCAGGGAAACTGTACTGCCACTCTTGCCATGCCTAGTTTCATTCTTTTGGGGGGATTAAGCTTCGAGCTTCTGAATGAGCTTTTTGGATTTTGCCTTTGATTTTGCCCCTTTTTCTTTTATTTTTTTCTTTCTTTTACTTTTGTGAATGCGGAATCAGGTCATAACGGACTGCCCCTATTTGAGACCTCTTTTTTATCTGGGTGTCTAGATCAGTTCTCGCCCCCTTATTTACCATTTGCCCCTATTTTCGGTCGAAGGAGGGGAAAACAAGGATTTTCACTTGCCCCTAGGCATGGCCAAGGGAGAAACGTTGTTGCGCAAGAAAGGAAAACCGAACCACGGGGGTCGTGTAGTGTGTGAAAGCTGAACTGGGATCCCCTTCATGATCAAATGGAGGAATACCCCGCCGTCGGGCCGTTGCTG
Source organism: Amorphophallus konjac (assembly GCA_022559845.1). Taxonomy (NCBI): domain Eukaryota; kingdom Viridiplantae; phylum Streptophyta; class Magnoliopsida; order Alismatales; family Araceae; genus Amorphophallus; species Amorphophallus konjac. Next base: position 268,587,190 of record CM040127.1, read on the forward strand.
GCTTGACTCTATGGATAAAAATGTTTTAAATACAACCCATTCCACGGATTAGGCAATTCTTCACCCTCCGCATTAACAAGATGGTATGTGTTCCCAGATAGACTTCTTTAATTACAAACGGCCCTTCCCAATTGGGTTGCAGCTTAGACCTAGGACCTGCTGATCTGATAAATTTACGCTTCAAAACCATGTTACCCACTTGGAATTTCCTTTCGATAACCTTCTTTTAAAATGTCGCGAGACACGCTTTTGATAAAAGAGACGTGATTGGCCGCGTTAAGCCTCTTCTCATCTAAGAGTTCTAGTTGGACTAGCAACGTCTCTCGACGTTCGTCGAGATTAAGTTCCTTGTCCAACTACACTCTTAGGGAAGGGATCAAGATCTCGTAAGGAGTACGCCTCCATCCCATAGGTGAGGGCAAAAGGAGTCTGCCCTGTGGGAGTGCGGACGGAGGTGCGATAAGCCCATAGAGCTTCTATCAATTTATCGCCCAATCAGCAAATTTGTGTGACTCGCATGTTTTCTTAATGATTTTAAGTAGGGTTTTGTTCGTGGCCTCGGCTTGGCCGTTACCTTGAGGGTAATATGGTGATGAATGATGCAGTGAAATATTAAACTTCTTACAGAGGTCCTGGAGTTCTTGAGACACAAATTGAGGCGCATTGTCGGTGACGATATCACTTGGCACTCCAAACCGCGAAATGATATTCTTCAAGATGAAGCGGCATACTGTGGTGGCTTTGATTTTCGCATAAGCTTCAGCTTCCGCCCACTTGGTGAAGTACTCCGTAGCAGTCAGAATGAATGATTTCTTTTTAACCTGAGCATTAGGGTCGCCAAGTGGTCCAACGATATCAAAGGCCCACATCGAGAATGGCCAAGGAGCAGAGAGAGGATGGAGAGAAGAAGCGGAGCATGGATTTTATCGGCATGATGTTGGCATTGAAGACACCTACAGACATAGGTGGAGTAGTCCTCTTCTAGGGTTGGCCAGTAATAGCCCTGCCTAAGAATCTTCTTCGCCAACGCCTGTCCATTAACGTGCCCTCCGCACTCACTTGCATGAGCTGCTTCTACTACCTTCCAAGCCTCATCGTCATCCAAACACCTCATCAGAACTCCATTAAGAGCCCGCCTATACAATTCTCCTGCGATAATCGTGTATCTAGAGGCGACTCTTCTAATGGCCTTGCGCTGCTCGGCATTGGCCGTCTCTAGGAAGGATCCATCCTTACAATACTGCTCTATTTCATAATACCACGGTAATTCTCCTCTTCTATGATTTCCTCGAGCTCAGTCAATGATACTTCTTTCAATTCTTCCTTTTCGGCTTTCCTCTCCACAGATTTCCTAAGGTTGTCAAACCAGGGATCTTGAAGAGAAGGAGCGTCTAACCGCTGGACCACAATGGTCTCAGTGGCGCGACTGAGGGGGAAGGAAAGAGAAGAAGCAAGCGATGCAAGTGCATCAGCCAGAATGTTTTGAGAACGAGGAGTGTGAATATAGATTAACTTGCGGAATTGCCTAGCCAAGAGCGTGACCAAATCTTGATAGGGCTTGAGTTTAGGGTCACGGGTGCGATACGTGGAAAGAACTTGATGCAGCACCAATTGAGAATCTCCTATGATGTTGAGGTATCGCGCGCCTAAGAGGTAGGCGTGCTCAGACCGGCAAGGAGAGCCTCATACTCGGCTATATTATTTGTGGCGGGGAAAGAGAGCTGATAAGCAATAGGGATGGTTACTCCCTCTGGAGTAAGGAGAACGGTGCCGATCCCACGGCCCTGAGAATTTAATGCACCGTCAAAGTGCAAAGACCAGAAGGGGATATGATTGACTACAATAAGGTGTTCATCAGGGAATTCGTCCTGGATCGAATCAGTGCGAGGGATAGGAGAATGAGCAAGATGTTCAGCAATCGCGTATCCTTTGATCACTTTCTGGACAACGAAGGTGATATCAAATTAAGAAAGAAAGCTTTGCCAGCGAGCTAATCTGCCAGAAAGGACATGTTTTTCTAAGAGGTAGCGAATTGGGTCCATTCTGGAGATCAGCTTAACTTCATGGGCCAGAAAATAGTGCTTGAGTTTTTGAGCTACCCATACTAATGATGCGCAGGTATTCTCCATGGTAGTGTACTTAGATTCAGCAGGATTGAACAATATGGAGAGATAGTATGCTGCCCTTTCTCTTCCTTCGTCGTCCACTTGAGCCAGGACAGCTCCTAGGGAGTCCTCAATTACAGAAATGTACAAGATCAGGGGTTTACCAGGGACGGGAGGTTGCAGAACCAGGAGATTAGATAAATAAACATTAAGCTCCTCGTAGGCCTTTTAACACTATTCATTCCATTCAAATTTGGCCCCCGCTTTCAACAATTCATAGAACGGGCGGCATCTTTGCAAATGTTGAGATATGAATCTCCTGATGAATTGCAAACGCCCAATCAAACCTCGTAGTTCAGTGATATTCTTTGGCGGGGGCATGTCCATTACGGCCTTTGCCTTATTCGGATCGATCTGAATCCCCCCGTTTACTAACTATGAACCCTAGCAGTTTCCCTGATGCAACTCCAAACACGCATTTCTTTGGATTCATTTTTAATTTGTACTCCCTAGCCCTTTGTAACACCTTAGCTAAAATGGTGGGGTGTTCTTCTTTGGAACTTGACTTCACCAAAATATCATCCACATAGCTAGGCTTCCATGTACACGTGCATCATGTCGTGGAAGATAGCCATCATCGCCCGCTAATACGTGACACCTGCATTCTTTAATCCGAATGGCATGACAACATAGCAGTACGTGCCCTAGGGTGTGGTAAAAGAGGTCTTCTCTTGGTCTTCGGGAGTAAGACGGATTTGATTATAGCCTGAATAGCCATCCATGAACGAGAGGGCTTCATACCCAGCCGTATTGTCCACCAACACATCAATGTGAGGAAGCGGGAAATCATCTTTCAAACATGTCTTATTTAAGTCTCTGAAATTAATACAAATTCAAAATTTTCCATCCTTTTTCATTACCGGGCCTATGTTTGCCACCCATTGCGGATATAACACAACTCTAATAAATTTGGCCTTGTGTAATTTATCAACTTCTTCCTTTATCCTTAAGGCCATTTGAGGGTGGAATCTTCTTGACCTTTGTTTGACGGGTGTTGCCCCTGGTTTAAGGATAAGTCGGTGTTCAACCAGAGCGGGGTCAAGACCCGGCATGTCCTCATAGGACCAGGCAAAAGAATCGCTATACCCCCTCAATACTTGGACCAGCTCCTCTTCAACCTAAGGAGGGAGATTAGCTGAAATAATTATGGGCTTGGGGTCCTCTTCGGTTCCAAGATTGATTTCTTTTGTGGGTTCATCCACTGCGGTCGACGGTTCATCAAATCTCTTTAAACCTTGCGCGTACAGATCGGTAGTGTCATCCACATCGCTTTCCTCATCATCGGCTGGGTCCTTCTCATTAATGATTTCATATACACCTAATCCGTCATTGCTCCACACCCCTTCTACTTCCTCATCATCCTCTAAAACAATTGCGGTCTCTACAAACTTAGGACATTTGAGGAGGGCATGACATCTCTGGGCTAAATCTTGAAGAAACCTATCTGGAATGGATTTAGAATGACGCACCACAGGGTGCGCTGCAGACGTGGATGGACTAACAATACTAGAGCTAGACTCTACCCCGACCGACTCTACCAACCTAGGGGACTCTACACACTGTACATCTAACCTAGGAGATAAGAAATCTACAGGGAAAGAAGCAGGGGTCTCATGCCCCTGGGAAGATGGACAGAACAGAGCGTAATCCTCCACTGAAACCTCTGTTTTAAAATTGGCATTTTTTTGGAGGTCGGAGGAAATCATGAAACAAGAGGGACTAGAGGAGGAAGGAGGAGGAGAAGTTGCATGGGAAACAGAGAGGGGAAGAGACAATCGAAAAAGGGGTTGGAAGATGAAAACACATTTCGTGGAGTTTGACAGTGGGGGAGGAGGAGTAAACAGAGTTGATAAATCAATGGGTGGGTAGCGCCCACATGCACATGGAACAAATAGCATTTCAAATGGTCTTTCGTAAGGTACGGGTCGACCATAATCGAGGGGAACGGGGAATAAACCCCAATTGCTGAAACAAGGAGGCAAGGCGGGATGGGGACAAAGAAAAAGTAGTGATGGAGCTCCCCACTTCCTGCGGCCTCCGGTGAACTGGCTCAATCGGAGAATGCTTCACCTACTGCATCTCTGCCGTCTTCGGACAAACCTCTTCTTCATGGAACATCCACTCAAAACAGCTGCAAAAATCATCCATGTCACCCACCAGCCCCTTCTACGGCGGCGGTGGGTCAGCAAAAACTTAAGCGGCATCGGTCTTCTTATCAACACAGGGCGGCGGCTTCTTTAAAGTACCAGGATGCAACGGGTCTTTCACAAAATGTTGACGGTTATCCCACGTCAGTTGCCCGGAATCTCCCAGTATAGACAGTGCCGATTCTCGGTAGCCAAGGCCTCTTCGGCTCATCTTTCTGCCCCTAGGGACGGGGTTAGTCCACCCCTGTAATTGCGCGCCGAGGCCCATGCCTGGCTGATAGCCTAACTTCAAAATCATTTGCCACCCTTTAGAGTCTCTAATCTTGGACTTGATTTTAACATTGGTTGACGCAGTGGCGGGCTTGCGTGACGCATATGCCCATGAAAAGTTCAAGTCCATAACAGACAAAACTGGCTTATTACTCGGCCAAAGTGTAGGAAGAATCTTATCAGCAATTGCATCAATAGTCTGGACTGTGGAAACACTCTTTACCTTGACTACCCGCCCTTGAAATGGGAACTTGAGGCATTGGTGGGCAGTCGAGGGTACTGTATTCAAACTATCAATCCATGGATGACCTAGAATAGCCTTAAACATCGGGTCTATGTCCAACACGTAGAATTTCACGTCCATTTTTAAAGGCCCTAGCTCGGCCTGAGCTGTCACGACCCCATGACAAGCCCTCCTGGAGTTATCGTATGCTGCAATGGTTGTCGGTGTCGGGCGCAGCATGTCTTCAAATATGTTGTAGGCACGCAACGTGCTCAAGGGACACATTAATAGAAGCACATGTGTCCACTAGAGCCGCATCAATAGCCACCTTATTCAAAGAGATTGTAATGCATAGTGGCATCTGACGTGCCTCTGGGGGTGCTAGATCTGACTTTGAAAATGAAATAGATGGCCCCTTTGTAATGGTGGCCAACACCGACGGCAAACTATCTACCGCCACGTCCTCGCTAACCATAACTTTTTACAGGAAAACCCTCAGGGCATCTTGGTGTAGCGTGGACCTTTTAATTAACTCCATGACTGAAATCTTGGCCGGCATCTGGTCCAAGTGCTGTAACAGATCATACTTCGTGTCAGGCATGGGGTCAACTTCTTCTGCTTCAACTATTGAGGAAGGAATTTGAGGGTTGGGTGCAAGTGCACTAGTGGAGGGGTAACTTCTATGAAATAAACACCCGCTCCAGAGGGCGCAGTGTCGTGCCGGCATGGCCTCAGATGGACCCCCAATTGGCCCAGTGGGATGAGTGGAAGAGGTAGAAATGGGGGTGAGGATGGCGGAGGCTGGTCTGGCGGGCCCTGGTGGAATGGTGATTGGTGAAGGGTTGAGTGGAGAGATAACGATGGAGGGTATGGTGGGTGATGGTGGAAGGACTGGCGGGATGGTGGGGAATGTGGCGGGTCCAATAGGTGATCGAGAGGGGATAGTGGGTGGAGCGGTAGTCAAGGTGGTGGGCCGGAGGATGGAAGGAACAGAAGGCGCAGGGGGGTTGGCGTATGCGTGGTGGAAGGCCAAAAGATGAGCGAGGGTCTCATCGTCAAAAGACCACCTAGCATTAGGGGCTGGGCGGTGAACAACATTTACTTGTGCCGGTGCCGGCGGCTGTTGTTGTGGAGCGGGCTGGTGATCTGGCATGGGATTTTGTTGAATCCCAAGTTTAAGTGGTTACTGTTGCTGTTGAGGATGGGGTTGCTGAAACTGCTGCTACGGCGCCGCCTGCTGCGGCCTTGCTTGTCTTCTCTTCTCCTTGATGTCTTCTATCAACTTGTGCATCTGGGCCCAGTCAATCCTTTGCCCCTCATGCAAATCATATACTAAATCTCTGAACTGAAAACATCTATCTATCGTGTACCCGGGTGGCCGATGGTATATGCAATACCTTGACTGGTCGGCTGCCGGGTTCTAGTTCTGACGTTCCGGCGGGAGTTGTATATCACCAGTGTACATTAGGGTGGAGAAGATATCCGGCAAAGTCTCAGAGAGTGGGGGATAATGGGCTCTCTTCGGACTCGATCGGGCAGGCCCATAACTAGCAAGAGGAGGAACATTGTGGTACTCGGGTGGCTGCTGAGGCTGTTGTGGTGGTGGTGGTGGTTGTTGCGGGTGTTGAGGAGCTTGGAAGGGGGGTCGGGGAGCTTGTGGAGTGGAGAACTGGGAGTTTCGTGGAGGTTGCTAGAAATGGGGTGGAGCGGACTGGTTAGGGAACTGAACAGCCTGGACCTGCTCATTGGTTTGAACTCCCTCAGTAACTGGGCCCTGGGATTTTCTGGTGGTTTTGGATTTCTGGGCCTCGAATAAGGATTGGATGGGGGAGTCTTTGAACTGGGTCTGGATAAACCGGGCCCTAATAATTTAACCTTTTCTTCTTCCGGGATCTGCCCGGGCACACGTGAGGCCATCTGCCTCCATATATCTACATAAGTAGGAAAGTCTTCATCTGCTTTCATCTTCTCTGCTACCAAGTCTGTGAAGGAATACTCTAGGCCCACCCGGTCTTGGAATCTTGTTATGAACTTCTCCTTGACAATCTTGAAACTTTTTGCCTCCTCCAAGGGAAATGTGTAAAACCATTCAAGCACCACCCCATCCAATGACCGTCGAAAGAGATAAGCCATAAGGCAGTCATCATGTTGGAATTGTGCTGATTCATACAGAAACTCCCTTATATGAATGAACGGGTTGCCATTCCCATCGTACTTACGATATATAGGGAGCTCCGACTGAGGTGGAAAGCGAATGTCCCAGAAATTAGGAACGGGGACATCGGCGAGAGACTGCGGGCCGACCCGCTTATGGAAGAGGTCAATCTGCTGCTACATGGCAGCCCATTTGTCGAGAAGTTCCCGTTCCCGGGAAGGAGGAGACACAGTAGGAAGAGTAGAACCTGTGTATGGAGCGGATGGATAGACTGATGGATGGGGAAGCCCATAAGAAGGATAATGGGCCAGGGTAGTGTTGACACCCGTTTTATGACCAATAAGTCGGGTCATCTCCTTATTCATTCTATATGATGCTCCGAGTTGTTCACTCTTCATTGAGTCTCTTGATTAGTTGAAGCCTATTTCTTGGGTCTTAAACTCCTTGATCAGATATGGTTCCTTGTGGCTATTTCATTGGATGAATCTTAGCAATGCCTCTATTCCTTTTTGATCTCCATTTTGATAATAACGGTCGGTCCTAGGCGCGTTGTTTCATTCTGACGGATTGGGTCCTGGACCGTTACTCTTTGAAGAGTCCTAAGGCTTAAGGCCTCGTTTTAAAGCTTATCCTTTTGATTACACATTGATAATAACGGTCTGTCGTGCAGCCGTTGTTTCATTCTGACACCCTACGCCTTGGCCGTTGCTTCTTGAAGAGTCCAGCTTGTTGGGTCTTCTTCCCGTTGATCTTATCTTTTAGACATAAGGTTGATAGTGACGGACGTTCCTTGGTGCGTTATTTCCAAGTGGCGGTCTGTCGTGCAGCCGTTACTTTCTTCAGAGAGTCCTGCCAGTTCAGGCCTTTTCTCTGCTACTCCGTAGTCGAGATAAGGGTTTGGATTGACGATATCTCTTTCAAATCTGATCCTCAGAACCTTCTATTTGTTTCTATGGACTCTTGGTGATATTATCTTCCAGGATTTGCTAAGAGTTATCTCTTTATCTTGCTGGATTATCCTCTACTCGACCTGAGAGTTTGAGGGTCTATAAATAGAACCCTTGACTTCATGGCCCAAGAGGGAGGATTGGAAATTCACGACGAAGTGCTGCCGAACTCATGAGCCATCTTAATCCAAGAGGAACTGCTTCCCACGTTCATCCATCTCATAATCAAGGGAGTACTTTGGTTTTAGTCTTTCAAGTTCATCATTGCATGCTTAAGTTCTTCCCTGGTTTTTCCTCAATCAAAGCATTGTCCCTCCTCTTTCTCCATGTTTTTCACTGTTCTCTAAGCATCCAAACATCTTCCCCATCTTTTAAAAACGCCCAGAGGGGTTAAAAAACCAAAAACTCCCCGGTAATCCCCTCTCCTTTTGATGTCCTTAAGTTCTTTGAGAATTGATGCTATATTATCGAAAGGGCTAATTTGGGTTGTTTTGTTCTTGTCTTCTACATCTTTGGCAGGTTTACAGGTTCACCAACACGAGGCCCAAGTCTTCTAGCCGGCTGGAAGAGTTGGAGTTAAAAGAATCTACACTTTGCTACTGCAGGTTATCTGACGGTCTGGTGCAGGCGCGTCATATTATTCTGGCGGTCTATCGGGTGGCCGTTACTTTCAAGTGACGCACAGGGTTCTAGCCGTTACTTCTAGCTGACCTGCAGGTTCTCTTTGGTCTTCTCTCCCATGGGCGGGTGCTTCATCCACCTATTTCTAAGGTATTTACAGGTCTTTTGCTTGTTTTTACTTTGGTGGCGATCACATCTTTCCTTAGTCTTGGGCATCAGCTTTCTCATTCATCACATATCTCTTTTATTCTCTTGCTTGCTCCACCCCTTGTGGTGTGTTTTTATTTACTCCTTGCTCCACGCTCCGACGTGTGTTTTCCTTTTCCTTAGCATAGTTTGATTGAGATAGCATGCCCATGCTAGAGCTAGCTTTGATTGCCTAGGGTCATGATCACATGTTCATAGGTTAAGAGCATATCTTTGATTACTTGCTTGTCATTTCATCATTCAAAACCCCAAAGAAAGGATAGATAGGCAAAATAAAATCAATAGATAATCTTTTGATGATCACGGTGGGACAACTTGTGACAATCGTGTTTTGATTCTTGTTTGAACCTGCCATCATCTGCCTATTTGGTTTCCCTTGGATTTCTCTCTTATTCTTGCTGATTCTGGTTTTCTGTGTATTCTGACAGCCCTATGTCCCTGCGCTACAGACCTCTGACGCAGGGGCATTAGACAGCCACTTTTGTTCTGCTGTGTGAGCTTTCATGGGTTTTCCTATTATTTCTGTCCGATTTTGGCTCTGGCTCATTTGACGGACCCATCTCCCTACGTTATATTATTTCTGGCGGTCTGGCCTTCGACCGTTATTGTATTCTGACGCAGGGATCCTTGACCGTCATACTCTAGGCAGGTACGCATCCGAGGTGCATTTACTTCCACAGTTTCTGCTGTGATTTGGTGCTTGGGTGATACCTGACTTTCCCCTTGCTTTGTTCATATATTCATATCATTGTGTGCATCATTGATTGCTAGATTTTAGGCTAGACTTTGCATGCACTCCGGTGCACATAGGGTCATTCATCTTGTCATATTTTAGATTACATTTTCCTACCTTGTTGTGAGTGTTGTGCCCCTTGTGCTTTGTTGATGATGTGGTGTTTTAATGATAGCAACATGAATGAGTCACTACATTGTCTTGAATCTGTCTGATCTATTCTGTGGGAGATTGCATGAGTGTGCCATGTCTGAATTGTGAAGAATGCATGTGTATGCTTGAGTCATGCTGTGAAAAATTGGTTTGTGCTTGATTTCTGTTCTGTGCATTGCTTCTCTGCTGATATGTTCATATCTTGAGTCTATACAGTGCTCACAGCACACTCGTTCTAAGTCTGTACACTGGTTAGGCTTCGTGAAGTCTATACAGTGGCTGAGCAATGTAAAGTCTACACATTGGTAAGGCTAGTTCATGCAATGTTCATCATCTGTCTTGTTCACTGCGTCGACGCTGACACTGGATGCGTTGACGCATTGGCCAGTTGCCAAGGGCGTGAGCATCTCGCTTGAGGAGCTGAGGCGACGCTGCACGATGGAAGCGTTGACGCCTTGGGCTGATGTCCAAAGGTCTTTTGATCAACATCAACTCTGTACAGTATGAAGTCTGTACATTGGTTTTGTCTTGAACAAAAGGCATAAGTCTATACACTTGATTGTTAGACCTTCAACTCTGTACAGCGTGAAGTATACACATTGGCACTATAGCTCGCTTGTGCAAGTCTGTACATTGGAGTCACTTCACCAACTCTATACTGATCTTCACCTGATGTCCATACATTGGTCTTCTTCCATAGTCTGTACAGCGCTAGCTACAGTGCATCGTCTTTCAAGTCCATACATTGGGTTCAAGGCTTTCAAGTCTACACACTGACGGCTGAACTGAGAACTCTATACATCGTGTATCGTCAAGTCTTATTTTCGTGTCATTTACTGTAGTTACTCGAGTGGGTTTCCTGCTTTCACTGTTTTATCACGTGTCGTTGTAGCTGTTCCTGTCTTCTGTCTTCGTGTTGTTTTTCCTAGACCCCGTGTCCTTTTTGCTTTGTGACCACATTTCGTGTAGGGTTCTGTTTTCGTCTTCGAGTTGGTTTCAGTCCGTGTCGTCCTCGTCTTCGTGTCATTTTTTATGTCTTTGTGTTGCTTCTTTCTATCTTCATCCAGGTTTCCTCTGATCGCGTGTTTTACTATCGTTTCACTCCGTGTTGTTTCCTTCTTACCTCGTGTTGTTCTCATCCGTCTTCGTGTCGTTCTCTTTGTAGTGTTAGCCTTGTTACTATGGTACCTCGTGTCGTTCTCTCTTATACTTCGTGCTGTAGTCATCTTGTGTATCTCGTGTCGTTCTCAGTATGGTGCATCTCGTATTGCTATCACATACCTCATGTAGTTTTAGTTTTTGTGGCCCTGAGTATTAATGGTTTTAATCTCTTTGCAGGAGAAGAAGAAAAAGAAGAACAAGAAGGATTCTGGTTTCAGGATCAAATCTGAACCAGTTTGCTCTATTATACTGCTCATGGAGCCTATGCAGAGTGGGCAGGTGATACGAGGCTGGCATCTGGCACGTGATCCGAGATGCAGATGAGCCTCCACGTGGACTGAAGCATTTGGGCGGGAATCGTGGAGAGCACACGCCGCCCTAATCTGCTGCTGCTGCTGCTGCTGGTATATAATGGAGCCCTCGTCTTCAGATGGAATATGCTCGTGTTCGAAGCCAGAGAGTAGAAGCTGAGAGAAGAAAGGGAAAAAGAAGAGAGAGCTTCCACGATCTAGCAGAAGAAAAGAAAAAGAGAAAGAGCAGAAGAAGAAGAGAAAGAAGAGCAGAAGAAAAAGAGAAAGAGCAGAAGAAGAAGAGAAAGAAGAGCAGAAGAAGAAGAGAAAGAAGAGGAAGAAAGAGATAGAGAGCTCGAGCAGAGTGTGAAGAGAAGAAGAAGAGAGAGAGAGAGAGAGAAGGAGTTCGTTCCTCAGATCTTTGGTTCAAAACCAGATCTGAGGTTGCTCATTGTTAGAGCTATATTTCGTGCTTCATTGTTCAGCTTTTAGTCGCTGTGTTTCCATCTTTTCTTGTTTTCTTTTTATACCTTCTTTCAAGCTGTTTGTCAGCGGAGCAAGCTGTGTTGCTCAGCATTTGCAGTGGAGGATTTCACTGGACGGCCAAGCTGTATTGCCCAGCGGTTTGCAGAGGTGCTGCCTCTGGATGGGTAAGCTGTAATCCCCAGCGGTTTGCAGTGGTGGATTCCACTGGACAGCAAGCTGTGTTGCTCAGCGGGCGAGGAGGATTCCTCGGACGGCAAGCTGTGTTGCCCAGTGGTTGTATGGTAAGCTGTGATGCCCAGTTGTTCAAGCTGTGAGTCAGCGGGAAGCCATACTCGGGTTGAGTGTGGGGTGGATGTAGGTCTGCTGGACCGAACCACGTAAAAAACCCCTTGTGCACTGTGGTTTGATTTGTCTATTTGTGCTTCCGCTAGATGTTTGCATAGGGGCGCTCCAAGTGTTTGCTTACAGGTCAAGTAAATGATTTGATCAGATTTTATTCTGAGTGTTTTAATCTGTCAAGAGAGTGAAATTCTAGTTGAACTATATTTTGTTAGCACTCTAGTGATCTCACTGTGTGTTTATTTAGTTCGGCAACTGCCCATTAGCTTTCAAGTTTGTTTAGCTTGCGAACTAGAATTTTTAGTGAGCATAGGATTTTAATTTTGCGTGTGTTTAAAGGACATATTCATTCACCCCCCCCTCTGAATACTTGCACCGAACCCAACAATTGGTATCAGAGCAGTCTCTGACTCAACAGATCTAACAATCTCCAGTGGATCCTGCTAACTATTTAGTGCATTTCAGAGTGGGTCATTTGGAATCATATTTTGATTTACTGTCTTAGTGCTTTACGTTGACCATCTGCTTTACTGCATTTCTGCTTGGTGCATTCCAGAGTGTGCTTTCTGTGTTCGTTGCTTTGATTCTCTGACTTAGTGCCTTGTCTTGCTTATTTGGTTTAGGTGCTTCAGTTTTTCTGAGTCTTCAGATTATTTGTAATGGAACCAATCGTGTTGAAGGCTGGCTCCAGCAAAGCAATTAGATCCAGCCACAGTGGATCATCAAGCGAGAAAATCAGCATGTCGCAGTCTGAAATTGATGACGACCACATTGGAATGGTGATTAGTGATTTCAGGAAATTTCTGAGAAAAAGAGAAGGAAAGCTTGATGGTGGCAAACAGCAAACAAGGTATAACTCTAATCCTGCCAAGATTGCTGACACTAACGTTTGCTACAAATGCAGGAAGGCTGGCCACACGAAGGATGACTGTCCAGAACTATTGAAACTCAAAGGGAACACCACGGACAATGATAGAAAGAGAAAAGTCAATATGCTTAATGGCCAACCGGGATGATGAGGAATCCTCATCCAAGGTAAATTCTGAATCCGAATCAGAAGGATACTCTTTTGATGAATTGATAGTGATGTATGAAGAATTGTTCAAAGTATCCAAGAAATTAAAATCTGAAAACAAAAAATTGAGAAAAGAAGTGAAAATTTTGAAATCTGAAAAGGAGCACATTAGAGAAGATAATTCTTATAAAGCTTGTGTTATCTTGGAAGAAATGATAAATGAGTTTGATTCTGATTACAATTTGCAAAAGGAACAAATCAAATCTCTAAAAGAAGAAAATGCTTATCTGAAGGAACAAAATAAAAAACTAATGGTTCTTAACACTGTTTTCTCTGAAAGATGGATGACAATTGAAAAAGAGAAATCAGTATTGAAAGAGTGTATCAATTGCAGTGACGAAGAAATTGCTAGTTTTTTAATACACACTGCTGATTTGGAAAAAGAAAGTGATTTGTTAAAAGAAAAATTGGCTGGTTATGAGAAGGAGAAAGTTGATTCAGAAAATCTTATAATCTCCTTGGAAAGTAAAATTACTGAGCTGAATAGTACTTTATCTAAGGTTGATAAGGATAAAGGCAAAATGAAAATATCCTCTGAAGATGAAGTAAGTGATCAATGTGAAGGGATTGATAACAATTCTGAAATTAAGCAAGCTAAGAAGAAAGAGCTGTACACCACTTTTATTCATAGCTCTGGCTTAGCTAGCACTTCAACTTCTTCTTCATATGTGTATGCTGTTCAGGAAATTCAAAAACGAAATAAAAATCAGAAAATCCCAAAAACTCAAAGGAACTATCTGCATGCTAAAAACTCATCTGATAAGTGCCATGTTTTAAAGAAATTTAATGGTTCTTGTTCTTGTCATTATTGTGGTAAGCATGGACACTGTATGAGTGAGTGTTTTGTGATGAAACAAGATGATAGAAAGCATGCTAGAAAAGTTCTATCTGATCAGAAAAATGGTAATCTGAATGTTAAAGAATTTCATGTTAGAAACCATGATTCTATGAAAAAGAATCTAAATTGTTTTTGTTGTGGGAAGTTTGGCCACATTGCTGCAGATTGCTGGCATGCTCAGGGAAAGAAAGTCCAATTAAAACCTGTAAATCTCCCTGCAAATAAAACTACTTCTGGTAGAAGAACTTCAGCATGCTTTAAGTGTGGGAAGTATGGCCATACAGTCAAGAACTGTTGGCATGTTCAGAAGAATCATGTTAACTCTCATATTTTTAAATTCCCTACAAAACATTTTGAAAATCTTGCATGTTTTAACTGTGGGAAGCCAGGTCATAGAGCGGCTGATTGCTGGCTGGATGATTCTAGTAAACAGAATTTTAATTCTGGTAATAAACATGTTCATGCATATGCACTTAGAACTCCTGCTCATAGGAATGTGCATAAAATAAACTTCAGAACTGCCAGTTCATGCCACTATTGTGGGCTGTCTGGGCATTCAATGCATAACTATTTTATCATGAACTCTGATGACTATTTGGCACAGAAAAAGATGCAGGCAGTCCCAAAAGGGGCTAATTACTATGCAAGACCCAAGACCACTTGGGTTCATGCTAGTGGAAAATAGGAAGGTGCCTAGCAAGTGTGCCTTGGATGGAATAAAGGGGTAATGATCCAAGGCACTCAAGAATGAAAAACCCCATTCTCACATTTTTTAGGTAATCTCTCTGCATTTCCTATTTTGGAACTATTGCATATCTGCCATTTGTAGTTGTTTGGTAATTGTTGAAATGCATAAACTCTGAAAAATAAATTACATTCTGAAAAATCTGAACTGCATCTGAATGCTGTTTGAAATCTGTCCATTACTTTCTGAAAAATCTGATTAGCTAAAATTTGATCCATGCATGCTGCTCATGTTGAAAAATCTGATAGGACAGTCTGATTGCGCACAAGTCACAATATCAATTGGTTTCATATGTTCAGTTTTTAGTGCAAACATTGTATGTTTTCAGGGGGAGTTAATTGCATATCTTTGCATAGCATTCAGTGTTGAGTCTTTGCATGCATGTAGTTAATTGCATTGCATTTCATGAAAATTGCCAAAAAGATTGTCTGAATGCATAGTGTTAGGGGGAGTCAATGCATTGCATATAGGTTGTCAAATGCATACTCTTGTGAGAATTCATTGCATACCCTTCATCATTAATCTTAGTTGACAAACCTTGATGATATCAGAAATCATTGAGCCTCGAAATCTCTCCTATCAATTGGTATCATTTGGCTTCAGATTTCTATCAGTCTTTCATGAAGATTTCAATGGGCTATCTCGATCATAAATCTGAAAACTTTTGAACTAGAAATCTTCTATTATACATTTTTATGAATATCTGAAATAACTCATGTGGTTTAAGTTTAATGTATTCAATGAGTTTGACTTTAAAATCTCTTAAAAATATCTGAAGCATGTTTAATAAACATTAACCATCTGTTTCATGCTGTGTCTTGAAAACTTCTGAAATCTACACTTTTGAATACATGACTTCAACTGATTAAGTACATGAAACTATTATTGATTTGAAGCAAATGAATTTTTTTGAAATGTCTAAAGGGTAATATCTGTCAGAGCAATGACATTGGTCACTGAGAAACACATTTCCAAAGAACTGTGTCATGAGGTACCATAGTTAACTCTGATTAAGATTCATTGAAATTCAGGCAGAGCAATGGCATGCACACTGAGAAATACAACTCACTCATCAAGAAATGATTTGGAGTGTGTCATGATGTGTAAATGCTATCTCTGTTCATATATAGCATGACAGTTAGTCACACTAAGTGCTTAGGGATATTGACCTCTGATCAAGGTATATCCTCTAGTTACAAGGTGTGCACTGAACTAGACTGCTTGTAAAATTTATAGCATGAAAAATTGTTGAACATATCTCAATATCTGAATATTGATGCTAAAATCAAATTGCTACAACCCTAGATAAAATAATATGACTTCATAATTACTTAATCTCAATACTAGTGCATGTACTTATGAAAGAAGTCAATAAATTTGATTGTGTAAGACAAAGGGAGGACAATCAAGATAAATATGAGGGCTTGGTTCATTTTTATTAAACCATGTTTTTAGATATCAATACAGAATTTTATTGAAAAACTCTGCATACATCATGTTTAAACCATGCTGATCAATAAAATTCATTCATAAGCCCTTATAATAGAAGAATTTGAAAATATTCTGATTTGGATTTATAAGAATGACATTTCCTTGAAAATCTGACTGAAATTCTTGTAGTTGAAGCCTCTTTAGAAATCTGCTAATTGAACCTCTTTTGCTCATTGACCTGAACTTGTCCTTGTTTGCCCCTGTGGTCTCCTTCTCATCTATTTCATAAGATTCCACTTATTGAGGGGGAGCTTCCATGTCATGCATCACTTGCATATCAATTGGCATCTATTCAGAGGGAGTTTTCATGTCATATGCATCATGCTGCATAGAAACTCTTAAAGGGGGAGAATTGTGATCTTACATTTTGAAATTTTCATCTGCATTTTCCTGACCATACAAATGTAAGTTCTGATTCTGTGGTATTTTCACCAGAATTCAGATTCTTTGTAATGGCTGATTTCAGATTGATTTATTGGATAACCAGAGTTCATTCCTGTGCTTCAGGGGGAGTTATGGTTTATTTTCATCTAAGGGGAGAGTAGTCAATCATGCATGTTGATAGGGGGAGAGCTGTTTCATTGTCATAAGGGAGATCTTCATTACGAAGAACCATGACTCATTCTCTGCATTTATGTGCTATCTTTGTGTGCTGCATTTGACTATCAAACCATTTCCCTTCTTTTTGATTATGTCAAAGGGGGAGAATAGTTTGATGAGTCCATGTGACTCATTATGTTACCATCATCAAAAAGGGGAAGATTGTTGTGCCCCTTGTGCTTTGTTGATGATGTGGTGTTTTAATGATAGCAACATGAATGAGTCACTACATTGTCTTGAATATGTCTGATCTATTCTGTGGGAGATTGCATGAGTGTGCCATGTCTGAATTGTGAAGAATGCATGTGTATGCTTGAGTCATGCTGTGAAAAATTGGTTTGTGCTTGATTTCTGTTCTGTGCATTGCTTCTCTACTGATATGTTCATATCTTGAGTCTATACAGTGCTCACAGCACACTCGTTCCAAGTCTGTACACTGGTTAGGCTTCGTGAAGTCTATACAGTGGCTGAGCAATGTAAAGTCTACATATTGGTAAGGCTAGTTCATGCAATGTTCATCATCTGTCTTGTTCACTGCGTCGACGCTGACACTGGATGCGTTGATGCATTGGCCAGTTGCCAAGGGCGTGAGCATCTCGCTTGAGGAGCTAAGGCGACGCTGCACGATGGAAGCGTTGACGCCTTGGGCTGATGTCCAAAGGTCTTTTGATCAACATCAACTCTGTACAGCATGAAGTCTGTAGGTTTTGTCTTGAACAAAAGGCCTAAGTCTATACACTCGATTGTTAGACCTTCAACTCTGTATAGCGTGAAGTCTACACATTGGCACTGTAGCTCGCTTGTGCAAGTCTGTACATTGGAGTCACTTCACCAACTCTATACTGATCTTCACCTGAAGTCCATACATTGGTCTTCTTCCATAGTCTGTACAGCGCTAGCTACAGTGCATCGTCTTTCAAGTCCATACATTGGGTTCAAGGCTTTCAAGTCTACACACTGACGGCTGAACTGAGAAATCTATACATCCTCTATCGTCGAGTCTTATTTTCATGTCATTTACTGTAGTTACTCGAGTCGGTTTCCTGCTTTCACTATTTTATCACGTGTCGTTGTAGCCGTTCCTGTAATCTATCTTCGTGTTGTTTTTCCTAGACCCCGTGTCCTTTTTGCTTTGTGACCACATTTCGAGTAGGGTTCTATTTTCATCTTCGAGTTGGTTTCAGTCCGTGTCGTCCTCATCTTCGTGTCATTTTTTATGTCTTCGTGTTGCTTCTTTCTATCTTCGTCCAGGTTTCCTCTGATCGTGTGTTTTGCTATCGTTTCACTCCGTGTTGTTTCCTTCTCACCTCGTGTTGTTCTCATCCGACTTCGTGTCGTTCTCTTTGTAGTGTTAGCCTTGTTACTATGGTACCTCGTGTCGTTCTCTCTTATACTTCGTGCTGTAGTCATCTTGTGTATCTCGTGTCGTTCTCAGTATAGTGCATCTTGTATTGCTATCACATACCTCATACAGTTTTAGTTTTTGTGGCCCTGAGTATTAATGGTTTTAATCTCTTTGCAGGAGAAGAAGAAAAAGAAGAACAAGAAGGATTTTGGTTTCAGGATCAAATCCGAACCAGTTTGCTCTATTGTACTGCTCGTGAAGCCTATGCAGAGTGGACATGTGATACGAGGCTGACATCAGGCACGTGATCCGAGATACAGATGAGCCTCCACGTGGACTGAAGCATTTGGGCGGGAATCGTGGAGAGCACACGCCGCCCTAATCTGCTGTTGCTGCTGCTGGTATATAATGGAGCCCTCGTCTTCAGATGGAATATGCTCGTGTTCGAAGCCAGAGAGCAGAAGCTGAGAGAAGAAAGGGAAAAAGAAGAGAGAGCTTCCACGATCCAGCAGAAGAAAAGAAAAAGAGAAAGAGCAAAAGAAGAAGAGAAAGAAGAGCAGAAGAAAAAGGGAAAGAGCAGAAGAAGAAGAGAAAGAAGAGCAGAAAAAGAAGAGAAAGAAGAGGAAGAAAGAGATAGAGAGCTCGAGCAGAGTGTGAAGAGAAGAAGAAGAGAGAGAGAGAGAGAAGGAGTTCGTTCCTCAGATCTTTGGTTCAAAACCAGATCTGAGGTTACTCATTGTTAGAGCTATATTTCGTGCTTCATTGTTCAGCTTTTAGTCACTGTGTTTCCATCTTTTCTTGTTTTCTTTTTATACCTTCTTTCAAGCTGTTTGTCAGCGGAGCAAACTGTGTTGCTCAGCATTTGCAGTGGAGGATTCCACTGGACGGCCAAGCTGTATTGCCCAGTGGTTTGCAGAGGTGCTACCTATGGACGGGTAAGCTGTAATCCCCAGCGGTTTGCAGTGGTGGATTCCACTAGACAGCAAGCTGTGTTGCTCAGCGGGCGAGGAGGATTCCTCGGACGGCAAGCTGTGTTGCCCAGCGGTTGTATGGCAAGCTGTGATGCCCAGTTTTTCAAGCTGTGAGTCAGCAGGAAGCCACACTCGGGTTGAGTGTGGGGTGGATGTAGGTCTGCTGGACCGAACCACCTAAAAGACCCCTTGTGCACTGTGGTTTGATTTGTCTATTTGTGCTTCCGCTAGATGTTTGCATAGGGGCGCTCCAAGTGTTTGCTTACAGGTCAAGTAAATGATTTGATCAGATTTTATTCTGAGTGTTTTAATCTGTCAAGAGAGCGAAATTCTAGTTGAACTATATTTTGTTAGCACTCTAGTGATCTCACTGTGTGTTTATTTAGTTCGGCAACTGCCCATTAGCTTTCAAGTTTGTTTAGCTTGCGAACTAGCATTTTTAGTGAGCATAAGATTTTAATTGGGCGTGTTTTTAAAGGACATATTCATTCACCCCCCCCCCCTCTGAATACTTGCACCGAACCCAACAGTGAGGACCTCTCATCTCCATACTCCTTGGGGCCGACTAGGAAATCACACCAGGGACCTCCATAAGTCCCCGCGAGCCGTGGATTCCCACACGGACGCCGGGCTGGTTGTACCTTTCCCACCCCGTGTTTAGGGTTGCATAAGTGAAGGAGTGATTACACTTAGAGTCAAACCAAGTCTCATACCCATCTCCTACTAGGAACCTATTGTTGAGAGCACATATTAATCAATTCACTAAAGTTCCGAAGGAGGAATCACAAGAATTAGGTTGCATCATCTTAAACAACTTGGTTGCCTTTGAGTGCCTTCATCTTTTATCACTTGCATCTTATCAGAATCATCTAAGTTTGATTACTCATTGTGTGATTGGTTGTGTTGGTTTTTGCATTTGTCAAGGTTGTCCGTTGCATGTGGAGTTGTTTTCGTCCGTCCGACTCATCTCCTCAAGTCAATTCCTTCTTCAAGTCCTACTCCAATCCTCTTTTCGAGTCCACCATGGCATCCTTTAATCCTCCCCGTTCCCAAGAGGACTCCCTTCCTTAAGGGCTCCTTGAGAACCCTCCTAGGGTTGTTACCTTTTCCTCCGGGGAGGGGACTACCCCTCTTCCGTCCTCCACTTCTATGGAAGGTGGTCAAGCTACCCCTTCTTTCTCCACTCCTTCCGCGGGCTCCGTCCTTCAGATGATGGCCCAATTGGATCCGACCCAACTCCAAGTTCTTTATCAGACCATACAAGGGTCCAACGCATCTCCTTCTACCATCATCCAAAATCAATCCAATCCTTCCACTGTTTGGCTCCCCGTTCAGCCCATTCCAATTGATCTTACTCCGGTCCAACCACGGACCATCACTTTCACGGGCATGGAAATGGGCCAGTCTTCCAATTCGGCCCAACAATTTTTCGATAAGGGAAAGTCGCCCGTCCCTTCTTTTGTTCAAATGGATCATCACGTATCTACTCCGGTAGCTCTGCAAGTTCTCATGGGCCCTTCCGACTTCTTACGCTCTCAGCAAGGGGCGGCCCAAGCTTATCCTAATCCGGGTCAAGCTAATGCCCAATATCCTTCTTATGGGGCCCCCATCTCTACTGTTTATCCCTCCACTCCTTCCTGTGGGCACCCACCTTCTGCCACAACCGTTCCATCTGCTCCTCACATTCAATCAGCATCTTTCACCGCCCCTGCTCCCTCCCGAGAGCAGGACTTGCTCGACAAGTGGGCCGCCATGCAGCAGCAACTCGATTTCCTCCAGAAGCGGGTTGGCCCACAATCTTTGGCCGATATTCCTGTTCCAAGCTTCCAGAATATCTGATTCCCTCCTCAATCAGAGCTCCCCAACTACCGCAAGTACGACGGGAACAGCAATCCCTTTATTCATGTGAGGGATTTTCTATATGAATCGTCGCAATTCCAGTATGAAGATCGCCTTATGGCGTATTTATTCCGCCGATCTTTAGATGGTGTTGCTCTGGAATGGTTCTATTCTCTACCACTGAAAGAGGCTGAGAGTTTCAAGGTAGTCAAGGACAAGTTCATCCAGCGGTTCCAAGACAGGGTCGGCCTAGAATACTCATTCACAGATCTGGTGGCCGAGAAGATGAAGCCAGACGAGGAGTTTGCCACTTATGCAGACAGGTGGAGACAGATGGCCGCTAGAGTGCCTGGCCACATCCCGGAGGAAGAGAAGGTCAAGATGTTGATTTCAAATGCTACTCCAACCTTCCGGAACATCCTGGCAATGAATGACATAGCCAACATGCATCAGCTCTACAGTCGGGCGCGCTTCATCCAGACCCAGTTTAAGGATTCCCCCATCCACTCTTTATTTGAAAACCAAAAGCCCAAGTACCACAAGAAGCCACAAGGGCCGATTACCGAAGGGGTCCAGACAAATGAACAAGTGCAAGCCGTTGCCTTCCCATTCCAGGCCGCACCATTCCGCTTCCCCCAAAACCCCGACAATTCCCAAAACCCCGCTCCACAAAACTTCCAGGCAACCCCACAAAACCCTACGCCTACCTTTGTCACTCCACAAAATGCCTTCACCAATCCACAACAACCACCACCTCCGCAATACCACAATGTCCCTCCACCTAACGGCTATAACAACAACCCTAACAGCAAGCGCCCGGCTCCCAAGAGAGCTCAATACCCTCCATTGCCAGAGACACTTACATAATCTTCTCCACCCTCATGTCAGTGAATGCGATCCAACTTCCTCCAGAACGGCCTACTTGGAACCCAGCCGTTGATCAGACTAAATATTGTATGTTCCATAGGCAGCCGGGCCATACCATAGAAGGATGTTTCCAGTTACGGGATCTGGTATATGATCTCCATGAAGGGCAAAGGATAGATTGGGCCGCAATGCATCGGGCCATTGTTGAGATCAAGGAGAAAAGAGGGCAGCAGCCGAGGCCGCAAGTGCAGCAGCAACAGGCACCGCAGCCGCAGCAGCTACCACAACAGCAACCACAGCAACCACAACAAGTACAGGACCTGGGCATCCATCAGAATCCGATGCCGAACCACCCACCCGCTCCTCAGCAGCAGCCGCCAGCACCAGCACAAGTAAACGTGGTCCAACCACCGGCCCCCAATGCCGGGTGGCCTTTTGATGATGACAGTGCCGCACCACAAGTCATGGCCCTCCACCATAACCACCGCAATCCTCTCACTCCCTCCTTCGTCCTTCCTGCACACCCAACATCCCCTCCATTCATCCTCCCAATTACACCCGCTTCAACAAATTCCTTACCACCCACCATTCCAGCATACCCTCCACCACTTAACCCCGTCACCGTCATCACACCACCATCCAACCCTTCATCCATCCTTACCCTTCCACTAGCCTTCCCTCCACCCACGTCGACACTCATCACCACCCTGCCTTCCACCAACCCTTCGCCCATCATCTGCTCACCACCCACTACCACCACCAACCTTACGCTCCACCAAACCGTCTCCCCCGCACCACCTGTTCCATTCATCCACCCCGCAGGGCCCATCATACTATCTTCAGATGCCGTGACGAATTGTGCTATGAGGAGCGGAAAGATGTTCCATCGGAATTACCCCACTACTTCTAATCCTCAGTCCTCCCAGCCAACGGCCGAGCAAGAAGAAACTGAACCGCTGCCAGGTACTCAATATGACTTGTTACATCATCTAGACCGGGTGCCCGCTAAAATATCTGTGCTAGAGCAGATCAAAAGGTCTACCCTTCATCAGGATGCACTAAGAGACTTTTTACAGAAGGTAATGGTCAGTGAAGATATGGCAGTCGACAGCTTACCGACCGCACTAGCAACCATCTCCAAAGGGCCGGCAATTACATTTTCAGAAACTGAGCTAGCACCTCCAGAAGCTCGGTAAATGCCGCTCTGTATTACAATCACTCTGAACAAAGTCAGCATTGAAGCAGCGCTGGTTGACACATGGGATTCAATTAATGTGTGTCCACTTAGCACCCTCCGAGCGTGCAACATATCTGAAGAGTTACTACGGTCTACCCCCACCACTATAGCAACATATGACAACTCGAGGTGAGCGTGTCACGGGGTGATCACCATTCAGGCAGAGCTCGGGCCCCTTACAATGGCCGTGGAATTCTATGTGCTCGATATCGACCCTATGTTCAAGGCTATCCTGGGTCGTCCGTGGATTGATACACTCGGTGCCGTGCCCTCCACCGCACATCAGTGCGTCAAATTCCCCTTCCAAGGGAGGGTCGTCAAAGTTAAAAGCTTGTCCGCGGTGTAGACAGTTAAGGCCATATCAGAGCAGGTTCTTCCCACACTTTGGCCAAGCAGCCGGCCCGTTATATCAGTGCTGGACTTGAACTTCCCCTGGGCGTATGCATCTCCCAAGCCCGCCGCTACTCCAGTCAACGTCAAAGTGAAGCCGCAGATTCGAGATTCCAAGGGCTAGAACATCATACTGAAACTAGGCTATCAACCGGGGAGAGGCCTCGGTGCGCAATTACAAGGAGTAACCAAGCCCATACCCAAGGGAAGAAAGATGGGTAGGAGAGGTCTCGGTTACCGAGAGACTGCATTATCTATGATGGGTGATTCTGCGGCCACTCACCTGGGATTATCGCCAGCATTTTGTTAGAGGGCCTCTCCAGCCCAGTACATTAGCTTCAAGGCTAGTTCAGCCAGAAAGAGATGCAGTCTGTCCAATTACCAACCCGCCCCCATTGCCGGGAGGGTCAGATGATGATATGCTCGACTATGGTCAGGCCTTGCAGGGGCTCTTTCATGAGGAAGAATGTCAAAAGCAACAAGAGGTTCGGCTTGTGCAGTGGAGGCCGAAGAAGCGGCCTGTTGTTGATTTACAGAAGGAGGGGAGCTCTCCAATTGTCTTTTCTTGGTCTCCCTCACACTTTCAAGCTATTTTTCATCAAGGGGACTTCATACCCTGCCTTCCTCCCATCATAATAGATCCATCTTTCATTGATCCACCCGAGATTCTATTTGTTCCTTGTGCTTGCGGGAGGTGCCCACCCATTGATCTATCCACTCTCTTCACTCCTCCTCCTCCCAACGCCCAACTCCATGAGATGTGGTTCTCTTCTTCCGATCCTTTCTTTGACTGCATTTTCCCCGAGCTGTTCCCTATGCAGCTCCCACCTCCTCCATCTTGTTGTGTAGTCTCCGCTGATCTCCAAAAAAAAACGTCAAATTTGAAACGGAGATTTCAGTGGAAGATTACGCTATCCTATCGCCATCCTCCTCCCAGGGGCACGAGTCCCCTGCTCCTTCCCTTCCACTAGGCTTCCTCTCTCTTAGGTTAGGATTAGGGTCCGTCGAGTCTAGGGAAGTAGAGTCGGTTAGGTCTAGAGAAGTAAGGTCTTGTTCTAGGTCGTCCAACCCTTCCTCTTCTAAGCCGCGCTCGCTTGCGCATCCATTCCGATCTGTTCCTGATAGGTTCTTGCAAGATTTAGCTCAGCGATGCCATGCTCTTTTGAAGTGCCCGGAATTCGTCGCCACGGCAATTGTGATTGAAGATAAAGAGGAAATAGAAGGGGTATGGAGCAATGACGGATTAGGCGTCTACGAGATCTTGGATGAAAAGGATCCAATTGATGAGGACAGTAATGTAGATGACACCGCCGACCTATACGCACAAGGATTGAAAAGATTCGACGAGCCGTCGACGGCGGTGGACGAACCTACAAAGGAAATCAACTTGGGAACCGAAGAAGACCCAAGGCCCATCATGATTGCTGCTAATCTCCCTTCACAAGTAGAAGAGGAATTGATTAAGGTACTAAGGGAGTATAGCGATTCCTTCGCCTGGTCTTACGAGGACATGCCAGGTCTTGACCCCTCTTTAGTGGAACATCGACTCGTGCTTAAACCAGGGGCAACACCTGTGAAACAAAGGTCAAGAAGATTTCACCCCCACATGGCCTTGAGGATCAAGGAAGAGGTCGACAAGCTATACAAAGCCAGATTCATCAGAGTTGTTTTATATCCTCAGTGGGTGGCAAACATAGTCCCTGTTCTTAAAAAAGATGGAAAAGTGCGCATATGCATTGACTTCAGGGATCTTAACAAAGCATGTCCCAAAGATGATTTCCCGCTACCCCATATAGACATCCTAGTGGATAATACAGCCGGGTATGAAGCTCTATCATTCATGGATGGATACTCGGGCTACAATCAGATCCGTCTCGCTCCGGAAGATCAAGAGAAAACTTCCTTCACCACGCCCTGGGGCACGTATTGTTATGTGGTTATGCCATTCGGTCTGAAGAACGCAGGTGCCACCTATCAAAGGGTGATGATGGCCATCTTCCACGACATGATGCATATCTATATGGAAGCTTACATAGATGACATCCTGGTGAAGTCAAGAACTAAGAAAGAACACCCCTCTATCTTGGCTAAGGTGCTGCAGAGAGCCAGGGAGTACAATCTCAAGATGAATCCGAAGAAGTGCGTATTCGGAGTCTCCTCAGGGAAGCTACTAGGGTTCATAGTAAGCAAACGGGGGATCCAGATTGTTCCTAATAAAGCACAGGCCGTCATGGACATGCCTCCGCCAAAGAACATTACGGAACTTCGAGGATTGATTGGTAGATTACAATTTATCAGAAGATTCATATCCCAGCATTCTCAAAGGTGCCGTCCGTTTTATGAATTGCTTAAGGCGGGGGTCAAGTTTGAATGGAATGAAGATTGTCAGAAAGCCTACGAGGACCTCAAGGAATATCTATCCAATCCCCCGGTTCTGCAACCTCCTGTCCCTGGGAAACCCCTAATTCTATACATCTCGGTCATTGAGGACTCCTTAGGGTCGGTCCTAGCACAAGTAGATGATGAAGGGAAAGAGCGGGCTGCTTACTACCTTTCTCGGTTGTTTAATCCAGCTGAATCCAAGTACACCGCTATGGAGAAGACTTGTGCCACCTTAGTGTGGGCAGCTCAGAAGCTGAAACACTACTTCCTTGCCCACCCAGTTAGGTTGATCTCTAGAATGGACCTGATCCGCTATCTCTTAGAAAAGCATGTCCTTTCTAGTAGGTTAGCTCGCTGGCAGAGCTTCCTCTCTCAGTTCGACATCACCTTTGTTGTTCAGAAGGCAGTCAAAGGATATGCCATTGCTGAGCATCTCGCTCATCTCCCCATCCCTCACACCGATTCCATTCAGGATGATTTCCCTGATGAGCATCTTTCTGTTATCTCTCATCACCCCTTCTGGTCTCTGCACTTCGACGGTGCACTCAACTCTCAAGGCCGAGGGATCGGTGCTGTTCTGCTTACCCCGGAGGGGGTAACCATTCCCTTTGCTTATCAACTTCGGTTTCCTGCTACCAACAACATCGCTGAGTATGAGGCTCTCCTGGCCGGCTTGAAGCATGCCTATCTCCTAGGCGCGCGTTATCTAAACATCATAGGAGACTCTCAGCTCGTCCTACGGCAAGTTCTGTCCACTTACCGTACTCGTGACCCCAAGCTCAAACCTTATCAAGATTTGGTCACACTTCTCGCTAGTTAATTCCGTAAGCTGATCTATATCCACACTCCCCGTTCTCAGAACATTCTAGCAGATGCTCTGGCATCTCTTGCTTCCTCCCTATCCTTCCCTCTCAGTCGGAATACTGAGACTATCGTCGTCCAGAGATTGGACGCACCCTCTCTTCAGGATCCTTGGTACCTCCACCCTAGGAAATCCATAGAGGCCAAGGCTGAGAAGGAAGATCTCAAGGAAGCTTCATTAGCAGAGCTAGAGGAGATTCTGGATGAAGAGGAATTACCTTGGTATCATGAAATCGAGTTGTTTTGCAAAGAGGGGTCGTTCCCAGAAGGGGCAACAGCTGAGCAACGCAAGTCAATCAGAAGAGCCGCCGCAAGGTACATCATTGTTGCAGGAGAACTGTACAGGCGCGCTACTAACGAAATGCTTATGAGATGCTTAGATGATGTTGAAGCTTGGAAAGTGGCTGAAGCAGCCCATTCTAGTGAGTGTGGGGGTCATGTCAATGGCCAGGCTCTAGCGAAGAAGATCCTTAGGCAGGGCTACTATTGGCCCACTCTAGAGGAAGATTGCTCCCTCTACGTCCGGAGGTGTCTTAAGTGCCAACTCCATGCTGATAAAATCCATTCTCCTGCTTCATCTCTCCATCCCATGACTGCTCCTTGGCCATTCTCTATGTGGGCTTTCAACGTTGTCGGCCCGCTCGGTGATCCTAATTCTCAGATCAAGCAGAAATCATTTATCCTTACCGCCACTGAGTACTTCACCAAATGGGCCGAAGCCGAGGCGTACGCAGAGATCAAAGCTACAACGGTGTGCCGCTTCATCATGAAAAATATCATCTCGCGGTTCGGAGTGCCAAGCAGCATCATCACCGACAACGGACCCCAGTTCGTCTCTCAAGAGCTTAAGGACCTCTGTAAGAAGTTCAATATTGCATTGCATCATTCATCTCCATATTATCCTCAAGGCAACGATCAAGCCGAAGCCACTAATAAAACCCTTCTTAAAATCATCAAGAAAACATGCGAAGCTCATAAGTTTTCTGATTGGTCGGAAAGATTAGTAGAAGCTCTGTGGGCTTACCGCATCTCCGTCCGTACTCCTACGGGACAAACTCCCTATTCTCTTACCTACGGGATGGAGGCGGTGCTCCCATATGAAATCTTGATCCCTTCACTTAGAGTGCAGCTCGATAAGGAACTTAATCTCGATGAACGTCGAGAGGCGTTGCTGGTCCAGTTGGAACTCTTAGATGAAAAGAGGATGAATGTGGCCGATCACGTATCCGTCTATCAAAAGAGGGTTTCGCGTTATTTTCAAAAGAAGGTGATCGAACGTAAGTTTCTAAAAGGTGATATGGTTTTGAAACGCAAATTCATTCGGTCTGCAGGTCCAAGGTCTAAATTACAACCTAACTGGGAAGGGTCGTTTGTCGTAAAAGAAGCTTATCCAGGAAATGCTTATCGCCTAGTAAATGCGGAAGGTGAGGAGCTCTCTCACCCGTGGAATGGGTTGTATCTTAAGCGTTTCTTTCCTTAGAGTCTAAGCCACGTGCTTCCTCGGCAGCAAGATGCTCCTTCCTGTTCTAAGAAGGGTCCCGAGTAAGGCAATCACACACTACACGACATCCCTGGTCAGGTTTTCCGATTCTAAAAGACACCGTTTCTCCTCGGCCATGCTTTAGGGGAAAATCGAAGTCCATGTCCGCTTCATTCTTCGGCTGAATCCAGAGGCAAGAAGTGAATAAGGAGGCGACAACCAATCCAAACACCCTAACGAGAGGAGGTCTCAAATAGGGGCAAGTCCGTTATGACCTGACGCCACAAGAAAAGAAAGGAAAAGAAAAGGAGTAATCTCTGTGATAAAATCAAAAGCATCATCTCAAAAGTATACCGATTCTGAACTCCAAAGCTCCAGGAATGCAAGAACAGAAAAACTAAGCATGACAAGAGTGGCAGTATAGTTCCCCGCGAGACGTCATGAGCCCGGTCGCATGCATGCCTAGAGTGGACAAAGGTTCGATGACGGACGTAAAGCCCCGGAGCAACAGACCAAATCTCTAACAGGGTTGTACGGTGAGGAAATCAAGTCCTAAAAACTTTCGTATCTGGCCTAAGCTTACCCTCATGTTCCTTTTTTTTCTTTTTAGGACCAAGATTAGTACCATGGGTATGGCCTTGGTAGAAACACCGTCATGTGAATTGGGCCTTGGCCAAGGATTGTCACCCATATTACACACCAACCTCGGGACTTCTGATTCTGAACAAGGAAGGGTTCGCGTTGCTAGGGGAGACACTGGTTTTAAAATCTAAAAACAGCAAATATTTTCAAAATCCAAAAACATCAAATATTTTCAAAATCCAAAAACATCAACTATTTTCAAAATCCAAAAAACATCAAATATTTTCAAAAAAATCCAAAAACACCAAATATTTCCAAAATAAAAAAAAACATCTGCGAAAATCCCACAAAAATCAGATGTTTTCCAAAACTCCATCATGTGCATAGCATGCATTGCATTTTTATTATATTTTCCGCCTATTTAATAAGGCTCCACCCCTTGACCAAATATCAAGAAACGGTCATGATCTAACTTGCTTCAAGGCAAGGGGTTGAGTCTAAGAACAGATCTAACTTGTTTCATGTCTTAGCATGTGCAGACAACAAGTTCAAATGCAGGATTGCAACTACATAGGATGTGACGCATCAGTGTACGACCGTCACAGTCATTTAACGGTCCCCCCTTGACCGTTAATTCCCTTCAGGCGTGGGCTTTTTATTCTATTGCCCCTCTGACGGCCTGGTCCATGCCGTCGTTTCTATATAACGGCCCATCTCCCATCCATTACTTTCTTCAGAGAACAGGATTAATAAGGCTTTCATTCTGACGGCTCCTCATTAGACCGTCGTTCTTTATGGCGGTCCACTGCGCATCCGTTACATCCTCCAGAGGCTCTGCCTCTTCACATCATTCTAGCCAATCAACCCACAAAACTTATGATCATTCAACTAAGCCAGTCTCATCTCATTCAAGCAAACTTAATAAAACATGAGTTCATAAAAATTCCAGCTTTGATTGTTAATTACAAACAATATCTCTCATGAACAAAAGAAAATCAAGGTACATTCAGTTTTCTATCCGCAAGAGGGCGGATTCTTCTCAGCTCTTTCACGTAATTACGACGTGCTTCGTCGTTCTCTTCTACTTCTGCTCGCCACGCGAGGGCGCACCTGGTCTATCACTCTGCCCAAATGCTCCTCGGGTAGCTCTCCTACGGCTATCGCCGCTCCTCTCAGTCCCAGGCTCTCCTGCAGTACTGATCTCAAGAGCTGGGAGGAGGACTATCCCGGCCTGATCAAGTCCAATCCGAGCAGCTGCTGCGCCATCTCCCTGTAATCACCGTATGTCCATCCGGTCACTGCGGCTCCATGGACTCTCAGTCCTGTAATCCTCGCTATGTCTTCTAGCGTGGGGATCATGTGGCCCCACGGGAAGATGAACGCCCTGCTGATCGGGTCCCACCTCTCGTGCAGCGCGTACAGCAGGGGCGTGTCCATCCGGATCACCTCAATGCTGAGCACCTCGGCGAATCCCATGCCAGCCAGTCGCTCCCTCTGGTAGTCCGGCAGTGCTTGGTACACGGCCTGGATTTGTAGCCAGGAGATCCTTGTTCGTCGCTTTCCCTGCATTCATTTAGATCACAAGTCAGTCCATTGCATCATAAAAATCATTGCATAAGCATTCATATAATCAAAACAAAATAAAAATTGAAAATTGAAAACCTAAAAATAAGTTTTGAATCCCTGGCAGATGTAACGGCCCTGGGGTAAGGTGTTACTTGTCTCTGACGCACTCATGGTGGCACGTCAGATTTGTGACGGTCGCTGGCAGGACCGTCACATTGTCTGCTATTGGGACTCTCTTCCTTTGCACTCCCGTGGTTGCCCACTATGGCCAAATGGCCTACAATCGTTCCTAGTGGGTTCATGGACCCATTTCTACCCTTTAATCCCACATGCATTCATAATAAAAACACAAAAAAAATCAAAATTTGAAAATTTAGGGCGGAGGCTTACCTCGCGGTCTTGCCCTCTCTTCCTTTTCTTCTCTGGTTCCTTGGGTTCCTCTTCACCCAAGGGGGCCTCCCCTGGGTCCTCTGCAGTCGTGGGAGCTTTCTCTTTCTCCCTTAGCTCTCTTCTCATCGGTTCTTCTTCCATGGTCGGCGTGATGATCTCCCGTTCAATCCGACGGTGGAGCCGCCGTATCGCCTTCCTCTTTCCTCGTTCCCTCCTCTGTGGTGGTGGCTGAGGTGCCTCATCGCCGATCATGGCGGTGGTGGAGAGGGTGGTCGCCGGTGGTTTCTCTCGGTTGGGGTTTTGGGGGTTGTTGAATGTGGAATGATGGCCGTGACCGTTCGGTTGTTATTTTTTTGAACGCTCAGGAAATGCGACGGTCTATCGTCTGGCCGTTACATCCTTCTGACGCGTCTAGATGTGACTGTTACATATGATTGGACTGTTTTATTGAAGAATGTGAACCGCCTGGTTTATGACGGACTAGGGATGGTCCGTTACTTGATGTGACGCCCTTTCATCAGACCATTACAAACTTGCAAGTTTCTTGATGAATTAAATGGTCTATTTGATGTCAAAATGGTTCCATGTTCTGTCAAGATGTTCATTGTTGATGCCTCTCGCACGTACGAATGGTTATGCCTTGATTCATGATCATATTTTTTTTTGGCTAACCTATCTTTTATGAAGGAATTTATGAACGAAATCATGCTTTACCATCCGTCCGGAAGGTAAGTCAGGTATTTGTATCTTGTCCCTTATCCCTTAATGCATTACTATGTGATACTTACAATGTTATCTCGAGAACCGGCTGGTCATTCATGTGTTCTGGGATCTGATGTTCCCCTTAAACAAAAATGATGATGATCTAAGTTCACATGTTTAATCGTTGGATAGGCCGTTAGATTGGAATAAGTTTGGGGACGATGGTTCTGTGTTGCACGCCGTGGTTGCAGATGGTGTCCTGACCCTAATTTCTCTGGTCTAGCAATATTATTCTCGAGTATCTTGATATTTTATCTTTCTTTGCATTTGTTTTGAAGATTTCTTTTCCTTTAGCCCAGCATGCATCATACGCATTCTTTGAGCATTTTGAAGCTTCATTTGTTCAAGTGTCTCGGTGTTGGTGAATAGCTGTGTTCTTGATCCCGAACAAGGAGAATCATTCCACTCTGAATTACAAGGTTTTCATTCGATCTGCTCGCTTGATCTGGTTGGCTGAAGATTCCTGTCTGGAGTTTAGTCTCTTGTTCTTTCTGTTGCCTCCGGCGGCTAGCCGTGTTTCCTTTCCTTAGTTATTAGCTCCTCCAGACTTGCATCCTTTGGTTGGCTATTTTCCTTGTGATCAGTTTTGAAGCTTTCCAGAAAATTCCTATCGCTTGTTGGTTGAGAACGGGTGTCGTTTACCTTAACACCCTCTTTTCGATCCACTCCGCTTCATTTCTGCTTCATCTCCATGTTCCATTTCGCTTTCGCTTCACCTCCGCTCGTTCCCCTGCAAAGAGGACGTTAAGGAGGGGCATCTGTTGACACCCGTTTTATGACCAATAAGTCGGGTCATCTCCTTATTCATTCTATATGATGCTCCGAGTCATTCACTCTTCATTGAGTCTCTTGATTAGTTGAAGCCTATTTCTTGGGTCTTAAACTCCTTGATCGGATATGGTTCCTTGTGGCTATTTCATTGGATGAATCTTAGCAATGCCTCTATTCCTTTTTGATCTCCATTTTGATAATAACGGTCGGTCCTAGGCGCGTTGTTTCATTCTGACGGATTGGGTCATGGACCGTTACTCTTTGAAGAGTCCTAAGGCTTAAGGCCTCGTTTTAAAGCTTATCCTTTTGATTACACATTGATAATAATGGTCTGTCGTGCAGCCGTTGTTTCATTCTGACGCGCTACGCCTTGGTCGTTGCTTCTTGAAGAGTCCAGCTTGTTGGGTCTTCTTCCCGTTGATCTTATCTTTTAGGGATAAGGTTGATAGTGACGGACGTTCCTTGGTGCGTTATTTCCAAGTGGCGGTCTGTCGTGCAGCCGTTACTTCCTTCAGAGAGTCCTGCCAGTTCAGGCCTTTTCTCTGCTACTCCGTAGTCGAGATAAGGGTTTGGATTGACGATATCTCTTTCAAATCTGATCCTCAGAACCTTCTGTTTGTTTCTATGGACTCTTGGTGATATTATCATCCAGGATTTGCTAAGAGTTCCCTTTATCTTGCTGGATTATCCTCTACTCGACCTAAGAGTTTGAGGGTCTATAAATAGAACCCTTGACTTCATGGCCCAAGAGGGAGGATTGGAAATTCATGACGAAGTGTTGCCGAACTCAGGAGCCATCTTCATCCAAGAGGAACTGCTTCCCACATTCATCCATCTCATAATCAAGGGAGTACTTTGGTTTTAGTCTTTCAAGTTCATCATTGCATGCTTAAGTTCTTCCCTGGTTTTTCCTCAATCAAAGCATTGTCCCTCCTCTTTCTCCATGTTGCTCACTATTCTCTAAGCATCCAAACATCTTCCCCATCTTTTAAAAATGCCTTGAGGGGTTAAAAAACCAAAAACTCCCCGGTAATCCCCTCTCCTTTTGATGTCCTTAAGTTCTTTGAGAATTGATGCTATATTATCGAAAGGGCTAATTTGGGTTGTTTTGTTCTTGTCTTCTACATCTTTGGCAGGTTTACAGGTTCACCAACACGAGGCCCAAGTCTTCTATCCGGTTGGAAGAGTTGGAGTTAAAAGAATCTACA
Source organism: Amorphophallus konjac (assembly GCA_022559845.1). Lineage (NCBI taxonomy): Eukaryota > Viridiplantae > Streptophyta > Magnoliopsida > Alismatales > Araceae > Amorphophallus > Amorphophallus konjac. The sequence continues at coordinate 268,620,487 of CM040127.1, forward strand.
CTTTGCTACTACAGGTTATCTAACGGTCTGGTGCAGGCGCGTCATATTATTCTGGCGGTCTATCGGGTGGCCGTTACTTTCAAGTGACGCACAGGGTTCTAGCCGTTACTTCTAGCTGACCTGCAGGTTCTCTTTGGTCTTCTCTCCCGTGGGCGGGTGCTTCATCCACCTATTTCCAAGGTATTTACAGGTCTTTTGCTTGTTTTTACTTTGGTGGCGATCACATCTTTCCTTAGTCTTGGGCATCAGCTTTCTCATTCATCACATATCTCTTTTATTCTCTTGCTTGCTCCACCCCATGTGGTGTGTTTTTATTTACTCCTTGCTCCACGCTCCGGCGTGTGTTTTCCTTTTCCTTAGCATAGTTTGATTGAGATAGCATGCCCATGCTAGAGCTAGCTTTGATTGCCTAGGGTCATGATCACATGTTCATAGGTTAAGAGCATATCTTTGATTACTTGCTTGTCATTTCATCATTCAAAACCCCAAAGAAAGGATAGATAGGCAAAATAAAATCAACAGGTAGGGCCCATATCCAAGTAAGCAAGCTGGGCAGCCCCTGGCTGGAGGCGAACAAAATCGGTCGGGGCCACAAGGGCCTGCGGCACTGCAGAGATGGTAGTGTAGGGATCAGAATAGGCGGGCACGGGGATCTGGGTCTTCCCCTTGTCCAGAGGCTGATGGGCCGAGGTAGAAGCCTGGCCCGCTTCCACGTTGGGGAATCGGAGAATCTGAGGATGAATTGGAGTAAGGTCAATGGGGGTCGCAGAGGTGGCCACTAATCCAGCAATCGGAGATGTAGAAGTGGCGGCAGTAGACATGCCAGAAGAAAGCACTAAAGGCGGGGCATCTGCCCATTGCAAAGCTTGTTTAAGGAGATGGAGCTGAGTAGGGTCCAACTGGGCCATCATGTGAAGAACATGACTGGCCGAGTTGTGAGTGGATGAATCAGAGAGAGAGGGTTGGGCACCCTCAATAGTGGCAGACGGGAGAGGAACAACCCTAGGCGGGTCCTCCAAGAGCCCTTGAGGAAGGGAGTCCTCATGGGTGTGAGAGAAGTTGTAAGATGACATGACTGGAGGGGAATCGAACATGGGATTGAAATAAGAGATGAAATGGGAGTTGCCCCTAGGAGACAATCTTATGGGGAAGAAGCAACTCCACATGCACTGACACTTGGGGAGGGGAAAACAATCAACCCTAACAAAGGTCTAAAACAAACAATCCAACCGATAAAATGCACACAAGAGAGGGGAGAGATGAGAAGAGAGACAACCAGTTAATCACTCAAGTAAAGAATAATGCACGAAATGTTTTATAGATTTCCCTCTAGGACCTTAGTGGATTAATTAAGATGATAATTCACTCAATCACAAGGTACCTAATCGGGGTAGGAATGGGAGACTGGCTGACTCTCTCTCTCACGGATGCAAAACCCTAGACTGGGGTGGCACGGTACAACCTGCCCGGCATCCGTGTGGGAATCCACGGTTCATGGGGACTTACGGAGGTCCTGGGCAAGGTCACCTAGTCGGCTCAAAGGAATATGGAGACGAGAGGATCCCCTACCTAGGTAGGAATGCAACTAATATGGAAAAATGAGTATGGTCCTATGTGCACCAGAGTGCATGCAAGAATCTAGCCTAAATCTATCAATCAATGATCAACAAATATGAAAAGAATGAAAACAATCATGGAAAAGTATGATGACAGCAAGGGGATATCAATAGCAGTACCAAATTAGCATGAGATAATCTAAAATATTAATCAAAATGAAGGCTCGGGTACACTGTAGCAGTATTAAACGGTCTGTGGGAGACTGTGCAGGGCGGTAAACGGTCCTGCGAGGGCCGTTCAATGGCAGGGGTAATAAAAAAAAAACAGGACAGAGGCGTACTTGACAGAGCAGTCTGTCGAAAGACCGTGTGAACTCTGGGACGGACCTGGAAAGACCACAGAATGTCAACAGAAATCACCAGTGTAAAGGCAGAAGCGTACCTGGGCCAGTGGTAGTAGACGGCCTACCGAAGAGCGTGGAAACAGTGAACGGCCTGTGTGAGACCGTTGAAGGCAGCAGGTTCGCAGAATGATCAGGACTAGTGGTGAGAATAGAACGACTGAATCTAGGCCGCGCAATTACGTGAACGGCTATAGGCGAATGATAAGTGCATATTTTTACATATTAATTCATGATTATACACATTTTTATGAGCTTAAATAATAATAAATATACACGTATCACACTTACTGTTAATTTAGAGTCAAATAGTTAATTTTTTGAAATTAAATAATTTTAATAACAATATTTACTTATTTATGTAGGCACTCGGTACGAGAGAAGCTACAGGAAACAAATATAAAGAAAAAAGGAAAATAAAATTATATGTTGAACTGGGCCAAAAGCCCATGGAGTTGTTCAAAAAGAAAAGAAAAAAAATAGAAATAAATAAATTTATTTGATATTTTTTAGGATTTTTCTAAGCTATATATGAGACATATATATCAATATATATATATTATATAATATATATATATATATATATATATATATATATATATATATATATATATATATAACATATATAACTAATCTAATATGAGTGTGTGTGCGTTTGTGTTGCAGGAAGAAGACGCCGACTCCGGCGTCGGCACGGGCGACGAGGGCGCGGTCAGCGCGCCCTCACGTGGTCAAACGCGCGAAGTGCGCGTGGAGGAGCAGGCAGGCGCCGTGGGCGTACCACGCCCACGCCGCCACGCGGCGGGCGGCCGGCCGGGCGGCGCACCAAGGGCCCACGCGGGCGCGTCTCACGGGTGAGCAAGCGGCCGGCGCACGCGGCCGGCTAGGAGAGAGAAAGAGAGAGACAGAGAGAGGACAAAGGGAAAAGGAGAAGAAAAAAATAGAAAAAATAGGAAAAAATCAGAAAAAAATACTCAAGTGTGCAACACATGTTGGCACACAATCTTGGGTCAAAAATAGCAGCAATGGGTTGTTCACATTGGCAGGAAGTATTCATATTAGAATGAGTTATGTGAACTCTATAAAAGGGGAGGGAGCTTCCATTGTAATAGAGAGGATGGAGAGTAGAGTAGAGTAGCATTTGATATTTTGTTGGTCATTTTGGCCTTGAGGAAAGTCATGGAGGAGAAATTTTGCGGGCTTTGTGTTTAAGTTTTGGAGTTTGTTGTTAGTTTGTATTGAATGTTTTCATTGTACTCTTAACCATTTTTGACTCTTCATAGTCAATTTACAAGCTTGTGTGATCCTTATTTCAATTTATTATCTTCTACAACATTGTCCATCTGTAAGTGTTCTTCAACTTCTCTTTCTAGCATTTCCTCAATTCTTCTAGATTGAAAGTTATTTCGTCATTTCTAAATTCTGTTCTACGTGATTACTGTTCATCGAGGTGATACCTTCTAGCATTCTTCTGTTTTGAAGCCTTTCCAATCTTTTTTTACTCTGAGTTCTTCATGACAGTTGTTCTTCTCTTGTAGATCTAACATTTCTTCTTCTACCACTTCTTCTAAATCTTCTTATTGTTAGAGTTATAATTAATTGTTCACTGTTCTGATTTCTGCCATATTACTGTTCATCCGCACTAATAGCTCTTGAGTTTTTTACATTTTTCACCGTCTTCCTTTCGTTTTCTGTTTCTGTGTTCTTCATCAAACTTCTTCATCTTTTCATTCTCTACAACTTTCATTTATTCCATTTTTTTTAATTCCCTCGAGATTTTAAGTTATTCTTTTCCTTCCAACCCTCTATTTTCAATAGAATTCTGTTGTATTTTCAACCTGTGTTTGTTTCTAATTCTATCCATCTACATCTCTTCACAAGTTCTTCACACACACCCAAAGCGGTAGTCATCTTCCGATCATCTCACGGCATCGACTTCCAAGGCGGAGCGATCTTCATCAAAGGCTCGGCGAGGAAACGACGGCATTCTTCATCCATTGGCTAAATATTTCCTTCACTTTTCTCTTCTTATTCAAAGTTACAATTTCAATTCCTTTAGTGTTAATCGCACTCAAAAGATAAAATTTGATTTTCAAAACATATGGATATTTTTCAACATTGATCTATAAAGATTATTTCTTCCTCGTGGGATCAACCCGTTCTTACCACTTTACTTGTATTTCTAATATCATTTAAGTGAGTGAGTGCGGTTGTATAAATTTTGAAATTTGTGTGGCATGGTATTTTTAAACGACGGGTGTCGAGCGCATCAAATTTTTGGCGCCGTTGTCGGGGACGAATTTTTGAATGTTGGGATATTCTTGTGTTTGATGTGTATACTTGTATTATAATTTTTCTATTTTTATTTTGCTGAAAAAAGAAAACAAATTAGAAAATCAAAGAAAGAGGAAAATCATACCTAAAATTCCAAGAAAATGAAGCGTCGCTGAAAGCCTGGTACTGTAGCTGTCAAGCGTCGCTAAAGGGCAGAAACGTAGGAACAAGTTCTATTTTTCCAATTTCTGAAAAATCTACAAAAAAAATCTGAAAAATTCTTGAAAAATCTATAAAAATCAAAAACATCAAAACAAAATGAATTTTTGTACTGGTTAGATAGGTTCATTAACTAAAACAAAAAAAAATACTTGCACCAAAATAAATAAAAATTCATTTCAAGATTAGAAACCACACAACATGTTCTAGGTCATACATCATTTAGCATAGAATTTTTCTTTGTTTAATTCCTGTCATTACATTTTGAAGATTACGAGGGGCAAGGTACGTTCTACTTATCCTATTATGGCATGCATATTGCATAAGAACTCCTTGTTTGAAATTGTGGTGTGTATTTCATTTCAAAATATTCTAAGGGCCATACCCCTAAATAACATAAGGTGGGGATTTCATCACCCTTCCTTAGCCCACAAATCACATTTCCCTTGCATCTTTGCATGACCTAAACCTTAAATAAAAGTCAGTAGACATTGGCCCTAGGATCACACTCTGATTTTAGTACGATTTGAGTTTACCCTCTTGTGAAAATCGGTGCCTAAGGCAAGACGGTCGGACGGTAAACGCCTTAAGCGGGCTAGTGGTTTGACATAATTAGGTCCCTACGAAAGTAGGGGGAGTCTCCCACTATCCCACCCCTTACCTGGCCGGTGAAAATATTGAGGGTGAATTTAAGTTGCACTTTAGTTACTTTGTGAAACCCTATTTGTAGGTCTGAGTCGCATCTAGATCATTAGATAATTTGTGGTAACTTGTTTGTGTTTGCATAAAAAAAATTTAAAAAAATAAAATAACAAACCCATGCCTATGCAGGAGCACTTTATTCCTTCAACTTACAAACCCTCAACCTGTATCTAACTCCCTGACATTCTCGTTGATCAATATGAGATTCGCCCTAGTCTCATCCAGATGCTCCCATCTTTTTATGGGAATCTCAATGAAAATCCTTATAGGCATCTAGATGATTTTCTTAAGCATCTAATGGTGGATAGGTGGAGTGAGAACATTCCCTTCCTTTGGAATGGGGGTGCACTCTCCCTTCTTCCCTGTTAGATGACTTGGCTTCATAGAAAAAAAATCTAGATGATTTTCTAGAAGTTTGCTCCCTGATCAAAATTTAGAATTTTAATAATGATGCCCTGAAATTGATCTTATTTCCATTCTCATTGAAAGACAAAGTCAAATGTTGGTTAAGGAGTTTTGGAAAGACTATCAGGACTTGGGAAGATATGCAGTTAGATTTTTTGACAAAATTTTACTCAATAGTCCGGACCAACATGATGAGAAGGGCGATTATAGGATTTACTCAACGTCCGGGAGAGCAAATTCATGAATCTTGGGAGAGACTGAAGGATTTAGTAAGTCAATGTCCACACCATGGGTTGCCCAAATGGTAAATTATATTTGCATTTTATGAGGGGTTATCCGACTTTGATAGGCAAATGGTGGACATATATTGCGGAGGGGCATTTATGAGCAAAGGTGAAGATGATGTGTATGATCTGTTTGAAATTTTGAGTGAAAATTTGATAAATCGTGCCTCAATCTCATCTCATCAACAATCCGTAGGACATGTCAAACAGGCTGACAACCCAATCCACACTTTCACGGAAATCTGTGAATTCTGTGCCAGTCTCACTCACCATGTGAGTCAGTGTCCTACTATAGCCCAACTCCCATTGGTCATCCAAGCTCAAGTTCAAAATGTCCTAGGGTTATCTCAGCTCAAGCATGCTACATTTTCAGATGACTATAATCTTGGCTGGAGTAATCACACCAATTTACCTTGGAAGGATCCAACATTCCAAGCCCATCTGTCTAAACTTTCACCCCAAGCAGCCCACGAGCGGCCCTTGTGTACTCAACCTCTGCCCAACTCATCTCACCCAGATTTCGGAATCAACATTGATATTAAGGGTGATTCACCGGGCCACTGCTTTGAACCTCAAATCATGTACTCTCAGTCTACTTATCATGACCCTCCTTCACTATTCAACCAACCCCCTCAATATGTGAATGATGATGATGATGATCTTTTGCCTGTCATTTTGGCTCAAGATATCACTATTGAGAGTGAGGGGGAGTGCGTACGTAATACCATGATGAAGGAAGGGAAGGAAGAAGGGGGTGGCTTCAAGGATAATGATGATCATATCACCCCATTCTATGAATGTTTTGAGATTGAGAATATTACTAAGGATAATGGCCCAAACAACTCAATTGAGGAAATAAATAAAGAGGAGGATTACTTTGTAAGTAATAATATTGTTGATTTAATGAAACAAAATTCTGAATATCCTCATCCCCTGGAAGAACATGATGATGGGGCCTTATTAGAAAAGTTTACATTTCATCTATCGACTCCATTTCTAGAAAATTTGATTGATAATTTTGGGTTTAGTGATGAGTGTGATGATGGGCCCGTCTTAGAGAAATTCACATTTGATCTGACTTATGATGAAAGGGCCGGACTGGAATCATTTACATTTTCTCTATCCACCCCATTAGTGGGCAATTTGGTTGATAGTCTTCAATTGGGTGATGAGTTTGATAACGGGGTCATATTCGAACATTTCACATTTGATCTTACCCCTGAGCGCTCTCCCACAATGTTTGAGTCATTGGATCAATTAGCTACTGGGCTCGTGCTTCCTTCTACTTTGATTCCCCTGCCAGTTGAGCCTCTCCAATTTGACATTCTAGGACCTGAGGGGGATGTGCCAATCACATTCACCTTTGATTTGACTTTCTCTCAAGAAAACAAGTTGATCAATGCCCTTAAAGTTCATGAGGCTGTTACTGAGAGGAAAGTGGCTAAGGATGACAATCTTATTCCTAAGCTACCAGGGCCTGAACAAGTTACCATGGAGGAAGTCATTCCTAAAGGGCTCATCAAGAGAGAATATACATAACAAGGGGACCACTGGGTAGATATTATGCAAAGGTTCCAACTCAATCTTAAAAGATTATTGGCCATTGATCCTTTCATGATCCCGAAAGTTGAAAACTGGCTCACACTTATGGATAAAGTTAACATCAAGAAAGTGCGAGACCCACATACTTCTAGCCCCAATCCATACATGCTTACTCTTGTTTTCCAATGGCATAAGGGCTGGAATTTGAAGGAGGACACGATCACATGGTGGCTCATTCTAAATGCCACCCGTTGGTTAATGAACTGTAATGCGTCGGGCTGACGACGTTAAATTTAGCGCTTCTTGGGAGGCAACCCAACGTTTTAGGTGATTTCCGTGTGCTAATAAATGGCTTCTTGGGAGGTAACCCAAGTTTTTTGTGTGTTTGTGTTTTTATTTTGCAGGTTTGAATAAATGATAAGTTGGGGGGAGAAGAAATACTTGCTTCCTCTGTTGCTCAGATTTTCAAGGTCTACACCTCTGCCAAGCCGTCACAAGTCACCCGTCAAAGTTCACTTCTGTCAGGTTGTCCCGTTCCTTCATAAATTTTATGTTTACATTGTTCTATTAGTCCATATTGTTCATACCATTGAGGACAATGTCATTTAAGTTGGGGGGACGGAAATCATACCATTGCACATGTTACATTCATATACAACCTCATTTAGCTATGAAAAAAAAATCATGCCATTGCACATGTTACATTCATATACAATCTCATTTAGCTATGAAAAAAAAATGGAAAACAAACAAACTAAACCCATTTTGAGTTTCTTGACTCATGTCTCATGAAAAGGATGATGGAACATTTATCTAATCGAGCCATGGAAAACTGATTTAAGAATCTCTTTAAAGTTCATGAGTATTTTAGAAAAATAAACTCACTTTGCACGCTAATGAAACAAGTAGGACAAGCCTTCTGCTATTTTGGACATACTGTTTGATATTCTGCACTTTTTGAAGAAGAGATCTTTTAGAAGCTTTCTACCATGTTATCTATTGAAAAATAAAATTATAAGAAAAATACCATGAAAAATACTCCGATTCTGAGTAACCAGGCCTACTTCACCTAAGACGTGTTGATGTTCGCGTCAAAAGGAAAAGGGAACTTTGATCTGTGTAACCGGGCCTACTTCACCTAAGACGTGTTGAGGTTCGTGTAAAACAGTGAAGGGTAGTGCAGCATCATGTGTGTCTAGAAAAAAATTTGAGAAGAAAAGAATACAAAAGATCCCAAACGGGACATAGCAATAAGGCAGACAAATAGCTATTATACTTAATGCTCTGGTTAAGAAGTGCAGAGTTGAAAGACACTAGCTTACAATAACAAATGGGGGACGCAGTTGTCTTCACTGTAGACTTAGCATTTCACTTGTACAAGTGCTATTGACCTTTAATTAGAATTCTTAATCATGTACCTTAATTTCCTACATAAGGCTAGTATGAGATAATGATTCCAGATTCCTAATCTTTAGTATATTCTATGAACGATGATCTGGAAATGAGGCATGAATACTTTAAACTCTTGTTGGTCCTAAAATTTTTCATTATTTGCATTGCTAAGGGACTAGCAATGAGTAAGTTGGGGGGTGTGATAAGTGTGTATTTTTACATATTAATTCATGATTATACACATTTTTATGAGTTTAAATAATAATAAATATACACGTATCAAACTTACTGTTAATTTAGAGTCAAATAGTTAATTTTTTGAAATTAAATAATTTTAATAATAATATTTACTTATTTATGCAGGCACTCGGTACGAGGGAAGCTACAAGAAATAAATATAAAGAAAAAAAGGGAAAATAAAATTATATGTTGAACTGGGCCAAAAGCCCATGGAGTTGTTCAAAAAGAAAAGAAAAAAAATAGAAAAAAAAATAAATTTATTTGACATTTTTTAGGATTTTTCTAAGCTATATATATATATATATATATATATATATATATATATATATATATATAACTAATCTAATATGAGTGTGTGTGCGCATTTGTGTTGCAGGAAGAAGACGCCGACGTCGGCGTCGGCACGGGCGACGAGGGCGCGGTCAGCGCGCCCTCACGTGGTCAAACGCGCGAAGCGTTCGTGGAGCAGGCAGGCGCCGTGGGCGCACCGTGCCCACGCGGCGGGCCGACGGCCGGGCGACACACCAAGGGCCCACGCGGGCGCGACTCACGCGGTGAGCAAGCGGCCGGCGCACGCGGCGCTCGCGGCCGGCCAGGAGAGAGAAAGAGAGAGAAAGAGAGAGGAAGAAGGGAAAAGGAGGAGAAAAAATAGGAAACAAATCAGAAAAAAATACCCAAGTGTGCAACACATGTTGGCACACAATCTTGGGTCAAAAATAGCAGCAATGGGTTGTTCACATTGGTAAGAAGTATTCATATTAGAATGAGTTATGTGAACTCTATAAAAGGGGAGGGAGATTCCATTGTAATAGAGAGGATGGAGAGTAGAGTAGAGTAGCATTTGATATTTTGTAGTTCATTTTGGCCTTGAAAAAAGTTATGGAGGAGAAATTTTGAGAGCTTTGTGTTTAAATTTTGGAGTTTGTTGTTAGTTTGTATTGAATGTTTTCATTGTACTCTTAGCCATTTTTGGCTCTTCATAGTCAATTTACAAGCTTGTGTTATCCTTATTTAAATTTATTATCTTCTACAACGTTGTCCATATGTAAGTGTTATTCAACTTCTCTTTCCAGCATTTCCCTCAATTCCTTCTAGATTGAAAGTTATTTTCCATCTTTCTAAATTCTGTTCTACGTGATTACTGTTCATCCGAGGTGATACCTGCTAGTATTCTTCTGTTTTGAAGCCTTTCCAATCTTCTTTTTACTCTGAGTTCTTCATGAAAGTTGTTCTTCTCTTGTAGATCTAACGTTTCTTCTTCTACTACTTCTTCTAAATCTTCTTATTGTTAGAGTTATAATTAATTTTTCACTGTTCTGATTTCTGCCATATTACTGTTCATCCGCACTAATAGCTCTTGAGTTTTTTTACATTTTTCACAAACTTCCTTTCATTTTCTGTTTCTATGTTCTTCATCAAACTTCTTCATCTTTTCATTCTCTACAACTTTTATTTATTCTATTTTTTTTAATTCCCTCGAGATTTTAAGTTATTCTTTTCCTTCCAACCCTCTTTTTTCAATAGAATTCTGTTGTATTTTCAACCTGTGTTTGTTTCTATTTCTATCCATCTACATCTCTTCACAAATTCTTCACACACACCCAAAGCGGTAGTCATCTTACGATCATCTCACGGCGTCGACTTCCAAGGCAGAGCGATCTTCATCAAAGGCTCGGCGAGGAAATGACGGCATTCTTCATCCATTGGCTAAATATTTCCTTCACTTTTCTCTTCTTATTCAAAGTTGCAATTTCAATTCCTTTAGTGTTAATCGCACTCAAAAGACAAAATTTGATTTTCAAAACATAAGGATATTTTTCAACATTGATCTATAAAGATTATTTCTTCCTCGTGGGATCGACCCGTTCTTACCACTTTACTCGTATTTCTAATATCATTTAAGTGAGTGAGTGCGGTTGTATAAATTTTGAAATTTGTGTGGCACGACATTTTTAAACGACGGGTGTCGAGCGCATCAGCGAACCGTGTAAACTCCAGCGGACAGAAACGAGAGATGATGAGATGACGAGATGACGACCTTAAATTATTTAAAAGGCAAACCTTCCAAAGACAGAAGCTGGTTAGCACAACACCAACACGATGGGCACTAGGAGTCCCACCGTGATCGCCAAAAAATGGGATGTTGACATGTTTTCCCACCTCTTTTTTTTCTTCCCTTACCTTCCTTTCCAAAAAAATATACAGTATAATGACAAGCCGAACAAAGGAAAGAAAGTAAAGAGAGGGTAGAGGAGTGTGTGATTGTGATCGCCACCAAGGCTCCGAATGTAAACAAAAACAACGTACCTTGGAAAAAAGAGACACTCGCCTCAAAAATAGCACTGCGGAGATGAACGGTTCTGGAAGAGCGGCTCTGTGAACAACACGGTCGCTCGAGAGACTGCTCACCAGTGCTGAAGGAATGCGGGACGAAGCCTGGCTTGACAATAGAACGGTCCAGAGGAGGCCGCAGAGGGATGAAGAACGGCTCTGTGAAGACCGCTCTCGTACTCGAACGGACAGGAGGGCGACCGCCCAATGCCACCAGGTTTTAAGTTGTAGGATCTAAACCTCCACCCCTTCTGACCGGCCAGAAGGAATGTGCCTCGTGCTAGTACGATGCTGACCTACAAAACGCAATGGAAAACACAAAGGAAAACCCAAGATCAGAACTATGAAGTGTAGTAACTATAAGAACAAACACAAATAAACATAATAAGTTGGAATGGTGGATACCTATGAGTTTTTAAACCCCTAGGGGCGCGGAAAATAATAGGAGGGCGTGTGTAATGAAGTGCAAGAGTGAAAAACGTGGGCAAAGAGTAAAGAAATGAATCATGCAATGACGAAAGAGATGGTGGGATTGTTAAAATGAAGACTCAAAACAATGAATACTCCCTGAACTGGAGGCTTATGTGGACGTAGAAAGCCTCCCTCCCTGACTGTAGGTCACTCGAAAGTTCGGCAGGGCTTCACCTTCGACCTTAGATCTCTCCCCTTTTCAAAACCTGGCCTTAGGGTCTATTTATAGAGCCCACAAAGCCAGCCCCGAAATTAGGGTTTCCAGTAAATTTTAGGTCGAGATAATGAAAGATAATCCGTAGATAAATGAATTATCTTCCAACCAGTTCAAACGGCATCCCATTTGGTGGAGTATCCACGGAGAAATGGGTGGAATAAGTTGAGGATAAAACCACGGATGGAGAGAGAAGAACCCTAAATTCTTCTGAAATCGGGCCATTGCACGGTCGTTCGATAGGCCGTCCAAACTACTGCACGATCTGATGCTAGACCGTTTAAGGCTGTGGGTGGAAAATAAATAAACCAGGAAATAAGCCAATTATCCATCGAACTGACCGACTTCGTCGGTGCTGGACTCTTGAGGATTGAACGGTATATTGCTAGACCACTCAATTAATGGGGTGGCACAGGTCCAACCGTGTAGGCCTTGTCGGTGATAAATTCAAATAAGTAGATAAATAAATAATTATCTAAAAGATCCAACAAGATTAGGACTCTGGGAATTGGACGGCCATATGAATACCATTCCACTAACTGGGACAACTTCATGAGAACCGTTCTAAAGCTTATCGGTGGAAATTCAGAAAATCACATAAATATCTGATAAATATCTAGACGGCTCAGCACCAACTGCGCATTTACGGAACGGCCAGGCGATTGATCGTGCAAAGGTTGGGCGTTTGAAATTGATAAAAATGTGATAAATTAAGCAAAATCAAGGCCCATTAAGCCCTTAATTGAAGCAGACCGATCCAGGGAGGGAGTTACCCATAAAATGGGCCCAAGGACATGCCTGAAAATATCCCAATGAGTAATGGACAACTTGAGGCATCAACAAATGATAGTAAGAGAAATGACTCAACTTATCGGTAAAAAACGGGTGTCAACAAAGAGCACCAGACACACATCAACGATTGCTTTTAGAAACACAAAATGAAAATAGAAGAAGAACTAGATGTAGCTTCACATATAGATCATGATGCTGTAAAACTGGGCTGCTCTCATATCAAGGATCTTCCTTCAGCTCAATCTTCTGTAGGGCTGCTCTCTCTCACGGCTTCTCTTCTTCTCTCTTTTCTTTTACAACACTAGACTAGGTCGGCCAGTTGCTGGGCTGCTTACACTCCCTTTTTCTTCTCTTCACAAATTTTTTGTTTGGAGGCTCAAGGGACGTTGGCTCTCTTCAAGGGCAGCAGCAATAGCTTCTTGATGCAAAAGCTTCATGTATATATAGAAGTCTTAGTAGAACACTATCCCTCCAATAAATATGTATTTGATCGGCTGGAATACAAAACTATTTTTTGAAATATACCTCTTCACTGATTGGTCCAGAGAATATGGGAGACCAGGAGAAAAGTAATCTTCCCAGACTACAATTTGATTGGCCCATGGAAAGTAGAGAATTTCTTTTCTTCGGCCCTTCATGGATTCTGTAATCTGATTGGTCATAAGGCAGCAGAGCAGAGGCTAGGCTATTTTCCCTCCAAGATCTGTATTTGTTTGACTGAGGCAAAAATGATGGTCTTGATTCTAGAGCTCTTCCAGATCTTCTTCCTCATTGGCCTATGACAAAAAGGACAGTCCTCTGTCCCAGGTCCTTTTCTTGGATTGAAAGCCTAATTGGTTGTGGCCAAAAGGCAGAGTACCGCAAGACAGACCTTTTCCCAAATCTGATCCTGACAAGCCTACCTTCAAAAAGGTGTACTGACTTCCTTGTCATGGAAAGGTAGGATCTCTATCCTAAGATGCTTTTCCAGACCTCAAAAAGTGTGTTTTTGGAGGTTTACGTCGATATTTTTTATCCTTTGGATAATCTCAGAAAATGTTGCATAGTTGACAGAAGAAGATTAAAGAGCTTCTGGTATGTCGACGCAGCAAAGACCTTGCGTCAACGCAGCTTCATGTTTTCTTGAATGGCTGACGAGCTAGCCTTCATGGCGTCGGCGCATCATGGAGGTTGCGTCGACGCATCAGTTGATAGATGCGATTACAACGGCTTATGGGAAGCCCTGGCGTCGACACCCTGAAACTATGGGGTCGTCGCATCCAGCACTAACTACCTTCAGATTGTTGCTAGAGGTGATGGGGTCGATGCAGCTGTACCAAGGGGTCGATGCATCCTAACACCCGTTTGGGCTTTTCTTCCTCTGTGAGCAAAGGAGTCGACATAGACTCACTCTGGGGTCAATGCAACCTTCGAAGATAGCCTTGGTTGTTCTTCCTTTTGTGAGCCATGGGGTCGACGCATCAATGACTTGGGGTCAACGCAGCTAATGAGGATCAATTGTCTGACTGTTGCTAAACCTCATGAGGTCGACGCAGCCTGTGAAGGAGCTTTTGATGGAGTCGACGCTGCTTTGAGCATGAGGTCGAGGCAGCCTTTTGTTCTCTTGATTTTTCAGCTTCCTTTGATCAAGTTCATAGCTCTTTGTTCTTTGATGTTCTGCCCAAATCTTTGCACCTTAGTTGATCTCTTGGACCGGTGCTCCATTGCTTCATGCCCTTTGCTTCAATGCATCATATCACATGACACGATTGCATGATATCTTCACACTGCTCATCTTCATGAGGCCATACACTTGCCAGTGTTGACTTTGACCTGAACTACATACATGTTGACATCATCAAATGCATATTAGACTCATCAATGAGTCATAGTCAGACATCATCAAAACCAGAGGCACAACAAGGTCGACCCACTCTATTGTGTCTGTGTACTTCCTTCCTCCTATTCTTTTGAATAACACTCATTGAAAATCATTTATTGAGGGGGAGTATTATAGTTTAAATATGACTGAGTTTATATACTCAGGGGGAGCTTAAATTCAATATTCTCTTTTTAGAGCTCCTTATTGATATTTCAGACCAACCCTAAATAAATTGATGGTTTAGAGTGTATAAACCTTAAATCAGGGTTTAAGGGTCTTGAAAATGGCTATCTCAGTGTATGGAATAGATTTAAAATAGACTTAAAGATCTGTGACCTCACCTCCTCCTGAAATCTGAAAATTGAGAGTATTGAGGCCACTTTGGTTAAAGAGCTTTACACTGAGTATTGTCTTTAAGCATTAAAAATGGTCTGATGAATTTTAATGGAAAAGGCCTAGATAAATTGAAAAGTGAATCTATAGAGCAATGACTATGGCTAACTAAGAAAACATAGACCTTTCTGTAGACACGCCAAAATCGATGCTATGTTGAGTAAATTTCATGTCACAATGTAATGCCCAAAGTGGACTTCATTACTGACTTAATATAAGGCTTTTTCTAACTTTTCTGAATTTTTCTGGAATTAGCGACCGCCTTCTGGGCGTCATTTAACTAACGACTGTATGAGTGTCGTTATTTAGATAAGAGACGACCTCTTGCACGGGCGCCATTTCTTGGTTTTACGGTTTCCATTAAAAATTAAAATTCAAAGAATTAACGCCCTATTGAGCGGGCACTCATTAATGAACGCCTCTCGACGCAGGCGCTGTTTCTTATTTTCAAAATATGGAAAGTATGTTATTTCTATAATTTACCCAGGAATTAGCGACAATCCGAACGGCCGCCTTTTTAATTGACGCCAGTGAAGCAGTCGCCATTTTCCATTCCGTGTCCAGTGCGTCTGCAACTTCCTTCCTATGGTGTTCCTTCTCCATTTTGGTTCCAAGCTCCTTTGAGGAAAGATATCCACGACCAGGGATTATTTTCTTATTTTAATCCCATTAGAATAAGGTTTTAAACCGTATAAATCTCCCCTCTTTTGGCCGGCCGCGGGGATCCTTTTTTTAGAGAGTACACAGAGCTTCCTCGAGTCTGCAGAGAGCTTCCTCGAGAGTTTGTTGTGTTCACTAACATTTTTTCAGGTTCACGTTACAAAAGAGGGCATAGTTCTCTTCTACTCTTCCTACGCTTGCAGCAGCACTCCCTCTTACTGCGGCTGGGCTCTCGGCTCTCTCTCTCCTTTCTCCTTGTCGCAACAGTGCAGAAAGGGCTATCTTCCATATTATTCCCCCCCAACCCCTTAGTTTATTTTTCTCTATTTTTAGTATACACATCCCTCATCTCTAGCTACCTCGCTAGAGTATCTAGCATCATATCATATTTGCATATTTTGTACACATATTATACCACCTTTTACTCCTTCTTAAGGGGTTTTAAAAAAACAACACACAAGGTGTGTTCATACCCATATTGCATATTGTTATTTCTATTGAGTATTGATACCACACATATTTTGGCTAATCCAGATTTCTTGTCTTTGATTGTTTTATTTTTAAGGGTAATCAAGAAAAAAAACCTCCTTCATTGACCGGCCGGTAGAAGGAAGAAGTTGAACTCACATCCGCACCCGCTCACAAGGTACACTTAGCGATCACTTTCTCCTTTCGAGGTAACCCCTCTGGCGATCACACTCCAACGTAGCATCACATGCTCCCTTCCCCACCTTTTTCATTCTTAGTTATCACTTATCTCTTTCTTTTAAATTAAAAAATTAAATCTTCTTTCTTCTTTTGAAAAGTCTATGTGACACGTTCACAAATTGACGATCACAGTGGGACCCTTTATGTTTTTATTTTATTTACCCCTCTTTCGAAACCCACGTGTGCCCCTCCCTTTGGCGCCCTTGCGTGCCCCTCCTTTTGGCAGCAACGTGTGCCCCTCCTTTGTGCTCCACGTAGCACCCTTCTTTTGTGCACCACGTGCACACCCCCCACTTGATTATCCATTTTTTGAACTATTTCATAGCATTTTTTTAGAAGAAATTTCATCTCTATTTTACTAAAAGAAATCAGCGACCACTCAGGCATCCGCTAGTTTAAGAATCAGTGACCTCTTACAGAGGCGCTCATTTGATTTTTATTATTATTTGCTGATTATTGTGATCTGTGCCCCTCCACAGAGACGCCCTTTTTAGATTCAGTGCCTAACTGTAAGGCATCAATTCCTGAAATCACTGTCCTTTACTGCATTCTACGCCCCTTCACAGAGGCGTCTCTTACATAATTAGTGCCTAATCAAAAGGCGCCATTTGCTTTTTTCCATTTTTATAGATATTATTCATTTACTGATTCGGCAGATTCAGCGCCTCTGCACAGAGGTGCCTGCTATCGATCAGCGGCTATCACACAGTCGCTACTTACTGATATAGCGACCACTACGCGGTCACCATTTGCTTCTGTCTCGTAGTGTTTTGCTGTCATTTGCATTTATATGTTAAATTCATCATTGCTGGTTGATCCTACTTGCATTAGGACATTTTGGTTGAGAGACCTCCTTTCTCTACACTCTTAGGATTTCCTATACTTTCTTGGGAAGGGAAGGACTCTCCATTGAGCATTCCGTCTCTTTGGATTGGAAATTCTCTAACCAAGGCCTCCATAAGTCTCCACACCCATGGATTCCCTCACGGACGTCGGGCTGATTGTACCTTTTAAAGAACCCCGAAGTTTAGCTAACCCATGTGCTCATGAGGAGAGAGAAAGAACCTAGTTAACCTGAAGTTTACACCCAAATTGCAACTAGGATCTACATTGAAGTGAGAAAGTTTTCATTAAATTCCATCTTGATTAAAGCTCCAAAGAATCTTAAAACTTTACGCAATCATCACCACTTGTTTGACAACCTACTTCAGTGCTTGCTTGCTATACACTTGTTTGATTTAAATAAAATTCTTTATAACAACCATGATGCTTCGGTCAGGTAGAATTGTCAACATGGCCAACTATGAGTACTCATATGATGGTTGTAAGGAGGGTCAATTTGACCCATCCTATGAGGTTCCTACTCAAGATCCCATTCACTATGATGGAAATTACGCTCCCTCTCATTCATATCACCCTCAAGTTTATGTGGTGGACACCACCACTCAAGGGGTTGAGTCTCCTACCCAAACTTAACCCGTCACTCAAAACACATCTGGGGACACTTCCCCATCTTTCAATATAAATGATCTCATCCATGCTCTGTCTTAACTAGACGACTCTCAACATTAAGCGGTCCAGGATGCTCTTAAAGGGAAATATGTCCCTTCATCTTCAAATCCTCTTTAGGCTGCAGGTGGCCTTCCAATCAACACTTCTAATGACTAGGCGGTCTCTCAAAAGATTCCATCCTGTCCACGGACTCCCGTTATTCTTGCGCCGGCCCAACCGGCAAGTCATTCCGTGGCTCGCCCACAAAATTCCCCTCCTCCTCAGTTTTTAAGGAGGCCTATGCCAAATATGTTCCCTGCTAATCCGGCCTCGGTCGAGTTCGATACCAACACCATTCTCCTCCAGAAGATTGCTAGTATGGAGGAGCAACTCAAGAAGGTCACGGCCCCCAAGAATGCTCCAGAGATTACTCTCCCTACTCTTCCGATCTTTCACTTGCCTCTGTCAGAGATGCGTAACTTTAGGCGTTACAATGGAACGGGCAACCCATTCATCCATTTGAAAGACTTCATGTACGAGGCATCCTTCTGGCAGGATAATATGACCTCTCTGGCTTATCTCTTTAGGAGATCCCTTGATGGCCCGGCCCTTGAATGGTTTTACTCCTTGGAACCCATGGAAGCCAGAGACTTTGATATTATTCAGCGGAAGTTTTTGCAAAAGTATAGAGACCGTGTGGGCCCATCTCTGTCTGTTGTTGATCTTGTGGCTGAGAAGATGAAGCCGGAAGAAGACTTCGTTCAATTCGCTGACCGATGGAGGTCTATGGCCGAGAAATTGAAAGATGCCTTGTCTGAGTCAGAACAAGTCAAGATGATAATATCAAATTCGACTTCACAGTTTTGACACATTTTGGTTATGAACAAGCTTAATACCATGGAGGAGCTCTATGAACGAGCCAGATATATCCAAACTCAGATGAAGGATTTGTCGATCATGGGCATGTTTGAACCGAGGCCAAGAGTGATGAAGAAGACCATCAATGTTAACACTAATGATGGCACTATTGAGGGGACTGTTACTAATGAGCAAGTGGGCACGGCTGGTAATCCCGGACCTTTCTGCAACCTTTCTAACCCAAGGCCACCGCAACAGCCACAACAACAACAACCCTCCTTCTTCAACAAAGTTCCCCATCAAGCAAACAACCCTCCTCAACCATTCCGACCTCCTCCACAAAACCCAACTGTGCCACAAAACCCGCAAATACCCCAGCAATACCAGCAAGTGCCACCACATGCTGGTTACGATCCTCAGCAACTAAGGAGACCCACGGGCCCCAAAAGAGCCCAGTACCCTCTTTTACCTAAAGCCTTCCTGATATATTCAACGCCCTTATGACCGCCAACGCGCTCACATTGCCAAAGGAGAGGACGATCTGGCCGCAGAATGTGGACACATCTCGGTATTGTGTCTACCATCGACAACCTGGTCATAACATAGATCATTATTTTCATTTTAAGGATTATATATATGATATGAATGACCAGGGTGGTATTGATTGGGATGAGATGAGGCGGTTTATCGCAGTATTGAAGGCACAAAGACCTCCTCGGCAACAGCAGGCTCAGGAGCAACCGCAGAAGGTTCAGCAACCTCCTCAGCAACAACAAGCTCCAGCACCACAACCGGACATAGGGATTGTCCATAATCCACTACCGGAGCATCCACTGAATCAACAATTAAACCCTGTCACCTCCTTCCATGAAGTGGAGAGAGGGCCGGGGTGGCATGAATAAAACGCCTCTGTCAGGGCTTTAAACCAAACCTCAAACCAACCACCGCGTTTGCTTAGATTAACCCCCCAGCCAACACCTTTTCCTCAACCTTCTCATCCCCTCCTGCGCTCCACCAACCAAGTTCCCTCCACCTCCACCAACCCCTTGCCAGCTAGGCCCCTCCTTATTCGCCTTCCACCTCCTCCCACACCACTACAAACCCCTCCTCCCTCCACAAATCTCTTGCCATCTAGGCCACTCCTCATCCGCCCCTCACCGACACCCATTCCTCCTCCCGCTACCATTAATCCTTTGCCGACAAGGACCCCTTACTCCGACCTACACCAACATCCACTATACCCCCCGTAAATCCCTCACCTTCACCCAGGCCCCTCCTTGTCCGGACTACGCCGCCTCTAGCCACCCGGACATTGCCTACCCCATTTAACCCCGCTCCTACTCCTATCCCTCCCGCTTCCACTACTCCTCAGCCAGTAAGGCCCCTCATAAGGGTTCCTTCTTTAGTCACTCCACCGGTTACCCCCTCTTTGGTTGTTCCACCTCCAGCATCTTCCAACCTTAACGTACCCTCTACTTCTATTAACCCTCCACCTACCCAAAACCCGATAAAGGCGCAATCTTCGCAGACTATGGTGCTCCATAGTGGACATATATTCCATCGTGTGTTTCCACAACGGGAGCAAGAGCCCGCACAGGGGCAAGAGGAGCAAGAGTAAGGGCAAGAATCTATACCGAACACTCAATATGACCTGTTAAAGCATCTAGATAAGACCCCGACAAGGATTTCTATTTTAGAACTAATTAAGAGATCCACCATTCATCAACAAGCTTTAAAGGAATATTTACATAAGGTAATGGTCAATGAAGACATCCCCGCTGAACAGATAACTTCAGTCTTAACTCCGGCAGGTGACCAACCGGCTATTGTCTTTCATGAGCATGACTTAGCTCCAAAGCCGACCAGGAAATATGCCCTGTGCATCACCGTTGATATTAATAAAGTGGCCGTTAAACAATGCTTGGTAGATATTGGAGCATCTATAAACGTGCTGCCTCCCAGCACTTTAAAAATGTGCGGCATTCCGGAAAGTGAGATACGGCCGTCTACCATTACAGTCACTGCCTATGATAACACCAAGAAGCCGCCTCTGGGTATGATTACTTTGAAAGTAGGGCTGGGTCCTGTGTCAATTACAACAGATTTTCACATTTTAGACATGAATCCGACTTTTAATGGTATTTTAGGCCATCCATATATTCAAGAGCTTGATGTCGTGCCCTCTACAAACCATCAATGTATAAAGTTTCCACATAAAGGGTGCATCATCAAAGTCACCAGCATGCCTATTTTGCCATCAGTTGATATACACTGCGACCTCAATGCCCTCTATATGGCCGGCTAACAGACCCTTATTATCAATATTA
This sequence comes from Amorphophallus konjac, assembly GCA_022559845.1. Classification (NCBI taxonomy): domain Eukaryota; kingdom Viridiplantae; phylum Streptophyta; class Magnoliopsida; order Alismatales; family Araceae; genus Amorphophallus; species Amorphophallus konjac. Next base: position 268,641,608 of record CM040127.1, read on the forward strand.
GATCTTGCCGATCCGCTGCATGACTTGTTAAGGCCACCAATTTCATCTTCTATATCAGCACCAACATCACCCCTACCTTCCAAGGGGAAGAAAAAGAAGAATATGGTGACTACCCCAGGTTGGAATATCATGATGAGAATGGGGTACAAATCTGGCAAAGGCTTGGGTATCAGTCTCCAAGGCAGAGTGAAGCCCATCAAGGATTGTAAGCTTATTCCCCGAGGCGGCCTTGGGTACAAGGGGCCAGCCAAGGAGAAATATGATGAAAATTAAAAAAAGTCATGGGCTGCTATGACTTATACTCTCAAGACGGATAGACGACCGCTTACTTAGACTTTATACACTCACTTTGTGAAGGGGTACGCTCATCATGCTGACGAGCAAACTACAGTGATTACTTCATTGCTGGACCACCAAGATGTGCATTCATGCCAATTTGCTAGCCATCTAGCGCCCCTAGTCACATATAAGGCCTTGGAGACCTTAAGGCCACTCAAAAGATGAAAAATGGATGATCTCGAATGTGAGTGGTACCGATGGTTTGATATGAATGATATTACTGTTGCTTTGAGCCGACTATTTATGCCGACTGACCCGGAATGACCACCACTCATTCATGAGCTGATTGAAAAGCCAATAGTAATCACCGACAAAAGATAGCTATTGAGCAACTACACTGATACAGGAGAGCCGGATGTGCCATTTGAGGTAGATTTCACTATAGACCGGTTGTGGGCCGGGCTTTTCTTTGTTGATTCTTTGCACCCATCACTCCTTATCTTTCGGTGCTCCAAACTTTTTACCTCCAATATCCCTAGACCACCCGCGGTCCTGATCTCCTTATCTCCCGATCTTCTACGAACTCCATCAATTTCTCCTCTGCTCATCCAGCAATTCTCTAAACTTTCCATTGCGCCCTCGCTCGGGCAGTCTCTTATTCAACCATTTTTTGATCTTTCGATTTCAACTTCATCTTCTACTCCTTCCCACTGCTTCATTATTAAAAATGAAAAAAATGCCAAAATTCAAACTTTCCAATCCTCCATCTCTGTTGAGGAGACATCCTACCTTGTTCATGAGTGTGCCCCAACCCAAGGGCCGCTCATTCAAGGTCCGTTAGTAGACCTGTTTTACTCCTCTAATGAGGAGTCTTCATCTTTACCTTCTCCTGTACCCACCTTTTCTTCCTCCTCTTCTTTAGGTTCCAGTAATCAGGCTAGTTCATCTTCCTCTTCTAGTATTAAGAGTCTTGGGGTAGTTCCCAATAGGAAAGCCAAGAGATTCCCCATAGGTTCTTGTTGGATCTAGCCAAGAGGTGCCGGGCATGTTTGGCCCTTCCCCAATTTTTGGAGGATCCAATTTTCATGTCGGATTTGCAATGTGAGGATGCGTGCTCCTTAGATGAAGGGTTTGGGGTCTATGAGATCATGAATGAAGAAGACCATGTTGAAGAGGGGGATGAAGAGTATAATGAATATGAGGATGAGGCTGACACTTTTGCCAGTGGCATGAGGAGATTTGACAAGCCGTCAGTCTCAGTAGAAGAGCCTACCAAATAAATTAATTTGGGAATTGAGGAAAGCCCTAGGATTATCCTCAGCAGTAAAAATTTACCTCCATCTGAAGAAGAGGCACTTATTTAGGTTCTACAAGAATTCAAGGACACGTTTGCATGGAGTTACAAAGATATGCCAGGTCTGGACCCCACGCTTGTCGAGCACCGCTTAACACTCAAACAAGGGTCTGTCCCGGTCAAACAGCGGTTGAGGCGTTTCCACCCTCATATGGCATTAAAAATGAAAGAAGAGGTCGATAAGCTTCATAAAGCTAGATTCATTAGAGTCGTCCTCTATCCCAATTGGGTGGCTAACATTATCCCGGTTATGAAGAAAGACGGAAGGGTCAGAATTTGCATAGATTTCTGGCACCTCAACCGCGCGTGTCCTATGGATGATTTCTTCCTCCCTCACATTGATGTTTTAATCAATAATACAATAGGGTTTGAGACCCTCTCTTTTATGGATGACTTTTTAGGTTATAATCAGATTCGCTTGGCTGAGGAGGATCAAGAGAAGAATTCATTCACTACACCTTGGGGCACTTATTGTTACGTGGTCATGCTATTCGGACTCAAGAATGCCGAAGCCACCTACCAAAGAGCCATGATGGCTATTTTTCATGATATGATCCACATCTATATCGAGGTGTATGTTGATGACTTGGTAGTGAAATCAAGAACAAGGATTGATCATCCTAGGGTTCTAACCAAAGTGTTACAAAGAGCCAGAGAATATCAATTGAAAATGAACCCTAAGAAGTGCGTGTTTGGTGTCTCATCAAAAAAGTTGCTTGGATTCATCGTCAGTAAGAGGGGTATTGAGATTGATCCCAATAAGGCAAGGGCAATAAGAGATATGCCTCCTCCCTGAAATTTTAAAGAGGTTCGAGGATTGATCGGGAGGTTGCAGTTTATTCACCGGTTTGTCTCCCAACACTCACAAAGGTGTAGGCCGTTCTACGAGCTTACCAAGCCGGGAGTCAAATTTAATTAGGATGACAGGTGTCAAGCGGCTTTTGACGGATTGAAGGATTATCTATCAAATCGTCCTGTCCTGAGGCCACCAGTTACGGGAAAACCGCTTGTTATTTATGTTTTAGTCCTTGATGACTCAGTAGGTGTTGTCTTGGCGTAAGTTGATGAAGAAGATAAGGAGAGGGCAGCCTACTACTTGTCTAAGCTTCTCAACCCCTGTGAGCAGAGGTACACGGCTATAGAGAAGACATGCGCGGCTTTAGTTTGGGTAGTTCAGAAATTGAAACATTACTTCTTAGCTCATGAGGTTCATCTTATTGCTCGTATGAATCCCATCAAGTTTCTCCTTGAAAAATCGGTTCTTACTAATCGATTAGCACGATGGCAGAGCTTCCTTTCTCAGTTCGATATCACTTACATTCAGTAAAAAGTAATTAAAGGCTATGCCATAGCAAAACATCTTGCTCATCATCCTCTCCCTAGATTCAATCATGTTCGCTCAGAGTTTCCAGATGAGGAACTAATGTCCGTCAATCAGCCTGATTCGATGTGGACATTACATTTTGATAGAGCTCTGAATTCTCAAGGTAAGGGAATCGGCATTGTTATCCTATCACCAGAGGGCATCACTATTCCCCTTGCCTCTCAGCTTGCATTTCCAGTTACAAATCTTCTAGTCGGACTTGAGGCCGCCCATCAATTCGGTGTTCCCAATTATGAATTTTTGGTGATAGTCAGCTTATTCTTCGTCAAGTGCTCACCAAATGCCACACGCTCGATCCCAAACTCAAACCCTACCAGGAACTTGCTTCTACTTATGCCAAGCTATTCACTAAACTGATCTTCATCCATGTTCCTTGAAATCATAACATCTTAGCTGATGCTCTTGCTTCGCTTGCTTCCTCCTTAGTCTTCCTCCCTGAGAGAGATTTCCACTCAATTATCATTCAGAAGCATCTTACTCCTACTACCAAAGATCCTGCATTTCTTGGTGTTAAGGAGGAGGTGCTTAAGAAGGGTAAGGAAGGTGGAATCATTAAAAATAAAGAGATCATGCTGCTGGATCTAGAGAAAGTGCTGGATGATGAGGAAAAGCCGTGATATTACGAGATTGCTAAATATTGTAAAGATCAGTATTATCCTGAAGAGGCCACGGCAGAAGAGAGGAAAGCCATTCGAAGAGTTGCTCAGAGATACACTTTGGTTAGAGGCATACTTTATAGGAGAAGTCTCACTGGTGTTCTACTCAGGTGCCTCGACGATGATGAATCATGGAAGGTCGTGGAAATGGCGCATTCAGAAGTTTGCGGGGGTCATGTCAATAGCCAGATGTTAGCTAAGAAGATTCTTAGATTAGGCTTCCATTGGCCTACTCTAGAAGAAGATTGCTCCATCTATGTTCGAAGGTGTGTCAAGTGCCAACTACATGTCAACAAAATTCATTCTCCTGCGTCTTCACTCTATCCTATGTCCTCCCCATGGCCTTTCTCCATGTGGGCTTTCGACATTATTGGACCTCTTGGTGATTCAAACCTCCTCACAAAACCAAAGTCATTTATACTCACAGCCACAAAGTACTTCACCAAGTGGGCGGAAGCATACGTGGAGATCAAAGCGTCAACCGTTTGCAAATTCATCATGAAGAATATCATTGCAAGATTCGGCATTCCAAGTACCATCGTCACCGATAATGGGCCGCAATTCATCTCTCAAGAGTTTCAGGACCTCTGCAACAGGTATAACATTGCATCGCATCATTCGTCTCCTTATTATCCACAGGGCAATGGCCAAGCAGAGGCAACAAATAAAACTTTAATTAAAAACATCAAGAAAACGTGTGAAGCTAATAAATTTTTGGATTCGCCGGAGAAGCTCATAGAAGCTCTTTGGGCCTACCGTACTTCCATTCGCACACCTACTGGGTAAACCCCGTTCGCCCTTACCTATGAAATAGAGGCGGTAGTTCCTTATGAGATCCTTATTCCTTCTCTTAGAGTACAATTGGACAAGGAGTTCTTTGTTGATGAACGTCGTGAATCTCTCCTTACACAATTGTAACTCTTAGATGAGAGACGTCTGGCCGCCGCCGAATAGGCACGAGTCTATCAAAATAGGCTTTCACGTTTTTTATCAAAAGAAAGTAATTGAAAGAAAATTTAAAGTTGGCAAAATGGTAATCAAAAGAATCTTTATAAAACTTGGTGGAACTCGTTCAAAACTCCAACCAAATTGGGAAGGACCTTATGTAATAACAGAAGTCTACCCTGGCAACGCATATAAACTAATTAACGCCGAAGGGGAAGAATTGGCTCACTCTTAGAATGGTTTGTATCTTAAGAAATACTACCCCTAAGTCTCAAAAAAAAAGAAAATGAAACAAAAATGAAAAAAATGATGACTGGGATGGTACGTGGGCCACGAAACCTGAAAAATCAAAAACTCTAATTCATTCTTCAGTCTTGATGATTTAACCTAGGGTCAATACACACACACAACACGCTTAGCTCATGAACTGTAGCGGTGCAAAATCTGAGGAAAGTCAAAGTCAAACTAAGGGTGTAAAGACTTTACTCATTCTCTTCTCTTCGGCCCACAAGGGGGGAAGTTAGACCCTGGGCAGACCACCCAAACCTACGCGCCGCCCTAGTAGGTGGAAGTTAGGGCCCAAAAGGGAACAATATGTCACAAAAGCCCGAGTACAATTAGGTTATTATTTTTGAAAAGAAAAGAAAAAATCAAATACAAAAGAAAAGCATGACAAGAGGGCAAAGTCCCCGCAAGGAAAACCTTGGTCGTAAGCATGCATGAATAAAGGGCAAAAGACAACAAAAATTTCTCTAAGCCAAAGACCGAGCCCCAACATACAATAGGTAGGGAAGGAAAGTTTTCCTCGGTCTTCCGAAACCCGTCGTGGGCTTTCCCAACACTTTCTTCCATCCCCCTCCGCGGTATGTCATAAGCTTGAAGAATGGTAGAGACGGACTTAGGAGGATGCGCCGTAAAAGGTCATGAGTGAAAGCAAAGCTTGAAGCACTTTGACCCTTTGTCAAATTATTTAAGAATGGTTAGTGAATTTAAGATGATGAATGTGTATGGTTTTGGAGCCTATGTACCATGCTTCGTATTTTCAAAAAAAACATAAAAAATATTTTACAATTAGCGCCTAGTCGTAGGGGCGTCATTTACTAATCAGCGACATTTTCCTGGTCATCATTTCGAAAAAAATACAAAAAATATTTTATAATTAGCGCCTAGTCGTAGGGGCGTCATTTACTAATCAACGACGTTTCCATGGTCGTCATTTTTAAAAAAAAATTATTTTAAATTAGCGCCTAGTCCTAGGAGCATCATTTTCTTATAAGTCTTAATCAGCGACGTTTTCATGGTCATCATTTTCAAAAACAAAAACAAAACAAAAAACAAAATGTATTTCAAATAGAGACTATTCAACGGTCGCCTTTCACTTAATTGGTGATAGCTATCTGGTCGCCAATTCTCACAGACGCCCTGCTTCGTCCTATTGCTATATCATTTGCTTTCGTACATCTTGTGTGGGCATCTTTTAATTCCAGTATGCATCTGCTTGCTTGAATCTTGAATTTTTCTTTATTCTTCGTTGTTAACTTAGTTGATTAAAGGCTTGGCCCCTTGACCCTTCATCAAGGTCAAAAAGGACATCCCCTTGCTTATTGAGCAAGGGGCCAAGCTAGACATATTAATTCATTTGTTTGCTTAAGTGTGGCACGCAGGGATAAGAAGAAGGAAAAGACAAAGGTACACAAGTGCTGAAAACGACAACTCAGGTAACAAAAAAAATGTACTTTACATATATACATGCTCAAAATCTATGGTATACAAAATGGAGGAGGTGGTACATGTACTCTCTCTCCCTCTAGCTCTCACCTCCACTCTCCTCTCCTACTCTCTCATCGTCTCGGCGATGGGACCGCAGTGGGAGCATGGACCCCCGAGAAGCAGCTGAGCCCTCGGCTCGAGCCTGCTCCTCTGCCTCGTTCCTCTGCCGAGTCGAGGAACCTGCTAGGTAGGTGGTGCTGGCGAAAGCGCTAGAGTGACCCGCGGCCCACGCTCACTCCTAGCATCTCTATAGGCGCTCCTCTGTAGCCCGCAGTTGCTCCTATACAACGGCCAGTTGCGCCCTCGAATCTGCAAGCTCACGCTCGCGCTCCATCCGCTCCTCCCTCTCGCGGGTGCGCTCCCTCCTCTCCACCTCGAGGAGGATCCTCAGCTCTGTCACATCACTGGGCAGCTCCTCTCGTCGCCTCAGTATCTCCTCTAGCTCTGTGACCCATTGGTCGCGGATCGTAAGCTCTGTGCCGACCAGAGCCGCCCGAGTGAGCGCATCCTGTAACTCGACACCCTGCATTGTTTAGCATCTTTTATAAGCATCATGACATAAGGTTTTGTGAAAATAAAAGCATGCATACAAGGTTTTGTTACTTACCCCTACCTCATGGCGCCTCGCCTCCTCCTCTAATTCTGCGATCTGCCGGCCACGGATAATGAGCTCAGTCCGGGCATGAGTGGCCCGAGCCAGTGCATCCTATAGCTCTGCAACCTGAAACGTCACCATTCACATAAGTCTTTTGAATATTCATTCTTGAAAGAAATTTTCACATCTATCCTTGACCTCACCCGCTCAGCTAGGTTGCGCTCCGCTACCTCGGCACACGCTACCGCCCCAGTGAGTAACCCCTACAAAGAACTCACCACGATGTTCTGGTCCCTCGTACCCGAGGAGCCACCTCCATCCCCTCCTGCTACCACTCCATGCTGGACACGCTGCATTTATTGAGATTGTTAGTGGCTGAACATCTAGAATTCAAGAATTATTAATTGCATTAAGCATATAGTGCACTCACCAGGGTCTCCAAGTCCACCCGCGTAGCTGCGAGTTGGGCCTCTAGGCTATGGAGATGGACTTGCATGTCCATCACCGCCGCATCCCGCGCATCCTGCATTTGTCACATATTAGTTGCATATTTCAAATAAGCATATAATTTCAACATTAGAAAGCATGCATTTATACGTACCCCTACGACCCTCATTTGGAGTCGGCCGGCGTAGGTCTCCCAATAGCGTCGCAGGTATGCCGAGCTGTCCATCGCCTGGGAAACAACTGGGGTCCCGCCACGCTGCCAATCCGCATACTGCTCTGGGAATCGGAGCCGCCAGTCGGTGGCGACGGTACGTTGGGGGGTCTTCCTCCCGATCCCGCGCGGCTCCGCAACCTCGACCCACTCCTGATGTAGGCCGAGGGTCCTCATCGCCAGCCGGAGCCGTAACGGCTCGATCTCGTTCAGGCAGTGAACCCAGAGGTCACGCCCAAAACGAGGCTGGCCCGATACGACCCAAGGGTGACCCTCCTTGATCATACCCTAGTATGGTCTCTAGACCACCTGCATGCATGTCATTATATCGTCATATTTTATAAAGTAGAAAATAAAAGTAAATTGCATCATATTTACACACGTACCAGTAAAGCGGGGTAATCGCGAAACTCCCTCCGAACTATCCGCAGCTCGTAGGCATGCATCACTCCTGATAGACACGGTAGCCACCGCCGCGCCAGTGGATAAGCCCCCTCATCCCCGGGTCGGAGACTAACACGGTCCATCGGCATGTACAAGTGACTCCACACCTGCATCCATAATCATTAGCAACATTCATAAACATTCATCATAAGCATAATCACATTCATAATCATTTAGATAATGACAATAAAATTTAAAAAAAATGCATACCTGAAGAAAAGGTGAGAAGTCGCTGACTATCGTCTCACGACCTGTCCCCGTGGACAGGTCGACTATCAAGTGTGCCAGCAGGGTGGCTCCCCAGGCATACCTCCCTACTCGCTCCAGGTCCACTAAGATGCCTAGGAATATGCAGTTGATATCATCTCCCTTCTTCCCCAAAAGCAACCTCCCGAGCATTAGAAATAGAAATCTCCTCAAGTCCATGTCCGCTCTCTCCCTCTGAGCCGGATCCTGGCAGTAAGCAGCTAGAACTCTTGCTATCAGTCTCTCTGCCCAATCTCCCAAAGTCTCTCTCGACTTCTGTTGAGAGTTTCCTAATCCCATGATCCCCGTCAGCTCAGTGCGGTAAACTGTCCTGCACGCCCTCGGGGTATCAGCCACGGTATCTACACCCAGCCGTCTATGTGCTAGCTCCCCGTAGTCCGGAAGGGTCACCCCATGTGGACGCACTTTTTATTTAATAAAATCGTTGTTTATTTGTTTATTGGCGTTTATTAAGTGCGTGGACGTGCCAGTCACAAAGTGACGATTTATTGTGTGCTCGATCTGACTAATCAGACGGTTGTGTGGTTCGTGTCAGGACTGAAACCCGCCGCGCCATAAAGGTCACGGCGTCATTTACATCCCCTCGGAGAGGGGAACACCCTTGATTAATCGCCGGGAAAAGGGGCCTCATGGCCAGGAAAATATATCGAGAGAAACAAGCCGATAGCGGTCTCGAATCAGTCGGAAAGCCCTATGTCTAGGGAAACAAGCATTCGAAATATGTCGGTCACTCAAGGGACCATTTTGATATTCGGACGAGCGTCCGGCTTCAGAGAATCGTGATCATCACGGGGAAAACCGGAGCATATGTATTCCGGGGTATGGCAAGTTTATTGTTCAAAGGGATAGGAGGCATTCGGTTGAATCCCGGTTAGAGCGGTCGGAAACCGATAAGTTTGTTCGCCCAGTGCAAGACCAACCTACGACCATACTGCGGTGGGCCCCCCGCAGTCGAAGTCGGGCTCGCGTGGGCATCATTAATATTTCCGGTGCCGAAGGACAGCGGGAAAGTGTCCCGAGACTATATGCCAAAATAAAGATATGTGCAGAGATAGCCGGCTATAGGCCTAGGATGTGGGTCAGGCGATGACCATGGTTGGGGCGAACCCGAGGTCCAGACGTGACTCACGAAGGTCTTATTGATATTCCCACATGTGTGGTTGGGGGAAGACGAGAGCCGTCTCGTTCCATTCAGATTTTGTTGGTCATTCATGGACCATTTTATGTTCGGACAAGATCCGTATTGAAGACGTAAACAAAAATAAACCCGTACAATGTCTGCCGTGAGTACGGCAAGTTTAATGTGGCGTTGCGGGATTAGATCCCGGGATATATGTCGGTCACTAACGGACCATTCAGTATTCGGATGAAAGTCCATATTCGAAGCATCGGAGACAACGACAAAGACATACGGATGTATGCCGTAGGTATGACACGTTTCCTGTGGGTGCGGGATCGGATCCCGATGAAGATGGGTCAAGCTGATGATCCATTGGCCCGAGGTGGTTGCGGACTATGGCCGTATCGGGGTCTCCAAGGACAATGTCTGATGCCACGGGACGTCATTACTTTTCTCTTCACGCACAGTCTTGGGAAACGAAGGTTCCAAGGTATACGTGCGTGTCGGTCACGGTCGGACCATTCATTGTTCGGACGCGAGTCCATGCTTGAAGCATCGAAGACGATGATAAAACCGTGCAAATGTCTGCCGTAGACACGACAAGTTTAATGTGGGGTTGCGGGATTAGATCCCGGGAGAAGCGGGTCGAGTTAACGAACTATTGGCCCGAGATGTGTTCGGATCATGACCATGTCGGAGGTTCCGAGGTCCACGTCCGATTCCACAAGGCATCATTGGTTTTCTCTTTGCACCCAGTCCGGGGGGTGTGAATTGTTAAATGCATAGCCCGAGCTCACTAACGTGCGCCCTCACACGCGGATCGACCTGCGCGGTCAAGTCGCGGGGTTCGACCTGCCCGGTCAGGTCGCGGGAGTCAAGGGGGCAGCGCCCCTTGCGGGGGTTTCCGGGGGCAGCGCCCCCGGAACAAAATTTTAATTATAGAAAGGTTATGGTGTTTGTTCTCATGAGAGTGGTTCATAGTCTTTTATTTCATTCATCTGTTTGGGTCCTTTCTTCTAATTTATTTATGAGTTTTAAGCTTCTCTTCTCCTTAGTTAATTGTGTTCTTTTTTATAGGACGCACGCCGGATTAGGATGGCAAGGGGGGGCGCGCCGGATATGGAACCTCAAGGGGGCGCCATTTTAAGAGTGGGCAAAGGGGCGCGCCATTTTAATGGTTAAACAAGGGCGGGGGGGCGCCAGAATTGGGCCATTCAAGGAGAGAGGGGCGTGCCGGTTTTAAGGGCGCCGGATTAGAATCGAAAGGGGTGCACCGGGTGTGATAAAGGGAATGGTTTTGAGAGGTTAAACCGGCGCGCCGTTTAGCATCCAAAGAAGGAGATGGGGCTATTGTGAGGAGGGTTAAAACGGCGCGATGGAATAGTGGCCACGCCGGATTAGCCCCTCCCGAGGGTTTCTTGCTTTAACTGTGTGTTTTCTTTTCTTTCACCTGCAAGCCGGTTTGATGGTTGGTTTGTTCATCCATTTGGAAAATTAAGTTGTCGAAAAGGGGGGGTTTAATCGTTTTAGTCGTTTATTAAGAGGAATTAGCATGAATGCTTAAGTGTTTGTTCGAAGGGTTTGATTCACAGAGGTTCAATGGTCGTTCACAGAAGTTGCTGTATGTGAAATTAAACATTCAGTTTGTTCTTGAGTGTTCTTAATCCCCTGACGAAAATCGGGCAGCATCTCCCCTAGACCGGGGCTTGCAGGAGAGAAGTGAAGGCCACCAAACGGATTGCTCCGGGGTGACCCTCAAAAATCGGAGTGGCCTTATGGCGGTCCGAACCCATGTGTGAGTGTGGAGCGCTTGAGGGCTAGCCTTCAAGAGCGACCACGACTCACGGGTGATGAATCTTTGACGCGGGACAGATGTTTGCCACGAGGGCCATGCATGTTCATCCGGTGACGGGTTCCCTTGAGGGACATGCTATGGACAAGCAAGCCTCGAAGGGCCCTGGACGATTAGAGAGGGGGGAAGGGAGGTGTAGATCAGAATGGAGAAAACACTGAGCTTGCAGAAGGGCCCTTTTCTCTTATTCATCCTCACAAATGGGGAAGAAGTTGACACAGAGAGAGTTCACCCCGGGATGGGAGTGGAATACATTGCAAAAGGGGGAAGAAGAAGATACAGACGAGAGAAAAAAAAGGAACACAGATCCCCCCCCTCAACTCACCTCTCAAACTCACCCCCTCTCTCTTTCTCTTCACCTTGCCGGCGTGGATGACGGGAGCTTCCTCCTCTCTTTTTTCTTCTTCTCTTTTCTGCCCACAGCCGAGAGCACCTTCTCTTCTCCTTTTTGGATGGCCTGCTGGGGGAAAGCCAGGATCCTCCTCTCTTCTTCTTCTCTTCTGCAGAGTATATATATAGTGGGTTGCCTTTTCTTTGCTCGAACGGAAGAGAACTCCCGCCACTGCGTTCATCTGCCAGACGAACAGGGTTGGCTTCTATGCTGGCATCCGGTGATTGGCGCCATACCTTGTCGTTCGTCCGAGGATGGCACAGTTGCGGGTTTGCCGGGAGATCTTCATCCGAAGACATGCCTTCTCCATTGATGCCGGTGCGCTGTCGAGTGGAGACGGAGGCACGGCTTCAGATCATTGACTGCTCACTGCGCACCGCATTTAAACAAAACAGAGCATCACAGTTTCGATGGGATGGCATGAGGTTAAAACGGCACGGTGGAACAGTGATCGCGCCGGTTTAAACCCAAGTGCAATTGGCGCGCCGCATTAAGATTGCAAATGAGCCACGCCGTATTCAATGTTTGAAAGAAGAAGCTTTTGAAGATGGGCAAGACGGGTCCTTCAACTTTAGCACGCCAGTTTAGCTTGTGCAAATGGGTGGCGCCGTTTTAATCATCAAAGGGGGATGGCCCCTTCAACAGGAGCACGCCGGATAACCTGAGGGGCGCGCCGTTTTAATGCAACATAAGGAAGCTCGTATTAGAGCATGAAGTGGGGCGCGCCGGTTAAGCAAAGGGGCGCGCCGCTTTAAGGACCTTCCATGCCATTTTAAGCACCGAACGGATTCTTCTCGAAGTCGCGGCCGTTTATATGAATGTCGGCATTCCCAGAACGTTCCGGTTGCAATGTATGGCCTCCACAATTTTCCATTCGCAGCCTTCGGGACTCGGTCCCAGACTTTGCGTGACTTTTGATGCAAGCTGAGACTGTGCCGAAGTTCCCGACTCTTCTTTGATTCAGCTTTCGGCATGGCCGGTCGGAGCGTTGTAGCTGTATCTTCTGCTTAGGGGGCTTCCTTAGCGGGTAGCGGACCACCAAGCGAGTTCTCGTCCTGATCGGGCGAGGCATGAGGTTTATTCGGCATTTTCATCTTCGACTCGCGCTCGAATGTGTAGACGTGAATGTCGCCATGATCATCATCATCATTTTTTGGCGTCCACAAATGCCCCCCACTCGTGGGTGGCGCAAACGAGGGACGAGTGCGCGGGGCCCGCGAGTGTAGAGCTCTTCGACCAGATGTCTGTTCTTTTGGCCTAGTGGAATGCTGGTCCGGTGCAAATTCACGTGAAAGCGCTCACTCCTTTAGCAAAGGGATGAGGGGATCGCTTCACCGCATATGCACGCGGACTGAGATATTAGAGTGAGGGTTTAGTCATCGGTATGTGGTTAATCCCGAAGCAAGAAGTAAGGGTCTATGCGTCGTCTTAGGCAAGAGGCCTAAAAGGACTTAGATGAGGCCAATCCCAAGGGGGAGTTGGTGACTCGTGCTGGGTTTAGGAGAGTTGTTCATTCATCGACTTGGCTGGGAGGTCCCTGCCGAAGGCTTTTGGGAGGGCTCCGATGGAGTGAAATGGATTTTATGCAATCGGGTGGAACGTTCGAAGTGAAGGGTTTATTTGCTGGTGCCGACAGGGTGTCAGGAGGTGACGTGGTCGGTTTATTGGCACGGGGTGAGTGCCAAGGCAAAGGGGTCTTTCATTCATTGACTTGGATGGAAGGTCCGAGCCAAGCAAAGATGTTCTTTTTATTCATCGGCTTGGATGGAAGGTCCGAGCCAAGCAAGAAAGTTCTTTTTTTTTATTCATTGACTTGGACGGAAGGTCCGAGCCAAGCAAGGAAGTTCCCTTCCTCTTTTTTTCTTTTTTTTTTGACTTGGACGGAAGATCCGGGCCAAGTAAGAAGGCTCTATCTCTTTTTTATTCATTGGCTTGGACGGAAGGTCCGAGCCAAGCAAAGAGGTTCTTTTTGTTCACCGACTTGGACGGAAGGTCCGAGCCAAGCGAGAAAGCTGTCTCTCTTATTTTTTTATTCATTGACTTGGACGGAAGGTCCGAGCCAAGCAAAGGAGGTTTCTTTTTTTTTTGTTCATTGACTTGGACGGAAGGTCCGAGCCAAGCAAAAAGGCTCTCTCCTTTTTTTTTATTCATTGGCTTGGACGGAAGGTCCGAACCAAGCAAAGGAGGTTTCTCTTTTTTTTTTGTTCATTGACTTGGACGGAAGGTCCGAGCCAAGCAAAAAGGCTCTCTCTTTTTTTTATTCATCGGCTTGGACGGAAGGTCCGAACCAAGCAAAGGAGGTTTCTTTTTTTTTCTTCATTGACTTGGACGGAAGGTCCGGGCCAAGCAAAGGAGTTCTTTTTATTCATCGACTTAGATGGAAGGTCCAAGCCAAGCAAAGGAGGCTCTTTTTGCTCATCGACTTGGACGGAAGGTCCGAGCCGAGGGTTTATTCATTAGTGGGACTGGGAATTGTAATATTATGGTGGTTTATTCATTGACAAGGGGTGAGTACCAAAGCAAGGGTCTTTTGTTCATGGAACCAGATGAAAGGTCTAGGTCATTGGTTTATTCATCGATGTCGATGGGGAGTCAGGGACCGACGTGGTTTGCTTGTCTCTTCTTCTCTTCATTAGTGCCGACAAGGTGTCGGGAGCTGAGGTAATTTGTTCTTCTCTTCTTCTCTTCATCAGTGCCGACGGGGTGTCGGGAACTGACATGGTTTGTTTGTCTCTTCTTCTCTTCATCAGTGCCAACGGGGTGTCGGGAGCTGATATGGTATGCTTGGTCTCTTTGTCTCTTTGTCAGTGCCGACAGGGTGCCGGGAGCTGACATGGTTTGTTGGTCTCTTTGTCTCTTCATCAGTACCGATAGGGTGTCGAGAACTGACATTGTTTGTTGGTCTCTTTGTCTCTTCATCAGTGCCGACAGGGTGTCGGGAACTGACATGGTTTGTTTGTCCCTTTGTCTCTTCGTCAGCGCCGACAAGGTGCCGGAAGCTGAACTAGTTTGTTGATCTCTTTGTCTCTTCGTCAGTGCCGACAAGGTGCTGGGAGCTGACCTGGTTTGTTGGTCTCTTTGTCTCTTCGTCAGTGCCGACAAGGTGCCGGGAGCTGACCTGGTTTGTTGGTCTCTTTGTCTCTTCGCCAGTGCCGACAGGGTGCCGGGAGCTGACCTGGTTTGTTGGTCTCTTTGTCTCTTCGTCAGTGCCGACAGGGTGCCGGGAGCTGACCTGGTTTGTTGGTCTCTTTACCTCTTCATCAGCGCCGACAGGGTGCCGGGAGCTGACGCAGTTTGTTGGATCTATTTATCTCTTTTCTTTCTTTTCTTCTCTCTTTTCTCTTCTTCTCTTCTTTCTCTTCTCTTCATTTTTTGTCATCATTTTTTTCTCTCTTTTATTCTCTTTTTCTTTTCTCTTCTCTGTTTCCTTCTTCTTCTCTTCTTCCCTTCTCTTTTCCCCTCTTCTCTCTCTCTTTTTTTTTTTTTGAAGAACTCCAAGTGGCTGCTAGCGTGGATGCCAATAATATAAGAGCTGTCGGCGCAGGGGCCAACAGGGGAGGCCAAAACAGCCAAGGCTGGAAGTGGGCTTCAAGAGCCTAAATTGTGAAAGGCGAGCCACGAGGGCAGAGAGAAGGGTTCATTGATTCAACAGGGGTATTCGTCGCCTGAAGGGACGGAGAGAAGAGTTTGTTCACTCAAAAGCGCCGGGGATTCCGGTTATGAAACCCGGACTCGGGAAAGTGGGCCGCAAGGGCCGGAGTTGGTGTTACAGAAGTAGGCCGTGAAGGCTGAAATCGGGGAAGCGGGCTATAGAAGCCAAAGTTGGGAGGTTAGCAGGCCGTAGAGACGGGAAGTAGGCCGTGGGGGCCAAGATTGGGCTACACGAGCCAGAACTGGGAAAGTAGGCCACAATGGCCAAAATTGAGTTTATTTCTTTTTATTATTATTTCCTTTATTCAAGCATGCAGGCATTCATCAGCAAGCACAACATAAATACATATAAGGTAGCTCCCTCTATAGGGGATGGGATAGGGACAACGCCCATAATTCGCAAATGCAGTGTGGGCCACGAGGCACGACTAAGGGGTGGTGCGCCCGTCAAGAGGATATCGCATGTCTTGCATGCATAGCTTAAATTCATGCATTTCACCCGAGGCAATTCTTTGTGGAGTGGAGGAGCAAACGTGTGAGCAAAAGGCCCTAAACATAGGGATATGCATGTCTTCTAAGCAACACTCGAGGGTTACTCTAGTGCCTACACATGGGTTTCAGGCTCTTGATTTTGGTAGCTTCGCACAGCCCCCATCTATTTATATTGGTGGCGGATTTCACCGTTCGGCGTGAGTCTCCTCATGTGTCTCAATGGGGATTCCCGGTTACTAGGATTCGTCCTTGTCATAATTTTATTGCGGATTCCACCGTTTGACGCGAGTTTCCTCATGTGTCTCAATGGGGATTCCCAGCTACTAGGCTTCATCCTTATTGAATTTCGCTTCACCTTTTTGCGCGAGTCTCCTCATGTGTCTCAATGGGGATTCCCGGCTACTCAGATCCACGTTTCTCTCTCTCTTTTTTTTACATCATTTTTTCTTTCTTTTTTTTTTAAGTGGGGGTAGGCAGCTTTTTCCTCACGATTACCTTTCACGCGAGTGCAGGAATTCAAGCCTCTGTAGAGTGCTAAGAAGAAAGTCGGGCAATCCCTATGGTTGAAGACCATTGAGCACATTACATGTGAAGTGTGGTAGTGTTGCCTTGGGTTTACTTTGTGAGTTGGGCTTAGCAATTTGGCCATGAGTCTTCCCCTTGACGTGTGCACCCGCCATAATTGGGTTCCCTTCGAGCGTATGCCGTGATGCACGTGCATCCGGAATCGGGGCAACGTTATTATTTAGCAAGGAAACATGGTCCTAGAAAATTCTAATGAGGTGCGTTATTCTATATTATAGGCAAGCATGCAAGCAGGGCAGTCGAGCATTTTGTTTCTCTTTTTTCTTTTTTTTCTTTTTTTTTCTTTTTTTTTGCGTAAGAACATACTGTCGTTACATATAAGTGTAGTGGTAGTAAAAGTATTAGGGAGCAGACCACAAAGGGCCGAAAGGATATTAGGGGAGCGGGCTATAGAAGCCAAGGGACATCAAGGAGGCAGGCCATAGAAGTCGGGAGATGCTGGGAAGCAGGCTACAAAGGCCAAAGGTTGGAGGAGCAGGCATCGAGAGCCAAAATTAGGAAGCAGGCTGCAAGAGTCAGAGTTGGCAGGCTACAGGAGCCAAAGGGAAGCAGGCTACGAGAGCCAGAATCGGGAAGCAGGCCACGAAGGCCAAAGGTTGGCAGGCTACGAGAGCTAGAATTGGGAAGTGAGCTGCAAGAGCCGAAGATATTGGGAAGCGGGCTACGAGAGCCGAAGATAAAGGTCTCTTTTTTTTTGTTCTCTGGTCGAGGAAAAATCCAAACCAAAGTGGATGGGCTGATTCTTTGATTCTCTGGCCAAGGGAAGGTTCCGGACCAAAGTGAAATGTTGATTCTTTAATTCTCTGGCTGGGAAAGGATCCGGACCAGAGTGAAAGGTTGATTCTTTGATTCTCTAGTCGGAGAAGGGTCCGAACCAAAGTGAAAGGTTGATTCTTTGATTCTCTCATCGGAGAAGGGTCCGAACCAAAGTGAAAGGTTGATTCTTTGATTCTCTGGTCGGGGAAGGAGCCAAACCAAAGTGAAAGGTTGATTCTTTAAGCCTCTGGCCGGTAAAGGATCCAAACCAAAGTGGAAGGTTTATTCTTTGATTCTTTGGCCGGGGAAGGACCCGAACCAAAGTGAAAGGTTGATTCTTTAATTCTCTGGCTGGGAAAGGATTCGAACCAAAGTGGAAGGTTTATTCTTTGATTCTCTGGTCGGGGAAGGATCCGAACTAGAGTGGGAGGTTGATTCTTTGATTCTCTGGTCGGGGGAAGGATCCAAACCAAAGCGAAAGGTTGATTCTTTTTTTATTGGGAAGCAGTCGGCTAGGAGCCGATAATGGGGTAGCTATCGGCTAGGAGCCAATGATGAGTGAAGTAGTTGTCGGCTCAGGGGCCGATGATTGGATAGTTGTCGGCTCGAAGGCCGATGGTGGGATATCTGTCGGTGTAATGCCCCGTCGGCGGAAGGTTTAGTCGGTTTAACGCCCCGTCAGCGGATGGTTTAGTCGGTTTAACGCCTCGTCGGCGGAAGGTTTAGTTGGTTCTTGTTTGTTGGATGGCTAGAGGTCGGAGGTCAAAGTTTGCCTTGTGACCCTTCTTTCTCATCTTCTCTTCTTCTTTTGTAGGGAGACAGGTACGAAGACCATGTTCGCCTCCTGTCTCTTTTTCTCTTCTCTCCTTCTTTCGTAGAGAGGCAGGTGCGAAGACCATGTTCGCCTCATGTGTCTTTTCTTTCTTTTCTTCTCTTCTTTTTGTGTGGTGAGGCGGGCTCGAGGACCACGCTTGCCTCATGTGTCTTTTCTTTCCTTTTCTTCTCTTCTTTTTGTTTGGTGAGGCGGACTCGAGGGCCACGTCTGCCTCATGTCTCTTCTTTTCTTCTTCTTTTGTGGAGAGGCCGGTGCAAGGACTATGTGTGCCTCATGTCTCTTTTTCTTCTCTTCTTTTTGTGTGATGAGACGGGCTCGAGGACCACGTCTGCCTCATGTCTCTTCTTTTCTTCTTCTTTTGTGTGAAGAGGCGGGTGCAAAGATCATGCTTGCCTCATGGTTGTTCTCTTTCTTCTTCTCTTCTCCCTTTTTCATGTGGAGCGGCGGGTACAAAGACCATGTTCCCCTCGTGACTCTTCTTTCTCTTCTTCTCTTCTTTTGTGGAGAGGCAGGCGCAAAGACCATGTTTGCCTCGTGATTGTTCTTTCTTTTTTGTGGAGAGGCGGGTTCAAGGACCACGTCTGCCTTATGTGTCTCTCTTTTTTTTCCTTCTCTTCTTCTTTTGTGTGAAGAGGCGGATGCGAAGATCGCGTCTGCCTCGTGACTCTTTTTCTATTTTTCTTTTATGGAGAGGCAGGTGCAGGGACCATGTTCGCCTCATGTCTCTTTTTTCCTCTTCTATTCTTTTATGTGATGAGGCGGGCTCGAAGACCACATCTGCCTCATATGTCTTCTTTTCCTTTTCTTCTCTTCTTTTGTGTGATGAGGCGGGCTCGAAGACCACGTCTGTCTCATGTGTGTCTTTATCTTCATTCTGCTCTTCTTTTCTCATTAATGCTTCCGCGCTGGAGTGTATTTCTCTTAATGCGCCCCCGGGTTGGGGTGTAGATTCATTTGGTATGCACCCCCCCTGACGGGTGTGTTTTGCCTCTTTGCTTTTGTGCCCCCAGGCGGGGTGTATTTTTTTGGCTTCTATGTCCCCAGACCGGGGTGTGTTTTTTTTTTAATGCCCCCGGGTTGGAGTGTAGCTTTTCTTCATCTGCCCCCTAGGTCGGGAGGTAGGCCTCTTTGCTTTTGTGCCCCTAGGCAGGGGTGTATTCTTTTGACTTCTATGCCCCCCGTGGCGTGGTATATTTCTCTTCACGTGCCCCTAGGCCGGAGTGTATTCTTTCTGGCTTCTATGCCCCTAGGCGGGGTGTATTCTTCTTTTCTTGTGCACCCAAGGCAGGATGGGTTTCTTCTTTACGTACCCCCGAGTCGGGGTGTAACTTCATGCTTTTTATGCCCCCAGGATGGGGTGGATTCTGCTTCTTTGCTTCTGTGCCACCATGGCGGGGTGTATTTGGTTCTTGTGCACCTTGGGCAGAGTGTGTTGTTTTTTTTTTTATGCCCCTAGGCCGGGGTGTGTTTCTCTTTTTGTGCACCCAAGGCAAGGTGTGTGTTTCTTTCTTCGTGTGCCCCCTAGGCCGGGGTGAGTTCTTGTTTTGTATTCCCTATGGCGGGGTATGGTCTTTGCTTCTTCTGCCCCCATGGCAGGGTGTAGTTCTTCTTCGAGTGCCCCTAAACTGGGGTAGGTTCCTCTGCTTCTTCTGCCCCAGGGTGGGGTATATTTCTCTTTGTATTCCCCTAAGCTGGGGTGTGTTTTTGTTTCATATGCCCCCATATCGGGGTATATTTCTCCCTCAGATACCCCTAAACCGGGGTGTATTCTTTGTCTCATATGTCCCCCGAGTCGGGGTGTGCTTTGCTTCTTGTGCACCCTGGGCGGAGTGTATTCTGCTTCTTCTACCCCTCAAGGCGGGGTGTGTGTCTTTTCATATATCCCTAGAGCGGGCGTAGTTTCTTCTTCAAACGCCCCTAGGCTGGGGTGTAACTTTTGCTTTGTGCGTGCCCCCGAGTCGGGGTGGATCCTTCTGCTTCTTCGACCCCAGAGAGGGGTATATTTCTCTTCATGTTCCCCTAAGCCGGGGTGTAAACTTTGCTTTATGTGCCCCCAAGTCGGGGTGGATTCTCTTCATGTGCCCCCGAGCCGGGGTGTATCCTTTTCTTCTTATGCCCCAGAGCGGGGTGGATTCTTTTTTTTTCTACCCTGACACAATGGGGGTTGTTTGCTTCTCGTGCACCCAAGGTGGGGTGTATTGTTGCTTTGATGCCCGCAAGGTGGGGTGTAATTCTTCTTCAGATCCTAGTAAGCTGGGGTGCATTCCTTAAGGCTTCTATGCCCCCGTGGCGGGGTGTGTTACTTCTTCAAGTGCCCCTAAGTCGGGGCGTATTCTTTTGTGTCTTACACTCCTATGGCGGGGTGGATGAATGCTCTCTTCTAGATTTGTGGCCGTGCTCAGCCTCATTGCTACAAAGCATTCCCAGATAGGGGCAGCAGGAAGGTGGAACAGGCCCGGGCATGGCACCATGGACTTGGACCCTCCTAGAGTCGGGCGGGATGCCAGCCTTCTTCTTGTCCTTTTTGGTCGGCGATGCTTGCCATTTTTTTTGTCCTTTCTTTTCTTCTCTTCTTTTGTTCTTTTTTTTTTATGTAATAGACCAAGGTGGGTGTGCAGGAGAGTGCTCACCCCCTCAGGGAGGGGATGAGTGGTTCGCTCCACCGCATCAATCCCACAGTGGTAATCTTTGTTCAGCACGGGTCTCGACGGATATGGCCGTACAACCGTATCTCGCTGATTCTTTCTCTTCCCTTTTCGTTCCTTTCTTCTTTCTTCTTATCATTTCATTTTTTTTCTTCTATTCTTCTATTCTTCTTTTCTTCTCTTTCTTTTGGAAAGGGGGATTTGATTTCCCCTCCCTCTCTTCTTTTCCTCTTCTCTCTTTTTTTTTTTAGCGGCCTTCATGATTCCTGAAAGCTACATATGCCTCGGAGTAGCGTCCTGGAGGCCCTAAAGATAATTACACCTGGTCCGGCTTCCCCCCCCACAGGGCTGGCAAAGACAACACCTGCAATTCATCAAAGCAGACAAACATTGTTTATTAGGAGGCCATGAGGCCCCGAATCCCGGCGAAGAGATGAAGGGTGGTTCCAGTCCCACCGGGCGTGCCGAACTTGTTGACACACTTTTTATTTAATAAAATCGTTGTTTATTTGTTTATTGGCGTTTATTAAGTGCGTGGGCGTGCCAGTCACAAAGTGACGATTTATTGTGCGCTCGATCTGACTAATCAGACGGTTGTGTGGTTCGTGTCGGGACTAAAACCCGCCGCGCCATAAAGGTCACGGCATCATTTACATCCCCTCGGAGAGGGGAACACCCTTGATTAATCGCCGGGAAAAGGGGCCTCATAGCCAGGAAAATATATCGAGAGAAACAAGTCGATAGCGGTCTCGAATAAGTCGAAAAGCCCTATGTCTAGGGAAACAAGCATTCGAAATATGTCGGTCACTCAAGGGACCATTTTGATATTCGGACGAGCGTCCGGCTTCAGAGAATCGTGATCATCACGGGGAAAACCAGAGCATCTGTATGTCGGGGTACGGCAAGTTTATTGTTCAAAGGGATAGGAGGCATTCGGTTGAATCCCGGTTAGAGCGGTCGGAAACCGATAAGTTTGTTCGCCCGGTGCAAGACCAAGCTACGACCATACTGCGGTGGGCCCCCCGCGGTCGAAGTCGGGCTCGCGTGGGCATCATTAATATTTCCGGTGCCGAAGGGCAGCGGGAAAGTGTCTCGAGACTATATTCCAAAACAAAGATATGTGCAGAGATAGCCGACTATAGGCCTAGGATGTGGGTCAGGCGATGACCATGGTTGGGGCGAACCCGAGGTCCAGACGTGACTCACGAAGGTCTTATTGATATTCCCACATGTGTGGTTGGGGGAAGACGAGAGCCGTCTCGTTCCATTCAAATTTTGTTGGTCATTCATGGACCATTTTATGTTCGGACAAGATCCGTATTGAAGACGTAAACGGAAATAAACCCGTACAATGTCTGCCGTGAGTACGGCAAGTTTAATGTGGCGTTGCGGGATTAGATCCCGGGATATATGTCGGTCACTAACGGACCATTCAGTATTCGGATGAAAGTCCATATTCGAAGCATCGGAGACAACGACAAAGACATACGGATGTATGCCGTAGGTATGGCACGTTTCCTGTGGGTGCGGGATCGGATCCCGATGAAGATGGGTCAAGCTGATGATCCATTGGCCCGAGGTGGTTGCGGACTATGGCCGTATCGGGGTCTCCAAGGACAATGTCTGATGCCACGGGACGTCATTACTTTTCTCTTCACGCACAGTCTTGGGAAACGAAGGTTCAAAGGTATACGTGCGTGTCGGTCACGGTCGGACCATTCATTGTTCGGACGCGAGTCCATGCTTGAAGCATCGAAGACGATGATAAAACCGTGCAAATGTCTGCCGTAGACACGACAAGTTTAATGTGGGGTTGCGGGATTAGATCCCGGGAGAAGCGGGTCGAGTTAACGAACTATTGGCCCGAGATGTGTTCGGATCATGACCATGTCGGAGGTTCCGAGGTCCACGTCCGATACCACAAGGCATCATTGGTTTTCTCTTTGCACCTAGTCCGGGGGGTGTGAATTGTTAAATGCGTAGCCCGAGCTCACTAACGTGCGCCCTCACACGCGGATCGACCTGCGCGGTCAAGTCGCGGGGTTCGACCTGCCCGGTCAGGTCGCGGGAGTCAAGGGGGCAGCGCTCCTTGCGGGGGTTTCCGGGGGCAGCGCCCCCGGAACAAAATTTTAATTATAGAAAGGTTATGGTGTTTGTTCTCATGAGAGTGGTTCATAGTCTTTTATTTCATTCATCTGTTTGGGTCCTTTCTTCTAATTTATTTATGAGTTTTAAGCTTCTCTTCCCCTTAGTTAATTGTGTTCTTTTTTATAGGACGCATGCCGGATTAGGATGGCAAGGGGGGGCGCGCCGGATATGGAACCTCAAGGGGGCGCCGTTTTGAGAGTGGGCAAAGGGGCGCGCCGTTTTAATGGTTAAACAAGGGGGGCGCCAGAATTGGGCCATTCAAGGAGAGAGGGGCGCGCCGGTTTTAAGGGCGCCGGATTAGAATCGAAAGGGGTGCGCAGGGTGTGATAAAGGGAATGGTTTTGAGAGGTTAAACCGGCGCGCCGTTTAGCATCCAAAGAAGGAGATGGGGCTATTGTGAGGCGGGTTAAAACGGCGCGATGGAATAGTGGCCACGCCGGATTAGCCCCTCCCGAGGGTTTCTTGCTTTAACTGTGTGTTTTCTTTTCTTTCACCTGCAAGCCGGTTTGATGGTTGGATTGTTCATCCATTTGGAAGATTAAGTTGTCGAAAAGGGGGGGGTTTAATCATTTTAGTCGTTTATTAAGAGGAATTAGCATGAATGCTTAAGTGTTCGTTCGAAGAGTTTGATTCACAGAGGTTCAATGGTCGTTCACAGAAGTTGCTGTATGTGAAATTAAACGTTCAGTTTGTTCTTGAGTGTTCTTAATCCCCTTACGAAAATCGGGCAGCATCTCCCCTAGACCAGGGCTTGCAGGAGAGAAGCGAAGGCCACCAAACGGATTGCTCCGGGGTGACCCTCAAAAATCGGAGTGGCCTTACGGCGGTCCGAACCCATGTGTGAGTGTGGAGCGCTCGAGGGCTAGCCTTCAAGAGTGACCACGACTCACGGGCGATGAATCTTCGACGCGAGACAGATGTTTGCCACGAGTGCCATGCATGTTCATCCGGTGACGGGTTCTCTTGAGGGACATGCTATGGACAAGCAAGCCTCGAAGGGCCCTGAACGATTAGAGAGGGGGGAAGGGAGGTGTAGATCGGAACGGAGAAAACACTGAGCTTGCAGAAGGGCCCTTTTCTCTTATTCATCCTCACAAATGGGGAAGAAGTTGACACAGAGAGAGTTCACCCCGGGATGGGAGTGGAATACATTGCAAAAGGGGGAAGAAGAAGATACAGACGAGAGAAAAAAAAGGAACACAGACCCCCCCCTCGACTCACCTCTCACACTCACACCCTCTCTCTTTCTCTTCACCTTGCCGGCGTGGATGACGGGAGCTTCCTCCTCTCTTTTTTCTTCTTCTCTTTTCTGCCCACAGCCGAGAGCTCCTTCTCTTCTCCGTTTTGGATGGCCTGCTGGGGGAAAGCCAGAATCCTCCTCTCTTCTTCTTCTCTTCTGCAGAGTATATATATAGTGGGTTGCCTTTTCTTTGCTCGAACGGAAGAGAACTCCCGCCACTGCGTTCGTCTGCCAGACGAACAGGGTTGGCTTCTATGCTGGCATCCGGTGATTGGCGCCATACCTTGTCGTTCGTCTGAGGATGGCACAGTTGCGGGTTTTCCGGGAGATCTTCATCCGAAGACATGCCTTCTCCGTTGATGCCGGTGCGCTGTCGAGTGGAGACGGAGGCACGGCTTCAGATCATTGAATGCTCACTACGCACCGCATTTAAACAAAACAGAGCATCGCAGTTTCAATGGGATGGCATGAGGTTAAAATGGCACGGTGGAATAGTGATCGCGCCGGTTTAAACCCAAGTGCAATTGGCGCGCCGCATTAAGATTGCAAATGAGCCACGCTGTATTCAATGTTTGAAAGAAGAAGCTTTTGAAGATGGGCAAGACGGGTCCTTCAACTTTAGCACGCCGGTTTAGCTTGTGCAAATGCGTGGCGCCGTTTTAATCATCAAAGGGGGATGGCCCCTTCAACAGGAGCACACCGGATAACCTGAGGGGCGCGCCGTTTTAATGCAACACAAGGGAGCTCGTATTAGAGCATGAAGTGGGGCGCGCCGGTTAAGCAAAGGGGCGCGCCATTTTAAGGCGCGCCACTTTAAGGACCTTCCATGCCATTTTAAGCACCGAACGGATTCTTCTCGAAGTCGCGGCCGTTTATATGAATGTCGGCATTCCCAGAACGTTCTGGTTGCAATGTATGGCCTCCACAATTTTTCGTTCGCAGCCTTTGAGACTCGGTCCCAAACTTTGCGTGACTTTCGATGCAAGCTGAGACTGTGCCGAAGTTCCCGACTCTTCTTTGATTCAGCTTTTGGCATGGCCGGTCGGAGCATTGTAGCTGTATCTTCTGCTTAGGGGGCTTCCTTAGCGGTTAGCGGACCACCAAGCGAGTTCTCGTCCTGATCGGGCGAGGCATGAGGTTTATTCGGCATTTCCGTCTTCGACTCGCGCTCGAATGTGTAGACGCGAATGTCGCCATGATCATCATCGTCATTTTTTGGCGTCCACACCCCACTAACAGCCTCTCCATCTACCCTCAACCCCATGATCTTGGCCACATCCTCTAAGCTCGGCACCATGTGCCCCCAGGGCATCAAAAATGCCCGACTAGTCTTATCCCACCTCTCTCTCAGCACCTGGATCAGGGTCAAGTCGGGAGTACCGGCTCGATGCTGAGAAAGGGGCCGAATCCCATCGCCTCCACCCTCTCCCTCTGGAAGTCGGGCAGCCCATAATATGCAGCCCGCACTTGGACCCAGGAGATCCGAGTCCGCATTAGCCCCTCCCAACAAAAAGATATATACAACACAAAAGAACAAAAAAATCACTATTGCTAATTAAGTCATAATGAAAATAACAAAAAAGAGAAGGTTTTTTTTTCATTTTAAATGGCCACCAACACAGTGGCCGTTATATCGCTGAGAAGGTGCCCAAGGCTTGGGCGCCAATTCTCTGCGTCTTCTATTTGATGCCCTAGGGCATGACGCTATTCCCGGGGGCATTTTTGTCTTCTTCCTACGTTTCTGTGATAAAAATAACATAAAAAAATGTTTTCTGATATGACAAAAAAAGGCATGCTTTTCTGATATTAAAAAAAGGGGGATTTTTCAAAATAACGACAGGTTTTTAGGCGCTATTTCTTTATGTTTACTCAATTTTCAAAATTAAAAGGAATTAGCGACCTTTTCCCTGTCGCCATTTGAATTGACGCCGCCTCTGTGGTCATCAATTACTGTGTTTTTTTTTGGTTTGGTGTTCTTCCCCTCCCTGATCGCAATAGATAATCAACAAAAATAAAAAAAATGAAAAAAAAGTGGCAAGGGGATGAGGTACTAACCTTGCTGGGCTCGGGCTCCATCAACCCTCCCCGCAATGGCCGGCGGGGAGGAGGTGGTGGCTCTTCTACGTCCTCATCCTCGCCCTCTTCATCATCTTCTTCCTCTTCATCATCATCTTCTCCTCCTTCTTCGTCTTCTCCTCTTTCATCATTTTCTCCTCCTTCTTCGTCTTCTTCTCCTTCTTCATCTTCTTCTCCTTCTTCCACTTCCTCACTTCCTTCTTCCTCTCCTCTGTGCTCCGCCACCGGAGCATCTATGGCCGTCGCGAGGAGAAGTTCCTCCTTGCCGGCGTCGTTCTCTTCTTCATCCAGGTCAACCACGGCAGGGGCCATCACCCGCTGCCATTTCCCAGAGCCGTGATGCGCTCGACAGTCGTCGTTTAAAAATGTCGTGCCACACAAATTTCAAAATTTATAACCGCACTCACTCACTCGAATGTTGTTGAAAATATGAGTACAGTGGTGAATACGGGTCAATCCCACGGGGAGAGAAGTTTGATTTTAGTTCAAGTTGAAGATACCCTTATGTTTGGAAAAGCAAATTTTGTGTTTTGAGTGCGATTATCACTAAGTGGAATTGAAATTGCAACTTTAAATGACAAGAGATAAGTAAAGGAAATGTAGCCAATTGAGTGAAGAATGCCGTCGTTTCCACGCTGAGCCTTTAGAAAGTCGACGCCGTGAGAGGATTTGAAGAAGAATTACCGCTTTGGGTATGTGTGATGAAACCGTGAAGAAAAGGTTTAGATTAAAATTGAAACAAAATACAAGTGAAAACACAAGTGACAATTATAACAGAAATCTATTGAAATAGAGGTTTGGAAGGTAAAGAATAATTTGAAATCTAGAAGGAATTAGATAAAATGGAAAACATAAAAGTTGTAGAGAATGAAAAGATAAAGAACTTTTATGAAGAACACAGAAACAGAAAATGAAAGGAAGATAAGGAAAAACTTGAAAAACGATGACCTATTGGTTCGGATGAACAGTATTTGACAGAAAAATAGCACCTTGAAAACTTAATTCTAGAGCTCAAACGAAGAGGAATTTGACAAAGTGCAAGAAGAATAAAACTTATATCTACAAGAGAGGAACAACTCTTATGAAGAACTCAGAGTTATTTGAGGACTAGAAAGACTTCAAAATGAATAAATAGAAGAATGTATCACCACGGATGAACAGTAAATGCACAAGACATCACTTAAGAAAATGGTATTAACTCTATGAATTTGGACGAATTTGAAGAAATGCTAAACAGAGAAGTTAAAGAACACTTGAAAACGAACAACTTTCATGAAGACAAGAATTTGAAATGGGGATCACAACAATAAGTAATTGAACCAAGAATAGACTGAATGCTTAAAAAGGACCTTGCATTAATATCAAATCAACTTACAAAGGTGACACCAAAAGCTTGTAAAACATCAAGATCCAACCCTCCTATGGAGCTCTACTAAGACTTACAATGAAGAACTTCAAGAATACAATGGAAAATCTCTATGCTATCTCTCCTTCTAACTATCCCTCACAACTAACTCCTTTATATAGGGTAACACATAACACCTCATCTCATGTGAAACAACTCAATTGCACCTAATTTTGCCTAAATTGGTAGGCTGGAATGTGCTGCACACTTTGTCATTTTTTTCTGATTTGTTTCGGATTTTTCTGGTATTTTTTTGCCTTCTTTTCCTTCTCTTTCTCTCTTTCTTTCTCATTTTCTCTCTGCCGGCGCGTTGTGCCGACCGGCCGACCGCTGTTCGGCCGCCTGCCCGTGGGCCCTCTGTGCGCCGAACCCCGCCAGCCGTCGCCGCGTGTCGCACCCGGGCGCGTGCGCCCGCGCCTCCGCGTGCCTCCGCCCGCCACGACCCCCGCCGCTGTCACGTGCCACGAGCCCCCCCCCTTCGCCGACCCGCCCTCGTCACCCGTGCCATTGGCGCGGGCGGCGAAGGCGGGAAGGGGGGCGAAGTTTGAATTTTTTTTAATTATATATATATAATATAATATATATATCTATATATCTATATATATATCTAGTATATATAAGTAGAAAATTCTAAAAAATACTCAAATAATTTTATTTTTTTTCTAATTTTTTTCTATTCTTTTTGAACAACTCCCTGAGCTTTTGGCTCAGTTTAACATATAACTTTTATTTTCTTTTTTTTCTTGGAGTTTTCCTCGTATTGCGTGCCTGCATAAATACATAAAAATTATGATTAAAATATATTTAATTTCATAAAATTAAATATTTGATTCAAAAATAACAGTAAGTGTGAGAAGTGTATATTGATCATAATTTAAGCTCATAAAAATATGAATAATTATGAATTAAAAAGGAAAAATACACACTTATCACACCCCCCAACTTACTCATTGCTAGTCCCTTAGCAATTAAATTAATGAAGAATTTCAGGACCAACAAGAGTTAAAATTATCATGCCTCATTGCTAGATCATCTTTCATAGAGTTAACTAAAGATCAGGAATCTGGAATAATTACCACAGACTAGCCTTATGTCAGAAATTCAGGTACATGATCAAGAATTCTAATCAAAATTCAGTAGCACTTGTGCATGTGTAATGCTAAATTCACAGTAGAGATAATTGCATCCTCCAGTTGCTATTCCGAACAAATGCCTTTCAATTCTGCACTTCTTAATCAGAGCTTTAAGCATAATAGCTTTTTATCTGCCTTATTTCTTTGTCCCTTTTGGATCTTTTCTTTTTTTCCTTTTTTCTACTTTTTTTTTCTTTACACACATGATGCTGCACTACCCTTCACTGTTTTACGCGAACCTCAACACGTCTTAGGTGAAGTAGGCCCGGTGCCACAGATCAAAGTTCCCTTTTCCTTTTGACGCGAACCTCAACACGTCTTAAGTGAAGTAGGCCCAGTTACTCAGAATCGGAGCATTTTTCATGGTGTGTGTTTTTTTTCTCATACTTTTGTATGGCAGAAAGCTTCTAACCGATCCCTTCTTCAGAAAATGCAGAATATCAGACAGTCTGTCTAAAATAACAGAAGGCTTATCCTTCTTGTTTCATTAGCGTGCAACATGATTTTATTTTTCGAAAGTGCATCTGAACTTTAAAGAGATTCTTAAATCAATTTTCCACGGCTAGAGTAAAGAAATTATCCATCATCCTTTTCCCTAATCGTTGCCATTCCAGAATCACTTTTCATGAGACATGAATCAGAAGACTCCAAATGGGGAAAATTGTTATTTAGCGAGACAAGACAAGAGAGCAAAAAAAAAAAAATTTATCTCCCCCCCAACTTAAATGACATTGTCCTCAATGGCAGATGCAGTAGAAAGCTTGGAGAACAAGTAAAGAGATAATATAGTTGGGATGGAAGGATACAACCTGATGGGTGGGGTGAAGTGATGAAGGCTTTGTTGCGTTGTGGCCTGACAACTGAAAAACAAACACACTAAAATATCAAATCACAAAAATCATGGGTTGCCTCCCAAGAAGCGCTTAGTTTAACGTCTTCAGCCAGACGCAATGTAACTCATAATGAGTTTGTGAAGTGCACCTCATCAATGTGTATGTCAACTGAAACTCCCTCAATATAGGGTTTGAGTCGTTGGCCATTGACTTTAAACATAGTCCCACTCTTAGGATCAAGAATTTCAATTGTACCGTGTGGGGATACTGAATGCACTATGAAAGGACCCTCCCACCTAGATCTGAGCTTTGCAGGAAAAAGCTTGAGCTGTGAGTTGAACAACCAAACTCGTTGGTTAGGCTCAAAAGTTTTTCGAGAGATGTGTTTGTCATGAAAAGCTTTCATTTTGGCCTTGTAAATCCTAGAATTTTCATAAGATTCCATCCGTAACTCATCCAGCTCATTCAATTGTAATGCCGATTTTCTCCTGCTTGGGTTAAGTCCAAATTAAATTGCTTTATAGCCCAGTATGCTTTGTGTTCCAATTCCACCGGAAGGTGACATGCTTTCCCATAGATCAACCTAAAAGGTGACATTCCAATGGGGGTTTTGTAGGCTGTCCTGTAAGCCCACAGAGCATCATCTAGTCTCTCTGACCAGTCCTTCCTATCAGGTCGGACTGTTTTCTGTAGAATGTTCTTGATTTCTCTATTAGAGACCTCCACTTGTCCACTTGTTTGAGGATGGTAAGGTGTGGCTACCTTGTGGGTGATCCCATATTTTCTTAACAAGGTTTTGAATTGGGAGTTAGTGAAATGGCTACCCCCATCACTGATTATTGCTCTTGGGAACCCAAACCTTGAAAAGATGTTTTTCTGGATGAACTTTAGAACCACTTTGTGATCATTGGTTCTAGTAGCCACTGCCTCAATCCATTTGGAGACATAATCAACAGCTACCAATATGTACTCATATCCAAAAGATGATGGGAATGGACCCATGAAATCAATCCCCCAGACATCAAAGATTTCCACCACAAGGATGGGGTTTAATGGCATCATATCTCTTTTGGAAATGTTTCCCATGGTTTGACACTTGGGACAAGATTGACTGAATGCGTGAGCATCCTTGAATAGAGTGGGCCAATAGAAACCACTTTGTAGGATTTTTGTCGCAGTTTTCTTCCCAGAAAAATGCCCCCCACATGAAAGAGTATGACAGAAGGTAAGAATGCTTTGATGTTCATTTCTGGGACGCACCTTCTTATGACATTATCAGCACAGATTCGAAAAGTTCTGGGTCCTCCCAAAAGTGATATTTTATCTGAGAAAGAAATCGATCTTTCTCTTGTTTGGACCAGCCATTAGGAATTAATCCTACGGCCAAATAGTTAACAATATCAGCAAACCATGGAGGTCTTCTTTGAGAAATGGTCAGCAATTGTTCATCAGGGAAGGAGTCTTGAATGGGTTCACTTCCTTGAACTAGGATCCTAGATAAGTGATCTGCTACAACATTTTCAGACCCCTTTTTATCCCGAATCTCAATGTCAAATTCTTGCAAGAGCAAGATCCACCTGATTAAACGTGGTTTGGCCTCCTTTTTGGACAATAGGTATCTCAGAGCGGAATGGTCCGAATAGATGATGACTTTGGATCCTAAAAGATAGGATCGGAACTTCTCGAGTGCAAAGACTACAGCCAACAATTCTTTCTCAGTTGTGGTGTAGTTCTTTTGGGCCTCACCCAGGGTTCGACTGGCATAGTAAATCACAACTGGGCTCTTATTCATCCTTTGGCCCAATACAGCTCCCATGGCATAATCAGAAGCATCACACATGATTTCGAAAGGTAGCGACCAATCTGGGGGTTGTAGGATTGGAGCTTGAGTCACTGCCTTTTTCAAGAAGTTGTGTGCTTGAAGACATGAATCATCAAAGTGGAAGGGCGTATCTTTGGCCAACAAGTTGCACAAAGGACGAGAAATCTTTGAAAAGTCCTTAATGAATCGTCGGTAGAAACCAACGTGGCCCAGAAATGATCGGATCTGTTTAACTGATGTTGGGGGAGGCAAACTAGAAATTAAATCAATTTTTGCTTTATCTACCTCGATTACCCTGTCAGAAATAACATGTCCCAACACAATTCCTTCCTTTACCATAAAATGGCTCTTTTCCCAACTCAAAACCAGATTTGTTTCTATACACCGTTTCAAGATTCTTTCCAAGTTTTGTAAACAAATCTCAAATGAATCCCCAAAAATAGAGAAATCATCCATAAAGATTTCAAGAAAATCACCCACCATGTCAGAAAAGATAGCCATCATGCACCGTTGAAAAGTGGCTGGTGCATTACACAATCCAAAAGGCATTCGTCGAAAAGCAAATGTACCATATGGACATGTGAAGGTGGTCTTCTCTTGATCCTCTGGGTACATGGCCACTTGATTGTATCCTGAGTAACCATCCAAAAAGTAAAAGTACTTTTGTCCAGCAAGTTTCTCTAGGATTTGGTCAATGAAAGGTAAAGGGAAGTGATCTTTCTTAGTGACTGCATTTAACTTCCTGTAGTCTATGCATACCCTCCATCCCGTAGTCAATCGAGTAGGCAAGGGCTCGCCTTGTTCATTTTCAATGACTGTGAGTCCTGACTTCTTGGGAACAATTTGCGTAGGGCTCACCCAATTGCTATCCGAAATGGGGTAGATGATTCCAGCATCTAACCATTTGACCACCTCCTTTTTCACCACTTCTCTCATATTGGGATTTAATCTTCTTTGTGACTCTCTAATAGGCTTAGCATTTGGCTCAGAGTAGATGTGATGCATGCAGATTGAGGGGCTAATACCTTTGAGGTCAGCCACAGTCCATCCAATGGCAGCTTTATGAGTTTTAAGGAGTTCGTGTAGCTGGGCTTCTTGTGTGGGACACAAATCAGAAGTAATTATCACAGGTAAAGTCTCCTTGGGCCCTAGAAATGTATACTTCAAAGACTTAGGCAAGGGTTTGAGTTCCAATTGTGGTGGGGCCTGGAGTGAAGGCATCGCCGGCTCAGTGTTGAGTTGTGGCCAAGGTTCCACCTTAGTAGGCCACAATGCCACGTTCCTTGAGTCAAGCCCATAGACATCTTCCATGGATTCCTTATCATCCAACTCATCTAAATCAATGGGTTCATTTAAGGGAGAACAATTTTCAATGAGGTCCTCAATTACATCAACTGTGTAACAGTCTTCTCATTCCCCATGTGTTTAGAAGCCTTGAAGACATTGAGAGTGATTTTCTGATTTCAAAAGAGATATCCATGAGCCCCGACTTACAATTAATATTGGCATTGGCAGTGGCCAGGAAAGGTCGTCCTAAAATGATGGGACTTTGAGCCAGGTCATGGCTAAGTTCCATGTCAAGAATCAAAAAGTCTACAGGAAAGTAGCAAGTGTCTATCTTGACAAGGACATCCTCCACCAATCCCCTTGGTGTCCTAACAGATCTATCTGCTAATTGGAGGATCACCGGGTTGGTTTAAGTTCTCCTATCCCGAACTTTTGATAAACAGAAGTTGGCAGTAAATTCACACTAGCCCCTAAGTCCAATAGGGCTTTTTCAAAGGTTATACCTCCAATGACACAAGAGATGAGTGGTGCACCAGGATCTTTCATTTTCTGTGGAAGTTGGTTCAACAAGACCGCACTTACATCCTCTGACAGTAGAATTTTCCTAGTGGCTGTCCTAGGCTCCCTCTTTTGTGTGCACAGATCTTTGAGGAATTTAGCATAAGCAGGCACATGTTGGATAGCATCTAGAAGTGGGATGTTGATATGAACTTGCTTGAATATCTCCAACATTTGCTCATTACGGACCTGAGCTCGTTGTTCCTTTTTCTCCTTTCTTGTTCCTAAGGCTGATGGAAAAGGGATTTTAGGCTGATAAATCTCAGGGGTATCCTCAACTTGAACTTTCCCTTTGTCCTTCTTATTCTCCTCATGACCCACTGTACTTGTGGAAGTAGGTATGGGTTCCTCATCCTTATGATCCGAAATCTTGGGTTGGCTTGAGCTGGCTTCGCCCCTTCCCTCATCGTATGGATCTGCAAGGATCTTTCCACTTCTTAATGTAGTAATGGCTTTAGCATTCTCAACATGAGGGTTCTTAGGTTGTACTTGTAGTGGTGGCTGTGAATTAAAACCAGGTGGATAGTTCCTAGGATTTGCTATGGGTTGGCTAGGCAATTGGCCTGGTTCCCTCCTCATATTTGCTTCAGTCATTTGACCAACCTGGGCCTCCATCCTAGAAACAGCTTGTTGAAGTTGGGCAGTAAAAGATTGTTGTTGAGCCAAAAGAAGTTGTTGGAATTGTTGTAAAAACCTATCCTCATTTTGAGTGGATAGCTGAGATTGAGATGATTGACCATAAGTGGGCGGGACAAATTGTTGATGCGGTTGTGTAGGTAATGGATGAGAAGGTTGCCCTCTGTTAAAAGCTTGGTTTTGGAAGTTGGTCTGATATTGGGCCTTATTTGGAAAATTATTAGCCTGAGAATTTTGGGCCTGAACCTGTTGTGACTTCCAAGAGAAGTTGGGATGGTTCCTCCATCCTGGGTTATAGGTGTCACTATAGGGATTGTTGTTAGGTCTTTGATATGAATTGGCTTGTGACCTAGTCTCCCTAAAGTTCTGGATTTCAGAGCAATTCTCAACCAGGTGATCCGAACCATTGCATAAGACACACATAAAAGGCTCAATATTTTTGGCAGTTTCATAAGTTTTTTCAATTTTTGTCATTTCTAAGGCCTCCAGTCTTCTGGCCAATGCTCCCATTTTGACTTCCATATCAACTTCTTTGTCCACTTGGAACAAACCGCCCCTTGTGACTGTCCTCCTTGGTTCCTTAATAGTTTCCCACTGTTGTGATTTTTCTACAATTTCATCTAAAAATGCCCAAGCTTCTTCTGCTTTTTTATTGGTGAATCCCCCATTACACATGGACTCTACCATAGTCCGAGTATTGAAATCCAACCCTTCGTATAGAATTTGGACTAATCTCCATTGTTCAAATCCATGGTGAGGGCATTGCAGCAGAAGATCATTGAATCTTTCCATGTATCTCCACAGAGTTTCACCATCAAGCTGAATAAAGCTATTGAGTTTTTGTCTAATGGTGGCAGTCTTGTGGTTTGGAAAAAATTTCCTTAAAAATTCAGTAGATAGGCCATCCCATGTTGTAATCGACCGAGGCCGTAATGAGTACAACCAATTCTTGGCTTTATCCCTTAAAGAGAATGGAAACAATCTTAACTTAAGGGACTCAGCACTTAGATTAGTGAAGCTCATTGTACTGCAAATCTCCTCAAAATCTCTTACATGATGATATGGGTTCTCAGCTTCCTCCCCTCTAAAGACAGGCAACATTTGGATAATTCCTGACTTAAGCTCAAAATGCCCATTATGTTCAGATAACTGAATGCAAGAGGGTTGGCTAGCCCTCGAAGGATACATGTAATCTTTTAATGTTCTAGGTTGAGCGACAATTCCTTCCTTTGGGGCTTCCATCTCTATAGACTCAACTCTTGTGTTTTTAAGACTGTGTTGTAGAGTTCTCTCAATCTCAGAATCAAGCTGAGCTAGATCAGGACAAAGAGATCTTCTACCATGCATACACTCTGATTCCTTAGATTGAATTATGCATAGAATATTACTCCTTTTTTTTGTTGTTTTATTTTAAGAAGACACGAACAAGTTATCACACAATTCAACCTAAGACACCTAGGGGTACTCTGAATCTACAGGTGGGGTTTCACAAAGTGATCAAAGTACAATGAAAGTTCATCCTCAAAATTTCCACCAGCCAGGTAAGGGGTGGGGTAGTGGGAGGCTCCCCTTGCTTTCACAAGGTCCTAATTAAGTAACCACTAGCCCGCTTAAGGCGTTTGCCGTCCGACCGTCTTGCCTTAGGCACCGGTTTCCACAAGAGGATAAACTCAAATCGTAATGAAATCACAGTGTGATCCTAGGGCCAACGTCTACTGACTTTTATTAAGGCCTAGGTAATGCAGAGATGCAAGGGAACTGTGGTTTGCGGGCTAAGGGAGGGTGATGAAATCCCCACCTTATGTTGTTAGGGGTGTTGCCCTTAAAGTATTTTGAAATGAAAATGCACACCACAATTTCAAACAAGGGGTTCTTTATGCAAAATGAATGCCAGAATATGGTGAGTAGAACGTACCTTGCCCCTCGCAATCTTCAATATGCAATTGACAGGAATTAAATAAAGAAAAGTTCTATGCTAAATGATGCATGACCTAAAACATAATGTGTGGTTTCTAATCTAGAAATGATTTTTTTTTTAGATTTTGGTGCAAGTATATTTTTTTTTATTTTTGTTTTTATTAATGAACCTATCTCACCAGCACAACAATTTTTTTTTGTTTTGATTGTTTTTGGATTTTTATAGAGTTTTCAAGAATTTTTCAAATGTTTATAAAATTTTTTGCAGAAATTGGAAACATAGAACCTGTTTCTTGATTTCAACCCTTTAGCAATGCTTTTGGGCTATTTAACGACGTTTCATATCCTTGGAATTTTAGGTTGCTTTTCCCTCTTTCTTTGAGTTTTCAAAAAACATTTTCTTTTTTCTGCACAATAAAATAATAAAATCAATATACAAATATACAAATCAAACACAAGAATATCCAACTTTCAAAAATTCCATTCCCCGGCAGCGGCGCCAAAAATTTGATGCGCTCGACAGTCGTCGTTTAAAAATGCCGTGCCACACAAATTTCAAAATTTATAACCGCACTCACTCACTCGAATGTTGTTGAAAATATGAGTACAGTGGTGAATACGGGTCGATCCCACGGGGAGAGAAGTTTGATTTTAGTTCAAGTTGGAGATACCCTTATGTTTGGAAAAGCAAATTTTGTGTTTTGAGTGCGATTATCACTAAGTGGAATTGAAATTGCAACTTTAAATGACAAGAGATAAGTAAAGAAAATTTAGCCAATTGAGTGAAGAATGCCGCCGTTTCCACGCCGAGCCTTTGATGAAGATCGCTTCGCCTAGGAAGTCGACGCCGTGAGAGGATTTGAAGAAGAATTACCGCTTTGGGTATGTGTGATGAAACCGTGAAGAAAAGGTTTAGATTGAAATTGAAACAAAACACAAGTGAAAACACAAGTGACAATTATAACAGAAATCTATTGAAATAGAGGTTTGGAAGGTAAAGAATAATTTGAAATCTAGAAGGAATTAGATAAAATAGAAAACATTAAAGTTGTAGAGAATGAAAAGATGAAGAACTTTTATGAAGAACACAGAAACAGAAAATGAAAGGAAGATAAGGAAAAACTTGAAAAACTATGACCTATTGGTTCGGATGAACAGTAATTGACAGAAAAACAGCACCTTGAAAACTTAATTCTAGAGCTCAAACGAAGAGGAATTTGACAAAGTGCAAGCAGAATAACACTTAGATCTACAAGATAGGAACAACTCTTAGGAAGAACTCAGAGTTATTTGAGGACTAGAAAGACTTCCAAATGAAGAAATGGAAGAAGGTATCACCACGGATGAACAGTAAATGCACAGGATAGTACATAAGAAAATGGGTATTAACTATATGAATTTGGATGACTTTGAAGAAATGCTAAACAGAGAAGTTAAAGAACACTTAAAAATGAACAACTTTTATGAAGACAAGAATTTGAAATGGGGATCACAACAATAAGTAATTGAACCAAGAATAGACTGAATGCTTAAAAAGAACCTTGCATTAATATCAAATCAACTTACAAAGGTGACACCAAAAGCTTGTAAAACATCAAGATCCAACCTTCCTATGGAGCTCTACTAAGACTTACAATGAAGAACTTCAAAAATACAATAGAAAATCTCTATGCTATCTCTCCTTCTCACTATCCCTCACAACTTACTAGTTCCATTACACATGAAGGCCCTTTATATAGGGCAACACATAACACCCCCTCTCATGTGAAACAACTCAAGTACACCTAATTTTGACCTAAATTGGTAGGCTAGAATGTGCTGCACACTTTGTCATTTTTTTCTGATTGTTTCGGATTTTTCTGGCATTTTTTTGGCCTTCTTTTCCTTCTCTTTCTCTATTTCTCTCACTTTCTCTCTCTGCTGGCACATTGCGCCGACTGGCGCCGAACGGGTTAGGCCGCCTGCCGTGGGCCCGCCGTGCGCCCGCCTTCCACCTGCCGTCCGCGTGTCGCACGCGGGCGCGTGCGCCCGCGTCTCGTTGACGCCGCCCCCGCCGCTGCCGCCTCCGACCGGCCGCCTCCGCTCGCCACGACCCCCCCTCCCCCTTCGCCGCCTCGCCTCGTCGCCCGTGCCAATGGCGCGGGCGGCGAAGGCAGGGAAGCGGGGGGGGGGGGGGTTGAATTTTTTTTAAATTATATATATATATAATATATATATATCTATATATATATCTAGTATATATAAGTAGAAAATTCTAAAAAATACTCAAATAATTTTATTTTTTTTTAATTTTTTTTCTATTCTTTTTGAACAACTCCCTGAGCTTTTGGCTCAGTTTAACATATAACTTTTATTTTCTTTTTTTTTTCTTTTTCTTAGAGTTTTTCTCGTATTACGTGCCTGCTTAAATACATAAAAATTGTGATTAATATTTATTTAATTTCAAAAAATTAAATATTTGATTCAAAATTAACAGTAAGTGTGAGAAGTGTATATTGATCATAATTTAAGCTCATAAAAATGTGAATAATTATGAATTAAAAAGGAAAAATACACACTTATCAAGCCGGAGCCGCCAACGTAAGCCATAGGAAGATTGAGGGAATGAGAGAGAGAAAGGAAGGGTGGTTACGGTGATCGGAGGGAGAACGTAGTGGAGAAGAAAGAAAGAAAGAAGAGAGAAGTGAGTAACGGAGGAAGAAGAAGAAATTTGAAAAGTCAGGCGATTTGGTCCGAGAAGAATTGACGACAGGTGCAACGTCGTCATTTATTGATTAGACGAAAGGGAATAGGGGCGTCATTTTGTTCGTTGCATTGGGATCTGTAACCGCTGTCAGACAATGATTAAGGGAATAATGTTATTTCTGGAAATTCATTTAAGATTAGCGACCATTTAAGCGAGCGCCATTTTATGAATGGACGGCTGCTTACTAGGGCGTTATTTGAAGGAATTAAAGGAATTTTTGAAGAGTTTGAAGGGAATTAGCGCCCATTTGATGGGGCGTCATAAACGATTGTATGCATGGGTGATATTTTTCATAAAAAGAAAAGGATTAAATGAATTGGCGACTATGATAAGGGCGTCATTTCAAGAATTGACGACCTCTGTGGCGGTCACGTTTTCAGACAGAGATCCGTTTTTAGGCAGAATTAAAGAATTTTTGGAAGTTTTGACCAGTCTAAACACTTTCTTTGGCTCAATTAAGGAAGAATCTTTTATTTATTAGAAAGTATCATTACATGATTAATGAGCCACCTTGGCCCTCAAATTCTTAAGAGCTATTACATATGCCTTCCATTGATGTCTATCTTCTTCCACTCGCTCCGTAGGCCGGTGTAGCTTGCTAATCCGCCATAAAGCTTGAATTGTCTTGGTTTCTTCTTCATCACCGTTTGAGCCTAGGTCCCTCTTCTTGATTGGTGGGAGATGAGAAGCCTCTTCAATGAGATGGCGGGGAAGGCCGAGCTGTGAGAGGCACCGATGTGAGTTATAAAGCACGAGCTCAGTGTCACCGATCAATCTTAGCTCCACTCCGAAGGAGAGCCTTGCATGGAGATCTTGTGTCTTGAGGATGCCCGGCGCCCATGTGAAGGCGTTTTGTGGCATGGTTTTGAAGTGGCCGCGCCAATCCACCCGTTTCTTGAGCTTGGGCACCCAGTTAGTGACTCTGTCATGTAATCCTAGAGTGCCCGTCATGTAGTGAAGTGGGCTCTTAGAGAAGATCCTATATGCTTGTTGGGATTCCTCGCATGGATAAAACTTCAAGTGAAGGTCCACCCAACTAGAAAATAAGAGCAAAGACCCGTATAGGGGTCTCCCCATAGAAGCCGAGGTAAGCCCGCTATAGAGATAGGCTAGCACCGCCGGTCCTATTATTTCTCCTTCCCATATGCTAGCAATGGCGCTTAATTGGCTTTCTTCTAAGAAATCCTCCGATGAAGGGAAGAGTAATGCCCCCGCTAAGCATATGATGAAGGCTTTCATCACTTTCTCTAGATCTTCATCCTCTTTGGCTTGGTCCATCCTTTTATAAACCCATGCCGCAAGCTTCATGAGATTGATCCCCTTTGTGGCCTTTATTTGATTTGCCAAGTTTGAGTTTGGAATGAGACTCGATAGCATTTCTTGTGTGCATATACTTCTTGTCATGCTTGCCATCTTGTCCTCATCGCCTTGCTTCATTCTTTTCAATCCAAGGAGCATCTCGGTTTCCTCTAGGAGAATGGTGGCTTCAAAGGTGGAGAATAGGAAAGTGTTGGTGTTTGGATGCCATGATTCTATGAGGGCTCCCATGGCGGCCCAATCTAGATGTACATCATCATAGTGTTTGGCGTGGGTAATTAGGCCAAGGAGGTGCCATCTTGAGAGATAGGACCTCATGTCTATTGAAATTTTTGAGAGAAGAAGGGGTAGCCATTTGATTTTGGTGAATCTTCTAGGTCCCGAGATATTTGGGTAGTCCTGAAATTAGAGAAAAGGAAAAGAAAAGTAAGGAGGAGAATTAGAATTTATAAGGAGAGAGGGGTAGTAATAGAAACTCAACTCTATTCAATCTCATACTTACTTGGTTTGTAGCTATTCTCCCACTTATATGTCCATCAATTTCTAAAAACCTTTGAAATCCCACCTTGGTTTTCTTCAAAGGCCTTTGAAGAACCCTCTCCATAACTCTCTATTGTGGGGAAGAAGATCTGAGATTGTCTGTTCTGCTGCAACCGAAAATTTCAATGTTGTGGTTTCTGTTTCTATGAGATTGGATGCGTATGGAAGCCTGGAAGTCTCCTTTTTATAGTTGCTGAAGTTCTTTTCAGTCATCGAAGAGAGAAAGTTTAGGTTTGAGTTCGATTGGGTTCTCTGGAGTTCAGTTTCTGAGTAGGGAGCGGAGTTCTGGAAACATAGAGAAATGGCGACGGTCCCTGTTCCGTTATTTCTTTAAAGAGCGCCCGTAATACTGACGTCATTCATTCAAGGAGCACTCGTCTATATGGTCGGCATTTTTGTGAACAGTGCTATTTTGAATTTCATGAGGATTACGATAAAGGGTTTTATATACGATAGAATTGGTATTGATTTGAAGCTTGCATTTTTCATATTTTGATAATTATGTCATTTCTTGCGATGCTAACAACCTTTGAGCATAGGAAAGAATAAGTCACGTAAATTGTCAAGGCGCTCAAGGTATTTCTTGGGTGACATCGCCTATATTTTTATTATATGTTATTTACTCTATTATAGCATATCAAGGACCTTGTGTATAACGCCCGAGAATTTTCTAAGAATTTTTTAGATTAAAAATATAATTATAGTAATTATTTAAGCATTTAATGGGCTATTAAGAGTATTATGGTGGATTAAATCTAATTAATTAGGCCCTACACTAATCTAAGAGGATTAGGCCCATAAAATAAACCCAATAGGCCCAAAAGGATTGTTTTGGACCTTAGCCCATGTTCTAGAAGCTAGGAATGAGCTTAATCATGGAATAAAGAAGATAATTACTCCTTGGAATATAAATAAAAGGATAATATTAGGGATAATAACAAAAGAGTTTGAAGTATTTCAAATTCGACGCCCACAACATAAAACGGTCTATCGCGAGACCGCTAACGGAAGAAAACGGTCGCCAAATGACCGCTAACGACCTGTAGATTCCGTGAGAGAGGGAAAACATGAAAAGGTGGGATTATTCATGTCAAAGTCATCTAGGATCGACCCTATCAGCTAATTAGATAAGTCTATAAAGATTGTAGATTGAATTAAAAGTCTAATTGGGACTCTAAGTTCGTTTTAATCCTCAAACCCTAGCTAAAACCTATAAATAGATCCCGGATTTCGCCTGTGCGACCCTTACTTTTGGCTCACGTGGAACTCAGGTAAGAAGGACGAATTAGTTGTAAGTTTCTTCTAGGAATTTGTTTATTTTAGTTAGAACTAACTACTCTCCAATTTTCGTGCTAGGAGATCAAGCTTACATGAAGTTAGAGTCTTCTAAAGTTGCTGATTCTACCTTAAGAACTCAGGAATTAGTGCATCCGACCCTAGAAGATCAAGGAAATCGGAGCCCTAAGCAAGGTATTTAGCAAAAGTGTCTTTAGAACTTTATGTTCCCCTTCATATCTTCTATCTACCCTCAAAATTTCGCGTCCATAGGTCAAGGGAATCAGGAGATAGAGGGACGTGAAGTTGTTGGTTTAGCCCAAGAAAGTGCAGGAACTAGGGCTTGATTCTAATCAGAAATTTGAAGTCTAGAAGCATTATAAAAGGTAGGTTATCTCATGAAAGGCTCAAACTTTATGTTAGAAATAAAGCCCTCTTGTTTCATTCGTTGTCATGCATTATATCTTGAGAATTTCACGTTTTTACTAGGACTATGCATCTAGTTTAGTCTTCATACATAATACTTAGCCTAATGAAGAGAAAAATGGAATTCCTTGTTATTCATACAAACCTATGCATATAGTTGGCCTATATATGATCTATCATGATTATGGAAATTTATACATGTTGATTTCCATGCATGATGTATCTTAGATTAGTATTTCATATTATTTTCATTGAACTCGATTTTACACAGGAAGAAACGGTCTTTCTCTCGACCGCTAGGGAAATCTAGCGGTCGTACGATAGACCGCTAGCCGTAGATTAACGGTCTTATATTTGACCATTTTATGTTTCTGATTTTTATAATATTGGTAACCTGAACCATATTGTAGAATTAACCATAGTTAATATATATTAAGCCTAGTTAACTAAGTTTATTCCTGTTTTAAGTACTGGTTTTATATACTTAGTTGATTACATTGTTTATCATAATGGATTTCATGGTTTTATATACGTTTGGTATTATTTTAACTTATGTTAATTTGTGTCCAAATTCATATATTTTGTAATAAATACATGTTTCAAATGATAGATGATTCATGATCACTGTTTTAACATGGTTTTACATGATTCTCTTTCTCTTCTAAGTGTCATTTTCATAAGTACATGACACATATCCCGGTATATTGTCATTAGTTACACTTTTGCACATTAGGAACACAATCTTGGACATGATGACCTCTCCTTTGGATATTCCGTCCAACGGACTAGGAAATATTGTTTCAAGGCCTCCGAAAGACTCCGTGAGCCTGGGATTCCCTCCAGGACGCCGAGCTGGTTGTACCATTAAAGCCCAATTGTCTAGAAGGCACTTATACCGAAGTTTATATTCGGGACCTTAGCGGCCATCTGGTTGACCGCCAGAGTCTGCTAGCGGCCATTCACTAGACCGCTAACGGATCCTAAACGGTTCTCCACTAGACCGCTAAAGACTCCAGATGTCCTATTTTCAAAATATCGAACTGTCTTCATTAACTGTCCTGAACTTGACCGCCATAGTCAAGAAACGGTCCAGTAAACGACCGCTAATATCATGAGTTTGATTAACCCGGGGTTTGACTTAAGGGTTGATTTTCCTATATTCCTAGATGGACCAATTGATTATCTAGAACTTATCATATTATTCCAAAGATATCTCAATTGATTATCTAGAACTTGTCATATTATTCCAAAGATATCTAAGTAATTTAGAGAGTTAAAGAATGTACCGTTATGCTGTCGATTTATTTTCATGGCATAACCTAGTTGTTAAATGCATTTATTGAAATCTCTTATTCTCAATAGAAGCATTCTTATTCTTGGTTACCTTATCATGGAACTATAGTTGAAATTGTACGTTCTTGGCCATATTATTGTTATAAATGTGAAAGTAGCTTGATTTATACTTGAAGATGCAGTTCGAGCACTGATTGTGTTCAAGGGCTCTATGCTAGTCCCCTTGGCTGATTGTTAAAAACATACTATATAAACCATGGGGTATGATGCTACTGGCGTCGTATTGTGCTGGGAGTAGTTTCTTTATAAATAAGTGAAAAGTCACGGAGCATGGATGAATATCCACATGAATTCACAAAGTACTTGTTACTAAGTGAAGAACGCATTCTTGCTTGTTACAAGACTTTCTAGTGCATAGCCTTCATGGTTATGAAAAGTACATTCTTGTTACATTCTTGTTCATGAAAGGCCATGATTATATTCTTGCTTGATCATACTTGCTTGATCATATTCTCAATCTATCTTGTTACTTTGGCTTTATTCGCATGATTCATCGTATTGCATGATTTATCTTATTCTCTAGAGCTAAAACATTAATTACTTTAATATTGCCAATCATATTGATACGAAGATACCTACTGGGCAAGTGTGCTCATTACCCTACTTTTCAATCTTTTTCCAGAAATTCTAGTGGGTGAATTCCGATTACTCCGGTGATGGATTCAAGAGCGATTGAAGGATACGTGACTCGAGAGAAGCCATAGTTATCAAAAGTCTAGTCGAGTCATGATGTAATCTTTATTTTTCTTGAGTCCAGAAGGAGAGTTAAAAGATCTTATTGTACTTTGAGAATTATTTTATGAAGAAATAAAATTGAAGGTTTTTAGTGAATTATATTGTACAATTACTCTTATGTGATTATCTTGCGCTCTGATTATATTGCTTGCTCGAGGCATACTAGCCGACTGTTCACGTTTCCCCGAATATCTTCCGCTGCATAAT
Source organism: Amorphophallus konjac (assembly GCA_022559845.1). Lineage (NCBI taxonomy): Eukaryota > Viridiplantae > Streptophyta > Magnoliopsida > Alismatales > Araceae > Amorphophallus > Amorphophallus konjac. Next base: position 268,685,941 of record CM040127.1, read on the forward strand.
CTCGGGACGTGACAGTTAAAGTGATATCAGAGCACTAGGACTATAAGTCCTAGGGAAAAGACATATCATAGGTTAAGTCCAAGGTTTAAGGACCCACACCTATGAAACTAGGAAAGAAATTCCCAACCTATGAGAGATATTGGGTAGAATCCGGGATGAGATATTCATTAGAATTAATTCTAAGATTAACCTCACTCATTCCATTAGAATTAACAAATTCATTATTTTCTCAGGTACCTTATTTTCCTCATAATGGCTCATCGCGTAGATTGGAACGGTATGCAAGAGAACGTTGCGGATTTTACTCAAGCATTTCAAACCATGGCGCAAGCTGGCGCAGGAGCAAGAGCGGGAGATTTACATCATAATTTTTGGAGCTTAAATCCTCCTCAATTTTTGGGTTCTTCTAATCCCGACGAAGCCGAAAATTGGATAGACGAGATAAACCGCATCTTTGAAGTGATGCAGTGTGCGGATCAGGAGAAGGTTCGTTTGGCAACATTTCAATTGAATAAGGATGCCCGTACATGGTGGAAGTCTGTGCCTGCACCACCAGCTGATGCACCTCATACATGGGAAGGTTTTCCTACGCTCTTTCGAGCCAAGTACTTTTCCGAGCATATTAAGGAGAAGAAGGCTATGGAATTTGCCTCATTACACCAGGGCATGATGTACGTAGCAGAATATGAACTTCAGTTCTCCAGGCTAGCACCCTATGCACCTCACTTGATTAGCACTGATTTATTAAAGGCTAATCGATTTATGGACGGTTTGAGGCCCGGTTATATTCAACAACTTGGGACTCAGAATATACGTACTTACGCGGAGATGGTCCAATGGGCGCATCTATGCGAGAGAACCTTAGAGAAGGTCGAAAAATTCAAAGGCAAGGGCGAGGAGCCAAGCCGAAGGTCAGATCGGCATAAGAAGAGAGAGAAGTTCAGTATCATGGAACCATACAATTACCGTGATAGTAAGAAAAGATCCCGGAATGGGAGTGGTGGTGGTAACCACAAAAACAAGAAAGTTAAGGAAGAAGATAAGCAAGTCGCCACGGCTTGTACTTTCTACGAGAAATTCGGCCACTCAGCCTGTAACGACTCGAGAATCCGATTACCGGGAGAGACCCGATAACCCGAGACTCGAACCGCCGCCCACGAGCCAGGAGGGCTCGGAAGGGCTAAAAGGAGTGTGGAGGTACAAAGAAATAGGAAATAAAGCAGGACAATTCAACCATTAACAAAAATAAATAAACAACTACAGCTGCAACAGAGTCCAGTCTAACAGAAAGTACAGTCTAAAGCAGTAAAATGTACCACATGCTGAGTGAACACTCGGCCCGACGAGCTGGCAACTGAGAACCTCCGCACCGTGCCCTCAAACCTCGAGGAAGAAGAACTGCCACACCTGAAAAGTAAGGAATGAGTCTCCAAAATAGAGACTCAGCAGGGATCCCGCGGAACCCCAACTGGAAACAACGGCGGTAGCGGAAAGGAAGGCTATAAGAGCAACCGCAATAGTAGGAATAGTAAACCCGGTGGCCGGTCGAAACCTGGCACTACAACTACTCCTACTGTACCGGAAACACACCCCGAACTCACTGTCGGGGGCTACCGAACTACACTAGTACCGCTTACCGAAGTAAAAACCCACGGTAACCACGCTGTAGAGGCCTGCCTCCAGGACACAGCCAACCAGGACACACTGTCCAAGGTGCAACCCCGACCATCCGGTCACGGGTACCGCATAACAAGACGCAACCTCGGTAAAGCCACTAGCACTAGTCTCACGGCACGAAAACTGACACACGTGCCTCGACGAGACAACCGAAACTCAACTGCCAACATGACCGAAAACCCGAAGGTCGAAGTCACGAAAACTGACAGTCTGCCACTCCCGACTCGACAGGAGTACCTCCCACTAGAAGCAAGACCGGATGCGTCCACTGACGTCTTAATCTGCGCCTCAGGTGTCTCCCTCCGGCCCAGCGGGAACTAAGACACCGTACAAGCAACCATAAACAAGTGACTAGCTGGGGTCACGCCCGTCGACGTGGGTCCAACCGCCCCCAACCACGTGTGCACACACCGACCATCTGCTCTAGGTCGGGTACTCTAGCTGGTTTTCCCCCCCACCGGACTCTGGTGGCAAAGGCAAGGGGCCCTATGAAAACAGCCTAAAAACCGTCCTCAAGGTAGCCTCTCCACCACTCCCTGGTAGGTCCACTCGCGTGCAGGCACGCTACGATTAGTGGAGGGTCAAGGAGTAGACTCTCAAGTCAACGGAAAATAAGTCCGAACTCGATGAAGTACGGGGACCGTCCCATGTACCGGCACCATCGCACGGTGATCACAGTCGGAGAAGAAACGGGACTCACAGTCCACGGGCCGCACGCCCGGCCACATAGAAACGCAAAAACACGGTTCCCAAGGTAGCTCACAGGCCGCCAAACCAAATCCCACTCTCAGGGAAATACGGGAACCCTCCTTCCCTAGGCTGGCAACTAGACTCGCAGTCCAAGGCCATACGCATGGCCCACGCGGAAAGCACAGAAGCATTATTCCTAGGGCAACGCACAAGCTGCCACGCCGATAACTGGACTCACAGTCCAAGGCCAAACACATGGCCCACTCGGGAATCATCTTCCAGGAAAACTCACGGCATGCGGGGGAGACCCCACCGCACACACCGACACATGGTGACTCGGTCCAGCGTAACATGAAAGCCCGACACACGAGAAGTCACCCGGACTCTCAAACCCACGGGCACGCTAAATGAGGTAGCACGGTCCTCCCGACACCCTCAAAACATGGACACAGAATCCCACGGGTGTCTAGGGCACACACAAGACCGTAAGTCGACCACTGGGTCACGACCGGGTCGACTAGGGACCGACACAACGCGCAACGATCGCGGAGAACACGAAAACTCACCTCGGCACCACGCAGAGCCTGACAGTCTAACCTTCGGCCGTCCCAGTCTGTAACGGTCCAAGCCTCAACCGTCACAACCATTCTGACACACCAACAAAGGGCCGTCAGACGCTCGGTGCAAAGTTGAGTGTGACGCCCCTAACCCGGTGCGTCACAGTCTCTGACGCGCCAGCCCTGGTGCGTTACAGCCTGTAACGCGCCAGCCCTGATGCGTCACAAGACAAGATGAAACCAACTGTGACGCGTCCCGCTCGATGCGTCACAGGCTGTAACGGACCAACTCTGGTGGGTTACAAGGTGGGTACGCGTCCGCTCTAATGCACCCACACAGGGGCATTACAAGGCTGTGACGCGCCAGCCTTGGTGCGTCACAGGCCTTGACCCCGAACGGTCAAAACCAACGAACGAAAGCCAACAGTCGGATCGTCCCTGACAATCCAACCCAGTCGCGTCATAGCGCCATGGCGGTCTATCGTGGGACCGTCACACACATAGACCACCCAAAGGCTAAACGAGCCCTGTGACGCACCCACCCTGGGACGTCACAGGCTGTGACGGTCACTGGAAGGACCGTCACACCCGTCCGAGCGTGAAACGGCAGGAAACAGCCCAAAAATCCGATCCACGCCCCGATCACCCCCGGGTGATGGGGAAACAAAGGAGAATACATCCCCAAGCCCCTAGGCATGCATCTAAACCCCTGGATCGTCCAAAAACGTCGTAAAACGAGAGATCGGCTCACAACCCCAAAACATGGAGTTTTTCCCAAATCACCCCGATTAGCCCGCTCGGCTCACCACGGCCTACGAAACTCGCGAAAAAGAAAGAGCACGAGCTGAGGGTCCATCTCCCTACCTTCACCGAAGATTTCGCGCCTCGAGCTCGCCGATCCACGAAGAAAACGCCGTGAAACCCTCGCCGCTTCACGAACCCGCGGCCGAGCTTCCACGCGCCACCGGCCCTCGATCCTTGACCCGTTCCCCATTCCTCGCCTCCCACCATCTCCGCCTCGCCCTCCTCCGCACCGTCGGCCGCCCGGGGAGAGGGGGAGAGAAAGAGATGAGAGAGAGTGAGAAAGAGAGAATGAGAGGGGGAGAGAGGAAAGGGTTAATATATATAGAAAAACCTAAAAATTGTAGAAATTCAGAAAATTATGAAAAATTACCTCCGCGATCCTCGGAAGGAACACAACGCAGTGGTACTGTCCCGAAGTCGAAGAACGTCACGGTTCGCCCTGCACAGAGTTCCGAAGGCACATCAGAGAAAAACATGTGTAAAGCACAAAATACACTCCGAGACCCACTAAAATAATCCAAAAAAATATCCAAAAAATATGGGGCATTACACAGCTGAAGAGTGCTGGAAGCGCCTCGGTGCTTGTTTACGTTGTGGCAGCCGGGAGCACCGCATGCCGGATTGCTCACTTTTGAAGGAACTATCTTCCGGGAGTGGACGTAAGCGTCATGCTTGTTTAAATGCTATTCTGGAAGAGGAAGAAGCGCCCCCGAATGATGGGCTAATAGAAGGTACTATACAAATCTATTTCCATCATGCATTCGTACTATTTGATACTAGTGCTTCTCATTCATTTATATCTACTTCTTTCACAAAAACTTTACCTATTCATAAGTTCCTTTACCTTCGAACCTTGCTATTACTACACCTTTAGGTCCAGGAACAAAACTTACAAACTACTATCCTGATAGTGAAGTAGTGTTAAAAGGTCACAACCTACCAGCAATCCTCATATGCCTTGACATAGAGGGCTACGATGCTATTCTAGGTGTGCATTGGTTAGTAGACCACGACGCCTACATCAATTACCGCAACCGAATTATCTCTTTTTGGAAACCTCATCTTCCAAGGTTTTCCTTCCTTGGTATTAAATATAGGAAGCATCCTACCATAATTTCATCTCTGCACGTTTACAAATTAATTTCGCATGGATGTGTAGCTTTTCTTGCTTCCGTAATCCTCACCGAATCCAAGGAAATCATCTTAGAGGATATTCCTATTGTCAATAAGTTTCCTGATGTATTTTCATCGGATTTACTCGGTTTACCACCCGAAAGAGAAGTAAACTTCTTTATTGAACTCATTCCTGGAGCAGCACCTGTTTCAATAGCTCCCTACAGGATGTCCCCCACAGAACTCAAGGAATTAAAGAAGCAGCTTCAGGAGTTATTAGACAAGGGTTTCATTCGACCTAGCACATCCCCTTGGGGTGCGCCAGTTCTATTTGTTAAAAAGAAGGATGGATCTCTCAGGCTGTGTATCGATTACCGGCGACTGAATCAGCTTACTATCAAGAATAAGTATCCGTTGCCACGTATCGATAAACTCTTTGATTAGCTTCAGGAGCAGAATATTTTTTCAAAATAGACCTCAGGTCTGGTTACCATCAGCTCAGGATTAAAGATGAAGACATTTATAAAACTACTTTTAGGAGCAGATATGGCCACTATGAATTCGTGGTAATGTCATTCGGGTTAACCAATGCCCTGGCAACTTTTATGCAACTTATGAATAATGTCTTCAGACCTTATCTTGAGCAGTTTATTATCGTCTTCATTGATGATATTCTTATTTATTCCAAGACTAAGGAAGAATATGAAGAGCACTTAAGAATAGCCTTGCAAATGCTAAGAGAGCACAAACTCTATGCAAAACTTAGCAAGTGTGAGTTCTGGATTAAGGAGGTTTCTTTGCTTGGCCATATTATTTCTGTTGTACTCCTAGTTTTGATGATGACAACGATAAGTCAAGTGATATAGACACTTAAGTTTTAATGAATGTTTAACAGGAACAAAAGGATGTAGGGTGCTCGATGCGTCAACGCCACTATGAAGCAGCGTCGACGCAGCGGCTTAAGAGACGCCAATATACAAGGCAAGATAGGCTTGAAGTACATGTTCGTGTATCAACGCCACCAACTGGCAGCGTGGACGCAGCAGTTCAAGTATCTCCTTTCAACCTCTGGAGTACCTTGGCAGCGTCGACGCTGCAGCTCGTTGGGTCGACGCAGCAGCTTGATGGATCGACAAGGTGACCAGAGGGTGGACGCAGCTGCACAATGCGTCAACGCACTCCTTGATGCAAGAAGGCTGAAGCCATCCAAATTTCAGCTGCTAGAACAGCAATGCGTCAACGTAGCATGATGAGAGCGTCGACGCAGCACGCCCATCTGCTGAAGACTTGATCACTGGATCATCAATGCGTCAACGCCACGGGTTGGAAGCGTCGACGCAGCAGTAAAAAAGGCTAGGCTGGTTGCTCGCTGGAATGTATCAATGCGTCAACGCCACGGGTTGGAAGCGTCAACGGAGCAGTTAAAAAGGATAGGCTGGTTGCTCGCTGGAATGTATCTATCCGTCAACACAGCAGGCTGATGGAGTCAACGCAGCATACTTTAGTGTTGCTGGTAGAATGCTCTTGAAGGCTGCGTCAACCTTTTGGAGCAAGTGAGTTGACGCCACCAGACTGTAGTTGCTGAACGTGCTAATGAAGGGCACGTGATCCGAGGTGACTGGCTTGTGATCCCAGGATGGACGAGGTACCAGGATGCTGACACGTGGACTGAGGCCTCTTGGCGAGAATCGTGGAGAGCGCATGTCGCCCTAAATGCTGCTGATATATAAGGAAGACTCCTTTGTCTGAATGAGACGGATCGTGATCAACAAAAGCAGAGGAAGAGTGAGAGCTTCCACGATCCAGAAGAAGAAAGAAAAAGAAAAGAGAGAGAAGAGAAGTAGCATAAGAGAAAGAAGAGAGAAAGAAAGAGATAGAGAGCTCGAGCAGAGTGAGAAGAGAAGCAAAGTTACTTGAATATTTGTTCCTGCTGTACCGTGGATCATATCCATCCCAGTTAGCTCTAGTTGAGAGCCACTGTTGTGCTACCATAGCTACAGTTTTCTGATTACTGTATTTTCCTTTTCTTAGTTTCGTTTACATTTCCTTGTGATTCTTCCGATTGCCCTGTTGGGGATTGGTTTCCTCCTGGTGGGTCAGGAGAAGGGAGATTTGATCTCCTGTCGAAAGTAGCTGGATGCTACTTATGGATTCCTCCTGGTGGGTCAGGAGAAGGGAGATTTGATCTCCGGTTGCAAGTAGCTGGGTGCTGCTTGTGGGTTCCCTCCGGTTGGGCGGAAGAGGGGAGGTTGTTCTCCTGGTCAAGCTGTATGGCAGCATTTGTTGCAGACTGAGTCTGCTATGCTAGTGTTACTAGTGGAAGCCTCACTCCGGTTGGGAGTGAGGGGTGGATGTAGGTCTGGAGGACCGAACCACCTAAAAATTATCTGTGCAGTGGTTTGCCTTGCATTAGCTCCATATCTTCTACCTCCCATTCACAGGTTGTGTATGTTTGGCTTGTCGCATTATCTAGAGAGTTATTTTTGAGCATTATATTCTGCTAAGTGTGGTTGGGTTGTTTTACTCTGCATTCATTTCTGGTTGATCAGGTGGCTGCATTGTTGCAGTCCAACTATTTGTTCATTTGATTGCCTTATTATTTCATCTTGGAAAGCTCATTAGTTTTATTCCGCATATCTGAGCTTTAGTTTTTTAAAAATGGACCATATTTTCTAGCGGGATACATTCACCCCCCCTCTGTATCTAGGCCTAGCACCCTAACAATTGGTATCAGAGCGGTGTCTGCTTAGAAGGTCCTGCGACCTGCAGATCCGATCTTGCTATCTTAGGTGCTAATTTGTTTCTAGTGCATCATTATTCCTGTTGCATTGAATCTACCTTCTATTTGTTTCAATGGCTCCTCCACCTGTCTTTAGTGGTTCTGATTTTAATCAGTGGCACACTGCTCTCCATGTTTATGTTAATGTTGTTAATCCTGATCTGTGGAAATTGATTTCACAAGGTCCTCACACCTTACCTACGAAAGTGTCCAAATGGACCGACAGACACAGATCAAAGGACGGAGAAAATCAGGAAGCCTTTAATATGATGAAAGTAGCTACTGACAGAGCTCTATGGTCTTGCTTTCATGATTGCAGGTCCGCTAAAGACATCTTGGATATGCTGAAGAAAATTCACAAGGCAAATGAGGACAGCTGCATGATGGCAGACAGATATAATCAAGGCAGCAGTCAAGATGAAGATGATGATGATAATGAGGTAAATCCCTTTGAAAACTACACTTCAGATGATTGGGAAAATACTTATGCTGACTTGTTGGGGCTATATGAAAAATTAAAAAGGGAACATAAGAAACTGAAAAAGGGTATTAGGTTAAACAGTGTAAATTCCTCTTCATGTCAAAATTGTTTAAAATTGAAACAAAAAAATGATGATTCTATATCTGAAATTCGTGAGCTTGAGAGTCAAGTTAAATTGCTAAGGAAAAAGAATCAGGATTCTGTTAACTCAGAACTAAGCAAGCTAAAATCTGAAAATGACTCTCTAAAACAATCTGCTAAAGGAAATGATAAAGAATTTGAGAAACTCAAACAAGAGAATGATTTGCTGATTGAAAAAATGAATACCATAAAATCTGTAAACATAGAATTACAGAAAGAGTGTGAAACACAACAAAGAGAAATGAAACAAACTGAAAATGGAAGAAAGTATGAAGTCAACTCAGAAGACCAGCTTCTAATAAATGAATTGGTTCAAAATGATAAGCTCAAAGAAGAAATTGAAAAATTGAAGCTGTTAAACAGTGCAATGTCTGAGAGACTTCTAACCTTAGAAAAAGGAAAAACGGTTTGTGTTGAAACTCCTGAAAAATTGAGCAATCTGGAACAAGAAATTGAAAAATATAAAACTGCTAACAAGGTGTTAACTGAATGTGTGAATTACAGTGAGCAAGAAATCGTCAGCTATGAGTTACAAATCACCTCCTTGGAAAATGAAATTCATGACTTAAAAAATTCCTTGTCCAAATTTGTTCATGGTCAAGAAAATCTAGATAAAGTGCTAGGTGTTAAAGTCAATTTTCAAAAGGAAGGGTTGGGCTATAATCCAACCAAGAAAAAGAATTTTGAAAATAAGATTCAAACTTCAGCTGTTCCAAATGTTGCCTCTGCTAGTTCAGCCAATCCTTCAGTGTTTCAATTTGCTGCTCGTGTTTCAATTTGCTGCTCAAAGAATTTTGATGCCAACTGAAAAACAAAAGGGAAAGAAAAAAATGGCTTCTACTACTTACATGCATCCTGTTTTTAAACCTCATGCTAACAGGAAACTCATGTCATGCCTTAATTGTCATAAAGCTGGTCATCAAATGCATGAATGCAAACTGAAAGGAAAAGACGACATGAATGCCAGTGAAATGCATGTTAGGAAAACTCATGTCAGAAATCATGAGGTTCAGAAAAAGAAAATGTCATGTCATTACTGCCATAGAATTGGTCATTTGATGCATGAGTGTGAATTAAAAGAACTGGATGATTTGAATGCTGAAATAATTAATGCTGAGAAACGTCATGATAAAAAATCTTCATTACAGAAAAAGAAAGTTGAATGTCTGCACTGTGGCAAACTAGGACGCAGCATTGCACAATGCTGGTTTAAAGGTGGTAAGAAAATGTCTTTCTCACATCATGCTAAATCCCCTGCAAACCGTAATGATGTTGATAGGAATAAAATTGCTGCAAATAGAAAATAGTCTGCATGTGTCAACTGTGGGAAGACAGGCCACAGGACCGTTGAATGCTGGCATGCTCAGGGAAGTAAATTCAATTCTAAAATTGATAAATTCCCTGCCATTAGCAAAAAGTCTTTTGCATGCTATCACTGTGGGAAGCTAGGTCATAAAGTTGCTGAATGTTGGCTGGCCGGCTTCAGTAAACAAACTTTTTTCTCTGTCAATAAATTTCATGACAACAGTAATGTGCATAAAAAGAACTTGAAATCTGCTAATTCATGCCATTACTGTAGACAATTTGGTCATTCAATGAACAATTGCTACTTGATGAAATCTGATGACCATGCTGCTAGAAATGTACTGAGAAAACCTGTTAGGAGTAATACTGTCATGACAGGACCCAAGACTTCTTGGGTGCCTATCTGTGCAAAATAGTTTGCTTACCTGCAGGTGTGCCTTGGAAGCTGAAGAATAAAGAGGGGTAATAAATCAAGGCACTCAAGAAGAAAACCCCTAGGACTGAAATTTTCAGGTAAATTCTCTGCATTTCCTATAATGAAATTCACTGCATATCTTGTTTGATGTGTTCTTTCACACTTGTCATCTATTGAACACTATGAACATTCATGTCTCTCAATGCTCATACTTAATTGTCTGTTTAGACATTGAAAAGAGAATAAACTTGCATTCTGAAAAATCTGAAAAGCTGAAAATTGATCCATGCATGCATGCTCACATTTAAAAATCTGCCTTGTTTCTCATGAGCACATGTTGAGATATCAGTGCATAATTCAGATTGAGAATTGATTGGAAATCAGAACTGCATGTTGAATTATTATGATTGACCTCTGTGGTATATTAAATGGTAAGCTACCAAAAGGCAGGGAGATCTATCTGGAGGTTCTTACTATGTGTGAAGTGGTCTTTTAGACCAAGTGCTCCACCTAGTACCATGGGTCACTTTGCTTATTAGGGCAGTCTGAATGTGCATGTATCACAATTTCATAGATTTAGTTTTCATGGCAAGCATTGCATGATCTAAGGGGGAGTTAGCTTAAGATAAAATTCTTGGTGACAAAATGCTGAATAAAGTAAAGAGTTGTTACTGCTGGTTGGAGAACTGAGTTAACGCTGTGGGCAACTGGGTTCTGAAATTGAACAAATGGTTGTGATGTCTAGATGGATGAGTTGACGCAGTGAAGAGGGTGAGTTAACGCAGCTGTGCCTTATTGGAATCTCAGGGTTACATCTTCCTCTTTTGGAATCTTCCTTCTCACATCAACTTGCTCTATCCATATATCTTGTTCTTTTCGTTCTTATCCCACAATAAAGCTTCCTTGACATCCTTGTATGGGAAAAATCTCTAGAGCACTGAGATATGTAGATGATGTCTTAAATTCAGGGGGAGTTACAGTGATAATTCCTGTGAAATATGAGATATTTTCTGAATTGCTCTATGATTTGTTAATGATAGGAGATCCATAATTCTTATGATGTTTGAATTCAAGAACTTTTGAACCCATTTAGGCACTATGTATGGAGCAAAAGCTGAACAATTTAATAAAACCAGGACCTCATCATCTCTCGATCCTTATCGGTCAAAAGTAAAGAAACCAATGTGTGTAGAGGAATTTAATAATTGTATTGATGATGAACTTAGAAATTGTTTATAAACGCTAAAGATGCAATCTATTCACATGTAATATAATGCAGAGCAATGGTAGGTGTTCACTGAGAAATTAGCCCTATGCACCAAAGAAGTGCTGAAGAGTAAGTCATGAGGTGCGCTACTATCTCTATCTTCAAGAGAAAAATAAATCTTTCCAGAGCAATGGTAACTATCAATTGAGAAACTACCTTCAAGCACTTGAAGTGCTGATTGGCATGTCATGAAGTCAGTTGCCACCTCTGGTTAGTCAATGCAGAATAGTTTGCTATGCTGAGTAACCGGGGACTCGGGTGTCTGATAAACATGTGTACCCGTGTCAAAATGATAGCAATACTTGACTGTAAATGAAAATGTACGAAGATGTTGAAAATGCTGAAAATGTGAAAACAATTAAAACATGTGAGTTTGGTTGATCTGATGCTCCTTATTCAACTGAGTCTATCTTCAATGCCAGTTAAATTTCTCTCTATCTGAAAGGCTTCTTAAAATTGAAAGATATAAGGGACAGAAATGAAAATGGTTCTAGTGTGAAAAGAGTTCTATTTTTTTCTCCAGGCAAGTGGCTTTAGTGGTTCATGGCCTCTAATTCAATGTTTCAAGATTATCTCTTCTCTTTATCATTAAATGAATTAGAGCCTATTTACTTACATCTCTCTCATGGGAACTCGATCTGCAACACTTCAAATTCCTTGAATATAAGCCTGATTATCTCACTATCTTAGTACCTTAAGAAAATCCCTTGAATGGATGTCCCTCTGGGTACTTGTCTTGCTTCTTCTGTTCACATCAGCCTCATTGTGTAGACGCAATGTCCCTTGGCGTCCACGCATTGCCTCTAATGCAACTTTCTTCAACCCGGTTCACCGACTTGAACCGGCTGAACCGTTCACTAACAGGGTCTTCGTAGTTTCTTTAAAAGAGTAGCTTGACCGCCACTCATCTCCACTCTGTTCGAAACCCTTGGACGGTTTACCTTCCGTGTTATCCAAACACCCTCCCACACCATTTCTTGTCTCCGATCATCTTCGGCAAGGGTGCTCAGTCGGGAAAGCTGTTGATGGAGCAGAACTTGAGGGTTTCGAGTGCGACACAGTTGACGATGGACTCACTCACAGAGGATGCGCCTGATGCTCCAGTGGCCAACCCTCCAGAAGCGACACCATCTACAGCTATTTCCAAGAAGCGCAAAGGAAAGGAGAAGGAGAGACGTCCTCGGAGCCCTAGTCCGCCGGTCAAGAGAAGAAAGTCCTCAAAATCGATATCAGCTGAACCACGCACCTCTTCTGGTATAACGGGGAAGAAGAAATACAGGTCTTCTGTTGTCATCAATATAGAAGAACCTCTCAAGGTTCTTATCCCTAGGTACATTGTAAGTTCCGATGAAGAGCTACTGACTGCATTTCCTGAGGTGCGGCCTGCATTAGAATTTCAAGGCTGGTGGAAGTTTGTAACGAAGCACACTGTTTACTATCCTACTCTCGTTAGGGAATTTTATCAGAATTTGAAATATGAACCGAAGATTCCCAAATTGTCCTCCACTGTTAGAAATGTTCATTTTGAGTTAACTAGTGCCCTGCTTGCTCGAGTTTGGAAAATACCAATGGGAGGAGCAAAGCTTCATTCGTATGAGCTAGATGAACATGAGGCGTTTGCTGTTTTGACTGGGTTAACCAAAGACCCCTCTGACGTGAAACAGACATACCTGTCCAGTCTGAAAGCTAATAGATTTATATCTGTCAGACTACTTCATCACATATGCACGTCTATCATCACTCCTCAAAGCAGTGGTAGAGAAAGAGTCACAGATATGCAGCGATTCCTGTTGTACTGCATGCTAAAGGAAGTTAAGATTTCTTTAACTGATGTTGTAGTTCAGACAATTGGAACTTGTCTTCACCACTCTAGAACACTACCTTATGCAGCACACCTCACATCAATTTTCAAAAAGGTAGGAGTGGATTTTGGAACTGAAAAGAAACATGTTATCCCCAAAGGAAACATATATTCCATGTCTTACGTTCAGAGATTTATGGGCTTCCAAGTCATTGATGGTAAGGCTGTTAGAATCCTTCCCAGTCAGAAATCAGCTCAATCAGAGACAGGACATGCATCAAGAACAGTCACTGTGGATGATAGTCAAGTGAACAGGATAGAGATACCAATTCCACCTGTGATGAGAGAAGGCAGACCGGAGGATAGTTCAGCAAGAGGAGAGCATGAGGTGGAAGAAACATTTGTGAGATCATCAAGCCCTCAGTTGGAAACTGGGGAACCCAGTGGCTCTACACCTACAGTGGAAATTGGTGTTTATAGGAGGCCTTTTCCAACTTCTGATGCAGCTCCACCACCAGCCACTGTTGAAGAGATGTTTGCTCACATGTCTATGATGCTGTAGCGTCAGGATGCAAAGATGGACAAGCTAATGGAGTTTACAAATTATCATCTCAACAAACTGACTGCTCGGGTTATACAATTTGAAGTCTCTGTCTTATCCGAGTGGCAAAAATTCTTACTCTCCAAGATGCTATCTGACCAAGCTACAAGGTCCGTCTTGAAAAATCTATCATCTCTACTTGACAAACTATCAACATTGGTGACCAACATTCACAGCAATCAATCTTCATTTTGTCAATCCCTTGCCAAGATTACTGATCTTTGTTTTGATGTGAGGATTGCTGTTGAAACCATCAAGGGTCCTGTTAATGCTCTTCCCCAATACATCAAAGCCATTTTAGGCAAGATTGACACTGTGACAGACACGCTTAACTCTCTTGGAAATCTACTGAAGAACACCAAAAATGTCCAAGATGATATGTCCTCCGCTATTGCACATGTGAGGACCTCACTGCAACATGACTTAGCTGCTATATCTCAAGACATTCGCACGTTGCTGGGCAGAGATCAATCTACCACTCCACGATCTCACTCTACTCCAAGTCAACCACCAAGGGCTCGCGGATCTTCTTCCAGTCATGTCAGATTTTTCAATTGAGGCCTCGTGCCAGATCACGTATTGCCCCCTTCATGATGATGTCAAAGGGGGAGAAAAGAGTTTAAAGCAGCTTGAGTTCTTTTTGTAATGACAAACGCATTGATGAATGATAGCATATAGTTTACCTGTGATTTATCTGTGATACAACTGTGATACAATGTAATGAAGCTTCATGAATCTTAGATACCTGTCCATGCGTTTGTTTGATGCCTCATCCTTAAAACAGTCCAGAGTTGCCATCATCAAAAAGGGGGAGATCGTTGTACTCCTGGTTTTGATGATGACAACGATAAGTCAAGTGATATAGACACTTAAGTTTTAATGAATGTTTAACAGGAACAAAAGGATGCAGGGTGCTCGATGCGTCAACGCCACTATGAAGCAGCGTCGACGCAACGGCTTAAGAGACGCCAATATACAAGGCAAGATAGGCTTGAAGTACATGTTCGTGCGTCAACGCCACCAACTGGCAGCGTGGACGTAGCAGTTCAAGTATCTCCTTGCAACCTCTGGAGTACCTTGGCAGCGTCGACGCTGCAGCTCATTGGGTCGACGCAGCAGCTTGATGGATCGACAAGGTGACCAGAGGGTGGACGCAGCTGCACAATGCGTCAACGCACTCCTTGACGCAAGAAGGCTGAAGCCATCCAAATTTCAGCTGCTGGAACAGTAATGCGTCAACGCAGCATGATGAGAGCGTCGATGCAGCACGCCCATCTGCTGAAGACTTGATCACTGGATCATCAATGCGTCAACGCCACGGGTTGGAAGCGTCGACGCAGCAGTTAAAAAGGCTAGGCTGGTTGCTCGCTGGAATGTATCAATGCGTCAACGCCACGGGTTGGAAGCGTCAACGGAGCAGTTAAAAAGGATAGGCTGGTTGCTCACTGGAATGTATCTATCCGTCAACACAGCAGGCTGATGGAGTCAACGCAGCAGACTTTAGTCTTGCTGGTAGAATGCTCTTGAAGGCTGCGTCAACCTTTTGGAGCAAGTGAGTTGACGCCACCAGACTGTAGTTGCTGAACGTGCTAATGAAGGGCACGTGATCCGAGGTGACTGGCTTGTGATCCCAGGATGGACGAGGTACCAGGATGCTGACACGTGGACTGAGGCCTCTTGGCGAGAATCGTGGAGAGCGCATGTCGCCCTAAATGCTGCTGATATATAAGGAAGACTCCTCTGTCTGAATGAGACGGATCGTGATCAACAAAAGCAGAGGAAGAGTGAGAGCTTCCACGATCCAGAAGAAAAAAGGAAAAGAAAAGAGAGAGAAGAGAAGTAGCATAAGAGAAAGAAGAGAGAAAGAAAGAGATAGAGAGCTCGAGCAGAGTGAGAAGAGAAGCAAAGTTACTTGAATATTTGTTCCTGTTGTACCGTGGATCATATCCATCCCAGTTAGCTCTAGTTGAGAGCCACTATTGTGCTACCATAGCTACAGTTTTCTGATTACTGTATTTTCCTTTTCTTAGTTTCGTTTACATTTCCTTGTGATTCTTCCGATTGCCCTGTTGGGGATTGGTTTCCTCCTGGTGGGTCAGGAGAAGGGAGATTTGATCTCCGGTCGAAAGTAGCTGGATGCTACTTGTGGATTCCTCCTGGTGGGTCAGGAGAAGGGAGATTTGATCTCCGGTTGCAAGTAGCTGGGCGCTGCTTGTGGGTTCCCTCCGGTTGGGAGGAAGAGGGGAGGTTGTTCCCCTGGTTAAGCTGTATGGCAGCATTTGTTGCAGACTGAGTCTGCTGTGCTAGTGTTACTAGTGGAAGCCTCACTCCGGTTGGGAGTGAGGGGTGGATGTAGGTCTGGAGGACCGAACCACCTAAAAATTATCTGTGCAGTGGTTTGCCTTGCATTAGCTCCATATCTTCTACTTCCCATTCACAGGTTGTGCATGTTTGGCCTGTCGCATTATCTAGAGAGTTATTTTTGAGCATTATATTCTGCTAAGTGTGGTTGGGTTGTTTTACTCTGCATTCGTTTCTGGTTGATCAGGTGGCTGCATTGTTGTAGTCCAACTGTTTGTTCATTTGATTGCCTTATCATTTCATCTTGGAAAGCTCATTAGTTTTATTCCGCATATCTGAGCTTTAGTTTTTTAAAAATGGGCCATATTTTCTAGCGGATACATTCACCCCCCCTCAGTATCCAGGCCTAGCACCCTAACAATTTCAAGAGAAGGTATCGCTGTTGAGCCTTCCAAAATAGAAGCTGTTAAGAATTGGAGCCGGTCGACGATCATGTCCGAAGTAAGAAGTGAAGAGGCGAAATCTCGCGCTGGTTCCTGAGCGGGCTGGTAATCACCAAGTTAGTGAACTGCAAGACAGGGAAACGGGTCAGAGGGCCCAGGGGGATTCCCTGGGGTGAAACCCTCTGACGCTCAAGTCAGTAGAGCAATGGTGGGAGCAGCGATAGGGAGGAGAAGGTGAAGGCGCGAGATCCCTCTCCACCAATGGGGTGAAGTGATCCGTGCTCAGGAATTGGGGGTGGATCAATGCCCTTTCGGACTTACCTTTCGCCGGAGGGTATCCCAGGTTTAAATAGTGTGCCGCCCTCTGGAGTCCTGCAAGCCGAGGGGTCTCCGGTGGAGGTTACGTCCTCGTCGTAGGCGTTTATGGCCTAATCGTGGGGGCGTTATCCTCGCGGGGAAGCCGGAGCTCCTGGACTTCTTGGCGCCCGGCCCACTGTGGACTCTAACGGCTGCAATGATAAACATTTTATCGGTCGTACCGAGATTAGAGGGGCCAGCCCTACTTGGGCAATAGGCCTAGCTCGGAGAGGAGATGGGTCGAACAGACCGGCTAGCGCTTCCCTCCTTCGTGCGGAGGGATAGCTCGTGCGCGGGTCTTCCTGTGACCTGACCGATGCTCGGGCTCTCCGAGCCTTGGGGCCGCCTAGGAGAGTTGTTTCCTCGAGCATTGTTTTATTGGGCTTTTCCAAGTGGGCCCTGTGGGCTGTCACTTGGACGAGCTTGCCTCGTCGGGCCCTGTTGGGTCTAGTTGGGTCAGCTCTTTGAGTGGGCTGTAGGAATCCCCCTCTCCACTTGTCCCCCTCCTACTCCCGAGCCAAGGGGGCTCGGTTGAGTAGTTTTTCGAGGCTTTGGACCGGCGTGGCTCGGGTGGGTGGAATCCATTCGGCGTTATGAAGCCACGTGTAGTGGTCGCCTGGGCTCGTAGTAATAATGATCTTGACGGATTTGAAATGAAGGGGCCCCCTTTTTCTTAGAGGTTGGAATGGCGCGCCGCCTCCCGCGAGGGTTTATAGGCGTAGGGCGCTGCTCGTCCTCCCAGCCCTTCTACGGTTTTTGGCCTTTCCTCCACTTCTTTGCTTCTGGGGCTCCTTGATGCGCCGTGAAGATACAGCGGGCGAGCGAGTTCTTGCGGCGGCATTTGAGGAGCTGGCGCGTATAACCGTGGAGGCGATCCGGAAACTTCTTTCTCCCCCGGAGTCTTCGGGCTCTCGTGAAGGTTCTTCTTCTAGCTTTATGGCGGATCTGCGCTCGAAAATCGAGCAGGTGAGGCGGGAGCCCGTCCCCAATCGTAGTGAGTTGGGGGAGGCTGATGTGAAGAAACTGGAGCATCGGTTTCGCCTGCCTCTCCAATATAGCTTTGCGGCTGTTGCCCCATACGAGACGAGCTTGGATAGCCGCACGGGCCATATCTGTACTTTTCTCCTGGCGTGGAAGAGCGGATTCTGCCTCCCCTTCGAGCCCTTGTTCTGAAGCTTCTCAATTTTTTTGTGTTGGCGCATGTCCAGCTGGTGGCCAACTCGTATCTTCTGCTGTCTGCCTTTCGGATCCTCTTCGCCTGCAGGGGGTTCCCCCGTCCCTGGATCTTTTTCATTATTTCTTCGAGCTGAAGGCACATCCGTCGGCGGGGAAAGGCTTCTACTTTATTCATGCGCGCAGGAATTGGAGTTGTATTCCGCTGGCGGCGAAGGATTCTTTGCACAAAGGGTGGAAGAGGTAATTTTTCTGGGTGAAGGCGGAAGCAGTGGATGAATCCTGGAGGTGCCAGGTTATGCCCAACTTCCATCCGAATCTTCTCCCGCCGCAGGAGGAGTTCCCCGCCGATGTGAAGGAATACGCCGTTCGCTTGTTGACAAATCGCCGGTCGACTGAGGAGCTGGTGAGGCTGGAGAACGTAGAGCAGCATCTGCTTACGCAGCTCAAGCCATCAGGTATCATCCTTCGGATCCTTCTGCGGGGTCGGAGGGTCACCTTTTCGCTTCTTAACCAAATCTTCTTCTTCATTGCAGACATCCGACGGGAACCTTTGGAAGAGGTCACCGAGGTCATCGATCTTGGGGATGACTCGGCGGCTGATGAGCCTGTCGTTCCCAAGCCCGGGATAAGGGCAAGGGGGTGGCCTCCGAGGGATCTTCGCGGCCAAGCGGGGCGAAGCGCAAGGATCCCATGGAGGGAAAATTGCGGGAAGCCGCGAAGGCCAAGAAACGGGCCAAGAAGGCTGGCCTTCCTACCGCTGCTGGGGGCGACTCTGGCTCGGCGGCGCTCCCCTCTCGGGGGCAAGATGGGGCCGACCCTTCCGAGCCAGCTCCCCCACCTACCAGGCGAGAGGGGGCCGAGGAGACTAGGGGCCCCTCAGAGGGTGGAGATGGGTCGGTTCTCCTCTCCCCGGGGATGGAGGGGGCCGGTGCTGAAGTAGCCGACGTCGAGACCGGGAGACCGGTCGAGGTTGGCGATGTCTCGGGCGGCGAGGAGCGGGCCGAGACAGATAGGGTTGGGGGTTCGCCTGCGAGGGCGTCGCAGCCCCAAGTGCTCGAAGTTCCCGGTGTGGTCGATCCCGTGGCGTCTGTCGAGGTTGGGGGTTCACCCGGGGAGGCGTCGCAACCCCAACCGACCGCGGCGCGCGGGGCGGTCGGCCCCGTTGCTCGAGCCGAACCTTCTGGCGGGGCACCCGGTGGGGAGCGGATCTCCTTACCGGAGGCCTTGGAGAGGCTCGGTGTTTCGGGCGACCTATATCGGGTTTGCCGAGAGGTTTCCGCAAGGACGAGGGGGGGAGACAAGCGCCACTCCCCCTCCGGAGTCCTCGACGTCCTCATGGAGGGCGGCCTAGTCATGGCTCGGTCGGCGGCCTTGATGGCGGAGACGTACGCCCGGACGGAGGCGGAGCGGTCGAGTCTCGCCTGGGCCCTCGGGGGGTGCGAGAGGAAACTGGCCCGCCTCAGCGAGGAGCATGAGGGGCTTCGACGGGAGTTCTCCGTGATCAGGGATTTGGCACAGGCTAGCCGGCTAGAAACCGAGGCACTGACTGAGCAGTTGGCTAAGGCCCGAGAGTCGCTCGAGAGGAAGGGAAAACTCTTGGAAGAGGAGCGTCTGCGTCACCTCGAGCTGGACGGTCGCTGGGAGCTCGAACGTGCCGAGCTACTGGACCGGGCGGAGGTAGCGGAGCGCCTTCGTTCCGTGGCCGAGGCGGACCGAGCCCGGGCAGAGAGGCGGTCGAGCGAAGCCGAGCGAGGGAGGGTCGAGGCAGAGGAACGCCTGACGGGGGCAGAGGAGAGTGCGGCCGAGGCAGAGTGGGCTTGGGTCGAGCTCGTTGGAAGGACGGAGCAGATCGAGGCGGAGATGATCGAGCGGTATAGGAGCTCGGACGCCTACTCAGCCGACCTGGAGAGAGCCGCCCAACCATATTACGAGGTAGCGCTTCGCCGAGGCGCCCGAAAGGGGTTTAAGCAGGGTTATCATCGGGCGGTGGACTACGTCGACGAGCAAGACTCCGGGATCGAGTTCCCTTTGGGCCAGAGCTATGACTCGGATGAGTCGGCTTCTAGCTCCTCTACGTCGGGCGGGGAAGATCCAGAGGGGTCTCCTCCGGCGGGGTCACCAACTCCGGACGTCTCGGGAGGGCTCGCGACCGAGACAGTTCTCGTACAGGCGAGGTCAGTGCCCGGGTCGGCCGTCACCGAGGGTGCTGGGGGTGACGCGCCCACTTCCGTCGCTCCGAGCTTCAAAGTGGGCCCGAGGCCTGATGTATTTTGCCTTATTTTGCCCCTGTCTCTTGTTTGTCTCTCTTTCCTCCTTTAGAGAGTTTCCTCTTTATGAGATAATGAATGACTTACTTGTTTGATCGCCATCCTTGCCGTGATTTGGTTGGCGTATCTGAAGTAGTTGGAGAGTGCCGATATGTCCTGCGTGATTTTCGCATGCTGATTTGGTAGGCTTCTGACGGGGCGTCTTTCCGTTCCCTCACGCTTTGAATGTCAGGCCGCTTCGTGAATCCCGCTGGGGCGGGAAACGAGGAGTTGGAGGTGACCGTTCAGGGGAGAAATCCTTTGGCGTGTTTCTCGAGGGTCGGAGGGCTCTTGGGAGTCTCGGAGCCAAGACAGGTAGGGGGTGCGCCAGTCGCTCGGGACGGCCGAGTCAACAGCGAGGAGCTCCGAGTCAATGCTCGGGCGTTCTAGCTCTTCGAGGAGGACCGATCGGGTACCTTCTGGGTCTAGGGAGGAGGCCAACCGAGAGAGGGCGTCCGCTCGAGAGTTTTCTTCCCGGGCTATTCGGACTACCTCGAACCCCTCGAATTGTTGGGCCAGGCTCCTGACCAGCTGGAGGTATTTGATCATGGGTGCCTCTCGAGCTTCGTACTCGCCGTTGACCTGGCTTGCGACCAGCTGAGAGTCGGTGTGGATCCTGACTCGCTCAGCCCCCAACCGCCGGGCCATGCGCGCTCCCGATATAAGGGCCTCGTACTCGGAAGCGTTGTTGGACGCCTGAAAGTTGAATTTCAAGGCGTACTGCAGCTCCACTCCTTCGGGGGATCTTAGGAGGATCCCAGCACCACTACCGACCGAGTTGGAAGATCCGTCGACGTACAGTTCCCAGGTTGGCCCGGGCATGGTCGGTAGTCTACCTTCGGTCGGGATGGTGCTTTCGGCGATGAAGTCGGCGAGCGCTTGACCTTTTATAGCTGAGCGCGGGCGATACGAGATGTCGTAGGCCCCAAGCATAATGGCCCATTTGACGAGTCGTCCCGAGGCCTCGGGGTGGGCCAAAATCCTCTTCAACGGTTCGCCGGTTAGCACGGTGACGGGGTGCCCCTGGAAGTAGGGTCGGAGGCATTTTACGGAGGTAACCAGCGCTAGCACGAGCTTCTCAGTTGCGGGGTACCTCCTCTCGGCCTCATTGAGCACCTTGCTGGTGTAGTAGACTGGTCTTTCGATTCCCGAGTCATTTCTGACTAGGACCGAGCTGACCGTTGATGACGTCGCCGAGAGACAGAGCAGCAAGACTTCGCCCAGCACGGGCTTGGAGAGCACCGGGGGTGAAACCAGGAACTCCTTGAGCTCGGCGAACGCTTTGTGGCATTCCTCATCCCATGCAAACGTAGCAGATGCCAATTTGGGCCCCCTCAACAGTTTAAAAAAGGGCAGGCATCGTTCGGCCGCACGGGACAAGAAACGGCTGAGAGCAGCGACACGCCCCGTCAGACGCTAGACGTCCTTAATGCAGGCGGGCGGGCGCATGTCCAGGATGGCCTGGACTTTGTCGGGGTTGGCTTCGATCCCACGCTGAGTGACCAGGAAACCCAGGAACTTCCCGGATCTTACTCCGAAGGCGTACTTGGCAGGATTGAGCTTCATGTTGTACTTCAATAGGACGCCGAAGGTTTCAGCGAGGTCGGTGAAGTGGTCCTGGGCCTTGGGGGTCTTGACGAGCATGTCGTCAATGTAGGCCTCGACGTTCCGACCTAGCTGCTCCTCGAACATGTGATTGACCAGTCTTTGATATGTGGCTCCGGCGTTCTTCAACCCGAAAGGCATCCGGGTATAGCAGTACACGCCGTAGTCGGTGATGAAGGCGGTCTTTTCGACGTCTTCAGAATTCATTCTGATCTGATGGTAACCCGAATAGGCATCCAGGAAGCTGAGCATCTCGTTGCCTGATGTCGAATCGACCAGTTGGTCGATGCTGGGCAAGGGATAGCAGTCCTTAGGGGTCGCCTTATTCAAGTCGGTGAAGTCCACGCACATCCACCACTTGCTGGAAGCCTTTGGTACCAGGACGACATTGGCTAGCCACGTCGGGTACAGGACCGGTTTAAAAAGACCAGTCTCTTGCCCCTTGGTGACCTGCGCCTTGATCATCGTCTGCTTCTCGGGTGCGTGCTTCCTTCGGCGCTGCTGCACGGGCTTCATGGTGGGGTTGAGGTTGAGTCTGTGCATCACGGTCTCCTCTGGTATCCCAGGGAGCTGATCGTCGGACCAAGCGAAGACTCGGATGTACTCAGAAAGAAATTTCTTATATTGCTGTTGTTCCTCGGGTGGTAGGTCGGCTCTGATCCTTACTCCTAGGGTCGGGTCATCGTTTAGGAAAATTGTTAGCAACTCGCCACCTGGCTCAATGGTTGCGGATTTTTCCTCGACTTCCCGGGGGCCCTTATCATTCCCGCCCGGCCTCGTGGCCTCCACCGAGATATTATAGCACCTTCGGGCCGTGGCCTGGTTACCTCGGATTTCCCCTACCCCGTTTTTGGTGGGGAACTTCATTTTTTGGTGATATGTAGATGGTACTGCCTTGATCCGGCTGAGGATTCCCCGGCCGAAGATGGCGTTGTACGCTATCATCCCTTTGATCACCATGAAGTCTACCATGACCGTAACGGTTTTGGGTGGGGTGCCGAGGGTAACCGGCAGGCTTAGGGCTCCTTCGGGGAGAGTGGCCAGGCCGTTGAACCCACAGAGGGGCGTTCGGACCGGGCGGAGTTTGGATGGAT
Source organism: Amorphophallus konjac (assembly GCA_022559845.1). Taxonomy (NCBI): domain Eukaryota; kingdom Viridiplantae; phylum Streptophyta; class Magnoliopsida; order Alismatales; family Araceae; genus Amorphophallus; species Amorphophallus konjac. The sequence continues at coordinate 268,708,854 of CM040127.1, forward strand.
CCTCTCCCATTTTGAGGAAACACTCATAAGACAATACATCAGGGGCACTTCCATTGTCCACAAGAATCCTATCTACGTTACAATGGTTTATAGTGGCCGTGATTACGAGGGCATCATCATGCGGGGTGCTCAGCCCCTCCAGGTCTTGATCGGAGAAGACTATGACTTGGGGCGGGGCCTTGGGTGGCTCTGGGGCTCGGCTCGCCCACTCGGCATGACGCTTCCTTCCACGGCTGCTGTCGCCTCCTGATGCTATTCCTCCGGAGATGACGTTGATGTGAACCCCTCGGGGGGCGTTGTCGATCTCTTCTGCGGCGTCTTGATCTTCTCTGCGCTCGGCAGTGAACCGAGCCAGGTGCCCCAGGCGGATGAGGCGCTCGATTTCATCTTGGAGCTGGTGGCAGTCACCGGTGTGATGCCCATGATCGCCGTGGAATAGACAATGTCTGTCTCGCTTGCGGTTTTTCGACCTCATCGGCTCGGGCCGATGGAGGAGTCCCGAGTCTTCGACGTCTTCATAGATTTCATAGATCGGTGCGGTTAACGGGGTGTACCGCTCGTACTTCCACTTCCGTTCTCCATCTCGATTTCGCTTCTTTCCCGAGATAGGATTTGGCTCGGGGCCCCGCTTCTTGTCCCCCTCCCGACCCGAGCCGGTTGTGTCTCGGCAAGCGCTGAGTACTTCTTCGCACTCGGCATGGCGCAAAGCCAGAGTCACTAGCTCGGCAAGGGTCAAGGGAGGGTGGAGGATAAGTTCACGGCGGAGGTTCTCATCCCGGGTACCCCCGGTCAGTTCGGTTGTGGCTGAGGCCACGTCCAGGCGGGGGATTCGGAGGGCTTCCGATTTAAATCGGTGGACGTAAGCCCGGAGCCTTTCCCCTTGTGCCTGTTTAAGGGCCAAGAGCCCCGCTACCGACCTTGGGGGGGAACTTCCGGTGAAGCTCTCCTTGAAGACTCGCCCGAATTGCTTGAAGTCTCAGATGGATCCGGGGGCGAGGGCCCGGAACCACGCTTGAGCGCCCTGGACCAGAGTGGTCACGAAGGCTCGGCACTTGATGGGGTCCGACGCTCCGTGTAGAGTCATCAGGGCGTCGAAGCTATCATAATGGTCGGCCGGGTCGCCCTGGCCGTCGTAAAGCTTGAAGGTTGGTATGGGGGCTCTGGGAGATACCTCTGCCTTCAAGATATACTCGGAGAACGGGGATTTCTCCTCGTCTTCCGGGGAAGAGGCCTTCTGTAGGGCGCGAAGGGCGCGCTCCTGCTCAGCGAAGCGCCTTTCGAAATCTCGCAGCCGGAGGGATAACTCCGGTTGCTATCGTGCCGTGGGGCTGGGGGGAGCGTCTTGGCGGTCTCCCAGAATGTCAGCTTCCGGATCTGGCCGTTGCGTCCCCCGCCTTCCTTTCCTCGGCGTGGAGGAGGCCTCTTGCTCCGGAGGCGGAGCTTGCGAGGGTCCTCCGACCCTGTTACGAATGAGCTGCTGGCCGCGGAGGGTGAAGCGGCCCCCAGCTGTGTGCTGGGACGTACTCCTGCGGGGGGGGGGGGGGCTCCCTGACGGGGCACGGGACCTTGCATCCCTGGCCGCCTGGGTCTTCATGAGTTCCACGAGGACATCCAGTTTGGCGTTGAGGGCTGGAAGGCTTCGGCGCCACCGTAGGGGGGTAGCCCCACCGCCGAGGGGGGGGTGGTGGTCCGTCGGCGGGGATGCTGGCGTTGGAGGGAGGGTTCTGTGAGGCCCTGGAAGGGCCATCCCCTGCTGCTACCATGGCCTTACCCCTTTCGCCGGCGGACCTCCTCCCTGAGCTCCTTCTCACCATGTTGGCTCTTCGTGCGTTTCCCACAGACGGCGCCAGATGAAGAGGTGAAATCTCGCGCTGGTTCCTGAGCGTCGTGGTAATCACCAAGTTAGTGAACTGCAAGACAGGGAAACGGGTCAGAGGGCCCAGGGGGATTCCCTGGGGCGAAACCCTCCGACGCTCAAGTCAGTAGAGCAATGGTGGGAGCAGCGATAGGGAGGAGAAGGTGAAGGCGCGAGATCCCTCTCCACCAATGGGGTGAAGTGATCCGTGCTCAGGAATTGGGGGTGGATCAATGCCCTTTGGACTTACCTTTCGCCGGAGGGTATCCCAGGTTTAAATAGTGCGCCGCCCTCTGGAGTCCTGCAAGCCGAGGGGTCTCCGGTGGAGGTTACGTCCTCGTCGTGGGCGTTTATGGCCTCATCGTGGGGGCGTTATCCTCGCGGGGAAGCCGGAGCTCCTGGACTTCTTGGCGCCCGGCCCGCTGTGGACTCTAACGGCTGCAATGATAAACATTTTATCGGTCGTACCGAGTTTAGAGGGGCCGGCCCTACTTGGGCAATAGGCCTAGCTCGGTGAGGAGATGGGTCGGACAGACAGGCTAGCGCTTCCCTCCTTCGTGCGGAGGGATAGCTCGTGCGCGGGTCTTCCTGTGACCTGACCGATGCTTGGTCTCTCCGAGCCTTGGGGCCACCTAGGAGAGTTGTTTCCTCGAGCATTATTTTATTGGGCTTTTCCAAGTGGACCCTGTGGGCTGTCACTTGGACGAGCTTGCCTCGTCGGGCCCTGTTGGGTCTAGTTGGGTCAGCTCTTTGAGTGGGCTGCAGGAATCCCCCTCTCCAAGAAGTTTTCTAGGTCTGGCTGGATATTAGAAGAGATTTATCAAAAATTTCTTAAAGACCGCTGTTCCTCTGACTAGACTTACAAGAAAGGAGAATCCATTTATATGGTCGAAGGACTGCCAGGAGAGTTTTCAAACTCTTAAAGAACACCTTGCCACTACACCAATATTAACATTACCCACTGAAGGTGGTGAATTTGAAGTCTATACGGATGCGTCTGACATTGGGTTAGGGTGTGTCCTTATGCAAAATGGAAAGGTGATTTGTTACTCATCAAGACAGCTGAAGCATCATGAAGAAAATTACCATGTGCATAATCTGGAATTAGCTGCGGTTATATTTGCATTGAAGATTTGGCAACATTACCTTTATGGGGAGAAATTCACTATATTTTCAAATCATAAAAGTCTGAAATATCTTTTTACCTAGAAGGAGTTGAACATGCGACAACATAGATGGTTGGAGTATCTCAAGGACTTTGACTTCACTATTCAATATCATCCAGGGAAAGCAAATGTTGTAGCTGACGCTCTTAGCAGAAGACCGATGGCAGCACTATCAAGCCTCAGAGAAGGTATAACTTGTCTTATCAAAGATTTTTCTCACTTAAATCTTGATATTGATAGGGAAGAAGATGGATGTATAATTGCCAATATAAGATCTCAACCTACATTAATTGAGGATATAGTCGAATTGTAAGAGAATGATCCTACATTGATGGAAATCAAGGATAACATTGATCAAAGACTTGAATTCTCTATCTCACATGATGGACGATTATCATTTAAGGATAGAATTTGTGTGCCGAATCATGTGGACACTAAGAAACTGATCATGGAGGAAGCGCATAAATCAAGGTATGCTATTCACCCTGGTGCTACCAAGATGTATCAAGACTTGAAAAGAAACTTTTGGTGGCCCAATATGAAAAGAGAAGTAGCGAAATTTGTATCCCGCTGTCTCACTTGTCAACAGATAAATGCAGAATATTTAAAACCTGCTGGGAAATTACACCCCTTAAATATTTCCGAATGGAAGTGAAAAAGTATAGGGATGGATTTTATCATGAGTCTACCTAGGACAAAAGGAGGACATGATGGTATATGGGTAATCATAGACCGATTGACTAAATCTGTACAATTTCTACCAATCAAGAGTCGATGGTCTGTGGAGGTACTAGCAGCATTATACATGAAGAAGATTGTCAAATTACATGGTGTCCCAGTCACCATCATATTTGACCAAGATCCTTGATTTACATCACAATTCTGGAAGGGTCTGCAACATTCTTTAAGGATTCGATTGAATTTTAGCACTGCATTCCATCCACAAACTGATGGTCAAACTGAAAGGATAAATCAAGTGGTGGAAGATATGCTTAGGGCATGTGCTATTGACTTTGGAGGAAGTTGGCACGATCACTTGTCTCTAGTGGAATTCTCATACAATAATAGCTATCAAGTTAGTATTCAGATGGCACCATTTGAAGCTTTATATGGCAGAAGCTGTCGTTCGCTTATTTGTTGGAATGAAGTAGGAGAAAGGTAATTTCTTGGTCCCGACATTATTAGGGATACTACCGAGAAGATAAAGCTTATTCGGGAAAGACTTCATATGTCCCAAGATAGGCAGAAATCATATGCTGATAATCGAAGGCGCGACTTGAAATTTCAAGTAGGAGACCATGTATTTCTTAAGGTTTCTCCAGGTCGGGGTATTCGAAGATTTAGTATTAAGGGCAAGCTTACTGCAAGATTCATTGGCACCTTTGAGATTCTTGAAAGGGTTTGTGAAGTTGCATATAGAATAGCTTTGCCGCCGCAATTATCCAAAGTTCATGATGTATTTCACGTCTCAATGCTCAAGAAGTATGTAGCTGATCCATTCCATGTCATTACTTACGACAACTTGGAAATAAAAAAGGACTTAACATACGAGCAAAAGCCATTCAGCGAGAAGTACGTCAACTGCGGAATAAAACTATTCCTGTGGTCAAGATCCAATGGATAAAAGCAGGAGAAACATGGGAAACAGAAGAAGCTATGCGCAAAAGATTTCCAAAATTATTTGAATGTTAGTACACTCTCCACTAATCCATGCATTGAATTTGGGGATAAATTCTATTTAAGTGGGGGAGGGTGTAACACCCGAGAACTTTCTAAGAATTTTTCAGATTAAAAATATAATTATAGTAATTATTTAAGCATTTAATGGGCTATAAAAAGTAATATGGTGAACTAAATTTAATTAATTTGGACTTACACTAATATAAGAGGATTAGGCCCATATAATAAACCCAATAGGCCCAAAAGGATTGTTTTGGACCTTAGCCCATGTTCTAGAAGCTAGGAATGAACTTAATCACGGAATAAAGAAGATAATTACTCTTTGGAATATAAATAAAAGGATAATATTGGGGATAATAACAAAAGAGTTTGAAGTATTTCAAATTCGGTGCCCACAGCATAAAACGGTCTATCGCGAGACCGCTAACGGAAGTAAACGGTTGCCAAAGGATCGCTAACGATCTGCAGATTCACTGAGAGAGGGAAAACGTGAAAAGGTGGGATTTTTCATGTCCAAGTCATCTAGGATCGACCCTATCAGCTAATTAGATAAGTTTAGAAGGATTGTAGATCGAATTCAAAGTCTAATTGGGACTCTAGGTTCGTTCTAATCCTTAAACCCTAGCTAAATCCTATAAATAGATCCCAGATTTGGCCTGTGCGACCCTTACTTTTGGCTCGCGTGGAACTCAGATAAGGAGGATGAATTAGTGGTAAGTTTCTTCTAGGAATTTATTTATTTTAGTTAGAACTAACTACTCTCCAATTTTCTTGCTAGGATATCAACCTACAGGAAGTTAGAGTCTTCTAAAGTTGCTGATTCTACCTTAATAACTCAGGAATTAGTGCATCCGACCCAGGAAGATCAAGGAAATCGGAGCCCTAAAAAAAGTATTTAGCAAAACTGTCTTTAGAACTTTATGTTCCCCTTCATATCTTATATCTACCCTCAAAATTTCACGTCCATAGGTCAATGGAATCAGGAGACAGAGGGACGTGAAGTTGCTGGTTTAGCACAAGAAAGTGCAGGAACTAGGGCTTGATTCTAATCAGAAGTTCAAAGTCTAGGAGCATTATTAAAGGTAGGTTATCTCATGAAAGGCTCAAACTTTATGTCAGCAATAAAATTCCTCTTGTTTCATTCATTTTCATGCATTATATCTTGAGAATTTCACGTTTTTACTAGGACTATGCATCTAGTTTAGTCTTCATACATAATACTGAGCCTAATGAAGAGAAAAATGGAATTCCTTGTTGTTCATACAAACCTATGCATATAGTTGGCCTATAAACAATCTATCATGATTATGGAAGTTTATAAATGTTCATTTCCATGCATGATGTATCTTAGATTAGAATTTTATGTTGTTTTCATTGAACTCAATTTTACACAGGAAGAAACGGTCTTTCTCTCGACCGCCAGGGAAATCTAGCTGTCGTACGATAGACCGCTAGCTAGAGATTAACGGTATTGTATTTGACCGTTTTATGTTTCTGATTTTTATGATATTGGTAACCCAAACCATATTGCAGAATTAACCATAGTTAATATATATTAAACCTAGTTAACTAAGTTTATTCCTGTTTTAAGTACTGGTTTTATATACTTAGTTGATTACATTGTTTATCATAATGGATTTCATGTTTTTATGTACGTTTGGTATTATTTTAACTTATGTTAATTTGTGTCCAAATTCATATATTTTGTAATAAATACATGTTTCAAATGATAGATGATTCATGATCACTGTTTTAACATGGTTTTACATGATTCTCTTTCTCTTCTAAGTGTCATTTTTATAAGTACATGGCACATATCTCGGTATGTTGTCATTAGTTACACTTTTGCACATTAGGAACACAATCTTGGACATGATGACCTCTCCTTTGGATATTCCTTCCAACGGACTAGGAAATCTTATTTCAAGGCCTCCGTAAGACTCCGTGAGCCTGGGATTCCCTCCAGGACGTCGAGCTGGTTGTACTATTAAAGTCCAATTATCTAGAGGGCACTTATACCAAAGTTTAAATTTTGGACCTTAGCGGCCATCTGGTTGACCGCCAGAGTCTGCTAGCGGCCATTCACTAGACCGCTAACGGATCCTTAACGGTTCTCCACTAGACCGCTAAAGACTCCAGATGTCCTGTTTTCAAAATATCGAATTGTCTTCATTAACGGTCCAGAACTTGACCGCCATAGTCAAGAAATGGTCCGGTAAACGACCGTTAATATCATGAGTTTGATTAACCCGGGGTTTGACTTAAGGGTTGATTTTCCTATATTCCTAGATGGTCCAATTTATTATCTAGAACCTGTCATATTATTCCAAAGATATCTAAATAATTTAGAGAGTTAAAGAATGTACTGTTATGCTGCCGATTTATTTTCATGGCATAACCTAGTTGTTAAATGCATTTATTGAAATCTCTTATTCTCAATAGAAGAATTCTTATTCTTGGTTACCTTATGATGGAACTATAGTTGAAATTGTACGTTCTTGGCCATATTATTGTTATAAATGTGAAAGTAGCTTGATTTATACTTGAAGATGCAGTTCGAGCACTGATTGTGTTCAAGGGCTCTATGCTAGTCCCCTCGGCTGATTGTCGGAAACATACTATATAAATCATGGGGTATGATGTTACTGGCGTCGCATTACGTTGGGAGTACTTTCTTTATAAATAAGTGAAAAGCCACGGAGCATGGATGAATATCCACATTAATTCATGAAGTACTTGTTACTAAGTGAAGAACGCATTCTTACTTGTTACAAGACTTTCTAGTGCATAGCCTTCATGGTAATGAAAAGTATATTTTTGTTACATTCTTGTTCATGAAAGGCCATAATTATATTCTTGCTTGATCATACTTGCTCAATCATATTCTCAATCTATCTTGTTACTTTGGCTTTATTCGCATGATTCATCATATTGCATGATTTATCTTATTCTCTAGAGCTAAAACATTAATTACTTTAATATTTCCAATCATGTTGATACGAAGATACTTACTGGGCAAGTGTGCTCATTACCCTACTTTCCTATCTTTTTCAGGAAATTCTAGTCGGTCGAATTCTGATTACTCCGGTGATGGATCCGAGAGCGATTGAAGGATACGTGACTCGAGAGAAGCCATAGTTATCAAAAGTCTAGTCGAGTCATGATGTAATCTTTATTTTTCTTGAGTCTAGAAGGAGAGTTAAAAGATCTTATTGTACTTTGGGAATTATTTTATGAAGAAATAAAATTGAAAGTTTTTAGTGAATTATATTGTGTAATTACTCTTATGTGATTGTCTTGCGCTCTGATTATATTGCTTGCTCGAGACGTACTAGCCGACTGTTCACATTCCCGATTGTTTTCGCTGCATAATCTCGGGACGTGACAATGTGGTTCTGATGAACCTGTAATTTGAGTTCCCCATCATCAAAAACAGTGATAATTCCATGGGAGTATTGATCACACGGATATGCCGTTAAGTCGTTTAAGGCTTGGAACGACGGTTTCATTTTCTGAGTTGATACGTGGACAAAGGGGCTTCGGCTTAGTGTCAGCTCAGAGAAATAGATTCCTGACCTAGTCTGGATGATTTAGCAATATTATCCTTGATTAATTTCTAATTTTAGTTTGTTTTAATTTTTCTTTTAACCCAGCATGCATCATGTAGGACTTTGAGATGAATGTTGAAAATCCTCATATTAAGACAGTAATGAGGGCCGCTCGCTCGTTATTTGAGTTGACATGAGATATTCCATTCTCAAGTGAGTACTATTTTCTCTTTGAGGCCACACAAGCTAGTTCCTTGAAAGCATCTTTTGACTGGATTCTTATCCCTTTTCTTTTTTTTCTCACAAATCCACCTTGATTGTAGCACGTCCACATTGGCTGGTAACTGCTCTCTAATGGTGTCTCTCCTTTCGTGCCCTCGTGCACATTTTTTAGCTTAGTCTTTCATCAAGACAATCGTTGCTTTCTCGTAATAATCTGAGGTTGTTTCACTCAGAACCGTGGAAAGATTTCCAACACTTAGTGTCGGAGGCGTGTCACATCACACCATGACATCTACTTTTCAGTCCATTTTTCACTTCATTCCACTTCGTTACACTTTCACCCCATTCATTTCTCCTACGCTTCCTTCCGTCTCACTCCCTTGCAAAGCAGATGCCAAGGCGGGATAACTATAGACACGCCAAAATTGATGCTATGTTGAGTAAATTTCATGTCACAATGTAATGCCCAAAGTGGACTTCATTACTGGCTTAATATAAGGCTTTTTCTAACTTTTCTGAATTTTTCTCGAATTAGCGACCGCCTTCTGGGCGTCATTTAACTGACGACTGTATGAGTGTCGTTATTTAGATAAGAGACGACCTCTTGCGCGGGTGCCATTTCCTAGTTTTACGATTTCCATAAAAAATTAAAATTCAAAGAATTAACGTCCTATTGAGCGGGCGCTTATTAATGAACGCCTCTCTACGCAGGCGCTGTTTCTTATTTTCAAAATATGGAAAGTCCATTATTTCTATAATTTACTCAGGAATTAGTGACAGTCCCAACGGCTGCCTTTTTTATTGACGCCAGTGAAGCAGTCGCCATTTTCCATTCCGTGTCCAGCGTGTCTGCAACTTCCTTCATATGGTGTTCCTTCTCCATTTTGGTTCCAAGCTCTTCTGAGGAAAGTATCCACGACCAGGGATTATTTTCCTTATTTTAATCCCATTAGAATAAGGTTTTAAACCCTATAAATCTCCCCTCTTTTGGTTGACTGCGGGGATCCTTTTTTTAGAGAGTACACAGAGCTTCTGAGAGTCTGCAGAGAGCTTCCTCGAGAGTTTACTGTGTTCACTAACGATTTTGCAGGTTCACGTTACAAAAGAGGGCATAGTTCTCTTATACTCTTCCCGCGCTTGCAGCAGCTCTCCCTCTTCTTACGGCTGGGCTCTCGGCTCTCTCTCTCCTTTCTCCTTGTCGCAGTAGTGTAGAAAGGGCTATCTTCCATATTATTCCCCCCAATCCCTTAGTTTATTTTTCTCTATTTTTTGTATACACATCCCTCATCTCTAGCTATCTCGCTAGAGTATCTAGCATCATATCATATTTGCATATTTTGCACACATATTATACCACCTTTTACTCCTTCTTAAGGGGTTTTAAAAAAACAACACACAAGGTGTGTTCATGCCCATATTGCATATTGTTATTTCTATTGAGTATTGATACTACATATCTTTTGGCTGATCCAGATTTCTTGTCTTTGATTGTTTTATTTTTAAGGGTAATCAAGAATAAAAACCTCATTCATCGGCCGACCGGTAGAAGGAAGAAGTTGAACTCACATCCGCACCTGCTCACAACTTAGCGATCACTTTCTCCTTTTGAGGTAACCCCTCTGGCGATCATACTTCAACGTAGCATCACATGCTCCCTTCCCCACCTTTTTCTTTCTTAGTTATCACTTATCTCTTTCTTTTAAATTAAAAAATTAAATCTTCTTTCTTCTTTTGAAAAATCTATGTGGCACGTTCACACTTTCACCAAAGAAGTGATGGGAACTGTGTCATGAAGTAAAGGTCTAGTTAACTCTATTTAAAGAATTCTGAGAAAAATAAAAATAAAAGGCAGAGCAATAGCTGAAGTTCATTGAGAAATCATGTCCCTTTACCCAAGAAGTGACGTGGATAGTCATGATGTCACAAGCCACCTCTGTTCATGATTGAGATAGGATGGTGAGTAAAACTCTGAGTAACTGGGGAGTCTGGCATCTAATCAATGTCTCTCCTCATATCAAAGGAGCAAACTGAACCTGACTGTCCTTGAAAAATAAGTAAAATGAAAAATATGTGAAAAAGAAACTAAATTTCAAAAGGCTAACCCTAAAAAGAATTCTTTACCTTAAAATGTTTATCTTCAATACTAGCTAAAACTGTTTCTTGGGGTGTCTCTTGAAATCATAAAGTAAGATGAAAAGGAAAGGGGGCAAGGACTTTGATCTTAAAAAATCTATTTTAGCTCTATTAAATATACTAGAACATATTTTCAGGGTTTTTACATTTAGATTTTGGGCTTATAAACTTTGCACCATTAATGCAAAATAATGGTCTTGAATAACATTGCTCTAAAAGGAGAGTGTTACTTTTTAAGAAATGAAAACCCGCGTATGTGAGCTATGTCAGATGCCTCGTGCTTTTTTTGCACCCCCACTTCCTCTACTATTCAGTGCCTTTAACACCAGCCTACTTGATCAGTTGCTCAAACTTCATCTCAACTGTAGTTCTATGTCTCTGCTCCAGCTCTAGTGTACATGATCTCTACACCTTATACCTTGACTGTCTGTTTGAGTTTTTGATGATGTCAAAGGTGGAGAGAATGTGGAGTTGATAATGTGGAGTCATTGGTGTCATTATGTTATTGAGTCTAGTCTCTAAAGAGAATGTGAAGTCAGAAAATGTTTCAAGGGAACATAATAAAAAGTCTTGATAAAATATCTTAAGGGAGGGATAAAAAGGGAGAGAATTTGGAGAGAACAAAAAGTCAATCTGGAATTATTACTACTATATTAATTATTGCTGCTTTCTCGCATTGTTGCGCAAGCTTTGAAAGAAATTATGCCTTGAATGAAATTGTGCCTCGATTGCAAAACTATTTTTTTATCATGTTTGCTTGCCTAACTTGAATGTTGATTTTAATGTAAGCAATGACTCATAGTTGTCATCATTAAAAATGGGCAGAATGTTATGCCTCTGATTTTGATGATGTCTAGCTAACTATGACTCATTGATTTATTGAGTCATGAATGTGAAGAAATAATGGGTATTATTTGAAGAATCAAATTCAGATTTAAGGCCCAAGTATGTTCAATTTCATAACATTCTGCAGGCCTAACAGTCCAGAAGATTGGGTCACTGCCAAGAAAAAGTAAGCTAAACAATCGGGTGAAAACAAAGGTAAGGCAAGTTAAACAGATCTGTGAGAGTATGTCGACACACCTTGGAAGTGTGTCGACCTATATTGTCAGAATATGAGAAGGCGTGTCGACACACATCAGAAGTGCGTCGACGCATGAAGTGTTTCAGGAAGCAGGCTTGGCCCGAGTGTTCCGAGTGTGTCGACACACCTTGGAAGTGTGTCGACCTACAATGGTTCACCAGAACAATTTAGTTCTATCAGTGGTCAGGGTGTGTCAACCTAACCCTCATGGTAGGTCAACCTAACTGGTGAACTAGTATCCATTAACAAAGTCACATGAAGGCTGAGTCGACGCAGTGGAGCTATGGCATCGACACAGCAGCAGCATCAGGCGTAGAAGCATGCACAAGCAAGCAACAATAGTGCAAGCAACAATAGCAGCAACAGATAGCAGCATGCAACAACAACATCTAGCAACAACAGTAGTAACAAGTGCAAGCACAAAGCCAGTAGCAGCAGCAACAGTCAACAGCCAGCAGCATCAACAGCAGCAAGGCGATATGAAGGATGAGTCAATGCAAGGATCCAGAGCGTCGACGCAGCAGAAGAAGAGGAGAAGATCCAGTGGATCTATTCTCTAGGCCATGAGAAGGTTGAGTCTACACAATGAGCTTATGGCGTCGACACATCAAAGTTATCCAGCTAGTGTTGATTTTATTTTGCCTATCTATCTTTTCTTTGGGGTTTTGAATGATGAAATGACAAGCAAGTAATCAAAGATCCGCTCTTAACCTATAAACATGTGATCATGAACCTAGGCAATCAAAGCTAGCTCTAGCATGAGCATGCTATCTCGCTCAAACTACGCTAAAGAAAAGGGAAAACACACGCCGGGGCGTGGAGCAAAAGAGTAAATAAAACACACCACAAGTGGTGGAGCAAGCAAGAAAATAAAAGAGATATGTGATGAAAGAGAAAGCTAATGCCCAAGACTAAGGAAAGATGTGATCGCCACCAAAGTAAAAACAAGCCAAAGACCTGTAAATACCTTGAAAATAGGTGGATGAAGCACCCGCCCACGGGAGAGAAAACCAAAGAGAACCTGCAGGTCAGCTAGAAATAATGGCCAGGACCCTGTGCGTTACTTGGAAAGTAACGGCCACCCGATAGACCGCTAGGAGAAGATGACGCGCCTGCACCAGACCGTCAGATAACCTGCAGTAGCAAAGTGTAGATTCTTTTAACTCCAACTCCTCCAGCCGGCTAGAAGACTTGGGCCTCGTACTGGTGAACCTGTAAACCTGCCAAAGATGTAGAAGACACGAACAAAACAACCCAAATTAGCCCTTTCAATAATATAGCATCAATTCTCAAAGAACTTAAGGACATCAAAAGGAAATGGGATTACCGGGGAGTTTTTAGTTTTTTAACCCCTCTGGGCGTTTTCAAACGATTAGGAGGATGTTTGGATGCTTAGAGAACAGTGAGAAAACGTGGAGAAAGAGGAGGGACAATGCTTTGATTGTGGAAAAACCAGGGCAGAACTTAAGCATGCAATGAACTTGAAAGACTAAAACCAAAGTACTCCCTTGATTATGAGATGGATGAACGTGGGAAGCAGTTCCTCTTGGATGAAGATGGCTCCTGAGTTCGGCAGTACTTCGTCGTGAATTTCAAAATCCTCCTCTCTTGGGCCATGAAGTCAAGGGTTCTATTTATAGACCCTCAAACTCTTAGGTCGAGTAGAGGATAATCCAGCAAGATAAAGGGATAACTCTTAGCAAATCCTCGAAGATAATATCACCAAGAATCTATAGAAACAAACAGAAGGTTCTGAGGATCAGATTTGAAAGAGATATCGTCAATCCAAACCCTTATCTTCGGCCATGGAGTAGCAGAGAAAAGGCCTGAACTGTCAGGACTCTCTGAAGGAAGTAACGGCTGCACGATAGACCGCCACTTGGAAATAACGCACCAAGGAACATCCGTCACTATCAACCTTATCCCTAAAAGATAAGATCAACGGGAAGAAGACCCAACAAGTTGGACTCTTCAAGGAAGCAACGGCCAAGGCATAGGGCGTCAGAATGAAACAACGGCTGCACGACAGACCGTTATTATCAACGTGTAATCAAAAGGATAAGCTTTAAAACGGGGCCTTAAGCCTTAGGACTCTTCAAAGAGTAACGGTCCAGGACCCATCCGTCAGAATGAAACAACGCGCCTAGGACCGACCGTTATTATCATTGAGGTTCAAAAATGAAATGAGGGGCTTGCTAAGATTCTTCCAATGAAACGCCACCAGGAGCCATATCCGATCAAAGAGTTCAGACCCAAGAAATAGGCTTCAACTAATCAAGAGACTCAATGAAGAGCGAACAACTCAGAGCATCATATAGAATGAATAAGGAGATGACCCGACTTATTGGGTATAAAACGGGTCTCAACAGATGCCCCTCCTTAACGTCCTCTTTGCAGGGGAACGAGCGGAGGTGAAGCGAAAGCGAAATGGAACATGGAGATGAAGCGGAGTGGATCAAAAAGAGGGCGTTAAGGTAAACGACACCCGTTCTCAACCAACAAGCGATAGGAATTTTTTGGAAAGCTTCAAAACTGATCACAAGGAAATAGCCAACCAAAGGATGCAAGTCTGGAGGAGCTAATAACTAAGGAAAGGAAACACGGCTAGCCGCCGGAGGCAACGGAAAGAACAAGAGACTAAACTCCAGACAGGAATCTTCAGCCAACCAGATCAAGTGAGCAGATCGAAGGAAAACCTTCTAATTCAGAGTGGAATGATTCTCCTTATCCGAGATCAAGAACACAGCTATTCACCATCACCGAGACACTTCGAACAGATGAAGCACATGAACGCTCAAAGAATGCGTATGATGCATGCTGGGCTAAAGGAAAAGAAATCTTCAAAACAAAATGCAAAGAAAGATAAAAATAGAAAATACTCGAGAATAGTATTGCTAGACCAGAGAAATTAGGGTCAGGACACCATCTGCAACCACGGCGTGCAAGATAGAACCATCGTCCCCAAACTTATTCGAATCTAACGGCCTATCCAACGATTAAACATGTGAACTTAGATCATCATCATTTTTATTTAAGGGGAACATCAGATCCTGGAACACATGAATGACCAGCCGGTTCTCGAGATAATATGTCATAGATAACATATAGTAATGCATTAAGTGATAAGGAACGAGATACAAATACCTGACTCACCTTCCGGACGGACGGTAAAGCGCGATTTTATTCACAAATTCCTTCATAAAAGATAGGTTAGCCAAAAAAATAAATATGATCATGAATCAAGGCATAACCATTTGTACATGCGAGAAGCATCAACAATGATCATTTTGACAGAATATGGGATCATTTTGACATCAAATAGACCATTTAATTCATCAAGAAACTTGCAAGTTTGTAACGGTCTGATGAAAGGGCGTCACATCAAGTAACGGACCATCCCTAGTCCGTCATAAACCAGGCGGTTCACATTCTTCAATAAAACAGTCCAATCATATGTAACGGTCACATCCAGACGCGTCAGAAGGATGTAACGGCTAGACGATAGACCGTCGCATTTCCTGAGCATTCAAAAAAATAACCGAACGGTCATAGCCCTTTCATTCAACATTCAACGCCCCAAAACCCAAACCGAGAGAAACCACCGGCGACCACCGCCCCCACCACCATAATGGCCGGCGACGAGGCTCCCCAGCCACCACCACAGAGGAGGGAGAGAGGGAAACGGATGGCCATACGGCGGTTCCACCGCCGTCTCGAACGGGAAGTGATCCCGCTGGTCACGGAAGAGGAAACGGCGAGGAGAAACCCAAGAGAAGAAGAAGAAGCTCCCACGGTCGTGGAGGACCAAGGGGAAGCCCCATTGGGTGCAGAGGAACCCAAAGAACCAGAGAAGAAGAGGAAGAGAGGCATGGACCGTGAGGTAGGTCCCCTCGCCCTAATTTCAATTTCTATTTTTTTTGTGTTTTTTATGAATGCATGTGGGATTAAAAGGGTAGAAATGGGCCCATGAACCCACTAGGAAAGATTGTAGGCCATTTGGCCATAGTGGGCAACCACGGGAGTGCAAAGGAAAAGAGTCCCAATAGCAGACAATGTGACGGTCCTGCCAGCGACCGTCACACGTCTGACGCGCCACCATGAGTGCGTCAGAGACAAGTAACGCCCTACCCCAGGGCCGTTACATCTGCCAGGGATTCAAAACTTATTTTTAGGTTTTCAATTTTGAATTCGTGTTTTGTTTTGATTATATGAATGCTTATGCAATGATTTGTATGATGCAATGGACTGACTTGTGATCTAAATGAATGCAGGGAAAGTGACGAACAAGGATCTCCTGGCTACAGATCTGGGCCGTGTACCAAGCCCTGCCGGACTACCAGAGAGAGCGACTGGCTGGCATGGGATTCGCCGAGGTGCTCAGTATCGAGGTGATCCGGATGGACACGCCCCTGATGTACGCGCTGCACGAGAGATGGGACCCGATCAGCAGAGCTTTCATCTTCCCGTGGGGCCACATGATCCCCACGCTGGAAGATATAGCGAGGATTACAGGACTGAGAGTCCATGGAGCCGCGGTGACCGGATGGACATACGGTGACTACCGGGAGATGGCACAGCAGCTGCTCGGGCTAGATTTGATCAGGCCGGGACAGTCCTCCTCCCAGCTCTCGAGATCAGTACTGCAGGAGAGCATGGGACTGAGAGGAGCGGCGATAGCCGTAGGAGAGCTACCCGAGGAGCATTTGGGCAGAGTGATAGACCAGGTGCGCCCTCGCGTGGCGGCGGAGGCAGGACCTGAGGGAGATAGAGTGCTCAGACGCTTCCTGATGCTGCTATTCGGGAAGCTCCTCTTCGCGACTCGGGCAGACGTCATCAGCTGTAGACTACTGCCGATGATAGAGAATTTGCACAGAGTTGGGAGATATGCTTGGGGAGCAGCAGTGCTCGCATTCTTGTTCGAGTCCCTGAGCACTACGGACCGGCAGACGATGCTGGGCGGCTTCTCGCCTTTCTTACAGGCAAATGAACTTTAAATGCTTTCTTTTATGCCAAAATGTTTATGATATGCCATGTGACTGACTTGATTTCTAAAAATGCAGATCTGGAGCTATATGTACCTCCCGGGCATCTGGAGAGGTGCGCTACTCCATCCCGACCGCATACCGATCGCGAGGCGTTGGTCGGTGGCGAGGGACACAGGGTCGATCATCAGACTGACCCGGACGATCCAAGATGACCTGGACTTCTTCCCACATACGTCGGTGAGTCCAGAACTCAAAATGATTTCTATATGCTTCTATATGCTTCTGAATGCTTTTTAAATGCCTCTAATGCTTTTAATGCTTTTATATGCTAATGCTGATGAATGAACTAAATGATTTCAGGTGAGATGGACCCCATACCGCGGCGAGGTTTACACGGGACAGCCGTGGGTAGAGGCGGCCTTGTCGTACTGGGGACGAGACATATGGCTGCATTGCATCCATATCATCGAGCCTCTGCACTACAGGCTGATCCTGCGGACCCGGGGACTACATCAGCCCGAGGTGACCTTTCCACGCCACAGCGATGACCACCCCGGCAAGTCAGCAAGGGGCATCAGTGGCAATGTGGATTGGTGCACCCAGAAGGCGAAGTACGTCCATGACTGGAACAGGCGGGGCCGAGCGGTGAAGGAACGAGATGAGAGCGACGAGGCATATCTGAAGGCCTTTGCTCGACTCTACGGTGACCAGGTGTACCGAGGCACCCGACGACCGGTATGCAAAAACTTAAACTCTTTCTATATGCAAAAAAAAAAAATGCAATGTGATAGATGTACTGACTCATGCTTTCAACATGCAGCTAGACCCTGAGGGACGGATAGCTGAGCTGGAGGGATTACTCCACTCCACCATCCAGTAGCGGGACGGGTACCGGACCGCTCTGGAGCTCCTGGTGAGACTTTAAAACCTAGACTGAAAATGCTTATGATTATGACAATTGATGTTTATGATGCACATGCTGATTAACCATGGTCCCTAACCCTGTCTTCTAAATGCAGCGAGTCGAGAGAGCCCAACGAGCCGGACCGGATGCCCCATCGTCCTCCTCACAGCCTACGGGAGGCAGGGCTGAGCAGGAGGCTGATTTTGCTCAGGCAGTTGCCCGGGCCGAGGAGGTGGAGGCCACCCTCACGGAGCGGGTAAGATGCTAAAAATGCTCATGCTCATGATCTTGCCTAAAAATGCCTTATGATTAACTATATGAAATGCAATCTACAGGCGAGAGAGCTAGCAGCAGCGGTGGCCGAGGCCAGGCAGGAGAGGATAGAGGCAGAAAGAAGCCGGGTTGAGACTGATCGAGCCCGAGTGGAGACAGAGCTTGTACGGGCAGAGATGGCCCGGCTGAGAGCGGAGACCCCGCGACGCTTGGATGAGGCAGAGGGGGAGCGACTACGGATGGAGTTAGCTCGGGCTCACGTTGAGGTGGAGAAGCTCCGAATCGGGATGGCGGACTTGGATCGCTACCGGACCGAGGCACGGGAGACGCGGCGTCAGATCTTCACGCTGAAGATCGAGCTGCGGACGCTGGAGCGGATGGTCCGGATGATGGGCCGGGGACCGGAGCGGAGTGCTTCCCAGAGTGGGGCACGGAGGAGTGCTGCCCCGAGCGGCTCGGTAGGGGATTTTCATGTCAGCTCCTCCGGCCAACGGAGGAATGAGAGGGCGGAGCGGGGACAGCAGGAGGAGAGTGCTTCGATAGCGCCGCCACCCGCGAGGAGACCCGAGGATGGAGAGGATGATGGTGGTCCGGCGGATAAGCCGGCCGAATGATGCATTTTTATGTTTTCTTATTACGTGTATGTAACTTTATGGAAAATGGAATGAAATCTTTTTTGGGTTTTCTGTCTATTTGGTGCAAACGTGAATGAATGGATGTGTGTTTGAATGTGCAGGGACGGATGAAATGATTGGATGAATGGTTATGTGTTTGAATATGCATGCGCGGATGAGGCGTGTATGAATGAATGTATGAGACATAGGCAGGAATGAATGTATGCATGAGCTATTTGCAGGAATGTATGTGTGTGAAAATGTAGAGAGAATGAGGTGTACAATGCGAGAGACCGCCAGGTCTAGGCAAGGGCAGAAGGAATAGCATGAATTCAGCCGCAGAGAAAGTAACGGTCCAGGTTCAGACCGTCATAATCAAACGACGCGCTAGCCAAAGGCCGTTAATCATAATGGAGGCCCATCCTGTAGCTGAGGTTGCAGGTAAAATGACGGCCAACTGAAGGGGCGTCAAAGGTAAATAATGGCCTAAAGCTGGACCGTTAATCATGGCAGAACTATAGCTTGCAGGGCGACTAGCAGAAAATGCGACGGCCTAAAGTAGACGCGTCAGAATGAAGCAACGGCCACAACCAGGACCGTCAGGTAGTGCTTAGCCCAGAGTAGAAAGAATTGAGTGGCTGAGAGTGTAACGGCTCAGGGTTCGCGCGTTACAAGAAACGACGGTCAGCCCTTAGACCGTTAATCTCCACAGAACATGATCGGGGAAACTAAACCCACAGGAAAAAGCGACGGCCTAGGGTTGGTGCGTCGGAGTGAAATAACGGCCGTACGATAGACCGTTAGATCCTGGGTTGTATTCCGAGACGGATTGAGCCGTGAGAACTTAAACCCGAGGTTTAGCCATGTAAACCCTTACTAGAACTTATCTAGATTGAAGATAAAGCCTTCCAACTCAAGTCTTATCCTTTCAAAGCCAAAATTAAACCTTTAAAACTTGGAAACTCAACCAAAATCGTATCTTTGCTGAAAACCTCTGCTTTAGGGTTGAAGAACCTCTCCTAAGGGCAGAAATCAAGATGAAGAGAAGCTTCGAGGTGATGGCTATGGAGGAGAAGGTCTACACCGGACCTAAAGCTGCCAGAAAAGAACATGGAGAGCTCCAACGGTTGACATCAATTCCCAAGCACTTAAGCTCCAATGTTCAAAGGGTGGTAAGTCCCTCAACAACACATCCAAGTTCAGAAAATTCTGCACTTCAATTCGTTTTATGACTTCTTCTTCTCCTTCTTTCTTCAAGCCTCTTCTTGGCCCAAGATGCTACTCTAATCTGAAGTGGGTGGCTCCCATGGTAAAGGCCCTCCCTATAGAAGTCACATCCATCCTTAAAGCTGGGCACCTTCAACCACTCTTAGTTTTAGGCAAAAATTTCCAGAAATTATCCTTAGATTGGCCAAGTATTTCAGCTCTTGTAGAACTATGGCATCCACAAACTCATACCTTCATCTTCCCTTCCTTCGAAGCAACAGTCCTATTAGAAGAGGTAGAGACCTACCTAGCCCTTCCTAAGACTAAGGCGGGGGATGAAGACCGAGTTTGCTACACAATAGAGCCTATTGACCCGTCCTTGATCTTGAGTGATTTCATCCATAATCCAAAGGATGTGAGGACCATGATCAGCCCACACCACATTTACTTGATACCCTTGGCGCAATGGATAGTGTCTCATTGTAAAAACAAGTGGGAGAGACATGAAGCAATAGCCAAGGCGGTGGCGGTTTGCTTATGCGGAGTCTTCCTCTTTACCACGACCGACCACCTCTTAGACATCCAAAATTTTAGCATTATTAGCGGGCTGTGGCGGGGAATGTCCATCTCTCAAGCGGTCCTCTCATACCTTTATGAAGGACTTAGCTCAGCTTGCCTAGGAGGACTTTTGTTCAGCTCCATGATACTCCTTGAGTGCTGGATGGGAGTGAGAATCAAATTCCAACAAAAGGAAGACATAACTTCAGCTAGCCGAATCTTCGGGATCCACCCTCTCTTCTTCATTGGAGGGTCATTTGGATACTCTTCTCAAGTCGAATGCAAGACGGCGGATAAGAAAACGCGGGATGAATGGCGCCTCTTCTTCAACACTCTACCAATGGACAAGTTCATCATGCGACCAAGAATCCTTCGAAGCACTCTTCTTAAAACACCGCGGCATCAAAGCTTGGACCTCCAGCTAGTGGGGAATACCACCATGGCGATCTACAACCCGCACCGGTGCCATCTTCAGATCGGACTTCCAAGAACCCAAGCTCCTGCACTATCACACTACCCTCCCCTTCTACCTAGGAAGATGGGGACCGAGGAAGATGAAAGAGCAGTACGGAACGCGCTGACCATGTGGGAGATCAGTAAGGTGCGCCCGTGGCGAGAAGAAGTTGAAGAGGACGACGCAGCACGCCGTGATTATGTGAAAGAGCTGAGGAAAATCCGCCCTCTTGCGGATAAGAAATTGAATGTGCCTTGATTTTATTTTGTTCATGAGAGAAGTTGTTTGTTATTATCAATCAAAGCTGGAAACTTTTATGCACCCATGTTTTATTAAATTTGCTTGAATGAGATGAGACTGGCTTAGTTGAATGAGCATAAGTTTTGTGGGTTGATTGGCTAGAATGATGTGAAGAGGCAGAGCTTCTGGAGGATGTAACGGATGGGCAGTGGACCGCCATAAAGAAACGACGGCCTGACGATGAGCCGTCAGAATGAAAGCATTATGAATCCTGCTCTCTGAAGCATGCGACGGATAGGCGATGGGCCGCTATATGGAAGTGACGGTATAGACCAGACCGTCAGAGCGATAATGGTTTGATGAAAATAAAAAAGCCCACACTTGAAGGGAATTAACGGTCAAGGGGGGGTTGTTAAATGACTGTGACGGTCGAACACCGATGCGTCATATTTTGTGTAGTTGCAATCCTGCACTTGAACATGTTGTCTGCACATGCTAAGACGTGAAACAAGTTAGATCTGTTCTTAGACTCAACCCCTTGCCTTGAAGCAAGTTAGATAATGACCGTTTCTTGATATTTGGTCAAGGGGTGGAGCCTTATTAAATAGGCAGAAAGCGTAATGAAAATGCAATGTATATCATGCAGATGATGGAGTTTTGGAAAACATCTAATTTTTGTGGGATTTTCGCAGATATTTGGTTTTTTTGGATTTTGGAAATATTTGGTGTTTTTGGATTTTTGAAAATATTTGATTTTTTTGGATTTTGAAAATATTTGATGTTTTTGGATTTTGAAAATATTTGATGTTTTTGGATTTTGCAAATATTTGATGTTTTTGGTTTTCGCAAATATTTTATGTTTTTGGATTTTGCAAATATTTTATGTTTTTGGATTTTGAAAATATTTTGATGTTTTTAGATTTTGAAAACCAGTGCCTTCCTAGTAACACGAGCTCTTCCTTGTTCAGAATCAGAAGTCCCGAGGTTGGTGTGTAATACGGGTGACAATCCCTGGCCAAGGCCCACTTCTCATGTCGGTGTTTCTAACAAGGCCATACCCCAGGTACTAATCTTGGTCCTAAAAGAAAAAAGGAACAGGGGGGTAAGCTTAGACCAGATATGGAAGTTTTTAGGACTTGATTTCGTCACCGTACAACCCTGTTAGAGATTTGGTCTGTTGCGCCGGGGCTTTGTGTCCGTCATCGAACCTTCGTCCACTCTAGGCATGCATTCGACCGGGCTCATGACGTCCCGCAGGGAACTATACTGCCACTCTTGTCATGCCTAGTTTTTTTTTTATTCTTGCATTTCCGGAGCTTTGGAGTTCAGAATCGGTAGACTTTTGAGATGATGCTTTTGATTTTGTCGCGGAGATTACCCCTTTTCTTTTCCTTTCGTTTCTTGTGGCATCGGGTCATAACGGACTTGCCCCTATTTGAGACCTCCTCTCGTTAGGGTGTTTGGATTAGTTGTCGCCTCCTTATTCACTTCTTGCCCCTGGATTCAGTCGAAGAATGAAGCGGACAGGGACTTCGATTTTCCCCTAAAGCATGGACGAGGAGAAACGGTGTCTTTTAGAATCGGAAAACCTGACCAGGGATGTCGTGTAGTGTGTGATTGCCTTACTCGGGACCCTTCTTAGTAAAACAGGAGGGAGCATCCTGCTGCTGGGGAAGCACGTGGCTTAGACTCTAAGGAAAGAAATGCTTAAGATACAACCCATTCCACGGGTGAGAGAGCTCCTCACCTTCCGCATTTATTAAACGATAAGCATTCTCTGGATAAGCTTCTTTTACGACAAACGGCCCTTCCCAGTTAGGTTGTAACTTAGACCTTGGACCTGCAGACCGAATGAATTTACGTTTCAAAACCATATCACCTTTTAGAAACTTACGTTCGATTACCTTCTTTTGAAAATAACGCGAAACCCTCTTTTGATAAACGGATACGTGATCGGCCGCGTTCATCCTCTTCTCATCTAAGAGTTCCAGCTGGACCAGTAACGCCTCTCGACGTTCATCGAGATTAAGTTCCTTATCGAGCTGCACTCTAAGGGAAGGGATCAGGATCTCATATGGGAGCACCGCCTCCATCCCGTAGATAAGAGAATAGGGAGTTTGTCCCGTAGGGGTACGGACGGAGGTGCGGTAAGCCCACAGAGCCTCTACTAATCTTTTTGGCCAATCAGAAAACTTATGAGCTTCGCATGTTTTCTTGATGATTTTAAGAAGGGTTTTATTAGTGGCTTCGGCTTGACCGTTGCCTTGAGGATAATATGGAGATGAATGATGTAATGCAATATTCAACTTCTTACAGAGGTCCTTAAGCTCTTGGGAGACGAACTGGGGTCCGTTGTCGGTGATGATGCTGCTTGGCACTCCGAACCGCGAGATGATATTCTTCATGATAAAGCGGCACACCGTTGTAGCTTTGATTTCTGCATACGCCTTGGCTTCGGCCCACTTGGTGAAGTACTCAGTGGCGATAAGGATAAAGGACTTCTGCTTGATCTGAGAATTAGGATCACCGAGCGGGCCGACAACGTCGAAATCCCACATAGAGAATGGCCAAGGAGCGGTCATAGGATGGAGAGATGAAGCTGGAGAATGAATTTTATCAGCATGGAGTTGGCATTTAAGACACCTCCGGACATAGAGGGAGCAATCTTCCTCTAGAGTGGGCCAGTAGTAGCCCTACCTAAGGATCTTCTTTGCTAGAGCCTGGCCATTGATATGACCCCCACACTCACTAGAATGGGCTGCTTCAGCCACCTTCCAAGCTTCAACATCATCTAAGCATCTCATGAGTATTCCATTAGTAGCCCGCCTGTACAGTTCTCCTGCAACAATGGTGTACCTTGCGGCGGCTCTTCTAATTGATTTGCGTTGCTCAGCTTTTGCCCCTTCTGGGAACGACCCCTCTTTGCAAAACAACTCGATTTCATGATACCAAGGTAATTCCTCTTCGTCCAGAATCTCCTTTAGTTCTGCTAGTGAAACTTCCTTGAGATCTTCCTTCTCAGCCTTCGCCTCTACGGATTTCCTAAGGTTAAGGTACCAAGGATCCTAAAGAGAGGGTGCGTCCAATCTCTGGACGACGATAGTCTCAGTACTACGACTGAGAGGGAAAGATAAAGAGGAAGCAAGAGATGCCAGAGCATCAACTAGAATGTTCTGAGAATGGGGAGTGTGAATGTAAATCAGCTTACGGAATTGTCTAGCGAGAAGCGTGACCAAATCTTGATAAGGCTTGAGCTTGGGGTCACGAGTACGGTAAGTGGACAAAACTTGCCGTAGGACGAGCTGAGAGTCTTCTATGATGTTCAAATAACGCGCACCTAAGAGGTAGGCGTGCTTCAAGCCGGCCAGGAGAGCCTCATACTCAGCGATGTTGTTGGTAGCAGGAAATCAAAGTTGATAAGCAAAGGGAATGGTTACCCCCTCCGGGGTAAGCAGAACAGCACCGATCCCTCGGCCTTGAGAGTTGAGCGCACCGTCGAAGTGTAGAGACCAGAAGGGGTGATGAGAGATAATAGAAAGATGCTCATCAGGGAAATCATCCTGAATAGAATCGGTGCGAGGGATGGGGAGATGGGCGAGATGCTCAGTAATGGCATATCCTTTAACTGCCTTCTGAACAACAAAGGTGATGTCGAACTGATTGAGGAAGCTCTGCCAGCGAGCTAACCTACTAGAAAGGACAGGCTTTTCTAAGAGATAGCGGATCGGGTCCATTCTAGAGATCAACCTAACTAGGTGGGCAAGGAAGTAGTGTTTAAGCTTCTGAGCTACCCACACTAAGGCGGCACAAGTCTTCTCCATAGCGGTGTACTTGGATTCAGCTGGATTAAACAACCGAGAAAGATAGTACGCAGCCCGCTCTTTCCCTTCATCATCTACTTGTGCTTAAACCGCCCCTAGGGAGTCCTCAATAACCGAGATGTATAGGATTAGGGGTTTCCCAGGGACAGGAGGTTGCAGAACCGGGGGATTGGATAGATATTCCTTGTTGTCCTCATAGGCCTTCCGACAATCTTCATTCCATTCACACGTGACCCCCGCCTTAAGCAATTCATAAAACAGACGGCACCTTTGAGAATGCTGGGATATGAACCTTCTGATAAATTGCAACCTACCAATCAATCCTCAAAGTTTCATAATGTTCTTTGGCGGAGGCATGTCCATGACGGCCTGTGCTTTATTAGGATCAATCTAGATCCCCCGTTTGCTTACTATGAACCCTAGCAGCTTCCCTAAGGAGACTCCGAATACGCACTTCTTCGGATTCATCTTGATCTTGTACTCCCTGGCTCTCTGCAGCACCTTAGCCAGGATAGAGGGGTGTTCTTCCTTAGTTCTTGACTTAACCAGGATGTCATCCACGTAAGCTTCCACATAGATGTGCATCATGTCGTGGAAGATGGCCATCATCGCCCTTTGATAGGTGGCACCTGCGTTCTTCAGACCGAATGGCATAACCACATAACAATACGTGCCCCAGGGCGTGGTGAAGGAAGTTTTCTCTTGATCTTCCGGAGCGAGACGGATCTGATTGTAGCCCGAGTATCCATCAATGAATGATAGAGCTTCATACCCGGCTGTATTATCCACTAGGACGTCTATATGAGGTAGCGGGAAATCATCTTTGGGACATGCTTTGTTAAGATCCCTGAAGTCAATGCATATGCGCACTTTTCCATCTTTCTTAAGAACAGGGACTATGTTTGCCACCCACTGAGGATACAAAACTACTCTGATGAATCTGGCCTTGTATAGTTTGTCGACCTCTTCCTTGATTCGCAAGGCCATGTGGGGGTGAAATCTTCTTGACCTTTGTTTCACAGGTGTTGCCCCTGGTTTAAGCACGAGTCGATGTTCCACTAAAGAGGGGTCAAGACTTGGCATGTCCTCGTAAGACCAGGCGAAGGAATCGCTATACTCCCTTAGTACCTTAATTAATTCCTCTTCTACTTGTGAAGGGAGATTAGCAGCAATCATGATGGGCCTTGGGTCTTCTTCGGTTCCTAGATTGATTTCCTTTATAGGTTCGTCCACCGACGTCGATGGCTCGTCGAATCTTTTCAATCCTTGTGCGTATAAGTCGGCGGTGTCATCTACATCGCTGTCTTCATTAATTGGATCCTTCTCATCCAAAATCTCATAGACGCCTAATCCGTCATCGCTCCATACCCCTTCTATTTCCTCGTCATCTTCAATCACAATTGCCGTAGCAACAAATTTCGGGCACTTCAAAAGAGCACGGCAACGCTGAGCTAAATCTTGCAAGAACCTATCAGGAACAGATCGGGAAGGATGCGCCAGCGAGCGCAGCTCAGCAGAGGAAGGGTTGGATGACCTGGAACAAGACCCTACTTCTCTAGATCTAACTGACTCTAACTCCCTAGACTCGACGGACCCTAATCCTAACCTAGGGAAGAGGAAGCCTAGTGGAAGGGAAGGAGCAGGGGACTCGTGCCCCTGGGAGGAGGATGGCGACAGGATAGCGTAATCTTCCACTGAAATCTCCATTTCAAATTTGATGTTTTTTTTTTGAGATCAGCGGAGACTACACAGTAAGATGGAGGAGGTGGGAGTTGCATAGGGAACAGCTCGGGGAAAATGTAGTCAAAGAAAGGATCGGAAGAAGAGAACCACATCTCGTGGAGTTGGGCGTTGGGAGGAGGAGGAGTGAAGAGAGTGGATAGATCAATGGGTGGGCACTTCCCGCAAGCACAAGGAACAAATAGAATCTCGGGTGGATCAATGAAAGATGGATTTATTATGATGGGAGGAAGGCGGGGTATGAAGTCCCCTTGCTGGAAAATAGATTGGAGGCGTGAGGGAGACCAAGAAAAGGCAGTTGGAGAGCTCCCCTCCTTCCGTAAATCAACAATAGGCTGCTTCTTCGGCCTCCACTGCACAAGCCGAACCTCTTGCTTCTTCTGACATTCTTCCTCATGAAAGAGCCCCTGCAAGGCCTGACCATAGTCGAGCATATCATCATCTGACCCTCCCGGCAATGGGGGCGGGTTGGTAATCAGACAGACTGCATCTTTTTCTGGCTGAACTTGTTTTGAAGCTAATGTGCCGGGCTGGAGAGGCCCCTTGACAAAATGTTGACGATAATCCCAGGTGAGTGGCCCAGAATCACCCATCATTGATAATGCTGTCTCCTTGTAGCCGAGACCTCTCCTGCCCATTTTTCTTCCCTTGGGTATGGGCTTGGTCATTCCTTGTAATTGCACACCAAGGCCTCTCCCCGTTTCAGTATGATGTTCCAGCCTTTGGAATCTCGAATCTGCGGCTTCACTTTGATGTTGACTGGAGTAGTGATGGGCTTGGGAGCTGTGTAAGCCCAAGGAAAATTCAGATCCAGCACTGATATAACGGGCCGGCTGCTTGGCCAAAGTGTGGGAAGAACCTGCTCTGATATGGCCTTAACAGTCTGTACCGCGGACAGGCTTTTAACTTTGACGACCCTCCCTTGGAAGGGGAATTTGACGCACTGATGTGCAGTGGAGGGCACGGCACCGAGTGTATCAATCCACGGACGACCCAGGATAGCCTTGAACATAGGGTCGATATCGAGCACATAGAATTCCACGGCCATTGTAAGGGGCCCGAGCTCTGCCTGAATGGTGATCACCCCGTGACACGCTCGCCTCGAGTTGTCATATGCTGCTATAGTGGTGGGGGTAGGCCGTAATAACTCTTCAGATATGTTGCACGCTCGGAGGGTGCTAAGTGGACAAACATTAATTGAAGCCCCTGTGTCAACCAGCGCTGCTTCAATGCTGACTTTGTTCAGAGTGATTGTAATGCAGAGCGGCATTTGTCGAGCTTCCGGAGGTGCTAGCTCATTTTTTGAGAATGTAATTGCCGGCCCTTTGGAGATGGTTGCTAGTGCGGTCGGTAAGCTGTCGACTGCCATATCTTCACTGACCATTACCTTCTGTAAAAAGTCTCTTAGTGCATCCTGATGAAGGGTAGACATTTTGATCAGCTCTAGCACAGATATTTTAGCGGGCACCCGGTCTAGATGATGTAACAAGTCATATTGAGTACCTGGCAGCGGTTCAGTTTCTTCTTGCTCAGCCGTTGGCTGGGAGGACTGGGGATTAGAAGTAGTGGGGTAATTCTGATGGAACATCTTCCCGCTCCTCAGAGCACAATTCGCTGCAGCATCTGAAGATAGTATGATGGGCCCTGCGGGGTGGATGAATGGAACAGGTGGTGCGGGGGAGATGGTTTGGTGGAGCGTAAGGTTGGTGGTGGTAGTGGGCGATGAGCGGATGATGGGCGAAGGGTTGGTGGAAGGCAGGGTGGTGATGAGTGTCGACGCGGGTGGAGGGAAGGCTAGCGGAAGGGTAACGATGGATGAAGGGTTGGATGGTGGTGTGATGACGGTGATGGGGTTAAGTGGTGGAGGGTATGATGGAACGGTGGGTGGTAAGGAATCTGCTGAAGCGGGTGTAATCGGGAGGATGAATGGAGGGGATGTTGGGTGTGCAGGAAGGACGAAGGAGGGAGTGAGAGGATTGCGGTGGTTATGGTGGAGGGCCATGACTTGTGGTGCGGCACTGTCATCATCAAAAGACCACTCGGCATTGGGAGTCGGTGGTTGGACCACGTTTACTTGTGCTGGTGCTGGCGGCTGCTGCTGAGGAGCGGGGGGATGATTCGGCATCGGGTTCTGGTGGATGCCCAGGTCCTGTACTTGCTGTGGTTGCTGTTGTGGTAGCTGATGCGGCTGCGGTGCCTGTTGCTGCTGCACTTGCGGCCTCGGCTGCTGCCCTCTTTTCTCCTTGATCTCAACAATGGCCCGATGCATTGCGGCCCAATCTATCCTTTGCCCTTCGTGGAGATCATATACCAGATCCCGGAACTGGAAACATCCTTCTATGGTATGGCCCAGCTGCCTATGGAACATACAATATTTAGTCTGATCAATGGCTGGGTTCCAAGTAGGCCGTTCTAGAGGAAGTTGGATCGCATTCACTGACATGAGGGCAGAGAAGATATCTATAAGTGTCTCTGGCAATGGAGGGTATTGAGCTCTCCTGGGAGCCGGGCGCTTGCTGTTAGGGTTGTTGTTGTTGTAGCCGTTAGGTGGAGGGACATTGTGGTATTGCGGAGGTGGTGGTTGTTGTGGATTGGTGAAGGCATTTTGTGGAGTGACAAAGGTAGGCGGAGGGTTTTGTGGGGTTGCCTGGAAGTTTTGTGGAGCGGGGTTTTGGGAATTGCGGGGGTTTTGGGGGAAGCGGAATGGTGCGGCCTGAAACGGGAAGGCAACGGCTTGTACTTGCTCTTTTGTTTGGACTCCCTCGGTAACCGGCCCTTGTGGTTTCTTGTGGTACTTGGGCTTTTGGTTTTCGAAGAGGGAATGGATTGGGGAGTCCTTGAATTGAGTCTGGATGAAGCGCGCCCGGCTATAGAGTTGATGCATATTAGCTATGTCATTCATTGCCAGGATGTTGCGAAAGATCGGGGTGGCATTGGAAATCAGCAGTTTGACCTTTTCTTCCTCCAGAATGTGACCAGGCATTCTGGCGGCCATCTGTCTCCACCTGTCTGCATAGGTGGCGAAATCTTCGTCTGGCTTCATCTTCTCGGCCACTAGATCGGTGAATGAGTATTCTGGGCCGACCCTGTCTTGGAACCGCTGGATGAATTTGTCCTTGACTACCTTGAAACTCTCAGCCTCTTCCAGTGGTAGAGAATAGAACCATTCCAGAGCAACACCATCTAAAGATCGGCGAAATAAATACGCCATAAGGCGATCATCATACTGGAATTGCGCCGATTCATATAGAAAATCCCTCACATGAATAAAGGGATTGCTATTCCCGTCGTACTTGCGGTAGTTGGGGAGCTCTGATTGAGGAGGGAATCGGATATTCTGGAAGCTCGGAACAGGAATATCGGCCAAAGATTGTGGGCCAACCCGCTTCTAGAGGAAGTCGAGTTGCTGCTGCATGGCGGCCCACTTGTCAAGCAAGTCCTGCTCTCGGGAGGGAGCAGGGGTGGTGAAAGACGCTGATTGAATGTGGGGAGCAGATGGAACGGTTGTGGCAGAAGGTGGGTGCCCACAGGAAGGAGTGGAGGGATAAACAGTAGGGATGGGGGGCCCGTAAGAAGGATATTGGGCATAAGCTTGACCCGGATTAGGATAAGCTTGGGCCGCCCCTAGCTGAGAGCGTAAGAAGTCGGAAGGGCCCATGAGAACTTGCGGAGCTACTGGAGCAGATATGTGATGATCCATTTGAACGAAAGAAGGGATGGGCGACTTTCCCTTATCGAAAGATTGTTGGGCCGAATTGGAAGACTGGCCCGTTTCCATGCCCGTAAAAGTGATGGTCCGTGGTTGGACCGGAGTAAGATCGATTGGAATGGGCTGAGCGGGGAGCCCAACAGTGGAAGGATTGGATTGATTTTGGATGATGGTAGAAGGAGATGCGTTGGACCCTTGCATGGTCTGATAAAGAACTTGGAGTTGGGCCAGATCCAATTGGGCCATCATCTGAAGGACGGAGCCCGCGGAAGGAGTGGTGAAAGAAGGGGTAACTTGACCACCTTCCATAGAAGTGGAGGACGGAAGAGGGGTAGTCCCCTCCCCGGAGAAAAAGGTAACAACCCTAGGAGGGTTCTCAAGGAGCCCTTGAGGAAGGGAGTCCTCTTGAGAGCGGGGAGGATTAAAGGATGCCATGGTGGACTCAAAAAGAGGATTGGAATAGAATGTGAAGAAGGAATTGACTTGAGGAGATGATTCGGATGGACGAAAATAACTCCACATGCAACTGATAACCTTGACAAAATGCAAAAACAACCAACACAAAAACACACAATAACCAACCAAACTTAGGTGATTCTAACAAGATTAAGTGATAAAAGATGAAGACGCTCAAAAAAAATCAACCAAGTTGTTTAGAATGATGCGACAGGGTTCTTATGATTTCTTCTTTGGAACTTTAGTGGATTTGATTGATATGTGCTCTCAACAATGGGTTCCTAGTAGGAGATGGATATGGGACTTGGTTTGACTCTAAGTGCAATCACTCCTTCACTTATGCAACCCTAGACGCGGGGTAGGAAAGGTACAACCGGCCCGGCGTCCGTGTGAGAATCCACGGCTCGCGGGGACTTATGGAGGTCCCTGCTATGATTTCCTGGTCGGCTCCAAGGAATATGGAGACGAGAGGTCCTCACAACAAGGTAGGAAAATGCAATCTAAGATATGACAAGATGAATGACCCTATGTGCACCGGAGTGCATGCAAAGTCTAGCCTAAGATCTAGCAATCAATGATGCACACAATTTTATGAATATATGAACAAAGTAAGGAGAAAGTCAGGTATCACCCAAGCAATAAATCACAGCAGAAACTACGGAAATAAATACACCTCGGATGCGTACCTGCCAGGAGTATGACGGTCGAAGAACCCTGCGCCAGAGTAAAATAACGGTCGAATGCCAGACCGCCAGAAATGATATAACGCAGGGGGATGGGACCGCCGAATGAGCCAGAGCCAAAATCGGACAGAAATAACAGGAAAACCCGTGGAAGCTCACACAGCAGAACCAAAGTGGCGGTCTAATGCCCCTGCGTCAGAGAACTGTAACGCAGGGCCACAGGGCCATCGGAGCACCCAGAAAGCCAGAATCAGCAGGAGGTAAAGGGGGAAACCAAGGGAAACTCAACAAGCATATGATGGCTGGTCTAAACATGAATTATTTGAATGTTAGTACACTCTCCATTAATCCATGCATTGAATTTGGGGATAAATTCTGTTTAAGTGGGGGAGGGTGTAACGCCCGAGAACTTTCTAAGAATTTTTCAGATTAAAAATATAATTATAGTAATTATTTAAGCATTTAATGGGCTATAAAAAGTATTGTGGTGAATTAAATCTAATTAATTTGGACTTACACTAATATAAGAGGATTAGGCTCATATAATAAACCCAATAGGCCCAAAAGGATTGTTTTGGACCTTAGCCCATGTTCTAGAAGCTAGGAATGAACTTAATCACGGAATAAAGAAGATAATTACTCTTTGGAATATAAATAAAAGGATAATATTGGGGATAATAACAAAAGAGTTTGAAGTATTTCAAATTCGGTGCCCACAGCATAAAACGGTCTATCGCGAGACCGCTAACGGAAGTAAACGGTTGCCAAAGGATCGCTAACGACCTGCAGATTCACTGAGAGAGGGAAAACGTGAAAAGATGGGATTTTTCATGTCCAAGTCATCTAGGATCGACCCTATCAGCTAATTAGATAAGTCTAGAAGGATTGTAGATCGAATTCAAAGTCTAATTGGGACTCTAAGTTCGTTCTAATCCTCAAACCCTAGCTAAATCCTATAAATAGATCCCAGATTTGGCCTGTGCGACCCTTACTTTTGGCTCGCGTGGAACTCAGATAAGGAGGATGAATTAGTGGTAAGTTTCTTCTAGGAATTTATTTATTTTAGTTAGAACTAACTACTCTCCAATTTTCTTGCTAGGAGATCAACCTACAGGAAGTTAGAGTCTTCTAAAGTTGCTGATTCTTCCTTAATAACTCAGGAATTAGTGCATCCGACCCAGGAAGATCAAGGAAATCGGAGCCCTAAAAAAGGTATTTAGCAAAACTGTCTTTAGAACTTTATGTTCCCCTTCATATCTTCTATCTACCCTCAAAATTTCACGTCCATAGGTCAATGGAATCAGGAGACAGAGGGACGTGAAGTTGCTGGTTTAGCACAAGAAAGTGCAGGAACTAGGGCTTGATTCTAATCAGAAGTTCGAAGTCTAGGAGCATTATTAAAGGTAGGTTATCTCATGAAAGGCTCAAACTTTATGTCAGGAATAAAATTCCTCTTGTTTCATTCATTTTCATGCATTATATCTTGAGAATTTCACGTTTTTACTAGGACTATGCATCTAGTTTAGTCTTCATACATAATACTGAGCCTAATGAAGAGAAAAATGGAATTCCTTGTTGTTCATACAAACCTATGCATATAGTTGTCCTATAAACGATCTATCATGATTATGGAAGTTTATACATGTTGATTTCCATGCATGATGTATCTTAGATTAGAATTTTATGTTGTTTTCATTGAACTCGATTTTACACAGGAAGAAACGGTCTTTCTCTCGACCGCCAGGGAAATCTAGCTGTCGTACGATAGACCGCTAGCTAGAGATTAACGGTATTGTATTTGACCGTTTTATGTTTCTGATTTTTGTGATATTGGTAACCCAAATCATATTGCAGAATTAACCATAGTTAATATATATTAAGCCTAGTTAACTAAGTTTATTCCTATTTTAAGTACTGGTTTTATATACTTAGTTGATTACATTGTTTATCATAATGGATTTCATGTTTTTATGTACGTTTGGTATTATTTTAACTTATGTTAATTTGTGTCCAAATTCATATATTTTGTAATAAATACATGTTTCAAATGATAGATGATTCATGATCACTATTTTAACATGGTTTTACATGATTCTCTTTCTCTTCTAAGTGTCATTTTCATAAGTACATGGCACATATCTCGGTATGTTGTCATTAGTTACACTTTTACACATTAGGAACACAATCTTGGACATGATGACCTCTCCTTTGGATATTCCTTCCAACGGACTAGGAAATCTTGTTTCAAGGCCTCCGTAAGATTCCGTGATCCTGGGATTCCCTCCAGGACGTCGAGCTGGTTGTACTATTAAAGTCCAATTGTCTAGAGGGCACTTATACCAAAGTTTAAATTCTGGACCTTAGCGGCCATCTGGTTGACCGCCAGAGTCTGCTAGCGGCCATTCACTAGACCGCTAACGGATCCTTAACGGTTCTCCACTAGACCGCTAAAGACTCCAGATGTCCTGTTTTCAAAATATCGAATTGTCTTCATTAACGGTCCTGAACTTGACCGCCATAGTCAAGAAATGGTCCGGTAAACAACCGCTAATATCATGAGTTTGATTAACCCGGGGTTTGACTTAAGGGTTGATTTTCCTATATTACTAGATGGTCCAATTTATTATCTAGAACCTGTCATATTATTCCAAAGATATTTAAATAATTTAGAGAGTTAAAGAATGTACTGTTATGCTGCCGATTTATTTTCATGGCATAACCTAGTTGTTAAATGCATTTATTGAAATCTCTTATTCTCAATAGAAGAATTCTTATTCTTGGTTACCTTATGATGGAACTATAGTTGAAATTGTACGTTATTGGCCATATTATTGTTATAAACGTGAAAGTAGCTTGATTTATACTTGAAGATGCAGTTCGAGCACTGATTGTGTTCAAGGGCTCTATGCTAGTCCCCTCGGCTGATTGTCGGAAACATACTATATAAACCATGGGGTATGATGTTACTGGCGTCGCATTGCGTTGGGAGTACTTTCTTTATAAATAAGTGAAAAGCCACGGAGCATAGATGAATATCCATATTAATTTACGAAGTACTTGTTACTAAGTGAAGAACACATTCTTACTTGTTACAAGACTTTCTAGTGCATAGCCTTCATGGTTATGAAAAGTATATTTTTGTTACATTCTTGTTCATGAAAGGCCATAATTATATTCTTGCTTGATCATACTTGCTCAATCATATTCTCAATCTATCTTGTTACCTTGGCTTTATTCGCATGATTCATCATATTGCATGATTTATCTTGTTCTCTAGAGCTAAAACATTAATTACTTTAATATTTCCAATCATGTTGATACGAAGATACTTACTGGGCAAGTGTGCTCATTACCCTAATTTCCAATCTTTTTCTGAAAATTCTAGTCGGTCGAATTCTGATTACTCCGGTGATGGATCCGAGAGCGATTGAAGGATACGTGACTCGAGAGAAGCCATAGTTATCAAAAGTCTAGTCGAGTCATGTTGTAATCTTTATTTTTCTTGAGTCTAGAAGGAGAGTTAAAAGATCTTATTGTACTTTGGGAATTATTTTATGAAGAAATAAAATTGAAAGTTTTTAGTGAATTATATTGTGTAATTACTCTTATGTGATTGTCTTGCGCTCTGATTATATTGCTTGCTCGAGACGTACTAGCCGACTGTTCACATTCCCGATTATTTTCGCTGCATAATCTCGGGACGTGACATTGTGGTTCTGATGAACCTGTAATTTGAGTTCCCCTTCATCAAAAACAGTGATAATTCCATGGGAGTATTGATCACACGGATATGCCGTTAAGTCGTTTAAGGCTTGGAACGACGGTTTCATTTTCTGAGTTGATACGTGGACAAAGGGGCTTCGGCTTAGTGTCAGCTCAGAGAAATAGATTCCTGACCTAGTCTGGATGATTTAGCAATATTATCATTGATTATTTTCTAATTTTAGTTTGTTTTAATTTTTCTTTTAACCCATCATGCATCATGTAGGACTTTGAGATGAATGTTGAAAATCCTCATATTAAGACAGTAATGAGGGCCGCTCGCTCGTTATTTGAGTTGACATGAGATATTCCATTCTCAAGTGAGTACTATTTTCTCTTTGAGGCCACTCAAGCTAGTTCCTTGAAAGCATCTTTTGACTTGATTCTTATCCCTTTTCTTTTTTTTTCTCACAAATCCACCTTGATTGTAGCACGTCCACATTGACTGGTAACTGCTCTCTAATGGTGTCTCTCCTTTCGTGCCCTCGTGCACATTTTTTAGCTTAGTCTTTCATCAAGACAATCGTTGCTTTCTCGTAATAATCCGAGGTTGTTTCACTCAGAACCGTGGAAAGATTTCCAACACTTAGTGTCGGAGGCGTGTCACATCACACCTTGGCATCTACTTTTCAGTCCATTTTTCACTTCATTCCACTTCGTTACACTTTCACCCCATTCATTTCTCCTACGCTTCCTTCCGTCTCACTCCCTTGCAAAACAGACGCCAAGGCGGGACAACTATAGACACGCCAAAATTGATGCTATGTTGAGTAAATTTCATGTCACAATGTAATGCCCAAAGTGGACTTCATTACTGGCTTAATATAAGGCTTTTTCTCACTTTTCTGAATTTTTCTCGAATTAGCGACCGCCTTCTAGGCGTCATTTAACTGACGACTGTATGAGTGTCGTTATTTAGATAAGAGACGACCTCTTGCGCGGGTGCCATTCCTTAGTTTTACGATTTCCATAAAAAATTAAAATTCAAAGAATTAACGCCCTATTGAGCGGGCGCTCATTAATGAACGCCTCTCTACGCAGGCGCTGTTTCTTATTTTCAAAATATGGAAAGTCCATTATTTCTATAATTTACCCAGGAATTAGTGACAGTCCGAACGGCTGCCTTTTTAATTGACGCCAGTGAAGCAGTCGCCATTTTCCATTCCGTGTCCAGCGCGTCTGCAACTTCCTTCCTATGGTGTTCCTTCTCCATTTTGGTTCCAAGCTCTTCTGAGGAAAGTATCCACGACCAGGGATTATTTTCCTTGTTTTAATCCCATTAGAATAAGGTTTTAAACCCTATAAATCTCCCCTCTTTTGGTCGACTGCGGGGATCCTTTTTTTAGAGAGTACACAGAGCTTCTGAGAGTCTGCAGAGAGCTTCCTCGAGAGTTTACTGTGTTCACTAACGATTTTGCAGGTTCACGTTACAAAAGAGGGCATAGTTCTCTTATACTCTTCCCGCGCTTGCAGCAGCTCTCCCTCTTCTTACGGCTGGGCTCTCGGCTCTCTCTCTCCTTTCTCCTTGTCGCAGTAGTGTAGAAAGGGCTATCTTCCATATTATTCCCCCCAATCCCTTGGTTTATTTTTCTCTATTTTTTGTATACACATCCCTCATCTCTAGCTATCTCGCTAGAGTATCTAGCATCATATCATATTTGCATATTTTGCACACATATTATACCACCTTTTACTCCTTCTTAAGGGGTTTTAAAAAAACAACACACAAGGTGTGTTCATGCCCATATTGCATATTGTTATTTCTATTGAGTATTGATACTACATATCTTTTGGCTGATCCAGATTTCTTGTCTTTGATTGTTTTATTTTTAAGGGTAATCAAGAATAAAAACCTCCTTCATCGGCCGACCGGTAGAAGGAAGAAGTTGAACTCACATCCGCACCCGCTCACAACTTAGCGATCACTTTCTCCTTTTGAGGTAACCCCTCTGGCGATCACACTTCATCGTAGCATCACATGCTCCCTTCCCCACCTTTTTCTTTCTTAGTTATCACTTATCTCTTTCTTTTAAATTAAAAAATAAAATCTTCTTTCTTCTTTTGAAAAATCTATGTGGCACGTTCACACTTTCACCAAAGAAGTGATGGGAACTGTGTCATGAAGTAAAGGTCTAGTTAACTCTATTTAAAGAATTCTGAGAAAAATAAAAATAAAAGGCAGAGCAATAGCTGAAGTTCATTGAGAAATCATGTCCCTTTACCCAAGAAGTGACGTGGATAGTCATGATGTCACAAGCCACCTCTGTTCATGATTGAGATAGGATGGTGAGTAAAACTCTGAGTAACTGGGGAGTCGGGCATCTAATCAATGCGTCTCCTCGTATCAAAGGAGCAAACTGAACCTGACTGTCCTTGAAAAATGAGTAAAATAAAAAATATGTGAAAAAGAAACTAAATTTCAAAAGGCTAACCCTAAAAAGAATTCTTTACCTTAAAATGTTTATCTTCAATACTAGCTAAAACTGTTTCTTGGGGTGTCTCTTGAAATCATAAAGTAAGATGAAAAGGAAAGGGGGCAAGGACTTTGATCTTAAAAAATCTATTTTAGCTCTATTAAATATACTAGAACATATTTTCAGGGTTTTTACATTTAGATTTTGGGCTTATAAACTTTGCACCATTAATGCAAAATAATGGTCTTGAATAACATTGCTCTAAAAGGAGAGTGTTACTTTTTAAGAAATGAAAACCCTCGTATGTGAGCTATGTCAGATGCCTCGTGCTTTTTTTGCACCCCCACTTCCTCTACTATTCAGTGCCTTTAACACTAGCCTACTTGATCAGTTGCTCAAACTTCATCTCAACTGTAGTTCTATGTCTCTGCTCCAGCTCTAGTGTACATGATCTCTACACCTTATACCTTGACTGTCTGTTTGAGTTTTTGATGATGTCAAAGGTGGAGAGAATGTGGAGTTGATAATGTGGAGTCATTGGTGTCATTATGTTATTGAGTCTAGTCTCTAAAGAGAATGTGAAGTCAGAAAATGTTTCAAGGGAACATAATAAAAAGTCTTGATAAAATATCTTAAGGGAGGGATAAAAAGGGAGAGAATTTGGAGAGAACAAAAAGTCAATCTGGAATTATTACTACTATATTAATTATTGCTGCTTTCTCGCATTGTTGCGCAAGCTTTGAAAGAAATTATGCCTTGAATGAAATTGTGCCTCGATTGCAAAACTATATTTTTATCATGTTTGCTTGCCTAACTTGAATGTTGATTTTAATGTAAGCAATGACTCATAGTTGTCATCATTAAAAATGGGCAGAATGTTATGTCTCTGATTTTGATGATGTCTAGCTAACTATGACTCATTGATTTATTGAGTCATGAATGTGAAGAAATAATGGGTATTATTTGAAGAATCAAATTCAGATTTAAGGCCCAAGTATGTTCAATTTCATAACATTCTGCAGGCCTAACAGTCCAGAAGATTGGGTCACTGCCAAGAAAAAGTAAGCTAAACAATCGGGTGAAAACAAAGGTAAGGCAAGTTAAACAGATCTGTGAGAGTATGTCGACACACCTTAGAAGTGTGTCGACCTATATTGTCAGAATATGAGAAGGCGTGTCGACACACATCAGAAGTGCATCGACGCATGAAGTGTTTCAGGAAGCAGGCTTGGCCCGAGTGTTCCGAGTGTGTCGACACACCTTGGAAGTGTGTCGACCTACAATGGTTCACCAGAACAATTTAGTTCTATCAGTGGTCAGGGTGTGTCAACCTAACCCTCATGGTAGGTCAACCTAACTGGTGAACTAGTATCCATTAACAAAGTCACATGAAGGCTGAGTCGACGCAGTGGAGCTATGGCATCGACACAGCAGCAGCATCAGGCGTAGAAGCATGCACAAGCAAGCAACAATAGCAGCAACAGATAGCAGCATGCAACAACAACATCCAGCAACAACAGTAGTAACAAGTGCAAGCACAAAGCCAGTAGCAGCAGCAACAGTCAACAGCCAGCAGCATCAACAGCAGCAAGGCGATATGAAGGATGAGTCAATGCAAGGATCCAGAGCGTCGACGCAGCAGAAGAAGAGGAGAAGATCCAGTGGAACTATTCTCCAGGCCATGAGAAGGTTGAGTCTACACAATGAGCTTATGGCGTCGACACATCAAAGTTATCCAGCTAGTGTTGATTTTATTTTGCCTATCTATCTTTTCTTTGGGGTTTTGAATGATGAAATGACAAGCAAGTAATCAAAGATCTGCTCTTAACCTATGAACATGTGATCATGAACCTAGGCAATCA
Source organism: Amorphophallus konjac (assembly GCA_022559845.1). Taxonomy (NCBI): domain Eukaryota; kingdom Viridiplantae; phylum Streptophyta; class Magnoliopsida; order Alismatales; family Araceae; genus Amorphophallus; species Amorphophallus konjac. Next base: position 268,748,223 of record CM040127.1, read on the forward strand.
AAGCTAGCTCTAGCATGGGCATGCTATCTCGCTCAAACTACGCTAAAGAAAAGGGAAAACACACGCCGGGGCGTGGAGCAAAAGAGTAAATAAAACACACCGCAAGGGGTGGAGCAAGCAAGAAAATAACAGAGATATGTGATGAATGAGAAAGCTAAAGCCCAAGACTAAGGAAAGATGTGATCGCCACCAAAGTAAAAACAAGCCAAAGACCTGTAAATACCTTTGAAATAGGTGGATGAAGCACCCGCCCACCGGAGAGAAAACCAAAGAGAACCTGCAGGTCAGCTAGAAATAACGGCCAGGACCCTGTGCGTTACTTGGAAAGTAACGGCCACCCGATAGACCGCCAGGAGAAGATGACGCGCCTGCACCAGACCGTCAGATAACCTGCAGTAGCAAAGTGTAGATTCTTTTAACTCCAACTCTTCCAGCCGGCTAGAAGACTTGGGCCTCGTACTGGTGAACCTATAAACCTGCCAAAGATGTAGAAGACACGAACAAAACAACCCAAATTAGCCCTTTCAATAATATAGCATCAATTCTCAAAGAACTTAAGGACATCAACAGGAAAGGGGATTACCGGGGAGTTTTTGGTTTTTAAACCCCTCTGGGCGTTTTCAAACGATTAGGAGGATGTTTGGATGCCTAGAGAACAGTAAAACGTGGAGAAAGAGGAGGGACAATGCTTTGATTGAGGAAAAACCAGGGAAGAACTTAAGCATGCAATGAACTTGAAAGACTAAAACCAAAGTACTCCCTTGATTATGAGATGGATGAACGTGGGAAGCAGTTCCTCTTGGATGAAGATGGCTCCTGAGTTCGGCAGCACTTCGTCGTGAATTTCAAAATCTTCCTCTCTTGGGCCATGAAGTCAAGGGTTCTATTTATAGACCCTCAAACTCTTAGGTCGAGCAGAGGATAATCCAGCAAGATAAAGGGATAACTCTTAGCAAATCCTCGAAGATAATATCACCAAGAGTCCATAGAAACAAACAGAATGTTCTGAGGATCAGATTTGAAAGAGATATCGTCAATCCAAACCCTTATCTTCGGCCACGGAGTAGCAGAGAAAAGGCCTGAACTGCCAGGACTCTCTGAAGGAAGTAACGGCTGCACGACAGACCGCCACTTGGAATAACGCACCAAGGAACATCCGTCACTATCAACCTTATCCCTAAAAGATAAGATCAACGGGAAGAAGACCCAACAAGTTGGACTCTTCAAGGAAGCAATGGCCAAGGCATAGGGCATCAGAATGAAACAACGGCTGCACGACAGACCGTTATTATCAACGTGTAATCAAAAGGATAAGCTTTAAAACGAGGCCTTAAGCCTTAGGACTCTTCAAAGAGTAACGGTCCAGGACCCATCCGTCAGAATGAAACAACGCGCCTAGGACCGACCGTTATTATCATTGAGGTTCAAAAATGAAATGAGGGGCTTGCTAAGATTCATCCAATGAAACGCCACCAGGAGCCATATCCGATCAAAGAGTTCAGACCCAAGAAATAGGCTTCAACTAATCAAGAGACTCAATGAAGAGCGAACAACTCAGAGCATCATATAGAATGAATAAGGAGATGACCTAACTTATTGGGTATAAAACGGGTGTCAACAGCTAGTTCTCGTCTAGCAACAAGAAGACTGTGTCGACACAGTGAATGTTAGTGTGTCGACACATCCCATATGGTGGAACTTGCAAATTCAAAGTGGGTCACGTGGCTACGAAATCCAATGATAGGCACATGATCCCAGACACGTGCATTGGGTTCTGGAAATGTCCCTGGAAAGAATATTCCTCCCTCACACATGGACCAATGGGATATTGGCTCAAAAATTCATATTATCCAGAAATCATCTATGTATGATCTATAAATATCGCAAAAGTTCCTTGCGAAAGGGGGCTGCTGCTAGGAGGCTGCTAGAGCTGAGAGGGAGAACTGAATAGAAGATTTTCGAAGAGTTTAGAAAAAGAGTGAGAGCCTGAGCAGAGAGAGAGAAAGGAGAGAAGAGAACAGAAAGATCAGAGAGTCCCCTTCTAGAGAAGAATGAGAATTCTAGATCTTAGATCGAGAAGGGAAGGAGAGTGAGAGCAGCCAAGGAGGAATCAGTCCAGATCTGATCAGAGAAAGGCTTGTGGATCAACTTTACTCATTTGAGTTACGTTTTCTTGTTTTCTAGTTTTTGTTTTCTTCATTCGCATCTTCGTTTCTGTGTATTCTTCCGATACCCTTTTTTGGGGATCGGGTTAAGCTGTGGGTCAGTAGAATCTGGGGTTGTATCCCCTTCAAGCTGTGGGTCAGCGTGTGTTCGAGGATTTGTTCCTCGAGTTCCAAACTGTGAATCAGGGGTGAGGACTATGTCCTCGTGTGTGTGTGTGTGGAAGTTGTGAATCAGCGGTGAGGACTGTGTCCTCATGTCAAGCTATTAGTCAACAGTGAAGCTTCACCGAGTTTGGTGAGAGGTGGACATAGGTTGCGGGTTTGCAACCTAACCACCTTAAAAATAATGTGCAGTGGTTGTCCCTATGATTTGATCCTTTTCTCCAATCCCCATTCACAAGTTTAAGATCACGCACATTAAATTATTTTCACTGCTATACGCATTAAGTCTGCTCACACACACACCCGCCAGGTGTTCAGTTTATTCCGCATTACATTAAGTGGTCGGATTGAATTCAAATTGGGTATAGTTTTCAAATGGATCTATTCACCCCCCCCCTCTAGATCCAACTGCATCACCTAACACTAAGAGTGCTGGGTGGCAAAGTTCTTGCCCGCCTTGGCTCTGGGCGGCCAACAATCTAGCCGCCTCCTATATTGGTTTCTCAGCTGAACAAGGCGGACAGTAGGTGTAGTAAGTTATCATAAATGAGAAAGGACAATGGAAAAAGTAATTTACTTGGAAATAAATTCAATAAATTTCAAATTAAATGCCTCACAGTGAGGGGGAGTGTCCCACCGTGATCGCCAAAAGGTTGAAGGCGCTGGAAATGCTCCAAGTTGTGATCACGATCCGAATTCGGCCCTTCGGGCCTACAGCTTGGTCCAACACTATAGTGCATGAGTTAATGAGCAAAATGAATGATTGCTAAGGAAGTGTACCTGATTCTCACAGGAATAGAGTGATCGCAAGTGCCTTAAAATGGGGGTTGTGTGTCTTATTTGTCCTCGATCTCGGCCAGCCAAGAACGGGGAGCTCGAATCTGTGAGTCAAATATGAAGTCCCTAAAAATCAACCAGTAAACACAGAAAATGAACCCATTAGACTGAGAAGATGCAATACATGCTCAAAATGAAATAAAAGACATATAGTCAAGGGTCAGTCGTACTGGGAAGGTGGGTTGGAAAGGGGGGATGGTCGAGACTTTCAACCACCCACCTGCCTTAGGTTTTAGGGGAAAACCTCTTTGAAATAGGGGATTTAGGAAAAGGTTATTATGCATGCAATGCAATAAAAATGATAGGAAATATATGAAAATGAAATAAAATACAGTATAATAGAAAACATAGGGAAGAAAGATGGGGTTTGCCCGTCGACCAGTAGAGGGTGGCCTAGTATGTGGCCGTTCGAGGAGGGTGGATGGCCAGAACGATGGTCATTTTCTATAGAGGACGTTTCCTCTGGCGGTGGATACATAACCTCTTCTGTAGGCAAAACTTGGCTTCGATTCACCTCTTGGATCAGTAGGGTGGAAGTGGAGTACTCAAGGGGACTCTCTCTCGCTCCCTAAACTCTCAAACACACCAACCCTTCTTGTCCAGAAACCCCAACCTCTCTGCTATAACCTTCAGGTCGAGTTTTGTACCAAGTGGAGTTTTCCCTCTCAAAAATTCATTCGAAATTGGGGTTGAATCCTCGTGAAGAGGTTTTGGACCACTCCGAGGGTGATGACGTGTATGGCTACGTGCGCCTTGACTCCCCAGAGTGGAGTGAGTCGAAGAGAATGTACCTAGAGTGGACAGAATCATGAGAACGTGGGTTAACCAATGGTTGTCAGAAGGAGGCCAGATCGACGATGGCCATTCAAGGGGGGAGCAGGGCGGCCATGTTTGTGGCCACCTAGGGTATGGTCGGCTAGCTGTTTGGCCGCCCAAGGCACTTGGGTGGCGAGATATGTGGCCGCCTAGTGCCCTGGGTGGCTAGCTATCTGTCCTACTTATGGTGTTTGAGCGACCGTCAGTTAGGATGCCCGGAAAGTGGAGTTAACCCAATATTTTGATGGTTTTCAGGCTAGTTGAGCTTTTGGACTAGAAATAGTCACTCAAAAGTTAAATCATATAGGAAAAGGTGTCACTCTTATGATGGCTAAACAAGGTCAATGGGATGTCCAAAATTAGGTGTCTACACCGAGCTCTAACCGTGAGTCGAAGAGGTAGTTCTTTGTCATTCGGTCGGACAAGCAAGTGTGGAATTTTTTGATGTTTTGGGTGAGGGGTGACCTCCTAGTGGGAGGAGGCGGCCTGTCTTCGTCAGAGAGAGCGACGGTGGAGGAGACCTATCGTCATCACACACACACACACACACACACACACACACACACACACACACACACACACACACACACACACACACACACACAGAGAGAGAGAGAGAGAGAGAGAGAGAGACATAGAGAGAGAGAGGGGGGGAGACGTACGGTCGATGCCCTCCTTTGGGGTGCACCTCACAGCATGCAAGTGCTCTTGTCAAGTTGGGGAGAGTCTGAGCGGCCGAGTATGCTTGATGTTGGAGGCCGCAGTGAGTTTTCTTCTAAGTTCTTGCTTTGATATCTCTTGTTCATGCTAAGCATATGCCCCCTATGTTGCAACTATTGTAGAGCTCGGGATGGAGGATGTCTCGGAGAGCATGACGAGGAGGTCGATGTGATAGGACGGGCCAAGCCGGGTGAGGCGGCAGTCGGATCAGGTGGGGCAGCAGTCCTTGCGCCCAAGAAGCTAAGGGTGCGATCCCCACCTAGCGGGAGGCCCTTGTTTGGCTATGGTTAAGGGCTCGGCGAAGGCCCCGTTAGTCGAGCTTCAGGAGCGCAAAGGGAAAGTGTTGGGACGGTGCGATCGATACAGAGGGGGGGTGAATGTATCTCCTTCAATAATATTGCCCAAATTAATAAAAACAATACGCCTGCTACTAGATACAGTTGCAGAGTAAAAGCAATAGAGTTCAAATAGGCATTTGATCGACCAGATGAGTTGCTGACTATACTAGTGGAACCAGATGAAGTCTAATGCCAAAGGACAGAACAATGAAAACTAAACTCACTTAGCAAGATGTAAAGCTCAAGGCCACTGCAGATCGAAATAAGCCTATTCAAACAACCTGTGAAATAGATATAGGATATGGAAGAACACACCACAGGCAAACCACAGAACAGCAGGTTTTAGGTGGTTCGGTCCACAGACCTACGTCCACCCCTCACTCCCAATCGGAGTGAGGCTTCCACTAGCACAAGCTAGAAACCGCAGACTCAGTCTGCAACAGGTGCTGCCACACAGCTTGAACAAGCAAGGGAAACAAATCCCTCAACCAAGCTCTGCTACCCACAGAGCTTGAAACCTGTTCCAGCTACCAGCTAGAACAGAACCGGAGAAACCTCTCCCTTCCTCCACACACCGGAGGGAACCTGCTAATGACATCCTGTCACTAGCAACACCAGAGATCACCGATCTCTCTTCCTCTGCAACCCAGAGGGAAACCGGAGTAACACTCCCTTCCTCCACACACCGGAGGGGAACCAATCACAAGTAGCACCCAGCTACTTGCAAACCGAAGACACAAGATCTCCCTTCTCCTGAGTCCACAGGAGGAACCCGATCCCCAACAGGGCAATCGGAAGAACAACAAGTGACTGTTTAAAAAGAAAAGCAAAAAAACCGCAGCAACAGAAAGCTGGAGAAATAAGAAATCAGACTGTGGCTCTCGCAGGAGCTGGCTGGCCTGGATTTGATCCACGGTCCAGTAGGAACATATCTTCAGTTGAAGCTTCTATCACTCTAGCTCTCTCTTCTTCTCATTCTTCTTTTTCTTCTCTTTCGCAGGCTCTCTCTCTGTCTCTTCTTTCTTCTTCTTCTTTCTTCTTCTTCTGCTCACAGCCTCTCTGCTGCACTGTCTGTCTATTTCGATCACTCTTTCTCTTTCAGACCATTTTATCTCTTCTTCATCTACTTTTTTCAATGGACGGAGGCTTCTATTTATATCAGGTTCAGCATGTGCTAGGGCGTGCTCTTTTCGATTCCCGCCCAAGCTTCAGTCCACGTGGTGACTTCTCAGCATCATGGATCGCGTGCCAGATGCCAGCCTCGTGTCACGTGCCCAGACTCTGCAGATTAAATGAAAAGATACTTTAGTCGATCAGCAGAATGTATAGACTTAATGTAAAAACAGCAGTGTACAGACTTAAAAGATGCAGCGTGATAAGCAACCGAATGTATATACTTTAGAACAGCAAATGATCAAGTATGTACACTGAGAGAGTGTATAGACTTGTAACATGCGCTCTCAGTGTATAGACTTGCTGATGAATGCATTATCATAATAAGATAGAATGTGTAGACTTCTGTGAAATGCATGAGGGAATCGGGTGTATAGACTTAAGCATTCTGTTCAAGACAGAACAAATGTACAGACTTCATGCTGTACAGACTTGATGTTGATCAAAAGACCCTTGGACAGCAGCCAAGGCGTCAACGCTTCCATCGTGCAGCATCGCCTCAGCTCCTCAAGTGAAATGCTCACACCCTTGGCAACTGGCCAATGCGTCAACGCATCCAGTGTCAGCGTCGACGCAGTGAACAAGACAGAAAGCGAAAGACGCACAATTGTGTCTACGCAGTCAGCCAAGTGCGTCAACGCACTAAAAGCACAGAACCCATGAAGACAGACAGACTGTACAGACTTTGATGCTTAGAGACGATTGTATAGACTTTGCCTAAGAAACGAGTGTATGGACTTTGAAACAGCAAATGAATAAGTATGTACACTGAGTCGAAGAGGCATGCTATATAGACTTGGAGTTTAACATGCATGAAGACCAGTGTACAGACTTTGAGTGTTAGGGCCAATGTATAGACTTGTAAGCCCATGTGGATGTATAGACTTGAACGTGCACTGTGGATGTATAGACTTAACTGAGTGAAGTCGATGTACAGACTTGCCTATGGGAAGCCACTGTACAGACATTGAAAACGTGAAGCCAGTGTGTAGACTTTAACAGAGCTCCCAATGTATAGACTTCACGCTGTACAGACTTTCCAAAGAGGCGAAACGGTGTACAGACTTGAGGCTTTGAACGTATAGGCTGAAGTGATGTACAGACTTAGCGATGTATAGGGTTGGCCAGAAAACGTAGGGAAAGATATGAGTGTATAGACTTGGCTAAGCGTAGGAAACGCCCCCAATGTGCAGACTTTGAACTCTGAACACTGTACAGACTTTGCAATCAATAGGCGATGTATAGACTTGCTAGTCTGAAGGCCAATGTATGGACTTAAAGGTTAACACTCGAATGTATAGAGTTGAAGGGCTAACAATCTAGTGTATAGACTTCAAAAGGACAAAGCATCCACAGACCAGACGATGTACAGACTTTGCCAATATGAGACACTGTACAGACTTTGTCAAGTGACTGGCTGTACAAACTTCAGAAGATGAAGACTCTGTATCGACTTGAAGACCATGAGCCAATGTATAGACTTGATCAATCAAGCTGGTGTATAGACTTTGGTACCCAGACACTCAATGTTTTGATGGGTCGACGCATCAGTAGGGGTGGGTCGACCCACTATTGTCCATACTAACTAAACAGACTCGGCCAATGCATGAAGCACGGTCCAGTGTATAGACTCGATGCCTTGAAGATCAATGTACATACTTTGAAGACCGACCTAGCAGGATGTGTAGACTTAGAATGCAACCAGGATGTCTAGACTTGATGTGAGGCAATGCACAATGAACATGAACCAATGAATTGAATGCATATAGCAGACATGAACTGAATGTATGCAGGAGAACTAATTAAAGCATTACCTGATCTGAGCATTCACCTTACCTGTCATGATTTGACTTTGACTTGGGTTAACTTCATGACCTGTGAGTCATCCTTAAAGCATTACCTGATCTGAGCATTCACCTTACCTGTCATGATTTGACTTTGACTTGGGTTAACTTCATGATCTGTGAGTCATCCTTAAACCTGTTCTGACAGTTTCTCATAATGCAATAGGATTATAAACATAATGAGGCATAATATCTGTCATCATCAAAACTCCAGAACCACAGGGGACACATCAATCTCCTCCTTTTTGATGATGGCAATATTATGAGTCATTGCAATAGATTCATCATGGTGATTATGAAATACCATATAACATGCACCACAGATATGATAAAATTCATGAATATAAACACCATGTGATGCAAGTGTTGATTGATGCAAAAAAAAAAAGAGAAAAAGAATGACTTACAAAAGTTCTCCCCCTTTGACAACATCAAAAAGAAGGGAATGTTCATTGACTGATGAAGGAGCTATTATGCCATGCAGTGAGTTACAATCATCAAAAGTAAAAACTCCCCCTGACAAGATACTCTCCTGAGTGAACATTGAACCACAGGGACATGCAAGAATTCTCCCCCTTAGATCAATAGTCAGGATTGAAATAATGGAGTCCAATGTGAGAAAGTAAGTACTCAGAATGAATGTGAAAGGTTTTCAATGGGATATCAATTTCATAAATCTGATTAAACAAGTATTTCAGACTCTTCTATTATAGAGATTTATGAATGATCTTCATTGACAAGTCAGATCAGAATATGATGTATGCAAGGCTTGTTTATAAGTTTCCTGTACTCATATCTGAAATCAGTTTTAATAAAAGTGAACCTTGTTTTCATATTGACAGTCTTGTTTGATCTTCTTCTTTCTTACTCACTCAATTTCAAAGATTCCTTTAAGAGATGCAATCAATAGTAATGAAGTTAAACACATAAGAAAAACATTTGTTTCTGTCAAGGGTTCCAATAGAATGTTTCTTTTGCACATATTTTTCAAATGGTATACTAGATTAGTAGCAATTTTCATAACATTCTTCATGAGCACTTGAGTTTAGTACACCCTTGTAACTAGAGGATACACGTTGTTTAGACGCCAGTATCCCTAAGCACTTGGATGGACTAACTGTCATGCTTCATAGGAACAGAGATTGCATTTACACTTCATGACACACTACAGATCATTTCTTTGATGAGTGAGATGTATTTCTCAGTGTGCATGCTATTGCTCTGCCAGATTATCAATCATTTTTAAGCAGAGTTAACTATGGCACCTCATGACATAGTCCTTTGGACATGATTTCTCAGTGACCAAGGTCATTGCTCTGACAGGATTTACCCTTAGACATAATCCATATTCTCAGATGTTTAAAAATCAATACTAATTTCATATATATCAATCAAGGAATATCATGATTTCAGAATTTTCAGAACTCAGAAGAGTTTAAAAGACTCAACATGAAAATGTTGGTTAAAGTTTATTAAGACCAACTCAGATATTTTCAAGATATGTTCATAAGCAAACACAAGACATACATGAAACATCAACCGGCTGAAAGAATCAGACATTCATAATCCTATATAATAGAAGATTCCTCTTTAATTTATTTTCAGATTTATGATCAGGATATGTACAGAGAATACTTTCTGAGTTTTCAGGAAAGGCCGAAACATTTTTGGGAACAGCCAGTTCAACAGATACCAATGAATCGGTTGAGTGAAAGTGGCTGAAAAATAGTTGAAGCAGGAATCTGAAATGTGTTGCATTACACATTCATCACAGGGATTTGAGCAAGATAACAGTTCAATCTGAAGATGGGAAGTTCAGTTGATGGAATATGAATGATGCTCCCCCTAAATGTATGCATGAGCTAGCATTCCTACATGTATGCAATTCTGACCTATGGTACCAGGCGGAGGACTTGGTCTAAAGACCACCTCACACACAGCAATCACTTCCAGACAGAATTCATCAGCCCTTTAATATCTCACTATTTATATACCAAGAGTCATGCATGACAATCCAATGCATATGCAGTCCTACATGCATCTTAAGCTGACATAATGCTATTTATATGCAATTGTGAATGCATGTGCATGTCAAATGTGCAGATGAGCATTTTTGAGCATGAGACATCATCCAAGCAACAGATTTATTCAATTCAGTTTTTCAGATTTTTTCAGAATGCAATTTGTTTTCAGTGATTGTGCATTTTAACAAATATCAAACAACTGCAATTGTCATATGTATGCATCAAATGCAGACAACCTTTAAATCTCATGTATGCACCAGTGCATGATCAGACAAAAAGAAATTGCAAATGGCAGATGCAGTTATGGACATGTATGCATGAGATCTTAATTGACATATTAAGCACGATGTTCAATTAAAACAAAAATTCAGGTGAACAAACATTTAATCAGCAGAGTTGGGGTTTACCATACTTTGGATGCCTTGGTTTATTTGACCCCCTTTTATTCCTCATCCCAAGGCATACCTGCAAAGCACAGATCTCATTTTGTGTTTCTAGGTACCCAAGACTTCTTGGGTCCTACTTTGTTAGTAACACCTCTGATAGGTGCTTTCCACATTCTTTGGGCATGTAAGTCATCAGACTTCATTAAATTACACTCACTCATGGAGTGCCCAACCTGCCCACCATAATGACAGGAAACAGCATATCTTGAATTCTTTTTATGCACAACATTGTTAGCATGGAATCTGTGTGCATTATTCTGAACATAAATTTTATGTGCATTGGCATGAAGATTTCTGTTACTTGCATGAGATTTTGGTTTACCTTTACCTGCCCACCAGCATTCCGAAGCTCGGTGGCCAAATTTTTCACATTCAAAGCATGCCAAACTCTTTTCTTTAAAAACAGTTTTATTTCTTCCGAAAACATTTCTATTTGCAGGGAGTTTTATATTCTGAGAGAAAGTTCTTCCCTGAGCATGCCAACAGTCCTTGACTGTATGGCCATATTTTCCACAATGAGAACAATTAGAAAAGGTATTTCTATGAGGGCCTAACCAGCATTGTGCAGCAACATGTCCTATTTTTCCACAGTTATAACAATGAATTTTCTTTTCCCTAAGGACATGATTTCTACCCTGATTGTTTTGAGCAGTTGTTAGGTCATCTTTTTCCATCAAATTACACTCATGCATAAAATGTCCATATTTGTGACAGTAGTGACAGATCATTTTCTTTCTAGATGCATGCGAGTGTGTGGGTGAAACATGCAGAGTGGGAAGAGGAACATGTTGATGCTTTTCTTTCTATTTTTCTATTGTTTTCTGTTGAGCAGTTGACTGATAACCTGGAAGGTTCTGAGGGCTGTGAGAGGTTGAGCTGGAAACAAAGGAAGTTTAAACTTTATTTTGAAAACTCTTCTTATTTGAGGGATTATAGCCCAACTCTTCCTTCTAAAAATTTACCTTAGTTCCTAGAATTTTGTCCAGATTATCTTTTCCGTCCATAAATTTTGACAAGGAATTATTCAAATCTTCAATTTCATTTTTCAAAGAAACGATGTGTATTTCATAACTGGCAATCTCTTGTTCATTGCAATTTACACATTCGCTTAGCACCTTGTTTGTAATTTTACATTCCTCAATTTCTTGTTCCAGATTTCTCAATTTTTCAGACTCTTCAATGTAAACAGTTTTTCCTTTTTCTAAGAGAAGAAGTTTCTCTGACATAGTAGTGTTCAACTGCTTCAATCCTTCAACCTCTTGAATTAGTTTGTCATTTTTTGATTTCAGATTTTTAATTTCTTCAACAGAGTCTTTATCAATTTTTATTGAGCTCATTTTATCATTCAACTCTTCCTCTATCTGTTCAAGCTCCAGAATCTTGTTTAACAGATCTTTGTTTTCTTCCTTTAGAGAAATAATAAACTCCTTATGCCATTCTAAATTTGAGTGAAGATTTTCATTTATTTCCTTGAGGAATGGACACTCATTGCATGCAGATTTAACTGAACATATTATTTGAACCTGGAGTTTTTCACATTGTTTCTTAAGACATTCATTTTCAGATTTCAGCCTACTTAGTTCAGAGCAAACACATTTAAGTTCATTCATCAATTTTTCATTCTGATTTTTATGCATATGTATATCTGACAAATAGGCATCATGAGATTGCTTCATCTTTGAACAATTTTCACATGGTGAACTTGAACTACCCTGATCACTTTTCTTTTTCAAGTTCTTGTATCGTTTTCTTAATTGTTCATGAGACTCAAACAGCTCAGCATATGCACTCTCCCAATCATCTAAAGAAAAATTCTCGAAGATGTTTACCTCCTCCTCCTCATCTTCTTCTTCATTTTGGCTGCTGCTAAGAATACTTCCTTTAGCCATCATGCAGTTGTCTTCATTTAACCTGTGAGCTAGCTTCAGCTCCTCCAGGATGTCCTTGGCAGACCTGCAATCATAAAAACAAGAGTGTAAGGCTCTGTCAGTGGCTGCTTTCATCAGATTAAAGGCTTTCTGATTTTCTTCATCCTTTGATCTGTGGTTGTTGGTCTATTTGGACACTTTCTTTGGTAATGTGTGAGGACCTTGTGAAATTAATTTCCACAGATCAGGATTAACTGCATCAACATAATTTCGTAGACTGATAAACCACGTATTAAAATTAGAGCCATTGAAAACCGGTGGATCACCCATGAAAGCTGATCAGATAGATGTCACAGGAATAATGAAGCACCAAGACAGCAGGATCGAATCTACAGATCGCTGGACCTTCTAAGCAGACAACCTGCTCTGATACCAATTGTTGGGACGATGCGATCGATACAGAGGGGGGGTGAATGTATCTCCTTCAATAATATTGCCCAAATTAATAAAAACAATACGCCTGCTACTAGATACAGTTGCAGAGTAAAAGCAATAGAGTTCAAATAGGCATTTGATCGACCAGATGAGTTGCTGACTATACTAGTGGAACCAGATGAAGTCTAATGCCAAAGGACAGAACAATGAAAACTAAACTCACTTAGCAAGATGTAAAGCTCAAGGCCACTGCAGATCGAAACAAGACTATTCAAACAACTTGTGAAATAGATAGAGGATATGGAAGAACACACCACAGGCAAACCACAGAACAGCAAGTTTTAGGTGGTTCGGTCCAAAGACCTACGTCCACCCCTCACTCCTAACCGGAGTGAGGCTTCCACTAGCACAAGCTAGAAACCGCAGACTCAGTCTACAACAGGTGCTGCCACACAGCTTGAACAACCAAGGGAAACAAATCCCTCAACCAAGCTCTGCTACCCACAGAGCTTGAAACCTGTTCCAGCTACCAGCTAGAACAGAACCGGAGAAACCTCTCCCTTCCTCCACACACCGGAGGGAACCTGCTAATGACAACCTGTCACTAGCAACACCAGAGATCACCGATCTCTCTTCCTCTGCAACCCAGAGGGAAACCGGAGTAACACTCCCTTCCTTCACACACCGGAGGGGAACCAATCACAAGTAGCACCCAGCTACTTGCAAACCGAAGACACAAGATCTCCCTTCTCCTGAGTCCACAGGAGGAACCCGATCCCCAACAGGGCAATCGGAAGAACAACAAGTGACTGTTTAAAAAGAAAAGCAAAAAAACCGCAGCAACAGAAAGCTGGAGAAATAAGAAATCAGACTGTGGCTCTCGCAGGAGCTGGCTGGCCTGGATTTGATCCACGGTCCAGTAGGAACATATCTTCAGTTGAAGCTTCTATCACTCTAGCTCTCTCTTCTTCTCATTCTTCTTTTTCTTCTCTTTTGCATGCTCTCTCTCTGTCTCTTCTTTCTTCTTCTTCTTTCTTCTTCTTCTGCTCACAGCCTCTCTGCTGTACTGTCTGTCTATTTCGATCACTCTTTCTCTTTCAGATCATTTTATCTCTTCTTCATCTACTTTTTTCAATGGACGGAGGCTTCTATTTATATCAGGTTCAACATGTGCTAGGGCGTGCTCTTTTCGATTCCCGCCCAAGCTTCAGTCCACGTGGTGACTTCTCAGCATCTTGGATCGCGTGCCAGATGCCAGTCTCGTGTCACGTGCCAAGACTCTGCAGATTAAATGAAAAGATACTTCAGTCGATCAGCAGAATGTATAGACTTAATGTAAAAACAGCAGTGTACAGACTTTAAAGATGCAGCGTGATAAGCAACCGAATGTATATACTTTAGAACAGCAAATGATCAAGTATGTACACTGAGAGAGTGTATAGACTTGTAACATGCGCTCTCAGTGTATAGACTTGCTGATGAATGCATTATCATAACAAGATAGAATGTGTAGACTTCTGTGAAATGCATGAGGGAATTGGGTGTATAGACTTAAGCGTTCTGTTCAAGACAGAACAAATGTACAGACTTCATGCTGTACAGACTTGATGTTGATCAAAAGACCCTTGGACAGCAGCCAAGGCGTCAACGCTTCCATCATGCAGCGTCGCCTCAGCTCCTCAAGTGAAATGCTCACGCCCTTGGCAACTGGCCAATGCGTCAACGCATCCAGTGTCAGCGTCGACGCAGTGAACAAGACAGAAAGCGAAAGACGCACAATTGCGTCTACGCAGTCAGCCAAGTGCGTCAACGCACTAAAAGCACAGAACCCATGAAGACAGACAGACTGTACAGACTTTGATGCTCAGAGACGATTGTATAGACTTTGCCTAAGAAACGAGTGTATGGACTTTGAAACAGCAAATGAATAAGTATGTACACTGAGTCGAAGAGGCAGGCTGTATAGACTTGGAGTTTAACATGCATGAAGACCAATGTACAGACTTTGAGTGTTAGCGCCAATGTATAGACTTGTAAGCCCATGTGGATGTATAGACTTGAACGTGCACTGTGGATGTATAGACTTAACTGAGTGAAGTCGATGTACAGACTTGCCTATGGGAAGCCACTGTACAGACATTGAAAACGTGAAGCCAGTGTGTAGACTTTCACAGAGCTCCCAATGTATAGACTTCACGCTGTACAGACTTTCCAAAGAGGCGAAACGGTGTACAGACTTGAGGCTTTGAACGTATAGGCTGAAGTGATGTACATACTTAGCGATGTATAGGGTTGGCCAGAAAACGTAGGGAAAGATATGAGTGTATAGACTTGGCCAAGCGTAGGAAACGCCCCCAATGTGCAGACTTTGAACTCTGAACACTGTACAGACTTTGCAATCAATAGGCGATGTATAGACTTGCTAGTCTGAAGGCCAATGTATGGACTTAAAGGTTAACACTCGAATGTATAGAGTTGAAGGGCTAACAATCTAGTGTATAGACTTCAAAAGGACAAAGCATCCACAGACCAGACGATGTACAGACTTTGCCAATATGAGACACTGTACAGACTTTGTCAAGTGACTGGCTGTACAAACTTCAGAAGATGAAGACTCTGTATCGACTTGAAGACCATGAGCCAATGTATAGACTTGATCAATCAAGCTGGTGTATAGACTTTGGTACCCAGACACTCAATGTTCTGATGGGTCGACGCATCAGTAGGGGTGGGTCGACCCACTACTGTCCATACTAACTAAACAGACTTGGCCAATGCATGAAGCACAGTCCAGTGTATAGACTCGATGCCTTGAAGATCAATGTACATACTTTGAAGACCGACCTAGCAGGATGTGTAGACTTAGAATGCAACCAGGATGTCTGGACTTGATGTGAGGCAATGCACAATGAACATGAACCAATGAATTGAATGCATATAGCAGACATGAACTGAATGTATGCAGGAGAACTAATTAAAGCATTACCTGATCTGAGCATTCACCTTACCTGTCATGATTTGACTTTGACTTGGGTTAACTTCATGACCTGTGAGTCATCCTTAAAGCATTACCTGATCTGAGCATTCACCTTACCTGTCATGATTTGACTTTGACTTGGGTTAACTTCATGACCTGTGAGTCATCCTTAAACCTGTTCTGACAGTTTCTCATAATGCAATAGGATTATAAACATAATGAGGCATAATATCTGTCATCATCATAACTCCAGAACCACAGGGGACACATCAGAAAGCAGTGGTGATTGGTGCTTCCGGGGATGACGGCCCAGAGATCGAGTGTATTGGTCAGTGGATTTAAGAGGTGCTGGGCTCACCGGGTGTGACGAGCCTTTCTCAACTTGATCCAGGGAAGCCGATGGAGTTGGTGGCTCGCCATCCCGCAGAACATAAATAAGGGAGCGTCTCCCTCGTCGATGCCGGACCTTTGCAAGGTAATGATTCTTCATGGGCTGGACATTGTGGTCAAGGCGCACGTTATCGCACATCGCTAGGACAAGGAGGTGGAAGCGGCTAGTGCAGCTGCTAAGGCCGCAGAGGACCGCACTTATGGTTATCAGGCGGGTGCGCAGGCGGCACAGAAGGAAGTGGAGACCCTATGGGCTGAGGTTTTCAGGGTTGGGAATGATGTCAGGGCCCTAATTAAGGATTGAGCTGGCTGAGCTCCGAGCCTCGCTTTGGTATATGGTTAAACCTTGGTTAGTCATCATTTAATCCAGGATTAGCTCTTTTTGAAGTCCAAATTGCTTTGATACTTAAACCTTGACTAAACCTGGAGGATGAGTATTAAACCCGGAGTAACTCTAGATTTCGAAATCCACCTCCAGAGGTGGGTTAAGGTGAGTTAACCCAACAATCAATGCTCAATAAATGTACTCCCTCTCTCTCTCACACCCATAATAATTACTCTCTCTCTCTAAAAATAATATTAATTAATAAATATAATAGTATAATAATAAAATAATTATAATACTGATAAAAATCATAAAAAATAATTAATAAATCTAATGCTATAATAATAAAATAATTCTAAATATGATAAAAATTCATAAACATGATAACTAATGAGTGTAGTATAGAGAGAGAGAGAGTGACGTGAGAGAGAGGGGAGGGGAGAGAGGGAGAGAGAACGAGAGAGATATTTAAAATTACAAAATGAGACATAAATATGATATTTTATTTATATATATTATTGAGTTAACTCACTATCTACCAAATCACAATAGATTGAAGCTAAGTTAGTCCACCTATTTACTTCTGAGTTAATAATTTTACTATCAAATCAAAAATAAGTTAATCCTAGACTAACTTAAATAACTTAATTTAACCTAAAAACTCTCTACCAAAGTAAGGCCGAGAGTCCAAGAAAGGGGCGAGAGATCGGATCACAGCATTAGAGACGCGGCTGATCGAGGTTAGGTAGTACTTTCCGTGGGCATTGGCTGTGGCTCATGAGCGGGCGATTCTGGAGTACTGGAATTCGCCCGCATTCTGCGTAGCCTGCAAAGTGGGATGTTCTACGGCGCTTGCTACACAGTCCGCAGGTGTATCTGGGCGTTCACGGGGACTCGGGAGTGCCCTTTTGATGGCTGATGAGCTGGATTTCCTTATATTAATTAGGCCCGTGGCCCCTACTTATGTGGGCTGTTTTTTGGTTGGAACATGCAAAAGTTTAGGAACCAGATTTTGCATGTTGGAACTAGAGAGCATAATTCGTAATTATTGAAACTTACAAGTGTTTAAAGACCCAGAATTACTCCTACACCTCACGGGTAGATTGGCCTGTGCACGGGCGACGGGAAATAACGAGGTAATTAAATCCCTCTCCATCTCTCCACGCCACACCGATCATCGGGGAGCTATAACTTTTTTCACCCTCCTTTTATATTTTTTCTTCTCCTTCCATTCACCGCCAAGAATATATTAATTTGGGGCGCCAAGTTATTAAGGCGCCACAAGGCGCATAATCTAATTTTAAATCCATACTTTTTAATTAACCATTATGTTAACTATTTGTATGATTTAATGGTTAAGGGGTCGCGAATCGCGATACATACGAAACTCGTCCTAGCTACGTATGTATAGAGACAGAGTTCAGAAGAGATTGAGAGCGTTTTAGACCCTGCCAATTCTGGATAAAATTAATGCTAATTACTACTAAGGGAGAAATTTAATTTAGCGGAATACCGAGGGATGCTGATTCTAGAGTTACATTTATAAGTTTTGTATTTCAACGACGTTATTAAAAATAATTTCAAAACAAGAGTGAAAAATTCTAAAAATAAGTCTCAGTGAGACATTTTAAAAAATCTCAATTATTATACACCAATGATGATGAATTATATGTAGCGATGGATATATGACTACTTGATAACAACAAATTTTCTTATATATTATATATTGCTTCTTTCTTGACTGTCCCATCTCACAAATATTCAATCTAACATCTAGAAAATATGAGTTGGAAATGAGGGCCTTCAGGTTGCGGCACCCTCATCACCCTATATTGGATCATGGGGTCGATAAATGATGTGGAGGAAAGAGATATATATATATATATATATATATATATATATATATATATATATTCTAGCATAAGAAGACGTGGATGCGGACCCTTACTTACAAGAAAATATCTAGATAATCCTTCCTTTCTTATTTAATTAAGCCTGGTACGTACCTGAACATCTCCTGCGACATTCGACAATGGGTCAAGAAAAGACGAAGCAAAAAAGAACAGGGATAACAAACAAAGACAAAATCACAATCAAAGGAAGAGAGAGAGAGAGGAGTTCTGTCTAAGCAACAAAGGGTTGGAGCCATTGGTCTCCATCGACGTGAGAAATGTTCAGGAAGGGAGCAGCTTGAGTGGCGTTGAGCCTCTGTACGTAGGGCGCTCTCATCGTCATATTCGAGCCGGGGCCACCGCACATGTACTCCCCAAAGAAGATAAGCCTGGCCACCCACAGAGAGACAATCAGCGAGAGGAAATCAGGGGAATTATTAGTTAATTAACTATATATCTTAATTTGAGGAAATAAATAACAAAGATTAATGTCAAAAAATGGTCATCACCACCGCGTTACCATCGGTATATATATATATATACATAAATAAATAAAAATAAATATATCTATTATTAGTTAACTATATATCTTATTTTGAGAAAATAAAGAAAAAATATTAATAAGGTGTTTGGTTACATTTTTCTCACTCTTTTTTCTCTCAAAATTAAAATTAAAGAAGAGGAGGACACTTAAAACCGTTTGATAAGACCTATCCTATTTTTTAAGGAGGAATCTTATAAGATGTTTGGGAATATTTTTTTATTAGAGACTATTTCTCTCTTAAAATTTATTTCATGTCAATTTTTATCTTAATTTTTAAAACTGATGTAAACTCCTTACTATATACTTGGCAAGATTAACATATTTTTTAAATCTGTTTGGCAAGATTAATAGAGCCGAGGGTGACAGACGGGATATGTCCCCTGCCCCACCGTCGGACATCTCGACGATTATGATCTCCACACGATTGAACAATATCTATGGAATGGAACAGTATCTATGATCTTCACAGCCACGTAGCTCTTGAACTTTGATGTGCAGAATGGAGGGATCGAGATGCTCTGATCTGATCTTCCCACGCCTCATATTAATGGGACCCTCCGCCGAGGACCGATCAGAGGATTTGTCCGCTTCCTCATCCTCATAGGTATCTGACTTCATGCCCTCCAAATCCCTCAGCACCTCCTCCATCTCCGGCCGCTTCTCCGGCTGCCACTTGCAGCACCTGACGGCAACCTGCAGAAGCTTCACCATGTCGTTGGTAGCGCTCTTCTGGCCACCGGTGACCTAAGAGTCAAAGACCTCACCGGTCCATTCTTCCCTCACCGCCCGACGGACCTAGCTGCACAGCTCCACCCCCCGGACCCCCCGCGGCGCCGAGTGGTGGGAGACCCTGCCGATGACGAGCTCGAGGAGGAGGCACCCGTAGTTCCACACGTCGGACTTCATCGACACCCTCCGGAGGTTCTCGTATTCCGGGGACTTCGGGGGAGGGGGGCCGCAGGGGAGGGGAGGGAGAGGGGGACGCGAGGGAGGGGAGGGGGGTCGCTGGCCGCGGGGGAGGGGACTCTAGGGAGGGGAGCGAGGGGGGTCGCCGGCTGCGGGGAGGGAGAGGGGGCTGCGGGGGAGGGGACACGGGGGAGGGGACGGGGGTCGCCGGCCTCGGGGGAGCCGGGGGGGGGGAGGAGGGGGAGAGGGGTAGCGCATCGGAGGGAGGGGGAGTGCGGAGACGTCGTAGATGATTGTCAAAAAAAAAATTGCTAGAGACTTGTTTTTTTTTTAGGAAAATTTACACATGGTAAGATTCCTCCTTAAAAAATAGGATAGGTCTTACCAAACGGGTTTAAGTGTCCTCTTCTTCCATAATTTTAATTTTGAGAGAAAAAAGAGGAAAACAAGTGTAATCAAACACCCCATTATCATGTATAAACCTCCCCCCCCCAAAAAAAAAAGTATGGAGCAATTTTTTTAAAAAGCGCCCACGACGTCTCGTGACTCCCCCTCCTCCCATTTGCGACCCCCCTCCCGTCCCTTGCGGCCCCCCTCCCCCGCGGCTGGGATCCCCTCCCCCGCGGCTCCCCCTTAAGCGTCTGGCGTGCCCCTGCACAGCCCTGTCCCCTCCCCCGCGGCCGGCGCGCCCCTGCACAGCCCCCCTCCCCCTCCCCTCCCCTCCCCTATGCCCCCCCGGGGCCGGCGTCCCCTCCCCAGCGGCCCCCCTCCCCCGCAGTTGGCGCCCCTGTGCGGCACCCCTCCTTTCCCTCTCCCTGCGTCCGCCCGCCCGCCCCCCGGCCTCTCCCTCCCTCGTTCCCCTTGTGAAAACGTGTATTTTTATGTGTCAAATATATCTACATATATTTTAAAAATTATGACACTTTTGTCGAAAAAGTGTCAATTTTTATCAATTTTAAAATTTTAAGTTAAAAATTGACACAACATAATTTTTTAGGTAGAAAAATTTTTTTAAAAAAACTATTCCCAAACACCTATAATTAATATGGAAAAAAATTGTAATCACCACCGCCCTTCCATTGCCATCATTTGGAAGGGATTTGTGCCGTGGATTTTTTTCAAAATCCTTATAGAGGGACGAATAAAAGTTAACATTTTGGGGATTAGTTTAATCAACGTTCTATAACTATATAGTTCTTATCTAATGAAGTAAACATAGTTTAATCAACGTTCTGAATTTTTTTGGTACATATTAATAAATATAACAAAATTTATTGTTAATCAACATTCTATACCCCCTTGGTATTAGGTGGGGAAGTGTTCCCCGGAAGGGAGAGCACTCTCCAACTAATCTCTAGGTAGGGCTTTTGATTAAAAAAAAAACATTCTATCTCGATTGTCAGAGCATATTGATAAATAAATATGTATAATTTTAAATTCATAAAATTATATAATTTTTGGTATATATAATTTCTTACTCACGAAGGGAAGATGAGGGTTCATTAATTGGTCTTTGTGGAAGGATACTTAACTGGTCTCGGGAGGGGTCGTTCAAGTCGTTCCACCCTTCTGGGGCGATGATGTCGGACATGAAGGTGAAGGCAAAGACCACACGAGCATACGGCCTCCACGCACGGCCCAGCCATATCCTCCCCGTCCCCCCGACGGTGCAGTTGACGAACGCGAAGCCGGTGTTATCCTCGGGCACAGCCCGGCCGTGCGCCGTCACAGAGCCGTCGATGAACCGCTGCCCCGCGGGGACTGGAGAAGCTATGGAGTTCAGCTGGCAGTTCTGGATATATATATTGGGAATTGCCGAAGGAAGCGACATGTGAATTAGCACAGGCCATGTACGGCTACAAGGAGAGAGAGAAGGAAGGTCGGCTGGCGTCGAAGCTGGCCGGCCACAGATCACAGAGATGGAGACGTAGACGGCAGTGGCTACCTCATAGAGCGACTTGCCGTTGCCGAAGATGAAGTCGATGGATCCCTGGATGAAGCAATCTCTGAAGTAGTGCCGCCCTCTGTCGTCGTGGAGGGTGTCCTGCGCGCCGAAGAATCCACACCCCCAGAAGGCGGCCTGGTCACCACCCACCCTGATGGCGACGGCCTGAGCTCCGACGTCGCCTGGTTTTGGGATGGGGGCGACGTTCTGGCAGAACATGCAGAGAATAATGAGGGATGCTTGCTGGTTACAGCCGATTGATAAAATATGTACACATGGGTACTAAGTACTTATAAGCATGGTTCGCCGACTCGGCCCGACTCGGCCCGACTCGGGCGTATCGTACCGTATCAGGGCAAACCCGGTACACTGCGGATCACCCCTAGGATCGGCCGAGTCGGGCCGAGTCACAGTGAGAGAGAGATAGAGGAGGGGGAGAGGGGGAGAGAGAGGGCCGAGTCAGACCGAGTCGAATGCGAGTCGGATGAGACTCGGGCGTACCGTACCGGATCAGGAGGATCCCGATCCGGTACGGATCAGCGAGTCGACGAACCTTGCTTATAAGTACGTAGGGGCACCTAATCCACCTAATAATAAATTAAGATCATCTCTCCTCTTCCATGAACAAGATCTTCAGTATGAAATGTGTTTTTCACATATGTACTTTTTAAAATATGACAACGTACGTCTTTATAGTTTCCTTAGAAGTTAGTAGGGTACGTACGCATGATCATTTTTCGCTGCATATGTATATGTATGGCATTGTCGTTCGAATATTAATCTCGACTAAGGAGTGGGTTAGAACTAACTTACTCCATATATATGTAAATATCGATCATCATGCTGCATTAATTGCTACACGCTAAGTGACCTTACCATGAAACTTATGTTCTTGGCAATGAAGTTGGAACCGAAGACTATGACGGAGGCGCACAGAAATGTGCCGCCGGAAGAGTTTGCTGTGTCATTCCACACGATGGCAGTTGTGTCCAGGCCTTGTCCTTGAAAGGTGATGTTGGGCTTGGTGACTGGGATCCTCACTTTCTCACTGAATAATTAGAAACATATATGATACAAACTCCGTTAGCTAGCAAATTACATGCGGGTGATTCTTCTACGTACGTACGTACGTACGCATATTCGTGATGATCGATCCACTGCGCACCGGCTGGAGTGGATGCTGGTTTAGGATTAGTAGTATATTATAACTTACTAGTAGATTCCCCTGTTGATCCATATGACCGTTCTCTTCTGGCTCGTCGCATTGATCGCGTCGATCGCCGCCTGCACCGACGTAAAATTGCAGCACCCGTGGCGGTCGACGCAGAGGGTCGACGTGGTGTTGGTGTCTGGCGGGGGGAATCCCGTGGGGATGTCGCCACAGATGGTCCGGTTCGAGTCGGCGGGATCCTTGCGGTGCCGACCACGGTGGCCGCCAAGGTGCTCATCGGATTGCAGCGGGTCGGCAGGGGCGACGATTTCCCTCACGGTGGAAGGCGAGAAGTAGCCACCAAGGCCGACATCGACAAGCCAGTCGAGGCACCGTGGGTAGCGGACGACGATCTGTGCGGACAGAAGAGCTACAAGGACGGCAGAGAGGAGTACTGTAAGGGGAGCCCCCCGGAGGTTCATGGTGGCGATGAGGATGCGGAAGTAGCTCCACGATCGAGGTAGCTATGGAGGTGATCAAGCACGTATGGCACCCCTTGACATGAGAGGACCTGGCTAATTAATTAAACCGGGGAGAACACGATCTGCAGGCATATAAATAGAGTCCCTTGCAGGCCATGCTTCACCCTCAAGCATCAGAAGGCTGTCGAACCCACCAAACTTATCATGGGGTTTGCTTGAACGGGAGAGGCCTGCAAAATAAGAGACATGATTCCCCCCCTGCACCAGGCCATGGGAGCCAGGTAATATGCCCGGCCGATCAGTACTGGCAGCTAGTCGAATTTTCCTAAATCTCTTGAGGGAAGGCAGCCACCGAGGGCAAGTAGTGTTGGTTAGTGGAAATCTCTGCTGCATGCACGTACAACCATGATTCTAATTAGGAAAAGTATATATAGGCGCAGCCCGCACAGCCATGCAAGTGGCTGCAGGCCAACAGCTCGCAGATCATCATGAACGAGGATGTACACTTACGTTTCGGGGGGACTGTGAAGGCTTTTTTCCGCCTGCACACGAAGCTCTAAAATCCTACATATATGTATTTCACATTACATGCTCAAGATGATAATATTAACTGTCACACCTTCCTGAGACAACAAACTGACCCTAATTAATATGGCATACTTCTCATCTATGGAGTGAGAATATATATACATTCTTAATTTAATGTTGTCAACAGAAACAACAATTCCGATTCTACCTTCTTCATTAGTTTCAAAAGTTGAAGTTTGATCTCTTTCTACCTCATCTCCCTCCTTTTGAGGGCATAATCATGATCTCATCGTTGAGTTAGACACTGACTCATCTGCAGCTAAATTAAGAAGGCAGACATTGACCGCAAAGATATGGAGGAGAATAATTAAGCTTAGGCTCGGTGGAGCGAGTCTATGTCACTTTTTTGAAATGACGTGCGCTCTCTTGAGATACAACCTATGGATATTTGACATGTAAAAATAGAAAGATATGGAGGAGAAAAAATTAATTGGCTCTTATTGGCGGTATTGTGGCAAACATGACAATGTTTGGACACTCATATCAAGTTAATAGCAAAGATCATTTTAAGCACGAAGAGGTAAAAAGGGGACCTTTTGTGAAAGGTGTAACATAAGACAATATCGATCTACTGATTTTCAGTTAGATAGCTCCATTCATATATACATTGCTCTCTCACGATATATTACATGGTAAAAGTGGTGCCCCTTATTCAATAATTAAGACGGATCACAAAAAGAGTGAAAATAAACATCTTTCATATCATTAGATGTGAGGACTATGGAGCATATATATATATATATATATATATATATGCAACGAGGACAGTGGGTATCATCCATTCCTTTAGGAAATCCTAACCTTTATCTTACATCAGTCGGCAGCTAGCCTTGAATAATATTGTAACTCATGAACTAGACCCAACCGTCGTACAATCATTCTTACAGAGTGCATAAAAAGCTTCTACATGCAACCCAAGAAAGTTATCTTCTTCCCCGAGTTGTTGTTTGTTGCATCGTAAAAACATTGTAATTTTCCAATTCTAGAATAACCGATCTTAGAGTTAAATAAAATTTTATTTTAAAATTAGAGCGTATTTAGTTTGAAAAACTATAAATTGAAATATTTTGTTTTGTTAGTTTTCTATAATTTCATGCTTGTCTTGATCTGGAAATCAAAATTAGAATAGTTTACTTGAGCATAGGCCAACGCCTTCCTGCACTAATATTTCGATCTATCTACTCAGTTTTACAATGTAACAAATAACTCAAAACAATTACAGATTTTGGTAATGTTTTATGGCGAAATAAACCAACTCTAAGTGCATTATTCTGGCAGAGAGATCTTTTCTTGTAAGTAGAACTTATGTTCAAGGAACAAAAGGGCTCCACTTTTGTGTCAGATTCTCCTCTCCCACTATGGCTGTCCACTTTGATGGCAGCATTCTCCTTTTCCCTTTTGCTAGAGATGCATTTGAAGGGAAGCAAAGTAGCAAATTTGCTTCCCATATCAATTGCCAGACTTGTCCTTCTGGGTAGTCGTGATAGGATCCAATGATGAATTATAAGGGTTGGAAACTTTTTTGGGAACACACATCGATCCCCTTTAATTTGTTCGCTAGACCTGCCCTTTCTTGGTATGCCGTGCTGCTCATTGGGGTATTTTCTCCTGATGACCTGTTGCTTATCATAGCCTTACATTACCACTCTTAAAGACCATGCTGGAGTCTGTTGGTGCTTCTGATTCCGATGTGGTCGCTATGGGCTCTTCGTTTGCCCAGGGATTTTGTGTATGAGTACATATCCCACGCCCCTTGTTAGTTTGCATGTTTTCCAAGGCTCCCCCTCCTCAATGTGTTGCTTCTCATTTTGAACTGTAGCTGTACGTTTATCTGAGGTTGAAGCCTGCCCCCTCTTGTGCATTGTATAGCCTTTTACCTTTACGGCCAACTAGGCTGGTGCTTTATTGCATGGATGTGTCTATGGGTCCTGGGTATGTGCCAATGATGGCATGGGTCTATTCACTCTACTGGATGCTGATTTATTGTTATTTACATGCTTGTGAACTTTTATGGGTTGAATGAATATATCTTATTTCATGACCCCCCACCCCCAAATAAAAACAGATGTTGAGAAATACTCAAAATTACATGAATCAACATGACTCAACATTTCACGTTGATTGCTATTCATGTTGTTTTGAAAAATTGTTTAGAATTCCAGATCCATGGAGATGATGAACATGCACATATGAATACACCAGGAGATAGAACGAGAGAGAGATTATAGAAGAATCGGCTCTTCATACCATTACCATCCTCCCCATTGCCTCCTCTTGCCCTGACCCATTTGTGGTGAGCCACCCTTTGGGTTTCTAATAATATTTATAGAAATCCCCAACAATTCCTATCTAGAACAGGACACCTAATAGACCCTAGAAACCAAGCATGACTTTGATGCCATTTTGGGGATAGATTGGTTAGACGGCAACTATGGATTGATGGATTGCCAAAGAAAGAAAGTTGTATTTTAGAAGCCTAATTAAGTGAGGTAGGCACTTCTCGCCGCCTATATACCTATGTTATTTTGACGGTTACTTAGAAAACGTCGAAAAAGTCTATATATACCTCACTTTTCTAGTAATTGTTTGTAAATGCCTTAGAAGTAGTTATTATAACGACGCAGGATCCGAGCACCAGAGAGTAACTTGCGCGACCCGAATTCTGACTCGCCACCCATGAGCTATAGTGCTCGGAAAGGTTAAATTTACGTTGTAGGCATGAATAAGAATTAAAAATAAATGTAGAAATTCAATTATAAGATTAACTAAACTATAGAATTAAAATTTACATTAAATAATTAAATAATTACAGTCTGGAGTCCAAGTCCACAAAGTACAGTCAACAAGAAAGAAACGTACACAATCACGGGGCATACCCTAACTCTGGCAACTTGACAACTAAGAACGACCACTGGTGCCGCACAGAACCTCCGATCCACATGGAGGAATCGCCACACCTGAAAGAGGAAGGGGTGAGCCTCATCTCATTGGCTCACTAGGGGTCCCGTGGATCTCCACCACTACGTAATAGTAATAAAAAATAACAACAAATAATAACAATGGCAACAGATAACAGGTGGAGCACAACACACAAAGCTCCCCAGAACACTGTCACAGTGTTGCCCGTCGGTCACTCTGAATCATGGCGATACTACCTCTATACTCAATAAGAAAACCTCGACCACCACGGTCAAAAAATCACAGAACCGACCGGCGAAAGAATCATGACTACACCGCCGAGAAACCCACGACATCTTTGTCAGGAGGACCTCGATCTCCCTGTCGAGAAAACCACAACCAAGACCACCCGGTCAGGAAAGCACAACCTTCACCCTCGGGGGAACCACAACTTCGCTGTCGGGAAAAACTATAACCATGGGTGATTGGAGAACCCACATGCTAGTAACCAAGCTGATTGTGTCCCCTGACGCCTTACACCATGCCTATTGTCCCATGCCTGGTCCACCTCCCCTCTAAGAGTGCAGTGAGGGACTTGGCCGGATGTGTCCACTAACGTCTTATATTGCATCACCTATCTTACGTCTGGTCCACCTCCCCTCTAAGAGTGTAACAGAGAAAAATGGCCGGAGGCATCCACTAACTTCTTACACCAGGTCACTGGTCTCAAGCCTGGTTTGCCTCCCCTCTAGGAGTGCGGGAGAGACACACAATAGCTCACTAGGACTACCTGGGGTCATACTCGTCAGTATATGTCTGAAGTATCCAACCACGTGTGCACACATACAGATGGACTGCCCGCCATCTAAGGTCTTATAGCCAATTTTCCCACAAACCCGGACTCATGTCGCAGCAAAAGAGGGGGTCCCACGGTAACCAGCCTACACTGTCTCATGGAAAATCCCTCGACCTCGCGGTAGGTAATGCCCTACACCTAGCGAGCTACTGCTCTCAACCACTCGGCCGATTAATGCAAGGCACCTAGAAAGATATACTAGCAGGGTGCCACTCAAAGAGAACTCTAAGCCACGCAGTCAAGTGGAAACCCCCGATTTACTCTCACACACATGGACAACGGTACGACACGACCGTACGCCGCCAAACCACAAACACACATAAGGCAGCATGATACAAACTAGCGATTGCCAGCCCAATTAACTTACATGGGAATAACCCTTCACAGACATACAAAATCATGCGGGAATGACCCTCCGTAGACACATGGAATCACACGGGCACATAGAATCACGTGGACATACCCTCCGCTGAACCACATCAACCACATACACCCAACAACACATCTAGATTGCCAGGTGTGTTCAAGACACAAGGAACTAGGTGGCCAACCTGATGGCCACCCATCAGACCTAGGCGGTTAACCCTTAGGCCGCCCACTAGGGCATCTTCCCAAGGTAGCTAGAGGGCTGACCACCCTCTAGTACTGGGCAGCCAACTCCCTAGCCACCGACCTAGGTGTAGACACGCCAAAATTGACATCACCTTGAGTACATCTCATATCTCATTGCAATTCCCTAAATTGACCCCTCAAATAGACTTATTTGAGTGATTTTTATTATTTTTCTTGAGCATTCATCTTTTCCATACTTTCTCCTATTTTTTCACATTTCTTTCTCTCTTTTTTTTAATTTTTCTCTAATTTTTTGGGGCCTTTTTGACTGAGAGTCAGACTCACGGATGCTAATTCTTCTCAAAAGAATTAACGCCCGGCACAATGGATGCCAATTCCATGATTCAACGTCACCTCTCAGGACGTCAATTCTTAAACTTCAAATCCGCGTCAGGGGGGGTAGACACGTATTCATTTTCTCCCCATTTTCATGCCAAAATTCATATTTATTCTGAATTAACGCCTTTCTGGAAATGCACCAATTCTTTTATACGCGTCTGGGATCGTGGACGCGCATTTTATACGCGTCTGGCTAGATAGATGTGTATTCCAAAATTCATGTTAATTCTTAAATTAATGCCTTTGTGAAAATTAAAGTCACCCATTCTTTGAACGTGTCTGGGGTGGTGGACGCATATTCCTTTATTCGTGTTAATTATTGAATTAACGCATCTTCGAGAAGACGCTAATTTCTGAACCACATCCGTCGAAGGCACCAATTCGTTAATTGGTGTCCAAAGCACGGACGCAAATTCTTTTCTTCATTTAATTCAGCTCAATTCCTTGAATTAACGCCTCTCTACGAAGTCACTAATTCTTTAATTGGCATCTACATCCTTGACGTTAATTCCCTTTCCATTTTTTGGTCATTTAAAATAATTATCAAATTCGTCAAAATTTAAATTCACGTCTTGCCATGTGGACGCGATTTCTTTTTCTGATTTTTGATAATTTTTGACTTTCCAAAATATTCAAGAAATGGCGTCTGCTGTCCCTGACGTTAATTTGAATTCGCGTCCATCCGCATGGACGCGTATTTTCTTGCCTATTTTTGAAATTTTAATTCCAACCAAAATTCATAAAATTCCTAATTCGCGTCAGCCTTGGTGGACGCAAATTTCCTTCCAATTTTGATAATTTCTAATCTTTCAAAAAATGGCTCGAAATTGGTGGTTGGGTGACTGACGCTACTTTAATTGGCGCCCATTGTGGTGGACACAAATTGTGATAGAATTTTAAACTTCACAGCAGCCCTTTCCTTCCCCGTTTTGGCCTCCTTTTCCACTTGGGAAAGGGTTCGTATGGCTTTCTAAGGTTGAGAGGACATGTGGCAGATGGTTTTATCTCTGCAAATCCCAATAAAACTTGATTTTAATATTTTTAATGGAATAAAATCTACGAATTTCTCTCCTACAAATAGGACCCCCCCTCTCCCTTGTTCATAAACCTTGTTCTATTATTCTTGGGGAGGTGCTGCTAGACTAAAGGCTCAAGGAGGGAGACTCGCATGCGCCCAAAGTTATATCCCTAGAGTTCCTCCTCTGGAAGCCACATTAGAGATTTTGAAGCCCCAATCGCAAAATCAATAAGCCTTTCTCAACCCTTTTATCCCTTTTATTTCTTTTCATGCATTTCATCTAGTTCATGCATCATACTTCTTCCTCTTTCTTTTATCTCTTTTTATCATCTCAACTTCGTTGAGATCTCCTTTTGTGCAACACTTGCACCCTCCTCTGTTGTGCCCCGGCCTGTTTTGACGAAGACATATCATTCTATTTTGTTGAATTGCACTGAATATTTGTTGCTATAAAGGTTTTGCTGGTTGATTGGCTATGAGAAAAGTTATGAAGCTAGAGTGTTAAAACTTTCATATGGTTACAGTTCATACTTTTAATATGCAGGTTCTATATGGTTTTACTTTGATAAAATGCATGAATGATTTGTGTGTGTATTGACATGATGTTGAGGTTTTTAAGCATGCAGGGGGTAGAATGTGTCACACTGAATATTTTATTTTGCTAAGTCCATGCGCAAGGGTCGACCCCTGGCTGTTGATTTTTCAAACCCGCACGTTTTTCTCTCTGGCAGTCGCAAGGGTCGACCCTTGGGGTCGACCCCCCTGGGAGATGATGTTTTTCTCGCCAATACTTGCACAAACCTGTGTCTGTTGTTTCTTGATGTGTTTAGACGTTGCTTCATGTGCACAGACTTGGCTTCTAAAATGTGCACGGACCATAGGGGTCACATGCACAGACCTTGAGCATACATATGCTTAGACCTGTCCATCTTTGCACCGACTGTCATTCTGGCAAGTTTTAAAACTTGCACGGACTTGCATTTGCATGTGCACGCATCATTGTTTGCACCGACTTCACGCACCATTGTTTGCACCGACTTGCATTTGCATGTGCACGCACCATTGTTTGCACCGACCCATCCTTCTTACAAAAATCTGCACCGACCACATCCTTGCTTTGTAAAACTTGCACCGAGTCTCACTTTGCACTGACCTTGGCATTTGCACTGGGTTTGTTCATGTGCACAAAACCTTGCACCGACCCAGCTTGCATCGACCATGGGTAATTTGCACATACTCTTTATCTGTGTATTGGTTTTTCTGTGTGTTGGCAGGCTTCTGAGTTGTTCGGATCGTGTTTTCCTGTTGGGTTTCGTAAGACCCACTTTGTGATCCGATTGACTTGATCTTTTACACCCTTACCCTTAGGGTTTCACCTATCGTTTGGGTGTAGTTTTGAGAGCTTTTTTACAAGGGGTTTTGTGGTCTTTAATAGTGCTTCTCTTTGCTATATATATTATGCGATCCCCATTCGTAGAAGATTCATTCGTGTGGGCTAAGCTTGTTCTATCTTTGCAGGAAGAAGGAGGAGAGGACCGGTGCTTCTGCTGTGGAAGGAAGAACCTGCCGCCAAGTTTGCATCCTTCGTCCCCAAGCTCGAAGTTGGAAGGGAGCCGCTGCTGCTCTCCACCATCTCCTTGCCTGGAAGGACTTCATCAAGGGGGCCGACTTCTTTCTCTCTTATGCTTCCATTCAATAGCACCCTTCCATTTGTTCTCCTAGTTGCGTGAATATCAAAGGGGAAGATTTTGTCTATCATCTTCTTAGTTCTATTGTGCTTAGATCGTAAATCTCAGACTGGGCGTTGTCATTTCCATTTTATTTCTCTCTTTAGACAATTTCGGAGCTTGCTCCATGTGTTTGCGATTTCTCGTCTTCGTGCGAGAACCCACGTGTGTGGGCCATCGAGCCCGTGTGTGGTGGTTGTTACCGTCGTGCAACGTGTTTTAGTGAAATCCTCTCGAGGTGAGAGGGGTGGACGTAGGACGACACTTGGTGCGTCCGAACCACCTAAAAATCACTGTGCCGTGGTTTGCTTTTTATGTGGTTGATGATATTTCCTATCTGTTCGTACTACGAGTGTGAGTCGGCGAGACGAGAGTTTAATCAACTGTCCGGTCATACATTGTACTCCGAGTGATTATATTTCTACACTGGGAAGTTGTGAGGGCTTGCTTGCTTTTCATTCATACACTCTAATCAAGTTTTATCTAAGGTTTATTTACCATATCTGTGGTTTGATTTATTTAAGTCTAAATTTGTCAAGTAGGGTGGACAATCAATTCACCCCCCTCTCAATTGCCTCCTAACCGGGCCAACAATTGGTATCAGAGCCTCTGCTCTGTTTTCATCTAGAAACCAAGTGATTTAGAGAGATATGTTGGGAATGGCCAACAATCTCAACAAGGGGTTAATGCCCGAAGGGCATTCTATTTAAAGGCCACCTTTCTTTGATGGTAGTAACTACCCTTACTGGAAGAACATGATGACCGTCTTCCTACGTGCTCAAAGTCATGAAATATGGACTATCATTAGGAATGGTCCGTATGTTTTACACCCTGATGAGGATATGTGGGATGATGATAGTATCAAGAAAGCCACTGTTAACTTTAATGCTTTAAACATTATTCAGTGTGCTATTCACCCTAACGAGTTTGCTCGTGTCTCTATGTGCAGCAGCGCAAAGGAAATGTGGGACAAGCTCAAGCTTATCTATGAAGGTACCACAGAAGTCAAGGAGACAAATGCGAACATGTTGATCCGTGACTACGAGCTATTTCACATGAAAGAGGAAGAAAGTATCTCCGAGATGTTCGCACGTCTCATGGAGATCACAAATGGATTGAAATCACTCGGAAGAGAGTACAAGGACACCGATTTGGTAAGGAAAGTGCTGAGGTCCCTATCGCCAAGCTGGCACACCAAGGCGACAGTGATAGAGGATTCTAAAGACTTGTCTACCCTCACCGTGGATGCACTCATAGGGTCACTGATGGCCTATGAGATTAACATTAAGAGAACGGAAGAGGACACAAAGAAGAAAAAGTCTGTTGCATTGAAAGCTTACTCAGAAACAATTTCAAGCCAAGAGGATTCTATGGGAACCACCGACGATGAAGAGGTTGCCATGCTAACAAGAAGAGTACGACAGTTCTTGCGCTAAAGAAGATGATTTGGCGGGAAATTCAAGAAAGGAAAGAGGCAGTCAAAGCAAAGAAATGAACCTTCAAAAGCGGCTGAAGTGATATGTTACGAATGTAAGAAGATGGGACACATGCGAGGTGAATGCCCCGAGCTACAGAAGAAGAAAGGAAAGATAGTGAAAGGTAAGAAGCCCAAAGTGATGAAGGCCACGTGGAGCGACGAGGACGAGGATGAGTCCACGTCCAATGATGAATAAGATATTGAGGAGCTGGTGAAGGACATGTGAACAATGGGAGCTTGCCTATGAAGAATTGGATGAAAAATACAAGAGAATGAAAAATGAGAATAAAATCTTGAAGAAAAAGATCCATGAAATCTTGCATTCATCCAATACATGTGAGAAATGTAGTCTGCTTGAGATGCAAGTAAAAAATCTCAAAAATGTAAATGATGTTTTGGAATCCAAATTGAATTTGTTCGAAGATGAAATTGCATGCCTAGATGTAGAAAAGAAAAATACTTTTAAACTCAAAGATGAAATCCAAGAAAGACATGATTTGTTGAAAAAGGAGTTAGAAGAATTGAATGTTATGCTGATTGAATGTGAGAAAGTGAAAGAAAAACAGAACAGCGAAAATGAAAGTCTTATTAGTGAAATTGAGAAAGTGAAGAATGGAAGTGAGAAGATGTTGAAAGGAAAAGAAAAATAATTTGTGAAGAATCCAAATTTCATGTATGGCAACAAAAATCATTTTCATTATGCTGTTAAAAGTTCATTTCATCATGGAGAATGTTCACACACACACCCGTGCTACATCAACTGTTAATTCTAGTTTCCCCTCCACTTTTAGGAATGTAAATAATAGAAGAAATTTTGGTAGGAAGAGACCCACTTATTTTTACTGTGGGAAGATAGGGCATGACATGTACATATGCCAGTTAATGCAATATGATGACGACATGTTTTTTAGTCAATACAATCAATCTTTTGGAAATGCTAACATCATGGGACCCAAGCTCGCTTGGGTACCCAAATCAAAATGAGCATGGTTTCTTATTGGTGCAGGTCTGCATGAAGACTGGAGAGAATAAATGGTACCTGGACAGCGGATGCTCCAGGCACATGACCGGGAATAAACAACTTTTTGTAGACCTTGCAGAGAAAAATGGCCGTACAGTAATTTTTGGTGGACAGGATAGAGGTAAGATAATCGGAATTGGGAGAATTAGTAAGGATCTCAACCATTGCATTGAAGATGTTTCACTTGTTAGAGGTCTTCGCCATAACTTGCTTAGTATAAGTCAACTATGTGACAAGGGTCACAAGGTTATATTTGAGTCTTCTCACTGCACCATTATCGATGCTAACTCACATGAAATTAAATTCATAGGATTGAGGAGTAACAATACTTACCAGGTTGACTTTGATGAAATTGCTTCTGAAAAATTATGTTTAGTTGCTAACAAAGCTGAAGATGTTTGGTTGTGGCATCGCCTTCTTGGGCATGCCAGTCTTAATGTCATTAGGAAGCTGAAGCGTCATGGTTTAGTTAGAGGTCTTCCTAGTTTAAATTTTGAATCTTCTAAAATTTGTGAAGCATGTAATAAAGGAAAACAAACTACAACTTCTTTTAAATGCAAAAATATTATTACAACAGAAAAACCCCTTCAATTGTTGCATCTAGATTTGTTTGGTCCCACCAGGACTCAGTCTTGGAGGGAAGCTTTATGGTTTCGTGATTGTCGATGATTTCTCGCGATATGCATGAGTTTTGTTTCTATCCAACAAGAGTGATGCTTGCAATGAATTCATTGACGTTTGTGCTAGAATTCAAAATGAAAAAGGCTATTCAATTCAGAAAATTCAAAGTGACCACGGAAGAGAATTTGAAAATTATGAGTTTGATGAATTTTGCAAGAAGCAGGGGTACGAACATCAATTCTCATCACCTAGAACCCCGCAACAAAATGGAGTGGTCGAGAGAAAAAATAGGACGCTCGTGGAGATGGTACGTACCATGCTTGCGGAGAATGGTCTTCCACGGTACTTATGGGCAGAGGCAGTGAACACTGCCTGCTACATCACAAATCGAGCAATGGTAAGATCGATCCTTAAGAAAACTCCTTACGAGCTATACAAAGGTAAGAAACCCAACATATCACATTTTAAGCCATTCGGTTCTATTTATTACATTATGAACAATAGTAAAGATAATCTTGAGAAATTTGATGCGAAAAGTGATAAAGGGATTTTCCTCGGGTATTCTCTAACTTCTAGAGCGTACCGTGTTTATAACACTAGAACACTTGTTGTCAAGGAGAGTTCACATGTTGTTGTCGATGAATACACAATGAGAAAGTCAAATGATAATGATCATTTTATTGTTACAGGTGAGAATGAAGTTGAAAAGGGAGAGTCGAGCAAACAAGGTGAGGCAACAAATCAAGATAAAGAAAGTGAGCAAGAGGAGGAAGCGCGCACAACAAGAAGATCAAGTGCATCCAACCCTTCCACACCAATGGACCACGCACAAGGACCATCCGTTGGCGAATGTGATCGGCGGTGTGGATGAAGGAATTAGAACGCGGGCTTCAATGAGGGAAGTTGAAATTCACGATAACTTAGCTTTACTTTCTAGCATTGAGCCTAAGTATTTAGATGATGCTTTGAATGACAATTCTTGGGTTCTCGCCATGCAAGAAGAACTACACCAATTCCAAAGGAATCGGCTGTGGTTCCTCGTGCCCCGGCCTGATAACCATCCTAAAATCGGAACTAAGTGGATTTTCTGAAACAAACTTAGTGAAGATGGGGTGGTTGTGAAGAATAAGGTAAGGTTAGTAGCCAAGGGCTACTCTCAAGAATTCGATATTTATTTTGATGAATCTTTCGCTCATGTGGCAAGATTAGAAGCCGTTAGAATATTACTTGCTTATGCTTGTCACAGGAACATCAAGCTATTTCAAATGGACGTGAAGAGTGCCTTCCTCAACGGGATTATCAAGGAAGAAGTGTACGTGGAACAACCACCGGGCTTCGAGGATGAAACATTTCCGAACCACGTGTACAGATTGGATAAGGCACTATATGGTTTAAAACAGGCTCCCCGGGCATGGTATGATCATTTAAATTCATTTCTTTTTGATAATGGCTTCAAATGAGGTAATATAGATCAGACGTTGTTTACAAAAACGTGTGATGAACATTCTTTAATTGTTCAAGTTTATGTAGACGGCATAATTTTTGGAGCCTCTAATTTGAAGATGAATGATGAATTTGCCCAACTCATGCAGGGAGAGTTCGAGATGAGCTTGATGGGAGAGCTCAACTTCTTCTTGGGATTGCAAATAAAGTAACTGGACGATGGCATTTTCATCAACCAGAAGAAGTACACACAAGAAATTGTGAAGAAATTCCAACTTGAGACTGCCAAACCCTTTGCAACACCTATGTCTACCTCACAGAAAATGGAAGAAGAAAAAGGTAACAAAGTCGATCTAAAACTATTTAGGGGTATGATTGGTTCATTGCTATATCTGACTGCTAGAGGGCCTGACATCCATTTTAGTGTCTGTCTCTGCGTAAGATATCAATCTTGTCCCAGGGATTCTCATTAAGGATTTTCAAGTATTTGAACGGTACACCTGACCTTGGTTTGTGGTATCCAAAGAACAATTCATTTGATTTACATGCTTTCACTGACTCAGATTATGCTAGATGTAAAATGGATCGTAAAAGCACAAGCAGTCACTGTCAGTTTCTTAGGGGCTGCATGGTTTCATGGGCCTCAAAGAAACAACATTGTGTTGCCTTATCTGCAACGACCCGAGAATCCGATTACCGGGAAGGCCCGATAACCCGAGACTCGCACCGCCACCCACGAGCCCGAAGACTCGGAAGGGTTAGAAGGATGGTGTGGGAACTACACAAGTATCACAAGTAATTGCAGAAATTAAACAGTTATTGTATTAAGCCGGAAATAAATTAGCATTTTACATTATACATGGTCCACAAGATAACAATAAAATAACAACAGTAGTCCGCAACTAGTACAGAGACAAGAAAGAAAAGTACAGCTACACGGGACATACCTCGGCTCTGACCTCTGGCACTACCTCTGGGCACCCGCACCACGCTGCGCCCCAGACGCGCTCCCCTGGGGCGGCGTCTCACCTGAAACACGGTGAAAATACGCAGGGAATGAGTCTCGGAACAAGACTCAGTAGGGATCACTCGAACCCTACCTTGTAAAATGGGAAACCACTACGCTAGCGGTAGGAGAGTACCTCGGAAAGGAAAGCCCTGTACTGTACCAAACAAAGGTCCTACGGCACGCAGACCGGCACACGTGCCACGGTGAGACAACCGAAACTCAACGGTCGACCCGGAAAAGAGAAACCCGAAGGTCGAACACACGAGCTGACAGTCTGACACTCCGTACTCAACAAGAGTACCTCTACTAGAAGCACAGTCGGTAGCGTCCCCTAACGACTTACACCGCACCGCAGGTGAACTGCCTGACGTGGTAGCGCCTACCCAAGGCACGAACACCGAACAAGTAACCACAAACAAGTGACTAGCTAGGGTCACGCCCGTCGACGTGGGTCCAACCGCCCCCAACCACGTGTGCACACATAGACCATGCGTCCTAGGTCTGGTCCTCTGACCGATTTTCCCTCGTAGCCGGACTCTAGCTAACGACGAGGGGCCCGATGGAAACCAGTCTAAAACCGTCCTCAGGGTAAGCCCGTACACCACTCCTTGGTGCGACCGGTACCGCGTACTGGTAGGCTACGACTAGTGGAGGGTCAGTGCAGGAGTAGACTCTCAAGTCACGGAAAATGACGCCCGCATCCGACGACGCACGGGGACCACCCCACGCACCGGCCCCGTCGCACGGCGACCACAGTCAGACTAAAACTAGGGTTGCAGCCCTCTCGGGGCAATCAAACGCCCGACGGTCCACCCCGGGACCGTCACAAGGCTGTAACGGTCTAGGCGAGACCGTTACACACACCTGGCGGTCTAACGCAAGCCGTTACACGGCCTGAGGAACGCAGGGAGTAACGTGTCTAGTCCAGCGCATTACACGAATGTAACGCGCCTGGCCCAGCGCGTTACACGCGCCTCACGCTCCCAACGCGAAGGCAGGAGGTAACGCGCTTGCCCCAGCGCGTTACACAAATGTAACGCGCCTGGCCCTGCGCGTTACGCGCCCCTCAATCCTGGGATAACCCAGAAAGTAACGCGCTCGCCCCAGCGCGTCACATGGATGTAACGCGCTCGGCCCGGCGCGTTACACACGTAGACCCCCAACGGTCAAAACCAACAGTCGGAAAGCCCCTGACGGCCCAGCCCGGGCGCGTCACTTAGAAGTGGCGGTCTATCGTGGGACCGTCACAGTCCCTGACCCCCAAAGGCTAACAAAAGGGCATGTGACGGCCCCTCGAGACGCGTCACATCATGTAACGGTCCCTGGAAGGATCGTGACATGCACCCGACGGCGAAAACGGCGGGAAAGCCCAAAAACTTCAACCACGCCCCCATGCCTCCACCGGAGAGGGGGAAATCAAAGGGGAAGACCCCTGGGGACCCCTAGCATGATTCTAGGCCATCAAAACGTGAAATCATGCATCAAATCCATAGATCGGGCGAGCTCTCCCCAAACATGAAAAACTCCAAACATGCTCAATCAAGCCCCTCTCGGCCTCCCCACGGCCTATAAACCACGGAAAAGAACGGCAATGAGCTAGGGAACGTCACCCTACTTCAATGGAGCGAATGCTCCACCGGATCATCCGTGAATCGCGAGGAACGCTTTAGAAAACCTCACCTCTTCACGCTTCCCACGCTCACCGCATGCCCACGAGATCACCTCGCCGTCACCCACGCCCTCGCGCCGTCGCCCCGCCGCCGTCAGCAGCCGGAAGGGAGCTCGCCGCGCTCGAAAAGGAGGAAGAGAGGGAGAAAGGAGGGCCGCGGTGGGGAGAAACGGAGGAGGAAGAAGAAGAAGAAAGAGAAGGTGGGGAAGAGAGAGAAAATAGGGGGGGTATTTATAGAAAATCTGGAAAATCTGGAAAATACCAAAAAATAAAAAAATACGTTTCCGGAATCCTTGGAATGCACCGATCGCAACGGTACCACTCGTGCCCAGGTGAACGACCCGGTTCACCCACAGCGAGGTTCCGAAGGAATTGCCGAAACATATACCGGAAATCGGAAAACACGCGTGGAAAAGCCGCGGAAGACTTCCAGGCCTCCGAAATAACTCCGGATCGCGCCGATCCGAACACGAAAGATGTCCAAAATAAAATTTCGGACACAACAGAGCCGGGCGCTCTGAAAAACTAGATCTGGGACCCAATAAGAGGGATCCAAAAGGTCTGGGATATTACAGCCCTCCCCCCTTAAAGGAATTTCATCCTCGAAATTGAGAACAACCCAAGGGGAAAGAAGAGGAAGACTCTCTCAAACAGGTACGGGAACTGCTGACACATCTCGTCCTCACGCTCCCAAGAAGCTTCCCCACCAGAGTGCCGCTGCCACACCACCTTGACCAAGGGGATGACCTTGCTCCGTAGGCGCTGCTCTCGCCTATCCTTAATGCAGACTAGAAACTCTGGGAGAGAAAGATCTGGAGTCACCTCGGGCCAAACAGAATCCTCGAGCACATGAGAGTCATAGGGCATATACTTTCGCAACATCGAGACGTGGAACAGGTCATGCACCGACGCCAACTCAAGGGGTAACTGCAACCGGTAAGCAACCTCACCGATGCGCTCCAAGATCACAAAAGGACCAATGTAGCGGGGACTCAGCTTCCCACGCCGTCCAAAATGCATCACCCCCTTCATTGGAGAAACTCTCAAGAACACACGATCGCCCATAGCAAACTCGAGGGGCTGCCTCCTATGGTCAGCATAGCTCTTCTGCCGACTCTGGGCCGCCAACATGTTCTAACGAACCAAGTGCACAACATCCACACATTGCTGCACCAACTCTGGTCCAGTCAAAACACGCTCACCCACCTTAAATCAATCGAGTGGAGTCCTACACGGACGCCCGTACAAGGCCTCATAAGGAGCCATGCCGATGCTCGAATGATAGCTATTGTTATAAGCAAACTCCACCAACGGTAGGTGGTGAATCCAACTCCCCTGCCACTCCAGGCAGCAAGATCTCAGCATGTCCTCCAAAGTCTGGATGGTCCTCTCAGACTGACTATCAGACTGAGGATGATACGCCGAGCTAAATGCCAACTCCGTGCCTAGAGCTCGCTGGAAACTCCTCCAGAATCCAGAAGTGAAGCACGGATCCCGATCTGACACGATCGAAACGGGAACCCCATGCAACGGAACGATCCGCTCCACATACAGACGAGCCAACTTGGACACGCTCCAGCTGACTTTGACCGGTAACAACCGAGTCACCTTCGTCAGCCTATCCACCAGCAACCAAATACTGTCCTACCCACTCGGGGTCCTTGGCAACCCCACCACAAAATCCGTGGTCACGTGGTCCCACTTCCATGCAGGAACATCTAATGGCTGGAGAGTACCCCCTGGTCGCTGATGCTCCGCCTTCACCTACTGACAGGTCAGGCACCTGGCCACAAATTCTGCGACATCTCTCTTCATGTCAGGCCACCAGAACTGCCTTCGTAAGTTTCGATACATCTTCGTCGCACCCGGGTGTACGGTGTACCTGCTCCCATGAGCCTCGCGCAACACCGCACGACGAACCTGCTCCTCTGCTGGGACGTACAGCCTGCCGCGAAACCTCGCAGCACCATCCTCACCGAGCTCCACATCAGCCATCGCCAGAATCCGGGGTAACTCAGGGTCCGCATGCTGAGCCTCTATCACCTGACGACGGATAGCAGGAGTGACAGTCAGACTCGCAAGCACCGCCAACCCTGGCTCTTGGGGAATCTTGAGCCTGAAAGATACTTCGGGCACTTTCTCCCAGAGCCTCCATTTCCTCAACATCAAGGCACTGACCGCAACCTTCCGACTCAAGGCATCGGCGATGACATTCATCCTGCCCGGCTGATAAGACAGGGTGAAGTCATAATCCTTCATGAACTCCATCCAATGCCTTTGCCTGAGGTTCAGGTCCCGCTGGGTAAACACATACCTCAAACTCTGATAGTCAGTGAACACCTCGAACTTCTCACTGTACAGATAATGCCGCCAGATCTTCAACGCGAAGATCACCGCCGCCAACTCAAGGTCATGGGTAGGATAGTTCTCCTCGTGGCGCTTTAGCTGCCGAGATGCATAAGTCACCACTCTACCATGCTGTATCAACACAGCACCCAATCCGACCCTGGAAGCATCTGTACATACCATAAAACCTCCCGATCCAGAAGGCAAAACCAACACCGGAGCCGAGGTGAGCAATCTCTTCAGTTCCCTGAAGCTCTGCTTACACTCCTCAGACCAGACAAAAGGTACATCCTTCCACGTGAGTCTAGTCATCGGGGCTGCAATGCGAGAAAAATCCTTGATAAACTGGCGATAATAACCTGCAAGTCCCAAGAAACTCCGGATCTCCGTCACCGACCTCGGCCTTGGCCACTGCATTACTGCCTCGACCTTGGCGGGATCCATGGAAATACCATCACCAGAAATCACGTTCCCCAGAAAGTGCACCTCGCCGAGCCAGAACTCGCACTTGCTGTGCTTCGCATATAACTGGTGATCTCGCAACGTCAGTAACACCACACCCAAATGGTACGCGTGCTCCTCAGTAGACCGCGAATAAACAAGGATGTCGTCCACGAAAATGACCACGAACTGGTCCAAATACGGACGAAACACCCTCTGCATCAAGTCCATGAAGGCTGCAGGGGCATTGGTGAGCCCGAACGGCATCACCAGAAACTCATAATGCCCGTACCTTGTACTGAATGCAGTCTTCTCCACATCGGACTCGCGAATCCTCAGCTGATAGTAACCCGACCGCAAATCAATCCGCGAGGATACTCGCGCAGACTGAAGCTGGCCGAACAAATCATCAATCCGCGGCAACGGATACTTATTCTTAATGGTCACTTCATTCAGCTGCCGATAGTCAATGCACAGCCGCAGAGTACCGTCCTTCTTCTTCACAAACAACACGGGCGCACCCCAAGGGGAAAAGCTAGGACGAACATACCCCTTGGCCAACAGCTCCTGCAACTGCGCCCTCAACTCCCTCAACTCAGCGGGGGCCATACGGTAGGGAGCCTTCGCCAAAGGTCCCGTACCAAGCACGACCTCGATCACAAAATCGATCTCCCGCTGGGGAGGTAACCCAAGCAATTCCTCGGGAAAAACGTCGGGAAACTCGCACACCACCGGAATGTCCTCGACATTCGGCTCCATCCCTTCAGTCACAACACGGACGTGAGAAAACCCTGACAACCAGAATCAAGCAACCGACGAGCTCGAATAACAGAAATGAGGAATCGAGAAGGGGTGGAACGGATACCTTGGAAATAGAAGGTCTGCTTGCTCGGATGCTGGAAGTAGACCCTCTTCATTCCACAATCCACCACCGCTCCATGAATCTTTTGCCAGTCCATGCCTAGAATCACGTCGTAATTCCGAAGCTGCAACGCATACAACCTGCCTGGCATACTCCTCCCATCGATCCAAACCGGAACCTGATCGAAGCAATACGGAGTGATCATAAAATCACCCGAAGGCAACTCCACTGCCAAGTCACAGGACAACTGGGTCACCGGCTCCTCAATACTCATCGTGAAATCCTCCGAAATAAACGAATGAGACGCGCCAAAATCAAACAAAACCCGAGCCGCACAACCGAAAATCTGAACGGTACCTTCCACGAGCTGTGACGCCACTGCCTCTGCCCTGGTCATGTGCGTGATCTGGCCTCGAGCCCTCTGCCTGCCTCCCACACTAGCTGACCTGGGTAGCGACGGATACTGTCCCTACTGCTGCTGTCTATGCTGCTGGGGAACCTGCTGCTGCGGCGGCCTCTGAGGACAGTCACGCGCCATGTGCCCTGGCTGGTCACACCGAAAACAGATAATCGGCGCCGTGCACTGCCTGCCAGGGTGAAACCCACTACACCGTGGACACGGTCCTCGCGACCCACCCACTGATCCCTAACGTTGCAAGGGGATTGGCTGCTGTACACTGCCCGATGAAGCTTGCCCCTGATCCTTGGACTTCTTCTTCCGAAAACTCTTCCCGAAGAACTTCTTGACCTTTGAGCCAAAAGACGTAGATCCTGTTACCGACGCTGCCGAAGCCGACGCTCCCAAATCACCCGACGCATGCTGGAAGGAACCCTGCCACTGGGTAGCCGACTGCTAGCTACGACCTGACAAAGACTGCCCCTGGCTGATCGGTCCTCGAGTCCTCTGCATATCCAACTCCAAGGAAGCCGCAACACGAGACTCCGTCTCTAGATCAGTGGCCCCGTTTGCGATCAGATGGTGCCTCAAGCTCCTGCCTCAAGCCCTGAACAAACTGCGCGGTCTTCACCCTCTCATGCTCCATGATGTGAGGTGCATACCGACCCAGCTCGACAAATCGGGCCATGTACTGCAACATGGACATGTCGCCCTGTACCAGCTCCAGAAACTCACGCATCCTATGCGTTGCAACGTAGTCTGGATAGTACGTATGCTCGAAAGCACTGACGAAGTCATCCCACTCGACCTGCTCAAGTGGATGAAGCTGAAAAGACATCTTCCACTCGGAAGACCACCACTTCCGAGCCGTACCCTGCAACTGGTTGTAGGCCAACACCAGTCTGTCCTCGGTAGCACTCTTCACAGAACTGAACACCCGCTCCATCTCGTCAAGCCAATCACAAGCCGCATCAGGGTCTACCTGGCTGCTGAAGTACGGTGGATGGAACTACAGAAAG
Source organism: Amorphophallus konjac (assembly GCA_022559845.1). Classification (NCBI taxonomy): domain Eukaryota; kingdom Viridiplantae; phylum Streptophyta; class Magnoliopsida; order Alismatales; family Araceae; genus Amorphophallus; species Amorphophallus konjac. Next base: position 268,792,005 of record CM040127.1, read on the forward strand.
ACCCTCACTGCTCGGCCTGGCCCACCCCTAGCTGACGAGCCCTCAGCAGCCTCTCCGCCGAACTGCTGAGACATAAGCTGGTACATGCCACGGAAGAAATCCTAGGCCCCCGGAAGCCTCGCAGTATCCACTGCCTCGGTGGCCCCTGGTGGCACTCTGCTCTGCTCCTCCTGGTCCCTCTGGATCCCCTGCTGGATCTCCTGACCTCCAGCCGACTGCCCCTGCTGAGAGCGAGTGCTCCTCCTCGGTGCCATGCTCGCTCCTGAAGTAAAAGATAGAAAACACAAAAAATGACAAGGCCAAAAAAATGCACGATGCCCAATGTCAGTGTCAACTATACAACATCGCTGTGGACTAGTGGACCACTACAATTGCCTATGATTCTCGCATAATTCCACAACTGCGCTCTGATACCAGCTGTAACGACTCGAGAATCCGATTACCGGGAAGGCCCGATAACCCGAGACTCGCACCGCCACCCACGAGCCCGAAGACTCGTAAGGGTTAGAAGGATGGTGTGGGAACTCCACAAGTATCACAAGTAATTGCAGAAATTAAACAGTTATAGTATTAAGCAGGAAATAAATTAGCATTTTACATTATACATGGTCCACAAGATAACAATAAAATAACAACAGTAGTCCGCAACTAGTACAGAGACAAGAAAGAAAAGTACAGCTACATGGGGCATACCCCGACTCTGACCTCTGGCACTACCTCTGGGCACCCGCACCACGGTGCGCCCCAGACGCGCTCCCCTGGGGCGGCGCCTCACCTGAAACACGGTGAAAACACGCAGGGAATGAGTCTCGGAACAAGACTCAGTAGGGATCACTCGAACCCTACCTTGTAAAACGGGAAACCACTACGCTAGCGGTAGGAGAGTACCTCAGAAAGGAAAGCCCTGTACTCTACCAAACAAAGGTCCTACGGCACGCAGACCGGCACACGTGCCACGGTGAGACAACTGAAACTCAACGGTCGACCCGGAAAAGAGAAACCCGAAGGTCGAACACACGAGCTGACAGTCTGACACTCCGTACTCGACAGGAGTACCTCCCACTAGAAGCACAGTTGGTAGCGTCCCCTGACGACTTACACCGCACCGCAGGTGAACTGCCTGACGTGGTAGCGCCTACCCAAGACACGAACACCGAACAAGTAACCACAAACAAGTGACTAGCTGGGGTCACGCCCGTCGACGTGGGTCCAACCGCCCCCAACCACGTGTGCACACACAAACCATGCGTCCTAGGTCTGGTCCTCTGACCGATTTTCCCCCGTAGCTGGACTCTGGCTAACGACGAGGGGCCCGACGGAAACCAGTCTAAAACCGTCCTCAGGGTAAGCCCGTTCACCACTCCCTGGTGCGACCGATACCTCGTATTGGTAGGCTACGACTAGTGGAGGGTCACTGAAGGAGTAGACTCTCAAGTCACGGAAAACGACGCCCGCATCCGATGACGCACGGGGACCACCCCACGCACCGGCCCCGTCGCACGACGACCACAGTCGGACTAAAAATAGGGTTGCAGCCCTCTCGGGGCAACCAAACGCCCGACGGTCCACCCCGGGACCGTCACAAGGCCGTAACGGTCTAGGCGAGACCGTTACACACACCTGGCGGTCTAACGCAGGCCGTTACACGGCCTGAGGAACGCAGGGAGTAACGCGCCTGGTCCAGCGCGTTACACGAATGTAACGCGCCTGGCCCAGCGCGTTACACGCGCCTCACGCTCCCAGCGCGAAGGCAGGAGGTAACGCGCTTGCCCCATCGCGTTACACAAATGTAACGCGCCTGGCCCAGCGCGTTACGTGCCCCTCACTCCTGGGATAACCTAGGAAGTAACGCACTCACCTCAGCGCGTCACGCGGATGTAACGCGCTCGGCCCGGCGCGTTACACACGCAGACCCCCAACGGTCAAAACCAACGGTCGGAAAGCCCCTGATGGCCCAGCCCGGGCGTGTCACTTAGAAGTGGCGGTCTATCGTGGGACCGTCACAGTCCCTGACCCCCAAAGGCTAACAAAAGGGCATGTGACGGCCCCCTCGAGGCGCGTCACCTCATGTAACGGTCCTTGAAAGGACCGTCACACGCACCCGACGGTGAAAACGGCGGGAAAGCCCAAAAACTTCAACCACGCCCCCATGCCTCCACCGGAGAGGGGGAAATCAAAGGGGAAGACCCCTGGGGGCCCCTAGCATGATTCTAGGCCATCAAAACGTGAAATCATGCATCAAATCCATAGATCGGGCGAGCTCTCCCCAAACATGGAAAAACCCCAAACATGTTCAATCAAGCCCCTCTCGGCCTCCCCACGACCTATAAACCACGAAAAAGAATGGCAAGGAGCTAGGGAACGTCACCCTACTTCAATGGAGAGAATGCTCCACCGGATCGTCCGTGAATCGCGAAGAACACTTTAGAAAACCTCGCCTCTTCACGCTTCCCACGCTCACCGCACGCCCACGAGATCACCTCGCCGTCACCCACGCCCTCGGGCCGTCGCCCCGCCGCCGTCAGCAGCGGGAAGGGAGCTCGCCGCGCTCGAATGGGAGGAAGAGAGGGAGAAAGGGGGGCCGCGGTGGGGAGAAATGGAGGAGGAAGAAGAAGAAGAAAGAGAAGGTGGGGAGGAGAGAGAAAATAGGGGGGGTATTTATAGAAAATCCAAAAAATCCTAAAAATACCGAAAAATAGAAAAATAAGTTTCCGGAATCTTCGGAACGCACCGATCGCAACGGTACCACTCGTGCCCAGGTGAACGACCCGGTTCACCCGCAGCGAGGTTCCGAAGGAATTGCCGAAACACACACCGAAAATCGAAAAACACGCGTGGAAAAGCCGCGGAACGCTTCCGGGCCTCCGAAACAACTCCGGATCGCGCCGATCCGAACACGAAAGATGTCTAAAATAAAATTTCGGACACAACGGAGCTGGACGCTCCTAAAAACCAGATCCGGAACCCACGAAGAGGGATCCGAAAGGTCCGGGATATTACATTATCAACTGCCAAAGCCGAATATGTGGCTGCCGGTAGTTGTGCGGTTGAAGTGCTGTGGATCCATCATCAATTGCTTGATTTTGGTTATTGTTTGAAAAACTCTCCCATAATGTGTGACAACAGGTCTGCAATAAATATGTCCAAAAACCCTGTCCAACATTCTCGTACCAAACACATAGAAGTTAGGCATCATTTCATACGAGATCATATAAACAAAGGTTATTTTGAGCTTATTTTTGTTGATACAAAAAACCAACTTGCTTATATCTTTACTAAACCTTTAAATTCTGATCAGTTTTATTTTCTTAGGAGAGAATTAGGAGTGTGCAGGTTAGATACTTAAATCTTTTGAGCTGAATTGTACATACACACTTTTCACCATTTCATAAAGAAATTGTTCATACTGCTTTATCTTTTGCACATAAGAAGTCCTTTCATGGCATTTACATTTCAAACTTTGCTTTTGTGCATATCACAGTGAATAACAATTTGGTTCTCATACATGCTTTTATCTTTTCGCATCCACATGTACATAAATGCATATACTTCATATACGTGTGCATGAATGCCATGATTCACCGGTATATAAAATGACGTCAGTGGAAAGGTGGATTAAGTCCACCTAGAAGCTTTCATTATGCGTAAGTATGGTCTTCGGACCTATGTTCTCCACCACGTACCGGTAATCAACTTACTTGAAAATACCATTTTGACATGCTTGAGTGTATATAGATTACACACCTTTCAGTCTTGATATCTCCTATGACCTTACACCCTTGCTAAATAAAATGCTCTGACTAGGACATGTTTTTATATGGCCCATATTAAGGGGGAGGTTTTTGTTATAACAACGCATACACTTAGGAGGAGACATCGCAATGAATAGGCTAATTCATCTCTTACATTCTATGTAATCTCTCACACCACTTGCACGTTTGAGTTTAATGATTCTAACAAATGAGGATTTCACTTATTCCACTAAACACATTTTAGGGCTCTAGATCCCCTACATAGAAATCACATGACTTGTGAGGAAAAAACTGTCAGTCCTATCAAAAATCTCAATAAGTGTGATTTGACATCAAGTAAATCGGGAATCCCCCCTAAAATAAAGGAGGAAACTCGCTTTGAAAAGTGTCTCATCCATATTCTCATAAGTGACGATACCGAGTAACTGGGAAATGCCCCTGAAACAAAGGGCATGACTCGTGTCAAAAGGTTAGTCATCTTCGTTGAATGATGAAAAATAATCTTGGGGTTGTGCGAAGCTACCAAAAGTCGAGCATGTTGTATGGAAATGTAGGGAGGAAAAGTTCCTACTTGTGTTCTTTAGGAAAATCTGTAAATCCATACTGTTTAGATTTCATTGCTCATACTTTACATATACATCTAGGGAGTGATTGTACGAATGTGCATCTTGAATCAGTCATATTTCATGGGTCTTGCAGTACCACTTCTTGTAAGCACTACCCTCTTACTATTGCTCATGAAACTCATGTTCTTGATCTATAGCATATTTCTTAACCAGTTCATATAGAACATGCTTGACATTATATACAATAATGAATGCATCTGTGCTTGAATGTTCATTCCTTGCTTTTCATATGCATTTCATTGAGTTAATTGTGCATATCCGGTTTTGCTTCCCTGCTTTTCATAATCCCCTATTTGACTCTCACAAAAGGGGGGAGTAATAAAAGTTTGCATATGAAAGTTGCCTTGATGAAAGTTGCCATGTTTTGACAAAGGGGGAGTTAGATTTGTTCTGCATAATTTTCTCAACATTTTCTCAATCTATCTCTTGGTTGTTTCATTGGATGATGGCTGTGTTGGTTCTCTCATGCAAATCTTTGTGGCTTTTCAAAATGGTTTTATCTTCATCAAAAAGGGGGAATTGTTGTGCCCCGGTGTGTTTTGACGAAGACATATCATTCTATTTTGTTGAATTGTACTGAATATTTGTTGCTATAAAGGTTTTGCTAGTTGAATGGCTATGATAAAAGTTATGAAGCTAGAGTGTTAAAACTTTCATATAGCTGCAGTTCATACTTTTAATATGTAGGTTCTATATGGTTTTACTTTGATAAAATGCATGAATGATTTGTGTGTGTATTGACATGATGTTGAGGTTTTTAAGCATGCAAGGTCAAATGTTTTTCAATCTTTCAAATCCACGGTAAGAATCCCTGGTAGAATGTGTGTCACACTGAATATTTTATTTTGCTAAGTCCATGCGCAAGGGTCGACCCCTGGGTGTTGATTTTTCAAACCCGCACGTTTTTCTCTCTGGCAGTTGCAAGGGTCGACCCCAAGGGTCGACCCCTGGGAGATGATGTTTTTCTCGCCAATACTTGCACAGACCTGTGTCTGTTGTTTCTTGATATGTTTAGATGTTGCTTCATGTGCACAGACTTGGCTTCCAAAATGTGCACGGACCATAGGGGTCACATGCACAGACCTTGAGCATACATATGCTTAGACCTGTCCATCTTTGCACCGACTGTCATTCTGGCAAGTTTCAAAACATGCACGGACTTGCATTTGCATGTGCACGCACCATTGTTTGCACCGGCTTGCATTTGCAGGTGCACGGACCATTATTCGCACCGACTTGCATTTGCATTATGCACGGACCATTGTTCGCACCGACTTGCATTTGCATTATGCACGGACCATTGTTTGCACGGACCATTGTTTGCACCGACCCATCCTTCTTACAAAAATCTGCACCGACCACATCCTTGCTTTGTAAAACTTGCACCAAGTCTCACTTTGCACCGACCTTGGCATATGCACTGGGTTTGTTCATGTGCACAAACCTTGCACCGACCCAGCTTGCATCGACCATGGGTAATTTGCACAGACTCTTTAGCCTGTGTATTGGTTTTTCTATGTGTTGGCAGGCTTCTGGGTTGTTCGGATCATGTTTTCCTGTTGGGTTTCGTAAGACCCACTTTGTGATCCGATTGACTTGGTCTTTTACACCCTTACCCTTAGGGTTTCACCTATGGTTTGGGTGTAGTTTTGAGAGCTTTTTTACAAGGGGTTTTATGGTCTTTAATAGTGCTTCTCTTTGCTATATATATTCTGCGATCCCCATTCATAGAAGATTCATTCGTGTTGGCTAAGCTTGTTCTATCTTTGCAGGAAGAAGGAGGAGAGGACCGGTGCTTCTGCTGTGGAAGGTAGAACCTGCCGCCAAGTTTGCATCCTTCGTCCCCAAGCTCGAAGTTGGAAAGGAGCCGCTGCTGCTCTCCACCATCTCCTTGCCTGGAAGGACTTCATCAAGGGGGCCGACTTCTTTCTCTCTTATGCTTCCATTCTATAGCACCCTTCCATTTGTTCTCCTAGTTGCATGAATATGAATGGGGAAGATTTTGTCTATCATCTTCTTAGTTCTATTATGCTTAGATCGTAAATCTCAGACTGGGCTTTGTCATTTCCATTTTATTTCTCTCTTTAGATGATTTCGGAGCTTGCTCCGTGTGTGTGCGATTTCTCGTCTTCGTGCGAGAACCCACGTGTGTGGGCCATCGAGCCCATGTGTGGTGGTTGTTGCCGTCGTGCAGCGTGTTTTAGTGAAATCCTCTCGAGGTGAGAAGGGTGGACGTAGGACGACACTTGGTGCGTCCGAACCACCTAAAAATCACTATGCCGTGGTTTGCTTTTTATGTGGTTGATGATATTTCCTATCTGTTCGTACTACGAGTGTGAGTCGGCAAGACGAGAGTTTAATCAATTGTCCGCTCATATATTGTACTCCGAGTGATTATATTTCTACGCTGGGAAGTTGTGAGGGCTTGCTTGCTTTTCATTCATACACTCTAATCAAGCTTTATCTAAGGTTTATTTACCATATCTGTGGTTTGATTTATTTAAGTCTAAATTTGTCAAGTAGGGTGGGCAATCAATTCACCCCCCTCTCAATTGCCTCCTAACCGGGCCAACATCCTCCATCATTCATCATCTTTTCCTACCCTTTGCATAGGGGTTTAAAGGCCACCACCAACAAAGTGTGTCCATCTTCATGCTTCATGATTATTTCATATTAAGAATTTTATGCTACACATTTGATCTCTAATTCATATCTTTCTTTGTTGGTTTGTTTATTGTTTGCCAGGTTAATCTCAAGAAGAACTCTCTTCATTGGCCGGCCGATTGGAAGAGAAGGTGCACTCACAATCTTACCCACTCCTTTTAAGGTATTCTTCGCAATCCCTCCCTCATGTTTATTGTTATACTCCTTTGAGACCCACGCGTCTCTAGTGATCACGATTCCTAATAGCATCCACGCATGTTCCCTTTTCTCCCTTTTTATTATTATTTTTTTAATTAATTTTTAATAATCTTTGTAGATATTTTCATAAATCTATAAATTGGCGATCACGGTGAGACCCCTCATGTTTTTCTTTTGATTACCCTATCCACTTGGCACCCGCGTGTGCCCTTTCCCTTTTTACACCCACGGTGCATCTCCCCCTTCTGCTCAACGTAGCACTTTTCCTTTTTTTATTTTTCATCCCTCGTGCACCGTGTGCACAACCCCCTCCCTAAGTGATTCCAACGCGTTAGATTTTTAGAAAATCTCATTTCCTTATCTTAAAATTTTTTTTGATGCCATGCTTCATCTTAAGTTGATTGCCATGATGTATGTTGGGATGTTGTAAGTGTTTTATTCTTTTCTTTCCATCGGTTTTCTACATTTTTTAAGCTTTCTGGCCATTTCACAGAGAGTGAACGCGGTCTGGAACAGAACCGCGTTCAGATGAATGCGGTCCTGTAGAAGACCGCGTTCTGCAAAAAAAAAAGTTCGCGTCGGAGGCAGTGGATGCAAATTTGAAATTTTGCGCCCACTGTTCTGGACACCAATTCCTTCTGTCGTTCATAGAACCACCTTATTATGTGATCTATTTTGTATGGTTCTTGCATATTTCTATTCGTACATGTATTTTCTCTTTCTTTTGCATTAGTTCTTGCATTTAGAACATCTTGGCTTGGGAGACCTCCTCTCCCCACACATTTTAGGAGATTTTACCCCCATCTTGGTGAAGGAAGGACCCTCCAATTGAGAACTCCTCTCATTGGACCAAAAATTCCTAAACCAAGACCTCCGTAAGTCCCCGACATCGAAGGATTCCCTCTTCGATCACTGGACAAGTTGTACCTTTTGAAGTTCCCAAATTTAGTTGGCCTATACGTGGTGAGAAGATCAACCTAGTTGGCACCGGAGTTAAACCATATCAGAACTAGGTTCTTACCTTGAGTGAATCACACCAAACTTCATTAAAATCACTTAATTTAGATCAAGATCTAACTTAAAAATCAAGCGTAAACATCCACTTCTTTACCATCTTTGCAAATTACTTTGATTGAATAAGTTCTTAATTTGCATAATGTTTTGCTTTGATAATCAAATTAACATGTCTAATTACACATACACTCATGAGGATGACCAACCAAGCACATCATATAATCCTCAATTTTATAACTCTCACCACAATATTCCTAAGGGATTCTATTCCAATTCCCATGGTTTTGCCCACCCCGTGGGCAATTCGCAATTTTATAATCCCTCGCACCAACCGTGAGTCACCACCCCCCAGGAACTATCTCCTTCACATAACAAAGATATCACGCCCCGTACTCTATACCGTCGAGGTATTGTCCGCTTTGGCCTACCGGTCTCACGGTTTTATACCTTTCTAAGGTGATGGGCTCCAGAATGAGGGACTTCCCAAGAGGTCACCCATCCCAGTACTACTCCCCATTAAGCACACTTAACTTTAGAGTTCTTTTCAAGAATTGAGCCGATACTTCAAAAGACGCCTCGGTGATATAGAGTACAACTTAGCTATATTTGATGGTGTTACAAAAGAAGTCTCCCAAGATTTTTATCTCACCCCTCAACAAACCCAAGCCCTTAAGGCTATTGTTGAGGGTCTAGCTTCTTCTTCTTCTCATCCTCCTTCCACTCCCTCTCGGGTGGCTCATCACCCGCCTTCTTCATCTACTCATCCTCCTACTCAGGTGGCCCACCATCCGCCTCCTTGTATCCATCCTTCTTCTCGGGTGATCCATCACCCGCTTCCTTCCAATCATCCTCACCCCTCACGGCCCCAATGCCCTTATGTCTCTTGCACCCCGGCCCGACCGGGTCCTTCCGTGGGTCAACCCGTCCAAGCTCTACAGCCCCCATGCCAACCCTCTACTTCACAAGTCACACCCCTCCAACAAGCTCTTCTTGATAAAATCGCTTCGATGGAGGAACAACTAACGAGGGTCACAAGTCCGCAACCTCCTCCTCCTCCTCCTCAAGTCAATCCCATGCACTCATTCATGAATGAAACTATCAAGATGGAGAAAGATTGGAAGGAGAGGAGAGATAACAATGGCATCATCAACTTGAGTGAGCAAGATATTTTGATGAGTTTCAATAATCAAGTGGACGTCGTACGCCCACCACCCATTCATCACATTCTTTCACATGGCCCATCGCCTCCACATCCGCATCCATATACACAAAACACTCCACATCATTATGCTCCACCCGTCAATATGCCTTCACCACGGCATCCATTTGAACTTGACGATTATGAAGAATTGGAGTTGACATGTGATGAAAATTATGAAGATTTTGAAGTTATTGAAGATACACCTACTCGGAGTTTCCTTCACTTTCCTCTCCCTCCATTGCCATAAGAAGAAGAACCCCCTGCTCAGGACGATGCCACCATCCCCAATCCCGTTTACTAAACCAATTAGTACTACGATGATGGGTCGATACTCCAATCACCCACACCGGCGCATCATGAACTTTCTCCTACCCTTAAAACCTCTCACCCCACAAAAATTCGACGCTACCTCCGTACCAAACCTTCCACCGTTATACCCCCTCCAACTACACAATTAACCTCCACTCCGTTGACCTACACCAAGCCTCTCATTAACCCTTCTCCTTGTTCTCAACCAATTAACCCTCCATTGCCGCCACCTAAGGCCTCCACTATCCCTTTAACCCCGAACCCAACCATTGTTATTCCACCACTTAACCCTTCGCCTAAACCTGTGGCTAATTATGAGCAGGATCCATTTATTGTTGCACTCGAGTCAACCCCGTCCACTTCTGAGTAAGGGGAGACGCCCAACGTGTTTGAGCCTCCGCTTCCATTTACCCTTCTGCTAATACCCTCCATTAAACCTTCATCACCTTCATCTCAACTTGAGCCTACCGCCTTCATATCACCTTCCTCTACCTCCCCTCGAAGTGGGTGTATGACTACAAATACATGTGCCGAAGAGGATGCTCAAGAGCCGGGCAAGAAGTTGGTTGTGGCTACGCCGTTTAAAAGTCAAGATTTTATTTGCCGGATGCCAATCCACGTTCTTATTTAGAGCATTATTGAAAAATCTCCACCAACGCTCACCAAGAAAGATTCTCATGAGTTTGATGCCATGTCGGCCTAAGGCCAAGATTGCCCAAGTTACTTTGCTCATTGGTAAAGATACTTTTCATGCTCTCATTACCCCTCATTCCGTTATAGTACAAATTCCTAAGAAGGGGTTCCCCTCCAAAATTTTTATGACACATTCTATTGCTAAGGAGATGATGAAGTCTATGCTCAAGGGTAGGACATGACATCCCTTGCTTGAAGCTTTCAACATCAAGTCTATTTTGTTCTCACTTCCTTGCAAGGGGCGAGCGCCTGTTTTATTGAATGCTTTTCACGAAAACATTCCAAGAGCCTTGAGCGTTATGAAGCTTCCCATGTTAAAATTCCGACTCCCTCATATCGATTTTCCTCTCCTTCTAAGGGAGCCACTTTTCAAGAAGCCAAACTTAATTTATGGCTACACAATTGTTGACACTTCATCAAATGAGAGCACATGGGCATTAATTCTAACCATTGAGCCATCTGACCGGGCACATTATTTGCCATGGAGGGGTGGGCATTCTTATATTATGGGGCCTCCCACCAATTCATTCACTTCTTACTCTATTCTATTCACCCTCCCATTAACCATTAATTTCTCTTTATGGGCCACCCTTTGGATGAAAAGGAGGTTCTTACCCTATCATTCCTTGTGTTCTCCACATCCTTTGCATATCATACATTTGCATTTGCATTCACTCTCGTCTGGGTCCTTCAACCTACATCTTTACCGTCTTCTGGAACCTCCGGATCCTTCTCATTTCACTTCTTCTTCTCTACCTCCCATCTTAGGGCATCACGTCCCTTTCCATCTTCTTCCTTCGGAACCCCCGGATCCTTCTTTTCATTCCCCTATCTTTTTCGGACATCATGTCTCTCCCTATTTTCTCCCTCCGGAACCTCCAGATTCCTTATTTCATTCTCCAATCCTCCCAGGGCATCGCGCCCCTTCTCACCTTATTCTTCTGAAATCTCTGAATTCTTTTTACTCCCCTATCCTATCTGGGCATCGCACCCTTTCCTATTCTCTCCTCCTGGAATTGCCAGATTTTCCTCTTCTCCCAAGGCATCGCGCCCCTTCTCACTCTATTCCTCTGAAACCTCCAGACCTCCTTCCTTACTTTCGATTCATCCTTCTACCCCTCCGAGACATTGCGTCCTTTGTTCTCTTCCTCATTTTGAATTACCATTTTCCATACCTTTTCCTAGGGCATCGCGTCCCTCGACATTTTCTTCCTCCGGAATCTCCGGATTCTCTCCCACATGATTCTCCTCCTCTATCTCTGGAACCTCCGGATCCTCCTCTCTCAATTTACCAATTTCTTCTCCTAATTCCTCCAAATCCCAGGTCCGACCCGACTTCTCCTACATCAACTGCTCTGGGCATTTTCCTATTTTCCCATTACTTTCGAGGCTTTAGTCCTCACCCCCTCTCTTAATTCCCTTTTCCTTCTGTAGACCTTTCATGTGATCAAGGTCTCTGCGTCTTAGTGAGGGAGTTCTAGCCCTCACTTCTTTTCCTTTTTTCCCTATTCGTCTGAGTCTGATCTGGGCACCACTCCCTCTTGTTGAGCCACTTCAAATCCTTGTCTCTTACATTATTATCTGCCAAACGATGAGGACAAATCCCATATTGATCAACATTGCCATCGGCAACCGCTTCTACCACAAGGTCGCAAGGTAACATGTTTGTGTAAGTATGCACTTTTATGATGTCATCACCTCATTCATCTCCATGCACATTTTTCAAAATGAAGTACTTCTTAACTTGATCAAGAGTGGTAGTCTAGGCCTAGTCCCAGGTTTAATTAAGTAAAAAAAAGGAGTCTTTAGGCTTGCTTATGCAGCACCTTTGATTATGAGAACCCTGCACTAGGAGTTCGACATTCCCTCCCCGCTCATTAAGGCCAACCCTTAGCTGGGCATCACACACACTTCACGGCATCCTTAGCCATCTCCTTTGGAAAATATCGTTGCTACTTGGGCCATGCTCGAGGGCACGGAGTCCTTTTCACTTCTCTACTCGGCCGAAACATGAGGGTAGAGATATTTTGGGCAAGACAACTATCCTAAGCACACCACGACAAGAGGAAGTCTCAAATAGGGGCAGTCTATTAAGACCTTATTCCTAAAGTTTAATTCTCAATTGCAATATCTTTCAAGTCCAAAGGACAAACAAAAAGAGCAAAATGATGAGCAAAAAAAAAGAAAAAAATCAAAGAAAAAAATGGCATGGCAAGTGGGCAGTACAATTCCCGGTGGGACATTATGAGCCCGGTCGTATGCGTGCCTAAAGAGAATTAAGGTTCGATGATAATACAAAAAGTCCCGCCGCAATAAACCGAATCTTTAGGGGTTGTGCTATGGAAGGAAGTTAAAACCCGATATCTTCTTAATGCATATCAGGCTTATCTCCAATTTTCTTCTCTTCTCCCTCCAAGATTGAGTGTTTCTCAGGTATGGCTTTAGTAGGGGCACTGTTAACCTAGGACATCAGACTATTGGGCGCCACCTCCTATGCACGCCCTACTTTGGGTAGTTCTTAGCGAGAGGGGAAGGAACAAGGACCCCTAGCCAACGGTTTGAACACCCTTTGGTGCTGCAATCAGCGATGTTTATTTCCAAAATCTAAAAAAAATTGAATATTCTCAAATTCTGAAAAAAAATTGAATATTCTTAAAATCTAAAAAAATTGAATATTTTCCAAAACTCATAAAAATTTGAATACTTTCAAAAACCCATAAAAATTTACATATTCTCAAAAATTCAAAAAATTGCATTATATTTTTCACTAACTATTTATCAAGATAGTGTCTTACAAGGACCACTTCTGTAAGGACCAAGAACACGGGATGAGTCCTCTCCTCATACTCACATCAATTTTTCAATTCTTCCCGATGTTCTCAACATCATTATCTCCATGATTTGCCACTCTGGACATCTTCAGCCATCATTTCCAAATCTTTTTGAGTAACTCCTACTGATTTCACTGGATTATTCCTGCTACTGGGCATTACTTTGATCTTGATCATTCAGCTTCAATCTCATGATATGCCAAGATTGTCATCCTCACAATAAACAAGAAACAATGATGCATTGTATACTTTCATGTCTTCATGCTTTATGATTTTATGCTCAATGCTACGCTATTCATGCTATGATTTCCATACCATGCTTTGATGCTATCCACGTTTGAATGGTTAAATCAATGTTATTCCTGCCTTTCATGCTATGCTTCACATATGCTACGCTATTCATGCTATGATTAAATGCCTTATTCATTGCTTGATATGATATCTTGGCTAACGTGTTTTTGAGCGCAGGAAGAAGCTCTTTGGTCCTACCGTCCGAGCATCATCTATGTCCCACGGTGACTACACCTCATTTCTTAGTTCCCACCATGCTCACTGCCTTCACCATCTTCCTTGTATGCATTTTACTATATGTTATCTACGTTATCAGATTATATCAAGGACTTTGTGGCTTTGGTAAATCTAAAATTTGAGTTCCTCTTCATCAAAAACGATGATAGTTTCAGAGGAATCTTGGTCACACGAATAGGCCGTTGAGCCATCCAAGACTGGGGACAATGGTTCCCTTTTACGAGTGGGTGCGCGGATAAACGGGCTTCGGCATAGTATCAGCTCACAAATCGGTATCTTGACTCAGTCTAGGTAGCTTAACAATATTATCTTTGATTATTTTCTATTTTAATTTATTTTAATTTTTTTCTTTAAACCCAACATGCATTCATGTAGGACTTTGAATTAACTTTTAGAAAATCCCTCTTCTAATTCGATTTTGAGAGTCAATTGATCATTAATTTCAAGATATGAGATATTCCATTCCGAATTGAGTCCTCGGTTTGCCTTGTTGCCATTTTGGGCTACTTCCTTGAAAACTCCCTTGTTTGGATGTCTGTCCCCTTATTCAATCTGTTTTCCTTTGATCCACCTTGGCTGCAGCACATCCACATTGGCTGGTAACTGCTCTCCAATTGTCAAACCTACAGGTTTGTGACTTGGGGGACTTGCACCGCGCTGGAAGTTGATCACCCTCTTTTATCTCCTTCGTGTCCACGTGCACACTCCTTCATACACTCAAACAATTATTACTTTCCTTGAACCTTTCCAAGATTGCTTCATTTCGATGTTCGGATCCAATTCTTATCAAGTGGTGTTAATCGCGTGTCTCGTCACACCTTGGCATCTACTTTTCAGTTTGCTCCACTTCATTCCACTTCATTTCATTCAATTTCAATCCACTCCATTCCATGTCGCTCCCTTGCAAAGCAGACGCCAAGGCGGGGCAGCTGTAGACATGCCAAAATTGACATCACCTTCAGTACATCTCCTATCGCATTGCAATGCCCTAAATTGACCCTCAAATCGACTTATTTGAGTGATTTTCCTTATTTTTCTTGAGCATTCAACTTTCCCATACTTTCTCCTATCTTTTCACATTTTCCCTTTTTTTTGGATTTTTCTCTAATTTTTCGGAGCCTTTTTGAATTAGAGTCAGACTCACAGATGCTAATTCTTCTCAAAAAAATTAATGCCTGGCACAATGGACGCCAATTCGATGATTCAACGTAAGCTCTCAGGACGTCAATTCTTAAACTTCAAATCCACGTAGGGGGGGGGGGCGCATTCATTTTCTCCCCATTTCTGTGCCCAAATTCATATTTATTTCTGAATTAACACCTTTCTAGAAAGGCGCCAATTCTTTTATACACCTCTGGGATGGTGGACACGCATTTTATACCTGTCTGGCAAGATAGATGCGTATTCCAAAATTCATGTTAATTCTTGAATTAACGGCCTTGTGGAAAGTCGCCCATTCTTTGAACGCGTCGGGGTGGTGGACGTGTATTCCTTTATTCGTGTTAATTATTGAATTAACGCATCTTTGACAAGAGGCTAATTTCTGAAAACGCGTCCGTCCACCTAGACGCGTATTTAGTTCGCGTCCGCCACCGTCGACTCGAATTCTTCTCTTACCCGAGTTTGAGCCAACTTCGTATTCATGAAGAATTAACGCTTATGTGAGAAGGCGTCAATTCGTTAATTGGCGTCCAAAGCACGGGCACAAATTCTTTTCTTCATTTAATTCAGCTCAATTCCTTGAATTAACGCTTCTCTATGAAGTCGCTAATTCTTTAATTGGCATATACATCCTTGACGTTAATTACCTTTCCATTTTTTTGGTCTTTTAAAATAATTACCTTTTTTGGTCTTGCCATGTGGACGCGATTTCCTTTTCCGATTTTTGGTAATTTTTGACTTTCCAAAATATTCAAGACATGGTGTCTGCTGTCCCTCACATTAATTTGAATTCACGTCCATCCACATGGATGCGTATTTTCTTGCCTATTTTTTATATTTTAATTTTGACCAAAATTCGTAAAATTCCTAATTCACGTCAGCCTTGGTGGGTGCAAATTTTCTTCCAATTTTGATAATTTCCAATCTTCCTAAAAATGGCTCGGAATTGGTGGCTGGGTAACTGACGCAACTTTAATTGGCGCCCACTATGGTGGACACAAATTCTGACAGAATTCCAAATTTCACAACAGCCCTTTCCTTCCCCGTTTTGGCCTCCTTTTCCACTTGGGAAAGGGTCCCTATGACTTTCGAAGGTTGAGAGGACACATGACAGATGGTTTTATCTATCCAAATCCTAATAAAACTTAATTTTATTATTTTTAATGCAATAAAACCTACGAATTTCTCTCCCCCTCCCTCTTGTTCATAAGGCTTGTTCTATTGTTCTTGGGGAGGTGCTGCTGGACTAAAGGCTCAAGGAGGGAGACTCCCATGCGCCCAAAGCTACATCCTTGGAGTTTCTCCTCTTGAAGCCACATTGGAGATTTTGAAGCCCCAATTGAAAATTCAATAAGCCTTTCTCAACCCTTTTATTCCTTTTATTTCTTTTCATGCATGCATTTCATCTAATTCATGCATCATACTTCTTCCTCTTTCTTTTATCTCTTTTTATCATTTCAACTACGTTGAGATCTCCTTTTGTGTAACACTTGCACCCTCCTCCATCATTCCTCATCTTTTCCTACCCTTTGCATAGGGGTTTAAAGGCCAACACCAACAAGGTGTGTCCATCTTCATGCTTCATGATTATTTCATATTAAGAATTTGATGCTACACACTTGATCTCTAATTCATATCTTTCTCTGTTGGTTTGTTTATTGTTTGCAAGGGTAATCTCAAGAAGAACTCTCTTCATCGGCCGGCCAATTGGAAGAGAAGGTGTACTCACAATCTTCTCCACTCCTTTTAAGGTATTTTTCGTGATCCCTCCCTCATGTTTATTGTTATACTCCTTTGAGGCCCACGCGTCTCTGGCGATCACGATTCCTATTAGCGTCCACGCATGCTCCCATTTCCCCCCTTTTATTATTCTTTTTTAATTAATTTTTAATAATCTTTATGAATTTTTCCATAAATCTACACTAGGCACTGTTGGGTGCAAGAATGAGATCTAGAGGAGGGGTGAATAGATCTCTCTACAAGAATGACAACTTATGATCAATTTAACAACCACCCAATCCAAAAAAAGTAGAAGCTAGCACTATAGGCTAAACAGTATACTCAATGAACAAGTCTAAGCACAATGATAGACTCAGACACTTCTCAACAATGCTAAAACTGTAATATGATTCAAGGTACTGATAGATTAAAAATGTTGCTCAATTGAAATACTGACCCAAATTGATTCAAAAACACAACGGAAGAAAATACTATGGACTCACCAATCTACTCACTGATTAGGTCTTAACACAAGAGTAAACATTGACTTCCACAGATATACTCCAACAGCAGTATGCTATCAATTAACAGCAATTAGACTTACCAATCAGTGTGCTGAATGGATGAAGGATTCAAGTATGACCCAGTGAATCATATAGCAATTCACGTTAACAATGTTGCAACCCATACGAGACAAAACTCGAACACTTAGCACACGTTAAGAATGCAGTACCAGACCTGATCATACATCGACCTGACCAACCATCAAACACTTAGCCAACGATGGAATCACTGCGCAGACTCAACTCACACTCGAATCAGTGAAGGGGTAAGAGGATAAGGAGCGCACTCACAAGTTCAAACCACTGAACACACAAGATTTTTAGGTGGTTCTATCTGCCTCACAGATCTACGTCCACCCCACACTCAAATCAGAATGTAAAAACCCTTGCCAAAGCAAGATGCAGACTCAGTCTGCAGACAACGGCTGAAACCACAGCTTCACACCAAGGGAAACAAATCCCTTGAACCGATACTGCTCCCAGCAGAGATCAAACCCACTCGACAATGCAGTGACTGGAGGAACGATCCTCCCTACTTCTGAATCCACAGAAGGAACCCCTGGAGAATAATCTCCCTTCCTCTGACTATGCAGAGGGAACAACCCGGAGAATAATCTCCCTTCCTCTGATAGACTTAGAGGGAACCACAAGCTGAACATAGCTTCCCCGACCTCTAAATAAAGTATCAGAATCACAATGAAAAATAAGAAAGGAGAAGGTGAAAATCAAAACAAAAATAAAAGCAAGATGTAGCTCCGAGGAGCAGATTGACTCTGGATTTGATCCACGAGTCAAGACACTAGCAGATCTTTAGATGATGCTTCAGCTACACTCAACTTTTACTTCGAACTAGATATCTGTAACTGCTCTTCTTCTCACTCTTCTCTCTTCTTCTTCTTCTTCTCACGAGCTCTCTCTCTTTTCTTTCTCTTTTTATTTCTCTTGGTTCTCTCTATTTTCTCATCGACGTCAGCTTTTCTCTCTTTAGTTGGCAGGGAATGCAGCTCATCTCTTGTTCTGATCGGCTATTATATATAGCAGAGAAATCATCTTCTACAAAAGGAATTTATCCATACCCGAAATGAATCATTGGTTCAGGTGGCAAAAGAAATATTCTCCCAGTCTGAATCTTCTAGTAACTCAGCCATGTGGATTGAAATCTCGCGCCATGGTTTCTGGAGCGTCGGCACATGATTTGCTTCAATTTATCATGAGCTTATTGCTTAAGAGGATAAGGTCGAGGCACAATGTTGACAGGTCGAGGCAGAGTGTAGCGTCATATTGCTCATATCCTGTTGCGTCGGATCATTAGTGTGCTACTTCGACCTTGTTGGCTTCCTATCACTGGTTCCAAGTTGTTGCATCGATGCACTCCACAAATGCATCGTGGCAGTGTGAAGATAGAACATACTTCAACTCTGGCTTCTTACTTGATGCATCGATGCAGCTTCCTGATGCTTCGACATAGTGCTACTTTGTAACTGGTTTTATTTTTGATGCGTCGGTGCAACTATTTGACGCGTCGGTGCAGTGTTTCGAGTGCTGCCCTTTTTACTTGGTGCGTCGGTGTAGCTCTCTCTTGCATCGATGCATCCACAAGGATAAGTGCTTGAATGCTTCATGGAGCTTGATTGCTTCGAGGCAGTGGTGATCCTACGTCGAGGTTCTGATGGCAAATAGAACTCTTGTTCTCTTCTGGAGTCTTCATGGCTTTGAGGCTGTAGACTAATATGTGCATGACTTTGTAATAGTTGTTTATCATCCTTGCACTTTTAGCACAGTTCTTTTTCACCTGAATGCATCGACCTTTTTAGCAAAGGATTTGTCCCGTTGCATCGATGCGGCTAATAAGTGCCTCGACCTGATCAAATTGCAGATGCTTAGTTGCATCGACTTGTTGACTTTACCAAATCTGGATGCATCGACTTCCTTCTTCAGTTAGGAGGTGTTCTGTCAGATCACAAGTCGACTTCTGAATCTTCTGAAGTCGACTTCCTCTTCATGAATAAACCACAATGGCTTCTGTCAGACTTTTGTCTAACTGCTTTTATCCTTCCTTTTATCCACTGATTACATCACTGCCATGGCTTCACTCCAAGCTTAAGTTCTGCTTATTTGACTCTTAGCATACAAACATATGCTTCTACACATAAAGAGAATATGATAGAGTCAATTGCATTAAGTTTCATAACATCAAAACCAATGCACCAAAACCAATGCACCATTAACACATATGACTTCATCATTCCATTCTCATGCACACTCATGATGAGTCATAGTGTTTGTCATCATCAAAACCACAGGGATATACAACAGGCACTGCCCCTTGGGGGCCAAAGAGGTGGCCGCCCACCTGGGCAGGAAACTTTGGGCAACCATGAAGGTGGCCGCCCACCAGACATGGGTGGCTAGGCCTTTGGCCGCACAACAAACCCCAATGGCCATCTATGTGATCACCCTTTGCAGGGTGTTTCCAAACAGAACACCCTTTGAGGGTGTCGAGCCTGTCACGCCTCGAACCAATAGCAGTGGAAACTACTCAGAATGTGGCAGTGAACAGTCATGTCAATCAGAGCACACATAAGACCAACAACACCACAACCACTCTAAGAGACACAATTAAGGCCAAAATAGAGAAAAATACAATTTTATTAATTAATTAAATGTCGTATTACAATTTGGACTCAAAATTACAATAACATAAAAGGAAAAAGACTCAATTACAAGATTTTATAAATCTAAACTAGACTCGAGAAAATTAAAAGGCATGGGTCTTCTAAGTTCCTGCAGCACTTGTCACTCTTGTCCAACCCCATCATCTTGAATTCTCGTATCACTATTACCTGAAAAATGTTAAAAATGAACTGAGTGAGTAAAAAATTCAGTAGGAATTACATCTCTATACCATACATCTTTAAGTAATTAGCATGTTGACAAATAAATGCACTAAATGAGGAAACATAAATACATCGAAGAGAAGAAAGTCTTCAGTGAAAAATCTATAGAGAGCCACATCGAAGTCAGAAAGAAGAGAAAGAGAAAGAAGAAGAGAGAGAGATTTGAGCATTGTTAGAGAAATCTGAAGGAGCAGTTCTGAGATTTCACAAAAGCTCTTGAATTGTTTCAGAGCTGCATTGCAATTGTTAATCTTCGTTTTCATTTTTCTTTTGTTGATTCTTATTTTTACTTTTACTTCTTCTTGTTCCATGTTGCTGATCGTGCTTTATCGCACGATTCAGGGTTGTGAGCAGCAGGGTCCGGTTCACGATTTGCTCTGGTTGTCTAGAGTGTTAAGGAGTGATCCTCGTTTGCTACTTTGAGCATCGGGTATGATCATGAAGGATCGCACGATCAAGGTTGTGTACAACTGGGTGTTGTACACAGTTGCACTCTGGTTGTTCAGAGTGTAGGAGGAGTGTGTTCCTCCAGTATAAGCTGTGTTAACACTGTTTGTAGCGGATTTTCTCCGTAGTTTTTACTTGTGCAAGGGAAGCCTCACCCTGATCAGGTGATGGGTGGACATAGGTTGCTGGGTAGCAACCGAACTACCCTAAAAATTTTTGAGTATTGTGGTTTGCAATCCTTATCTTCTACCTCCGTTCTCTAAGTCTTCCCTGCAGTTTGTTCGTTTAGTCTCGTTTTCACATACTCAAACTCGTCAATCAAGTGTTTGTGGATAGTGCTGTTCTAATATAGTCGCTTACTTAGATCCTTAATTATTTATTTCAACAATCTGTCAAGTGTTATCGTGAGCGTCAGTTTTTTAATTGGTCTATTTGAGGGGCTGATCTATTCACCCCCCTCTAGATCCGCCTTTTTATACTTAACAGTTGGTATTAGAGCAGGTTCCCTACAATGTAGTCCAACGACCTGGGGATATCTGATAATGTCAATGGCCGCAGCTTTCTAGCTGAGGGGCATTCGATAAATAGACCATTGTATTTTGATGGATTGAACTACCAGTACTGGAAAAATAGGATGGAAGTCTTCTTGCGAGCGCAAAGTCATGAGATCTGGTGGGTCATGAGCCGTGGTCCCTTCGAGCTTCCAGTTGATGAAAATGCATGGACAAGGGAGCAGATTTGGATGTCTACCATCAACTAGGGCGCCATGAACATAATGCAGTGCGCCATTCACCCAGCTGAGTATTCCAGAGTTTCTACCTGTAAGTCAGCAAAGGAGATGTGGGACAAGTTAAAACTAATCTACGAAGGAATATCTCAAGTAAGAGCCTCTAAGGCTAATATGTTAATTTCTGATTATGAGATGTTTAGAATGAAACATGTTGAAACAATTTCTGAGATGTATGCCAGGTTCACTCAACTAACGAATAGTCTTAAGGCTATTGGTAAGGATTACTCTGATAATGAACTTGTGAGGAAGGTCCTTAGGTCTCTTCCACCAGCGTGGCACACCAAGGTCACTATAATAGAATATTCAAAGGATCTATCTACTATGACAGTGGATGAGCTGATTGGGTCATTGATGACCTACGGGCTCAATTTGAAGAGAAATGAGGAGTACAAGAAGAAGAAACTAGTGGCTCTCAAGGTGTCTGAAAGTAGTGATGAGACCAGTGAGGATTTTGAAGATTTCTTGAATTTGGAAATTGCTTGTGATCAGGCATTCCTTACCAAACAATTCAAAAGGTTCTCAAAAAGAAGAGGAAAGAATCTGAAGAAGAGGAGGTCGTAGTAGGTAAGTAAGAGTTCAACTTTTAAATCTGACAGAAATAAGAAAACTGATAAAATTGTTTGTTTCACCCTGAACTGATGAAGAAGACAGTCAAAGGCAAAGAGAAGAAGCCACAGGCCATGCTCTACACGTGGAGCGATGAAGAGGAAGATGTTGAAGCTGGATCATCTGAAGAAGAAGACAAGATATGCCTCATGGCACATGGTGATGAAGAGGTAAATAATCCTTTCGAAAACTTTACAATAGATGATTGGGAAGATGCTTACGGTGATCTACTTGATAAATTCAATGAGTTGAGAAAGGAACATAGATTGTTAAAAAGGAAAATGAATGGAGCTGTTCATGATCAATCTTTAGTTGAACAATTTAACTGCCTTATGAAAGAAAAAGAAAAACTCAAAATACAATTGGAAGAACACAATTCCTTGAAAGATGCACATGAAAACTTTAAAATGGAAAATGAACAGATTAAGAAACAACTTGACGAATTCAAATTGAAATTTCAGGAAACACAACATGAGAACAAGTTAGTCCTTCAAAAATATGAAGCTGTTAAGAGTGCCAATTCTGAAATTCA
The DNA here is from genome assembly GCA_022559845.1 of Amorphophallus konjac. NCBI lineage: Eukaryota > Viridiplantae > Streptophyta > Magnoliopsida > Alismatales > Araceae > Amorphophallus > Amorphophallus konjac. Next base: position 268,814,536 of record CM040127.1, read on the forward strand.
GAAAGATGTTGAAAAACATCAAAAGGAATTACAGGATAAACAGTCCACTCTAGAAAAATTTGTCAAGGGTAAATCAAACCTAGATGCAATGCTAGGTATGAAAGTTAATTTCAAGAAAGAAGGATTGGAGTTTAATCCCTCTAAGCAAAAGGAGCTTGAGATCAAAACTGTGACATTCTGTCACGAGAAGGGAAAAGAAAAAGTAGATTTAGCATCTAGTTTAAACAGTAATAAAAACCTTCAAGGACCAAAAATATAAAAACATCACAACAAGAATAAAGAAGGTTAACTGGAACAGCAATTCAGGTCGACAAACAAGAGATCAAGTCTTTCATAACAAAAACAACACATGGTTCTGGCAACACAATCAAAGTCATAGGTCGACCTATCTAGTCCAGAATAAGAAAAAGGAGGTCATAAAAAATCTTCACTCATATTTTTACCACCCCCAGAACCCTTACAATTCTAACGCCTTCCAAAATCAAAAGAGGTTCACAAGGCAACCCAGAAATTATTTTGGAGGAAAATAGAATAAAAAATTCATCAATAATGCAAAAGCTAGGCCACACCTGACATCTGCTGGCATCAAGTTTGTTAAGCCTGGTCTTTTAAATTCTTCTTCTTTAGTCGGCCAGAAAAAATGTATTAGGCAGATCTGGATTCTTAAAAGTTTGCTGCAGGACTTGAATAATGTTGTTGGACCCAAATTTTCTTGGGTCCCAAAATCGTCTGCATAACTTGTTTTGTAGGAGTGCCTTGAGGCAAAATTAAGAATGGTAATAACTGGATGCTCAAGGCACACGTTTGAAAATAAGATTTTAATTCATGTTAATATTACATGTTAAGTTCCTCTTCCTGCTTACAATAAAATTCTGCTCAAACTAAAATTTCTTCTTTGAATTGTTGATCGGACCGGCTTATCTGTTTGATCTTCATTAATTGAATTTCATCTTGAAACTATCTGAGTAAACTGGAATATCAAATGGTTATTTATGGAAGGATAGATTAGGTCTGTCTGAAAATTATCACCATGCGTGAGTAAGTCCTCGGACTAACATCTCCGCCAAGTACCAGGAATCAGAGAAATCAGATGAATGTTTCCTTTGTGCAATTCAGTTCATGTATGCTCAAGTCAGCATTTATGATAATCAAACTTTTGCTTAGGATCCAAAACCATATGCATAATTTGTTTTGCAGGATTGCTTGCCAACCATGCACAATCGCTGGTATCTTGATAGTGGCTGTTCAAGGCACATGACTGGAGACAAAACCAAGTGCAACCAGCTGGATCTGAAAGAAGGAGGTTTGGTTAGATTTGGAGGGAAGAACAGAGGTAAAATTATTGGGTCAGGCACTATTGGTAAGCACCCCTCCAACATTATTGAGAAGGTTTTTTTAGTTGATGGTCTTGAACACAATTTGCTTAGCATAAGTCAGCTCTGTGACAAGGGTCACAAAGTCATGTTTGACAATAATGCATGCAAAATTCTAGAAATTGATTATGATTCAATAAAATTTATATGTCATAAATGTTGGGACTGGTGCGATGGATTCAGAGGGGGGTGAATGAATCTGTCCTTCAAAATTTTTGCCTAATTTAAAAATTAGAACACTCAGTGATGCGAAGGTAAAGACAGATTCAGTTCTATCGAATCTTAAATACTGTGATGTGTTCAATCAAACAGTAGACGTGCAATCAATGAGCTCAATGGACATATGAAGATAGATCGAGCCTAAGCATTCATCTAGCGGAATCAGATATGACAATCAAACCACAGTAGACGAAGGATTTTTAGGTGGTTCGGTCCGCTGACCTACGTCCACCCCACACTCCAACCAGAGTGTGGATTCCGCCGATACACAGCTTAACAGCTGGGCCTCACAGCTTGCCTACATCAGCTGAGCATCACAGCTTGCTTCCGCTGGGCAATACAGCTTAGCCATCCGCTGCCTAATAGCTTGACCCGCTGGGCAATACAGCTTAGCCGACCAGAGGAATCCTCCTCTGCAACCGCTGAGCAACACAGCTTGCTCCGCTGACTAACAGCTTGAATAAAGGTTCAAAAGAAAATAAAAGATGATAAATCACAGCGACAGAAAGCTGTAAATGATGGAACATAGATGTGGCTCTCATGGAGCTGACTGGCTTGGATCTGATCCAAAGTCCAGTGAAAACAAATCATCGATGAAGCTTTTTTTCTTCCCCTAGAGCTCTCTACCTCTCTCTTCCTTTCTTTCTCTTCATCTGCTTCTCTATACTTCTCTACTGCTCACTCTTTTCTTCTCTCTTTCTCTTCTATCTTTCTCTTTTTCTTCTTCTTTCTTTCTCTTCTTCTGGATTGTGCAGGCTCTCCCTCTCTCTGCTTCTGCTCTTTCAGATGGGCTCCCCTACTTCGATCACTCTACTCACGATCAATTTCTCCAGATGGAGAAGTCTTCTATTTATAGCATCAGAGAGGTGGGCGTGTGTCCTCCACAATTCCCGCCCAGAGCGCCTTGACCACGTGGCAGCATTTTAGCTCACTGCGTTACACATGTCACGATCCTAGTACGTCCTTCATTCTTGGATCACGTGCCCTTCTGAATTTCTTCGAGCAGATATCCTACAAAAGTTAGAGCATAGAGTTGGTTCGAGATTTGATCTAAGCATGTACATACTTGATGCACATAATGCAGTATGCATATTAGAAAGTATGTACAATGAAGGTGAATGCACGGACATGCCACCAGATAATGTATAGACTATGTGTGCAATGTACAAGACAATGTACAGACTTGCTGGCTTGTAATGCGATATGCATATAGAAAAGTATGCACATTGAAGATGAATGCTCGGACATGCCATCAATGAGTGTACAGACTTTGTGTGCAATGTGCAAGCGATGTACAGACTTGCTAAAATGATGCACAGGCATATCATCAACGAGTGTACAGACTTTGTGTGCAATGTGCAAGCGATGTACAGACTTGCTAAAATGATGCACGGGCATATCAGCAGAGAATGTGCAGACTTGTATATGCATGAGACAACCGAATGCACTGACTATGCTCATGAATGTATAGACTTGCTAAGTCATCAAAGCAACCGTGTGTAGACTTGGTGTATGTGCGAGAAAAAACAATGCATTGACTATGTATATGCATGAAGAGCACTGGCTGTACTGACTAGTCGAGTGAAACAACGGAGGTTGTACAAACTTGTCATCAACGAATGTACAGACTTGAGTTGATGTAGTCTAGGCAAAACTCTGTACAGACTTTATAGCATGCAGAGAAATGTTGCACCGGTTTTCAGTGACAGGACCTCATATGCAATGAGCGTGCTTAAGTGTATAGACATCATATGTAGTGAATCGTGCATCGACTATATGGCGTGCAACTGATGAATGCACCGATGCAAGCTACACTTGTTATGCAATGCTATAAATATGCACACTCAATCAGTCAATCTTTCATACTCATAGTGCTTGCTGACATCAAACTCATTCATACTCATAGTGCTTGCTGACATGCAGATCACAGGGGCACAACAATAAAATTAATAACGTCTACATGGTAGACCTAGGGGATAAATTCTCAAGAAATTTGTGTCTATCTGAAAGTGTAGGTGATAATGCTTTCATTTGGCATCACAGATTAGGTCATACTAGTTACAATACTTTGAACAAAGTTGTCAAGTACCATCTGGTTAAAGGTTTGCCAGAGGTTTCTTTTAAATCAAACTCTAAAGTCTATGATGCATGTGCCTTGGGTAAACAGACCAGAAAATCTTTTAAAACAAGGCATGATCCCTTATTTGGTAGGCCATTGGAATTTCTCCACATGGATGTCTTCGGTCCTAAAAGAACCCACAGTCTAGGTGGTAAAAGATTTGGATATGTGATTGTTTTAACACCCTAATTTTTCTAGAAATTATTCAAGAATTTTTTCGGATTACATATAATTATTAAGCACTTAAACAGGCTTAATAGACTAGTAAGAAGAATTAAGTGTTAATTAAATCTATTTAAAGTCCCTATATTAACCAAAAGGTTAAGCCCAACTCAAATAGGCCCAAAGACCCAATTCCAAGACCTTTAGGCCCAAGCCCACTTCTAGAGACATAATTAGGATAATTTACAGAATTAAATTAAATAAATAGGGGTCAAATATTTGATAAATAATAAAATCCAAAATTTTTAGAAGAAGCGCCTGAACACGGTCTATCGCACGACCGCTATATCATAATAGCGGTCCCCATTCGACTGCTGCTATGCTCCGTGATCACAAGTTGTGGAAGCGTGGAAAAATGGGATTTTCCCATCCCAATCTCTATAATTCGAAGCTACCTAGCATGAAAACCTATCTAAGACTCTTGGGGATCGATCCTACTCTAATTTAGGACTCCTAGATCGATCTAATCCTTCAAACCCTAGTAAACCCAATAAATAGGACCTAGCTTCGACTTGCGTGAACCCTCGTTTTGGCTCGCGTTATTCGAAGGTAAGTCATGGGTATTTCATGTTGGTCCTTTAGACTTTATTGTTATCCTTAGTTTTTTCTAACTCTCCTCAAAATCTCGTGCTAGGAGGACACGCCGTTGCAGAGTTAGAAGCCCTACAAGTTGCTGGTTCGCTGCAGTCCGCACAGGAACCAGTGTGGCCGTCCAGCAAAGATCTAGAGATTGGAAGCCCTAATCGAGGTATTTAGAAGTTTATCCTTTAGAACGTTTTGTTCCCCTTTGTATCTTCTACCTACCCTCCAAATTTCATGGATTTAGGTCAAGTGGTTAACGAGAATGAGGGACCAAAAGTTGCTGGTTTAGCACAGGACGTGCAGAAACTAGGGTCGACTTCCAGTCAGAAATTTAATTTCGAGAGATTGAATAAAAGGTAGGTTATCTCATGAAAAGGCTAAAATAACGTGTTATGAACAAAAGCCATCTGGTTTCATATCATTTCATGCTTTCTACTAGTCGTATTTCATGGTTTACTACGACTGCGCATTTAGGTTATTTCTGCATGCATAGTCCTACACCTTCTAATTAAAGATATGAACTTTGGCATGATCCATATATTTCCATGCACCCTCTTCATTATAAACATGCTCTTACATGTTGTCCATTCAGTTCCCACGCTTTTTATGCATTTATTTCCCTAGGATAGGCCTTGCACTCGATAGCTATGTTTTGTCTGATGCAGGATAGAAACGGTGTACCAAGGATCGCCAAACTCTAATAGCGGTTCCCAAATGACCACTAGTGTATAAAAGTGGTCCCAATAAGACCGCTACTATCAGAAATGGTCCTCATAAGACCACCATTATATTTCAGTTTGCTACACTCTGTAAACTCCAAACCGATTGCAGATTGACCCTATTGTATATATGTTAAGCCTAGTTAATGAGGCTTTGTTCCTAGTTATGACTTTACCTTTATGAAGTTGGTTATATTATTTATCCATGATGATAGATTTTATGTCCTTAATGTGTTTTAAACATATTTTAAACTTATGTTACTTTCATGCCAAAACTCATATAGTTTGTATTAAAGTTAATTCTATATGGTTCATGGACTTATCTTATTAATGTTTTGATCGCTATTTTTACACGATCCACTCTCACCTTGAGTCGTTCATAAATACATAGTGTGTACTCCGGTGCGTGGCTATTAGTTACACTTTGAACATATTAGGCACACGATCTTGGACTTGTGATCCTCTCCGTTGGATATTCTTTCCACCGGATTAGGTGATCTTGTTTCAAGGCCTCCGTAAGTCTCCGCGAGCCTGGGATTCCCACTAGGAAGCCGAGCTGGTTGTACCCTCAAAGTCCAATTGTCTAGAAATCACTTATCGGCATTTTTCTGTGTCTGGGTAGTCGCGGCCATTAGGCGATCGCTACTGTCAATTAGCGGTCATCCCGTGACCACGTTAGTCCAGATTTCACCTCTGCGTCGACTCTTCTTTCCTCATGCGTAGACTTTGTCATAGTAAAGGTCCTGGAATGTTCGACTCTTCATAGAAATGGTCCTAGCATGACCACCTCTCAAATAAACGACCCCGATATGACCGTTTTATGTCTAAGTATTGATTAACCTAAGGTTTGACCCGAGGGTTGATTTTCCTAAGTTCCTAGATGGTCTATTGATTATCTAGAACCTAACACCTTGTTCAATAAGTTATTAATGAATTATGAAAGTTAAGGAATACGTCATTATGCTGTCGGATTTCTTCCGTAGCATGACCTTATCATTAAATCATCCTTAATCTCATGATTTCGAGTTGGAACATTCTTGCCTTGACATTGTTATCATGAATGCTGACACGTTTTCCTACCTTTGTATCCTTCCTTACCTTCCCTTTTCTAAATGCATCAAAGTGTAAAAACAAGCCAAACAAAAGAAAGGAAGTAAAGACAGAGTGCAAGGATGTGTGTGATCGTGATCACCACCAAGACACGAAGTACCGAGGAGTACGACGCACCTTGGAAAGGGAGAAAGCACTCGCCCAAAGAAAGCAGCGCTGTAGAAGTACACGGTCCTAGACAAACCGCCTATGGAATGGCACGGTTTCTCGACAGACCGCTCACAACGCTAGGAAGGATGCGGGATGAAGACAGATCTGGCGACAGAACGGCTAGAAGGCAACCGCTTACAGGATATGAACGTCTTGAATATAACCGCTCTGATCTGCAAACAGATGGAAGAAGACCGCCCAGAACGCCAGACTCCTAAGTTGTGGGATTTGATCCTCCACTCCTTCTAGCCAGCCAGAGGGGATGGGCCTCGTGCTACGATGATGTTGACCTGCAAAACAAAGTGTAGAACATAAAAATAAAACCTAAATTAGCTCTAAGAAGTGTAGCAACTATAGAACGAAGTGGAAAATAAACATAACGACATGAAAGGGGCGATACCTGGGAGGTTTTTAAACCCCTAAAGGGCACCAAAAACAAATAGGAGGGGTGTGAAATGCTATGAAGCAGTGAAAAACGTGGGAAGAAGATGATGAAAAGACCATGAAATAGAGAAAGAAAGAACTAAAAAGCCTATGACTCGAAACAACGAATACTCCTGAAACCGGAGGCTTAAAGGACGTAGCAAGCCTCCCTCCCTGGCTACAGTTCGTTCAGAAATCCGACAGAGCTTCGCCATCGACCTTGAATCCCCCCTTTCAAAGCTTGGACTAAGGGTCCTATTTATAGAGCCCCTAAACCTAGCTCGAAATTAGGGTTTCTAGCCCATTTTAGCTCGAGATAATAACACAAAAATCATAGATAAATGAATTATCTCTCACCAGGATCGAACGGAATCCCATTTGGTTGAGAAACTACGAAGAAAATGGTGGGGTAAGTCAAGGGTTTATCCATGGGTTGAGAGAGAAAACCCTTTAATTTTTCAGAGATCGGACCATAGCGCGGTCGAGCGATAGACCGCCCAGAACATTACAATGTCCGATGCAAGACCGTTTTACACTGTCGGTGGAAAATAAATAATTATGAAAATAATCAAATTATCCATCGAACTGACCGACCATTTTGCCGTTGGACTCTCATGGATTGAACGGTCTACTCCTAGACCACTCAATATGCAGGACGGTCCAAATCCAACTGTGTAGAGCCTATCGGTGATAAATCCAAATATAGTAGATAGATAATTATCTAAAAATCCATCGAGGTTAGGACTCTGGGAGCTGGACGGCCATATGACCACCATTCCATTAATTGGACGGCTACACGTGGACCGTTTAACAGCTTGTCGGTGGAAATTCAGAAAATCACCTTAATATCCAATAAATCATATAAACGGTTCCCACCAGGCCGCCCAATAACTGAACGGCTCATAAATAGACCGTTCTCATTAAGGAGAGACGCTAGATAAGACGCTGTCATGATAAACGCGGTCCTTCACTGGACCGTCCCACTCAAGATGAGACGCTAGTTAAGACGATGTTATGATAAACGCGGTCTTCCACGAGACCGTCCCAGTCAAGATGAGCGTTAAGACGCTAGCCTTTCCTGCCTTGAAATGGTCCTTTAATAGGCCGTTCAATTAGTAGCGGTTCACTTGGGACCGTTGGTGCAGGAAAACTCAAGTCGGTGCTAGCTCAGAACAAGGTTGGTGCAGGCGAAGGCCAGGTCAGTGCAAGTTCTGTGGACGGTCCCAAATAGACCGCTTAAATATTAAACGGTCAATCGATAGGCCGTTCTTAGGCAAAAGCAGGTCGGTGCAAAGACAACTCAGGTCGACGCTGGTTTCAAAGGCACGGTCCTCAAAGGACCGTGTACTTAATTGAACGATCAATTGAAAGGCCGCGTAAAGGCTGGACATTAAAATCAATAAAATGGGATAAATGAACCCATTCAACCCAAAGATCAATCGAAATCAAGACCCAATAAGCCTGTATTTGAGAACAAACCGAGCCAGGGAGGAAGGTACCCATAGAATAATCCCAAGGTTATATCTGAAAATAGCCTAATGAGCAATGGATAACTCGAGGCATCAACAAATGGTGGTAAAAGGAATGACTCAACTTATCGGTAAAAAATGGGTGTCAACAGATGCCCCTCCTTAACGTCTTCTTTGCAGGGGAGTGAGCGGAGGTGAAGCGAAAAGTGAAATGGAACATGGAGATGAAGCGGAAATGAAGCGGAGCGGACTGAAAAATAGGCGTTAAGGTAAAAGACACCCGTTTTCTCACCAACAAGCGATAGAAATCTTCCAAAAATCTCCGAACCACTCACTAGGAATAGTCAGACCAAAAGCGACACCAATCTGGAGGAACTAAACTAAGATAAAAGCAAAAGGAGGTAACCTCATCAGGGACATAATCCACAACCAATGTGGGAATCGAAGCAGTAACAAAAAGTAAAGAGACAGACTAAAACTCAGACAGGGGACTCTCAATCAACCAAACCAAGTGAACAGACTAAAGAGAACCTTCCAACTCAGAGTGGAACTGTTCCTCTTACTCAAAACACTGAACGCATAGCCATCCATCACTGGTGGGACATTTTCAGACAAGCCATGGGTCATGAATGTTCAAAAGATGCGTATGATGCATGCTGGGCTAAGATAAAAGAAATCATTAAAACGAATGCAAAGAAAGCCATAAAATAGAAAATACACGAGAATAATATTGCTAGACCGGGACAATTAGAGTCAAGACACTATCCGCAACCACGGTGTGTGGGATAGAACCATCGTCCCCCAATTTTCTCGACCTAACGGCCTATCCGATGATTAAACACGTGAACCTGGATCATCATCGTTTTTGTTAAAGGGGAACATCAGATCCTAGAACACATAGATAACCGACTGGTTCTCGAGATAATATAGCGTAGATACTATATAGTAATGCAATAAGGGATGTAGGGATAGAAAGCCATACCTGACTTACCTGTGTAGGCGAAACGGCAAGTGACTGATGCTGCAAGGAATCAAAGATTTGCAATATTTCATCATGAAACAATCATTCAAGCCAAAAAAGAAATTAGCCACCAAATCACATAACGCAGCCAAAAAACACTCTTTATCATCAATTCAGCATATGAACGGCCCATCACCAGACCGTCCTAGGATATAAACGGTCCATATTGGGCCGTGAAATGATTGCTAATTTAAATATGATAATGACTCTACACGGCCTATTATAAGGCCGTTCAATGGTCATCTATGGACCGTTCAAAGAAGCGCACCGTTAGAGATTAAGCGGTTACATGGGATACCGTCCAATGGTCACACGGTCTATCGATAGACCGTTCAATCACCAGTGGTTTCAAAAAATAAAACCCTTCTTCTTCCTCCTCCTCCCTCCACACCGCAACCGACGGAGGCACCCCATGAACACCACACACGAACGCTCTCCATTCTCCCCATCACTCTCGTGCTCACTCTTCCATTCGGCCCCCCATTTGCTTCCATGCGATACAAGCACCAAACCCTGAGACGCGCTGCCCAGCAGATGGCCGAGGAGGAGGCTCGGACGCCGCCGCCGCCCGTCACCGTCGTGGAGGAGGCTTTGCCGCCGGAGGTGGCACCACCAATGGAGGCGGCCACGGAGGAACACCCAGCGCCCGAAAGAGCACTGACACTCATCACCGGAGAGGATGAAGCTGCCAGGGCGGCGCCGGAGGCGACCACAACGCCGGTGGAGAAAACCCCAAAGATGGACGAGGTAGGTGCCCAAAACTTTCCCGATTTCCAGTTTTAAATCCATGCATGTAGCTCTAGGGGAGTTAGAAGGGCTCACAACCCCATTAGGGCCGGTTGGGAGGCCCTACGGGCCCTCACCGCCGGCGGGGGGGGGGGGGAATTAAACACCGTCGGGGACGACGAGCTCAGAACGGTTCAACAGTGACCGTTTAACAAAACCACACGATTCATATAGAACCTTTCAATCAAAACACGGCCCATGTGTGGCCGTTCAAAAGCAACTGAACCGACGTTGTAACATGGTCTGCGGAGGACTGTGTCTATCTAGGACGGCCCACATTGGTCCGTTCAGAATATGAAGAGCCTGAGAACGGAATGGTCTCCACCAGACCATGAAAGTTTAGGATGGGCCACCCAGGTCCATTCAGAACATGAACATTAAGGAACAGAGTGGTTTATACCAAACCGTTGACAGCCACATGGTGGAACGATAGGCCGTGCAACCCAAATGACTAGGGGCTTGAGGGGAACTGACGCGGTCATATGGGGACCGTGGAACTGTAGAACGGCCAGAGTTGGTCCATTGCGCCAGATAGTAGAACGGTCCTCACGGGGCCTCGGATAGGGTAGAACGGTCCATGGGGGCCCATGAACTTCTGAGGGGGATTATTGGGACGGTTGGGACACAACCGTTTAGTGAGCAGAGAGTGAATTATTCAATTAAAGAAATGTAAGATTCTAAAATAAAATGTAATTATCCTAAATGTATGTAGGGAAAGCGGAGGACTCAGATCTCTTGGCTGCATGTCCGAGTAGTGTATCTCGCACTGCCGGACTTCCAGCGGGAGAGGCTGATGAGCATGGGCTTCTTCGAGTACCTGAGCGTTGAGGTGACTAGGCTAGACACGCCGCTCCTCTACGCTCTGCACGACCGCTGGGATCCGGTGAGATGGACGTTCCTTTTCCCGTGGGGCCACATGGTCCCCACGCTAGAGGACGTGGTGCACATCATCGGATTACGTGTGCATGGGACTCCAGTCAGGGGGGTGACTTACCCCGACTACCGGGAGCTAGCCCAGGAGCTGCGCGGCTCGGAGTTGCTGCACCCAGAGCGTCAGTCGATGACGCTGACGAGGGCGAGGCTTTAGGACAATCTGGGACTGAGGCGAGCAGGGATAGCGACCGGGGAGCTACCCGAGCAGCATCTACAGAGGCTGATAGAGTTGGCGTGATCGAGAGTAGCGGCTACAGCAGGACCAGAGGCAGACAGAGTACTGAGACGCTTCTTGATGCTGTTCTTTGGTCGACTTCTATTCGTGATGAGAGCGGATGTGATTAGCTGCCGGTTCCTCCCACTCCTCGAGGACCTAGGGCACGTCGGGGACTACGCGTGGGGAGCGGCAGTCCTTACCTTCTTGTTTGACACACTCAGCTCTACGAGCCGACGGACGATGCTCGGGGGCTTCTCCCCTTTACTCCAGGTACAATTCTGACTCTTATGCAATTAGCCATATGATTCCTATAACTACTATATGCTAACATTTGATGAAAATGCGACGCAGGTGTGGGCCTACGTGTACCTATGTGGGCTCGGGAGAGGTGACGCGACTTACCCAGAGCGGCTGCCCATCGCGAGGTGGTGGACCGCTCCACGAGAGACTAGGTCCCTACAGAGATAGGTTCGGGGGATCTAGGATGACCTAGACACACTACCTTTTGCTGCGGTACGCCTATAACTCAAACTCTTTAATTAAATGCAATCTATATGCTTATGATACTGATGCAATTTTCCTATTTGTCAGGTTCGGTGGACACCTTACACGAGCGAGGGGCACGAGGGTCAGCCGTGGGTAGTGGCGGCCCTCACTTACTCTGGGCAAGACGTGTGGCTTCACTGCATGAACGTAGTGGAGCCACTCCACTACCGCTTGGTGATGAGGACGATCGGCATCCATCAACCAGCGGTCGAGTTCCCGGCACCAGCAAAGCTGGAGGAGCGGGTCGGGCGACACCCCCAAGGGTTAGCCACGGAGCTAGACTAGAGAGTGCGGGCAGCAGATCAGATAGCAGACTGGGCAGCACGAGGACGGGTGGTGACTGCCCGGGCTGACAGTGAGGAGGCCTACTACACGCCTATGCACGGCACTACAGGGACCAGGTGTTCCATGTTGCCCGCCGACCGGTATGACTTCTAAACCCTAAATGCTTTCTGTCATGCTTCTATGTGATTATGCACTGATACCTGAATTTCTTAAATGCAGTTTGACCCTGAGGGGAGGATTATAGAGCTACAGGGACTCCTTCACTCGACCATCCAGGAGCGGGATGAGGCACGACAGGCCCTGGCCTTACTGGTGAGTTTCCTAACCCTAAACTCTTAAATTACGCAAATGTTTATGATTATGCATGTGACTGACCTGGAGTTTTGGATGCAGCGAGCCAAGGGAGCCCAGCGCCAGGGGGAGGATGCACCTTCATCCTTTTTATAGACCCTCGCAGACCGAGCTGAGCGGGAGGTAGAGTTCACACGGATGGTAGCGCGGGTCGAGGCGACCGAGGTGGCACTCTTCACGTGGGTATGCAACCACTGCACTCTCCCTTGATGCTTATGATTATGAAATGCAATTGACTAATCATGAAATGTGTATGCAGATGATAGAGTTGACATCAGCCTTGGGCGAGAGTACCCGACTGAGAGCGGAGCTGGAGCAGAGCCGTGTAGTAGCTCGGGAGGAGGCGGCCCGCCTTCGACAGGAGATGGAGCGGAGTCGATCAGCAGACCCGATCGAGACGGCGCTCCTCCGTGTAGAGTTAGAGCATCTCCGGGCTGGAGTGGAGGAGTTGGTCCGAGCCGGAGCCGAGGCAGAGCGCTACCGGTTGGAGCGGGACCGTGCACTGATCGGGGCGTCTGGGCTGAGTGGGGAGCTACGGGCCTACAAGGAGATGAGCCGGCGGTTAGCGCGTAGCGGGACTCCGAGCGACAGCACTCACAGCACTCACGGCTCCGTCAGGAGTTACTTCACAGGTTCCTCCGGCCATCGGAGGAATGAGGAGGACGAGTGTCACCAATGACACTGCGAGGAGGCGACCTCGGCGATGCCTCCGCCAAAGAGGCATGAGGGCGTTGATGACAGTGACGGGGGCCAGGGAGAGGGACATGCCTGATTTTTGTACTACGACTTGACTTTTGTACATATGGGCACGATAGTGATATGACATGTTTTTGGTTTGATTTTGAGGATAAATGTATGTATGAATGAATGAATGCGAATGTTTGACACTAACTAACTAACTACGACTACTAACTCGACACGAGTGGGATGGACACGAGTGAGAGAGAGAGACGACGCGAGTGAGTAGGCGAGAGAGGGACACGACACGAGTGAGGGAGAGACGACTCTGAGTGGGCGAGTGAGGAACACCAAACTAGAGTGAGAGAGGGATGCCAAACAATGAGTGAGAGAGACGCCAAACAATGAGTGAGAGAGAGAGACGCCAAAACAGCGAGTGAGGGAAAGACGCCAAACAATGAGTGAGAAAGAGAGACGCGACCATAGTTTGAGCGACATAGGTGCAAACGGGTTAGAAATAAGGTTTCAGATCTCTAAACGGTCGTCTAAGGGACCGCTCAATCACATTACACGACCTTCCCTTAGACCGTTGAAAAAAAACTCGGCCAGAACCCACAGACGTAAATAGACGGTCCATTATTGCCCGCCCAAAGAACAGAACGGTTTATATGTGACCGTGTGTACATAGAACGATCTCTTCCAGACCGTGCCAACTCTAGCATCCGAAGTGTGTAGAAGCTTTCTAAACGCTGTAGATGAGACCATTCATTGATTAGGGTAGTCTATCGCTAGACCGCGCAAAGGCACGCCCTGAGAGTTCGAATGGGACTCTCTTGGAGAGTCCCAAACCGAAGATAGACATGCTAAATCGACCCAAGCTCTATCCTAACCCGATCTAGGCCTATCCTACCTCACTTCTAGTGGGTTTAGGCCTCTAAGCAAGCCCTATAGGTAGGAGGGGGCTCTAAATTCGTGACTCACACCTCAACCCTCTTCCAAACCTTGAAACCCTTGTTTCTCTTCATCAAACCAGAATGAAAGGGGCTTTTGAAGGGAGTTCCATGAAGGGAGCAGTCTTTGAAGGGCCTAAACCGGCCAGAAAGGAACGTGAAGTGCTCCAACGGCTGATCGCGATCCCACGACATATGAGCTCCAGCCCGTTAAGAGAGGTATGTTGCCAACAGATCATTCTATTCAATTCATTCCATTACTTACACGGTCTTCCTCTCTTTCTTCCTTTTCTTTTCTTTTCCTCTACTTCAGCTTCTCCCTGGCTCCAGGTGCTACTCAACCTTGAAGTGGATGGCTCCGATGATCCGTGCGTTGCCCCTAGCAGTGACATCTATCCTGAAGTCTTGGCACCTACACCCACTCTTGGTACTAGGCCAAAACTACTTGAAGTTGTCCTTAGACTGGCATAGCATCTTAGCCCTTGTAGAAATCCGGCATCCTCAAACCCATACGTTCCTTTTCCCATCTTTTGAGGCCACTATCCTACTAGAGGAGGTAGAGACCTACTTCTCTTTTCCTAGGTCTCAGGCGGGCGAGGAGGACTTAGTGTGTCATACCGTGGCCCCTATAGACCCTAGCCTTATCTTAGGAGAGTTTATACCCAGTAGCAAAGACATCCGAACCTTCATAGGCCTACACTAGATCCATCTTCTCCCCCTTAGCCAATGGGTGGTTGCTCATTGTAAGAATAGGTGCGGATGGCATGAGGCCATAGCTAAGGCCGCGTCTATTTCCCTATGCGGGGCCATCCTATTCCCCTCTGCCGACCATGTGTTAGATACTCCTATCCTTAGCACCATTAGTGGTCTTTGGCAGGGTCTTTCTATCTCCTAGGCCATCCTCGCCTACTTGTATGAGGGCCTTAGTTCAACAGTCCTAGGAGGTCCACTCTTCGGCTCCATGATACTTCTAGAGTGCTGGATGGGTGTCAGGATGAAATTCATTCATAGGGAGGATGTTACTTCGGCTAGTCAGATCTTCGGGAGCCATCCCCTTTTCTTCATAGGTGGCGCCTTCAGGTTTTCTCCACAGGTAGAGTGCAGGACAGCAGAAAAGAAGACCAGGGAGGAGTGGCGACTGTACATCAACAGATTGCCCCTGGATTGGTTCGTGATGCGTCCTGACTTCCTCCACGGCACTGCAGTCAGGCTACCTACGAGGCCTGGCTTGGATCTGAGGCTCGTGAGCGATACTGCACTGGCGATGTACAGGCCGCACCGATGCTACCTACAGGTTGGACTACCCAGGACCGTACTACCAGCACTACCCCACCTTCCCGCACTACAGGCGAGGAGGATCGGGACGGAGGAGGATGAGCAGATGGTCAGGAGTGCCCTGATCATGTGGGAGGTGAGTCGGGTGCTTACCCTACCAGCGGAGGTTGCGGTGGCCCCAGAGACGTGCCAGGCTTATGTTAGAGAGCCGAGAGAGATACGTCCCCGCGGGGATGCCCAGTGGAGGATCGAGTGATTTTTCTTCTTTCATGATGTTGACACATGTTTGAACTTTGAGATATGAATGAATGGATTGGTTTGAATGAATAAAGCTTGAGTTTTGGCCTTTAGTTTTGGGCGTTTCTTGCATGTGATTGAATGAGTTTGGGGTATGATCTCAGGATGAACACGGCCACACAGAGACCGCTTGGTAAAATACACGGTTAGAGACTAACCATGCAAGGAATAGAACGGTAAGACCAGGGCCGTATGTTAGATCAACGGCAGAGTTGAGAACAGGGGATTAAACGGCTTATCGATAGGCCGTGAACATAGTCAAACAGTCAAAAGTCTACTGTTTATGTCCTTGAATGGTCTAGTGAGGACCGTAGATTCTTGAAGTAGCTAGAGATTTGAACGGTTTGAATAAAGCCGTGGGAATTATTGAACGGTCTGATATTGGCCGTTGGAAGGAATGAAACGGTCGCCAGAGGACCGTTCAGTGACAGAAGTGCCGACCTTTAACTTCAACATGCCCCTGCACACACACAGATAAAGAAACAGATTAAATCTGTTTTAGGCTTAACCCCTTGCCTGTAGCAAGTCAGGAAATGACCAATTCTTGATTTTTGGTCAAGGGAGGTATGTTGCATCCCTATGGTTTTGATGATGTCTCACACTATAAATCAATCTTCTATCTCTAAATTTATGCTGGTTCATCACCTAAGTGAGTTCAGTCCATATGCTGTTTCATTATTTCATCTATCTACACTATTTGGTTAATATGGACAGTAGTGAGTCGACTCATCAGCAAGGGTGGGTCGACACATCAGAACATTGATAGCTTGGGTACCAAAGTCTTTACACCAGCTTGATCTATTAAGTCTGTACATTGGCATAACTTCTTCTAGTCTGTACATCGGGCACCTTCTAACTGAAGTCTATACACTGGTCTTAGTATTCTAAGTCTTTACACAGCCCGATAAGTTAAGTCTGCACATTGCCAAAGTCAGTATAGCTCAACTCTATACAGCCTTCCAAGCCTCAACTCTATACACTGGATTGTCAAGCTTCATGTCTATACACTGGTTTGTCTAAACTTCAACTCTATACATCCGATTTCTATTGCAGTGTTCACCAAATCTAAGCATCGCCTTCATACCTTCAACTCTATACACTGCTACAGGAACCAAGTCCATACACTCTCCCATTCAAATCCTTCAAAGTCTGTTCATCGGCTTTGCTTCTCCAAGTCTATACACTGAACCTTGTTCTACCAAGTGTGTACACTCCACATCTTTGCCTACGCTTGGCCAAGTCTATACACTCATACATTTCCCTACGCTTTCCTGGCCAAGTCTATACATCCCTAAGTGTGTACATTGCATTCTGCTCAAACGATCAAAGCTCAAAGTCTGTACAGCATGAAGTCTATACATTAGCTCAGGGGCTTCAAGTCTATACATTGAACTGCTCTTCAAAGTCTGTACAGCGTCCGTCTCAGCCAGCGTCTTATGCTGCGTCTTAGGCAAGTCTGTACATCGGCTTCATTCGCTCAAGTCTATACATTCACAGTGGTTCTTCCATGTCTGTACAACGCTGAAGCCTTCACAAGTCCATACACTGCTTGAGCTTCACCAAGTCTGTACATCGCTTCAAGTGATTCAAGTCTATACAGTCTGCCTTCACATTCAGAGTCTGTACATCGGTCCAACAGCCGATCGTCTCATTCAGAACGTTTGCAAGTCTGTACAGCCAAGTGTCTCATGCATCGTCTCACTCTGGCATAGTCTATACACTGCCTCAAGCTTGTCGAAGTCTATACATCATCGTTGGGCATCAAGTCAATACATGATTCACCGTCTTATTAAGAGTCTTACACTATCAAGTCTGTACATTGCGTACAATACATCGCTTCCTCAAAGTCTGAACACTGGCCTCTTGCTTCAAGTCTACACATTGAGTTGTCCGACCACAACTCTATACATTCTGTTGTTATAACTTGAGCCTTCAGTGCTCACAGCACACACGTTACAAGTCTGTACACTGGTTAGGCTTCGTTAAGTCTACACAGTGACTGAGCAATGTAAAGTCTGCACAATGGCAAGGCTAGTTCATGCATTGTTCATCACATGTCTATACACTGCCATTCATGCGCTTTACTCATCATGTCTATACACTGCCATTCATGCGCTTTACTCATCATGTCTATACACTGCCATTCATGCGCTTGTTCATTAGTCTATACACTGCCTTCACATGAGCTTTATTCATTAAGTCTATACACTCTCTCACGTTGTACACACTTACTCAGTTGATGTTTCTGAAGTATATACACTCGTGTTGAATAGCCTGAACTAACCAAGTCTATACATTCCATCTGTTTGTCTGCAGGCGATTCAGGCTGATGATTGGGCACGTGATCCGAGGTTGGCACCTGGCACATGATCCAAGACACCAGGAACGTGACACGTGGATGGCAACCCAGTCAGGATGCTGCCATGTGGTCGAAATTCAAATGATCTGGCAAAAAGTTCATGGGCGGGAACCTTGTAGCCACACGCCCAAAATCTGCTATAAATATGAAGCTTCATCCTTCAGTAGAAGCTTGATCGTGAAAAGAAAAAGCAGAAGCCATTGGTGTGAGTTTGCACGATCCAGAAAAGAAAAAGAGCAGAGAGTTCCAGATCCGAGAGGAGTATGTTCGAGAGAGAGAGCAGTGTCTATGGTTTGATGAATTGCTTCCTTTGAAGCTACATTTGTATTGGGTTCTGAACCGACTGCTTCTTCGTTTGTCTTTGTTCCTATTTTGTTTTCTCTTCATTTTGTTCATCCTTCTGATTTGAATTGGTTCCCCTCCGGTGTGTGGAGGAAGGGAGTATTACTCCAGTTTCCCTCTGGGTTGCAGAGGAAGAGAGATCGGTGATCTCTGGTGTTGCTAGTGACAGGTTGTCATTAGCAGGTTCCCTCCGGTGTGTGGAGGAAGGGAGAGGTGTCTCCGGTTCTGTTCTAGCTGGTAGCTAGAACAGGTATCAAGTTCTGTGGGTAGCAGAGCTTGGTTGAGGGATTTGTTTCCCTTGGTTGTTCAAGCTGTGTGGCAGCATGTTGTTCGCAGACTGAGTCTGCAGTGATCTAGCATTGTCTAGTGGAATCCTCATTCTAGTTGGAGTGAGGGGTGGATGTAGATTGCGGACTGCAATCGAACCACCTAAAAACCGAGTGCCTCCTCTGTGGTTTGCTATTGTTATCTGTGCTCTCCATGTGCTTGTCTCTTTGCTTCCATGTGATCAGTTCTTCATTCTCATTTACTTATACTGCCTTGCTTGGTAACTGTATTTACATTTCTCAGTGTGCGGGTTAAGGAGGGGCGTTAGCTGTAGAATTTATTTTCCGCCTAAGTTTCTACAAATTTGGAGTGATCTATTCATCCCCCCCTTCTATATCACTCTTGATGCGCTAACAATTGGTATCAGAGCAGGTTTACGCTATGTGGACGAACGGTCAGGGAAATGCTGGTGGTCCTAGAACCTTCATGGCCGAAGGTCAATCCATTAGTCGCCCTCCGTATTTTGATGGTAGTAACTATCTGTTTTGGAAGAACAGGATGGAAGTGTTTATCAGGGCTCAGAGCCATAAACTGTGGAGAGTAATTACGGTGGGGCCATATGATCTGCCACCAAACGAGGATGCTTGGACAGATGACCATGTCAAGCTCTCCTCACTCAACTGGATGGCGCTGAATATCATCCAGTGTGCTGTTCATCCAGAGGAGTATGCCCGTATCTCTGCCTACAAGACTGCCAAGCGAATGTGGGATGAGCTGCAATTGATCTATGAAGGTACAGCTCAAGTGAAAGCCTCGAAGGTAAACCTCTACACTTCTAAGTATGAAATGTTTAAGATGAATGCAGACGAGAATATAACTGAAATGTATGCCAGGTTATCTTTGATCACAAATACTCTTAAAGGGCTAGGGAAGGATCTTGCTGAGGCAGATATAGTCAGGAAAATCCTTACATCTTTATCCCCGGCATGGCACACTAAGGCCATTGTGATTGAGGAGTCAAAAGATCTGACTATCTTGACTGTGAATGAACTCATAGGATCCCTTATGACCTATGAGATGAATTTCCAAGGAGGTGGAGAAGGAAGTGAGAGGAAGGGTAAAAATGTGGCTCTAAGGGCATCCCGCAACAAGGGTAGCAACAGCGGGAGCAGCAACAGTAGCCCCGAGTCCGAGTCCGAGCTTGAAGGTTTTTCAAATCTCGACCAGGAGGAGTAGGCAATGCTCACTAGACAATTCAGAAAATTTTTGAAGAAAAAGGGAAAGACCTTTAGGAAGAAGAAGCCACACGCTTCTAACAAGAATGCTGAATTTACCAGTTACAGGGATAGAAATCCTAAGAAATTGACTTGTTTTAATTTTAACAAACAGGGACACATGAGAGGCGAATGCCCAGACCTCCAGAAGAAGGGTCCCTATCTTCAGAAGAAAAACATAAAGGTGCAGAAGAAGAAGAAGCCACAGGCGATGGTCTGCACATGGAGCGAGGAAGAAGAAGACCCCGAAGATACTTCCTCAGAAGAATGTGAAGATGGAATTTACCTTATGGCAAACAGTGAAGAGGAGGTAATAAATGTTTTTAAAAATTTCTCAATTGATGACTGGGAGGATGCTTATGGTGAACTGTTAGATAAATTTAATTCTCTTAGTAAAGAGCACAGAGTTCTGAAAAGAAAATTTAACACAAATGTTGAAGAACAAACTCTGGTCTGTGAGGAAAATGAGAAGCTAAAAGAACAACTAGAAGAAATGACCTCACTAAGGAAAGCAAATGATAAGCTCAAGGGAGAAATTCAAGAAAGTCAAAAATAGCTCAATGAATTCAAAACTAAAATTGAAGAAAGCATGAATGAAATTAGAGTGAATTCAGAGAAATATGAAGCTGTGAAGAAAGTAAATGCTGAACTCCTAAAAAATTCTGAGTCCCTTCAAAAGGAGCTGGAAGACAAACAGAAAGTCTTAGAAAAGTTTGTCCAAGGAAAGACTAGTTTAGATACTATACTAGGGACTAGGGTCAATTTCAATAAGGAGGGTCTAGGCTATGACCCAACCAACAAGAGACCCTTGTAATTCAAGACCATCACCTTCTGCCCAGAGAAGGGAAAAGAGAAGCTGGACACACCATCCAGCTCAAACAGCTCTAAGGAAATTCAAAGTCCTAAAGAAAACACAAAAACCAGAACTGGACAACCATTTAAGATGGGAATGAATTTTATGAAGAATAACACTAAGCCCACTCACCAGAACACAAATGGTAGATGGACCAAGAAAGTGAATCAGAATAAGAGCTGGAATTACAACAATCAGATGGGTCCAAACAGGACCTACTGGAGAAATAACTTTCATGGTCAAAAATATGTTAATCAACAAGCTTACAGGAAATTTCCTAGGAATAGGAAGACTAATGAATGGAATAGAACTCACTTCTCCAGTCCAGCTGGATTCAACTTTAATAAACCAGAAAGGAAGGTGCCAGAGAAAACCATGCTGAAGCAAATCTGGATACCTAAACACTTGATCAGAGATTTGAACAATGTCCTTGGACCCAACTCATCTTGGGTTCCAAATCACTCTGCTTGATGTATTTGTGTAGGTCGGCCTGGCAGCTGAAGATAACAAGTGGTACCTCGACAGTGGCTGCTCCAGGCATATGACAGGAGACCGATCCAAGTTTAGCAAGATAGAGATGAAGCCAGGGGGTCTGGTCAAGTTTGGAGGAAAGAACAAAGGTAAAATAATTGGAGTTGGTACAGTAGGTA
Organism: Amorphophallus konjac; assembly: GCA_022559845.1. NCBI lineage: Eukaryota > Viridiplantae > Streptophyta > Magnoliopsida > Alismatales > Araceae > Amorphophallus > Amorphophallus konjac. The sequence continues at coordinate 268,836,006 of CM040127.1, forward strand.
AGTCTTCCACAAACTCAATTGATAAAGTATTACTTGTGGAAGGGCTTCAACACAACCTGATTAGCATTAGTCAGTTATGTGACAGGGGTCACAGGGTTGTATTTGATGATAGTTCATGCAAAATCCTTGAAACAAATTCTGATGTGGTTAAATTTGTAGCCAACAGGATTAATAATGTCTACATTGTAGACTTAGATGAGAAATCTGAATCTACTATTTGCTTATCTGCCAACTCTGAAAATGATGCTTTTGAATGGCATAGACGTCTAGGTCATGCTAGCTTTACAACTTTAAATAAATTGGTCAAGCATGATTTAGTTAGAGGCATGCCTAGAATTAAATTCAACTCAATATCAAAAGCATGTGATGCCTGTGCTCTAGGCAAACAGACCAGAAATTCCTTTAAATTAAGATCTGAGCCATTGTCTTCTAGACCAATGGAACTTCTTCATATGGACCTAGTCGGTCCCACTAGAACTCAGAGTCTCAATGGAAACAGGTTTGGCTATGTCATCATAGATGACTTCTCTAGATATTCATGGATATTTTTCTTAGCAAATAAGAGTGATGCATTTCAAAAGTTTAATCTGTTTTTCAATAAGGTCAAACAAGAAGGGAAGTACAAGGTCTGTTCTATTCAATCTGACCATGGAGGTGAGTTTGAAAACTCCATGTTTACTGATCTCTGTGAAAAAGAAGGACTAACTCACAGGTTTTCTTCTCCCAGGACACCTGAGCAGAATGGAATTGTGGAGAGAAGAAATAGAACTGTGGTGGAGATGGCCCGAACCATGTTGATTGAAAGTAAATTACCTAGAAGGTTTTGGGCAGAAGCGGCCAATACATCAACTTACATAATCAACAGGGCCATGGTAAGACCCATTCACAAGAAAACACCCTATGAGCTTCTAAAAGGTAAGAAACCAAACTTGTTTCATTTCAAAAAATTTGGAGCAAAATGTTTTATTCATAACAATGATAAGAAAGATTTAGACAAGTTTGAAGCCAAAAGCACACCTGGAATATTCTTGGGTTACTCTGAAGTGTCAAGGGCATATAGGGTATTTAACATATCAGATCAGAAAGTGGAAGAGTCTCCACACATCCTTTTTAGTGAAAAGAAAGATGTTTCTAATGTTGAAAATCTTGACAGGGATTCCAATCATGGTGGGGATTTTCTAGAAGACCAACAGGAAGAAGAGAAGACTCAGCCGAGTGGAGAAACAAATTCCCCCAATCAGGAAGGGCCAAGAGAAACAGGTGAGTCTTCAACAAATATTAGATTTCTTAAAGACCATCCATTAGATAAAGTCATAGGCAATCCTGAAGATCCTCTTCGGACTAGGTCTCATTTTAGAAATGTGAATAATGATGACTTAATTGCTTTAGTCTCACAAATTGAACCCAAAACAGTAGAAGAGGCCTTGGCTGATCAAGCTTGGGTCAATGCTATGTGTGAGGAATTAGGTCAGTTTGAAAGGAATAATGTCTGGGAGCTTGTCCCAAGACCAGATGGTATTAATATCATAGGAACCAAGTGGGTGTTCAAAAATAAGATGAATGAAGATGGAATCATCTCAAGGAATAAGGCCAGATTAGTAGCCAAAGGCTACTGTCAGGAATTCGGTGTAGACTTTGATGAATCCTATGCACCTGTTGCTAGGATGGAAGCTATAAGACTGTTGCTTGCCTTTGCTTGCTCAAAGAATAGAAAACTCCAACAAATGGATGTTAAAAGTGCCTTTTTAAATGGAGTCATTAAAGAAGAAGTTTTTGTTGAACAACCTCCTGGATTTCAATACTCTCCTCAACCTAACCAAGTTTTCAGGTTAAACAAAGCCTTGTATGGTCTAAAGCAGGCTCCAAGAGCATGGTATGAAAGATTGTCTGAATTTCTGATCAGCAAGGGCTACAAAAGAGGTAAAGTTGATCAAACTTTATTCACCAAGGGCATAAATAGAGATCTCATCATAGTTCAGGTATATGTAGATGACATTGTATTTGGATCAACTAAGCATGAACTATGTGATGAATTTTCTACCATGATGTCTGCTGAATTCGAAATGAGCTTGGTTGGTGAACTAAAATACTTCCTTGGATTGCAGGTACAGCAGCTAGAGGATGGGTGTTTTGTCAACCAAACCAAATACACAATGGAACTGTTCAAGAGGTTTGGTATGGAAAACTTAAAGCACATTACAACACCCATGGGCACCAATACCTCATTGGATGCAGATGAGACAGGTAAAGAAGTAAATGCCAAACTTTATCGAGGTATGATTGGATCACTTCTTTACTTGACAGCCTCTAGACCAGATATACAATTCAGTGTAGGAATGTGTGCAAGGTATCAGTCTAGACCTACTGAATTACACTTAGCTGCAGTTAAAATAATCTTCAGATATTTGTTAGCTACTCATTCTCTTGGTTTATGGTTTCCTGCATCTCACACACTTAACTTAGTAGCATACACAGATGCTGATTATGCAGGCTGTAAACTAGATAGGAAAAGCACTAGTGGCCATTGTGAATTTTTGGGTGGGTGTTTAGTGTCTTGGGCCTCCAAGAAACAACATTCTGTGGCCCTCTCCACTGCAGAAGCTGAATATGTGGCTGCAGGGAGTTGTGGAACACAAGTAATATGGATTAAACATCAGCTTCAGGACTACCAAGTAGACCTGGGATGCACACCAATTTACTGTGATAATACTAGTGCCATCAACATTGCTAAAAATCATGTTTTGCATTCACGAACCAAACACATAGAGATAAGACATCATTTTATAAGAGATGAGGTGTCTAAGAATAATTTTGAACTGATTCATGTAGGCACAGATAATCAGATTGCTGACATATTCACAAAACCTCTGGATAATGAAAAATTCACCACATTGAGAAGAGAATTAGGCTTATACAAATTGTCTTAATTATGAAGCATGTTCTTGTTGTGAGGGGGAGTTGTGTTTGTCTGATGTTTAGCCTTCTTTCATGCTGGTTTAAGGGGGAGTTCAGAATGCTTACTGGTTAGCTTTCAGAAATGCTATTTCTTAGGGGGAGCTGAGTTGTAATATGAGAAGTGAAGTTCTTTGACAGATTCAAAAGGGCTGTCCATATGTGTAACTTTGCTGGTCTTGCATGACTGATCTAGTGTGGTTCTCTAAGACAGCAGAGTGTCACTTATCTCTTAAGTCTATAAGTCAGTGACTCTAATCTCCAGTTAGAATCTTTCCTTTGGTACTCCTTCAGAGATCTGGACTAATTGCATAAAGTATATCTTTCTACATTGTCATTGATTCTGGTTCAGGCCAAAAACCTGTATGTCTTGATATCTGACCCAATCAGCTTGAAATCTAGACTTCAAGACTCAATTCAAGAGATAGCCCTCCTGGTATTGTTTTCAATCATTCTATCTCTTTAACTCAAGGGCTTAACTGAACAAAAATGTTCTATTTTGATCACTGAGAAACTGGGAGCTTCATCAATGAAATGAATATTTCTCCCATGTCATGAGGTGTCAAATGCTTAAAATAAATGAAAAGACATGACAGAGCAATGGTGGCTTGCTGGTGAGTAACTGGGGACTCTGACCTCTAATCAAGGTGTTTCCTCATGTCAAAAGTCACAGTTACTAACTCTGTTCCTTAATAAAAAAAAGGGGGAAGTAATGAGGTACTCACTCTGAGAAACTGGGGTTTCAGGCCTCTAATCAAGGTGTCTCTCTAATGTCAAAGGAGTGAACTACCAACTTACTCATTGATCTTCTTGAAAATCATCTCCAACAAAAAATTCCTTGGTGTTATGCAACTAATGGATTGCTTGTCCTCAATACCTTGAGAACACCTCTCTGATTTAGTCTCTTACTGTCTTGTGGGATAGTTGAATGATCAGCTATATCTGGTCATACTTGTTAACTCCTGCTCTAAATCATCCACCATGTATGCTGATAAACTTTTCTATCATTCTACTTCTCTATTGTGTACTGAAGTTTAAAGAATCTTCTCTTGAGATTAGAACCTCACTTATTCTCTTAAGACCTACTAGTGACTGTCTGCACTAAGAAGTTACTGCCCTTATTCTTCATGTTTCCAGCACTGTCATACATTCTGTAGTTCTTTTTGCTGATGTCAAAGGGGGAGAGAAGTTCTGCAATATCAGTGAGAAGTTCTACAAAATCAGTGAGTCTTGGATTTGTCTTGAGCTTTGGGGGAGTCATGTTGCTGTCGGGAAAATATGGTTATGAGTTGTGGGGGAGATGAGAGTGTGTTGTAGGGAATGTATAATTCATCTGCAAGAGCATGCCTTGAATTTAATCTGTCTGTTGCAGCTGATATTAATCTTTTGTTGAACCTTGATATTGCTTGATTCATAGTGTTGTCATCATCAAAAAGGGGGAGATTGTTGCATCCCTATGGTTTTGATGATGTCTCACACTATAAATCAATCTTCTATCTCTAGATTTATGCTGGTTCATCACCTAAGTGAGTTCAGTCCATATGCTGTTTCATTATTTCATCTATCTACACTGTTTGGTTAATATGGACAGTAGTGAGTCGACTCATCAGCAAGGGTGGGTCGACACATCAGAACATTGATAGCTTGGGTACCAAAGTCTTTACACCAGCTTGATCTATTAAGTCTGTACATTGGCATAACTTCTTCTAGTCTGTACATCGGGCACCTTCTAATTGAAGTCTATACACTGGTCTTAGTATTCTAAGTCTGTACACAGCCCGATAAGTTAAGTCTGCACATTGCCAAAGTCAGTACAGCTCAACTCTATACAGCCTTCCAAGCCTCAACTCTATACACTAGATTGTCAAGCTTCATGTCTATACACTGGTTTGTCTAAACATCAACTCTATACATCCGATTTCTATTGCAGTGTTCACCAAGTCTAAACATCGCCTTCATACCTTCAACTCTATACACTGCTACAGGAACCAAGTCCATACACTCTCCCATTCAAATCCTTCAAAGTCTGTTCATCGGCTTTGCTTCTCCAAGTCTATACACTGAACCTTGTTCTACCAAGTGTGTACACTCCACATCTTTGCCTAGGCTTGGCCAAGTCTATACACTCATACATTTCCCTACGCTTTCCTGGCCAAGTCTATACATTGCTAAGTGTGTACATTGCATTCTGCTCAAACGATCAAAGCTTAAAGTCTGTACAGCGTGAAGTCTATACATTAGCTCAGGGGCTTCAAGTCTATACATTGAACTGCTCTTCAAAGTCTGTACAGCGTCCGTCTCAGCCAGCGTCTTATGCTGCGTCTTAGGCAAGTCTGTACATCGGCTTCATTCGCTCAAGTCTATACATTCACAGTGGTTCTCCATGTCTGTACAACGCTGAAGCCTTCACAAGTCCATACACTGCTTGAGCTTCACCAAGTCTGTACATCGCTTCAAGCGATTCAAGTCTATACAGTCTGCCTTCACATTCAGAGTCTGTACATCGGTCCAACAGCCGATCGTCTCATTCAGAACATTTACAAGTCTGTACAGCCAAGTGTCTCATGCATCGTCTCACTCTGGCATAGTCTATACACTGCCTCAAGCTTGTCGAAGTCTATACATCATCGTTGGGCATCAAGTCAATACATGATTCACCGTCTTATTAAGAGTCTTACACTATCAAGTCTGTACATTGCGTACAGTACATCGCTTCCTCAAAGTCTGAACACTGGCCTCTTGCTTCAAGTCTACACATTGAGTTGTCCGACCACAACTCTATACATTCTGTTGTTATAACTTGAGCCTTCAGTGCTCACAGCACACACGTTACAAGTCTGTACACTGGTTAGGCTTCGTGAAGTCTACACAGTGGCTGAGCAATGTAAAGTCTACACAATGGCAAGGCTAGTTCATGCATTGTTCATCACATGTCTATACACTGCCATTCATGCGCTTTACTCATCATGTCTATACACTGCCATTCATGCGCTTTACTCATCATGTCTATACACTGCCATTCATGCGCTTGTTCATAAGTCTATACACTACCTTCACATGAGATTTATTCATTAAGTCTATACACTCTCTCACGTTGTACACACTTACTCAGTTGATGTTTCTGAAGTATATACACTCGTGTTGAATAGCCTGAACTAACCAAGTCTATACATTCCATCTGTCTGTCTGCAGGTGATTCAGGCTGATGATTGGGCACGTGATCCGAGGTTGGCACCTGGCACGTGATCCAAGACACCAGGAACGTGACACGTGGATGGCAACCCAGTCAGGATGCTGCCATGTGGTCGAAATTCAAATGATCTGGTAAAAAGTTCATGGGCGGGAACCTGGCAGCCACATGCCCAAAATCTGCTATAAATATGAAGATTCATCCTTCAGTAGAAGCTTGATCGTGAAAAGAAAAAGCAGAAGCCATTGGTGTGAGTTTGCACGATCCAAAAAAGAAAAAGAGTAGGGAGTTCCAGATCCGAGAGGAGTATGTTCGAGAGAGAGAGCAGTGTCTGTGGTTTGATGAATTGCTTCCTTTGAAGCTACATTTGTATTGGGTTCTGAACCGACTGCTTCTTCGTTTGTCTTTGTTCCTATTTTGTTTTCTCTTCATTTTGTTCATCCTTCTGATTTGAATTGGTTCCCCTCCGGTGTGTGGAGGAAGGGAGTATTACTCCAGTTTCCCTCTGGGTTGCAGAGGAAGAGAGATCGGTGATCTCTGGTGTTGCTAGTGACAGGTTGTCATTAGCAGGTTCCCTCTGGTGTGTGGAGGAAGGGAGAGGTGTCTCCGGTTCTGTTCTAGCTGGTAGCTAGAATAGGTATCAAGTTCTGTGGGTAGCAGAGCTTGGTTGAGGGATTTGTTTCCCTTGGTTGTTCAAGCTGTGTGGCAGCATGTTGTTCGCAGACTGAGTCTGCAGTGATCTAGCATTGTCTAGTGGAATCCTCATTCTAGTTGGAGTGAGGGGTGGATGTAGATTGCGGACTGCAATCGAACCACCTAAAAACTGAGTGCCTCCTCTGTGTTTTGCTGTTGTTATCTGCGCTCTCCATCTGCTTGTCTCTTTGCTTCCATGTGATCAGTTCTTCATTCTCATTTACTTATACTACCTTGCTTGGTGACTGTATTTATATTTCTTTGTGTGCGGGTTAAGGAGGGGCGTTAGCAGTAGAATTTATTTTCCGCCTAAGTTTCTACAAATTGGGAGTGATCTATTCATCTTCCCCCTTCTATATCACTCTTGCTACGCTAACAAGGTAAGCCTTATCAAATAGGCGAATAACAAATGAAAATGAATGCAATGCATGCCATGAATGCAAATCATGATGATGAAAATCTTTTTTGTGGTTTTGAAAATATTTGATTTTTTTAAAATTTGAAATATTTGATTTTTCTTAGATTTTTGAAGTATTTGATTTTTTTTGGTTTTGAAATATTTGATTTTTTTGGGTTTTGAAATATTTGATTTTTTTAGATTTTGAAATATTTGATTTTTTTAGATTTTGAAATATTTGATTTTTAGACTTTAAAGTCAGCTTAAACCCGACGACAGGGAACCTCACATCTCATTAGGGGTCTCCTAGGTCCAACGTGCATTATGGGTGACCGCCCATGGCCGGGGTCTGATTTTGCTCAACGGTGCTTCTACCGAGACCATACCCGAGGTATGATCTAGTCCTTAGAAAATAAAGGAGAATTTGATTGGGAAGCCGGCAATAGGTATAGAGATTTTTAGGGCTTGAGTTCTCCTCACGACAACCCCTTTTTCAAAGCTTTTGGTCTGTTGCGCCGGGGCTCTGCGTCCGTCCTCGAACCTATATCCGCTCTAGGCACGCATACGACCGGGCTTATAACATCCCGCGGGGAAACTGTACTGCCACTCTTGCCACTCCTAGTTTCATTCTTTTGGGAGCATTTACACTTTTGATCTTCGGGCTTTTAGATGAGCTTTTAGCTTCGTCTTTGATTTTGTCCCTTTTCTTTCGTTTCTTTTCTTTCTTTTTCTTTTTGAATGCAGAATAAGGTCATAACGGACTACCCCTATTTGAGACGTTCCCTTCATCGGGATGTCAAGATCAGTTCTCGCAACCTTATTCACCACTTGCCCCTATTTTCAGCCGAGAGAGGAGAAAAATAAGGATTTTCACTGTCCCCTAAGCATGGCCAAGGGAGAAACAGTGTTGCACAGAAGAGGAAAACCGAACTACAGGGGGTCGTGTAGTGTGTGAATGTTGAACCGGGGATTAACTTTCATGATCAAGTAGAGGCATGCCCTGCCACCGAGCCGTTGCTGGCTTAACTCTGTAGGTAAAAATGTTTTAAATGCAACCCGTTCCACGGATTTGGCAATTCTTCACCCTCCGCGTTAACTAGACGATACGCATTCCCAGGATAGATTTCCTTAATTACGAACGACCCTTCCCAGTTGGGTTGCAGCTTAGACCTAGGACCTGCTGATCTGATAAATTTGCGCTTCAAAACCATGTTACCCACTTTAAATTTTCTTTCGATAACCTTCTTTTGAAAATGGCCCGAGACACGTTTTTGATAAACAGAGACGTGATTAGCCGCGTTAAGCCTCTTCTCATCTAAGAGTTCCAGTTGCACTAGCAACGTCTCTCAACGCTCGTCGAGATTAAGTTCTTTGTCTAGCTGCACTCTTAGGGAAGGGATCAAGATCTCATACGGGAGTACCGCCTCCATCTCATAGGTGAGAGCAAAAGGAGTTTGTCCCATGGGAGTACGGACGGAGGTGCAATAAGCCCATAGAGCTTCTATCAATTTATCGGCCCAATCAGCAAATTTGTGTGACTCGCATGTTTTCTTAATGATTTTAAGAAGGGTTTTGTTCATGGCCTCGGCTTGGCCATTACCTTGAGAGTAATATGGTGATGAGTGATGCAATGAAATATTAAATTTCTTGCAAAGGTCCTGAAGTTCTTGAGACACAAATTGAGGCCCGTTATCGGTGACGATATCACTTGGCACTCCAAACCGCGAGATGATGTTCTTGAGGATGAAGTGGCATACTGTGGTAGCTTTGATCTCGGCATAGGCTTCAGCTTCCGCCCACTTGGTGAAATATTCCGTAGCAGTCAGAATAAAAAATTTTTGTTTGACTTGAGAGTCTGGATCACCTAGTGGTCCAACAATATCAAATGCCCACATCAAAAATGGCCAAGAGCAGAGAGAGGATGGAGAGAAGAAGCCGGAGCATGAATCTTATCGGCATGGAGCTGGCATTAAAGACAACTACAGACATAGGTGGAACAGTCTTCTTCTAGGGTTGGCCTGTAATAGCCCTGCCTAAGAATCTTCTTCGCCAACGCCTGTCCATTAACATGCCCTCCACACTCACTCGCGTGAGCCGCTTCGACAGCTTTCCAAGCCTCATCGTCATCCAAACACCTCATCAGAACTCCATTAAGAGCCCGCCTGTACAATTCTCCAGTAATAATCATGTACCTGGAGGTGACACTTCTAATGGCCTTGCGCTACTCGGCATTGGCCGCCTCTGGGAAGGATCCATCCCTGCAATACTTCTCTATCTCGTGGTACCCTGGCAATTCCTCCTCTTCTGTGATCTCCTCATGCTCAGTCAATGATACTTCCTTCAAATCTTCCTTCTCAACTTTCCTCTCTACAGACTTCCTAAGGTTGTCAAACCAGGGATCTTGAAGGGAAGGAGTGTCTAATCGCTGGACCACAGTGGTCTCAGTGGCACGACTGAGGGGGAAGGATAGGGAAGAAGCAAGTGATGAAAGTGCATCGACAAGAATGTTCTGAGAGGGAGGAGTATGAATGTAGACGAGCTTGCAGAATTGCCTAGCCAAGAGCGTGACCAAATCTTGATAAGGCTTGAGTTTAGGGTCACGGGTGCGGTAAGTGGAAAGAACTTGACGTAACACCAATTGAGAATCTCCTATGATGTTAAGGTATTGCGCGCCCATGAGGTAGGCGTGCTTCAGTCCGGCAAGGAGAGCCTCATACTCGGCTATGTTATTCGTGGCAGGAAAAGAGAGCTGATAAGCGATGGGGATGGTTACTCCTTCCGGAGTGAGGAGAATGGCACTGATTCCACGACCCTGAGAATTAAGAGCATCGTCGAAATGAAGAGACCAAAAGGGAAGATTAGTGAGTACAACCAAGTGTTCATAAGGAAACTCGTCCTGGATTGAATCAGTGCGACGGATAGGAGAATGAGCAAGTTGTTCAGTAATCCCGTATCCCTCGATCGCTTTCTGGACAACGAAGGTGATATCAAATTGGGAAAGAAAGCTTTGCCAGCGAGCTAATCTGCTAGAAAGGACAGATTTCTCTAAGAGGTAACGGATTGGGTCCATTCTAGAGATCAGCCTAACTTCATGGGCAATGAAATAATGCTTGAGTTTTTGAGCTACCCATAGCAATGCTGCGCAGGTCTTCTCCATGACAGTATACCTAGATTCAGCAGGATTGAACAATCTCAAAAGATAGTATGCTGCCCTTTCCCTTCCTTCATCATCCACTTGAACTAGGATAGCTCCTAGGGAGTCCTCAATAACAGAAATGTATAATATCAGGCGTTTCCCAGGGACGGGTGGTTGCAGAACCGGGGGATTAGATAGATAAACCTTAAGATCCTCATAGGCCTTCTAACATTGTTCATTCCATTCAATTTTGGCCCCCGCCTTCAACAAATCATAGAATGGGTGGAATCTTTCCGAATGCTGAGATATGAATCTCCTGATGAATTGCAAGCGCCCAATCAGACCTCTAAGTTCAGTGATGTTATTAGGCGGCGACATTTCCGTTATGGCCTTTGCCTTATTCAGATCAATCTGAATCCCCCGTTTACTAACTATAAACCCTAGCAATTTCCCTGATACAACTCTGAACACGCATTTCTTTAGATTTATCTTCAACTTATACTCCCTAGCCCTTTGCAATACCTTGGCTAGAATGGCGGGGTGTTCTTCTTTGGACCTCGACTTCACCAGGATATCATCCACATAGGCTTCCATATACACATGCATCATATCGTGGAAGATAGCCATCATTGCCCGTTGATACGTGGCACCTACATTCTTCAATCCAAATGGCATAACGACATAGCAGTATGTGCCCCATGGCGTGGTGAAAGAGGTCTTTTCTTGGTCTTTGGGAGCAAGATGGATTTGATTATAACCAGAATACCCATCCATAAATAAGAGTGCCTCATACCCAGCCGTGTTATCTACTAACACATCAATGTAAGGAAGCGAAAAATCATCTTTCGGACATGCCTTATTTAAGTCCCTGAAATCAATACAAATCTGAATCTTTCCATCCTTCTTCATTACAGGAATATGTTCGCCACCCATTGAGGATATAATACAACTCTGATAAACTTGGCCTTGTGTAATTTATCAACTTCCTCCTTTATCTTTAAGGCTATTTGAGGGTGGAACCTTCTCGCTTTTTGCTTAATGGGTGTTGCCCCTAGTTTAAGAATAAGTCTGTGTTCAACCAAGGTGGGGTCAAGACCTGGCATGTCCTTATAGGACCAGGCAAAGGAATCGTTGTACTCCCTCAAAATATTGATTAGCTCCTCTTCAACCTGAGGAGGAGATTAGCGGAGATAATTATGGGCCTGGGGTCCTCTTCGGTTCCAAGATTAATTTCTTTGGTGGGCTTATCCACTGCCGACGACGGTTCATCGAACCTCTTCAAACCTTGTGTGTATAGATCGGCAGTGTCCCTCAGATCGCTTTCCTCATCATCGGCTGGGTCCTTCTCATCTATGATTTCATACACACCTAATCCGTCATTGCTCCACACCCCTTCTACTTCCTCATCATCCTCTAAAACTATCGTGGTCTCTACAAACTCCGGGCACTTGAGAAGGGCATAACATCTTTGTGCTAAATCTTACAGAAACCTATCTGGAACGGATTTAGAATGACGCATCACAAGGTGCGCCGCAGACGTGGACGGGCTGACAACACTAGAGCTAGACTCTACCCCAACCGACTCAACTAACCTAGGAGATTCTACAAAATGTACATCTAACCTAGGAGACAAGAAATCTACTGGGAAAGGAGCAAGGGTCTCATGCCCCTGGGAAGATGGGGAGAACACAACGTAATCATCCACTGAAACCTCCGTTTTAAAATTGGCATTTTTTTTGGAAGTCGGAGGAGATCACGCAACAGGAAGAAGTGGATGGAGGAGGAGGAAGTTGCATGGGAAACAGAGAGGGGAATATACAATCGAAAAAGGGGTCGGAAGATGAAAATCACATCTCGTGGTCGGCAGTGGGGGAGGGAGGAGTAAAAAGAGTTGATAAATCAATGGGTGGGCAGCGCCCACATGCACAAGGAACAGATAGAATTTCAGGTGGTCTTTCCATGAAGTACGGGTCGACCATAATCAGAGGGGAACGGGGAATAAACCCCAATTGCTGAAACAAGGAGGCAAGATGGGACGTGGACAAAGAAAAAGTAGTGATGGAGCTCCCCACTTCCTGCGGCCTTTGATAAACTGGCTCAATCGGAGAATGCTTCACCAGCTGCATCTCCATCTTTTTCGGACAAGCTTCTTCTTCATGGAACATCTTTTCAAAACAACTGCAAAAGTCACCCATGTCACCCACCAACCCCTTCTGCAGTGGCGGCGGGTTGGCAACAACATAAGCAGCATCGGTCTTCTTATCAGAATAGGGCGGCAGCTTCTTCAAAGTGCCTAGCTATAACGGGCCTTTCACGAAGTGTTGACGATAGTCCCACGTTAATGGCCTGGAATCTCCCAGTACAGACAGTGCCGACTCTCGGTAGCCAAGGCCTCTTCGGCTCATCTTTCTGCCCCTAGGGATGGGATTAGTCCGCCCCTGCAATTGTGCGCCGAGGCCCATGCCCGGTTGATAGCCCAGCTTCAAAATCATATGTCACCCTTTCAAATCTCTAATCTTGGACTTGATTTTGACTTTTGTTGGTGGAGTGGCAGGTTTACGTGACGCATATGCCCAAGGAAAGTTCAAGTCCATTACAGACAAAATTGGCCTATTACTCGGCCAAAGCGTAGGAAGAATCTTATCAGCAATCGCATCAACAGTCTGAATTGTGGAAACACTCTTCACCTTGACTACCCGGCCCTGAAATGGGAACTTAAGGCATTGGTGGGCAGTTGAGGGTACGGCATTCAGACTGTCTATCCATGGACGACCCAGAATTACCTTGAACATCGGGTCTATGTCCAGCACATAAAATTCCACATCCATTTTTAAAGGCCCTAGCTCGGCCTGAACTGTTACAACCCCGTGACAAGCTCGTCTGGAATTATCATATGCTGCAATGGTGGTCGATGTCGGGCGCATCATGTCTTCTGAAATATTGCAGGCACACAATGTGCTCAATGGACACACATTTATTGATGCTCCCGTGTCCACAAGGGTTGACTCAACTGCCACTTTATTTAAGGAAATAGTAATGCAGAGTGGCATCTGCTGTGCCTTAGGGGGTGCCAATTCTGATTCAGAAAATGAAATGGAAGGCCCCCTTGTGATAGTGGCCAACACTGATGGCAAACTATCCACTGCTACGTCTTCGTTAACCATCACTTTTTGCAGAAAAGCCCTTAGGGCATCCTGGTGTAGCGTGCACCTTTTTATTAACTCCAGTACTGAAATCTTGGCCATCATTCGGTCCAAGTGCTGTAACAAATCATACTTCGTGCCAGGCACGGGGTCTACTTCTTCTACTTCAACTGTTGAGGAAGGAGTTGGAGGGTTGGGTGCAGGTGCACCAGTGGAGGGGTAACTTCTATGAAATAAACGCCTGCTCCAGAGGGCGCATTATCGTGTCGGCACGGCATCAGATGGACTCCCGATTGGCCTGCTGGGGTACGTGGAAGGGATAGAAATGGGGGTGAGGATGGCAGAGGCTGGCCTAACGGGCCTTGGGGGAGTGGTGAAAGGGTCAAATGGAGGGTATGGCGGGTGATGGCGGAAGGATTGGCGGGATGGTGGGGAATGTGGCGGGTGTGATCGGTGATTGGGAGAGGATAGTGGGTGGAGCGGTGGCCAAGGTGGTGGGCCGGAGAATGGAGGGAACAGAAAGCGTGGGGGAGTTGGTGTGGTGGAAGTCCAAGAGATGAGCAGGACTCTCATCATCAAAAGACCACCCAACATTAGAGGCTGGGCGCTGAACTACATTTACTTGTGCCGGTGCTGGCGGCTGTTGTTGCTGTTGAGGAGCGGGCGGATGTTCCGACATGGGATTCTGATGAATCCCGAGGTCTTGCTGTTACTGCTGCTACTGTGGAGGTGGTTGTTGGGGAGGTTACTGGAACTACTGTTGCTGAGGTGCTGCCTGCTGCGGCCTTGCTTGTCTTCTCCTTTCTTTTATATCTTCAATTAACTAGTGCATTTGGGCCCAGTCGATCCTCTGGCCCATATGTAAATCATAGACTAGATCCCTGAACTGATAACACCTCGCTATCGTGTGCCGGGGTTACCGATGGTATATGCAATACCTTGACTGGTCGGCTGTCGGGTTCCAGTTCTGACATTCCGGAGGCAACTGTATGTCACCAATGTACATTAAGGCCGAAAAAATGTTAGGGAGTGTTTCTGGAAGTGGTGGATAGTTGGCTCTCTTTGGTCCCGGCCAAGCAGGCCCATAACCAGCAGGAGGAGGGACATTATGGTACTGGGGTGGCTGTTGAGGCTGTTGTGGTGGTGGTGGTGGTTGTTGTGGGTGTTGAGGAACTGGAAAAGAAGGTCGAGGAGCTTGCAGAGCGAGGAACTGGGGGTTACGTAGGGGTTGTTGGAAACGAGGTGGAGTGGACTGGTTAGGGAATTGAACAGCTTGGACCTGCTCGTTGGTTTGTACTCCCTCAGTAACTGGGCCCTGGGACTTTCTTGTGGTTTTGGATTTCTGGGCCTCGAAAAGGGAATGAATAGGGGAGTCTTTGAAGTGGGTCTGAATGAACCGGGCCCGACTATACAACTGGTGCATATTTGAAATATCGTTCATTGCCAATATATTTCGGAATGTAGGGGTTGCATTTGAAATTAACAACTTTACCTTTTCTTCTTCTGGGATCTTCCTGGGAACATGCGAGGCCATCTGCCTCCATCGGTCAGCATATGTTGCAAAGTCCTCATCTGACTTCACCTTCTCTGCCACTAGGTCGATGAAGGAATACTCCGGGCCCACCCGGTCTTGGAATCTTGTTATGAACTTCTCTTTCACCATCCTGAAACTTTCTGCCACCTCCAACGGCAGGGTATAAAACCATTCGAGGGCCACCCCGTCCAGGGATCGACGGAAAAGATACGCCATAAGGCGATGATCATGCTGAAACTGCGCTGATTCATAGAGGAACTCCCTGACATGGATGAACGGGTTGCCATTCCCGTCATATTTACGGTATACGGGGAGCTCAGACTGGGGAGGAAAATGATTGTCCCTGAAGTTAGGAATGGGGACATCGGGAAGGGATTGTGGGCCGACCCTTTTATGAAGAAGATCGATTTACTGCTGCATGGCAGCCCACTTTTCAAGAATCTCCCATTCCCGGGATGGAGGAGACGGAGCAGGAAGAGCAGAACTTGTGCATGGAGCAGATGGATAGACCAATGGAGGGGGAATCCCATAGGAAGGATAATGGGCCAGGGAAGGGCCTATGTCTGAGTAAGCAAGCTGGGCAACCCCTGGCTGGAGGTGAACCAAATCGACCAGGGCCACAAGGGCCTACGGCGCTGGGGAGATGGTAGTGTAGGGATCATAATAGGAGGGCAAGGGGACCTGGGTCTTCCCCTTGTCAAGAGGCTGATGGGCCGAGGTAGAAGCCTGGCCCACTTCAATGTTGGATCGAAGAACCTGAGGGTGAATTGGAGTAAGGTCGATGGGGGCCGTAGAGGTGGCCCCTAATCTAGCAATCGGGGGGTTGTGTCCCCTGTGGTTCTGGAGTTTTGATGATGACAAATATTATGTCTCATTATGTTTACATGTTCATCCTTGATGATATAATCCTGATGTATTATGAGAAACTGTCAGAACAGGTTTAAGAATGACTCACAGGTCATGAAGTCAATTCAAGTCAAAAGTCAACCAGTGACAGGTAAGATCAGTGCACAGTCCGATCAGGTAATGCTCTGTCTACTCTCAGATCTGTGCATATGCTATTTCCTGTACAGAAATGTTGGTGCATGTGATAAGCCAATGCATTTCACGTCTCTCGTGCATTCTCAAGTCTATACACTTGTTATCTGCATTCACTGCATCGGTGCATTCATTGAGCATGTATGCATGTCTGCACATTCCTTAGTGGCTTCCTTAGTGGCTAGTCTGTACAACCTCAGGTTGATTCATTCGATCAAGTCTATACAGCAATGTGTGCATGTCTGCACATTCCTTAGTGGCTTCCTTAGTGGCTAGTCTGTACAACCTCAGGTTGATTCATTTGATCAAGTCTATACAGCCACAGCCAGTACTCTTCATGCATATATAATGTCTGCACGTTATTAAGTCTGTACAGAGTCATGCTGCATAAACATAAAGTCTGTACAGAGTCTTGCTACATCTTGTGCATGGATCATTAAAGTCTATACGTTGTTCATTCAGCATCTCCAAGTCTATACATTCCTTTTCTTTACCTACATTCAGAACACCAAGTCTATACATCGCTTATGCAAACTCTGTACAGCTAGTGCATTCCTTGAGATCAAGTCTATACTTTGCATCGGTCAAGTCTGTACATTGCTGCATGCGTCAGATAAGCAAGTCAATACAGACTTAGTCCATGCGTAAGCCTGGCAAAGTCTGTACATTGGCAAAGTTTGTACATCGTTGGCTAATGCATGCATCGTCTTTCAAAGTCCATACATTGTCCTGTAGCTTGCACGAAGTAAAGTCTGTACATTGTCCAGCGTCTCACTCAGCGTCTAAGTGAGTGTGAACATTGCATCGCTAAGTCTATACAATGCATCGTCTCATGCATCGTCTTATGCATCGTCTTTCAAGTCTATGCATTGTAAGACCAAGTCTATACATTGCATCGTCTCGTGCATCGTCTCATGTAGCGTCTCTATGTGCAAGTCTATACATTGTCTGGGTGCATAACATAAGTCTATACATCGCCACTTGGCTCGTGGCTTAGTCAGTGCATCCATGCATACATAAGTCTGTACAGCGCCGTGTTCACATGCTTCAAAGTCTATGCATCATGTGCTTCGTGCATTCAAGTCTGTACACTGGTGTCGTCTGCTGTAGGCACAGTAAGTCTGTACAGCGGTTGCATTCATGCCTAGAAAGTCTGTACAGTGTCTCACATATGCAAAGTCTGTACATCGTTCTGCATGCTTTAGCTTCGCATTCACTTCAAGTCTATACACTCTGTGTGTCTGCATCGCATTCATCAAGTCTATACACTCTTTGGCTCAGTTCGTAGCTGAGCCTGAAGTCTATACAGTCTATTCTTCATACAAGTCTATGCATACATCAAAGTCTATCCATCCATCTCACTTAGCATCTTCTAGCATTCACGCTAAGTCCATACACTGCATTTGGGCATTGTTCTTCACAGCAAGTCTGTACACTGCTTTCTCATGCACGCAATCAAAGTGTGTACAGCCTGTGTTTGCATCGGTTAAGTCTATACATTTGCTATGGCTTGTTATGCATCGTTCTCATCAAAGTCTGTACATTGCTTAACAGCACGCCTGAACCAACTCTGTACATCCCTCCAATATCTTCTTATGACTGTTTGACTGGTACATCCTTCGAGAAGAAAATGTTTGGGCACGTGATCCGAGGTTGGCACCTGGCACGTGATCCGAGGTGTACTCTGGACAAAGAGGGCACAAGCCCTACACACGCCCTAGCTGCTGCTATATATATGTAGCTTCTTCCTCAGGAGAAATCTGATCGAGACAGTAGGAGAGAGCAGCAGAGAGGCAGAGAGCAGAAGAGAGATCGAGAGAAGAAGAGAAGTGCAGCAGAGAAGAAGAGAGATCGAGAGAGTAGCAGAAGAAAGAAAAGAAGAAGAAGAGAGAAGCTGAGAGCCAGAGTGAGAGAGCAGAAGAAGAAAAAGAAAAAGAGAAAGAGAGAGATAGAGAGATCGCGAAGAAGAAGAGAAGCTTCATTGTCTTCACTGGACTTTGGATCAGATCCAATCCAGTTTGCTCCTACGAGAGCTACCTTGTGCATTTCATTTTCCAGCTTTCAGTCGCTGTGTTTTCATTTATTGTTTTTTCCTTTCATCTGATCATTGTTCTTCCGATTCCCTTGTTTTGGGATCGGGGTTCCTCCTGTGGTCTCAGGAGAAGGGAGAGTTGTTTCTCCGGTTTGCTGGTGACTGTGTGTCATCAATGTTTCCCTCTGGTGTAGAGGAAGAGAGGTCCGAGACCTCTAGGTTGCAAGTGGCTGGGAGTCACTTGTGGGTTCCCTCTGGGTTCGCAGAGGAAGAGAGATCTATGATCTCTGGTTTGCCAGTGACGGGTTATCACTAGCAGGTTCCCTCCGGTTTGGAGGAAGGGAGATTCGTCTCCGGTTCTGATCTTGTGGGTAGCAAGATCAGGTGTCAAGCTTCTGTGGGTTGCAGAGCTTGGGTTGAGAGATTTGTTTCCCTCGGTTTGTCAAGCTGTTAGGCAGCAATTGTTGCAGGCTGAGTCTGCTGTTCTAGCCTTGCTAGTGGAAGCCTCACTCCGATTTGGAGTGAGGGGTGGACGCAGGTCTGTGGACCGAACCACCTAAAAAATCCTGGTGTTCACTTGTTGTCTGATTTTCCTTATGTGTTCTTTTCATAGCTGCGCTCATTAGATGCTTGCTTAGGATCGTGTGAGGGCTAATTGAATTGTTGTCTTGCTTTGATCCTTCTAAGTATTCTCAGTATATTTCTGCAACAGTTTTTAATTCCGCATATCTGAGCATTAGAGATTTAATTAGGCAATATTTGAAGAGGGATACATTCACCCCCCCTCTGTATCCGGGCCTTGCACCCTATCAATTGGTATTAGAGCGGGTTCTCTGTGCTACCAGATCAAACGATCTGCAGAGGTTCCTGCTATCTTTGATGCTTTATTTCTTTTGGTGCATTACCTATCGATTGTCTTGTGCGTTGAACCTGTTTGCAATCTGGTTTAAATGGCCCCTCCGTTTGTGTTTGATGGTTCTGATTTCAGCAGTTGGTTAGGCGGCCTATTTGTTCATATGAATTCCATTGACCCTAATCTATGAAGTTTGGTTTCAGAAGGCCCACACCAATTACCTCTTGATGAGACCTAGTGGTCTTGAGAGGACAGTGTAAAGAACCGTGATAATCTCACAGTTCTTAAAATTGTGAAAGCTGTAGTTAATACTGATAGATTTCCTTTTGTTCTCAGGTGCGCTTCGGGAAAGGAAATATTGGATAGAATAGCTGCTACAAATGGGGAGCAAGAGGATCAATGCTAGATGGGCAGCCAACATGAAGAAGAAGATGAAGATTATGTGGAGGATACTTCGTCACAGGTAAACTCTGACACTGATAATTTTTCTCTGGAAAGTATGATTATGTTGAATTAGCATTTGATTGAGAAATACGATAAAGTTAAATCTGAGAAGAAGAAATTAAGAAAAGAACTGTTGTATCGGGTCAGAAGTCTGAAAGTTGAAAATGAAAATCTAAAGTCAGACATGAGTCGAGAAAGGAATGAAATGAACTTTTTGAAATCCGAAATGAGAGTTTAAGAAATAAACTCATTAAAGAAAAGGATTCTTGCAATACATGTGCAGTTTTAAGAGACTTGATAAATGATCTTGATTCTGATGATAATCTTCAAAAGGATTTAATCAAATCTCTGAAAGAAGTAAATAAATCATTGCTAGAATTGAAATCTGAAAACGAAAAACTCAAAAATCAGTCCAAAGAATTTGAACACAAATCAATGAATCTTGAAAAAGAAAATAGACTGATTTCTGAGAAATTGGAGGCTGAAAAAGCAATGAATCTAGAGCTTCAGAAAAATCTCAACAAATCTCAATCTGAGAAACAACAGGAAATGTTTTATGAATGTCAGTTTTCCTCAGATGATTCGGTGGTTGATGATGAAATCCTGGAGCAAAATAGTAAATTGAAAGAGGAAATCAACACGCTAAAACATTTAAACACCCAACTGTCAGATAGGCTATTGACAATTAAAAAAGGTAAGCGTGTGAGCATAGATAATTCTGATAGGTTGGTGGATGCAGAACAAAAAATTGAGAGTCTAAAAACCATCAACCAAATGTTGAGTCGAAATGTCACTTGCTGTGAACAGAAGATTGCTGGATATGAGCTTACAATCACATCCCTTCAACAAGAAGTTGACGATCTTTACAAGTCCCTATCTGAAGCTGACAATGAGATAAAACTAAAACAGGAAGTTGAAAAACTCAAAAGTCTGAATGATGCCTTGCATCAACAAGTCATTTCCTGTGAAACAGATCTGTCCAGATATGAAGCTAATATTGATGTCTTAAATTCTGAGATTCAAGATTTGAAAAATTCTCTATCAAAATTTGTCAAAGGAAAGGACAATCTGAATAAGCTTCTTGAAAATAATGTTAATTCTCAAAGAGAGGGACTGGGTTACAGTCCAACAAATAAAAGGATTAATGGGAATAAAACTTCCACTGTGTTTGTAAAAGCTTCTGATCTAAACAAAACCTCTAGTTCTTCTGTTTTTTAATTTACTGCACAAAAATTCACTGTCAGTCCCAAAACTGTAGAACAAACTCAAAAATTGAAAAAGAATGAAAATCTACAGAAAAAGGACAAAGACACTCCTGTTGGTACGAAGAATGCTGCACACAAGTCACATGATCTCTCACACACTCAAACTAGGAAGGTAGGTCATGTAATGGAAGATTGTAGATTGTTGTTAAAGGATGAGCATGCTAATGAAACATCACATTCTAGAAATTCTTTTGATAGAAACCATGCTACTAGAAAGCCTGATGCTTCATGTTATTATTGTGGGAAGCATGGTCATCTCATGAATGCATGTTTTATTATGAAAGAAGACAATAAACTGCATGCTAGGTCTTCCATGCATTTTCATGGTCCATACAGAATTAAACCAAAGTCCAGTCAGCACACTGTGTGCTCTCACTGCAATAAGCCTGGGCACAAGGCTGTTGAGTGCTGGTCAGGAAATTACTGGAACAATTCTGAATCAAGCAGCAAGCACCTCAGGTGTTTTGAATGTGGTAAGTATGGGCATATAGTCAGGGACTGCTGGTATGTTCAGGGAAATCACATAAATTCCAAATCTGCTAAATTCCCTCCTGCAAAATGACCTGTGAAATTTTCATGCTATAACTGTGGTAAGCAAGGTCACAAATCTGCTAAATGTTGGCTGATTAAGAATAAGAATCAAACTGTTCATGCATACAACTAAAAATCTTATGATCATGTTTATAAACCTCATACTGCTGTTACTATGCATCATAAGAACAAGAAACCAGTCATTTCATGTAGACATTGTGGAAAATTTGGACATTCTATGGACAATTGTTACTTGATGAAATCTGATGACAAGGTTGCTAAGAAAGTGTTTAGAACACCTGTCAGGGCTAACGCAGGATCCAAAGCTGCTTGGGTCCCTGCAGGATCAAAATGATCAAAAACTTTGCAGGTGTGCCTTCGATTGAGGAATAAAAAGGGGTAAATTAAACCAAGGCACCCAAGTTGATAAAGCCCCATTCAGGTAAATTCTTTGCACTTCCTGTTCTTAGAATTACTGCATAGCATGTTAAATCTATTTTTGCATATTCATTCATCATCTGCATTGTCAAATTTGAATTCTCTGAACTCTCCTCATCTGAAGTTTATGTTTTGTACTCAACTCTGTTGATGGACATTGCCTGATTAAGAATTCTCTGCAAACATCTAAATTTCACATGATTTACGTTTTAATGATTGTCTGAATTTGCATATGCAGCCATTGAAAAATCTGATGCACTTAAGACATTTTGTTGAGTCTCTGCATGTCTTTGCATACATGTAGTTAATTACATTGCATTTCATTTCATTAAAAATGCCAAAAAAAGATCGATTGAATGCATATTATGAGGGGAGTCAATGCATTGCATATCACTTTTTGAAAACTCAAAAAAGGGGAGGAAGTGACTCACTGCATATAGACAGGGGGAGCATGCTTAATCTCTTGACTGCTTCTGAAATATTCATAATGTGAATTTATACCTTGCCTGTCTGCCTCTCCTAAATTTGCTGAAGGAGAGCTTCACCTCTATCCAGTCAACTCTAAACTACTTTGCTCAAGAGTAGTCTCTCTGCTGCAATTTTTCAGAATCCATGCTGTTTGTTGAAATTTCAGTCATCTCACTTGAATTACTGAGCCGAGATATGAAGTAAACCTTCAGCCTGAATACTACTTCATAAAAGTTAAAATATCTTTAATGAGGAACCTTCCATTATACAAGCTTAAGAACATTTGTTAACACGAATTGGTTTAAGTCTTATGCACTCTTGTTTGGACTCAAAGAACTTGAAAATATCTGATTCAACCTCTTAATAAACTTTAACTGTCTGCTTCATGTAAATTCATGTAAGACTTTCTGAAATCTGAAAAGTTGATATCCATGTCTACGTTGACTGAGATATATAGTGTATGTAGTTGTTCTTAAACACCTAACTTGTCTGAATCCATTCTGAGAAAAAGGATGGACAGAGCAATGATTGTGGTTACTGAGAAACCTGTCCAAAGGATTGTGTCATGAAGTACCATGGTTAACTCTGTTTAAAGAGATGATTGGAAACTACTGTGAGAATATGGCAGAGCAATGACATAGTTGTATTGAGTAACTGGGAATTCTGGCCTCTGATCAAGGTGTATCCTCATGCCAAAGATACTTTGAATGCTACCTCTGTTCTCTAAAATGGGAGAAGCAATACAGTTGTCACACTGAGTAACTAGGGATTCTGGCCTCTGATCAAGGTGTCTCCCCACGTCAAAAGGTGTTGATAAACCAAAATTGTTCATTAAAAAAAGGGAAAAATATGAACAAGTGTAAATCAAATTCTGAAAGAACAATTGAAATTCAATGCATTCACTTATGTATCTCTTAAAGTAGTCATGGAAAGTAAACTAAGTAAGATGGAGGTTGGTTGAACTAGAATTTTATATGAGCTTGTAGTTCCTTTTTATTAAGAGTTGGTTCAGATATGAGTACAATTTCTTTTAGAAAAAACTCGATTTACATCATTCTTAAACCATATCTGACAATCAAGGATTCATAAGCTTTTAAAATGAAGGAATTTAAAACTTAAATCCTATTTTTATGAAGTTGGTATCATGCTGAAAAGTTATATATCTCAATTTTCACTATTTGCTGAATCTGTTCATCCTATTGCTCTCTATCACTGTGCTTTGATTGACATTGGTTCTCATTTATGTGAGGCACAACTCTCAGTATAACCTGTTAACTTGCAGCCTTTGGATAACCAGAGTTCATCCTTGTACTATCAGAATTCTTACATCATGGATCATAAGGGAAGAATTCTCTGGTCTGTTTGAGAGACTATATGCAAAAGGAGACAATGGGCAAGTGTGTCTGATTATGTTGTTTGTCTGCATTAGCTCTCTACCTTCTGCCATGTCAAATGGGGAGTATTTGTTGCATATGCATGTCTGCATAAGTTGTTTGTCTAAGGGGGAGACTTGTTTTAATTGCTTCTGATATTGTGTTGCCCTCATCTGCTGAACTATTTTGGGTGTCTCATATGACATCACTAGATTATCAAAGTATTGTTCTTTTTTTTGATGAAGTCAAAGGGGGAGAATACTTTGATGAGTCTAGTCTGAATATTCCATTTCTTTTATTCATGAGACTCATAGTGTTGCCATCATCAAAAAGGGGGAGATTGTTGTGTCCCCTGTGATTCTGGAGTTTTGATGATGACAAATATTATGTCTCATTATGTTTACATGTTCATCCTTGATGATATAATCCTGATGTATTATGAGAAACAGTCAGAATAGGTTTAAGAATGACTCACAGGTCATGAAGTCAATTCAAGTCAAAAGTCAACCAGTGACAGGTAAGATCAGTGCACAGTCCGATCAGGTAATGCTCTGTCTACTCTCAGATCTGTGCATATGCTATTTCCTGTACAGAAATGTTGGTGCATGTGATAAGCCAATGCATTTCATGTCTCTCGTGCATTCTCAAGTCTATACACTTGTTATCTGCATTCACTGCATTGGTGCATTCATTGAGCATGTGTGCATGTCTGCACATTCCTTAGTGGCTTCCTTAGTGGCTAGTCTGTACAACCTCAGGTTGATTCATTCGATCAAGTCTATACAGCAATGTGTGCATGTCTGCACATTCCTTAGTGGCTTCCTTAGTGGCTAGTCTGTACAACCTCAGGTTGATTCATTCGATCAAGTCTATACAGCCACAGCTAGTACTCTTCATGCATATATAATGTCTGCACGTTATTAAGTCTGTACAGAGTCATGCTGCATAAACATAAAGTCTGTATAGAGTCTTGCTACATCTTGTGCATGGATCATTAAAGTCTATACGTTGTTCATTCAACATCTCCAAGTCTATACATTCCTTTTCTTTACCTACGTTCAGAACACCAAGTCTATACATTGCTTATGCAAAGTCTGTACAGCCAGTGCATTCCTTGAGATCAAGTCTATACTTTGCATCGGTCAAGTCTGTACATTGCTGCATGCGTCAGATAAGCAACTCTATACAGACTTAGTCCATGCGTAAGCCTGGCAAAGTCTGTACATTGGCAAAGTCTGTACATCGTTGGCTAATGCATGCATCGTCTTTCAAAGTCCATACATTGTCCTGTACCGTGCACGAAGTAAAGTCTGTACATTGTCTAGCGTCTCACTCAGCGTCTAAGTGAGTGTGAACATTGCATCGCTATGTCTATACAATGCATCGTCTCATGCATTGTCTCATGCATCGTCTTTCAAGTCTATGCATTGTAAGACCAAGTCCATACATTGCATTGTCTCGTGCATCGTCTCATGCAGCGTCTCTATGTGCAAGTCTATACATTGTCTGGGTGCATAACACAAGTCTATACATCGCCACTTGGCTCGTGGCTTAGTCAGTGCATCCATGCATACATAAGTCTGTACAGTGCCATGTTCACATGCTTCAAAGTCTATACATCGTGTGCTTCGAGCATTCAAGTCTGTACACTGGTGTCGTCTGCTGCAGGCACAGCAAGTCTGTACAGCGGTTGCCTTCATGCCTAGCAAGTCTGTACAACGGTTGCATTCATGCCTAGAAAGTCTGTACAGTGTCTCACATATGCAAAGTCTGTACATCGTTCTGCATGCTTTAGCTTCACATTCACTTCAAGTCTATACACTCTGTGTGTCTGCATCGCATTCATCAAGTCTATACACTCTTTGGCTCAGTTCATAGCTGAGCCTGAAGTCTATACAGTCTATTCTTCATACAAGTCTATGCATACATCAAAGTCTATACATCCGTCTCACTTAGCATCTTCTAGCATTCACGCTAAGTCCATACACTGCATTTGGGCATTGTTCTTCACAGCAAGTCTGTACACTGCTTTCTCATGCACGCAATCAAAGTGTGTACAGCCTGTGTTCGCATCGGTTAAGTCTATACATTTGCTATGGCTTGTTCATGCATCGTTCTCATCAAAGTCTGTACATTGCTTAATAGCATGCCTGAACCAACTCTGTACATCCCTCTAATATCTTCTTATGACTGCTTGACAGGTACATCCTTCGAGAAGAAAATGTTTGGGCACGTGATCCGAGGTTGGCACCTGGCACGTGATCCGAGGTGTACTCTGGACAAAGAGGGCACAAGCCCTACACACGCCCTAGCTGCTACTATATATATGTAGCTTCTTCCTTAGGAGAAATCTGATCGAGACAATAGGAGAGAGCAGCAGAGAGGCAGAGAGCAGAAGAAGAAGAAGAAAAAAGAAGATTGAGCAGAGATCGAGAGAAGAAGAGAAGTGCAGCAGAGAAGAAGAGAGATCGAGAGAGTAGCAGAAGAAAGAAAAGAAGAAGAAGAGAGAAGCTGAGAGCCAGAGTGAGAGAGTAGAAGAAGAAAAAGAAAAAGAGAAAGAGAGAGATAGAGAGCTCACGAAGAAGAAGATAAGCTTCATTGTCTTCACTAGACTTTGGATCAGATCCAATCCAGTTTTCTCCTGCGAGAGCTACCTTGTGCATTTCATTATCCAGCTTTCAGTCGCTGTGTTTTCATTTATTGTTTTTTCCTTTCATCTGATCATTGTTCTTCCGATTCCCTTGTTTTGGGATCAGGGTTCCTCCTGTGGTCTCAGGAGAACGGAGAGTTGTTTCTCCGATTTGCTGGTGACTGTGTGTCATCAATGTTTCCCTCTGGTGTGGAGGAAGAGAGGTCCGAGACCTCTGGGTTACAAGTGGCTGGGAGTCACTTGTGGGTTCCCTCTGGGTTCGCAGAGGAAGAGAGTTCTGTGATCTCTGGTTTGCCAGTGACGAGCTGTTACTAGCAGGTTCCCTCCGGTTTGGAGGAAGGGAGATTCGTCTCCGGTTCTGATCTTGTGGGTAGCAAGATCAGGTGTCAAGCTTCCGTGGGTTGCAGAGCTTGGGTTGAGGGATTTGTTTCCCTCGGTTTGTCAAGCTGTTAGGCAGCAATTGTTGCAGACTGAGTCTGCTGTTCTAGCCTTGCTAGTGGAAGCCTCACTCCGGTTTGGAGTGAGGGGTGGATGTAGGTCTGTGGACCGAACCACCTAAAAAATCCTGGTGTTCACTTGTGGTCTGATTTTCCTTATGTGTTCTTTTCATTGCTGCGCTCATTAGTTGCTTGCTTAGGATCGTGTGAGGGCTAATTGAATTGTTGTCTTGCTTTGATCCTTCTAAGTATTCTCAGTATATTTCTGCAACAGTTTTTAATTCCGCATATCTGAGCATTAGAGATTTAATTAGGCATTATTTGAAGAGGGATACATTCACCCCCCCTCTGTATCCGGGCCTTGCACCCTATCAATGGGGGCCGTAGAGGTGGCCCATAATCTAGCAATCGGGGATGTGGCGGCAGCAGTCACGCCAGAAGAGAGCACTGAAGGTAGGGCATCTTCCCCTTGAAAAGCTTGTTTTAGGAGATGGAGTTGAGTAGGGTCCAACTGGGCCATCATGTGGAGAACCTGACTGACCGAGTTGTGAGTGGATAAATCAGAGAGGGAGGGTTGGGCACCCTCAACAACAGTGGTCGGGAGAGGAGGGGCAGTCCCTTCTCCCCCTGCACATGAGCGACCCTAGGCGGGTCCTCCAGAAGTCCCCGAGGGAGAGAATTCTCATGAGAATGGGAGAAGTTGTACGACGACATAGTGGGTGAGGAATCGAACAACGGATTGAAATAAGAATAGAAATGACAGCTGCCTCTAGGAGATGATCCTGAGGGTGTGAAGCAACTCCACATGCACTAAACACCTAGAGAGAAGAAGCAAGCAACCCTAACCAAGATCCAAACAAACAATCCAATAATGCACACGAGATAGGAGAGGGATGAGAAAAGAGACAACCATGTAATCACCCAAGTTATGAATGATGTGCGGAAGATTTTATGAATTTCCCTTTTAGGACCTTAGTGGATTAATTAAGATATGAGTTCACTCAACCACAAGGTGCTTAACCTTGTAGGAAAGGGGAAACTGGCTGACTCTAAGGGACTCTCTCTCTCACGGATACAAACCCTAGACTGGGGTGGTACGGGACAACCTACCCAGTGTCTGTGTGGGAATCCACGGCTCACGGGGACTTACGGAGCTCCTCGGTAATGTCACCTAGTCGGCTCCAAAGAGTATGGAGACGAGAGGATCCCCCACCTCGGTGGGAATGCAACTAATATGGAAAGTATGTATGCCCCTATGCGCACCGGAGTGCGTGCTAGAATCTAGCCGAGGTCTAACAATCAATGATCAATCAAATATGAGAAGTATGAAATCAATCATGCAAAAGCCCAATGACAGTAAAGGGGAGATCAATAACAGCACCAAATCAACATGAAATGATATGAGATAACAATGAAAGTGAAAGGCTCGGGTGCACTGTAGCACAAATAGACGGTCTGTGGCAGACCGTTCAGGAGGGCGATGGTCCTGGGTGGACCGCTCAATGGCAGGGAGTAATGATAGAAACTGACAGAAATCACAGAATGCTGAAGTGAACAGAATGCTGAAACGAGGGTGTACCAGGACGCACGGTCTTGCGATAGACCGCGCAGATTATGGGGTGGTCCAACAAAGACCGCAAAATATCAGCGCAAACAACAAGTGTAAGGGCAGAAACGTACCTGAGCCAGCAGTGCTAAACGGTCTGTGTCAGACCGGGGGAATAAGTGGGCGGTCTGAGTGGGGCCGCTGGATGCAACAAGCTGGCACGACAGCACCACTAGGATGAGTACAGGATGGCCAATCCATGGGCGTTCAGTGTTGTGCCCCTGTAGTCATTTGAGTCATCATGTGATCAATTAGGTCATTCGACATCAATCTATGATCATATGAGTCATTTGGTATTCTTAGTTTTGATAATGGCTAAATACTATAAGTCATTGTTCTTTTCCACTATCTTATGACTGACATATGTGATGTTTTGTTCATGACAGATATGCACATGAAAGCTCAATGTTGCGCCCTCGCACGGGGATCGACCTGCGCGGTCAGGTCGCGGGGATCGACCTGCCCGGTCAGGTCGCGGGGGTCAAGGGGGCACCGCCCCTTGCGGGGGTTTCCGGGGGCGGAGCTCCCGGAACAAAATTTGGCTTGAAGACTCAGTAATAAAACTTCAAGACAATCAAGGTCGATGCCACAGACATGAACGGGCGGCTAACAGACTCAAGCGACGGAGCTGGTGCGGCCAACGGATCGACCCGGGGTGACCCGGGCTCTGCCCAGCTGGCGGTCGACCGCCAGTACAGGGGCGATCGACCGCCCCAGCCAGGGACTGCCAAGGATGCACGTTTTTCAGTGGCGATCGACCGCCAGCCAGTGGCGGTCGACCGGATTTCCCAGGGATCGCCCGGTTGCAGGTGTTTCAGTGGCGGTCGACCGCCAGGAGCTGCAGGTCGACCGCCAGCCCCGAGCCTTCATTTTTGACTTTGTTTCCAACTTCGAAAAGGGCCATTCTACATGGATTTCATTAATCCAAAAGTCACCTAATCACCCACAAATTGTGGATCTGGTCTAAGGCTTGTCCATAGACCATTCAAGGTCTATAAAACCAATACAAGAGGGTTGGAAACCCTAATGCTTAAAGGGGTTACAAGGGTGGCTGCAAGGGAGGTTGCAAGAGAGCTTGGAGACGAGCTACTATTCACGTGAACAGTAGTTTGTGAAGGTGTTCTTCATCCAATCAAAGGGGAATCAAGCTCAAATCAAAGCTAGCAATCTTCAAGGAAGATTACATCAAAGCAAGGCTATCAAAGTGATCCAAGGAAGCCGGTTTGATTCAAGTTCTTCAAGGGAAATCATCTACATCCATTCAAGCTCTTTCAAGCTCATCCAAGGTGATCTTTCAAGCATTCAAACATCTAGGAGCTAAAGAAGCAATCAAGATTCAAGGCAGCTTCATCATCTCCTTCATTCATTCAAAGAAGTTCAAAGAGAAGATCAAGAGAGAAGAATTGAAGGAAGAGGTATTGTTCACGTGAACAGTACTCCGTGAAGAACATTCATCCAATCAAGGGTGAATCAAGAAGATTGAGTTGAAGCCAAGAGGAGCCTTGTTGCTGATCAACATTCCATACAAGGGCCAATTCATTTTCACTCATAACTCAATCTCTTGTTCTAGTTCATTCACATTTTTTTCATTTTCATTATTGTTTAAACATTGAAAGTGTGATTCATCCCTACCAGTGGTTAGTAGGAAGGCAATTGGAGGTTGTTCCAATTTGTGGTTGACATCCCTACCAGGTGATGAGTAGGAAGGCAATCGGTGGTTTCCGATTTGTGGTTCTGTGCGCTGCACAAGTGAAGCCTCACTGGGTTTTGGTGAGGGGTGGACGTAGGGCTGAGGATTCAGTCCGAACCACCTTAAAATCCTGTCTAGTGTGGTTTGCTTGTGTGATTGATTCATTCTAGGTGCATGCTTAGGATCGAATTATTATATATCTTGCTTATCTTGCTAAGTGAATCATAGCATACTTGGAAGCTAGTTTCTATTCCACTGTAATTCATTTTAACTAGCTGTTTAGAGGGCCGCGTTGCGAAAAGGTGGGCTGATCTATTCACCCCTCCCCTCTAGATCCACTGTCCACTACACAACAAGTGGTATCAGAGCCTAATATCTCATTATGGGGTCCAACGACCTTGAGGGAAATGGTGGATCAGCGTCCAAGGGTTTTCTACCCGAAGGACATGCTGTGAATAGGCCTCCTTACTTTACTGGAACTAACTATCCTTATTGGAAACATCGCATGCAGGTGTTTATTCGCGCCCAAGACTACGAACTTTGGCGAGTGATCAGCAAAGGTCCGTATGAGCTTACGGATAATGAGGACTTGTGGACTAAAGAACAGATACGGTAATCCACTGTCAATTGGAATGCTAAACACATCATGCAATGCTCACTCCATCCAGTAGAATTCTCAAGAGTGGCTACCTGCGCATCTGCAAAACTAATGTGGGATAAGTTAGAGGTAATCTACGAAGGAACTTCTCAGGTACGAGAAACAAAAGCCAACATTTTAGTTTCTGAATATGAAATGTTCCGCATGAAGCCTGATGAATCAATTCAAGATATGTATGCTCGATTAACTGTGCTTACTAACAGTTTGACTGATTTGGGAAAGAAATATTCAGAACAGGAAATTGTAAGAAAGATTATCAGATCACTGACTCCAGCATGGCACACGAAGGCTACCGTGGTTGAAGAGTCGAGAGATCTCGCAACCACCAAGGTAGATGAACTAATTGGGTCATTAATGACCTATGAGATCAACCTCAAGAACAAAGAGGCTGAGGCACCTAAGAAAAAGTCCCTAACTCTTAAAGCAGGACCCAGCCGTCAAGGCTCTTCCGATGAAGGTGAGGATTCGGCAAGTGAGCAAGAAGAGGATGATGTAGCCATGCTCACACGTAAGTTCAAGAAATTCCTGAGAAAGGAAGGTAAGAGCTTCATGAGAGGAAGGTCAAAGGTAAGAAATGGTTTCAAGTCTAATTCTGAAAACTTTAAGAAACCTGATAAAATCATTTGCTATTCTTGCAATAAACCAGGACATTTCAAGAATGATTGTCCCGACAGATTCAAAAAGGCCGACAAATGGAAGGGCAAGAAGAAGAACAAGGCCATGGTGTCCACATGGAGCGATGAAGAGGAAAGTGATGACGGAACTAGCTCCTCGGACAATGAAAAAGAAGATTTCTGCCTTATGGCCAAAGGTGTAGCAACCTTGATAAATTTAAAAGGGATAAATAAATAAAAATAGATTAAAAGATTTAATAAATAAATGAAAGAGCTTGGAATAAAAATAATTAAACCCTGATGGAAATAACGCCTCAGATAAAGGCGCTACTTTACAAGAAAACGCCCTTATATAAGGCGTGATTTGAAGAAAGGACTTAAGGCGTCAAATTTCAAACGACCAAAATAAATAAAAAGGGCAAGTTAGCGTAACGTCCCTTGCGTGGATGCGTTTCAACAAGTAACGGCGCTTGACAAGGCGTCAATTTAAATTCGACGCCCTGACCTAGGTCGCTAATTCAGTTTGAGTTTCGTTCGACCCATGAGTCTATCCAGGGTAAGATGATAACTATGAGAAAGAGTTCGAATGTAGTAATAACTCTAATATGGAAGTATTACTTCCAATCGAACACTAACCTTATTAGGATTTCCAATATCTTATAAATAACCTTCTGCTTGAACCGAGAACGCTATTTGGCGTTCGGAGTTTTCAAAGGTATGCGAAGAACAACAGGTTCTTCTTCTTCCTTCTTCCTTATATTGTGTTCTATCAACGCATGAAGAACTAATGATTCTTCATACTCTTCTCTGATTACAGGTTGAAAGTTGCTGTCTTCCGAAGAACAAGTAAGTTCTTT
The DNA here is from genome assembly GCA_022559845.1 of Amorphophallus konjac. NCBI lineage: Eukaryota > Viridiplantae > Streptophyta > Magnoliopsida > Alismatales > Araceae > Amorphophallus > Amorphophallus konjac. The sequence goes on from CM040127.1 coordinate 268,868,005, forward strand.
CCCCTTGCTTTCGGTTACGTATAAGAAGATTTTAATATCTTCTTCTTCGTTCTTCTGTCTCTACAGGTTGTCTGTAGAAGTGAACCCGGTTGATTGAAGAAGTGAGGGTTCTTCATCTACATCCTCTTAATTACCCTTGCTGCTGCTATTAGGATCGAAAGCTTCAAAAAGACTCTGTTTATAAAATAGAGTATCGTTCAGAACCTACATCGGTTCATCCGTCAGTTTATCATGATCAAGGTAGGTTTTCTGAAGCACTGTAGCCCAAATCACCATAATAACTATATTAAACCATATATATTAGTTCATGCATATAGTTTTCATGAGTTTTAAAAAATTCTATTGTTGGAAAGAAACGCCCTTTCCAAGGGCGCTAATTTTATACGCGACCCAGACTAGGGCGCTATTTAAATAAACGACCCTGACAAGGTCGTCAATTCAAAAGATTTGACGCCCTGTACACAGACGTCAATTTAATTACCTCATAATTACCCCTATTAATTAGTCCAATATTCACTTAAACATGATTCTAAATCAGTGCATCCTGATATTATCCTGTCATGACCATATTTCATTTTCTGGAAATTTCAATACTTGAAAAATTATAAATTCTTGAAATACACGACCCTGTATAGGTCGTCTCTCACGTGACTAACGCCCCTGTTCAGGACGTGAATTGAAAAGTAACGCCCCTGTCCAGGGCGTGTTTCTGATAAATTATCGAAAATATATATTCTGCAAAAATAGAGGTAAAGAATGAACGACCATTGTATACATCGTCAACTTTTAATTAAACGCCCCTTATTAGGGCGCGTTTTTGGTAAAATACGGAAATATTGAAAATTTGTAAAAATGTAAAATAGATAAACGCCCTTACTGAAGGCGTTAATTACTTGAGTAGTGACTTTACTTAAGTCGTTATTTTCCTGTAAAAATATTTTTACCCTGTTTCTGATAACCGATGGTTTCAATATATCTATATATATGTATATCGGCACTATATCTCCACTCCGTGAGTATAGTCCCACGTTTCATGATGTTTTATCGATCACCCTCAATTCTCATTGACATACAAGCTCTCCATTGGACATTCGTTCCTTTGGACTAGCGAGTTAGTCATAGAGACCTCCGTAAGACTCCTCGAGCCTTAGATTCCCTGAAGGCCGACTGAGCTGGTTGTACCATAAAAACCCATTACACTATTGAATGCCATGTCACTCTAAAGAAATATGGTATACCGGCCCTTATGATATGCAAAGAGTATATCATGAGAATTCTTAATGGGATGATGATATCATGCCATTTGTTGATGTTCTTGTGGACCTCAATTCTATAATAAGAATGAGGGTATATTGCCTTTGATATACTGTTCATGTGGACCTCAATTCTATATAAAGAATGTCCATACTTGTTTGTCATGGTACCCGAGTTAAGGGAACCTAATTCCACCTAGTTTCATCGATCATCGTGATTGTACCGTTGTTATCGCCTATCTATGTCCAATGTCATATTTTTGGACTCCATTCTCTCAAAGTTATCCTACGTGTCTACAAACTTAAATTGTTGAAATTCCATATTGGCTATATATATATAGATACAAGAGTGGATGTCAATTATACATGATAAATGCCTGCGCATATAGGGCCCGATCTGGTCCTGGGAGGAGCACCCGAAAGTACTTGTGCCCATGGGAGTTGAATGATAAGGTATCTGGCATTATACCGAGTGCATGACTAGATTGATTGGACATTCCACACAAATCTTGTACTTGACTTGACATGAATTGCGTGACCCGAGAAAGGGTAATTACTTGCTTGCTTGATACATGATAGCCAAAGTTCTTGACATGACTTGCTAAAAGTACTTGCTTGAATATCTTGTCATCTTTTCTTGAAAGCTCGTGACTATTTCATCTTGCTATCTTATTGATAAATTCTTTCTCCATCTTGTCGTTTTATGCGAGCATGCATAGCTATAGTACATTCATGAAAATGTAATTATTTAAACCCCTTGCTAGCGCTTGAGATATAATTTCCTACTGAGCGTTCGCTCACTCCGTGTGTTCCCTACTTTTCAGGTAATTCCGACGACGAGGGAAGTCAATCGGATGGGAATGGTCAAGAGTGAAAGTGATAGAACTTCTCCAAGTGTCATCTAGTCTTTTCCCTATTTCTTGAGTCAACTATGTACTTTTCCTTTTTAATTGAATAGAGTATTGGATTTGTAATAGTCTATCCATTATGAAATAAAGGATTGGGTTATCTTTCTATTTTGCGCATCTCTGTTTTGGTGTCGAATACACTACTACTCTGATTGACATGATTGATATAAACTCGTCGCGCATATCCGAGTATCTTCCGCGCTCGGGGCGTGACAGTTTTTGTGGTATCAGAGCCTAGGGTATTCAATTCCTAGGAAAAACTCAAGTCCAAGGATAAGTTTTAAACCTTCAACCAGTGAGATTGGGTAGAACCAAGGGTTAAAGTTAACATAGTATATGAGTCTTTAAATACAATCACATAATTAACCTAGTTATTGTAATTGTAGGATAATGGCTGCCGAACGTGGTCAATGGCGCAACATGCAGCGTACACTGCAAGGCATGACTCAAGTGCTGCAACAAGTAGCACAAGGAGGTGGACAACGAGCAGGAAGTCTCCACCAGACTTTCAAGAACATGAACCCACCCAAGTTCACGGGTTCTACTGATCCAGATGACGCTGAACACTGGATTAGGGAGATAGAACGTATATTCCGTGTTATGCAATGCACGGATCAAGATAAGGTCTTACTAGCTACTTTTCAGTTAGAAAGGGATGCTAGATGCTGGTGGGAATCAATAGAGGCTACTATAAATCAAGATCAGGTTCCGTGGGAAGAATTCGTTGAACACTTCAACGTGAAATATTTCTCGGACCGAGTTCAAGAAAAGAAGGCTGCAGAGTTTGCCGCATTAAAACAATGATCCTCGTCAGTGGCCGAGTATGAGGCCCAATTCTCTAGATTGTCTCGATATGCTAAGCATCTAGTTAGCACCGAGAAAATGAAAGCTAGAAGGTTTCTTAATGGGCTCAGGCCCCAAGCTATTACTCAACTGGCGCCGATGGACATTCAAGTCTACTCGGAGATAGTACGCCGAGCTCAACTATTAGAAGATGCCACGGAACTGTCTGATAGGATTCGTGGTAAGGATAAGAAGGAACAAGTTACCGGTTCGGGTTCCTTTAAACCCAACTTCAAGAAGAGGCCTAGCAATGGAGGTATTCCCTCGCAAGACCAAAAGTTCAAGATGACCAAGCCCTTCTCTATCACCACTACCTCTCCAAATACAGTATGCAAACATTGTGATAAAGCGGGTCATAGAGCAGAAGAATGCTGGAGGAAACTGGGAGCATGTCTCCGTTGTGGTAGTCGTGAGCATCGGATTCCCGATTGCCCATTACTTAACGATCAAGCCATTGACGGGAAGCGCCCAGTAACCAAGAATGCTCGTCTTCATGCAATCAAGGAGACCGAGCAAGTAGAAGGAGGCGGCTTAGTGGAAGGTACATTGAAAGTTTGTTCCAGGAATGCATATGTCTTAATTGATACTGGTGCATCGCATTCTATTATTTCTAAGAAGTTTGCTGACCCATTACCCCTAGAACCGGAATGGATAAAGTTAGTTTTGTCTACTCCTCTGGATGATGAGACTGATATTACACATCATTACCAAACTGCGAAGTATTGGTTCAGGGTAGAAATCTCCCTATTGATCTCATATGTTTAGATCTGAAAGAGTATGATGTTATACTAGGGGCAGATTGGTTATCCAAGTATCAGGCAACGGTTGATTGCCGCAATAGTAAGGTTACATTCAAGGAATTCTCAGAACTAATATTTACTAGCCCCAAGAGTCGGAGCAAATCCCCTATTATTTCAGCTCTCCGAGCTAGCAAGCTCATTAGGAAAGGATGTGCATCTTTCCTCGCATTTGTCACAGTTAAAGAAGCTAAGGAGATTAAGCTAGAAGACATTCCAATAGTGCAAGAATTTCCGGACGTGTTTCCGGAAGATTTGCCGGGATTACCCCCGCAAAGAGAAGTGGCCTTCACCATTGACTTAGTCCTTGGTGCTGGTCCGATTTCAAAGGCACCTTATAGGATGTCACCTGCTGAACTCAAGGAATTAAAGGAGCAATTGATGGAACTCATTAAGAAAGGATTCATTAGACCAAGTACTTCCCCGTGGGGAGCGCCTGTATTATTTGTAAAGAAGAAAGATGGATCCATGAGGTTATGCGTCGACTATCGACAATTGAATCATCTCACTATCAAGAACAAGTATCCACTGCCGAGAATCGATGAATTGTTTGATCAAATTTCAGGATCCATGTACTTTTCCAAAATTGATCTTAGGTCCGGATATCACCAACTAAGAATCAAGGACGAGGATATTCATAAAACCGCATTCAGAAGCAGGTATGGCCATTATGAATTTGTTGTTATGCCTTTCGGACTAACGAATGCCCCTGCTGCCTTTATGCAGTTAATGAATAGTATATTCAGGCCTCATTTGGATCAATTCGTGGTGATCTTTATTGATGATATATTGATTTATTCCAAGACCAAGGAAGAGCATGAGGAACATTTGAGGATTGCATTACAAATATTAAGGACAAACCAATTATATGCAAAACTTAGCAAGTGTGAATTCTGGCTTGAAGAAGTGACTTTTCTCGGACATGTTATATCAAAGGATGGCTTATCTGTAGACCCATCAAAGGTTGAAGCTGTAAGGAACTGGGAAAGACCGACCAATGCTAGCGAGATCTGAAGTTTCTTAGGTCTTGCCGGCTATTACAGGCGATTCATCAAGGATTTCTCTAAAATCGCCGTGCCACTTACAAGGTTAACTCGCAAGGAGATCCGTTATGAATGGGATGAGGAATGTGAGAGAAGCTTCCAAACTCTCAAGGATCATCTTACTACAGCTCCTATCTTAGCATTGCCAATTGAAGGAGAAAAGTTCGAGGTATACACTGATGCTTCTGGCATTGGCCTCGGGTGTGTTCTATTGCAACAAGGGAAGGTTATAGCCTACTCTTCTCGTCAATTAAAGAAGCATGAAGAAAACTACCCCGTCCATGACTTAGAATTGGCCGCGGTAGTATTTGCACTCAAAATATGGAGACATTATCTTTATGGAGTACAGTTTACTGTATACTCCGATCACAAGAGTCTCAAATATCTTTTCTCACAGAAGGAACTAAATATGAGGCAAAGACGATGGCTGGAATATCTCAAGGACTTCGACTTCAATATACAATATCATCCCGGAAAGGGTAATCATGTAGCAGATGCCCTTAGTCGAAAGCCGAGAGCACTGTTAGCCAATTGTCTGATTCAAGAATGGAAATTGCTGGAACAATTCTCTGAACTCAATATAAGCATGGACACGGACCCTAGATGTGTCACATTATCTCATGTAAGCATACAGTCAGATTTATTATCTGAGATACAAGCACTTCAGGATGATGATCCTACATTAGTAGAAATCAAGGGCAGATTAGAAGGACAATCGGATTTCTAATTAGCTTCTGATAGAAGATTAATGTTCAAGAATTGAACTTGTATACCGGACTGCCCAGAATTGAAGAAGAAGGTCTTAGATGAAGCTCATAGGTCAAGGTATACGATTCATCCTGGATCTACCAAGATGTACCAAGATGTGAAAAGAAATTTTTGGTGGCACAACATGAAAAGAGAAATAATGGACTATGTATCACGCTGTCTCACATGCCAACAAGTCAAGGCGGAACACCAAAAGCCTGCAGGAAAACTACATCCTCTAGATATCCCTAAATGGAAGTGGGAGGATATTGGTATGGATTTCATCATGGGTTTATCTAAATCAAAAAGAGAACATGATGGAATATGGGTTATCATTGACCGATTGACTAAATCAGCGCATTTCTTGCCAATCAAGAGTCGATAGTCAGTTGATGTCTTAGCTGCACTATACATCAAGGAAATAGTCAGATTACATGGTATTCCTGTTTCAATCGTGTCTGACAGAGATCCCCGTTTTACTTCTCATTTTTGGAAGGGACTACAACATTCGTTGGGGACGAGACTTAACTTTAGCACAGCTTTTCATCCTCAAACGGATGGTCAGACCGAGAGAACCAATCAAGTAGTCGAAGATATGCTAAGAGCATGCATCATTGATTTTGGTGGAAACTGGCATGATCACTTGCCTCTGGTCGAATTTGCATACAACAATAGCTACCAGGCAAGTATACAACTGGCACCTTTTGAAGCCTTATACGGAAGGAGTTACCGATCACCCATATGCTGGAACGAAGTTGGAGAGAAACAACTGTTAGGTCCAGTCATGGTAAGGGATACAACTGAGAAGATACAAGTAATCAGAGAAAGATTGCAAGTTGCTCAGTCTAGACAAAGGGCTTATGCTGACACAAGAAGAAGAGATCTTGAATTCCAAGTTGGAGATCATGTATTTCTCAAGATATCGCCTGGACGTGGAATACGAAGATTTGGTGTTAAGGGCAAGCTTACACCAAGATTTGTCAGACCTTTTGAGATACTAGAAAGAGTTGGCGAGGTTGCTTATCGCATCGCATTGCCACCTCAATTGTCCGAGATACATAATGTGTTCCACATATCCATGTTGAAGAAGTATGTACACGATCCATTACATATTATCGAACATGGAGACCTAGTAATCTAGAAGGATCTCACATATGAGCAGAAGACTATGAAGATCCTAGATCGAGAAGTACGAACCCTAAGGAATAAGGTTATTCCCATACTAAAGGTACAATGGAATAAGAATTCAGAACATGAAGCTACATGGGAGACCGAGGAATCTATGAGGAAATAATTTCCAGAGTTATTTTAGAAGGTATATACTCTACACTCTCCATATGTAAATATATGATATGGAATTTGGGGACCAAATTCTTTTCAAGTGGGGGAGGGTGTAGCAACCCTGATAAATTTAAAAGGGATAAATAAATCAAAATAGATTAAAAGATTTAATAAATAAACGAAAGAGCTTGGAATAAAAATAATTAAACCCTGATGGAAATAACGCCTCAGATAAAGGCGCTACTTTACAAGAAAACGCCCTTACATAAGGCGTGATTTGAAGAAAGGACGCCCACACGTTAAGGCGTCAAATTTCAAACGACCAAAATAAATAAAAAGGGTAAGTTAGCGTAACGTCCCTTGCGTGGACGCGTTTCAACAAGTAACGACGCTTGACAAGGCGTCAATTTAAATTCGACGCCCTGACCTAGGTCGCTAATTCAGTTTGAGTTTCGTTCGACCCAGGAGTCTTTCCAGGGTAAGATGATAACTATGAGAAAGAGTTCGAATGTAGTAATAACTCTAATATGGATGTATTACTTCCAATCGAACACTAACCTTATTAGGATTTCCAATATCTTATAAATAACCTTCTGCTTGAACCGAGAACGCTATTTGGAGTTCGGAGTTTTCAAAGGTATGCGAAGAACAGCAGGTTCTTCTTCTTCCTTCTTCCTTATATTGTGTTCGATCAACACATGAAGAACTAATGATTCTTCATACTCTTCTCTGATTACAGGTTGAAAGTTGCTGTCTTCCGAAGAACAAGTAAGTTCTTTCCCCTTGCTTTCGGTTACGTATAAGAAGATTTTAATATCTTCTTCTTCGTTCTTCTGTCTCTACAGGTTGTCTGTAGAAGTGAACCCGGTTGATTGAAGAAGTGAGGGTTCTTCATCTACATCCTCTTAATTACCCTTGCTGCTGCTATTAGGATCGAAAGCTTCAAAAAGACTCTGTTTATAAAACAGAGTATCGTTCAGAACCTACATCGGTTCATCCGTCAGTTTATCATCATCAAGGTAGGTTTTCTCAAGCACTGTAGCCCAAATCACCATAATAACTATATTAAACCATATATATTAGTTCATGCATATAGTTTTCACGAGTTTTAAAAAATTCTATTGTTGGAAAGAAACGCCCTTTCCAAAGGCGCTAATTTTATACGCGAGCCAGACTAGGGCGCTATTTAAATAAACGACCCTGACAAGGTCGTCAATTCAAAAGATTTGACGCCCTGTACACAGACGTCAATTTAATTACCTCATAATTACCCCTGTTAATTAGTCCAATATTCACTTAAACATGATTCTAAATCAGTGCATCCTGATATTATCCTGTCATGACCATATTTCATTTTCTGGAAATTTTAATACTTGAAAAATTGTAAATTCTTGAAATACACGACCCTGTATAGGTCGTCTCTCACGTGACTAACGCCCCTGTTCAGGGCGTGAATTGAAAAGTAACGCCCCTGTCCAGGGCGTGTTTCTGATAAATTACTGAAAATATATATTCTGCAAAAATAGAGGTAAAGAATGAACGACCATTGTATACGTCGTCAACTTTTAATTAAACGCCCCTTATCAGGGCGCGTTTTTGGTAAAATACGAAATATTGAAAATTTGTAAAAATGTAAAATAGATAAACGCCCTTACTGAAGGCGTTAATTACTTGAGTAGTGACTTTACTTAAGTCACTATTTTCCTGTAAAAATATTTTTACCCTGTTTCTGATAACCGATGGTTTCAATATATCTATATATATGTATATCGGCACTATATCTCCACTCCGTGAGTATAGTCCCACGTTTCATGATGTTTTATCGATCACCCTCAATTCTCATTGACATACAAGCTCTCCATTGGACATTCCGTTCCTTTGGACTAGCGAGTTAATCATAGAGACCTCCGTAAGACTCCTCGAGCCTTGGATTCCCTCAAGGCCGACTGAGCTGGTTGTACCATAAAAACCCATTACACTATTGAATGCCATGTCACTCTAAAGAAACATGGTATACCGGCCCTTATGATATGCAAAGAGTATATCATGAGAATTCTTAATGGGATGATGATATCATGCCATTTGTTGATGTTCTTGTGGACCTCAATTCTATAATAAGAATGAGGGTATCTTGCCTTTGATATACTGTTCATGTGGACCTCAATTCTATATAAAGAATGTCCATACTTGTTTGTCATGGTACCCGAGTTAAGGGAACCTAATTCCACCTAGTTTCATCGATCATCATGATTGTACCGTTGTTATCGCCTATCTATGTCCAATGTCGTATTTTTGGACTCCATTCTCTCAAAGTTATCCTACGTGTCTACAAGCTTAAATTGTTGAAATTCCATATTGGCTATATATATATAGATACAAGAGTGGATGTCAATTATACATGATAAATGTCTGCGCATATAGGGCCCGATCTGGTCCTGGGAGGAGCACCCGAAAGTACTTGTGCCCATGGGAGTTGAATGATAAGGTATCTGGCATTATACCGAGTGCATGACTAGCTTGATTGGACATTCCACACAAATCTTGTACTTGACTTGACATGAATTGCGTGACCCGAGAAAGGGTAATTACTTGCTTGCTTGATACATGATAGCCAAAGTTCTTGACATGACTTGCTAAAAGTACTTGCTTGAATATCTTGTCATCTTTTCTTGAAAGCTCGTGACTAGTTCATCTTGCTGTCTTATTGATAAATTATCTCTCCATCTTGTCGTTTTATGCGAGCATGCATAGCTATAGTACATTCATGAAAATGTAATTATTTAAACCCCTTGCTAGCGCTTGAGATATAATTTCCTACTGAGCGTTCGCTCACTCCGTGTGTTCCCTACTTTTCAGGTAATTCTGACGACGAGGGAAGTCAATCAGATGGGAATGGTCAAGAGTGAAAGTGATAGAACTTCTCCAAGTGTCATCTAGTCTTTTCCCTATTTCTTGAGTCAACTATGTACTTTTCCTTTTTAATTGAATAGAGTATTAGATTTGTAATAGTCTATCCATTATGAAATAAAGGATTGGGTTATCTTTCTATTTTGCGTATCTCTGTTTTGGTGTCGAATACACTACTACTCTGATTGACATGATTGATATAAACTCGTCGCGCATATCCGAGTATCTTCCGCGCTCGGGGCGTGACAAAAGGTGATGAAGAAACTGAGGTAAATTCTCCATTTGAAAATTATACAACTGATGATTGGGAGGATGCATACATACAACTCATGGAAAAATATGAAATGTACAAAAAGGAGAATAAATCATTGAAAAAGAAAATTAACTCATTTGTGCATGATCATAATATGAATGATAAGAATGCTCTACTTGAGACTGAAATTGAAGATCTTAAGAAGATGATTGAGGATTTGGAGGAAGGAAGAAAAGAAATGACTGACTTGGAAACTGAAAATGAGGATTTGAGAAATGAAATTGATAGCATGAAGCTCAAAATGCAAAGCTATGAAAAAGATAGTAAATTGAGCAATGAAAAGTATGAAGCTGTCAAACAAGTCAACATTCAACTTCTTCAAAATATCGAAAACCTACAAAAAGAGTTGAAGGATAAACAACAATCTTTAGAAAAGTTTGTGGATGGAAGAGAAAACCTAGATGCATTGCTAGGTACTAGAATGAACTTCAACAAGGAAGAGTTAGGTTTTGAACCAACAACAAAAGGCCAATTGGGCTCAAAACTGTTACATTCATTTCATCTTCCGAAGCCTCCACCTCGAACACAACTCCCACACAAAACCAGCAAAAACAAAAGGAGAAAGGGAAAGAAAAGATTGAAGAGGCAATCACCAAAATCCCCAAGAAGACTGCCCAAAAGCCTAAGAAAGGCTAATCTTCCCAACAGCATAGGTCAACACTTCCTTGGCCATTGCATGCTCAACCCTCCAGATTTCACCACAATTGGATTGCACACTCATGTATGCCAGAATCACCATATCTTTGGGACAATTGTGATTTATGTGATCATCAATCCCATAGGTGGCAAAACAATTACTTTCAACCCAAGAACAACCAATGGCCACAATGGGTTAAGAAGCCAACTTCATCAAACTTTCACAAATTCCAACCAAGAGCCTCAAACATAAAATGAATGTCAAGGTTGAAAAGAAAAACCAAATCCCTGCTCTAAGCAAACAAAACATGAATGTTAGAAAGGTTTGGATTCCAAAACAAATGGTTTCATGTTTTGAAATTTTGAAAAGTTTGAAGGGACCCAAATTTGGTTGGGTTCCAAACACCATTGCTTAAATGCTTGTGCAGGAGTGTCTTGCAGCCATGCATAATAGGTGGTACCTAGATAGCGACTGTTCAAGACACATGACTGGAGACAAATCAAAATTTTGTCTCTTCGAGGAAAAGGAAGGAGGACACGTCACATTTGGAGGAAACAACAAAGGAAAAATCATTGGAACAGGTAATGTAGGTAAGAACCTCTCCAACTCCATTGGAAATGTGTTGTTAGTTGAAGGATTGAAATACAACTTGCTTAGCATAAGTCAATTATGTGATAAAGGTCATAAAGTATTGTTTGACTCTCATGCATGTAAAATCCTTGAACTAAAATCTGACAAGGTAAAATTTTCTGGTAAAAGAGTCAACAATGTCTACATGATTGACTTAGATGATCCTGCTCATGCAAATCTTTGTCTTGCTGCACCAAAATCTGGACTTGCATGGTTATGGCATCGTAGACTAGGACATGCTAGCTACAATATTCTACATAAATTGTTAAAGCATTCAATGGTAAAAGGTTTGCCTGAATTATCTTTTAAACAAGAAAACAAGTTGTGTGATGCATGTGCCCTTGGTAAACAAACTAGAAAATCCTTCAAGGCTAGATCCTCATATTTGTCTTCCAAACCACTCGAGCTAATTCATATGGACTTGTTTGGTCCAACCAGAACTGCTAGTTTAAGTGGTAGAAAATATGGGTATGTCTTGGTGGATGATTTCTCTAGGCTCACATGGGTTTTCTTCCTCACACACAAAAATGATGCTTTTAATGAGTTTCAGGCACTCTATTTGAAGATAAAGCAGGACGGTGAGTTTAAGATTTCCAAGATTCAATCTGATCACGGTGGTGAATTTGAGAATACTGATTTCTATAATCTTTGCAGGTCAGAAGGCATTTCACACCGATTCTCTTCACCAAGAACCCCCGAGCAAAATGGGATTGTTGAAAGAAGGAATCGAACACTCATAGAGATGGCGAGGACAATGCTTGCCGAACGGCAACTTCCAAGGAAATTTTGGGCCGAAGCGGTAAATATGGCGTGTTACATTATCAACCGATCAATGGTAAGGTCTCACACCAAAAAGACTCCCTATGAGTTGCTCAAAGGTAAAATGCCCTCTCTGCATCATATGAAAGTTTTTGGATCAAAATGCTTCATTCACAATAATGACAAAAGAGATTTAGATAAATTCGAGCCCAAGAGCGATGAAGGTATATTTCTTGGATATTCTGATATATCTAGGGCTTATAGAATTTATAACATTAAAAGTCAAACTGTGAAAGAATCACCCCATGTTTCCTTTGATGAATATCATGATTCTAACAATGATAACTCTTGCAGGAAAAATGATGAAGATGGGGAATTCCTAAGCATGAAGGACAAGAGTGATTCTCCACAAGAAGAAATAAAAGAAGACGGTGACCTAGCTGAATCAAGCAATGCAAGGGATCAAGCTCCAGGAGAAGGTAACGATTCTACAAACATTAGAACTCATAAGGATCATCCCTTGGAGAATGTCCTTGGCAGCTTGAATGACCCACCTAGAACAAGGTCACATTTTAAAATTGTGGAAGAATTAGATCAACTTGCTCTTGTCTCGCAGCATGAACCCAAAAACATTGATGATGCTTTAAAAGATGAAAACTAGATAAATTCCATGCAAGAAGAGTTAAACCAGTTTGAGAGAAACAAAGTTTGGCATCTTGTTCCTAGACCATCATCACAATCTGTCATAGGCACTAAATGTGTTTTTAGGAACAAATTAAGTGAGGAAGGCAAGATAATCAGAAACAAAGCTAGATTGGTTGCTCAAGGATATAATCAAGAGTTTGGGGTCGACTTTGATGAATCTTACGCCCCAGTTGCTAGACTCGAAGCCATCATAATTTTACTTGCCTTTGCATGCTCCCTTAGAATAAAGTTTTATCAAATGGATGTTAAAAGTGCTTTCTTGAATGACTTGATCAAAGAAGAAGTCTATGTTGAGCAGCCCCCTGGCTTTGAGAACTCTAACAATGCAGATTTTGTATACAAGCTAGACAGGGCGCTTTATGGACTTAAGCAAGCACCAAGAGCTTGGTATGAAAGGCTAAGCTCATTCCTCATTGAAAAAGGGTACACACGAGGTAAGGTAGATCAAACACTCTTCACCAAGAAGCAAGGTAAGAACATCTTGATTGTTCAAATTTATGTTGATGATATTGTGTTTGGTTCTACAAAATCTGAAATGTGTGAGGAATTTGCTAACCTCATGACTAGCGAATTTGAGATGAGCCTAATGGGAGAACTTCAATTCTTTCTCGGTTTGCAGGTCAACCAAGAAGACGATGGGTGCTTCATAAGTCAAGCCAAATACATTAAAGAGCTATTGAAAAGATTTGACATGGCAAACAGTAAAATCATTGCAACTCCTATGAGCACCTCAACTTCACTAGATTCGGATGAAAATGGTAAATTGGTGGATGCAAAGGTCTATAGAGGTATGATTGGCTCTTTACTTTACTTGACTGCATCTCGACCAGATATCCAGTTTAGTGTTTGCCTTTGTGCTAGATTTCAAGCTAGTCCTAGAGAATCCCATTTGACTGCCGTCAAACGTATCCTTCGATATCTTGCCGGCACTCAAGATTTGGGATTGTGGTATCCGTCATCATGTGATTTATCTCTTATATCTTATTGTGATGCGGATTACGCTGGATGCAAGCTGGATCGTAAGAGTACTAGTGGCTATTGCCAGTTTCTAGGCGGGTGTTTAGTTTCTTGGGCCTCCAAGAAACAACACTCGGTTGCCCTCTCAACCGCGGAGGTAGAATATGTTGCTGCGGGGAGCTGTGGCACCCAAGTGTTGTGGATTAAACACCAACTCCAAGACTACTTGGTGGATCTTGGTTGTGTCCCGATTCTGTGTGATAACACTAGTGCTATCAACCTTGCCAAAAATCTAGTCCAGCACTCTAGGACTAAGCATATTGAGATTAGGCATCACTTCATTAGAGATGAGGTCGGTAAGAAAAACTTTGAACTGCATTTTGTTGATACATTGAATCAGATTGCTGATATCTTTACCAAGCTCTTGTGTAATGACAGGTTTTCAACACTAAGAAGGGAGCTTGGTCTTTGCCGACCTCAGGCCAATAAGAATTTGAATTGATAATCCTGTTCAATTAGTTGTGTGTTTTGCATTCATGCATTGTCTATATGTCAATATGTCTTTTTGCATATGGTGTCGCATTGCATGTAGTTGCATAATAATGAATTGAGTTCATGTTCATAATGCATTGTATGGTTTGTGTAGCATCATTCTCGCATGGCCATGGTATATCAAATGTTGATGTATGGAAGGGCAAGTTATGCTTGTCACGAAGCACTCAATATGCGTGAGGTTTCACCTCCGCCAAGTACCATGCGTCAATGTCGCATATAGGCCATATAGTAAGGGGGAGTTGTCCTTGTGCAGCATTCATGTATATATTTCATCTTCATTCTGTTGCATTTAATAAGTGTACAATCATGGGTTGGGTCATACATTTCATTTCTGGCACCTTCATGAGTGACTAGGCCAACCTCATTTGTCATTCACCTTGATTGCAAATATAACTCCTTCGCGCATCCATTGCATATCTTTAGGGGGAGTTTTGCTGATTCTGTTCACCTATTGCAATCTACACTTCTTGGCTTACAGTCTGAATTTGAGTTCTTGAGCCTGACGAACATATGGTGTAAGAGCTTTCTATTATGTGCCTTGATGATTGTTCATTCAATGACAATGGTTCAGATTTAATGATTTCCTTGAAGTTCTGATATTTCTTTTGAAATCATCTATGTTATGTGGATTTAATAGACCTTAACTAACGATTGCATATTGTGCTTTGCATGACTATCCTGAAATCTGAAAATCCAGACTTTATGGCAATCTTGGTGATACTCTAGAGTTTAGTATTGTTTCTAAACATCTTGATGAGCTGGAATTCCTGAAAATCATTCTGACAGAGCAATGATATTGTTGCACGGAGAAACATGTCATGTCATCAAATCAAGTGACAAATGCATATGTCATGATGTGCCCCTGTTATCTCTGTCTTAAAACTTTTGGACTCTAGGCAGAGCAATAGCATAATTGCTGAGAAACACATCTTCTCATCAATGAAATGAGTTTGGATATGTCATAACGTGGCTTTGCTATCTCTGTTCATCTTGCAGCATGACAGTCAGTCTTGCCAAATACCTAGGAATACTGGCGTCTAAACAACGTGTATTCTTGCGGCTAGGAGGCGTGTACTAGACTTGATTGCTCGTACAATATGAGTCATGTGCCTTCAAATTCAAAAGATATTGGAAATCAAAATATGAAACCTCTTGCTTCAATCATACAATTCCATGCTTTAGTCATGATTGTTTAGTCTCAATACTAGTTCTTGTGTTCTTCCCTTAGTGGTTATTGAATATGGATATATAAGACAACACACGGTTAAACACTGCCATGATATGCACCTTTGGTTCATTTCTATTAAATCTTGGATGTAGCTACTTTTCGAACTCTTTTGATGATCTCAGATTTCATTAGCTTTGAACCATATATGTTGCTTATGGCATGCTTCAGTTTTGCATATAATGGCTTGCTCTTCACTCCTTTCAGCTCTGGTCTCACAAACAGTTTCCTTAATCACTCCTTTTTGCTGTTGGCAAAGGGGGAGAATTCTTTGTGTGAGTCCTTCATTAGAGCTAAGAGCTATGTCATAAGTGTTGTCCAAAGGGGGAGAGTGCATTGAGTCCAAGGGAGAGAAACCTTTATGTGCGTTTGTGCATGTGATGGGGCTTGCATAATTTCATCGCATTGTCATGTGTCATATGTGCATTCACACGCTTTAATTCATGGATCTTGAGCTACTCATGTCCCATAGCGTAGCATTCATAATTGCATTCACATGCTATTACTATCATGATTCTTGAGCTGCAAATGTGGTATGTGTTATAACTTATGCCATTTTAGACATTCCCATCCCATAATGACTCACAGTGTTGCCATCATCAAAAAGGGGGAGAATGTTGTGCCCCTGTAGTCATTTGAGTCATCATGTGATCAATTAGGTCATTCGACATCAATCTATGATCATATGAGTCATTTGGTATTCTTGGTTTTGATAATGGCTAAACACTATAAGTCATTGTTCTTTTCCACTATCTTATGACTGACATATGTGATGTTTTGTTCATGACAGATATGCACATGAAAGCTCAATGTTGCACCCTCGCACGCGGATCGACCTGCGTGATCAGGTCGCGGGGATCGACCTGCCCGGTCAGGTCACGGGGGTCAAGGGGGCAGCGCCCCTTGCGGGGGTTTCCGGGGATGGAGCTCCCGGAACAAAATTTGGCTTGAAGACTCAGTAATAAAACTTCAAGACAATCAAGGTCGATGCCACAGACATGAACGGGCGGCTAACAGACTCAAGCGACGGAGCTGGTGCGGCCAACGGATCGACCCGGGGTTACCCGGGCTCTGCCCAGCTGGCGGTCGACCGCCAGTACAGGGGCGGTCGACCGCCCCAGCCAGGGACTGCCAAGGCTGCACGTTTTTCAGTGGCGGTCGACCGCCAGCCAGTGGTGGTCGACCGGATTTCCCAGGGATCGCCCGGTTGCAGGTGTTTCAGTGGCGGTCGACCGCCAGGAGCTGCAGGTCGACCGCCAGCCCCGAGCCTTCATTTTTGACTTTGTTTCCAACTTCGAAAAGGGTCATTCTACATGGATTTCATTAATCCAAAAGTCACCTAATCACCCACAAATTGTGGATCTGGTCTAAGGCTTGTCCATAGACCATTCAAGGTCTATAAAACCAATACAAGAGGGTTGGAAACCCTAATGCTTAAAGGGGTTACAAGGGTGGCTGCAAGGGAGGTTGCAAGAGAGCTTGGAGACGAGCTACTGTTCACGTGAACAGTAGTTCGTGAAGGTGTTCTTCATCCAATCAAAGGGGAATCAAGCTCAAATCAAAGCTAGCAATCTTCAAGGAAGATTACATCAAAGCAAGGCTATCAAAGTGATCCAAGGAAGCCGGTTTGATTCAAGTTCTTCAAGGGAAATCATCTACATCCATTCAAGCTCTTTCAAGCTCATCCAAGGTGATCTTTCAAGCATTCAAACATCTAGGAGCTAAAGAAGCAATCAAGATTCAAGGCAGCTTCATCATCTCCTTCATTCATTCAAAGAAGTTCAAAGAGAAGATCAAGAGAGAAGAATTGAAGGAAGAGGTATTGTTCACGTGAACAGTACTCCGTGAAGAACATTCATCCAATCAAGGGTGAATCAAGAAGATTGAGTTGAAGCCAAGAGGAGCCTTGTTGCTGATCAACATTCCATACAAGGGCCAATTCATTTTCACTCATAACTCAATCTCTTGTTCTAGTTCATTCACATTTGTTTCATTTTCATTATTGTTTAAACATTGAAAGTGTGATTCATCCCTACCGGTGGTTAGTAGGAAGGCAATTGGAGGTTGTTCCAATTTGTGGTTGACATCCCTACCAGGTGATGAGTAGGAAGGCAATCGGTGGTTTCCGATTTGTGGTTCTGTGCGCTGCACAAGTGAAGCCTCACTGGGTTTTGGTGAGGGGTGGACGTAGGGCTGAGGATTCAGTCCGAACCACCTTAAAATCCTGTCTAGTGTGGTTTGCTTGTGTGATTGATTCATTCTAGGTGCATGCTTAGGATCGAATTATTATATATCTTGCTTATCTTGCTAAGTGAATCATAGCATACTTGGAAGCTAGTTTCTATTCCGCTGTAATTCATTTTAACTAGCTGTTTAGAGGGCCGCATTATGAAAAGTGGGGCTGATCTATTCACCCCTCCCCTCTAGATCCGCTGTCCACTACACAACATTCAGGTCCGTGCGCGGCTCTGAGGGAACCGCGTAAACTCTAGAGGACAGAAACAACAGATGGACCGGAGAGCAACCTAAAACACTCAAAGAAGGAAACTAACCAAGCACACGAACAGGTCAGCAAAGCACTAGCACGATGGGCACTTGGTGTCCCACCGTGATTGCCAAAAAATGGGATGTTGACACGTTTTCCTACCTTTGTATCCTTCCTTACCTTCCCTTTTCTAAATGCATCAAAGTGTAAAAACAAGCCAAACAAAAGAAAGGAAGTAAAGACAGAGTGCAAGGGTGTGTGTGATCGTGATCACCACCAAGACACGAAGTATCGAGGAGTATGACACACCTTGGAAAGGGAGAAATCACTTGCCTAAAGAAAGTAGCGCTGCAGAAGTACGCGGTCCTAGACAAACCGCCTATTGAATGGCACGGTCTCTCGACAGACCGCTCACAGCGCTAGGAAGGATGCGGGATGAAGATAGATCTGGCGACAGAATGGCTAGAAGGCAACCGCTTACAGGATATGAACGTCTTGAATATAACCGCTCTGATATGCAAACGGACGGAAGAAGACCACCCAGAACGCCAGACTCCTATGTTGTGGGATTTGATCCTCCACCCCTTCTAGCAGGCCAGAGGGGATGGGCCTCGTGCTACGATGATGTTGACCTGCAAAACAAAGTGTAGAACACAAAAATAAACCCAAATTAGCTCTAAGAAGTGTAGCAACTATAGAACGAAGTGGAAAATAAACATAACGACATGAAAGGGGCGATACCTGGGAGGTTTTTAAACCCCTAAAGGGCACCAAAAACAAATAGGAGGGGTGTGAAATGCTACGAAGTAGTGAAAAACATGGGAAGAAGATGATGAAAAGACCATGAAATAGAGAAAGAAAGAACTAAAAAGTCTATGACTCGAAACAATGAATACTCCCTGAAACCGGAGGCTTAAAGGACGTAGCAAGCCGCCCTCCCTGGCTACAGTTCGTTCAAAAATCCGACAGAGCTTCGCCGTCGACCTTGAATCCCCCCCTTTCAAATCTTGGACTAAGGGTCCTATTTATAGAGCCCCTAAACCTAGCTCGAAATTAGTGTTTCTAGCACATTTTAGCTCGAGATAATAACACAAAAATCATAGATAAATGAATTATCTCTCACCAGGATAGAGCGGAATCCCATTTGGTTGAGAAACCATGAAGAAAATGGTGGGGTAAGTCAAGGGTTTATCCATGGGTTGGAGAGAGAAAACCCTTTAATTCTTCAGAGATCGGACCATAGCGCGATCGAGCGATAGACCGCCCAAAACATTACACGGTCCGATGCCAGACCGTTTTACACTATCGGTGGAAAATAAATAATTATGAAAATAATCCAATTATCCATCAAACTGACTGACCATTTCGCCGTTGGACTCTCATGGATTGACCGGTCTACTCCTAGACCACTCAATATGCAGGACGGTCCAAATCCAACTGTGTAGAGCCTGTCGGTGATAAATCCAAATATAGTAGATAGATAATTATCTGAAAATCCATCAAGGTTAGGACTCTGGGAGCTGGACAGCCATATGGCCACCATTCCATTAATTGGACGGCTACACGTGGACCGTTTAATAGCTTGTCGGTGGAAATTCAGAAAATCACCTTAATATCCAATAAATCATATAAACGGTTCCCACCAGGCAGCTCAATAACTGAACGGCCCATAAATAGACCATTCTCATTAAGGAGAGACGCTAGAGAAGATGCTGTCATGATAAACGTGGTCCTTCACTGGACCGTCCCACTCAAGATGAGACGCTAGTTAAGACGCTGTTATGATAAACACGGTCTTCCACGAGACTGTCCCACTCAAGATGAGACGCTAGTTAAGACGCTAGCCTTTCCTGCCTTGAAATGGTCCTTTAATAGGCCGTTCAATTAGTAGCGGTTCACTTAGGACTGTTTAATGAAAATAAGGTCGGTGTAGGAAAACTTAAGTCGATGCTAGCTCAGAAAAAGGTCGGTGAAGGCGAAGGCCAGGTCGGTGCAGTTTCAGTGGATGGTCCTAAGCAGACCGCTTAAATACTAAACGCTCAATCGATAGGCAGTTCTTAAGCAAAAGTAGGTCGATGCAAAGACAACTCAGGTTGACGTTGGTTTCAAAGGCACGGTCCTCAAAGGACCGTGTACTTAATTGAACGGTCAATCGAAAGGCCGCGTAAAGGCTGGACATTAAAATCAATAAAATGGGATAAACGAACCCATTCAACCCAAAGATCAATTGAAATCAAGACCCAATAAGCCTGTATTTGAGAACAAATCGAGCTAGGGAGGAAGGTACCCATAGAATAAGCCCAAGGGTATGCCTGAAAATAGCCCAATGAGCAATGGACAACTCGAGGCATCAACAAATGGTGGTAAAGGAATGACTCAATTTATCGATAAAAAATGGGTGTCAACAATGAACTTACTGTTGAATTGTACATTACTGGCCGAACTTTATTGATATTTCTCATGGAAGTAGCTTGATTTATAACGTGAAGATGCAGATTGGGCACTGCTTGTGTCCAAGGGTTCCATGCTAGCCCCCTCGGCTGATTATCAGAATCATGCTAAAAACCATGGAGTACAATGATACTGCCGTCGCATTGCGCTGGGAGTACTTGTTTTTATAGACGAGTGAAAATCACGAGGCAATCTAGTGAAATTATATTCTTGCGTTGTTGACACCCGTTTTATGACCGATGAGTTGGGTCATCTCCTTATTTATCTTTATGATGCTCCGAGTTATACACCGTTTATTGAGCCATCTTGGTCAATTTTGAGGCTTATTTTCATAGGTCATTCTCCTTGATTGGGTCTCGCTCTTTATTTATTTTTCCGTGGGTTGAAGCTTAGTAGGCCTTTCATTTATTTTGCTACGTCACTGTCTCTGGCGGTCTATTATATGGGCATTTGATGACGTTTGGCGGTCTATACTAAGGCCGTTTGCTGACGCCAGAGACCAGAGCCAACGTCTTTCTTTTCAGTCTTATCCATTTCCTATCGGTTGAGCTCTGGCAGTTTATCATAAGGTCGCTAGAGGCATTGTGGCGGTTTTACCTTAGACCGTTTCTTGGCTCCAGAGTCCTGATTCACGAAGTTCTCGCCCGGTGGCCTTATCTTCTGAGGTTGGCGGTCTATCCTTGGACCGTTAATTCCAAATGGCGGTTTATCGTAGGACCGTTTCTGGTGACAGAGAGTCCCGATTTACTGATCTTCCTCTGTTACGCCGTGGCCGAACTAGAGTTTTGATTTGATGATTTCTCTCTCGATAGTGATCCTTAGAAGCTTCCGTTTGTTTCTATGGACTCTTGGAAATGTTATATTCAAGAGTTTGCTAAGTTTCATCCTACTTTTTCACTGGAATCTCTCCAACTTGAACCTAGAGTTTGAGGGTCTATAAATAGAACCCTTGAGTTCATGAGTTGAGGAGGATATTTTTGGAGTTTTCGTCGAGGTGCTGCTGCATTCTGAAGTGAGTACCCATCAAGGAGAAGTGCTGTCTATGTCCATTAGCCTTCAAAGTCCAGGGAGTATTAAGTTCCAAGGGTTCATTAGTGTTGTTTTCTCTTTAGTTTCCCCTTCTTCATAGCATTCACAAGCATCTTCCGTCTTCTTTTTCCACGTTCTTTGCATCTCAATCACATTTTAAAACATCCTCCCATCTTTTTCCACGCCCCACAGGGGTTAAAAAACCAAACCCCCCGGTATTCTCCCTTCCTTTTGCATGCACCTTAGTTTATTTGCACTATAGCTACTACACTTCTCATAGGGCTAATTTGGGTTGTTTTTCTATGCTTATACATTCTTTTGCAGTTCTACAGGGTTCCTAGCACGAGGCCCAACTCTTCTGGTCGACTGGGAGAGGTGGAGATCCAAGTCCCAACTTGCTATTCCGTGCGCTCTGGCGGTTGTATTGAGGACCGTTTGAGGATCTGTGGCGGCTTATCGTAAGGTCGTTTCTTGCTCTTTGGTGACCTGATATTAGACCGTTTTGGTTCGCAGAGTTTTGGTTTTCATCTCCCGCGGGCGGGTGTTGCATCCTCCTCTTTCCAAGGTATTTAGCATAGCTTTGCTATTTTAATTACCTTGGTGGCGATCAGACTTCCTTAGTTGGGTATTGCTCATCATTGTCATCTTGCTTGCTCTTTTCTTTACGTCACTTGCTCCACACCTACGGTGTGTGTTTTTATTTTACTCCCTTGCTCCACGCCCCGACGTGTGTTTACTTTTCTTTCACATGAACATTGATGACATGCCCATGCTCCTGGTTTGGTTATTGTTTAAGTTAGGTTATTACTTGCTCACACATCTTCACACATATACCTCTCATACCATCATACTCACATTCACATCACCACCTCACAATCACACAAAGAAAAACATCAACAACCCAATTTGTTGGCAATCATGGTGGGACATCTAGTGCCAATCGTGTTGAGCCTGTGTTTGACCTGCTGCTGTTGATTTGACCTAGTTGCCCTTGTGTTTTCCTCAAATTTTTTGTTTAATTTTCTGCTGTTTCTGCTCTCTGGTCATCCTGGTGGTCTACTGTTCGGCCGTTTCTGGCATAAAAGTGGCCTAGAAATAGGCCATCTTATCTTTCTAGCAGTCTCAGTTTAGACCATTTCTCCAGTCACAGGTACGCATCTCGAGGTTATTATTATTTTTGCCTGTTTCGGCTATGATTTTCATGCTTGGGTGTTATCTGATATCCTCCTTGTTTGTTATACATATTCACATCATTGATTGCATATTTGATTGTTAGTTTTTAGGCTAGAAATTGCATGCACTCATGTGCACATAGGATCATTCATATTCAAACTTTAGTTGCATTTTCCTACCTTGGTGTATGAACCTCTCATCTCCATATTCCTTGGGGCCGACCAGGATATCACATCAAGGACCTCCATAAGTCACCGCGAGCCGTGGATTCCCACATGGACGCCAGGCCAGTTGTACCTTTACCACACCATGTCTAGGTTGCATAAGTGAGGGAGAGTTTACACTTAGAGTTAACCAAGCCCATTATACTTTTTCCTATTGAGAACCTATTATTGGAGAGCACATTTTAATCAAATCATTAAGGTTCTAAAGGAGAAAACAATAAAATTGGTGCATCATCACAACTTGGTGGATTTTTGAGTGCCTCTCATCCCTTTCTTTATTTTTATCAAGTTTGGAGCCTTTGTTTTAGTCTCTCATTGTGTGCTTATTTGTGTTGTTTGCATTTTGTCAAGGTCTTCTGTTGCATGTGGAGTTGCTTCCGATCTTTAGAATCATCACCTAGGGGCAATTCCTTTTCTACCTTCTATTCCAATCCGCTCTTTGAATCCGCCGTGTCCTCTTTTGATCTTCCCCGTTCCTAGGAGGAGTCTCTTCCTCAGGGGCTTCTAGAAGACCCCCCTAGGGTCACTCTTTCCAATCCGGAGAAGGGTCCATCCCTCCTCCATCTTCCCTCTCTATGGAGGGCACACAGTCCACCAACCCCCTCTCTTCTCCCAATTCTGCCAATCATGTCCTCCAAATGATGGCCCAGTTGGATCCGGCCCAACTTCAGGCTGTCTATCAGGCTTTGCAAGGGTCCAATGCCCCATCTCTTACCGTTGCTCAAGGTCTGTCCAATGCTTCCATTGCTCAACCAAGACTTGATGGGCCCACTGTTTAGCCCATTCCAATTGATCTCACTCCGGTTCGGCCTAGGACCGTTCAATTCTCTAGTCTGGAAACGGGCCAGTCTTCTGGTTCGGCCCAACAAGCTCTTGACAAAGGGAAGACCGTCCTCCCTTCTTCTATCCAGGCGGAATCTTATCGGGCCATTCCATCAGTACCACAAGTTCTTGTTGGCCCATCTGATTTTTATGCGCCCTCAGCAGGGGGCGGCCCAAGTCCATACTAATTTGGGTCATCCTTCGGCCTAATATTGTTATGGGCCTCCTCCTCTCCCTACTACCTATCTTTCGGCTCCCCGGCTCCCCGCTTCAAGCCCACTCCTCTCACTTTACCCGCACCATCTAGGGAACAAGAGCTTCTTGATAAATGGGCCGCCATGCAACAACACCTCGACTTTCTCCAAAATCGGGTTGGCCCACAATCTTTAGCGGATGTTCCAATTGCTAACTTTCATAACATCCGGTTCCCTCCACAATCCGAGCTCCCTACATACCGCAAATATGACGAGAATAGCAATCCCTTCATTCATGTGAGGGACTTTATGTATGAATCGGCGCAGTTCCAATATGATGATCGCCTTATGGCATATTTATTTCGCCGATCGCTAGATGGAGTTGCTTTGGAGTGGTTCTATGCTTTGACACTCGAGGATGCCGAGAGTTTCAAGGTGGTGAAGGAAAAATTTATCCAAAGGTTTCAAGACCGAGTTGGCCCGGAATATTTCTTTACAGATTTAGTGGCCGAGAAGATGAAGCCCGATGAAGAATTTGCCACATATGCTGACAGGTGGAGGTAGATGGCCGCCCGCGTGCCGGGTCACCTTCCGGAGGAAGAGAAAGTTAAGTTGCTCATATCAAATGCTACCCCAACTTTCCGCAACATTCTTGCTATGAATGACATATCAAACATGCATCAACTATATAGTCGGGCGCGCTTTATTCAAACTCAATTCAAAGACTCCCCAATACACTCACTTTTTGAAGCCCAAAAGCCCAAATATCACAAGAAACCTCAAGGGCCTGTCACCAAGGGAGTCCAAACGAATGAGCAGGTGCAAACTGTTGCATTCCCCTTCCAATCCGCACCATTCCGCTTTCCTCAAAATCCCCGCAATCCCTAGTTCTCCACACCACAAAATGCTCAACCCGCTTTCTCTGCTCCATAAAACTCTCACCCTGCCTTCGCCGCTCCGCAAAACACATTCCCCGCTCCACAACAACCTCCGCAACCTCCGTAATACCATAATGTCCCTCCACCCAATGGCTACACCAATAACAACAACAATAAGCACCCGGGTCCGAAGAGAGCCCAATATCCTCCTTTGCCCGAGTCCCTGACAGACATATTCTCGGCTCTCATGTCCATCAATGCCATTCAACTTCCTCTGGAACGGCCTAATTGGAACCCAGCCGTTGATCAGTTAAAATATTGCATGTTCCACAGGCAGCCTGGCCATACAATTGAAAGCTGTTTCCAATTCAGGGATCTGGTGTACGACTTGCATGAAGGGTAGCGCATAGATTGGGCCAAGATGCACAAGGCCATTATTGAAATTAAAGAGACGAGAAGGCAGCCGCAGAGGTAGCAAGTTCAGCAGCAACAAGCACCGCCGCCACATCAGCCGCCACCGCAGCAGCAATAACAGCCCGCTCAAGACTTGGGGATCAATCAGAACCCCATGCCAAACCATCCTCCCGCTCTGTAGCCACCACCACCGGCACCAGCCCAAGTCAACATTGTCCAACCCCCGGCTCCTGACGCCGGATGATCTTGCGATGATGATGCATCAGTACAACGACTTATGGCCCTCCACCACAACCACCATAGTTCTTCTCCCTCCGTCATCCTCCCGCCTAACCAACCAACCCCATCATCCTCCGCATCCATCAAACCTCTCATCCTACCATCTGCATTCCCCATAAACCCGTCTACCCCCACTCCACCACCTTCTACCTTCGCGACCACCACACCACTAGCCAACCATTCACCCATCCTCCTTCCGACTACCCCTACCCCGTCGTCGACACCCGCACCAATCATTACTCCACCTCCATCAAACCCCTTGCCTATCATCCCCATTACACCTTCCCCCACACCACTAATTCACCACACTGGGCCAGTTAAGCCACTTGTTTTAAGCCCATCCCAGGCCATGCCAGCCCATAACCTTGCCCTCCGGAGCGGGTGTTTGTTTCATAAGAATTATCATTCCACCGGTGCACCCGCACCTAATCCCCAGTCTTCTTAGCCGGCTGTTGATCAGGAGGAGGCAGATCCGATGTCGGGAACACAATATGATTTATTGCACCATCTGGACAGGGTGCCCGCTAAGATCTCCATACTCGAGCTGACAAAGAGATCTACCCTTCATTAGGATGCACTAAGAAACTTTTTGCAGAAGGTGATTGTTAATGAAGACATGGTAGTGGATAGTAGGGCTGTCAATGGGCTGGGCCCGGGCCGGGCTTAGGTCGGCCCGGCCCGGGCCCGACTTATCAAGATTAAGGCCCCAGCCCGACCTATGTCGGGCAGGGTCGGGTCGGGCCCGACATTATGTAAAAAATACAAAGCTCGACTAAGGCCCGGCCTGGCCCGACAACTTAAATGAAATAAATAAAATAATAAAAATTAATATATTTAATAATATAAATATTATAATCTCATTAAATTAATTAAAATTTTGATATTAATTACATAATTTGTGTGAAAAGAGAGTTTTAAACTTTCTAATTAAGTAAAATAATATAATTTTAAGTAAATAGTATATAAAATTTTGATATTAAATAAAAAAAGAGAACGAGCCGGGCCGACCCGCGGGCCGAAGTCAAAGCCCGAGCCCGGCCCGCGGGTTTAGTCGGGCCGGGCTTTTAGGCCCGACTAAAAGTCTGCGGGCCGAAAAATACCTTACGGCCCGGCCCAGAATCGGGCTAGGCCCGCGAGCCTATCGGGCCGGCCTGATCCATTGACATCCCTAGTGGATAGCTTGCCGACAGCTCTGGCTACAATCACAAAGAGGCCGACAATCACTTTTGCTGAAACTGAACTTGCATCCCCTGAAGACCGACAAATACACTGTGCATTTCGATAACTCTAAACAAAGTCAGCATAGATGCGGCACTTGTAGATACAGGGGCATCTATTGATGTCTGCCCTCTCAGTACATTAAGAGCCTGCAATTTATCAGAAGATCTGTTAAGGCCGACCCCGACAACCATAGCAGCATATGACAATTCTCGAAGGGCATGTCACGGGGTAGTCACTATTCAGGCCGAGCTTGGGTCTCTCACTATGTCGGTTGAATTCTATGTGCTGGACATCAACCCTATGTTCAAAGCTATCTTGGGTCGTCCGTGGATCAATAACCTCAACGCCGTACCATCCACTACCCACCAATGTCTCAAATTCCCTTTTCAAGGGAGGGTGGTTAAGGTGAAGAGTATGTCCACGGCCCAGTCTGTGAAGGCCATGTCAGAGAAGATTTTGCCCACATTATGGTGCAGCATGCGGCTGGTTATTTCAGTACTAGATCTGAATTTCCCATGGGCTTATGCGCCAAGCAATCCCGTCTCTGCAGCAGTGAATATCAAAGTAAAACCCCAGATTCGAGATTCCAAGCGCTGAGACATTACATTGAAACTAGGCTATCAGCCGGGGAGAGGCCTTGGCGCACAACTGCAAGGGCAGACCAAACCAATCCCTAAAGGAAGAAAGATGAATAGATGGGGCCTCAGCTATCGAGAGTCCACATTGTCGATTCTGAGCGATTCTGGGCCCTTGACCTGGGACTACCGTCAACATTTTATTAAAGGCCCTCTCCAGCCTAGCACTTTGAAAGCGCAGTCAAGTCAGCCCAAGAAAGAAGAAGATGCAGCTCAGGTATTTGCATGCCCACCATTGCTTCTAAAGGGGCTAGTTGATGACATGATTGATTATAGCCAGGCTCTTGAAAGGCTATTTTATGAAGAAGAAAGTCAAGAGGTACGGCTTGTGCAGTTTGAGCTGAAGAAACCAGCTTACCATTGACGGGAAAAGGGGAGCTCACCCGTTGTCTTTACTTGGCCTCCATCCCATCTTATGTCTCTCTTCCAACAGCTGGAATCTATACCCCATTCACCTCCAATCATGATTGATCCGTTCTTGACGGAGCTCCCGACTGAGGTGTTGATTATACCATGTGCATGTGGGCAATGCCAGCCCATTGATCTCTCCACAATGTGCTCCTCCTCATCCAATCTCTCAGATATGTGGTTCTCTTCATCTGATCCTTTCTTCGATGTTCTTTTCCCGTCTCTCTTCCCCTGTCAACTTCCTCCTCCTCCACCGTCCTCTCTTTCTTGCTACATGATATCCACTAATCTCCAAAAAAGACGTCAAATTTGAAACGAAGATTTCGGTGGAAGATTACGCTATCTTGTCTCCATCCTCCTCCAAGGGGCACGAGGCCCCTGCTGCTTCCTTTCCATTATATTTCCTTTCTCCTAGGTTAGACGTAGGGTCCGTCGAGTCTAAGAAATAAGAGTATGTTAGGTCTAAAGAAGAAGGGTCCTGTTCTAGGTCGTCCCACCCTTCCTCGCTTGAGCCGCACCCGCTTGCGCGTCATTCCAAGTCTGTTCCTGATAGGTTCTTGCAGGATCTAACTCAGCGATGTCATGCTCTTCTGAAGTATCCGGAGTTCATAGCTATGACGATTGTCACAGAAGAAGATGAGGAGCAAGAAGGGGTGTGGAGCGACGATGGACTAGGTGTTTATGAAATCATGGATGAAAAAGACCCGGTCGATGATGAGGACAGCAACGTAGATGACACTACCGATCTGTATGCGCAAGGAATAAAGAGATTCGATGAGCCATCATCGGTGGTTCATGAACCTACAAAGGAAATAAATCTGGGAACCGACGAAGACCCCAAGCCCATTATTATTGCCGCTAATCTCCCTCCAGAAGTAGAAGAAGATTTAATCAAGGTTCTAAGGGAGTATAGTGATTCTTTTGCATGGTCTTATGAGGACATGTCGGGTCTTGACCCCTCTTTAGTGAAACATTGACTCGTGCTTAAACCTGGGGCAACACCTGTGAAACAAAGGTCAAGAAGATTTGACCGCTACATGGCCTTGAGGATTAAGGAAGAGGTTGATAAATTGTATAGGGCCAAGTTTATCAGAGTTGTCTTATATCCCCAGTGGGTGGCGAACATAGTCCCTGTCATCAAGAAAGATGGAAAGGTGCGTATTTGCATTTATTTCAGGGATCTTAACAAAGCATGTCCTAAAGATGATTTCCCACTGCCTTACATAGACGTATTGGTGGACAACATCACCGGATATGAAGCATTGTCATTCATGGATGGTTATTCTGGATACAACCAAAATCATCTTGCTCCCGAGGATCAAGAGAAGACCTCCTTCACCACGCCCTAGGGTACATATTTCTATGTGGTTATGCCGTTCGGTTTGAAGAATGCGGGTGCCACCTATCAAAGGGCGATGATGGCTATATTCCATGACATGATGCATGTTCACATGGAAGCTTACGTGGATGATATCTTGGTGAAGTCAAGAACTAAAGAAGAACACCCCTCCATTCTGGCTAAGGTGCTTTAGAGAGCTAGGGAATACCAGTTAAAGATGAATCCAAAGAAATGTGTTTTTGGAGTCTCTTCAGGGAAGTTGCTAGGCTTCATAGTCAGCAAGCGGGGGATTTAGATTGATCCCAACAAAGTAAAGGCCGTCATGGAAATGAAGTCCCGCGATCAATGACACCCAAGAGGGGGGTGAATTAGGTGTTTACCAATTTTAAGAAAACTTTTGGGCTTTTATAAAATATGTGATACAAAGCTAGTTAAGAGATTCAAAGGTATTTGAACACAAATTAGATTTATCAAACATTATATGATAATATATAGATTATGCAAGATATACGAAGATAAATCCAGAACAACAATTTAAACTAACGTTTATGTAGAATGGAGATAGAGGAAATGGAGCAAGCCACACAAAACAAGCACAATGCACAGCGGTTTTTAAGGTGGTTCGGATGCAACGACGGCAATCCTACGTCCACCCCTCACCAAACCCGGTGAGGCTTCACTTGGGGATAAATCCCCAAACAGAGACAACGCTCCAACCACACACGTAGGATGACGCCTGCCCACACACACGGGGACGCACCCCAACACACACACACACACACGGAGACGAGGTCTCCAACACGATCCAACAAGCGGATCAACAAGACACACACACGCTGCGACAAGTGCAGCACTCCACACACACAAACACTAAGATCTGGATAAAACCACACACACACGTAGATCTAAGAAGACCTACGCACAGACGAAAGGAACACGACGACCACACACGACCACGGATCTAACAACGATCCATACACACACAAGTTCACAGTTTATACAAAACACAAATATGAACTTGAAACATAATAAGGCACAATTTAGAATGCTCCTGATTTAGGCTCCCCCTGAGTGTATGCTCCCGATGTTTGCGTTGATTCCTTCTTCACTTGAATGACTTGAGACTCAGCTTGAATGGCCTTGTATTTGATGTAGATCTTCTTGCACGGAGTACTGTTCACGGCTAAAGTACTCTTCCTTCTTCACTTAAACAACCTTCCTTTGATCTCTTCTTGAAACTCTTGAATTGCTTCTTCTCTTGATCAGAAGTTCCTTGGCTTCAGATGGTGCTAGAATGACTCCAGTTGGATGAAGAACTTACTAGATGGAGTATGCTTATGAGAGTTGTAGTAGCCTTCTTCTTATCTTGATAGCCTCCCCCTTGATCTCTCTTGTTGGTTGCTTGCTTCTTCAATTCATTGGAGGATGAAGGTTTCAAAATGGACCTTGGATCTTCAGCTGTTGGATGGAGTTTTGATTTACGAACTACTGTTCATGCTACAGTAGCACTCCTCTTCTTCTTCTCCCTTGAGCCACCTTGATCTCCCTTGAAGCTCTCTTGGTTTCTTAGGGTTTATGGCTCCAAATGATATGTTTTATAGCCCTTGAATGGTCCATAAACAAGCCCCAGACCAGATCCACAAAACATGGTGAGATTGGGGTCATTGGGATTAAACAAATGGGTAGAAAGACCTCTCCTCGAGCTTGAAACACGAAGTCAACAAAAGGGGGCTTGGGCCTGGCGGTCGACCGGAGTAAGCTGGCGGTCGACCTAGAAGTTTCAGACTGCAGCTCAGTTCATTCTGGCAGGGGCGGTCGACCGGATGCCCATGGGCGGTCGACCGCTTGAGGCAGAGCCTCTAGACTTTGGGGTGCTGTTATTTCAGGTCGACTGGACTTTGGTAAACCTGAAAAATGAGTAGTTAAGCCCAGAAAACTATGTCTATAAGTCAAGAGCTTCAAGTCCATATCAAATCTATGCATTTTGAGATTGAATTCAACTTAGTTTATGCATTAGACCATTTGAGCATTTCATGTTGAGTGTGCATGAATGAGGTGTATATATGAGATACACAAGGTAAGATCGATGCTAAGACAAGGTGATAGTCTTACCAATCGTCCTTGACAGTAAATGACATATACCACCTGTTTTGGGTTGTAGAGGAGCAAAGTTTTTGTTCACCAGGTGACTACCATGAGTTTGATCCTGCATGCAAGATAGTCAGGGTTAATTGTATGCTTGTTGACATTAAAGATGTTATGAAACCTCTTGCCTCTTATAAAACCAGCATATGCAACCAGCATAAATAACAAGATGAATGAACACAATCATCAAGAACATGTGTAATCAACCATAAGTTTAGTTATCATCACGTAATCACACATTAAGCTTAGTTATCATCAAAACCATAACTTAACAATTACAATAATCATCAAAATCATAACTCAACAATCTCCCCCTTTTTGACGATGATAAACTTAGTGATGATGACAAACTTAATGATAAACTTATGATGATATAACAGAATGGTACAAAATTTTCTTCTCCCCTTGTTACACACAATCCCCTTGTCACACACAATCATCAATCAATTTTTCTCCCCCTTTGACATAGTCAAAAAGCGGGATAATGCAAGTCTTTCTCCCCCTGTAACATGATCAACAATATCAACAAGCTGGAAGAAGCCAAATGAGGAAGAACATAACTATCTCCCGTTGAAGCAACAAAAGTCCATCTTATCAATTCAGAAGAAGCAAGGGCAGATCATGGGCGAACAAGGCAATATGATTCAAATCATAGGAGACCAATGGGTAATTAGTCTCACCAATCAATATGATACAAACCAAAGTAAAAATAGTCACTTGAAGGTGGTGATTGGTCTCAGGGATATGAACCAGTGGAGCAAGATGTTTACAAGATGAGGTGTTCAGCATGATAGCATTCAAAATCTAGATCCCATGGCAGATTTTCACAACAAGCAACAGCAAGAGGGCATACTAAAAGAATTGTCATTGGTTTTCAAATTTTTGATTTTTGTATTTTGGTTTGAAATGCATGAAATGCAACATATGCAAGGGATGACATGTGGGATGATTAAGAGCTATCAAACCAATACGTATATATACATGCAACACAGCTCCCCCGTACATATATAAGAAGGGAATGGGTATAAGAAAGATGCAAGAGAGTCATGACAACCGGAATGCACATGTGTAGCACATGGGAAGTTGTGCAATCATATAGGAGATTCATGCAATTGCTAAAGCATTCAATCAATTTTCTGAATACATATTAAATCAAATTTCAAGATGTGTAAGTGAGAAACATGAAGGATGATAGTTACAATATGGATATTCAGATTTTCAGATTAACATAAGGAGACATTTTACAGACTGCACTTTTATTTGGAGAACAACGTATTGGAGGCTACGCTCTACCACAATAAGTTTTCACCATCATTTTTCAACTCAACCAATATCACATGACAGTCAAAATTTTTCAAGAGTGATCATGTTCAAATAATCCCTTTTTACGCGAGTAGACGCATGGAGCTCATGCCAGAATCCCCGATTACTCAGAATACTGAACCATTTCACCTCATTTTGAACAGAGATACTAGTCAACACTTTTCAGATATGAACCACATCACGTCTCAGGTGACATGTGCCCAATTTACTTAGTGAGACTTAGCATTGCTCTGCTGTTCATTTTCATTCGAGATTTTTCAACAAAGATAGGTAGGTAGCTTTTTCCTCAACTGTCTCTTTAACATACATGCAGTAAGTTTAACATCTCGAGAGTGTTAAAAAGAAATTCGTATATCCTTATTTTTAACACTCATTTTCACCTTTTGTGCATGAAGTGTGCGAATTTGATTCAGCATGTATACCGTAAATATCATGAATACATAACAGTGCAACTCCCCCTAAATAGATGCACTTATGAAATATAAACTCTCCCAGAGTGTACGACATGAAACACTCCAATAATAACTCAAATGCAGTATTATTTATCAAGAAGACATAAGGCCATAGAAATTTCAAGGATGGGGCTAAGTAACATATAATAGGAAGAAAGCACACAGAGGGAATGTATGCAGCATGCAATACAAATATGCAACTGATACCAAACAAATGGATACCAATTGAATCCATAGAAATGCCAAGGGATGGGGTGAATAGCATATAATATCAAGCAAGCACACAGAGGGAATGTATGTAACATGCAATGCAAATGTGCAATTGATGCCAAACAAATGGATGCCAATTGAATGAAGTGAATGCAGCTAATACATGAGTACTGATGCAATGCAACTTGATCATATAGTAATGAAATACAACATGCCAAGATAGAATGTAATGTGGTGCAAAACTTCTGATACCAAATGAATGAACTAACTTCAGCTAATGCATGAATTCATCCTAATGCATGCAACCTATGCCTAGATGAGCATGTGATGCAAGATGCAAATGTAGTATAGGAGGGCTTGATCTTCAAACCTTGAGGCAAATTTGACATTGGAGCATTCACATTATATTAATATGTCAACAACATTTTTCATGACATGGCCTTTATGAATAAGGGTGCATAAATGATCAAAATTAAGCAATGCAACCCAATTTATAGAATTGTTCAAAATCAGATATTCAAGAGCATTTCACAAGTTTTGAAATTAGAAATCATCAAGAAGCTACATGTTTGAATCATTTGATCAGAAACATATTTTCAATTTAAAGAACTCAGCTCAAGGATTCATTCATAACTCCACCAATCACAAGCAAGTTACGATTTTTAAAATTTGGTACGAGACGGAGATTTTAGTCCGAAGACCCAGCTCAACGCATAGAGAATGCTTCCAAGTGGACACAATTCACTCTGTCACAAATGCCATTTGATATACCAGATATGTAGTTAAATTCAAGTGTGGTTGTGTAATTCAAAATGAGAAATATTCAATACACACTTCTCAAGCCAGTTAGACAAGTTCATCACAGCAGACTAGTGAATGACAATTCAAGTTTTGAAACAATACATGTCATCCTAAAGTGTCAACAAGTGACAAAATACCATTGCATGAATTGACGAGGTTCAATTACCTTAATTTAGATGACAAG
Source organism: Amorphophallus konjac (assembly GCA_022559845.1). Taxonomy (NCBI): domain Eukaryota; kingdom Viridiplantae; phylum Streptophyta; class Magnoliopsida; order Alismatales; family Araceae; genus Amorphophallus; species Amorphophallus konjac. The sequence goes on from CM040127.1 coordinate 268,902,232, forward strand.
ATCGAAAGCCTTCAACGGCTCTGATACCATGCACTAAGATTGCTAACCCCACAACGGTTAGTACTTAAGATTTTACTTTTCATACCTTTGCCTTGAGAATCCATTTTGATTCAAGCCTTCCACCTGCAATCCAATGACGAATAAAATTCAGTTCATTCACGAGGCTTATAGCAAAATCTCCTTGCAAAAAATCCCTGCACATTGTTTAGAAAAGGCATTATTAGTAGTTTAAAGAGTGATATCATCCACATATGCTTCAACCACTAAAGTGTCTTTTACCTGATTTGCCTCATGAGATGTGTTTAATCAACCTTACCTATTCAACCAATTCTCAATCAAAAGAGATGTGCGCCTTTCATACCATGCCTTGGGTACTCATCAAAATCATTTCCTATCTCCGGGTGATGGTGGAGGAAATTTCTTAACATTTTTATCCTAGCAAAGTGTTCCTTAATTGATTCAAGCCTGATCATGACTAGCCCATTATCATTTGGCTTTTGGGAGTATGATCTACATCCAAGGATAAGAAGATTTGATTTATCAGTTTCGATTCAAATTTATTTATAATGATATGACAAATAATTTTAACAACCAACACCCCTAGATAGTTCTAGATGCAATGCATGACTCATGTGTGAACCTAAATGTTAAGCACATATGACGAATCTAATGACTCCCCCTCAATGTGTGCATGACTGTGATATGCTCAGTAAAAAAAATCTAATGCCATGTGCAGCCTGTGACTGATTGACTCATAGTACCGGGCAGAGAACTTAGATCTGAAGATCACCTCACGGGTAGTGATAGCTTTCAGACAGGCGTAACCTGCCCCTCCACATGTCACCATTTGATATACTATGTAGTCATGGGTGGTGAAGGTAGGAGGATTGCTATGCATTATGACATGAATTCACAATATTTAATTTATGCATGACAGTACGTGAAGGCTTATGCAAACTCAGTATATGCAGCGAGATTTATTGACGGTTTCAAAAACTCCACTTCAACAAGATGCTATATGAGGATGATATGCACAAGGGTATGCAACTATCTATGGATGGAATGCATGTACAGACTCATGCATGATCACATAACTATACAGCACATGGTAAAACACGACATAACACTTTTAGTGGAGAGAGTGAGAGGGATATCACCTGAGAAATCAAATTTAGTTTTTGATTTTTCTTCCAACCTTGCTTGAGTCACTTGACTCGTATGCCTTACCTTCTTGGTGAAAATAGATGTCATACTTTCCATTTCCGTAGTACTCCTGCAAAATAGATTTCTCAATTTACATTCTTAGGTACCCAAATCATCTTGGGTCCTTGTGGGTTAGCAGCATTCTTGGCACGTGGCTTCCACTCCTTAACAACATTCAAATCATCATCTTTCACAAGAAAATAATCATGCTTAACATTTCCAGATTTACCAAAGTGATGGTAGACGGCATGTGGCATCATCTTCTTTCTTCTCATGGGTTCTACTGATTTGTGTGTGTGAGCATGATGTGTTGAGTAGGAGTTCTTTCTCTTCAACAATAACCAGCAGTGTGAAGATGTATGCCTCCTTTTACCCTAGTGATTGCAATGCATGGAAGATTTTATGGTGATGGCTTTCTTTGCATTTTTTAAAACAGCTTGGTTTCTACATGCTCTCAAATCATCATTCTTCATAATGAAACAATTATGCATAGAATGTCCATGTTTTCCACAATAAAAACATGTGAGTTTCTTTCTAATTGATTGTGTGTGTGTGGAAGAGGTATGTTCAACATGCATGGAGGTGCTAGCAACATTTTTAGATTTTTGATGCAAATTGATTTTCTTTATGGATGCATGTGTGTGTGCAACATAATTTTTCTTTTTCAGATTTTCATTTGATCTTTTTATTGTCTGTGAAGAAGATTGATTTGGGGACCCATTTGATGTACTAGCTATGTTTGAACTATGCACAAAAGATGTAAAAACTTTATTTTCAAACTTCTTTTTGTTCACAAGATTAAAACCCAGCCCTTCCCTTTGAAAATTCACTTTCGTCCTCAATAATTTGTCTAAATTTTCTTGACCATTCACAAATCTAGACAATGAAGCATTCAAGTCAATAATCTCTTTCTCAAGAGATGCAATGTGCAATTCATAGGAAGAAAGTTTATTTTCACAGGAGTTGACTTGTTCATGTAAAGTAGCATTGATGGTTTTGTGACTTTCAATTTCTTGCAACAAAGCATGTACTTTTTCAGATTGATCAATATTCATATATTTTTCTTTTTCAAAAGTAAGCAATCTTTCAGAAATGGTTCTATTCAATTCCTTCAATTTCTCATTTTCTATTTCAATATTTTTATCATGAGCAAACTCATTTTGACCATTGTTCATAAGACTTACTCTCTCTCTCAGCTCTTTGTTTTCATTTCTCAAAGAAGAAATTTGATCTTTATGAATTCCAATGTCAAACACATGACCATCAATCAATTCCTTCAAGTGCGAGCATTCGTTACATAGAGAATCACATTTATTTTATCCAACATTCTTTTTCAATTTTTTATTTTCAGACTTAACCTTCTCATATTTATCAGCAAGCTCATCATATGCAATCAATAACTCCTCATAGCTAAATTCATCTTCATTATCAGAATCAGAATTTACCTTTGAGCTTGAGTCAACTTGCTGATCACTCCCTTGATCACTCGTGCCTGCCACAAGACATTGATCTTCATGCCCTTCCCGGACTTTGGTTAAGCCAACCAAGATATCCTTCGCGGATCTGCAATGGAAGACAAAAGGGAAATGATTAGAATCAACTACAGCAATAAGTAATTTTAGAACGAAACAATTTTGATCATGTTTAAGCTTGGATTCTGCGGTCCAGATAGATTTATCTTTAGACAACTCATAAGGACCATTTGAGATAAGCTTCCATTGCTTAGGATCATATGAGTTGACTAGACTGCACATCCTTCCTAACCACAAATCAAAATTACAACCATCAAACACCGGTGGAGAATTCAAAGTGTACATAATGGTAGTCATTGATCTGGATCACTCTAGATCGTTAGATCTATGAAATTAGAGCCTTGGCTCTGATACCAATTGAAGTCCCGCGATCAATGACACCCAAGAAAACTTTTGGGCTTTTATAAAATATGTGATACAAAGCTAGTTAAGAGATTCAAAGGTATTTGAACACAAATTAGATTTATCAAACTTTATATGATAAGATATAGATTATGCAAGATATACGAAGATAAATCCAGAACAACAATTTAAACTAACGTTTATGTAGAATGGAGATAGAGGAAATGGAGCAAGCCACACAAAACAAGCATAATGCACATCGGTTTCTAAGGTGGTTCGGATGCAACGACGACAATCCTACGTCCACCCCTCACCAAACCCGGTGAGGCTTCACTTGGGAATAAATCCCCAAACGGAGACGACGCTCCAACCACACACGCAGGATGACGCCTGCCCACACACACGGGGACGCACCCCAACACACACACACATACACACAGAGATGAGGTCTCTAACACGATCCAACAAGTGGATCAATAAGACAGACACACGCTGCAACAAGTGCAGCACTCCACACACACAAACACTAAGATCTGGATAAAACCACACACACACGTAGATCTAATAAGACCTACGCACAGACGAAAGGAACACGACGAGCACACACGACCACGGATCTAACAACGATCCACACACACACAAGTTCGCAGTTTATACAAAACACAAATATGAACTTGAAATATAATAAGGCACAGTTTAGAATGCTCCTGATTTAGGCTCCCCCTGAGTGTATGCTCCCGATGTTTGCGTTGATTCCTTCTTCACTTGAATGACTTGAGACTCAGCTTGAATGGCCTTGTATTTGATGCAGATCTTCTTGCACGGAGTACTATTCATGGCTACAGTACTCTTCCTTCATCACTTGAACAATCTTCCTTTGATCTCTTCTTGAAACTCTTGAATTGCTTCTTCTCTTGATCGGAAGTTCCTTGGCTTCAGATGGTGCTAGAATGACTCCAGTTGGATGAAGAACTTACTAGATGGAGTATGCTTACGAGAGTTGTAGTAGCCTTTTTCTTGCCTTGATAGCCTCCCCCTTGATCTCTCTTGTTGGTTGCTTGCTTCTTCAATTCATTGGAGGATGAAGGCTTCAAAATGGACCTTGGATCTTTAGCTGTTGGATGGAGTTTTGATTTACGAACTATTGTTCATGCTACAGTAGCACTCCTCTTCTTCTTCTCCCTTGAGCCACCTTGATCTCCCTTGAAGCTCTCTTGGTTTCTTAGGGTTTATGGCTCCAAATGATATGTTTTATAGCCCTTTAATGGTCCATAAACAAGCCCCAGACCAGATCCACAAAACATGGTGAGATTGGGGTCATTGGGATTAAACAAATGGGTAGAAAGACCTCTCCTCGAGCTTGAAACACGAAGTCAACAAAAGGGGGCTCGGGGCTGGCGGTCGACCGGAGTAAGCTAGCGGTCGACCTAGAAGTTTCAGACTGTAGCTCGGTTCATTCTGGCAGGGGCGGTCGACCGGACGCCCATGGGCGGTCGACCGCTAGAGGCAGAGCCTCTAGACTTTGGGGTGCTGTTATTTCAGGTCGATCGGGATTGGTCCGGAGGTCGACCGGACTTTGGTAAACCTGAAAAATGAGTAGTTAAGCCCAGAAAACTATATCTATAAGTCAAGAGCTTCAAGTCCATATCAAATCCATGCATTTTGAGATTGAATTCAATATAGTTTATGCATTAGACCATTTGAGCATTTCATGTTGAGTGTGCATGAATGAGGTGTATATATGAGATACACAAGGTAATATCGATGCTAAGACAAGGTGAGAGTCTCACCAATCGTCCTTGACAGTGAATGACATATAGCACCTGTTTTGGGTTGTAGAGGAGCAAAGTTTTGGTTCACCAGGTGACTACCATGAGTTTGATCCTGCATGCAAGATAGTCAGGGTTAATTGTATGCTTGTTGACATTAAAGATGTTATGAAACCTCTTTCCTCTTGTAAAACCAGCATATGCAACCAGCATAAATAACAAGATGAATGAACACAATCATCAAGAACATGTGTAATCAACTATAAGTTTAGTTATCATCACGTAATCACACATTAAGCTTAGTTATCATCAAAACCATAACTTAACAATTACAATAATCATCAAAACCATAACTCAACAGGAAATGCCTCTACCAAAGAACATCACGGAACTCTGAGGATTGATTGGTAGATTGTAATTCATTAGAAGATTCATATCCCATCATTCTCAGAGGTGCCGCCCGTTTTATGAATTACTGAAGGTGGGGGTGAAATTTGAATGGAATCAAGATTGTCAAAAGGCCTATGAGGATTTGAAGGAATATTTGACCAATCCCCCGGTTCTATAACCTCATGTCCCTTGGAAACCCCTAATCCTATACATTTCTATCATCGAGGACTCCCTAGGGGTGGTTTTAGCACAAGTAGATGACGAAGGTAAAGAGCGGACATCTTATTATCTCTCTAGGTTGTTTAACCCAGCAAGGCCAAATACACCGCCATGGAAAAGACTTGTGCCACCTTAGTGTGGGTAGCTTAGAAACTGAAACATTACTTTCTAGCCCACCCAGTTAGGTTGATCTCTAGAATGGGCCCGATCCGTTATCTCTTAGAAAAGCCCGTCCTTTCTAGTAGGTTAACTCGCTGGCAGAGCTTCCTCTCTCAGTTTGATATCACATTCGTCGTTCAGAAGGCAATCAAAGGATATGCCGTCGCTGAGCATCTTGCCCATCTTCCGATCCCCTGCACATACTCTATTTAGGATGACTTCCCTGACGAGCATCTCTCTGTCCTTACCAATCATCCCTTCTAGTCTCTGCACTTCGATGGTGCACTCAACTCTCAAGGCCGAGGGATAGGCGCTGTTCTCCTCACTCCGGAAGGAGTGACGATTTCTTTTGCTTATGAGCTCTGTTTTTCTACTACCAACAACATCGTTGAGTATGAGGCTCTCCTGGCCGGATTGAAGCACGCCTACTTCTTAGGCGCACACTATTTAAACATCATAGGAGACTCTCAGCTCATTCTGTGGCAAGTTCTGTCCACTTACCGCACCCGTGACCCAAAGCTCAAGCCATATCAAGATTTGGTCACTCTCTTGGCTCTACAATTCCACAAGTTGATCTACATCTATGCTCCGCGATCTCAGAACATTCTCGCTAATGCGTGGGCATCACTTGCTTCCTCTTTATCTTTCCCTCTCAGTCGAAGCATTGAGAATATCATCGTTTGGAGATTAGATGCTCCCTCTCTTCAGGATCCTTGGTATCACAACCTTAGGAAGACTGTAGAGGCTAGGGCTGAGAAGGAAGATTTGAAGAAAGTGTCTTTAACGGAATTAGAAGAGATCTTGTACGAAGAAGAATTACCATGGTATCATGAGATCGAGCTGTATTGCAAAGACGGATCGTTCCCAGAAGGGGCAAATGCCGAGCAACGTAAGGCTATCAGAAGAGCCGCCTCAAGGTACACCCTCATTGCCGGAGAATTATATAGGCGCGCTCTCAATGGAATGCTCATGAGATGCTTAGATGATGATGAAGCTTGGAAGGTGGCCGAAGCAGCACATTCTAGTGAGTGTGGGGGTCATGTTAATGGCCAGGCTCTAGCGAAGAAAATCCTTAGGCAGGGTTATTATTGGCCCACTCTAGAAAAAAATTGCTCCCTCTATGTCTAGAGGTGTCTTGAATGCCAACTCCACGCTGATGAAATCCATGCTCCAGCTTTATCTCTTCATCCTCTTTCTACTCCTTGGCCATTCTCCATGTGGGCGTTCGACATTGTCGGCCCGCTCGGTGATCCCAATTATCAGACCAAGCAGAAATCCTTCATCCTTACCGCCACTGAGTACTTCACCAAGTGGGCCGAAGCGAAAGCATACGCGGAGATCAAAGCAATAATGGTGTGCCGCTTCATCATGAAGAATATTATCTCGCGGTTCGGAGTGCCAAGCAGCATCGTCACCGACAACGGACCTCGGTTCATCTCTCAAGAGCTCAAGGACCTATGTAAGAAGTTCAATATTACATTGCATCATTCATCTCCATATTATCCTCAAGGCAACGGTCAAGCCGAGGCCACTAATAAAACCCTTCTTAAAATTATAAAGAAAACGTGTGAATCTCACAAATTTTCTAATTGGCCTGAACAGTTAGTAGAAGCTCTATGGGCTTACCGTACCTCCGTCCGCACTCCCACGGGGTAAACCCCCTATGCTCTTACCTACGAGATGGAGGCGGTGCTCCCATATGAGATCTCGGTCCCTTCCCTAAGGGTGCAGCTCGACAAGAAACTTAATCTCGATGAACGTCGAGAGGCGTTGCTCGTCTAGTTAGAACTACTAGATGAGAAGAGGATGAATGCGGCCGATCACGTGTCCGTTTATCAAAGAGTTTTTCACGTTATTTTCAAAAGAAGGTAATCGAACGTAAATTTCAAATAGGAGATATGGTTTTGAAATGCAAATTCATTAGGTCTGGAGGTCCCAGGTCTAAATTGCAACCTAACTGGGAAGGTCCATTCGTCGTTAGAGAGGCTTATCCAGGGAACGCGTATCGCTTAGTCAATGCAGAAGGTGAGGAGCTGTCTCACACCTAGAACGGGTTGTATCTTAAGCGCTTTTTCCCTTAGAGTCAGGCTAATGAACGCCCGATAGCGAGGTGTCCCTTCCTTGAACACGAAGGAGGATCCCGAGTTCGGCAAATCACACACTTCACGGAATCCCTGGTTGGGTTCCCCAATTATGTAAATGCCGTTTCTCCTTGGCCATGTCCGGGGGAAGTCAAAGTCCCTGTTCGTCTCTCTCCTCGGCTAAATCTAGGGGCAAGAGGTAAATAAGGGGGCGATGACTAATCTAGACACCCTGATGAGAGGAGGTCTCAAATAAGGGTAGTCCATTATGACCTGATTCCACAAGAAAGAGCAATTCATGAAAGGAAAGGAAAGAAAGAAAAAGGAGCGACAATCGCAACGAAAAACAAAGATCTATCTCAAAAGTCCGTATTTCAAAGTCAAAAGCTCCGCAAAAATAATAAGACTAGGCATGGCAAGAGTGGCAGTATAGTTTCCCCGTGGGAACTTATGAGCCCGGTCGTATGTGTGCCTAGGGTGGATGAAGGTTCGATGACGGACACAAAGCCCGACACAACAGACCAAATCTCTGAAAGGGTCCTTGTGAGAAGAACTCAAACTCTGAAAAACCTCTATACCTGGCCTAAGCTTACCCTCATATTCTATTTTTTATTTAGGACTAGACAAGTACCCTAGGTATGGCCTCGGTAGAAGCACCGCCATGCAAGTTGGCCCTGGCGAGGGATTGTTATTTCGAAAGCACGCCAACCTCAGGAGATTCCACGTGGGACAGGTAGGGCTCTTGTTGCCGGGGAAAAAATGACTTTGCAAAATCCAAAAAAAATCATATATTGCAAAATCCAAAAAAATCATATATTTTTAAAATATAAAAAAATCACATATATTTCAAAAACCAAAGGAAAAATCATATATTAAAAAATCTAAAAAAATCATATATTACAAAACCCACAAAAATCAGATATTTCAAAACCTCAAAAAAAATCAAGTACTCTCAAAACTCCAAAAATACCATCATCTTGCATTGCATGTATCGCATTTTCCTCGTTATATTTCCGCCTATTTGATAAGGCTCCACCCCTTGACCAAATATCAAGAACTGGTCATATTCTAACTTGCTTCAGGCAAGGGGTTGAGTCTAAGAATAGATCTAACTTGTTTTCCTATCTAAGTGTGTGCCGATGCAGGTTCAAGCACCCAAGAATCAAAGCTCACAAGTCTTCTATCTCTGGCTCTCTCACGGTCTACCATTAGACTGCTAACCATCTCTGGCGGTTCACAATTGGACCATTTCCTTTCCCGAAAGTTAGAAAAATCAACTCTAAGTAAAAGTGTCTCTAGCGGTCTTACGATAGACTGTCATATCCTTCTGGCGGCCCATGATTGAACCATTTCTTCTCCCGAGGGTTGAAAACACTCCATTTCTCCTGAGCGATGTCTCTAGCGGTCTCTCGTTGGACTATTAGGTATGGTTAGCGGCCCTATAATGGACCGTTTGTCAGACAGAGAACCCTATTTTAAGCTGATTTGTTCATCCATTCAAGGTCAATCATGCAATCCATTGCACATTCTCAAACACAAATCTCTTATTCCATTCAATCAAGTTCATTGAAACATTATTTCATTGATAATTTCAAGCACATCAAGAAGAAAAATTCAAATTACATTCATTCTTTCATCCGTGCGAGGCCGGATCCTGCATAATTCCTTCACATAAGCATGGTATCCCTCTTCATCTTCTGCCACTTCTGCTTGTAGAGTACGCACTCGGTTGATTTCCCACATGATTAATGCGTTCCGGACGGCTCGCTCGTCCTCCTCGGTCCCCATCTTCCTAGCTTGGAGGGGAGGGAAGTGTGATAGTGCAGGAACCGTAGTACGGGGCAGCCCAACTTGAAGATAACACTGGTGTGGGTTGTAGATCGCTAAGGTAGTGTCCCCCACTAGCTGCAGGTCTAGGCCCGGTCGTCGAGGTACTCTAAGGGTAGTGCTTCAAAGCACTCTTGGCCGCATCAGGAACTTATCAATAGGTAAGGTGTTGAGGTAGAGGCGCCAATCATCTTGTGTCTTTTTATCTGCCACTCAGCACTCAACCTGTGAAGGAAACCCAAATGCGCCTCCTCTGAAGAATAGAGGGTGGCTCCCGAATATCCGGCTAGCTGAAGGCAAGTCCTCCTTCGGTAGGAATTAAAGTCTCACTCCCATCCAACACTCAAGGATGATCATTGACCCAAAGAGTGGCCCTCCTAGGGAAGCTGAGCTAAGGCCTTCGTAGAGATATGAAAGGACCGCTTGGGAGATAGATAAACCCCGCCACAACCTACTAATAATGCTAAGGTTTTGAATGTATCAGAGGTGGTCGGTGGTGGTGAAAAGAAAGACGCCGCATAAGCAAATTGAGGTAGCTTTGGCTATGGCTTCAAATCTTCCGCTCTTGTTCTTATAATAAGCGGTTATCCATTGAGCCATGGGTATCAAATGGATATGACGTGGGCTGATCATGGTCCTAACATCTTTTGGATTGTGTATGAAATCCCCTAGAATAAGTGATGGGTCTATAGGCTCAACCGTATGGCGCACTAAGTCTTCATCCCCCGCCTTAGTCTTAGGAAGGGCTAGGTAGGTTTCTACCTCCTCTAATAAGACAGTGGCTTTGAAGGTAGGGAAGAGGAATGTGTGTGTTTGTGGATGCCATAGTTCTACAAGGGCCGAAATGCTTGGCCAATCCATGGATAATTTTTGGAAATTCTTTCCTAGAACCACTAAGGGTTGAAGGTGCCATGCCCTTAGGATTGAGAGGACCTCTAAAGGGAGTTCCTTGATCATGGGAGCCACCCACTTTAGGTTAGAGTAGCATCTTGGGCCAGGAAGAAGCTAAAAGGAAAGGAAAAGAAGAAGGAAAAAGAGAGGAAGATCATGAGAAGATGAAAATTCAGAACTTTATGAAATTTTGAATCAAATTGCAACTTACCTCTCTTAAAGAGCTTGAGCTCAGGTGCTTGGGGATGGAAGTCAGCGGCTATAGCTCCCCATGCTCCTTCTTAGCTACCTTATGCCTGGTGTAGACCCTCTCTCCCATAACACTAGCTTCAAAGGTCCTCTTCATGGTGTTTTTGAGAGTTTTTGATGAAAATTCAAGGCTTATAGCAGAGAATTATGGTGAGCTGCGATTTTTAGGCTTATTCCTACTTATAGGGCTCTGGTTTTAGTCCTATTACACAAAGATTAGGGCTGGGTAGCCTTAGCTTAAGTTAGGATGTGTTCTAGTGCAGATTAGAGGCCTCTATCCTCGGGTTCGGACTCTCACGGAAGAGTCCCGCTCGGATTACATAGTTTCTGCACTAGCGGTCTATCGTGAGACCGCTAGAGTCCTCAGGCGGTTCACTATTGGACCATTTTTATCCCTTCATCCACCTCCTGTCTCCGTCTCTCTAACGGTCATTTCTTTGGCTGTTTTTCTCCCTGTGGCGGTCTTAAATTAGACCGTTTGTCAGGTTTTATCAGAATTTGCCTAACTCTTTCCCTCTTAGTCAGTCCCGCCGTTCTCTCTCTGTGTCTCTCCCACCTGTACCCTCTATCAGTCCTAAGGTAGTGGTCAGTGGGTCAAGCATTCACTTCCATTAACATCTTCAATAAAAATAAAAACAACAAAAATATTTATTTCACTATCAAAGTCATGTACAAGTGTGCCTCAAAAGAAAAAGGAAGAGTACAAGTCACTCAGTCGGTCCATCCCTCGGGCCGCCGCTGTCATCGGTACCCTCGTGCCTCTTTTTCGGCGAGGCCATGGCTGTGCTACCCTCCTCCCGTCGTCACCTCCTATCTCCCTTCTCATTCCTCCGATGGCCGTAAGAGCCGGTCAAGAAGTCAGGGAAAGAGCCGCTCTGAGCACCGCTCTGGGACACGCTCCGCTCTGGTCCACGGCCTATCATCCGCACGGTCCTCTCCATCGTCCGTAGCTCAATCTTCATGTCGTAGGCCTGGCGTCGAGCCTCTCGTGCCTCAGTCCAATAGCGCTATAAATATGCTAATCCCACGCTCAGCCGCTCCACCTCCGCACGGAGTCGCTCTGCCTCTGCTCGGGCACGCTCCGCCTCGGTCAATGCAGTGGTCAGCTCTCTCGCCTACGTTAGCATTCATCACAGTTAGGCATTTGCATAAGCATCATAAGCATTTAAAGTCTAAAGAACTCGGTTGGTTTTTGCTTACCCTCTCCGCAACAGCAGCCTCGACATCCTCAGCCCGAGCAACCGCCCGAGCAAAGTCTGCATCTCGCTCAGCCCTGCCTCCCGCAGGCTGTGACGATGAGGACGTCGCATCCGGTCCGCGTCGCTGCGCTCCCTCAGCTCGCTGCATTTTAGAAATCAAGGTCAGTCACATTCATCATAATCATAAGCATAATTAAGTCCAAGGTTTAAGAAGTTTACCAGAAGGTCTAGCGCGCATTGGAGCTCGTCCCTCTGCTGCACAGTGGAGTGGAGGAGGCCCTGCAACTCCGCTATCCTACCCTGGGGGTCTAGCTGCATATAGCAAACCAAGGTGTCAATGCATATAGGAATAAGATAATTGAATTGAAGAGCATGAGTTTAGGAGTCATACCGGTCGTCGGACGCCGCTGAATAGCCGGTCGCCATACCTCCGAGCAAAGGGCCTCAGATAGGCCTCGTCGCTGTCAGCTCGGGTCCTCACCTTCCGACCCCTCTGTGTCCAGTCCCGCACCTGGTCGATCACCCGAGTGACCCAGTCGATGTTGCCGCTGAGTCCCTTCGCCAATCTCCCGAAGCGCTCCTCGTCTCGCTCGTGGAACTCAACCTCTGGCTGATGAACTCCCCTCGTCCTCATAATCAGTCGGTGATAGAGAGGCTCAATGATGTTGATGCAGTGAAGCCAGATCTCTCGTCCGGCGTACGCTTGGGCTGCCTCCTCCCAAGGCTGTCCCTCGTGACCCTCGTCACGGTAAGGTGTCGAGCACACCTGAAAAGGCAATTGAGGCAATGTCAGCATTTAGATAAGCATTTGCAAGCATTTAAAGCATATAGAAGAGTTTGAGTTTAGAATTTTACCGATGCATATGGGAATGTGTTGATGTCGTCCTGGATCGCCCGAGCTAGGTGCAGGATCGATCCCATGTCCCGTGCTACCACCCACTATCTCGCGATGGGGATCCGCTCGGGATGTAGCTCCTTCCCTCGCCCGATGCCCGGGAGGTATAGGTAGCTCCAAACCTGCATAAGTCAAGCATCAGCATATAATAATAGCAAGCATATAGAAAAGCATTTTAAAGATTAGAGTTCAGGTTATTTTACATGTAAGAATGGCGAGAAGCCGCCCAGCATCGTCTACTGGTCGGTCGTGCTCAGTGAGTCAAACAGGAATGCCAGGACTGCTGCTCCCCAGGCGTATCCTCCTACTCCGTCCAAATCTCTCAGCAAAGGGAGGAGCTTGACGCTCACTCCGTCGGCTCTAGTCGTGAAAAGAAGCTTCCCGAACAACAAAATCAGGAAGCGCCGTAAAGTGATGTCTCCCTCGGGTCCCAGCTCTGCTGCCACTCTCGGCCGGACCTCGTCTATTGTTGTGCCCCTGTGATTTTGATGATAGCAAACACTATGAGTCACCATGTGTCTGCATATGAATGATTGATTGAGCATCTTATTTGCATGTCATTCCATCGAACATGTTGTGTGCATATTCATCTCATTGCATTGTCTGTCTCTGCATTGGTGCAACTCTAGTTCCTGCATAACAAGTGTAGTTTGCATCGGTACATTAACTGTTGTTGCATGTCATATAGTCGATGCATGATCTGGTAAATAGACTGCACTGTTAGTTCTCCTGCATATATTGCATCGGTTCAATATCTGCCATATGCACACACTGCATCGATGCATTCGTCAGTCGCTTTATTTCGAAGTCGATGCATGTTCATTATGCATACATAGTCAGTACATTCGGTTGTTTCATGCATATACAATGTCTGCACAGTCTTTGCTGTTATGTCCATGCGTCATTTAAGCAAGTCTATACATGATGCATTGATTCTTAAATGCTAGGTAGCAAGTCTGTACATTGTCTTGTTTCAGGCACGCAAAGTCTGTACATCGTCTTGGCACATGCACGCAAAGTCTATACATTCTTTGACAGCATGCCTGAACACTCATCTTCATTGTGCATACTTTGATAGATGCAAACTACATTTCACACATTCAACGTCTATACATTCTTCAGTGGCATTTGTGCAATCTTTCAAAACAAAGTCTATACACTCTTTATCATGCATTCAAAGTCTATACATTCCATTGCTGGTATGAGTGTTCAAGTTCATGCATCATCAGACCAGCAAGTCTATACATCGTTGTTGAATGCATGCAAAGTCCATACACTCCTTGATGGCATGCCTGTGCATTCACCTTCATTGTGTATACTTTGTTACATGCATACTGCACTACACACTAGCAAGTCTATACATGCTTAGTTTAAATCTCAAACCTACTCGATGCTTCTTTTTCTTTTCCTTCAGATTGATTCGAACTGATATCAAGTTTTATCTGACATGACTCATGTTCGAGAAGCTTAGTATGGACACGTGATCCAAGAATGAGGAAGTGCCAGGATCGTGACACATGTAGTGCAGCAGGCTGAAATGCTGCCACGTGTTCAAGGCGCTAGGGCGGGAATTCGTGGAGGACACATGCCCACCTATCTGCTCCTGCTATAAAAAGAAGACTTCTCCATCTGGAGAAGATTCTCGTGTAGAGAGGATAAAAAGTTACATTAGAAGAGTAGAAGCAAACAGAAACTGCACGATCCAGAGAGAAGAAAAAAGAAGAAGAGTAGAGGAGGAGAGTGTTCGAAAGAGAAAGAGAGAATAAGAGGAAGAAAGAAAGAGAGAGAGAGCTTTTGAGAGTAGTGATCGAGAGAAGAAAAGAGTGAGCAACAGAGAAGTATAGAGAAGCAGAAGAAGAGAAAGAAAGGAAGAGAGAGGTAGAGAGCTCTAGGGGAAGAAAAGCTTCATCGGAAGATTTATTTTCACTGGACTTTGGATCAGATCCAAGCCAGTTAGCTCCATGAGAGCCACATCTATGTTCCATCGTTTACAGCTTTCTGTCGTTGTGATTTATCATCTTTTTTTTTCTTTTGAACATTTATTCAAGCTGTTAGTCAGCGGAGCAAGCTGTGTTGCTCAGCGATTGCAGAGGAGGATTCCTCTGGTCGGCTAAGCTATATTGCCCAGCGGGTCAAGCTATTAGGCAGCGGATGGCTAAGTTGTATTGCCCAGCGGAAGCAAGCTGTGATGCTCAGCTGATGTAGGCAAGCTGTGAGGCCCAGCTGTTAAGCTGTGTATCAGCGGAATCCACACTCTGGTTAGAGTGTGGGGTGGACGTAGGTCTGCGGACCGAACCACCTGAAAATCCTTCGTCTACTGTGGTTTGATTGTCATATCTGATTCTGCTAGATGAATGCTTAGGCTCGATCTGTCTTCATATGTCCATTGAGCTCATTGATTGCACGTCTACTGTTTGATTGAACACATCATAGTATTTAAGATTCGGTAGAACTGAATCTATCTTTAGCTTCGTATCTCTGAGTTTTCTAATTTTTTAAATTAGGCAAAAATTTTGAAGGATAGATTCATTCACCCCCCTCTGAATCCATTGGACTAGTCCCAACAATTGGTATCAGAGCGGGTCTCTGTGCATTTAGATCCAACGATCTGCAGAGGATCCGGCTGTTTAAGGTGCTCTCCTGTTGCTGTCTGTTCAGTTTTGATCGAGGGATTTTGGTGCATTCATCTGTGATTGCTTTGTGTGCTAATGCTATTTTTCTATCTTTCTATATGGCTCATCCTTGCGTTTTTGATGGTTCTAACTTCAGCAAGTGGTTGGGAGGTCTCTGCGTCTACATGAATTCCATTGACCCGAGTCTATGGAAACTCGTATCGAAAGGCCCACATAAGTTGCCCCGAAATGAGACCAAGTGGTCTAGTGAGGATAGATCAAAGAACCGTGATAATATCACAATTCTTAATATTTTGAGAGCTGCGGTTAATACTGATATATATCCTTTTGTTCTCAGGTGTGCTTCTGGAAAAGAAATTCTGGATAGAATCACGGCTGCAAATGGGGAACAAGAAGAGGAATGTCTGATGGCCAACCGGAGTAATCATAGCAGTAGTAACTTTAATGAAGATTCATCATCTCAAGTAAGCTCCGGATCAGAAGAACCCTCATTTGATGAATTGGTAGAAATGTATGAACACTTGTTAGAAGAATACAAATCTCTTAAGATTGAAAAGAGAAAAATGAAAAAGGAGTTGTTGTACGAAATAAGAGAACTGACATGTGAAAATGCCAATCTGAAAGATAGTATGAAAAGAAATAAAAATTCATGCAATGAGTATGTTTCTGCAAAAAATTTGAATAATAATCTTCATTCCGAACTGAAAATGTAGGAACAACAAATTGACTCTCTGAAAGGAAAATTAGAAGAATTGAAGAATAGAAATTCTGAGTTAGAAATATCTAAACAGAAAGTGAATGAGAATTTAAAAAATGTGGATCAAAATAATTTGATTGATGAAAACAAAGTGTTGAAAGATCAAAATAAGAAGTTGATGGTATTGAACATTGTTGCTACTAAAAGATGCATGACTGTTGAACGGGAAAAATGTGCTGAAATTAAACTTAATGATGAAAAAGAATAGAAACTTCTGCATGAGATTCAAATTTTGAAAAATTTGAATGATGCCATGCAAAAACAAATTCTCACATGTAAAGAAGATCTAACAAACTCTGAAATATAGATCACTTCACTGAAATGTGAAATTACTGATTTGAATAAATCACTGTCTAAATTTGTTAAGGGAAAAGAGAATCTGGATAAACTACTGTGAAATAAAGTGAACATTCGGAAAGAAGGATTAGGTTTTAATCCAGATAATGAGAGAAGTATGAAAGGAAAAGGATAAATTATTTTTGTGAAAAGTTCAGAATGTTCTAGCACCTCTAAATCTGGTCCACCTAAGAAATCTCAGAACATTCATAAGCACGGGGCTGAACAAAAGAAAAAGAAAAATTACTGTGAAAAATCTTCTCATAAAATTCAGTTTGAAAAGAAAAAGAATGTGCAGTGTTTTTATTGCAATAAGATAGGTCATATGATGCATGAGTGTAAGTTGTTTGAATTTGATGACCTAGCTGCTACTACTGCACAGAAAATTCCTGTTAGAGATCATGCTTTTCAAAGAAAGAAAATAAATTATTTTTGCTATGAAAAAGTAGGACATACTGCTGCTCAATGTTGGTTTACAAGTGGTAAGAAAAGATCACGTTCATATGATACAAAATTCTCTGCAAACCAACATGGTTTTACTAAGAACAAATTTGTTCCTGTAAACCAGCACATCACTTGCTATAACTGTAACAAATCTGGTCACAAGGCCACCGAATGCTGGTCAAGCTCTTTCAGAAGAAATCCAATCAGTTGCTCTCAATGTGGAAAGCATGGCCATACAGTCAAGGACTGTTGGTATCTTCAAGATAGGTGGGCAAATTACAAATATGCTAGATATCCTGCTAAGGAAAATATGTTTGGTAAGATTAACAGGAACAACTTCCATGATAAAAATAGAAACCAGTATGCACCTGCACAAAAATTCCATGCTAATAATTGTGTGCATAACAAGAAATCAAAGCATGTTGTTTCCTGTCATTATAGTGGGCAATTTGGGCACTCCATGAATGACTGTCATTTAATGATATTTGATGACTCAAAAGCCCAAGGACTGTGGAAAGCACCCATCAAAGGTGCTATTAACCATGCAGGACCCAAGACTGTTTGGGTACCTGCCCATGTCAAATAGTGTGCTAACTTGCAGGTGTGCCTTGGAATGGAATAAAGGGGGTCAATAATCCAAGGCACTCAAGAATGAAACCCCAAGATTGCATTGTACAGGTTAGTTCTGAAAACTCTGTTGAAATTCTATCTTCTGAATTTGTGTGCTTCAGATGCTTGCATATCATGACAATTCCGTTTGATGAATGCTTTATATATCCATTCATGATGCATAGTTTGTCAAAACTCCCTGCATTCTGTCATTGCACTTGTTGCATTTAAAATTTTCATACATTGCATATAGTCAGGGGGAGTTTGGTTATCCCTGCATAATGTTCATGACATTCATGTTCAGGAAATATCTCTAGGAGAGTCATTGCATATGCATGCATGTAGAGCAGTGTATTGCATATCATCAAATTTGAAAAATCTAAAAAGAAATGACTCATTACATCTAGACATGGGGAGCATTTTAGACTCTTTAGTCTTTTTCTATCTGAACCCTTCTTGTCTAATCACACAAATCACTCTCCTACTCTTGTGTGTCAGTGATTGCTCTTTAATCAACTAAACTCTCAACTTTCTTGAAGCTGAAATCCACATCTGATACTCCCCAATTTACTGAAGGAGTGCCTCACTTGAATTCTTCCCTGTCACTATTGTCAATCTGGTTTGACTGAATTCCAGACTCTGTCATCAGTTTCTGAATTGCATTGCTCAAGTGCATATCACTTGTTGCATATTTGTAAACTCACTGCTATTGGCTTTCTGAAAATCTGTCTGATGCATATTGATCATATTTGCTACAAGTAAGTGTTTCAATTCTCACTTTCTATACATGCTTGTTAATGTCTCTACTATTGAATGCTATTGTAAAAATATTGTTTGAACTGATTTTGAAGAGACTTAAATCTGTGTACCTCAGTTATAAATCTAATATCTTAAAAGAAACTCTTATTATACAGGTTTAAGAATAACTGATTGATCTACGTTGGTGAAAGTCTAATGTATTCATGAATTTGAATTTGAAAGACTTGAAAGTATCTGAATCACAAGTTTTAATAAACTTTAACCAACTGTTTCATGTAATCTCTGGACAAAACCCTCTGAAATCTGAAAATTTGAAATCAAGGTTATTTTGGTTGAGATACATGTTAGTAGTATTGTTCTTAAACATTAAATCTGTCTGAAGTTGACTAAGAAGAAAATCAAAATTCAGAGCAACGACTTTGATCATTGAGAAACTGGGTCCTCCCTCAAAGAAATGGAGTAAACCTATGTCATGAAGTGCCACAGTTATCTCTGATATAAAAATAATTGAAAAGTCTGACAGAGCAATGGCATGGTTGTGTTGAGTAATTGGGGATCCCGGCATCTGATCAAGGTGTTTCTTCATGTAAAAAGACACTCCAATTGCTAACTCTGTTCTCATGTTCGAGAGGTAATGCGGTTATCACACTGAGTAACTGGGTCATTTCACTTGAGACGTGTTTTGCCTCATGTAAAAAGGTGTTAATCAACCAAGATTGCTCAAGAAAAATAAAGTGAAGTTCAAAAGTAAAATCTAAAAATGGATATCATAAAATTTCTGCTAATGAAGTCAACTTCAAATACTATTAAAGGTGTTTAATCTCAATACTACAATGTGTAACTCCTAAAGGAGTCATTGAGATTAATTGAGTAAGTTGGAAGAGGATTGAACTGGAATGCTATGAATAATTGGTTCACCTTTATTAAAACTCAGTTTCAGATATGAGTATTGTATATAATTATCAAATTTGGTATACATCATGCTTAAACCCATTTTGTCATACAATTTAATTCATAATCCCTTATGATAGGTGAGTCTATCCTTAATTGGACTTATAACAGTGGTACCTGGAATAAAATTTCGTCTGATCAGTTACATCGTTAACTGCTCCATCATCTTGCACATCTGTTTCCTGATCATTACTTGAAAATGCACACTCTTTCTACTGAACTGTTACTGAAAGATCCTGTGCTTTGTATGTTGCCTGGACATTCTTCCTCAATCTACTTCTTGTTGCTGTGACACACTCCTCACATATCCTCTTGAAACTTTTGCTTTATTCTGAGCAAGGAATGTTGAATAGATTTCATTTATTACTTCTTAACGGGGGAGGATTGATACTTGATTGTCTAACTGCCCCTCTGTTTGTTGATTGTATTCCTTTATTCAGGGGGAGTTTCATGTATGGTTGTTCTTCCTTTTTATCTAGGGAGAATATGTGGTGTCATATTACACTTTGGGGGAGAATAGCTAGCTCTAATGTGCTTTCATGTAGTTAAAGGGAGAGATGCTATATCAATCTTTTCATCCCTGCTTAATTTTTCTCTCAAACTATTTTCTTTTTGATGAAGTCAAAGGGGGAGAATAGTTTGGGTCTGTGTGAGTCATAGTGTTACCATCATCAAAAAGGGGGAGATTGTTGTGCCCCTGTGATTTTGATGATAGAAAACACTATGAGTCACCATGTGTCTGCATATGAATGATTGATTGAGCATCTTATTTGCATGTCATTCCATCGAACAGGTTGTGTGCATATTCATCTCATTGCATTGTCTGTCACTGCATTGGTGCAACTCTAGTTCCTGCATAACAAGTGTAGTTTGCATCGGTACATTAACTGTTGTTGCACGTCATATAGTCGATGCATGATCTGGTAAATAGACTGCACTGTTAGTTCTCCTGCATACATTGCATCGATTCAATATCTGCCATATGCACACACTGCATCGATGCATTCGTCAGTCGCTTTATTTCAAAGTCGATGCATGTTCATTATGCATACATAGTCAGTACATTCGGTTGTTTCATGCATATACAATGTGTGCATAGTCTTTGCTGTTATGTCCATGCGTCATTTAAGCAAGTCTATACATGATGCATTGATTCTTAAATGCTAGGTAGCAAGTATGTACATTGTCTTGTTTCAGGCACGCAAAGTCTGTACATCGTCTTGGCGCATGCACGCAAAGTCTGTACATTCTTTGACAGCATGCATGAGCACTTATCTTCGTTGTGCATACTTTGATAGATGCAAACTGCATTTCACACGTTCAACGTCTGTACATTCTTCAGTGGCATTTGTGTAATCTTTCAAAACAAAGTCTATACACTCTTTACCATGCATTCAAAGTCTATACATTCCATTGCTGGTATGAGTGTTCAAGTTCATGCATCATCACACCAGCAAGTCTATACATCATTGTCGAATGCACGCAAAGTCCATACACTCCTTGATGGCATGCCTGTGCATTCACCTTCATTGTGCATACTTTGTTACATGCATAATGCACTACACACTAGCAAGTCTATACATGCTTAGTTTAATCTCAAACCTACTCAATGCATCTTTTTCTTTTCCTTTAGATTGATTCGAACTGATATCAAGTTTTATCTGACAAGACTCATGTTCGAGAAGCTTAGTATGGACACGTGATCCAAGAATGAGGAAGTGCCAGGATCGTGACATGTGTAGTGCAGCAGGCTGAAATGCTACCACGTGTTCAAGGCGCTAGGGCGGGAATTCGTGGAGGACACACGCCCACCTATCTACTCCTGCTATAAAAAGAAGACTTCTCCATCTGGAGAAGATGCTCGTGCAGAGAGGATCAAAAGTTACATTAGAAGAGTAAAAGCAGACAGAAACTGCACGATCCAGAGAGAAGAAAAAAGAAGAAGAGCAGAGGAGGAGAGTGTTCGAAAGAGAAAGAGAGAAGAAGAGGAAGAAAGAAATAGAGAGAGAGCTTTTGAGAGTAGTGATCGAGAGAAGAAAAGAGTGAGCAGCAGAGAAGTATAGAGAAGCAGAAGAAGAGAAAGGAAGGAAGAGAGAGGTAGAGAGCTCTAGGGGAAGAGGAAAAGCTTCATCGGAAGATTTGTTTTCACTGGACTTTGGATCAGATCCAAGCCAGTCAGCTCCATGAGAGCCACATCTATGTTCCATCATTTACAACTTTCTGTCACTGTGATTTATCATCTTTTATTTTCTTTTGAACCTTTATTCAAGCTGTTAGTCAGCAGAGCATGCTCTGTTGCTCAGCGGTTGCAGAGGAGGATTCCTCTGATCGGCTAAGCTGTATTGCCCAGCGGAAGCAAGCTGTGATGCTCAGCTGATGTAGGCAAGCTGTGAGGCCCCGCTGTTAAGCTGTGTATCAGCGGAATCCACACTCTGGTTGGAGTGTGGGGTGGACGTAGGTCTGCGGACCGAACCACCTAAAAATCCTTCGTCTACTGTGGTTTGATTGTCATATCTGATTCCGCTAGATGAATGCTTAGGCTCGATCTGTCTTCATATGTCCATTTAGCTCATTGATTGCACGTCTACTGTTTGATTGAACACATCACAGTATTTAAGATTCGGTAGAACTGAATCTGTCTTTAGCTTCGCATCTCTGAGTGTTCTAATTTTTTAAATTAGGCAAAAAAATTGAAGGACAGATTCATTCACCCCCCTCTGAATCCATCGCACCAGTCCCAACATCTATCACTCACCCTATGTGCTCCTCTGGCAGCTCCCCTACTGAGATAGCAGCTCCTCTTAGCCCAAGGCTCTCCTGGAGTGTCGATCGTTCCAGCATGGACGACTGATGCCCAGGCCTCAGTAAGTCCAATCCTAGCAACTCCTGAGCCATCTCTCGATAATCCCCGTAAGTTCATCCCGTCACTAGCGCTCCATGGACCCACAGTCCGGTGATCCTCGCTATGTCTTCCAGCGTGGGGATCATGTGGCCCCACGGGAAGATGAAGGCTCGGCTAACTGGATCCCATCTCTCGTGCAAAGCATATAGTAGTGTTGTGTCGATCCTGGTAACCTCAATGCTAAGCAGCTCCCCAAAGCCCATGGCCGCTAGTCTGTCCCTCTGATAATCCGGTAGTGCCTGGTATACTGCTCAGACTTGTAGCCCGGAAATCTGAGTTCATCTCTTCCCCTGCACACATTTAGAATGTAAGTCCGTCATTGCATTTGCATTTCATATAAACAAAAATAACAAAAAAATCAAATAGGACAAAAAAGTCAAGAAATCAACATTCTGTCTCTGATGCTCTAGCGGCCATATCTTGGGCCGTCTGAGTCCTCTAGCGGCCATAGTATGAACCGTCTGAGGGTGTAGTGGTCACTGGAACGACTGCTACGTAACCCGCGAACGGGAATCGTCTTCTTTGTTTCCCCATGATTTGGAAATGGCCAAAATGGCCTACAAATTGTTTTAATGGGTCCCCAGACCCATTCCCTTGTCCATTCATAGACATGCATACATAAAATTTTTGGAAAAAATTAAAAATGGGGTTTTGGCGGCTCTCGGCCTACCTCCATCGACCGCTATCCGGTCGCCTTCGCAGGTGCCTCCCCGGCCGCCGTGGCTTCTTCCTCTTCCTCCATGGCCTCCCTGGGACCTTCCTCGGTCGTGGGGACTTCGTCTCCCTCCATTTGGGCCGATAGTCCTTCCTCTGGTGGATCCGCCACCGCCGCCGGCGGTGTCCTCTCATCCGCTATCCGTCGTTGGAGGCATTTTATCACCCTTTTCTTCACCATTATGGTGGTCGGAGGTGGGTTGGACGATGGTCGCCGATGGAATGGGGTAAGGCTTGGTCGCTCGGTTGGGTGTTTGGGTGTTTGTTTGATTGAATGAATGTTTGAATGGGGGGAAGAACGATCGGTTTGTTTGAACGCTCAAGAAATTTGGCGGTCTATCGTTAGACCGTTATAGTCGTTCTGGCGATCCTACCTTCGACCGTTTGTCATCAGAGCCTTCTCCTCGAAGGATGTGAACCGACGTAGTTTGGCGGTCCATTCTTAGGCCGTTAGAGATATTTTAGCGGCTCTATGTTAGACCGTTTGAGGGCTGAATGATATGATGAATTGCAAGGCTTTATCTATTATGTTTCGTGCTTCAAAAGTATATATCTGTTATGCTTCATGCTCATTTATGATCTATTTGTTGATGGCTAACCCTCTTATTGCAAAATCATGAACACCATCATACGCTATCACCGCTCACCAGACAGGTAAGTCAGGTAAGTATTTCGATCCCTAGTCCCTTAAATGCATTACTATATGGTACCTATGATATATTACCTCGAGAACCGACTGGTCATTCATGTGTTCCAGATTTGATGTTCCCCAATAACAAAAACGATGATGATCTAGGTGCACATGTTTAATCGTTGGATAGACCGTTAGGTTGGAAGAATTAGGGGACGATGGTTCTATCTTGCACGCCGTGGTTGCAGATAGTGTCTTGACCCTGATTTGTCCGGTCTAGTAATACTATTCTCGAGTATCATGATATTTTGTCCTTTCTTGGCATTTATTTTAATGATTTCTTTTATTTTAGCCCAGCATGCATCATGCGCATCTTTGAGCATTCACGAGCCCTCATCTATCTGAGTGTCTCATTAATGGTGGATAATTGTGTCCATGGTCTTGAGTAAGAAGAGTCATTCCACTCTGAGTTGGAAGGTTTCCTTCGGTTTGTTTACCCGGTTTGGTTAGCTGAAGATTCCTATCTAGAATTTAGTTACTCGTCCTTTCTTTCCGCTTGCTCCGACCGCCTATCAGCAGTGTGTTCTAGTGAGGAGGTTGGTCATGTTTTCCTTCCCTTTAGTTGTTAGTTACTCCAGGCATGCGTCATTCGGTTTGGCCATTCCTTGTGATTGGTTCAAAGTTTTCCAAAAGATTCCTATCGCTCGTTGGTTGAGGATGGGTGTCGGTTTACCTTAACGCCCACTTTTCAGTCCACTCCGTTGCATTTCCGCTTCACCTCCATGTTCCATGTCGCTTTCGCTTCACCTCCGCTTGTTCCCCTGCAAAGAGGACGTTAAGGAGGGGCATCTGTTGACACCCATTTTATGACCGATGAGTTGGGTCATCTCCTTATTTATCTTTATGATGCTCCGAGTTATACACCGTTTATTGAGCCATCTTGGTCAATTTTGAGGCTTATTTTTATGGGTCATTCTCCTTGATTGGATCTCGCTCCTTTGTTTTTCCGTGGGTTGAAGCTTAGTAGACCTTTCATTTATTTTGCTACGTCGCTTTCTCTGGCGGTCTATTATAGGGGCATTTGATGACGTTTGGCTGCCTATACTAAGGCCGTTTGCTGACGCCAGAGTCCAGAGCCAACGCCTTTCTTTTCAGTCTTATCCATTTGCTATCGATTAAGCTCTGGCGGTTTATCGTAAGGCCATTAGAGGCATTGTGGCAGTTTTACCTTAGATCGCTTCTTGGCTCCAGAGTCCTGATTGATGAAGTTCTTGCCCAGTGTCCTTATCTTCTGAGGTTGGTGGTCTATCCATGGACCGTTAATTCCAAATGGCGGTTTATCGTAGGACCGTTTCTGGTGACAGAGAGTCCTGATTTACTGATCTTCCACTGTTACGCCGTGGCCGAACTAGAGTTTTGATTTGATGATTTCTCTCTCGATAGTGATCCTTAGAAGCTTTCATTTGTTTCTATGGACTCTTGGAAATGTTATATTCAAGAGTTTGCTAAGTTTCATCCTACTTTTTCACTGGAATCTCTCCAACTCGAATCTAGAGTTTGAGAGTCTATAAATAGAACCCTTGAGTTCATGGGTTGAGGAGGAGATTTTTGGAGTTTACGTCGAGGTGCTGCTGCATTCTGGAGCGAGTACCCATCAAGGAGAAGTGATGTCTACGTCCATTAGCCTTCAAAGTCCAGGGATTATTAAGTTCCAAGGGTTCATTAGTGTTGTTTTCTCTTTAGTTTCCCCTTCTTCATAGCATTTACAAGTATCTTCCCTCTTCTTTTTCCACGTTCTTTGCATCTCAATCACGTTTTAAAACATCCTCCCATCTTTTTTCATGCCCCACAGGGGTTAAAAAACTAAACCCCCAAGTGCACCTTAGTTCATTTGCACTATAGCTACTACACTTGTCATAGGGCTAATTTGGGTTGTTTTTCTGTGCTTCTACATTCTTTTGCAGGTCTACAGGGTTCCTAGCATGAGGCCCAACTCTTCTGGCCGGCCAGGAGAGGTGGATATCCAAGTCCCAACTTACTGTTCCGTGCGCTCTGGCGGTTGTATTGAGGACCGTTTGAGGATCTGTGGCGGCTTATCGTAAGGCCATTTCTTGCTCTTTGGCGGCCTGATATTAGACCATTTCGGTTCACAGAGTTCTGGTTTTCATCTCCCGTGGGTGGGTGTTGCATCCTCCTCTTTCCAAGGTATTTAGCATAGCTTTGCTATTTTAATTACCTTGGTGGCGATCACACTTCTTAGTTGGGTATTGCTCATCATTGTCATCTTGCTTGCTCTTTTCTTTACTTCACTTGCTCCACACCTATGGTGTGTGTTTCTGTTTTACTCCCTTGCTCCACTTCCCGGCGTGTGTTTTCTTTTCTTTCACATGAACATTGATGACATGCCCATGCTCCTGGTTTGGTGATTGTTTGAGTTAGGTTATTGCTTGCTCACACATCTTCACACATATACCTCTCATACCATAATACTCACATTCACATCACCACCTCACAATCACACAAAGAAAAACATCAACATGCGTGTTAAACGACTTTTTAGTGCATAGCCTTTATGGTTATGAAAAGTGCATTCTTGTTACATTCTTATTCATGAAAGGCCATATTTACATTAATGCTATATTCTTGTTTGATCATATTCCCAATCTACATGAACTCTCATATCTCATCTTGATCATATCTTGTTATTTGTGTTACTTTGATTTTATCCGCATGTTTTACCATATTTCCTTTATCTTATTTCTTAGAGATAAAATAGTAATTACTTAAACATTACCTTCATGTTGATATGAAGATACCTACTGGGCAAGTGTGCTCATTCTCTACTACTTTTCCAATCTTTTCAGAATATTCTAGCAGGTCGGATTAAGATTATTCAAGTGATGGATCCGAGAGCGATTGATGATTCGAGAGAAGCCGTAGCTAGTCTAGTCAAGAGTCAATTATGTAATTTTCACTTTATTGAGTCTAGTTAGTCAAAGAATCTTTGTAAACTTTTCGTTATGATTCAATAAAAGTCAAGGTTTTTGGATTGTACTCTCCTGTGTTCACTTTTATGTGTGAATGATTAGCTAGCGCTCTGATTGTTATTATCACTTGAGACTTCTCTTGTCGGCTGTTCACGTTCCCAATTAAAACTGCTGCATAATCTCGGGGCGTGACAGTTAAAGTGGTATCAGAGCCTAGGCAAAAGTAAGTCCTAGGAAAATGTCATGTCATAGGCTAAGTCCAAGATTTAAGGACCCACACTTATGAACTAAGGAAAGGAATTTTCAAACCCATGTGAGATCGGATAGAGCTCGAGATGAGACAGTTAATTAGAAATTATCTCTAGGTCAATTCCCCTTCACTCTATAGGAATTAACAAATTGTTCCTCTTCTCAAGTACCCCCCCATCCTCATAATGGCTCACCGTGTCAATTGGGACAAGATGCAACAAACTATTGCCGGGCTTACCCAGGCCCTAGAAATGGTGGCCAAGCGGGCGCGAGGGCTGGCGCGGGTAACATGCACGGGAATTTCTGGAGTATGAACCCTCCAAGGTTCTCGGGATCCGCCAACCCCAATGAAGCAGAAAATTGGATTGTTGAGATAAACCGTATATTTGAGGTCATGCAATGCACTCACCAAGAGAAGGTCCATCTCGCCATATTCCAATTGAATAAAGACGCACGTACTTGGTGGAAGGCAGAACCTCAAAATGATCAACTTATCTGAGAGGAATTTCTTACACTCTTCCGTGCAAAGTATTTCTCCGAGCACGTCAAGGAGAGAAAAGCCGTGGAATTCGCTTCTCTTCGCCAAGGCATGATGTTCGTGGCGGAATACAAACTTCAATTCTCCCATCTGGCACCATATGCTCCTCATTTGGTTAGCACGGATCTCTTAAAGGCTAATCGATTCTTGGACGATTTAAGGCCCAGCTTTATTCAACAACTTGGGCCTCAAAATATCCGTACATATGCGGAGATGGTCCAACGGGCGCATTTATGTGAAAGGACCCTGGAGAAGGTAGAGAAGTTCCTGGGGAAAGAAGAAAAGTCGAGCCGAAAACATGATAGGCGAGAGGAAAAAGAAGAAAGTTGTAGCATCACAGAGGATGACGAACCCCATCACAACAAGAGGTTCCGCAATGGGAACGGTAATAGTAAAAGAAATAGTAATGGAAAAAGGAATGGCAATGGCAATGGCAATGGCAATGAAAAAATTAAAAGAGTTAAGGAAGAAGAAGAAAAGCAAGTCATGGCGGCTTGCTCATTTTGTGAGAAGTTCGGGCACACGGCCGAAGAATGTTGGAAGCGTCTCGGCGCTTGTCTCAAATGTGGAAGTCAGGAACATCGCTTGCCCACGTGTCCTCTCATAAAGGAACAATCTTCAAGGGATAATAATGGACGCAGGCGACGAGGCTGACTAAATGTCATCTTGGACAGGGAAGGTAAGGCGATTGAAGGTACCATCTTGACTTATTTAAATATTAGCATTGCTTTAATTATCAATCCGACTAATTAAAACACACTATCCATAAAAATCATGCATTGAATTTGGGGACCAAATTCTTTTTAAGTGAGGGAGGGTGTAACACCCCTAATTTTTCTAGAAATTATTGAAGAATTTTCTAAGATTAAATATAATTACTAAACACTTAAACAGGCTTAATGGACTATTAAGAAGAGTTAAGGGTTAATTAAATCCATTTAAAGTCCCTATATTAACCAAAAGGTTAAGCCCAACTCAAATAAGCCCAAAGACCCAATTCCAAGACCTTTAGGCCCAAGCCCACTTCTAGAGACGTAATTAGGGTAATTTATGGAATTAAATTGGATAAATAGGGGTCAAATAGTTGATAAATAAAAAAATCTGAAAATTTTGGAATAAGTGCTTGAACGCGGTCTATCGCACGACCGCTATATCATAATAGCTGTCTCCATTCGACCGCTACTATGCTCCGTGATCGCAAGTTGTGGAAGCGTGAAAAAATGGGATTTTCCCATCCCAATCTCTATAATTCGAAGCTACCTAGCATGAAAACCTATCTGGGACTCTTGGGGATCGATCCTACTCTAATTTAGGACTCCTAGATTGATATAATCCTTCAAACCCTAGCAAACCCAATAAATAGGACCCAGGTTCGACCTGCGCGAACCCTCATTTTGGCTCACATTGTTCGAAGGTAAGTCATGGGTATTTCATGTTGGTCCTTAAGACTTTATTGTTATACTTAGTTTTGTCTAACTCCCCTCAAAATATTGTGCTAGGAGGACACACCGTTGGAGAGTTAGAAGCCCTACAAGTTGCTAGTTCGCTGTAGTCCGCACAGGAACCAGTGTGGACGTCCAGTAGAGATCTAGAGATTGGAAGCCCTAATCGAGGTATTAGAAGTTCATCCTTTAGAAATTTTTGTTCCCCTTCGTATCTTCTATGTACCCTCAAAATTTCATGGATTTAGGTCAAGTGGTTAAGGAGAACGAGGGACCAGAATTTACCGGTTAAGCACAAGACATGCAGAAACTATGGTTGACTTCCAGTCAGAAATGTGAAGTCTAGAGATCGAATCAAAGGTAGATTATCTCATGAAAATACTAAAATAACATGTTAGGAACAAAAGCCCTCTGCTTTCATGTCGTTTCATGGTTTCTACTAGTTGTATTTCATGGTTTACTACGACTGCGTATTTAGGTTATTTCTGCATGCATAGTCTTGCACCTTCTAATTAAAGATAAGAACTTTGGCATGATCAATGTATTTCCATGCACCCTCTTCATTATAAACATGCTCTTACATGTTGTCCATTCATTTTCCATGCTTTTTGTGCATTTATTGCCCTAGGATAGGCCTTGCACTCGATAGCTATGTGCTATCTGATGCAGGATAGAAGGGATCTACCAAGGACCGCTAAACTCTAATAGCGGTTCCCAAATGACCGCTACTGTATAAAAGCGGTCCCAATAAGACCGCTACTATCAGAAACGGTCCTCATAAGACCACCTTTATATTTTAGTTTCCTACACTCTGTTAACTCCAAACCGATTGCAGATTGACCCTATTATATATATGTTAAGCCTAGTTAATGAGGCTCTATTCCTAGTTATGACTTTACCTCTATGAACTTGAATATATTATTCATACATTATTATAGATTTCATGTCCTTAATGAGTTTTAAACCTATTTTAAACTTATGTTACTTTCATGCCAATACTCATATAGTTTGTATTAAAGTTAATTCTACATGGTTCATGGACGTATCTTATTGATGTTTTGAGCACTATTTTTACACGACCCACTCTCACCTTGAGTCTTTCATAAGTACATAGTGCGTACTCCGGTGCGTGGCTATTATTTACACTTTGCACATATTAGGAACACGATTTTGGACTTGTGATCCTCTCTGTTGGATATTCCTTCCACCAGACTGGGTGATCTTGTTTCAAGGCCTCCGTAAGTCTCCGCGAGCCTGGGATTCTAACTAAGACGCCGAGCTGGTTGTACCCTCAAAGCCCAATTGTCTAGAAAGCACTTATCGGCATTTTTCTGTGTCTGGGTAGTCGCGGCCATGAGGCGATTGCTACTATCAATTAGCAGTCATCCTGTGACCGCGTTAGTCCAGATTTCACCCCTGCGTCGACTCTTCTTTCCTCATGCATCGACTCTGTCATACAAACGGTCCTGGAATGACCGCCTCTTCATAGAAATGGTCCTAGCATGACCGCCTCTCAAATAAACGGCCCCGATATGATCGTTTTATGTCTAAGTATTGATTAACTGAAGGTTTGACCCGAGGGTTGATTTTCTTAAGTTCCTAGATGATCTATTGATTGTCTAGAACCTAACACCTTTTTCAATAAGTTAATAATGAATTATGAAAGTTAAGGAATACGCTGTTATGTTGCCGAATTTCTTCCGTAGCATGACCTTGTCATTAAATCATCCTTGATCTCATGATTTCGAGTTGGAACATTCTTGCCTTGACATTGTTATCATGAACTTATTGTTGAATTATACATTACTGGACGAACTTTATTGATATTTCTCGTGGAAGTAGCTTGATTTATAACGTGAAGATGCAGATCGGGCACTGATTGTTTCCAAGGGCTCCATGCTAGCCCCCTCGATTGATTCTCGGAAACGTGCTGAAAATCATGGGGTACGATGATACTGTCGTCGCATTGTGCTGTGAGTACTTTTTTTTATAGACGAGTGAAAAACACGAGACAATCTAGTGAAATTACATTCTTGCCTGTTAAGTGACTTTCTAGTGCATAGCCTTTATGGTTATGATAAGTGCATTCTCGTTACATTCTTGTTCGTGAAAGGCCATATTTACATTCATGATATATTCTTGTTTGATTATATTCCCAATCTTCATGAACTCTCATATCTCATTTTGATCATATCTTGTTACTTTTGTTACTTTGGTTTTATCCGCATGTTTTACCGTATTTCCTTTATCTTAATTCCTAGAGCTAAAATGTTAATTACTTAAACATTGCCTTGATGTTGATACAAAGATACCTACTGGGCAAGTGTGCTTATTCCCTACTACTTTTTCAATCTTTTTAAGACATTCTAGCAGGTCAGATTCAGATTATTCAAGTGATGGATCCGAGAGTGATTGATGGTTCGAGAGAAGCCGTAACTAATCTAGTCAAGAGTCAATTATGTAATTTTCACTTTATTGAGTGTAGTTAGTTAAAGAGTCTTTGTAAACTTTTCGTTATGATTCAATAAAAGTCAAGGTTTTTGGATTATACTCTCTTGTGTTCACTTTTATGTGTGAATGATTAGCGCTCTAATTGTTATTATCACTTGAGGCTTCTCTTGCCAGCTGTTCACGTTCCCGATTAGTTCCGCTGCATAATCTCGGGGCAGGACAATTGTAGATGACTTCGCAAGGTTTGGTTGGATTTTCTTCTTAGCACATAAAAGTGATGCCTTCCTTGAATTTCAGAATTTCTTTAAAAGCATTAAACAAGAGGGTAAACATAAAATTTTCACCATTCTATCCGATCATGGGGGAGAATTTGAAAACTCCTTGTTTACTAAATTTTGTGAAAAATAAGGATTGATTCATAAGTTTTCTTCTCCAGGACTTTAGACCAAAATGGGATTATTGAAAGAAGGAACATAAGTATTGTGGAGATGGCTAGAATGATGCTGGTTGAAAGCCAACTTCCATGAAAGTTTTGGTCAGAGCTAGCCAGCACTGCCTGTTATATCATAAATAGAGTAATGGTAAGACCTGTTCACAAGAAAACCCCCTATGAGATGTTGAAAGGTAAGAAGCCCAACTTGGCCTACTTTAAAATTTTTAGCTCAAAATGTTTCATTCATAATAATGATAAAAAGGACTTAGACAAATTTGAGGCCAAGAGTAGTCCAGGTATATTCCTTGGGTATTCTGAACAGTCTAGAGCATATAGGGTGCTTAATATCAATGATCAAATAGTAGAAGAGTCACCTCACATAATTTTTGATGAATTCACTAAGCACACTGACAAATATGGTAATGTCAGGAAAGAGAATGATAGTTGGGAATTTCTGGAAACCAAAGAGAATGCAGAACCACCTGAAAAATTGGAAGAACAGAAACCAGAACAAGGTCGGTCAACCAATTCAGTACCTAGGTCGACCGAACAAGGTGAGTCATCAAACAATGTCAAATTTTTGAAAGACCATCCTGTCCAAAATATCATTGGTAATCTGCATAATCCTCCTAGAACCACATCCTTTTTTAAGGAAATAAACAATCAAGATTTAGTTGCATTGGTATCATAAATTGAACCCAAAACTATAGATGAGGCCTTAAAGGATGAATCTTGGATAAATGCAGTGCATGAAGAATTGGGTCAATTTGAAAGAAACCAAGTTTGGACCTTGGTTCCAAGACTTAATAATTGTTCTATCATAGGAACAAGGTGGGTATTCAGAAATAAAATAAACGAAGATAGAATAATTTCTAGAAATAAAGTAAGGTTTGTAGCTAAGAGTTACAATCAAGAACTAGGGGTAGTCTTTGATGAATCCTATGCACCAGTTGTTAGGATGGAAGCAATCAGGATTTTATTAGCTTTTACCTGCTCATTCAGTTTTTAACTTCAACAAATGGATGTAAAAAGTGCTTTCCTAAATGGAATTATAAAAGAAGAAGTTTATGTTGAGCAGCCCCCTGGTTTTGAATCTTCTAAGCTACCTAACCATATTTTAAGTTGAATAAGGCACTATATGGGCTAAAACAAGCTCCACGAGCTTGGTATGACAGGTTGACCGCTTTCTTGCTTGGCAAGGGCTACCCCAGAGGTAAGGTAGATCAAACTCTATTCACCAAAACCTATAATGGTCAATTTATCATGGTTCAGGTATATGTTGATAATATTATTTTTGGTTCAACAAACTGTGAACTATGTGAGGAATTTGCCAATTTGATGACTAAAGAATTTGAAATGACCTTAGTTGGTCAATTACAAAACTTTCTTGGATTGCAGGTCAAGCAGATGAAAGAAGGATGCTTCATCAATCAAACCAAATATACATTGGAGATATTGAAAAAGTTTGGCATGGAGAAGGTAAAGCACATTTCTACACCCATGAGTACAAATGCGTCCCTAGATGCAGATGAGAAAGGTAAATCAGTTGATCCAAGAACTTATCGAGGTATGATCGAATCCTTGCTTTATCTCACTGCTTCTAGGCCAGACATACAATTTAGTGTATGTTTATGTGCTAGATTTCAAGCCAGTCCTAAAGAATCTCACCTAACTGCCTTGAAAAGAATTTTAAGATATCTTGCTGGCACACACCACTTAGGACTGTGGTATCAATCATGTAAACTAAATTTAATTTCATATACAGATGCAGATTATGCTAGATGTAAATTGGATTGGAAAAGTACTAGTGGATATTGTCAATTTTTAGGTGGGTGTTTAGTTTCTTGGGCTTCAAAGAAACAACATTTTGTTGCACTTTCCACTACAGAGGCTGAATACGTTGCTGCAGGGAGCTGTGGAACTCAAGTTCTATGGATAAAACACCAGCTCCAAGAATACAATGTAGATCTTGGTTGCACACCTATATTATGTGATAACACTAGTGCAATTAATCTTTCTAAAAATCCAATCCAAGATCAAAACACATTGAAATAAGACATCATTTTTTAAGAGATGAAGTATCCAAGGAAAACTTTGAACTGCATCATGTTGATACTTTGAATCAAATTGCTGACATTTTTACAAAGCCATTGAATCATGAAAAATTCTCTACCTTGAGAAGTGAACTTGGGCTCTGCAAACTTTCATGAGTTTCAGTCATTAAATTCCAGTGCATATTTCTTGTGTGTGATTTAGTTTTCTAGTGCACCGAGTAAGGGGGAGTCTTCTTGTCTACTTGTCTGCTTGTTAGTGTCAAGCTCTTCCACTCTCTACTACTTATGCTAAAGCTATCAATTTGGTATATAAGATGGTGATTTGTGGAAGGTTGGATTAGGTCCAACTAAAAACTATCACCATGCGCGAGATGATCTTCGGATCAAGTTCTCCGCCTCGTACCAAAAATAGTCAATCATGCAGTTAGGGGTAGATGATGCTTTTAGTATTTTTTTCTAACCTTCCTCGGGCTCATAATTTATTTTAGATAGGGGGAGTCAAGTTGATTCAATTGTTGCCTTGTGATGATGAGTCTTGAGTCAGTCAATAAACGCTTTCAGTCTGTCAGCAGAGACTGGTATCTACATTTTTTTCTATCTATCAGTCTTTTCTATAAACCAAAATTGATACCTGTGCGTTTCTCCTTGTCTGACATTCCATCATTTCTTGGCCTAATCTTCATAGCCACAGGTTCATAACTCACTTTAGATTGGGAGAGTGAGTATAGTTTGTCTAATATTGAGATAAGTTTACTGCATATTTGCTACAAACTCATCATGAGTGTCTCCTGCATCTAGTCAGAGGTTATTCTAAGTTGACAGAAATGTTTCTGACATCAACTTTCCTTGCAAATATCTTTGCACACTTTCAAACATTTGTCGATTTGATACCTTATATCCACTCTGATATTCTTTAATCACTTGACATTCATTTCTGAACAGCTACAATTTATCTCTGCATACTTATTCTCATCCATCATAATTCTGATTCTTTGAATAATGAGCTTGAATTCAGGGGGAGACCTTTATTTGGTCATAAGCTGCATGTTTCATAGAAAACTGAAATAAGAATCTTCTTTCATAAAGCTCTGTGAATGCCCTGGATAATTTGAAGGTTTAGGGTTAATAATTTTTAGAGTACATTGCTAAAAGACTTGGAAATAACTATATATAGCTTTAATAAAACTAAATCAGCCTTGGAAAATTTCTGTCCTAAAACCCTTCTCTAGACCTGACAACTTAGAGTATAGAGGCAACTTTGGGGATATACTTTAATCTAAGTATTGTTATTAAACATTGGAATTCATCTGAAAATCTCCGAGGGCAGTGTATAATAGAGCAATGACAATGGTGCACTGAGAAACCATGTCCCCTTACCTATGAAGTAAAGTGGACTGTGCCATTGTCACGCCCCGGGCGCGGAAGATACCCAGAGATGCGTGACGAGTTTATATCATTCATGTCAATCAGAGTATTAGTGTATTCGACACCAAATCAGAGATGCGGGAGAATAAAGATAACCCAATCCTTTATTTCCTTTATAAAAATATGTCTATTACAAACCCTTGCAACCAAATAAAAAGAAAAGTACAAAGTTGACTCAAGAAAATATAGAAAAGACAGGACTAGTTGACGCTTGAGAAGCTCTAATCTCTTTCACTCTTGACCTTCCCCATCCGATTGAGTCTCGTCGTCGGACTTACCTGAAAAGTAGGGAAACACTGAGTGAGCGAACGCTCAGTAGGAAATTCTATCTCAAGAACTAGCAATGGGTTTAAGTAATTACATTTTTCACATGTAAATGCACTATGGCTATGCATGCTTGCGTAAAACGACAAGATAGAGAGTATAACAAGAGATAATGAAGTGAACTATTCATGAACTTTCAAGAACTTGTATCAAATATATGTCAAGATATTTATCATGTCATGTGGGAATTGGCTATTTCACGCAAGTACTTTGCCCGTGTCGGGCCACGCTAGTAAAGTCACGCAAGTCAAGTCATGCACACAAGTAAGAGAGAGATTGTGGAATGCCAATTAGATCAAGAGAAAATAGTACTTCGGTGTAATGCTAGACACCGTGATCATTACAACTCCCATGGGCACTAGTACTTTTGGGTGCTCCTCCCAGGACCAGATCGGGCCCTTATATGCACAGCATTAAAGATAGATCTAGACATCCACTTTATTGTATAGCCAATATGGAGTTTCAAGGAAAAAGCTTGTGGAAATTTAAGATAGAGTACAGTTCAAAATTGAACTCGATATAATCACAAATATTGATAAAACTGGGTGGAATTGGTTCCCTAACTTGGGTACCATGACAAGTAAGTGCCCACAAGTAGATGGTCACTCTTTTAATATAGAATTGAGGTCCACAAGAATATCATAATAATGTTTGATATAGAATTGGGGTCCACAAGAACATCACAATAATGGCATGTTTTCCCCGTTCATTAAGATAATTCTCATATCATACACATAGCATAACATGAGGGCCGGTATACCATGTTTCTATAGAGTGACATGGCAAAGTAGTGTGATAGGTTTTTATGGTACAACCCGCTCAATCGGCCTTGAGGGAATCCAAGGCTCGAGGAGTCTTATGGAGGTCTCTATGACTAACTTGCTAGTCCAAAGGAACGGAATGTCCAATGGAGAGCTTGTATGTCACTGAGAATTGAGGGTAATGCGATAAACCATCGTGAAACATGGGACTATATTCACGTAATGGAAATATAGTGCCAGATAATATAATTATATATATATATATATATATCAAAACCCTCGGTTAACAGAAAACAATTCAAAATAGTAACACAGGAAAATAGCGACTTAATCTAAGTCATTACTTATCAAATTAATGCCTTCTATAGGGCCGTTTATTTATGATTTAACGACTACAGTAGCAGGCGTCCATTAGATTTATAATATTTTGCAAAATTGCCAATTCCTGGAATTTTCATGCAAACGCGCCTCATAGAGGGGCGTTAATTTTAAAGTCACGCCCTGGTGCAGGGCGTCCGTTATGTAAGAGACGACCTATCCCAGGTCGTTAATTCCTTAACATCCGAAATAGGATTCATGAACAGTATAAATTTCCAGATAATAAAATTTTCAGGAAAAGGATCACACGGTCAGGAAGAGAAAATAGCAGGATTCAACAAGTATGATCATGCATTAGATTAGATACATGGTTTACTTGATATAGAATTTTAAACATGGGTATTTAATAATTAAGTGAAGTTGACGACTCCTAGGCAGGGCATCAAAACAAGAATTAGCGCCCTAGTCTGGGTCGCTTCCTTTAAAATTAGCGCCCTATGGAGGGTCGCTACTTACACTACTTTCCAAAAAACTATGAAAACGTAGAGAATCTATATGCATGAATTGACAAATGACTTTATCATAATTACTATGTTGATTTGGGCTACAATTCTTGAGAAAACCTACCTGACTGATCTGGGTGAAGACACGGTTAGGATTTGTGAAGAGAAAATGATACTCTGTTTGCAACAGAGTCTTCTGATCACCGGAAGAAGAAGAAGATGATGAAGAACTCCACGTCCTTCAACTATATGAGAGTTCCTTCTCGATGCAGGCAACCTACAGGAGAATAAGATGAAGAAGCATTAGTTTTCTTCATAATACTCAACTGAAGGCAGAGGAAGAAGAACACCTGTTCTTCACGCACGGCAGCAGCAGAGCTTTCCTTCAACCAAATTGCTTATTAGGGTTCGACAGGAAGGGTTATTTATAGGGTTTTTACGATCCTAATGGAGTTAGTATCATATTGGAAGTAATATTTCCCTAATAGAGTTCTTACCCTATTCAAACTTCCACGTAGTTATCCAGAAACTTGTTCTGGATAGTCTCCTGGTTCGAACGAAACTCGAACGGAATTAACGCCTTGCCATAGGGCGTTAGTTTAAATTGACGCCTTTGTTAAAGTCATTTCTTATGTAAAATGCGTCCATGTGGAGGGCGTCACGTTTACTTGCCCTTTTTTATTATTTTGGCCGTTTAAGAATTGACGACATCTTATGTGGTCGTCCTTTCTGGAATTCGCGCCTTGTATAAGGGCGTTTCTTTTTGAATTAGCGCCTTGAGTCAAGGCGTTATTTACATTTTGGTTTATTATTTACTTCTTTAGGCTCTTATCATTTATTCCTTAACTCTTTTAATCTTATTTTGATCAATTGGGGTTTTTATTTCCTTTCATTTTTACCAGGGTTGCTACACCCTCCCCCGCTTAAAAGAATTTGGTCCCCAAATTCAATCGCAAATATATATATATGTGTGGAGAGTGTAGAGTACATACCTCTTAAAATAATTCTGGAAATCGTTTCCTCATGGATTCCTCAGTCTCCCAGGTGGCTTCGTGTTCAGAACTTTTACTCCATTGCACCTTTAGCATGGGGATAACTTTATTCCTTAATGTTCGTACCTCGCAATCAAGGATCTTCATGGGCTTTTGTTCATAAGTAAGATCCCTTTGAATCACCAGGTCTCCATGATCAATGATATGTGACGGATCATGCACATATTTCTTTAACATTGATATGTGGAATACATTATGAACTTCGAACAATTGAGGAGGTAAAGCGACGCGATAAGCAACCTCGCCAACCCTTTCTAGTATTTCAAAAGGTCCGATAAATCTTGGCGTAAGCTTGCCCTTAACACCAAATCTCCTTATTCCACGTCCAGGTGATATCTTGAGAAAGACGTGATCTCCTACTTAGAATTCGAGATCTCTTCTTCTTGTATGAGCATAAGCCTTTTGTCTAGACTGAGCTACTTGCAGTCTTTCTCTAATCAACTGTATCTTCTCGGTGGTATCCCTTACCATATCTAGACCTAATAGTTGTTTCTCTCCAACTTCATCCCAGCATAAGGGTGATCGGTAGCTCCTTCCGTATAAGGCTTCAAAAGGTGCCATTTGTATACTTGCCTGGTAGCTATTATTGTATGCAAATTCAACCAGAGGCAAGTGGTCATGCTAGCTTCCACCAAAATCAATGATGCAAGCCCTGAGCATATCTTCAACCAC
This sequence comes from Amorphophallus konjac, assembly GCA_022559845.1. NCBI lineage: Eukaryota > Viridiplantae > Streptophyta > Magnoliopsida > Alismatales > Araceae > Amorphophallus > Amorphophallus konjac. The sequence goes on from CM040127.1 coordinate 268,940,933, forward strand.
CTGATTAGTTCTCTCGGTCTGACCATCCGTTTGAGGATGAAAAGCTGTACTAAAGTTAAGTCTCGTTCCCAACGAATGTTGTAGTCCTTTCCAAAAATGCGAAGTAAAACGGGGATCTCTGTCAGACACAATCGAGACAGGAATACCATGTAATCTGACTATCTCCTTGTTGTATAATGCAGCCAGAAAATCAACTGACCATCGACTCTTGATTGGCAAGAAGTGCGCTGATTTGGTCAATCGATCAATGATAACCCATATTCCATCATATCCTTCTTTTGATTTAGTTAGACCCATGATGAAATCAATACCAATATCCTCCCACTTCCATTTGGGAATATCTAGAGGATGTAGCTTTCCGGCAGGCTTCTGGTGTTCAGCCTTAACTTGTTGGCAGGTGAGACAGCGAGACACAAAGTCCGCGACTTCTCTCTTCATGTTGGGCCACCAAAAATTCCTTTTCACATCTTGGTACATTTTGGTAGATCCTGGATGAATTGTGTACCTTGATCTGTGAGCTTCATCTAAGATCTTCTTCTTTAATTCTGGAAAATCCGGTATACAAGTTCTATTTTGGAATAACAACCTTCCATCTGAAGCTAGTTGGAACACAGATTGTCCTTCTAGTTTGCCCTTGATTTCCACTAATACCGGGTCACTACCTTGAAGTCCTTGTATTTCGGATAGCAAGTCTGGCAGTATGCTCATATGGGATAAGGTGACACACCTACTGTCCTTGTCCATGCTTATATTAAGTCTAGTGAATTGTTCTAGCAACTTCCACTCCTGAATCATACAATTAGCTAATAATGCTCTCGGCTTGCGACTAAGGGCATCAGCTACAGGATTACCCTTTCCAGGATGATATTGTATAGTAAAGTTGAAGTCCTTAAGATATTCGAGCCAACGTCTTTACCTCATATTCAATTCCTTCTGAGAGAAGAGATACTTAAGACTTTTATGGTCAGAGTATACAAGAAACTGCACTCCATACAGATAATGTCTCCATATCTTCAGTGCAAATACTACCGCAGCCAATTCCAAATCAGGAACTGGGTAGTTCTCCTCGTGCTTCTTCAATTGGCGAGAAGAGTAGGCTATAACCTTCCCGTGTTGCATTAAAACACATCTGAGGCCAATGCCAGATGCATCGGTGTATACCTCGAACTTTTCTCCTTCAATTGGTAGAGCTAAGACTGGGGCAGTAGTTAAGTGATCCTTGAGAGCTTGGAAGCTTCGTTCACAATCCTCGCTCCATTCATAGCGTATCTCCTTGCAAGTTAGCCTAGTGAGTGGTACGGCTATCTTGGAGAAATCCTTGATGAATCGCCGATAGTAGCCCGCAAGACCCAAGAAACTACGGACCTCGCTAGCATTGGTCGGTCTTTCCCAATTCCTTATAGCTTCAACCGTTGATGGATCTACGGATAAACCGTCTTTTGATATAACATGTCCCAAGAAAGCTACTTCTCCTAACCAAAATTCACATTTGCTGAGCTTTGCGTATAGCTGATTTGTCCTCAATATCTGTAATGCAATCCTTAAATGTTCCTCATGCTCTCCCTTGGTCTTGGAGTAAATCAATATATCATCAATGAAAACCACCACGAATTGATCTAGATAAGGTCTGAATATACTATTCATCAACTGCATAAAAGTAGCAGGGGCATTTGTTAGTCCAAAAGGCATAACAACAAACTCATAATGGCCATACCTGCTTCTGAATGCGGTCTTATGACTGTCATCATCCTTGATCCTTAGTTGGTGATAACCTGACCTGAGATCAATCTTTGAAAAATACTTGGATCCAGATATTTGATCAAATAACTCATCGATTCTCGATAGTGGATACTTGTTCTTGATAGTGAGATGATTCAACTGTCGATAGTCGATGCATAACCTCATGGATCCATCTTTCTTCTTTACAAATAGCACAGGTGCTCCCCACGGGGAAGTACTTGGTCTAATAAATCCCTTCTTGAGAAGTTCCATCAATTGCTCCTTCAGCTCCTTGAGTTCGACAAGGGACATCCTATATGGTGTCTTAGAAACTGGTCCAGCACCAGGTACCAAATCGATGGTGAAGGCCACTTCTCTTTGTGGGGGTAATCCAGGCAAATCTTCCGGAAACACATCCGAAATTCTAGCACAACAGGGATGTCTTCTAGTTTAGTCTCCTTAGTCTCCTTAATGGTGACAAATGCAAGGAAAGATACACATCCTTTCCTTATTAGCTTGCTAGCTCGGAGAGCCGAAATAAGAGGTGACTTGCTCCGACTCTTAGGGCTAGAATAGGCTAGTTCTGGAAAGTCCTTGAAAGTAACTTTGCTGTTACGGCAATCCACAGTTGCCTGATACCTAGATAACCAATCTGCTCCCAATATGACATCATATTCCTTTAGGTCTAAACATATGAGGTTGATAGGAAGATTTCTTCCTTTTACTAAGACTTCACAGTTTTGGTAATGGTGCATAATATCGGTTTCGATTCCGAGAGGAGTAGATAAAAATATTTACATCCATTCCGGTTCCATAGGTAGTGGGTTAGCAAACTTCTTGGAAATAAAAGAATGTGATGCACCCGTATCAAATAAGACATGTGCAGACTTGGAACAAACTTTCAGTGTACCTTCTACTAGTCCGCCTTCGTCTTCTTAAGTCTCCTTAATTGCGTGGAGACGAGCATTCTTTGTTACCGGGCGCTTTCCGTCACCAGCTTGATCATTGAGTAGGGGACAGTCGGGAATCCGATGATCACGGCTCCCACAACAGAGACACGCTCCAAGTTTCCTCCAACATTCTTCGGCCTGGTGCCCGGCCTTATCACAGTGCTTACATACCACCTTAGCAGGTGTAGTGGTGATGGAGAAAGGTTTGGTCTTCTTGAACTTTTGCTCCTGGGAGGGAATGCCTCCATTACTTGGTCTCTTCTTGAAATTAGGTTTGAAGGTGCCGGAGCTAGTAACATTCTCCTTCTTGTCTTTCCCACGGATCCTATCAGATAGTTCCGTGGCATCTTCTAGTAATTGGGCTCGTCGAACCATCTCCGAATAGACTTGTATGTCCATCGGTGCCAGCTGTGTGATATATTGGGGCCTGAGCCCATTAAGGAATCTTCGAGCTTTCATCTTCTCAGTACTAACTAAGTGTTTAGCGTACCGAGACAGCCTAGAGAACTGCGCTTCATATTCAGCCACCGACAAAGATCGTTGCTTAAGTGCGGCGAATTCAGCGGCTTTCTTCTCTTGAACTCGATCTGAGAAATATTTATTGTTGAAATGTTCAACAAACTCCTCCCAAGTAACTTGTCCTTGATCTAATGTGGCTTCTACCGACTCCCACCAGCATCGGGCGTCTCTTTCTAATTGAAATGTGGCTAACAGGACCTTCTCTTGGTCCGAACATTGCATGACTCTAAAAACACGTTCCGTCTCTCGGATCTAGTGTTCGGCATCATCTGGATCAGTGGACCCCATGAACTTAGGAGGGTTCATGTTCTTGAAGCTTTGGTGGAGATTTCCTGCTCCACGATGTGCACCTCCTTGTGCCACTTGTTGAAGTGTCTGGGTCATGCCTTGAAGAGTGCGCTGCATGTTGCGCCATTGAGCACGTTCGGCAGCCGTGGTCCTACAATTACAATAGCTATTTTAGTATGTGATTGCGTTAAAAGGCTTTTAATTCTATGTTGACTTTAACCCTTGGTTCTACCCAATCTCAATGGTTAGAGGTTCAGACTTATCCTTGGACTTGGGTTTCCTATGAATTGAATACCCTAGGCTCTGATACCACAAAACCTGTCACGCCCCGAGCGCGGAAGATACCCAGAGATGCGTGACGAGTTTATATCATTCATGTCAATCAGAGTATTAGTGTATTCGACACCAAATCAGAGATGCGGAGAATAAAGATAACCCAATCCTTTATTTCCTTTATAAAAATATGTCTATTACAAACCCTTGCAACCTAATAAAAAGAAAAGTACAAAGTTGACTCAAGAAAATATAGAAAAGACAGGACTAGTTGACGCTTGAGAAGCTCTAATCTCTTTCACTCTTGACCTTCCCCGTCCGATTGAGTCTCGTCATCGGACTTACCTGAAAAGTAGGGAAACACTGAGTGAGCGAACGCTCAGTAGGAAATTCTATCTCAAGAACTAGCAATGGGTTTAAGTAATTACATTTTTCACATGTAAATGCACTATGGCTATGCATGCTTGCGTAAAACGACAAGATAGAGAGTATAACAAGAGATAATGAAGTGAACTATTCATGAACTTTCAAGAACTTGTATCAAATATATGTCAAGATATTTATCATGTCATGTGGGAATTGGCTATTTCACGTAAGTACTTTGCCCGTGTCGGGCCAGGCTAGTAAAGTCACGCAAGTCAAGTCACGCACACAAGTAAGAGAGAGATTGTGGAATGCCAATTAGATCAAGAGAAAATAGTACTTCGGTGTAATGCTAGACACCGTGATCATTACAACTCCCATGGGCACTAGTACTTTTGGGTGCTCCTCCCAGGACCAGATCGGGCCCTTATATGCACAGCATTAAAGATAGATCTAGACATCCACTTTATTGTATAGCCAATATGGAGTTTCAAGGAAAAAGACTTGTGGAAATTTAAGATAGAGTACAGTTCAAAATTGAACTCGATATAATCACAAATATCGATAAAACTGGGTGGAATTGGTTCCCTAACTTGGGTACCATGACAAGTATGTGCCCACAAGTAGATGGTCACTCTTTTAATATAGAATTGAGGTCCACAAGAACATCATAATAATGTTTGATATGAATTGGGGTCCACAAGAACATCACAATAATGGCATGTTTTCCCCGTTCATTAAGATAATTCTCATATCATACACATAGCATAACATGAGGGCCGGTATACCATGTTTCAATAGAGTGACATGGCAAAGTAGTGTGATAGGTTTTTATGGTACAACCCGCTCAATCGGCCTTGAGGGAATCTAAGGCTCGAGGAGTCTTATGGAGGTCTCTATGACTAACTTGCTAGTCCAAAGGAACGGAATGTCCAATGGAGAGCTTGTATGTCACTGAGAATTGAGGGTAATGCGATAAACCATCGTGAAACATGGGACTATATTCACGTAATGGAAATATAGTGCCAGATAATATAATTATATATATATATATATATCAAAACCCTCTGTTAACAGAAAATAATTCAAAATAGTAACATAGGAAAATAGCGACTTAATCTAAGTCATTACTTATCAAATTAACGCCTTCTATAGGGGCGTTTATTTATGATTTAACGACTACAGTAGCAGGCATCCATTAGATTTATAATATTTTGCAAAATTGCCAATTCCTGGAATTTTCATGCAAACGCGCCTCACAGAGGGGCGTTAATTTTAAAGTCACGCCCTGGTGCAGGGCGTCAGTTATGTAAGAGACGACCTATCCCAGGTCGTTAATTCCTTAACATCCGAAATAGGATTCATGAACAGTATACATTTCCAGATAATAAAATTTTCAGGAAAAGGATCACACGGTCAGGAAGAGAAAAATAGCAGGATTCAACAAGTATGATCATGCATTAGATTAGATACATGGTTTACTTGATATAGAATTTTAAACATGGGTATTTAATAATTAAGTGAAGTTGACGACTCCTAGGCAGGGCGTCAAAACAAGAATTAGCGCCCTAGTCTGGGTCGCTTCCTTTAAAATTAGCGCCCTATGGAGGGTCGCTACTTACACTACTTTCCAAAAAACTATGAAAAACGTAGAGAATCTATATGCATGAATTGACAGATGACTTTATCATAATTACTATGTTGATTTGGGCTACAATTCTTGAGAAAACCTACCTGACTGATCTGGGTGAAGACACGGTTAGGATTTGTGAAGAGAAAATGATACTCTGTTTGCAACAGAGTCTTCTGATCACCGAAAGAAGATGAAGATGATGAAGAACTCCACGTCCTTCAACTATATGAGAGTTCCTTCTCGATGCAGGCAAGCTACAGGAGAATAAGATGAAGAAGCATTAGTTTTCTTCATAATACTCAACTGAAGGCAGAGGAAGAAGAACACCTGTTCTTCACGCACGGCAGCAGCAGAGCTTTCCTTCAACCAAATAGCTTATTAGGGTTCGACAGGAAGGGTTATTTATAGGGTTTTTACGATCCTAATGGAGTTAGTATCATATTGGAAGTAATATTTCCCTAATAGAGTTCTTACCCTATTCAATCTTCCACGTAGTTATCCAGAAACTTGCTCTGGATAGTCTCCTGGGTCGAACGAAACTCGAACGGAATTAACGCCTTGCCATAGGGCGTTAGTTTAAATTGACGCCTTTGTTAAAGTCATTTCTTATGTAAAACGCGTCCATGTGGAGGGCGTCACGTTTACTTGCCCTTTTTATTATTTTGGCCGTTTAAGAATTGACGACATGTGTTGTTGTCGTCCTTTCTGGAATTCGCGCCTTGTATAAGGGCATTTCTTTTTGAATTAGCGCCTTGAGTCAAGGCGTTATTTACATTTTGGTTTATTATTTACTTCTTTAGGCTCTTATCATTTATTCATTAAATCTTTTAATCTTATTTTGATCAATTGGGTTTTTATTTCCTTTATTTTTACCAGGGTTGCTACACCCTCCCCCACTTAAAAGAATTTGGTCCCCAAATTCAATCGCAAATATATATATATGTGTGGAGAGTGTAGAGTACATACCTTTTAGAATAATTCTGGAAATCGTTTCCTCATGGACTCCTCAGTCTCCCATGTGGCTTCGTGTTCTGAACATTTACTCCATTGCACCTTTAGCATGGGGATAACTTTATTCCTTAATGTTCGTACCTCGCGATCAAGGATCTTCATGGGCTTTTGTTCATAAGTAAGATCCCTTTGAATCACCAGGTCTCCATGATCAATGATATGTGACGGATCATGCACATATTTCTTTAACATTGATATGTGGAATACATTATGAACTTCGGACAATTGAGGAGGTAAAGCGACGCGATAAGCAACCTCGCCAACCCTTTCTAGTATTTCAAAAGGTCCGATAAACCTTGGTGTAAGCTTGCCCTTAACACCAAATCTCTTTATTCCACGTCCAGGTGATATCTTGAGAAAGACGTGATCTCCGACTTGAATTCGAGATCTCTTCTTCTTGTATCAGCATAAGCCTTTTGTCTAGACTGAGCTACTTGCAGTCTTTCTCTAATCAACTATATCTTCTCGGTGGTATCCCTTACCATATCTGGACCTAATAGTTGTTTCTCTCCAACTTCGTCCCAGCATAAGGGTGATCGGCAACTCCTTCCGTATAAGGCTTCGAAAGGTGCCATTTGTATACTTGCCTGGTAGCTATTATTGTATGCAAATTCAACCAGAGGCAAGTGGTCATGCTAGCTTCCACCAAAATCAATGATGCAAGCCCTGAGCATATCTTCAACCACCTGATTAGTTCTCTCGGTCTGACCATCCGTTTGAGGATGAAAAGCTGTACTAAAGTTAAGTCTCGTTCCCAACGAATGTTGTAGTCCTTTCCAAAAATGCGAAGTAAAACGGGGATCTCTGTCAGACACAATCGAGACAGGAATACCATGTAATCTGACTATCTCCTTGTTGTATAATGCAGCCAGAACATCAACTGACCATCGACTCTTGATAGGTAAGAAGTGCGCTGATTTGGTCAATCGATCAATGATAACCCATATTCCATCATATCCTTCTTTTGATTTAGTTAGACCCATGATGAAATCCATACCAATATCCTCCCACTTCCATTTGGGAATATCCAGAGGATGTAGCTTTCCGGCAGGCTTCTGGTGTTCAGCCTTAACTTGTTGGCAGGTGAGACAGCGAGACACAAAGTCCGCGACTTCTCTCTTCATATTAGGCCACCAGAAGGTCCTTTTAAATCTTGGTACATCTTAGTAGATCCTGGATGAATTGTGTACCTTGATCTGTGAGCTTCATCTAAGATCTTCTTCTTTAATTCTGGACAATCCGGTATACAAGTTCTATTTTGGAATAACAACCTTCCATCTGAAGCTAGTTGGAACACAGATTGTCCTTCTAGTTTGCCCTTGATTTCCACTAATACCGGGTCACTACCTTGAAGTCCTTGTATTTCGGATAGCAAGTCTGGCTGTATGCTCATATGGGATAAGGTGACACACCTACTGTCCTTGTCCATGCTTATATTAAGTCTAGTGAATTGTTCTAGCAACTTCCACTCCTGAATCATACAATTGGCTAATAATGCTCTCGGCTTTCGACTAAGGGCATCAGCTACAGGATTACCCTTTCCAGGATGATATTGTATAGTAAAGTCGAAGTCCTTAAGATATTCTAGCCAACGTCTTTGCCTCATATTCAATTCCTTCTGAGAGAAGAGATACTTAAGACTTTTATGGTCAGAGTATACAAGAAACTGCACTCCATACAGATAATGTCTCCATATCTTAGTGCAAATACTACCGCAGCCAATTCCAAATCATGAACTGGGTAGTTCTCCTCGTGCTTCTTCAATTGGCGAGAAGAGTAGGCTATAACCTTCCCTTGTTGCATTAAAACACATCCGAGGCCAATGCCAGATGCATCGGTGTATACCTCGAACTTTTCTCCTTCAATTGGTAGAGCTAAGACTGGGGCAGTAGTCAAGTGATCCTTGAGAGCTTGGAAGCTTCGTTCACAATCCTCGCTCCATTCATAGCGTATCTCCTTGCGAGTTAGCCTAGTGAGTGGTACGGCTATCTTGGAGAAATCCTTGATGAATCGCCGATAGTAGCCCGCAAGACCCAAGAAACTACGGACCTCGCTAGCATTGGTCGGTCTTTCCCAATTCCTTACAGCTTCAACCTTTGATGGATCTACGGATAAACCGTCTTTTGATATAACATGCCCCAAGAAAGCTACTTCTCCTAACCAAAATTCACATTTGCTGAGCTTTGCATATAGCTGATTTGTCCTCAATATCTGTAATGCAATCCTTAAATGTTCCTCATGCTCTCCCTTGGTCTTGGAGTAAATCAATATATCATCAATGAAAACCACCACGAATTGATCTAGATAAGGTCTGAATATACTATTCATCAACTGCATAAAAGCAGCAGGGCATTTGTTAGTCCAAAAGGCATAACAACAAACTCATAATGGCCATACCTGCTTCTGAATGCGGTCTTATGAATGTCATCATCCTTGATCCTTAGTTGGTGATAACCTGACCTGAGATCAATCTTTGAAAAATACTTGGATCCAGATATTTGATCAAATAACTCATCGATTCTCGGCAGTGGATACTTGTTCTTGATAGTGAGATGATTCAACTGTCGATAGTCGATGCATAACCTCATGGATCCATCTTTCTTCTTTACAAATAGCACAGGTGCTCCCCACGGGGAAGTGCTTGGTCTAATAAATCCCTTCTTGAGAAGTTCCATCAATTGCTCCTTCGGCTCCTTGAGTTCGGCAGGGGACATCCTATATGGTGCCTTAGAAACTGGTCCAGCACCAGGGACCAAATCGATGGTGAAGGCCACTTCTCTTTGTGGCGGTAATCCAGGCAAATCTTCCGGAAACACGTCCGGAAATTCTTGCACAACAGGGATGTCTTCTAGTTTAGTCTCCTTAGTCTCCTTAATGGTGACAAATGCAAGGAAAGATACACATCCTTTCCTTATTAGCTTGCTAGCTCGGAGAGCCGAAATAAGAGGTGACTTGCTCCGACTCTTAGGGCTAGAATAGACTAGTTCTGGAAAGTCCTTGAAAGTAACTTTGCTGTTACGGCAATCCACAGTTGCCTGATACCTAGATAACCAATCTGCTCCCAATATGACATCATATTCCTTTAGGTCTAAACATATGAGGTTGATAGGAAGATTTCTTCCTTTTACTAAGACTTCACAGTTTTGATAATGGTGCGTAATATCGGTTTCGTTTCCGAGAGGAGTAGATAAAAATATTTTCATCCATTCCGGTTCCATAGGCAGTGGGTCAGCAAACTTCTTGGAAATAAAAGAATGTGATGCACCCGTATCAAATAAGACATGTGCAGACTTGGAACAAACTTTCAGTGTACCTTCTACTAGTCCGCCTTCGTCTTCTTCGGTCTCCTTAATTGCGTGGAGACGAGCATTCTTTGTTACCGGGCGCTTTCCGTCACCGGCTTGATCATTGAGTAGGGGACAGTCGGGAATCCGATGATCACGGCTCCCACAACGGAGACACGCTCCAAGTTTCCTCCAACATTCTTCGGCCTTGTGCCCGGCCTTATCACAGTGCTTACATACCACCTTAGCAGGTGTAGTGGTGATGGAGAAAGGTTTGGTCTTCTTGAACTTTTGCTCCTGGGAGGGAATGCCTCCATTACTTGGCCTCTTCTTGAAATTAGGTTTGAAGGTGCCGGAGCTAGTAACATTCTCCTTCTTGTCTTTCCCACGGATCCTATCAGATAGTTCCGTGGCATCTTCTAGTAATTGGGCTCGTCGAACCATCTCCGAATAGACTTGTATGTCCATCGGTGCCAGTTGTGTGATATATTGGGGCCTGAGCCCATTAAGGAATCTTCGAGCTTTCATCTTCTCAGTACTAACTAAGTGTTTAGCGTACCGAGACAGCCTAGAGAACTGCGCTTCATATTCAGCCACCGACAAAGATCGTTGCTTAAGTGCGGCGAATTCAGCGGCTTTCTTCTCTTGAACTCGATCTGAGAAATATTTATTGTTGAAATGTTCAACAAACTCCTCCCAAGTAACTTGTCCTTGATCTAATGTGGCTTCTACCGACTCCCACCAGCATCGGGCGTCTCTTTCTAATTGAAATGTGGCTAACAGGACCTTCTCTTGGTCCGAACATTGCATGACTCTAAAAACACGTTCCGTCTCTCGGATCCAGTGTTCGGCATCATCTGGATCAGTGGACCCCATGAACTTAGGAGGGTTCATGTTCTTGAAGCTTTGGTGGAGATTTCCTGCTCCACGATGTGCACCTCCTTGTGCCACTTGTTGAAGTGCCTGGGTCATGCCTTGAAGAGTGCATTGCATGTTGCGCCATTGAGCACGTTCGGCAGCCATGGTCCTACAATTACAATAGCTATTTTAGAATGTGATTGCTTTAAAAGGCTTTTAAATCTATGTTGACTTTAACCCTTGGTTCTACCCAATCTCACTGGTTAGAGGTTCAGACTTATCCTTGGACTTGAGTTTCCTAGGAATTGAATACCCTAGGCTCTGATACCACAAAACTTGTCACGCCCCGAGCGCGGAAGATACCCAGAGATGTGTGACGAGTTTATATCATTCATGTCAATCAGAGTATTAGTGTATTCGACACCAAATCAGAGATGCGCGAGAATAAAGATAACCCAATCCTTTATTTCCTTTATAAAAATATGTCTATTACAAACCCTTGCAATACTAGCTAATAAAAGAAAAGTACAAAATTGACTCGAGAAAATATAGAAAAGACAGGACTAGTTGACGCTTGAGAAGCTCTAATCTCTTTCACTCTTGACCTTCCCCTTCTGATTGAGTCTCGTCGTCGGACTTACCTGAAAAGTAGGGAAACACTGAGTGAGCGAACGCTCAGTAGGAAATTATATCTCAAGAACTAGCAATGGGTTTAAGTAATTACATTTTCACATGTAAATGCACTATGGCTATGCATGCTTGCGTAAAACGACAAGATAGAGAGTATAACAAGAGATAATGAAGTGAACTATTCATGAACTTTCAAGAACTTGTATCAAATATATGTCAAGATATTTATCATGTCATGTGGGAATTGGCTATTTCACGCAAGTACTTTGCCCGTGTCGGGCCACGCTAGTAAAGTCACGCAAGTCAAGTCACGCACACAAGTAAGAGAGAGATTGTGGAATGCCAATTAGATCAAGAGAAAATAGTACTTCGGTGTATTGCTAGACACCGTGATCATTACAACTCCCATGGGCACTAGTACTTTTGGGTGCTCCTCCCAGGACCAGATCGGGCCCTTATATGCACAGCATTAAAGATAGATCTAGACATCCACTTTATTGTATAGCCAATATGGAGTTTCATGGAAAAAGCTTGTGGAAATTTAAGATAGAGTACAGTTCAAAATTGAACTCGATATAATCACAAATATCGATAAAACTGGGTGGAATTGGTTCCCTAACTTGGGTACCATGACAAGTAAGTGCCCACAAGTAGATGGTCACTCTTTTAATATAGAATTGAGGTCCACAATAACATCATAATAATGTTTGATATAGAATTGGGGTCCACAAGAACATCACAATAATGGCATGCTTTCCCCGTTCATTAAGATAATTCTCATATCATACACATAGCATAACATGAGGGCCGGTATACCATGTTTCTATAGAGTGACATGGCAAAGTAGTGTGATAGGTTTTTATGGTACAACCCGCTCAATCGGCCTTGAGGGAATCTAAGGCTCGAGGAGTCTTATGGAGGTCTCTATGACTAACTTGCTAGTCCAAAGGAACGGAATGTCCAATGGAGAGCTTGTATGTCACTGAGAATTGAGGGGTAATGCGATAAACCATCGTGAAACATGGGACTATATTCACGGACTGGAATATAGTGCCAGATATATATATATATATATATATATATATATATATATATATATCAAAACCCTCGGTTAACAGAAAACAATTCAAAATAGTAACACAGGAAAATAGCGACTTAATCTAAGTCATTACTTATCAAATTAACGCCTTCTATAGGGGCGTTTATTTATGATTTAACGACTACAGTAGCAGGCGTCCATTAGATTTATAATATTTTGCAAAATTACCAATTCCTGGAATTTTCATGCAAACGCGCCTCACAGAGGGGCGTTAATTTTAAAGTCACGCCCTGGTGCAGGGCGTCAGTTATGTAAGAGACGACCTATCCCAGGTCATTAATTCCTTAACATCCGAAATAGGATTCATGAACAGTATAAATTTCCAGATAATAAAATTTTCAGGAAAATGATCACACGGTCAAGAAGAGAAAAATAGCAGGATTCAACAAGTATGATCATGCATTAGATTAGATACATGGTTTACTTGATATAGAATTTTAAACATGGGTATTTAGTAATTAAGTGAAGTTGACGACTCCTAGGCAGGGCGTCAAAACAAGAATTAGCGCCCTAGTCTGGGTCGCTTCCTTTAAAAATAGCGCCCTAAGGAGGGTCGCTACTTACAGTTTTTTTTCCAGAAACTACGAAAAATGCAGAGAATCTATATGCATGAATTTACAGATGACTTTATCATAATTACTATGTTGGTTTGGGCCATAATTCTTGAGAAAACCTACCTGATGAATGTTCTGGTGAAGGAACGTGAAGAAGAATGATACTCTGTTCTAAACAGAGTTCTTCCGAAGCTTATGAAAACAGCTTCCTTCTTGGAGGAAGAGATCGTCTTGATGAAGAACCTCCCGTCCTTCAACTAGGCAGAAGAGTTACTACTTACGGCAGACTTCCTGCAGCAAAGACGATGAAGAACATCAATATTCTTCATGATTATGACCGAAGGCAGGGAAGAAGAACATTACCTGTTCTTTACGTATGCAGCAGCAGAGTTTTCCTTCGACCAACAGCTTATTAGGGCCCGACAGGAAGGGTTATTTATAGGGTTTTTACGATCCTAATGGAGTTAGTATCGTATTGGAAGTAATATTTCCCTAATAGAGTTCTTACCCTATTCAAACTTCCACGTAGTTATCCAGAAACTTGCTCTGGATAGTCTCCTGGTTCGAACGAAACTCGAACGGAATTAACGCCTTACCATAGGGTGTTAGTTTAAATTGACGCCTTTGTTAAAGTCATTTCTTATGTAAAACGCGTCCATGTGGAGGGCGTCACGTTTACTTGCCCTTTTTTATTATTTTGGCCGTTTAAGAATTGACGACATCTTATGTGGTCGTCCTTTCTGGAATTCGTGCCTTGTATAAGGGCGTTTCTTTTTGAATTAGCGCCTTGAGTCAAGGCGTTATTTACATTTTGGCTTATTATTTACTTCTTTAGGCTCTTATCATTTATTCCTTAACTCTTTTAATCTTATTTTGATCAATTGGGGTTTTTATTTCCTTTTATTTTTACCTGGGTTGCTACAGCCATGAAGTGCCAAAGTTAACACTGCTTAAAATTTTTGAAGAATACAAAAGGCAGAGCAATGGCATGAGAACATTGAGAAACATTGGTCACTTATCAATGAAATGAGATGAACAATGTCATGAAGTGAAATGCTACCTCTGTTCAAAATGAAACAGGATAGTCAGTCACACTGAGTAACTGGGGATACTGGCGTCTAAACAACGTGTATCCGGATGATCAAATATGTGTGCTAGACTTAAACACTCTTAAAAAATTGAAAGGAAAAAGTAAAATCAGAAAAATGTAGCAAAAACGACCTGCAATGATAAATTCAGAAATCTTATACAACGTTTAATCTCCATACTAGTTGGAGTAATTCTTAAGGCAACCATTGGAAATATAAGTAAGGAAGAGAGAAGTCAGATATGGCACTGATTTGAAAAGACTGGCTTAGGTTGATTATGTCTGTGTAAAGTAATTCTTCTTAAATCTTTTTGTGATAAACTCTAGGCTTATTAGCCTTAAACCAGTTTTGAAAGTTCTGAGAGAGTGTTTCATAAGCAACTTTATGGCAGAAGACTCTGACAATCAGTCTTTTGATTTTATGGGCATGGAACTGATAAGATCCACCTTATGAGTTTGACGCTTAGATATTATACTCAAGCAAAATTTTCCTCTCAACTGACATATATGTTGATTGTTTCATCCTATGTTCCAAACTGAATGCACCTGCAACCAGTTTCCATCAGCCAGGTTCATGTCTAATCTCCTCGTCTTTTGATGATGTCAAAAGGGGAGAAGTATGTTGAGTCTTAAGTCTGAAGTTAGAAGTGTATTGTGTCTATGATGTGTCTACCTTCTGCATTGTGTCTGTCTCTGATTGAGTGCAGAAATGTGAATATTTTCAATTATCTCACTATGAATAAAATGCATAATGACTCATAGTTGTCATCATCAAAAAGGGGGAGAATATGGTGTTTCATGTTTTGATGATGTCTGTTCAACTATAAGTCATTAGCAAGCCAACTTGAGAAATACATGAAACAAATCTCTTATATAATTGGCTAAATGTGAAGAAATAATCTTAGTGATCTTTTCTTGGCAAAATGTGAAGAATATGACTAAATGCTTAGTGTTTATTTCAAGTAGATCACTTTAACTGGTCCTAGTACTTTCCCAAGTTATGTGGTGAAAAGGATGATAAAGCAGGCAGCAAAGCTTACTGATAGAGACAATATCCGTTGACTGACTTTCAATTCAGTCGACAGATATTTCAAAGTTTAGTCGACCGAAGCAGCTTCAGGTCGACAGATTTATGCTTGCAATAGCAGGCTAGCCAGCTATCAAAGTAAAAATGAAGTGCTGAAGTATGTGAGGGTTGAGGCAAGACCCAAGGTCATGAAAGGAGAAGCTCCCTCAGTAAACTAGCAACACAAGTAACAGCATGAAGCAGTCTAGGAAAATTTTGTCGACAGATGTTCAATTCAGTCGATAGATTTTTATTTAAGCCAACAGACTGCGTTTGTAAAACATCTATTCGATAAAATGCTACAAAGCATTAGTCTGCTGATTCTCTAAACAAGCCAGCAACCAAGGCAAATAAAGCAGTAATAGCAGTATCAAGTCAACAACTCAGCATCCAAGCAGCACCTACAAGTAAGCCATCAAAGGCACATTCAGCAACAACAGCAGCAGAAGTAGCATAAACCATTGGCATCAACTATAGTGTCCAGCAGTAAATGCATAAAGCTAGTAATGCACAGCTGAAGCCTTGCCAGGATAAGTCAGCAGACCCTGCAAGTGCAAGTCAGCTGATTTTGGGAAAAATCAGTCGACTGACTTTAACTTGGCCGTACTAGCACGTACAACTTAAGTGAGTCACGTGGCTGTGATCTCCAATCATGGGCACATGATCCAAGACACGTGTCTTGGGTTTTGGAATGATCCCAGGAAAGAATATTCTTTCTTGACTCGTGGACCAATGGGATAATAAATTGAATATGGATATTATCCAGAATTTTGTCCAAGCTCTGCTCTATATATATTCACCCAAATTGCTGGAGAACCAAAGTGTGGCTGCCATCGAAGAGAAGAAAGTCTTTAGTGAAAAATCTGTAGAGAGCCACCTTGAAGTCAGAAAGAAGAGAAAGAGAAAGAAGAAGAGAGAGAGACCTTAGCGTTGTTAGAGAAATCTGAAGGAGCCGTTTCAAGATTTCACAAAGGCTCTTGAATTGTTTCAGAGCTACATTGCAATTGTTAATCTTCATTTTCATTTTTCTTTGGTTGATTATTATTTTTCCTTTTACTTCTTCTTATTCTGTGTTTTTGATCGTGCTTTATTGCACGATTCAGGGTTGTGAGTAGCAGGGTCCTGTTCACGGTTTGCTCTGGTTGTCCAGAGTGTTGAGGAGTGATCCATGTTTGCTGTTGTGAGCAGCGGGTGTGATCGTGCAGGATCACACGATCAGGGTTGTGCACAGCTAGGTGTTGTACATAGTTGCACTCTGGTTGTTCAGAGTGTGGGAGGAGTGTGTTCCTCCAGTCTAAGCTGTGTTAACAGCATTTGTAGCAGATTGTCTCCACGATTTTTACTTGTGCAAGGGAAGCCTCACCCTGATCAGGTGAGGGGTGGACGTAGGTTGCTGGGTAGCAATCGAACCACCTTAAAATTTTCTGAGTATTGTGGTTTGCAATCCTTTTCTTCTACCTCCATTCTCTAAGTCTTCCCTGCAGTTTGTTCGTCTAGTCTCATTTTCACATGCTCAAACTCGCCAATCAAGTGTTTGTGGATAGTGTTGTTCTAATACAATTGCTTACTTAGATCCTTAGGTGTTTATTTCAACAATCTATCAAGTGTTGAAGTCCCGCGATCAATGACACCCAAGAGGGGGGTGAATCGGGTGATTATCTTTTTTACAAAACTTTTACCCGATTTAAACAGATATGATGAAATAGTAATTTAGAATTTAGATCCGATACACACCATGTTAGATCTTTCATAATCTATCACACACAATAGTTCTTCGGTACTAAGTAGAGGTATGAATCCGAAGATTCTGCTCACGCAAGGTGTTATCGTCCTGACAGGACTATACTTGTCAGTTCAAACCCACCTTTCAATATACCAAAGATCTATTATAGAAACAATCGATTTTGCTAGATCTGAATGATAAAACGCAGAAGAAGTAATATGCACGTACGATTACACAGAATGGGGGGTAGAAGAAATGGATCGAACCACACAAGAGACGGCGCTTTTTAGGTGGTTCGGATGCAACGCCTGTAATCTATGTCCACCCCTCTTGATCCGTGAGGAGTCACACACTATCTTGTAGAGATTACAAAATCAAACCACACACACACACTCGTATGGAGTTTAGAACTCCTACGATGGTGCAGAGGCACCGACACACTATCACGGATCTGAATAGATCAACACAGACACTTGATGTTCATAGATTAAGGAAAGATACACACTTGAAGCTTAAAAAAAATTGAGGAAGAAAAGAAATGAAAAGCTCATATCTAGGTTCCCCCTGAATCAAAGATGCAGATTTTGGACTGAGGCTTCTCCACTTGATCTCCACTTTGTTGGCTTCAAAATGATCTTCTAATGCTTGAATCTTGATGTAGGATGGCTGGACGGAGTACTGTTCACGCAGTGCTTCTGGTTCTTGCAACAACTTACCTTCTTCTCTTGATGGCCTCCCTTGGATCCTCTTGGTTGATTAGTCTTTCTTGACCCATCACATGTTTTTATATAGCCTAAGGTGGTCATGGGAGATGCCAAGACAACCTCCCACATTTTTTGGCAGATTTGGAGGCTCATGGACTGAAAAGTCCAAAAGAAAGGCTTGCCCACGTTCTAGAATTCCCAAAGTCAACATTTGTGGCTGAGCAGGGGTCGGTCGACCGAAATTTGTCGGTTGGTCGACCAAACTCAAAGAAATTCTAGACCTTTGGTTGCTAGGAAAATCGGTCGATCGAAATTGGCCCGTCGGTCGATCAAACTCTGTAAAACCTGTAAATTGAAGGCTTCTGGGAAATTTGGTCGACCGACCAAGCTTCATTGGTTGACCGAAATCTGGAATCACTGCAAAACCAATCTTATTAGCCCAATAAGCATGTCCATATGAGAAAGCCTTGCATTGAGCATCTTGTAGCATTTGTTTGAGGTTCATTTATGTCATTGCATGCATTTTTTTAAACTTAGATTTTATAGCAATGAAACATCACGTAAAATGAGCTTAGTCGCCTTCTTATGTTTGCTCTTAAGCAAGCATACATAGCACGAGACCGTTAACAAGTCCGTGGTTTTGTTATCTTCAAAATCACCTGGAAAAACTCAACAATCTCCCCCTTTTTGATGATGACAAAACTCTACTTTATTAAGTATAGGGCGTGTCGTTGAAACCAATTTGAATCTAAATTCAACTCATTACATCCTTGCAAGCTTCCATTTGGTTCGTGTACGAGGCGGAGTTTACACTCACGCATAGTGAAGGATTTCAGACACTCTGACTTATCTTTCATCCAACACCATTTGATATATAGAACAATTGGAGGGTTGGTAATCAAAGAAATCCGTAAGGCAATTTCAATCCATTTATTCAAGCCAATACGAATCCATTCATACATGTTTGATAAATCCATATGAAAAGAAATGAAATGGAAGAACCAATATATGTCCAATAACCAAGTGCATTTCATTCATTAATCCACGAAGTTTACATTGACTTTTGACTTCCAGTGACACTGACACAAATGCATACATGGACTAGACACT
Source organism: Amorphophallus konjac (assembly GCA_022559845.1). Taxonomy (NCBI): domain Eukaryota; kingdom Viridiplantae; phylum Streptophyta; class Magnoliopsida; order Alismatales; family Araceae; genus Amorphophallus; species Amorphophallus konjac. The sequence continues at coordinate 268,959,804 of CM040127.1, forward strand.
GACTCATACAAATTCACATGCCATACACTCATGCAAACACTTAACACGCATGCATACATAGTACTGTAACAAATACAGTAACAAATACTTCTCCCCCTTTGGTATCATCAAAAAGAGAGGAGTACAAGAGGAAGTGGAGCAAACGTAAACTACAAGACTCAAAGACTTTCACTGAGAGGATGGAGAAGAAGGTCCTTAGCCGTCAGCATTAGAGGATTCCTCATCACTAAGGCGGCGCCTTACATCGGCAAGAATATGATCATGGGCCTGGAGACGGTGTGGGATATCAGCAAGGCTGGTCTCATGGGCCTAGAGACGGTGCTGGATATCGGCAAGGCTGGTTTCATGGGCCCGACCACGGTGCTGAATGTCCACGAGAGTACAGTTCATTGTGCGAAAAGCATGACGGGAGTCTTGGTGGCTGGTGGTGAGGTTGACCATGTGATTTGATATGTTATCCAAGACTTGTGGAAAAGAATCTATCCGGCCAGACATGGTGTCAAGAATAGTCCCAAAGTTTTCAATCAAAGTCCCAAAGTTGGAGATTTGCGCCCCACGTTGTGTGCCCTAGTTTTGATGATAACAAACCACGAATCATTATTGGAAGTTTTAGCTTGAAAGCCTTGTTGTTTGTCTAACTTAATTGTTGAAAAGTTCTTTAGATAGGTTCAAGTCTAGAATTATCAAAGTGTCAACCTCACAAGTTCAGAGTGTCGACACTACAGAATAAATGAAGAAAATTCATGGTTCTGGTTGGGTTCTGATATTCTCAGAGTGTCGACACTACCAACTGACAGTGTCGACACCACAGTTCAATTATGTCAGGCGACCGTCTCTGTCTAGCATTCATACCTTGACACCGATAGGGTCAAGTGTAAACACGGTAGTTCAAAATGCTTGCACTCGTGGTACCTGTGTCGACCTGTAGGTTCAAGAGTGTCAACACCATGGTGAAGAACACTACCTTTCCTCAAGTAATCAACAGGAAGTGTCGACACTTCAGCTGAAGAGTGTCGACACCATCAATGACGCACAGAACAGATCTGAATTCGATAGTAACCAATTTCCATGATCTGCAATCATTCGTTGGGATCTGTTTGCACACGAAAGATACTTCTGGAAGGTCGCTTTGTCAGTAGGAATCATTGGGTGATAGTGGCATCTTCCAAAGTGGCCCCCACTATTGATATTATTCCTTATCTTCTCATGCTCCTTGTTTGCATGGGAGAAAAAGACAAGTAGGAGGTACGTAGAAGAAAAAGAAACTGAGAGGGATGTTCGCATGAGAGAAGAGATCCCATAGGAGAAGCTTGAAGAAGAAGTTTTCGTATCCTCATCCTCTCAAGAAGCCGAAGAACGGATTGCAAGGAGATAGAGCAAGAGGGAGATCTAAGAATCCGGTCATCCCTTCCTTCAAGCAAGAAGGCACCGCGACATATTTCTCCTACGTTTCTAAAGCCAAGACAACAGAGAAGACCCCGTCTCAAGACATCTCCGTTGTTGCCAAAGACATCTCCTGCAGGTCCTGGTGTTCGTGCTGAAGAGAGCACAAAGCTAGAAGCCTGCCTCGCCGCATCATCTAGTTCAATAGACAAGGCATTTCTCATCCGCTGTCATCGATACATATTGTCTGTCTGTTGGTTTTTTCATTTTGTTTTTTTTGTTAAACTCAGACAACCACTTTGTTACCTACGTGTGTGTAGGAAGGCAGACTGAGTGAAGCTCAGTTCTGTGGGTTTGAGCTGTGTATGCCCGCAGGCTGTTAGTCAGCCAGTTGGAGAGTGTTTTCTCTCCTGTTGAAGGTGTGAATCAGCAGTTGGTGCTTGTGCACTAGTGAAGCCTCACTCAGTTGAGTGAGGGGTGGACATAGGTCTCTAAATAGAGACCGAACCACCTTAAAAATATATGTCTCCTGTGGTTTGTGTGATTGCTTGCTTTTACACTAGATGCTTGTTTAGGCACGTTGTCTCATTGTTGTACTCGCATTTAGCTTCACAGGGTTACTTAATCTTCCTCCATAGCTGCATAGTTTTTATCTTTAGTTCATTTGCGAAAGAAAGGGGCTGATCTATTCACCCCTCCCCTCTAGATCCGCCTATCCCATCCTATCACGTGGTATCAGAGCTGGTCTCTCTGTATGTGGTCTAACGACCTTGAGTGAAACGGTGATATGGCGGCTAAGGGTCACATGTCCGAAGGGCATTCCATTAATAGACCACCCTTTTTCACTGGGTCAAATTATCCTTACTAGAAAAATCGTATGCAGGTATTTATCCGGGCCCATGATTATGAAATATGGCGAGTGGTGATCAAAGGTCCTTATGAGCTGTCGGAAGATGAAGATACTTGGACCAAAGAGCAAATCAGAAGATCTACATTGAACTGGAGTGCCAAGCATATAATGCAGTGCTCCCTTCATCCTGTGGAATTTTCAAGAGTATCGACGTGTGCCACGGCCAAGGAGATGTGGGACAGTCTTGTGGTAATCTATGAAGGAACATCCCATGTACGTGAAACCAAGGCAAATATGTTAATTTCAGAATATGAGAAATTTAGAATGAAGTCTGACGAATCAATATCAGATATGTATGCTCGGTTAACAATGCTTACTAACAACCTGACAAAATTAGGAAAAAGTTACTCCAAGCAGGAGATTGTAAGGAAGATTGTCATATCATTGACCCCTACGTGGCAGACCAAGGCTACAGTAGTTGAAGAGTCCAAAAATTTGGCAACTACCAAAGTGGAAGAGCTCATAGGGTCTCTGATGACCTATGAGATGAACTTGAAGAACAAGGAAGCAGAGGTAAGTAAGTAAAAGCCTCTAGCTCTAAAGGCTGGACCAAGCAACCAGGATACCTTTGATGAAGGTGAGTCCTCAAGTAGCAACAAAGATGAGGATGAAGTGGCAATGCTTACTCAAAAGTTTAGAAGATTCCTAAGAAAGGAAGGTAAAGGCTTCACAAAAAGGAAGCCTCAGGTAAAGAAGGGTTTCAGATCAAAACCTGAGAATTTTAAGAAAACTGATAAGCTTGTGTGTTACTCATGCAAGAAACCCAGACACATCAAGTCTGAATGTCCAGAAGGAGCAAAGAAAACAATGCCAAAATGGAAGGGCAAAAAGAACAAGGCCATGGTCTGCACGTGGAGTGAAGAGGAGGAGGAAGAAGAAGAAACTTGCTCCACATATGAAGAAAATGAAGACATGTGCTTGATGGCCAAAGGAGATGAGGAAAGTGAGGTAAATTCTCCATTTGAATAGTTCTCAACTAACGATTGGGAAGAAGCCTACTTTGAACTCATGGATAAATATGAATTATACAAGAAAGAAAATAAGGCTTTAAAAAGGAAAATTAACACTTCTGTGCATGATCATGTGTCAAGCGAGAAAAATGATTCCCTAGAATCCAATTCCAAGATCTAAGAAAAGTGATTAAAAATTTAGAAGAGGGAAGAAATGAAATGAAAGATTTGGAAGCCGAGAATGAGAGCTTAAGAAATGAAGTTGTTGAATTAAAATTAAAAATGCAAAGCTACGTTAGTGACAATAAACTGTGCAATGAGAAACATGATGCAGTCAAACAAGTGAACACTCAACTTCTTGAAAATATTGAAAAACTTCAAAAGGACCTGGAAGATAAACAAAAGTCTCTAGAAAAATTTGTGGACGGAAGTGAGAACCTTAATGCTTTGCTGGGAACTAAAATGAACTTCAACAAGGAAGGGTCGAGATATAATCCCACCAAGAAAAAGCAAATTGGAATGAAAACCATAACGTTTGTTTCATCTTCTGATGCATCAACCTCTAAAACAAAACCCAGCCAAAGCTAAGAAAAAGCTAACAACAAAGGAAAAGAAAAATTGGAAGAGCCAACGAAGAAAAACCCTGAAGTCCATAAGAAAATAGCTCAAAAATTCCAGACAAGTCAACCCAAATTACAGCCCAGGTCTACACAAAATCAAGGTAGAATTGGTCCAAAGAACAGCACAGGTCGACACTACCCTCAGCAAAGGTCGACACCCTCCAGGTCATCACCCCATCAGGCGGCTAGAAATATTCCATTAGGTCGACTCTCAGGTTACAGGAGGTCAACACTCCTACCAAACAGAGACCTTTATAGATGGGTAGATCAGGGGAGAGGTCAACATGCTAGTTGCAAGAGGTCGACACTTCCATCAACCCGAAGCCGTTATGATTGGGAAGGTAAGGGGAGAGGTCGACACTCACACCCATACAGGTCGACAACATTCTACTCTTCAGGCAGTTATGAGTCATACTTCCATAGACCAAGCCAACCTCAATACCCTAAGAGCTATAACAACTTCTACAAATCTAAACCCAATCATTGGACTAAATGGGCCAAGAAGCAATCCCTTTCTAACTTTCACCAACCTTCAAAAGCACAAAACTTCTCTAAACAGAAAAGTAATGTAAAGAAAGTGAATATGAATCAAAACTCTCCACTAGGAAAGGAAATCAAGAATGTAAAGAATATCTGGATTCCCAAATCTATGCTATCATGCTTTGCTGAAATTAAAAGCTTATGGGGACCTAATTGTCCTTGGGTTCCTAATATTGTTACTTAATTCCTTGTGTAGGAGTGTCTTGCAGCCGTGCATAATCGATTGTATCTTGATAGTGGCTGTTCAAGACACATGACTGGGGACAGAACAAAATTGTATATCTTGGTGGAAAAGGAAGCAGGTCATGTCACATTTGGAGGAAACAATAATGGAAAAATCATTGGTTCAGGTAAAGTTGGTAAGAACCCCTCCAATTCTATTGAGAATGTTTTGCTTGTTGAAGATTTACAATATAAGTTGTTGAGCATAAATCAATTATGTGATAAAAGTCACAGTGTTGTGTTTGACTCTAATGAATGTAGAATCTTGGAACCTAATTCAAAAGAAACAAAATTTTATGGCAAAAGAGTCAACAATGTGTACATGATTGATTTAGATGACCCCACTCACATAAATCTCTATCTTGCTGCACCTAAATCAGACCTTGCATGCTTGTGGCATCGTAGACTAGGTCATGCTAGCTATAATATCCTTCATAAACTTTTGAAGCATTCTATTGTAAAAGGACTGCCTGAACTCAAATTCAAACAAAACAACAAAATTTGTGATGCATGCACCCAAGGAAAACAAACTAGGAAATCATTCAAGAGTAGAACTAAAAGCTTAGCATCCAAGCCACTTGAACTAATCCATATGGACTTATTTGGTCCAACTAGAACTGCTAGCTTAAGTTGTAAAAGGTATGGCTATGTTTTAGTAGATGATTTCTCTAGGTTCACATGGGTGATCTTTCTTGCATATAAAAATGATGCTTTTGATGAGTTTCAGGCACTCTACATGAAGGTGAAGCAAGATGGTGAGTTCAAAATCTCCAATATACTTTCAGATCATAGTGGTGAATTTGATAATGCTAACTTTGATAATCTATGTAGGATTGAAGGTATAACTCACAAGTTTTCATCACCAAGAACCCCCGAACAAAATGGGGTGGTTGAGAGGAGAAACAGAACTCTCATAGAGTTGGCACGGACAATGCTAGCTGAAACGCAACTCCCAAGGAGATATTGGGCAGAAGCGGTTAACACTACCTATTCTATCATAAATCTCTTATGGTAAGGCCCTTCACTAAGAAAACTCCGTATGAGCTTCTAAAAGGTAAAAGGCTATCCCTCTCTCATATGAAAGTCTTTGGCTCTAAATGTTTTGTTCATAACAATGATAAAAGAGAGTTAGATAAATTTGAACCCAAGAGTGATGAAGGAATTTTTATTGGGTACTCTAATAGATCTAGGGCCTATAGAGTCTACAATCTCAAGACTCTATGTGTGGAAGAGTCACCCCACATCACATTTGATGAATCTAATGATGATAAATCTTGCAGGAAGGATGATGGGGAGTTTCTGAACTTCAAAGAAAAAGAAGATCTTCCACAGGAGGAGACACAAGGAAATGGTGACCAAGGAGAGTCAAGCAATGCAAGGATCACGACTGCTGATGGAGGTAACAATCCTACTGATATACGAGTGCTCAAAGACCATCCATTAGAAAATATCATGGGTAGTCTGCATGACCCACCTAGAACTAGGTCATATTTCAGAATCATGGATGAACTTGAACAACTTGCACTTGTCTCCCAAACTGAGCCCAAAAACATTATAGAAGCTTTAAAAGATGAAAACTGGATAAATTCCATGCATGATGAATTAAACCAGTTTAAGAGAAATAAAGTGTAGCATCTTGTTCCTAGACCCTAAGAAAAATCTGTCATAGGTACTAATTGGGTTTTTAGGAACAAATTCAATGAAGATGGTAAGATAATTAGAAATAAAGCTAGATTAGTGGCTCAGGGCTATAATCAGGAATTTGGCATTGATTTTGAAGAGCCATTTGCCCCTGTAGCCAGATTAGAAGCAAGTCGGATCTTGCTTGCATTTGCATGTTCATATGAAATCAAGTTGCAACAAATGGATGTAAAAAGTGCCTTTTTGAATGGTTTAATAAAATAAAAAGTATATGTTGAACTACCCCCTTGTTTTGAATGTTCCTATCATAAAGATCATGTGTATAAGTTGGACATTGCTCTTTATGGATTGAAGCAGGCACCCAGAGCCTGGTATGACAGGCTAAGCTCATTCCTCACCGAAAAAGGGTACACAAGAGGTAATGTAGACCAGACACTCTTCACAAAGAGACAATGTAAAGATATCTTGTTAGTTCAGATTTACATTGATGATATTGTGTTTGGATCCACTAAACCTCAAATGTGTGAAGATTTTGCTAAACTCATGACTAATGAGTTTGAGATGAGTCTAATGGGTGAGCTTCAATTTTTTCTTGGTTTGCAGATCAATCAGAGCATTGAAGGCTACTTCATCAGTCAGGCCAAATATGTCAAGGAGCTGATAAAGAGATTCGACATGACAAATTGCAAGTCAATTACAACTCCTATGGGGACAGCTACATCATTGGATGTAGATGAAAAAGGTATACTTGTGGATGCAAAGGAATATAGAGGTATGATTGGTTCATTACTCTATTTAACTGCATCTAGACCTGACATCCAGTTTAGTGTTTGCCTATGTGCTAGATTACAGTCTAGTCCTAGAGAATCTCACTTGACTGCTGTCAAGCGTATCTTTAGATACCTTGCTGGCACTCAAGATTTGAGATTATGGTATCTTGCATCATGTAAACTTTCTCTTTTTTCATATTTAGATGCAGATTATGCAGGCTGCAAACTGGAACGCAAGAGCACAAGTGGCTATTGCCAATTTCTGGGCGGGTGTTTGGTTTCTTAGGCTTCCAAGAAATAGCACTCGGTTGCCCTCTCTACTGCAGAGGCAGAATATGTCGCTGCAAGGAGTTGTGGCACCCAAGTGCTGTGGATCAAACACCAACTCCAAGACTATCTGATAGATCTTGAATGTGTCCCGATTTTGTGTGATAACACGAGTGCTATCAACCTTACAAAAAATCCAGTTTTGCACTCTAGGAATAAGCACATAGAGATTAGGCATCACTTTATTAGAGATGAAGTCATTAAGAAAAATTTTGAGCTTCACTTTGTTGAATCAGAAAATCAGGTTGCTGACGTTTTTACCAAGCCGTTATGCAATGATAGATTCTCAACCCTAAGAAGAGAGCTAGGTCTATGTAGACCTCAATCCAATCAGGTTTGAGCTGCTTGTTAAAGTTCTTACAGCCTATAATTCTTGTCATTGCTATGAAAAAGCTGCAAAAATCCCTGATTTGTCTTGAAGTGATCTGTTGAATAACTGAATTGTTCATGTGAATGATGGTTACATTTAGTGGGAGGTTGTGTGCATATGCTATCATTCTTTGCACCTTGACTTCATGGTATATCAAATGGCGAGTTGTGGAAAGATAGGTTACGCCGGTCCGAAAACTCTCCCTATGCGTGAGGACTGACCTCCGAAAGGTACCATTAGTCAAAGTTGCATTTAGAACAAGAACTACATGTTTGTCCTTAGTGCATAGCATATTTAAAGTTTTTGCATCAAAAAAGAACAACTCTTAGGCAAAAAGCTGGTGGAAATGTCTTGAGTGTTTGAAATCAGATTGTTGGAAGGGCCAAAAGTTCAAAAGTTATTAGATTATCCTGAAAGTTAATGCAGAAAAGGAAGGTTCAGTGTCACAGATATTGGCTCAAAATTTTGATTTGAACAGGTCGACATTGTCTGGGGAAGTGTCGACACTACAGTTAAAAGAGCTCAAATTGCTATTCTATTTTACATCAGGAGGTTGACACTGCTTGAAGAAGTGTCGACACGCCTTAGTGCTGGAGTGTATTCTGACTATCCCTATTGGCTTGTTTTGACTTCTTGATTTGGATAATCATCTTCACATTTTCTATCCAATCTCTCATCTTAGATGTTTCATATCACCTCTAAACTCAAGAACTCATTTGAACCTTGTTTTGTCACCGGTCATTAATTTAGGGGGAGTTGAGAAGGATTCAATCTGTACATCCTTGGTTAAGTCATCTTTGTCCTACCCCTATTAAGAAAATGGTTTACAGTTTATAACTCTCAATTTTGTTGACTAATTGTTTGTTGGAATGTACCCAACTTGCATTTAAAATAGGGTTAAAACATTCTATGAAGAAATTGTCCAAAACCCTATTCTAATATTCTGAAAGTTAATTGTAAAAGGGTAAGTTTGGTTGAAGAACCTTGAGCTTGTATTGTCCTTAAACAAGTTATCAAAATTGAAGCTAGCTAGAGAATACGCCTCTAAAAATTATATAATAATAATTTCATAGCAATGGCATCATCTTTGGAGAAACTAGATCCTGCATCAATGAAATGCAGTAAATCAAGTCATGATGAAGAATGCTAACTCTGTTTAAAAAGAAACAGAACGATGAGCTACACTAAGTAACCAAGGACTCTGGCATCTAATCAACGTGTTTCCTTGTGTCAAAAGGTAATGCTACATCAGACTGTTGATTTAATCAAAAAAAAATTGAGGCTGACTCTATGTTCTACTTCAACTTGTCTAGTGTCTTTATTTTCAATACTTGGAAATTTTTCTCCCATATTGGGCTAATGAACTTAATGAGTAAGATTAATAGGCATGGGTAGGACAAATGGCTTTAATTAAATGTTTAATCCTATTGTTTTTGCATAAATGGTTTTTTTTCAAACTATTTTTCTTCAACATTGAGCTTATAAGCTTTAAACCGTTTAAGACTTAATAAAAGGGGTATTTCAGACTTTTCCTGACTAAAGGGTGTTATATTTAATATGATCTCTCTTCTTTTTACCCCTTTTTATTGACCGGTGTGAACTTTCTCTTTCATTTCACCTTTCATCTTTATCTCTCCGCATCATCTTTCTCCAGAGTGCTTGTGCACCGTTTCAACCGCGCCAGGTCGACACTTAGACCCCTTCACTCTGTCGCCCTCTGCAAGTGCTCCTTCACACTCCTTTCAGCTATAAGGCCAGCCTAGGGTATTCCAACAACCTTTCTCTTCCAACCCTAGCTCCATCTTCTCCTCTCTCTATTCCAGAAGATGACTCCGCCGGTCACTCGCGGAAAGTGCAACGCTGCAGCATCAAAAAAGCGAGCACCTATGCAAGCCCTCGACAAGATTGAACCTCACTCCAAGCATGTTAATGACTGACCAGCCACGTCTGGGAAGAGAAAAGAGGCACCACCAAAGGATTCTCACAGTGAGAAAGGGAAAATGCCAGAACCACTGGCCAAGAAAAAGAAGCTTACCGTAACAGAGAAAGGGAAAGGGAAGGAAAAGGATGTCCAGCAAGCTTCAGTCACTACTCAAAGAGAAGAAGAACAAAATGATCCGACTTGGATCTTGTTCCCTAGGTTTGTGGATTTTCACGACCACAAGATGCTTAAAGCTTTTCCTGAATTACTGCCCTTATTCACTTTTCAAGGATGGAAAAGGTTCATGAGTAGATACAAAGTCTACTATCCCTCCTTAGTGCAACTATTTCATAAAAATCTATTTTATGACAAGGAGAAACAACAACTTTGGTCAGAAGTAAAAGGAATCAAAATTCACTTGAAACCAAAGCTCTTGCATAAAGCTTGGCACATTCCTTTAGACAGTCTGTTGGAGTCCGAGTTTCAGTATGATCAGCTTGTTGCATACACTCTCTTAACTGGGAAACCCAGTGACCCGGCAGATTACACCCACACTCTTGTCACAGCACTCAACACCAATAGGTTTCTTCCTCTCCAGCGTCTCCTACACCATATGTTCACCACAATCATCACACCTCAAGGGGGTGCACTACAAGAAAAAGTGGCAATAGCGACCGAATTAGAGACCGAATAAATCGGTCGCTAGTCGGTCCCAAATAGCGACCATATAGCGACCGATATAATCGGTCGCACGTCTGAGACCCATTTTGTGACCGAATTTATTTCGATCTCTAATCGGTCGCTGATCTTGCGACCGAATTTATTTAGGTCGCGAAGCGGTCGCGGATCACTCATCTCCCCCCCCCCCCGCCACCAGCTCCCCCCCTCCCCCCCGCGTCCCCCCCCCTCCCCCCTGCGGCCCCCTCCTGCCCGAGCCCCCCTCCGCCCGAGCCCCCCCTCCCCCTGTGGCCCCCTCCCGCCCGAGCCCCTCTCCGCCCTAGCCCCCCCTCCCCCTGCGGCCCCCTCCCCTCCCGCCCGATCCCCCCTCCGCCCGAGCCCCCCCTCCCCCTGCGGCCCCCTCCCGTCCGAGCCCCTCTCCGCCCTAGCCCCCCCTCCCCCTGCTGCCCCCTCCCGCCCGAGCCTCTCTCCGCCCGAGCCCCCCCTCCCCTTGCGGCCCCTCTCCCGCCCGAGCCCCTCTCCGCCCGAGCCCCCCCTCCCCCTGCGGCGCCCTCCCGTCCGAGCCCCTCTCCGCCCTAGCCCCCCCTCCCCCTGCTGCCCCCTCCCGCCCGAGCCCCTCTCCGCCCGAGCCCCCCCTCCCTCTGCGGCCCCCCCATCTCCCCCCCGCGACCAGCTCCCATCGGCGGTGGACGGACGACTGCGAGCGGCGTGGCGAGCGGCGGTGGACGGACGACCGGCGTGGCAAGCGGTGGTGGACGGACGACTGCGAGCGGCGGCGGGGACCGGCCATCGGAGGTAAGTGAGGCGGACCCCCGCCGGAGCCCCCCTCCGCCCGAGCCCCCCCTCCCCCTGCGGCCCCCTCCCGCCCGAGCCCCTCTCCGCCCGAGCCCCTCTCCGCCCGAGCCCCCCCTCCCCCTGCGGCCCCCTCCCGCCGGAGCCCCCCTCCGCCCGAGCCCCCCCTCCCCTTGCGGCCCCTCTCCCGCCCGAGCCCCTCTCCGCCCGAGCCCCCCCTCCCCCTGCGGCCCCCTCCCCCCCTCCCCCTCCGGCGCTGCTCTCCCCTCCCCATCTGGTTTCCCCCTCCGGCGCGGCTCTCCCCTCCCCATCCGGTCCCCCCTCCGGCTCCGGTCCCCCCTCCGCAGGGCCCCCCCTCCGGCTCCGCCCCCCCCCTCCGCAGGGCCACCCCTCCGGCTCCGGTTCCCCCTCCGCAGGGCCCCCCCTCCGGCTCCGGGCCCCCCTCCGGCTCCGGTCCCCCCTCCGCAGGGCCCCCCTCCGGCTCCGATCCCCCCTCCGGCTCCGGTCCCCCCACCGGCTCCGGTTCCCCCTCCGCAGGGCCCCCCCTCCGGCTCCGGTATTAAATTTTAATATCCTGCTATATTTGATTTCTGCTCTTATGAATGTGTTGGATGTTAAAATAAAATTCATGCTTGGAGTGGTCTCTGATCTCAAACTAGCCCACCCACCTCCTGTTGCTACAGTACCATTAGGAACTGGGAACAATCTTCCTTTTGCATTTGGCTGGGTAGGTTACATTTCCACATGTATAATGTACATGTACAATTTGACTTGTTCATGCATGTGCATGTGGTTTGGGGCTCAGGGGATGCTGATCATGTACTTGCTTTCACAATTAGACAAGCTAGTCACATTGGGGTTCCTTAATTTCCATTTGTGTACATGCTCCCAATTTTAACCATTTTTTAGCCTTCTTCTGAGCCTTAATTGGCTACATTATGTTGATACTTAATAGTGGTGAGCAATGCATTATGCATTCTGAGGACCCCGAGTGGGTCGATAGAACAAGTTACTTCCTTTTCCTTGCTTTTCAGATGATGTATTCAATTTTAGAATTCATCACGTTATCCAACAAATGGATGCACATGAGATTAGATGCCTTTATTTTTCTTTTCCAAGTCCTAAGGTGAAAGCAACTGCTGTTGTAGGGAAAGAAGAATCCTGGTAATGGATGTATATGTATTTGGAGCTGATAATCAGTGGTGTACCCAAAATAAATAAACTAATATAATAGGTATTAATATGATGTTTAAATTTTATTTTATGTATACTTGATCATTAGATTAAATTAATGGATGATATTAAAGGATAAAATAGTAATTTAAGTATTATTCAATTATCTAATATTTATATGATACCTATAATACTGTAGCTTTTCGATAGAACTATAGGGTCTTATAAGACAGTTTAAGATGGTAGTTTCCTTGTTGACTTGGATTTGGATGCACCCGCACCCCATATCTGCACCAAAATCAGACCTGTTCATCCTTAGCCTGGATCTAAAGATTCAATTATGTTCAAAAGCATCTGGCAGCATGATTTCTTCATGTGTTTGTGGGAGTGGATCATAGATTCGTATGCATGCACTCAGTCAGAATCTTTTTTCCTTTTTCCCTTGTCCGTAGTCCAAATGGAATGATATGCAAGATATATATCTGACTATCACAACCTTATGATGTAGAGAGTTTGCTGCTAATTTTATTTTTTCTTTATGAAATGTAATTCAGTTGGCATATAATCATGAGGATGAGAATTCCTAAAGAAGGCTCTTGTGATCCTGTGGCGCTTCTAATCAGATTTCTAAAACAGAATGATGCACCTAACCTTATTTAGATGCTGGGCGGTTTGATCACGTATCTTGCAATATATCCATGCTCTGTCTAATCAGAATACTGTGTCTGAAGACCACTGTTCCGTTGTTTATTTTTTCTTTTTTGTTATTTAGACTTGTAGCATTTTTAAAATAGTAATTATATATGAAGCTAGAGATAGTTGGGTGTTACTTGCAGCATTTCCAGCACATTCATAAGAGCATGAATTTTATTTTAACATGTTACTGCTATGTTTTTAGAATGTGTTATTATCTTGTCAATATTTAATTAGTTGGGTGTTGTATGTGAGCTGAGATGCGTGGGTGCAACCTAACATTGCACGCATCTTAGGAGAGCGTGTTAAACCCGTGTCAATCAATCTACCCGTTCAAGACTTTGGGATTGATGTGCACGTTCTCATTTTGAATGATGAGAATGTGTATATCTAACTCAAAGTCTTGAATTGTCCCGTTTGGACAGTCTGTGAATGTTTGATCGCACTTAGGTGGTTAATTACTATATGTGTTTGTGTTGTTTGTTAAAAATTTTGGCTGGATGCGTCTTCTCACTCCTCTCTGATATACCTTTATTGATTTTGATTAATTTCTTAACCACTTATTAGTAAGTGTTTAAGAAAATTTCTTAATCAATAAATATTTTGTGGTATATCGGAGAGGTGTGGGGAGATGCTGCCGAAATTTTTAGCAAATAACACAACACATATAGTAATTAATCGTGCGATCAAACCTTCACAGATGGGTTAAAAAGTGAAAATCTAAATGATATTTCCGTCCTATTTAAAATGGCAGAGATGGACGATGTGAGGAAAGGGTTGGACTTTTTATTTTGTTAAACATGTTAAAGTTTTGTGTGTTTACATTTCATTCGCATAGGGAAAATGTCTGAAGATCGTTCATGGATGTACCGTAGAGTAGTTGATCAGGTGGTGTCTATGGAATTTAAAAATGGAGTTGAGAGATTCATTCAGTTTGCTTTGAGAAATCCTATTGAAGCTGTAGATTGTGAGGGTCGTATCCGATGTCCTTGTGTAGTCTGTAAGAATTTGAAGTGGCTGACAACATGGGATGTACAACGTCATTTATACAGAAAGGGGTTTGTTAAAGATTATACAAACTGGATATGTCATGGTGAAACATTGTGGTCCTACGAGCCTGCCAATAGAGGAAGTGGAAGTTCATATGTTGATATGGTCATAGATGCTGTTGGTCCAGAACTGGAACTTATTGATAGAAATGGTAAAACAGTTAAACCGAAAGCAATTTACGCCCTTGGAGCTGCACAGATTAAAGAAGTATGCTTTTGGCTAAAACAATTGAGATTTCCAGATGGTTATGTGTCTAACATTGCTCGTTGCGTGAATACAAATGAGGGGAAAATATATGGAATGAAAAGTCATGACTGTCATGTGTTCATGCAGAGGTTGTTACCTATTGTATTTCGTGATATGATGCCGAAGCCGATATGGGGAGCAGTGACTGAGTTAAGTCAGTTTTTCAAAATTTTATGTGCATCAGAGCTCAGGTATGAAGATGTGGAAACTATTGAACAGAATGTGATCACGACAGTTTGTAGATTGGAAAAGATATTTCCACCCTCATTCTTTGATTCAATGAAGCACCTGCTTATACACTTATCATATGAGGCTAAAGTAGGAGGGCCAGTACAATTTAGATGGATGTATCCATTTGAGAGGTAATATATATATATTTTCTCCTCATAATTCAATTAGATGCTGATGTGTTTTTCATTATCTTATGAACATTCTGGTAGGTGCATGCATGAATTGAAAATGAAAGTTCGCAACAAGGCAAAAGTAGAGGGTTCCATTGCGGAGGCGTACATTATGGAAGAAATATCAAATTTCTGTTCAATGTACTTTGAACCTGAGGTACAAACTCGTCGTACTCGGCCACCACGTAATGATGATGGGGGAGACTCCGTTCACTCTGAGCGGCTGTCTATATTTAAGTATCCTGGACGTGCGTATGGACGTTCTTCGAGTCGGATGCTAAATGATAGAGAATTGCACTGTGCAGAAATGTACATCCTTTTAAATTGTATGGAGGTTGAACCTTATGTTGCGTAAGTTCTCTGCTCACATTACATTGTGTCTATAACTTATTATTTTTCATTCCATCTATAATGCTCCAATGGTCGTAATACAGACAATTTGACTCAGAATTAATCCAAAGATGTCCATATCTCACTGACATGGAGGTTGAAAAAGAACGAGAAAAATCATTTGCTTCTTGGCTGAAATATCGTGTAAGTATTATTACTACTCTTTCTCCTTGTTAGGCCAATGACAAATTCTGACTAGTGTGCTCTCCATATGTAGGTTGAAAATGGTTTTATTACTGATCAAAGAATTCGAGAGAGTAGTTATGGCCCATCGAAAGTTGCACGTACATATCCAACATTTATTGTGAATGGGTATAGATTTCACACTAGACAATATGGGCAGAATAAGTCAACAATGAACAGCGGGGTATGTGTGAAAGGAAGTACATATAATGAAAACGAACGTGATTATTATGGTATTATTGAGGAGATCTTAGAATTGCAATATCTCGGAGATGACAACCATATATTTCTGTTCAAGTGTCATTGGTTTGATCCCAATTCTGTTCGAAATGACACAACATATGGGATTGTCGATATCAGACATAAGTCTAAATTGAATACTTATGATCCATTCATTTTGGCCGCACAAGCCCAGCAGGTCTATTATACAAAGTATCCATCGTCTAGAAATAAAGAAAGAAATGATTGGTGGGCAGTTTGCAAGGTTAAGACAAGGCTTTTCCCGGATTATGAGTTGGATTTGACTGAAACAGTAGAGTTGGATGTGAATGCCGAATTCTTTCAATCAGACTTGGGTGATGATGTAGAGTTGCCTGCTTCTAGTGATGAATCTGTGGAGGCACTGTCTTTATCTAAAGAGAATGAAGTGGAAGAAGTCGATCCAGAACAACCTGAAATACAGTTGGGGGACTCCGAAGAGGAGGAATATATTAGTGATCAAAATGAATCTGATAATGAAGATGTGAATGTTGAATTTGATATATCTCCAACATCTGAAGATGAAATGGAGAATGTTTGATTAATGGTATACAATTTTACCTAAAATTTTAATACTCTGTAACTTTCTTTCTTTCACTATTTGATGAATATGCATGTATTTTATTACCAGTTGAAGATATGGTTCGAGGACGGCGTGGGACTTCTTCAGGTGGGAGGGGAGAGGGTAGCGGGAGGAGATTTACTTCCATTTCTACACCGGTAGTAGGTATGTATACTTTCATGTATAATGCATTGTAGTATTTGTTTAAAATAATTCTTTATGTTTTTGTGGTATCTTATTCTTATTTTCACAGGACCCACGACCTCTGCACCGTTACCACCGACCTCTGCACCGCTACCACCGGTAGTAGGTATGTATACTTTCATGTATAATGCATTGTAGTATTTGTTTAAAATAATTCTTTATGTTTTTGTGCTATCTGATTCTTATCCTTACAGGACCCACGACCTCTGCACCGTTACCACTGACAACAGGTAGATTGACGGCCTCTGCACCGCCATCACACATGGCGAGTGGATCTACACCTCCTCCAGCTGAGTCAGGTATGTTCATTTACATTTCTATATTTTTTTGATAGTTTGTTTTATTTATTTTTGTCCATTTCGTATAGTACGTGCTGATGACGAGACGAGTCATCACGAGGGGGAGGGCAGTTATAATGAGACGATGCGGGCAGTGTGGATAAATGAAGGGTATGTAATGCATTATTTTTATTATCTATTCATCATTGTGGTATTAATATTTTCAATTTCAGGAATAAAATAGAGCCAGCCCAAGCATCACAATTTATTACAAAGTCAATTGAAGCACATTTTCCAGGCCCCATCCGTCGCTTTTCTGATTTTCCGATGGATGTTCGGGATTTATTGTTCACTATGTTCTTGGTATTTATCTTATTTTATCATATTAAGTCATTTTCCTGCTATATTTTAACACACTTATTGTTATGTAACATATAATTTATTTTTTGTTAATATGTAGAGCACCTCCTGCACCTCCTGCACCTCGTGCACAGCAGCCTCCGGTAAGTATTTTATTTGATTGATTTTCTATTTGTTAACTCTAAATATCATCTTACAAAATATAAGAATTTAGATTGAGGAGGGGAAAATATCATTTTCTTAACTCTATGAACTTGGGTTTGAGGGTCCAAAATTGAAAAGAGAGGTCCAATCAATCCATCGATTGTTCCAACACGACATGGGGGGTGAAAGTAACCTGTAGAAACTGACGGAGTTCAAATTGGACTCCAAATTTGAGCTCGATGCTCAAATTTACATTTCCTAAATAGAACCAAGTTAATCGAGTGTAAGAGGGTCAAAAATAAAGAAATATATGTCCAATTAATTTGTCAATGACTCCAACACGACCGGGAAGGTGAGAGTGACTTGTAGAAACTGACGGAGTCCAAATTGGACTACCGATTTGAGCAAAACGTTTAAAATTGTCATTCGTCAATTTCACTTAAATGAAAAACATCTTGCTTTTAATTTTCAAGAAAAATTGATTTCTTTATTAAGGATTTGATTTTAATTTTTTTAAATGATATACAGGATCATCCGTCGCGAGATGTTGGACGAGACGACGACCAGGATGACACATATGCGGAGGATTTGTGATTTCATTTTAGTTATTTGCATGTTGTCATTTTATTATGGATGTATGATTAATTTGTGTGTTTGTATGTGATGAATTTGAAGTTCATGGAGATTGTGATTTGTGTAGTTGATTTATATGTTTTTATGAAATTGTTATTTATCAGGTTATTTATTTTATTAAATTGTTATTTATCAGGTGATTTATAGTCGATTATATAAATTTATAAAAAAAAAATACTGCAAAATTAGCGACCGAATAGCGACCGAATAGCGACTGTCTTTATTATTTATTTTATTAAAGTATTAAAATTAGCGACAGAATAGCGACCGAATAGCGACTGTCTCTATTATTTATTTTATTAAATTATTATTTATCAGGTGATTTATAGTCGTTTATATAAATTTATTTTAAAAAAATACTACAAAATTAGCGACCGAATAGCGACCGCATAGCGACTGTATATATTAGCGACGGGTCATGCGACCGATTGATATCGGTCGCTATCCGCGACTGATATTGCGACCGATAATTATCGGTCGCTATCCGCGACTGCTTCTGCGACCGATAATTATCGGTCGCTAACGGCGACCTATTCTGCGACCGATTTATATCGGTCGCCATTTAGCGACTATTATATAGCGACCGACATGTTCGGTCGCTAATAGGTGTCTGTTTGGTCGCAGTATCTCTTTGCGACCGATCTGCGACCGAATAGCGACCGGGAGGTCGGTCGCTACTCGCGGTTTTTCTTGTAGTGGTGGTAGGCTCAGGCTCACTGAAACACAAAGATTTATATTTTATTGCATGTTTAGAAATTTGAAGGTGTGCTTGCCTGATATAATCCTAGAAATTATGGCTAGCTACATTGGCCAGAAAAGAAATTTGCCATATGCTGCACATTTAACATGCATCTTCACAAGGGTAGGCATTTCTCTATAAAATGAAAAAAATGAAAGAGGTTTCATCAACAAATATTTACTCCATGCGGTTCATCAAAAACTTTATGAAGTTTAAAAATGAAGGAGACAGATTGTAAGACACCTCCCGGGTGACACTGCTGAGTAGCAAGCAGCAGCACATGGTCAGCCACCTGAAGTACAAGAATAGCAAGCAACATCACATGGTTAGCCAGATGCAATACATGAGCAGCCAGATGCAATACAGCATATGGATGAATAGATTAAGTAGGATCAACAGTAATCGCTCGCTCGTTGATGTGGCACAGGACACTTACTTTGGTCAAATGATGCCTTTCAGAATTCTTCCCCCTCAATCTCCTCATGATGAATTCAATACTGATGATGGGCCAAGAATTTTTGCTGAGTCAGATGCTCCTCCTGAGTTCCATACTCAGGCTTCAACCTCAACAGGAACAAGGTTTGCTGCACATGAAGGCACCATAGGCATTCACCCTACATTGATAAGGATTTTGACAGCTCAATTTGCAAATATAAATTCCTCAATATTGTAGCTGAATATGAATGTCGAGATACTTGAGGTCAGACTAACTCATGTGGAACAGACTATGAACAGTCGCTGGGAACTCTTCAGGCATGACAAGTACAAATCTGACCAAAAGTTGCATCAATTTCTGGAATTAACTTTGCAAGTATGTGAAAAGGTTGGAAAAGTCATGAAAAATCTCAAAGAGGTACATACTAAAACACAAGAAAACATAACACAGATGCTTATTCACGCATATGATATCCGTGATGAACAACAAATGTTGTCTCTCAAATATGCAAAACTCATTGATACCTCTACTAGGATTAAAGAGAGAGTGAATGCTGAATCGACAAAGATGATTGATGCTTCAACCAAGATTACAGTACATCAAAATGACTGAAATCAGAGGGCTTTTATTCCTAACATCAAGTTTAAGCCGTTCATGAGATAACCTACCTCTAGTCTTGTCCTTAAACAACAAATTAAGGGCTGAAAGTTGACCCTAGTTCTTACTTATCCTGAACTGAATCAGCAACTTCGTGGCCTTCTAACTCTTGATTCCCTTTACCTATGACCACGAAATTTTAAGGGTAATAAAAGGGTACTAACAAGAACAAATAACTCTAAAGAACCCCTATCTGATTACCTCATTCAAGGCTTCTATCTTGCTGATCAATCTGGCTCGGTCGCACAATTTCTGAGATGCTTATAACGAACCAGCGACTTTAGACGCCTCAAACGTTTTGTACGCTTGATCTCCTAGAATGAAAATTTGAGATTAGTTAGACCTTAGTATTATGAACAAAAACTTTTAAAGAACATACCTCTAATCCGTCCTCCTTACCTTAGTTCCACACTAGCCAAAGTAAGGGTCGCACATGTTGGTTATGAGGTCTATTTATAGGGTTATCTAGGGTTTCCACGGATTAGAACGAACAAAGAGTCCTCATTAGGTCATAAAATTGATCGAAATCTATCTTAGATTGCATCGATCCCAAGTGATTAGGATGCCAAAGTTTCCATCTTTTCATGCCTTCTTCTATTCACAGAATCTGCAGCGCTTAGCGGTCTAGTCTAGACCGTTTTTAGTTCCCATGCGGTCGCCCGATAAACCATTTTTATTGTTGGGCGCCGAATTTGAACAGTTTCAAACTCTTTTCATATTATCTTCTGTTATTAGCCTATTTATCCCATAAAAGTCCGAATTTATCATATTCTAAGTCCTGTGGGCTTGGTTTTGGGTCATTTGGGCCTATTTAAAAGATTAGATTCATTTAAATAAATACTGGGCTTTAATAATTAGATTTCATTAACTATAATTCATTTAATAGCCCATTATCCTTGAATTAATTCTTTTTATTACTAGAAATTTTTTTATAAAATTTGAATATATTCTAGAAATTCAAAAATATTATTTACAAAAATCATGGGGTATTACACCCTCCCCCAATTGAGAGAATTTGGTCCCCATATTCAATATATGGAATTTACGGAGAGTGTACTTACAGTTGAATAGCTCGGGAAATTGCTTGCGCATAGCTTCTTCAGTTTCCCATGTTGCTTCATGTGGCTATAATTTGGTCCATTGGACTTTGACCATTGGAATAGTCTTATTCCTAAGTTGACGTACTTCCCGTTCAAGTATTCTGATTTGCTTTTGCTCATACGTCAAATCCTTCTTAATCTCTAGGTTGTCATAAGTTATGACATGAAATGGATCGGTGACATACTTTTTAAGCATTGATACGTGAAACACATCATGAACTCCGGCTAGTTGAGGGGGTAAAGCTATTCGATATGCAACTTCACCAACCCTTTCAAGAATTTCAAAGGGGCCAATGAATCTTGGAGTGAGCTTGCCTTTAATACCAAATCTTCGAATACCTCGACCCGGAGAAACTTTGAGAAACACATGATCTCCCACTTGGAATTTCAGGTCGCGCCTTCTGTTATCAGTATATGATTTCTGCATGTCTTGGGCCATCGGGAGTCTCTCCCGAATAAGCTTTATCTTCTCGGGAGTATCTCTTATAATATCAGGCCCGAGAAATTACCTTTCTCCTACTTCATTCCAACATATAGGTGAACGACAGCTTCTACCATATAGTGCCTCAAATGGTGCCATATGTATAATGGCTTGGTAGCTATTGTTGTATGCAAATTCCACTAGAGACAAGTGGTCATGCCAATTTCCTCCAAAATCGAGAGCACAAGCGTTGAGTATATCTTCTACTACTTAATTGGTTCTTTCTGTCTGGCCATCAATTTGAGGATGAAAAGCAGTGCTGAAATTCAATTAGGTTCCTAGAGAATGTTGTAGCCCTTTCCAAAATTGTGAAGTAAATCGAGGATCTCGATCAAAAATAATGGTGACAGGGACACCATATAATTTAACAATCTCCTTTATATATATAGTAGCTAGGATATCTACATACCATCGGCTTTTAATAGGTTGAAAGTGAGTCGATTTTGTTAAACGGTCTACGATTACCCATATTCGATCATGTCCACCTCTTGATTTAGGCAGTCCCATGATAAAATCCATCCCTATACTCTTCCATTTTCATTTCGGAATTTTCAAGGGATCTAGTTTTCCAGTAGGCTTTTGATGTTCTGCCTTAATTTGCTGACAAGTAAGGCAACATGACACATAGTCTGCTATCTCTCTCTTCATATTGGGCCACCTATAATTTCTTTCAAGATCTTGGTACATCTTGGTAGCACTAGGGTGAACGGTATACTTAGATTTATGAGCGTCATTTAAGACCATCTTCTTAGTATCAACATGATCCAGGATACAAATACGACCTCGAAACAATAATCTTTCATCATTTGCAATAGAGAAATCCGGTCGTTGCTCAATATCTGCCTTAATCTCCAGTACGTAGTACTGGATCATTTTCTTGTAACTTCACTAGATCTTTAATCAATGTTGGTTGTATTCTAATATTGACTATAAAGTAATCTTCTGTCTTCTGATCAACATCTAAATTCAACTGAGCAAATTTAGAAATAAGATTGGACATACCTTTCAGACTGGATAACTTCCCTATCGGTTTCCTACTGAGCGCATCGGCAACAGCATTTGCCTTTCCAGGTGATATTGAATAGCAAAATCAAAGTCCTAGAGATACTCCAACCATCGTCTTTGCCTCATATTCAACTCCTTTTGAGAAAAAAGTCATTTTAGGCTCTTGTGATTTGAATATACAATAAATTTCTCTCCATAAAGGTAATGACGCCAAATCTTTAAAGCAAATACCACCGTAGCCAGCTCTAGGTCATGAACATGATAATTTTCCTCATGTTTCTTTAATTGTCTTGAAGCGTAGGAAATGACCTTGTTATTTTGCTTGAGCACACACCCTACACCAATGCCAGATGCATCAGTATATACTTCAAATCCACCACCTTAAACAGGCAACACCAATACAGGTGCCGTGGTGAGATGCTTTTTAAGAGCCAAGAAATTTTCTTCACATTCTTTCGTCCACTAAAAAAGATTTTCCTTTCTAGTAAGTCTGGTCAAAGGAGCCGCAATCTTGGAGAAATCTTTGATAAATCTCCTATAGTAACCAGCCAGGCCAATGAAACTCCGAACTTCAGATACCGTGTTCGGTCGGCTCAAATTCTTAACAGCTTCAACCTTAGAAGGATCTACTGCAATGCCTTCTTTAGAAATAATATGGCCAAGGAAAGAGACCTCCTTAAGCCAAAATTCACATTTGTTTAGTTTCGCATAAAGTTGGTGTTCCCGCAAGGTTTGCAAAGCCACCCTTAGATGTTCCTCGTGTTCCTCCTTTGTCTTTGAATAGATGAGGATATCGTCAATGAATACGACCACAAATTGGTCAAGATAAGGTCAAAACACATTATTCATCAATTGCATGAATGCAGCAGGTGCATTAGTTAAACCGAACGGCATAACCACAAATTCATAATGTCCGTATCGGCTTTGGAAAGCAGTCTTATGAATGTCTTCATCCTTGACCCTCAACTGATGATAGCCTGACTTGCGATCGATCTTGGAGAAATACTCCGTGCCAAAAAGTTGGTCAAACAACTCATCAATACGTGGCAGTGGGTATTTGTTCTTGATGGTGAGTTGATTCAACTGCCGGTAGTCAATGCATAATCTGAGGGAACCGTCCTTCTTCTTAACAAATAAGATTGGCACACCCAAAGGGGATATGCTAGGCCGTATGAAGCCTTTCTCTAGCAGCTCCTGAAGTTGCTTCTTTAGTTCCTTCAATTCCGTGGGGGACATCCTGTATGGAGCTATTGACACAGGTGCTGCTCCGGGTGTGAGTTCAATGGTGAAATTAACCTCTCTTTCGAGTGGTAAATAGGGTAACTCCGAAGGAAAGACATCAGAAAACTCCTGAACTACAGGGATTTCGTTTATCTGGATTTCCTGAGACTCAGTAACTATTACGGAGGCAAGGAAAGCTTCACATCCATGCGAAATGAATTTGCAGGCATGAAGGGATGAAATAATGGCGGGATGTTTCCGGTATTTGATACTAAGGTAGGAAAATCATGGAAGACCTGGTTTTTGGAAAGAGATTATCCTATTTCGACAATTTATGTAGGCATCATGGTCTACCATCCAATCAACTCCTAATATGGCCTCGTAGCCTTTCATGTCAAGACATAAGAGATTAGCAGGAAGACTATGTCCTTCTAAAATTACCTCACTATCGGGGTAATAAGTGGTAAGCTTAGTTTCGGGACCTAAGGGTGTGGTAATAGCTAGGTCCGCTAGTAAAGGAACTGCTGAAACTGGCAAGGTTTTTGCAAAAGTAGTTGATATAAAAGAATGAGTAGCACCAGTATCAAATAACAGGAATGCGGGATGGGAATAAATATGAATAGTACCTTCAATAAGCCCATCATCCTTGGGCGCTTCCTCATCATCTAGAATAGTGTTGAGACGAGCCTGTCACTTTCATCCACCTCTGGAAGAATGATCTTTCATAAGGGGGCCGTCTGGTATGTAGTGCTCCCGACTTCCACATCTTAGGAATGCACCTAAGCGCTTCCAACATTATTCGGCCGAATGACCGAATTTTTCGCAGAATGAGCAAGCGGTGGTAAGAGCCTTCTCGTCTTCTTTTATCTTCTTGTTCTTGTGGCTTCCACTCCCGTTAACACTTCAGGATCTCTTCTTGTTGTCCTGAGAATTATAGGTGATGCTAAATTTGTCTTGCTTCTTACCTCGCCGATCAGACTTTGGGCTCGACTCCTCCACTTTGACCTTGAGTTTCTCAACCTTTTCCAAGGTCCTTTCACACAGATGAGCTCGTTGGACCATTTCGGCATAGGTCCGAATATTCTGGGAGCCAAGTTGTGGGATGAAAATGGGTTGCAACCCGTCCATAAAATGATTTGCTTTAAGAAGATCTGTGCTCACTAGATGCTGAGCATAGGGTGCCAGACGAGAAAATTGTAATTCGTACTCGGCTACCGTCATCATACCTTGACGTAATGATGCAAACTCTGCCGCCTTCCTCTCCTTAACATGCTTGGAGAAATATTTTGCCCGAAAGAGCGTAAGTAATCCATCCCATGTGTGTGGTGCGTCTGCAGGCAGTGTCGAAATAGACTTCCACCAGGTACGTGCGTCTTTGTTTAACTGGAATGTGGCAAGATGAACTTTTTCTTGACTAGTGCATTGCACAACGTCAAATATCCAGTTCATCTCGTTGATCCAATTTTCTGCTTCATCTGGGTTAGAAGATCCAGAGAACCGCAGAGGATTTAGACTCTGAAAATTGCTGTGCAAGCTACCCGCGCCAGCCCTTGCGTCAGCTTGAGCCACGGTCTGTAGGGCTTGGGTAAGACCCGCAACAGTTTGCTGCATCTCGTCCCAATTAACACGATGAGCCATGATAAGAGTAAGGTATCTGAGAAGAGCAATGGATTGGTTAATTCTAATAGAATTGATGGGTTAATCTTAAAGATAATTTCTAATTACTAGCTCATCCAAGGTTCTACCCAATTTCTCTCATGAGTAGGGAATTTTCTTTCCTTGTTTCATAGGCATGGGTTCTTAAACTTTGGACTTAACCTATAACATGACATCTTTTCCTAGGACTTCTAGGCCAAGGCTCTGATACCACTTTAACTGTCACGCCCCGAGCTTTTATTACAGCGGAAGGAATTTCAGAACGTGAACAGTCCGCATGGTAAGCCTCTCGCAAGCAAGAAGATCAGAGCGCAAGACAATCACACAAAAGTAGTTGCACACGTAATTTTGATCTGACACCACCTTGGGGGTGATATTCACAAGACCGAAGACCCCTCGGACCTAGAAAGCAAGCAATGCAACGGACCGACAACTTCACTTGAGCGGACTCACCCACGTAGCGTGCACCCGGGACCGTAGGTGGACCGGCGATGGGGATGAGGGTCCGAGGTTGGACCTTGAGATTCCAGGGGGTTGGCTAGCTTAAGATTGAACCCCCAAGGGTCCTGGGATGCCCACTCTCACAGGCGGCTAGCACGCCGAGGGCGTGGGATATAATGGCTCTCTCGCAACTTGCCCGCGGTAGTCACTCAATTATAAGCAAATTTGGGATCGGGCACTCTCTTATCACCGACAGCACTAAGATGCAATACTAATTAAGCAAAGGAAACCAGCAAAGAGAAGTGTTTAGTAGCTCACCTGATCGGCGTGAAAATGCCGATTTCGGCGGGAGACGAGGTGAGCGGGGAAGCGTGGGTATTTCCCGCACGCTGCGTCGATGAAGCTTTGGTCGCCAACCTACTAATACATGCACTACGCCCCTTGCAAGGGGGTTGGACTAGGGGTGGGAAAGTCAATTTTATGTCCAAACACTACCTCCCACAGGGAGGGGCGGTAAGCCGGCCAGGCGGGAAGGGGAGAATCAATCTGGGAACTTAATGAAAGAAAATCAACTGTTCTATCCGCCCTCTGGAAAAGAGGACAGCCGGTCGAAGTCAGCACCGCTGCGGTCTCTCCCAAACTCCGTTGTCGACGAAACCAGCTGGAGATCTTTCGTAGTTGACCCAGGAAGACGTCCAATTTTTGGAGGAATTTCTGGAAGGCGGTTCTAGTCGGGGCAGAGGCACGAACAGGGGCTCTGCTTGCTGGTTCTTGTAGCTTCAGCACCGCTACAGCTGGAAGACGAGGCTACCACAGACGCTCCTCAGCTCCGATTCAGGCTTGGCCAGAGTCACTGGATTCGTTGTCGAGTCCTCTTCAAAAGGAGACCCACGGGGGTGCCAGAGGATGTCGGAGTAGATAGAGACAGCCTGAACAGTGATCAGGTGTCTGTTCAGTCCCAAGAGGAATAGAACTGCGCACCCGGGGGAGAAAAATGAGAACTCTTAGCTCTGAATGCCGAACGGGGTTCCACTTCTTGGGAATGATAGAAGAGTTGTAGGGGAAGCCCTCAGCCAAGTGGCTCTCTAAGAATCACAGGAGTCAGACCGTGGGAGCGTCTGCAATCCTTCTCTGGTTGACTGCCTGAGAGGAGCTACGCAGGTTGCCGAGAATCACTCCTCTGGACAGCTCCGGTGTTGGGTGAAGACGAAACCACATCGACTGTGAAGCTGACTGGACGACGTTTCCAACGGTATATGGTATGCTTCCTGAAGCCTTACGATGATTCTGTGGCACTCTCTGCAATCTTCTGGTGCTTCTGCTGCCTGCGACCAAGAACAGGGCCTGGTAGGGAGTGGAGGTAAGAGAGGGGAGAATGGGGAAGGAGGGATGATGGCTGGCTGTGGGTGCGACCCAGGTGGTGGGGGGTGATGGGGAGGGGATGGGAACAGTTAGAAAGTGGAGGGAAATTAAAATTTGACCTAGGGTTTGAGCCCCTTCAGCCTTGGGGAGATGGAAGGGTGCTTGGGAAAGAGTAGTGGGTGGTTGGGGGTTGGAGGGTGGCTTGGAGATTGGTGGGTTCTACCTTGGGGGTTGGGGGGACTTGAATGAGTGTATGGGGAAGGGGGGGATATTAATGAAGAGTGAATGGGAGGAGAGAGAAGAAATTTCAAAATTTGGGGGTAGGAAAGAGAGAGAGAGAGAGGGCGGACCCCTTAGAGAGAGATATATATATATGAAAGAGATATATCAAGAGAGGGAGGAGAGATAAAATTCCAAGGGAATTTTTTAATTTCATTGATCATCAAAGGTTGCAAATGAGAGAGGGGAGGGGGCTATTTATATACTCCATACTTTTCCTAGGACCAAAGTGACCCTGATAAACCCACAATTGACCAGCCTGTCCCAAGGGGGGCGCCCTTGGGCCTAGCCCAATTAATTGGGCCCATAAACCTATCTAATCAACATAATGACTGAGAACCTAGGTAATTGACCCTTAAACCTAGGTACCTGACTCAAATAAAAGAAAAATTACATAATTATGACTCAAAGAAAATATAAAAATTACATGACTAGACTCAGAAAAATACGACGAACACAATGGCACATGCCGATGAACAATCCGAGCCTCGAAAGAATGTGGAGGGGCAAGGGATGCCCCCATCATACCCCCGGGGTGGAGAAAACTCGACCCCGTCGAGTATGGGTCCACCAGGGGAAGTGGCACACAAAATGTAGCTCCGGGCGAGCCACGATCTCCAAACTCGACCCCGCGTCCATAGCTGGGGGACGGCGCTTCTGCTTCTCAAGGTGGCACGGGCACACCCTCTTGCCAGCGATGATACCCTGCTTGCCTAGTATTGCCTCCGTGTGCTCAGGTCAGGCTCTCAGGCTGATATGAGGTGGCACTCCGAGGGTGTCTCTCTGAAAGATAGGCGTAGGCTCGAGGCACTCACTAGGATCCACCGCGGTGCCCATATAGGGTGCTGGGTCCGCCACATAGGAAATGGGGTGAATCCCAAAACCCATTAGTACGTCCAACCCGTAAGCAGGTTTGCCAAAGCCACTCAGAACTTGGCAAGGTCCAAGTCCTCGTGCCCTCAAGTTGGAGGTGACCCTAGGGTAGAGCCACTCCAATGCCTCCATCGATAAGTTGCCTACTTGGAATTCCAAGTGGCACTTGTGAGCCTTTGTTCGCTCTTTATGAACCTCACCGCTCGTTGGGAATTGCTTACGTGTATGCTCGTACCATACATTATGATGCGGTGAGTGGGTGTGAAAGTGGATAGTGTGCAAAGGTGGACTGGGGCAACCATAAATTATCATATCATGCTTTGATGCCATGTGGACCTTGATGAACTTAGGTGGACCGGGGCAGCCACAAGTGGCCCTATCATGCATGGACTCCCTATCAAAGGTTGGAGGACCAAGGCATCCAAAGGTGGTCTTAACATGCATGTGTTTCCTAACAATGTTGATTGTCGAAGGGGAACCGGGACACCCAGAGATGAGCCTACCATGCAACTCTACCCGAACGCTAAGTTCTACCTTCTCGAGCGTAGGTGTAGGAAGGGAGGGGTTGGTGCAACAAATTTGACATGGGGTGAGGGGTAGGATTTGTTGGGGGACTCGGGATGAGGATGGTGGGTTTTGGGGGGCCCAAAGGAAGGGATCAAATGGATCAAGGAAGGATGGATTCTTGAGGAAGTGGGCCTTTCCCCATACTTGGTGTGTAGATACCCAATCAACAAGCTCCCCTAGGTGTGATGAGTCTTTGCTAGCTAGCGGAGCCATTACCATGGTGGGTCTATTGATTGGGGAGAAACATAGGGAGGCATACGGCTCATTCCCAAGGAGGGGTGTGGGGTCAAACGGGCATATGGGTGTGGGTGTGTGATGTGTTGGGTGGTTGATTGTATGGTAGGAGGGGAGGGAGTTAAGTTGGTGCCATGGCTCCCACCCGGTGGGGTCAAAGGGATCAAAGAAAGTATGACCGGATAAGGTGGCTTCTTCCTTTAGGTTGGCCAAGGTGAGGTGTTCCCCAATGAGTAAAGGGCCTTCTTCCACCATAAGAGTAGATGGGATAATGATTGCCTTAGGATGGTTGGGCTCCTTTCGTGGGCTGTCATTGGCTTGGGATGGGATAGAGATGCCCAATGTGAGAAGGAACATGAGGACCTCACTTGTGCATTGGCCCATGGTGATTACGGGAGTAATAGGGGAAGGTCGGATGGCCACAACTTGGGATGGATGACTCATGGTTTGGTGGTATGGACTTGACCTTGGGATTGGGCCTTTCTTTAGCCACTTGACTAGAGGTTCTCCTATGATCACTAGTCCATTGAAGGGGAGAGTTAATTCTAGGTGGGGTTTATGGTTGGGTGGGAAACTAGGGGTTTGTCTCTCCTTAGTTTGAGTGTGGGTGTCCTTCAGTGGATGGGTAATGTTGAAACAAACACCCTCATTCTTTGGGACTTCCATGGCCAAACTTGTGTCTCTAGCATGGATGATTTTGGTAGGAGTTTGGGTTGGTGGAGCTGGAGGGTGTGATGACATGAGGTTAGGGGGGTTGTTTAGGGATCATTGGTAGAGTGTGGGGTTCCCGTGGAGGGGGTGAAGTGGCATGCTTGGTAGGGTAAGGGACGGAGGGTGACGGCCACACGCATGGGCCATATTTTTGGTAGAAGGCTATGGGTGACTTGGCTTGCTCCTTCAACATCCCTATGACAAGCTCATCCCACGCATTCATCTTGGGAAGGGGGTAGTGGAGTGGGGAGGGGTGATCCTTCTAGACTCAATGACGATGCAATACCCAAGGACTAGACTTAGTAGAGACAAGTCTAAAACTTGCTCTGATACCACTTGATGTGACACCACTTTGGGGGTGATATTCACAAGACCGAAGACCCCTCGGACCTAGCAAGCAAGCAATGCAACGGACCGACAACGTCACTCGAGCGGACTCACCCGCGTAGCGCGCACCCGGGACCGTAGGTGGACTGGCGATGGGGATGAGGGTCCGAGGTTGGACCTTGAGATTCCAGGGGGTTGTCTAGCTTAAGATTGAACCCCCAAGGGTCCTGAGATGCCCACTCTCACAGGCGGCCAGCACGCCGAGGGCCGAGGGCATGGGATATAATGGCTCTCTCGCAACTTGCCCGCGGTAGTCACTCAATTATAAGCAAATTTGGGATCGGGCACTCTCTTATCACCGACGGCACTAAGATGCAATACTAATTAAGCAAAGGAAACCATCAAAGAGAAGTGTTTAGTAGCTCACCTGATCGGCGTGAAAATGCCGATCTCGGCCGGAGACGAGGCGAGCGGGGAAGCATGGGTATTTCCCGCATGCTGTGTCGATGAAGCTTTGGTCGCCAACCTGCTAATACATGCACTACGCCCCTTGCAAGGGGGTTGGACTAGGGGTGGGAAAGTCAATTTTACATCCAAACACTACCTCCCACAGGGAGGGGCGGTAAGCCGGCCAGGCGGGAAGGGGAGAATCAATCTGGGAACTTAATGAAAGAAAATCAACTATTCTATCCGCCCTCTGGAAAAGAGGACAGCCGGTCGAAGTCGGCACCGCTGCGGCCTCTCCCGAACTCTGTTGTCAACGAAACCAGTTGGAGATCTTTCGTAGTTGACCCAGGAAGACGTCCAATTTTTGGAGGAATTTCTGGAAGGCGGTTCTAGTCGGGGCAGAGGCACGAACAGGGGCTCTGCTTGCTGGTTCTTGTAGCTTCAGCACCGCTACAGCTGGAAGACGAGGCTACCACAGACGCTCCTCAGCTCCGATTCAGGATTGGCCAGAGTCACTGGATTCGTTGTCGAGTCCTCTTCAAAAGGAGACCCACGGGGGTGCCAGAGGAGGTCGGAGTAGACAGAGACAGCCCAAACAGTGATCAGGTGTCTGTTAAGTCCCAAGAGGAACAGAACTGCGCACCCGGGGGAGAAAAATGAGAACTCTTAGCTCCGGATGCCGAACGGGGTTCCACTTCTTAGGAATGATAGAAGAGTTGTAGGGGAAGCTCTCAGCCAAGTGGCGCTCTAGGAATCATAGGAGTCAGATCGTGGGAGCCTCTGCAATCCTTCTCTGGTTGACTGCCTGAGAGGAGCTGCACAGGTTGCCGAGAATCACTCCTCTGGACAGCTCCGGTGTTGGGTGAAGATGAAACCACATCGGCTGCGAAGCTGACTAGATGGCGATTCCAATGGTATATGGTACACTTCCTGAAGCCTACGATGATGCTGTGGCACTCACTGCAATCTGCTGGTGCTTCTGCTGCCTAAGACCTAGAATAGGGCCTGGTAGGGAGTGGAGGTAAGAGAGGGGAGAATGGGGAAGGAGGACTGATGGCTGGCTGTGGGTGCGACCCAGGTGGTGGGGGGTGATGGGGAAGGGATGGGAGGGGAACAGTTATAAAGTGGAGGGAAATTTAAATTTGGCCTAGGGTTTGAGCCCCTTCAGCCTTGGGGAGATGGAAGGGTGCTTGGGAAAGGGTAGTGGGTGGTTGGGGGTTGGAGGTGTTGGGACCGGTGCGATGGATTCTTAGGGGGGTGAAAGAATCCCCTTCAAAAACTTGTTCTAAAATTGAGTAATTGAAACTTAAATCAGATTACTATTGCGGAAGCAAAAACTAATAGACTTAGTTAACAACTTGACTCTCTGGATAAAAGACTGGCATCCTAACGTGATGCTTAGAGGTAAATGATCAGATAGCACACGTGCAGCTGAACTATAACCAGATCACGAGTCACTCGATAGACATGCAATCAGATCACGATCCCAGTCAAGCATCTAGCAGAATCAAAATAACATGCAAATCACTGCACAAAAGATTTTTAGGTGGTTCGGTCCTCCAGACCTACGTCCACCCCACACTCAATCCAGAGTGTGGATTACTGCTGACTAACAGCTTGAAAACCGCTGGGCGACCCAGCTTGCCTACAAACCGCTGACTAACAGCTTGACCGCTGGGCATTACAGCTTCGCCATCCACTGGGGCTTACAGCTTAACCCGTCCAGAGGAATCCTCCTCTACCCGCTGAGCGTCACAGCTTGCTCTGCTGACAAACAGCTTGAAACAAAGGTAAAAAGAAGCACATGAAATGGGAAATCACAGCGACAGAAAGCTGTATACGATAAAACACAAAGTGGCTCTCAAAGAGCTGACTGGCCTGGATTAGATCCACGGTCCAGTAGAGACAAAGCTTTAGAAGACTCTCTTCTTCTTCTTCTAAACTCTTGATTTCTCTTTCTTCTTCTTCTTCTTATTTACTGCTCACTCTTTCTTTTTCGAACACTCTCCTCCTTTGCTCTTCTTCTGCTCTCTCTTTTCTTCTCTCTTCTTCTTCTTTCTTTCTCTTTTTCTGGATCATGCAGGCTCTCTCTCTCTCTACTTCTACTCTTCTAATGTAACTTTTGATCCTCTCTGCACGAGCATCTTCTCCAGATGGAGAAGTCTTCTTTTTATAGCAGGAGCAGATAGGTGGGCATGTGTCCTCCACGAATTCCCTCCCTAGCACCTTGAACACATGGCAGCATTTCAGCCTGCTGCACTACACGTGTCACGATCCTGGAACTTCCTCATTCTTGGATCACGTGTCCATACTAAGCTTCTCGAACATGAGTCCTGTCAGATAACACTTGAAATCAGTTCGAATCAATCTGAAGGAAAAGAAAAAGAAGCATCGAGTAGGTTTGAGATTTAAACTAAGCATGTATAGACTTGCTAGTGTGTAGTGCAACAAAGTATGCACAGTGAAGGTGAATGCATAGGCATGCCATCAAGGAGTGTATGGACTTTGCGTGCATTCAACAACGATGTATAGACTTGCTGGTGTGATGATGCATGAACTTGAACACTCATACCAGCAATGGAATGTATAGACTTTGAATGCATGGTAAAGAGTGTATAGACTTTGTTTTGAAAGATTGCACAAATGCCACTGAAGAATGTACAGACGTTGAACGTGTGAAATGCAGTTTGCATCTATCAAAGTATGCACAATGAAGATGAGTGCTCAGGCATGTTGTCAAAGAATGTATAGACTTTGCGTGCATGCGCCAAGATGATGTACAGACTTTGCGTGCCTGAAACAAGACAATGGACAGACTTGCTACCTAGCATTTAAGAATCAATGCATCATGTATATACTTGCTTAAATGACGCATGGACATAACAACAAAGAATGTGCAGACTTTGTATATGCATGAAACAACCGAATGCACTGACTATGCTCATGAATGTATAGACTTAGTTTGCAGACTTAGTGTATGTGCGAGACAAATCAATGCATAGACTATGTAAATGTATGAAGAGCACTAGCTGTACTGACTTGGTCGAATGAAGCAATTGATAGCTACTAAAGAATGTGCAGACTTGAGTTGATGTAGTCTAGGCAAAACTCTGTACAGACTTTATAGCGTGCAGAGAAATGTTGCACCGGTTTTCAGTGACAGGACCTCATATGCAATGAGCGTGCTTCAGTGTATAGACATCATATATAGTGAATCATGCATCGACTATATGGCGTGCAACTGATGAATGCACCGATGCAAGCTACACTTGTTATGCAATCCTATAAATATGCACACTCAATCAGTCAATCTTTCATACTCATAGTGCTTGCTGACATCAAACTCATTCATACTCATAGTGCTTGCTGACATCAAAATCACAGGGGCACAACAGGAGGGTGGCTTGGAGATTGGTGAGTTCTACCTTGGGGGTTGGGGGGACTTGAATGGGTGAATGGGGAAGGGGGGATATTAATGAAGAGTGAATGGGAGGAGAGAGAAGAAAATTTGAAATTTTAGGGTAGGGAAGAGAGAGAGAGAGAGGAGGGACCCCTTAGAGAGAGAGAGATATGAGAGAGATATATCAAGAGAGGGAGCGGAGATAAAATTCCAAGGGAATTTTTTTAATTTCATTGATCATCAAAGGTTACAAATGAGAGAGGGGAGGGGGCTATTTATAGACTCCATACTTTTCCTAGGACCAAAGTGACCCTGACAAACCTACAATTGACCAGCCTGTCCCAAGGGGGGCGCCCCAGGGCCTAGCCCAATGAATTGGGCCCATAAACCTATCTAATCAACATAATGACTGAGAACTTAGGTAATTGACCCTTAAACCTAGGTACTTGACTCAAATAAAGGGAAAATTACATAATTATGACTCAAAGAAAATATAAAAATTACGTGACTAGACTCAGAAAAATACGGCGAACACAATGGCGCATGCCGACGAACAACCCGAGCCTCGAAAGAATGTGGAGGGGCAAGGGATGCCCCAATCAAATTTTTCTCAAATTTCCAATTTTATTTCATAACCATAATCAATTTACATAAGATCACTTCTTGACAACTTTCCTCGCTACGACTCAAGAAAATCAAAATTACAATATGACTAGACTAGACACTTTGATCATCTAAGGCTTCTCTCATCTTGAAAACCTTCATTCACTCTCAGACCGCTGCTAGTATAATCCGAATCCGATTCACTAGTAATTCCTGAAATAGACAAGAAAATAGGTATGAGCAAACTTGCCCAGTAGGTATCTTTGTATCAACATGAATGTAATATTTAAGTGATTAACATCTTAGCTCTAGAATTAAGATAAAAATTAGAATGCGATAAAGAAGCGATATAAACCAAAATAACCAAGAATCACGAAATAATCGAGCAAGTAGATGTAAGCGAGTATAGATCACGAACAAGCAAGATTATCATGTAGATGTAAATTTGGCCTTTCATGAATAAGAATGTACGAGCATGTAACTAGAAAGTACTTTACACAACCTTGTAAAGGCTATGCATTAACAAGCATATAAATTTCATATCGAGCCTCGTGGTTCTTCACTCATTTATAAGAGAAAGTACTCCCAGTACAATGCGACGCTAGTATCATCGTACCCCATGGTTTATAGCACTTTTCCGACCTTCAGCTGAGGGGACTAGCATGGAGCCCTTGGACATAATCCGTGCCCGATCTTGCATCTTAAAGTTATAAATCCAGTTACTTCCACGAGATATAATAATAATGTCGGCCAATAATTCAATTCCAAATAACAAGTTTCATGATTAAGTAACCAAGGTATAGAACGTACCAAAATTTGATATGATTTCCAAGAATGATTTAAAAGGACATTATGCTACGACGGCAGCCTGACAACATAATAGTACATTCATTGAATTCCATAACTAAATATTAACCTTTTCAACATAATTTGGGACTCCAGATAATCCTAAGATCATCTAGGAACTCAAGAAAATCGATCCCAAGGTCAAACCTCGGGTTAGACTGGTTTAGAGATAAAATGGTCGTTTACTGGACCGTTTAATGAAGAAAACGGTCAGTGTCTAGACCGTTTCTTAAATAGAGTCAACGCATTAAAAAGAAGTGTCGACGCATGAAAACTTTCTCGAGCTTTAGCTGTCTAATGAATGGTCGCTTGGTATCCTTTAGCGGTCTAGTGAAGGGCCGCTAACAAAATCTGGCGGTCAACCATAGGGCCGCTAAGGTCCAGAACATATAAAACACCGGTAAAGTGCTTTCTAGATAATTGGTTTTAATGGTACAATCATCTCGACGTCCTAGTGGGAATCCCAGGCTCGCGGAGTCTTACAGAGGCCTTGAGACATAATCCCCTAGTCCGACAGAAGGAATATCTAGCTGAGAGGTTCATAAGTCCAAGAAAGTGTGCTTATAAGTGCAAAGTGTAACTAATGGTCACATACCGGAGTATATGTCACGTACTTAAAAAAATGACTCAAGAGATAAGAGTGGATCGTATGAAAACAGCGATCAAAACAACGTTCTCATACCACCATGAATCACGTTTCATAAACATAAGAGGAGATATTTAATTACAAAACTATAACATTTGGGTCTTGAAATTACATGATAACGAAAATAATGTTTGAAATCATGCTCATGCTAAAACAAGGTGTTTCACAGGAAATAACCATAATTTTGAGTGAAAAATACCATGAGTATAGAGTTCTACTTAGGCTAAATTCAATTTGGGCTCGGGCTAGTTCTCAGAACCAAAAAGTGGTCTAATGTGGACCGTTTTCAGGCTTCTAGCGGTCTATCGAGGGGCCACTTAGCTACCTCTGGCGGTCACATGTAGACCGTTTCTGTCTGTTTGACAGAAAATCAAGAAAATAGTAAATTAAACACTAATCTAGGGTAGGTTATGCATGGAAATCAACAAGAACACACTGTAAAACATGATAGAACAAGAATAGGTCAATAATATGCATGGGTTTGTGTATAATGAACAAGAGATTTTTCTTTTTAACTTAATTAGGGCTAAGCTTCATGCATGGAGAATACACTAAATGCACAGTCCCAATAAAGCATAAAATTCTCTATGTACAGTACATGAAAACGACTGAAATCAGAGGACTTTTATTCCTAACATCAAGATTTAGCCGTTCATGAGATAACCTACCTCTGTTCTTGTCCTTAAACAACAAATTAAGGGCTGAAAGTTGACCCTAGCTCTTGCTTATCCTGAACTGAATCAGCAACTTCGTGGTCTTCTAAATCTTGATTCCCTTTACCTATGACCACGAAATTTTAAGGGTATGAAAAGGGTACTAACAGGAACAAATAACTCTAAAGAACCCCTATCTGATTACCTCGTTCAGTGCTTCTATTTTGCTGATCAATCTGGTGAGATTCTTGTGCCGAACTAGCGACTTTAGACGCGTCTAACTTGTTGTAGGCTTGATCTCCTAGAACAAAATTTTGAGAGTAGTTAGACCTTTGTATTATGAACAAAAACTTCTAAAGAACATACCTCTAATCCGTCATCCTTACCTTAGTTCAACACGAGCCAAATAAGGGTCGTGCATGTTGGTTCTGGGGTCTATTTATAGGGTTAGCTAGGGTTTCCATGGATTAGAACGAACATAGAGTCCTCATTAGGTCATAAAATCGATGTAAATCTATCTTAGAACCTTCTAGCTAATAGATTGCATCGATCCCAAGTGATTAGGATGGCAAAGTTTCCATCTTTACATGCCTTTTTCTATTCACGAAATCTGCAGCGCTTAGCGGTCTAGTCTAGACCATTTTTAGTTCCCATGCAGTCGCCTGATAGACCATTTTTATTGTTGGGCGTCGAATTTGAACAGTTTCAAACTCTTTTGATATTATATTCTATTATTAGCCTATTTACACCTTAAAAGTCCAAATTTATCATATTCTAAGTCTTGTGGGCTTGGTTTTGGGTCATTTGGGCCTATTTAAAAGATTAGATTCATTTAAATAAATAATAGGCTTTAATAATTAGATTTAATTAACTATAATTCATTTAATAGCCCATTATCCTTGAATTAATTCTTTTTATTTCTAGAAAAAATCTTAGAAAATCCTAATATATTCTATAAATTCAAAAATATTATTTACAAAAATCTTGGGGTATTACACCCTCCCCCACTTGAGAGAATTTTGTCCCTAAATTTAATATATGGAATTTACAGAGAGTGTACTTACAGTTGAATAGCTCGGGAAATCTCTTGCGCATAGCTTCTTCAGTTTCCCATGTTACTTTATGTGGCCATAATTTGGTCCATTGGACTTTGACCATTGGAATAGTCTTATTCCGAGGTTGACGTACTTTCCGTACAAGTATTCTGATTGACTTTTGCTCATACGTCAAATTCTTCTTAATCTCTAGGTTGTCATAAGTTATGACATGAAATGGATCGGAGACATACTTTTTAAGCATTGATACGTGAAACACATCATGAACTCCGGCTAGTTGAGGGGGTAAATCTATTCGATATGCAACTTCACCAACCCTTTCAAGAATTTTAAAGGGGCCAATGAATCTTGGAGTGAGCTTGCCTTTAATATCAAATCTTCGAATACCTCGACCCGGAGAAACTTTGAGAAACACATGATCTCCCACTTGGAATTCCAGGTCGCGCCTTTTGTTATCAGCATATGATTTCTGCATGTCTTGGGCCTTCTGGAGTCTCTCCCGAATAAGCTTTATCTTCTCGTAGTATATCTTATAATATCGGGCCATAGAAATTACCTTTCTCCTACTTCATTCCAACATATAGGTGAACGACAGCTTCTACCATACAGTGCCTCAAATGGTGCCATCTGTATACTGGCTTGGTAGCTATTGTTGTATGCAAATTCCACTGTAGACAAGTGGTCATGCCAATTTCCTCCAAAATCGAGAGCACAAGCCCTGAGCATATCTTCTACTACTTGATTGGTTCTTTCTGTCTGGTCATCAGTTTGTGGATGAAAAGCAGTGTTGAAATTCAATCGGGTTCCTAGAGCATGTTGTAGCTCTTTCCAAAATTGTGAAGTAAATCGAGGATCTCGATCAGAAATAATGGTGACAGTGATACCATGTAATTTAACAATCTCCTTTATATATATAGTAGCTAGGATATCTACATACCATCGGCTTTTAATAGGTAGAAAGTGAGCCGATTTTGTTAAACAGTATATGATTACGCATATTCCATCCTGTCCACCTCTTGATTTAGGCAGTCCCATGATAAAATCCATCCCTATACTCGCCCATTTCCATTTCAAAATTTCCAAGGGATGTAGTTTTCTAGCAGACTTTTGATGTTCTGCCTTAATTTGCTGACATGTAAGGCAACGTGACACGTAGTCTGCTATCTCTCTCTTCATATTAGGCCACCAATAATTTCTTTCAAGATCTTTGTACATCTTGGTAGCACTAGGGTGAACGGTATACTTAGATTTATGAGCTTCATTTAAGACCATCTTCTTAGTATAAACATGATCCCTGATACAAATACGACATCAAAACAATAATCTTCTATCATTTGTAATAGAGAAATCCGGTCATTGCTCTATATTTGCCTTAATCTCCAACAATACTGGATCATTTTTTTGTAACTTCACTAGATCTTTAATCAATGTTGGCTATATTCTAATATTGGCTATAAAGTAATCTTCTGTCTTCTGATCAACATCTAAATTCAACTGAGCAAATTTAGAAATAAGATTGGACATACCTTTCAGATCGGATAACTTCCCTATCAGTTTCCTACTGAGCGCATCGGCAACAGAATTACCTTTCCAGGGTGATATTGAATAGCAAAATCAAAGTCCTTGAGATACTCCAACCATCGTCTCTGCCTCATATTCAACTCCTTTTGAGGAAAAAGGTATTTCAGGCTCTTGTGATCTGAATATACAATAAACTTCTCTCCATAAATGTAATGACGCCAAATCTTTAAAGCGAATACCACCGCAGCCAGCTCTAAGTCATGAACAAGATAATTTTTCTCATGTTTCTTTAATTATCTTGAAGCGTAGCAAATGACCTTGTTATTTTGCATGAGCACGCACCCTAGACCAATGCCAGATGCATCAGTATATACTTCAAATCCGCCACCTTCAACAGGCAACGCCAATGCAGGTGCCGTGGTGAGATGCTTTTTAAGAGCCAAGAAATTTTCTTCACATTCCTTCGTCCACTAAAAAAGATTTTCCTTTCTAGTAAGTCTGGTCAAAGGATCTGCAATCTTGGAGAAATCTTTGATAAATCTCCTATAGTAACCAGCCAAGCCAATGAAACTCCAAACTTCAGATACCGTGTTCGATCGGCTCCAATTCTTAACAGCTTCAACCTTAGAAGGATCTACTGCAATGCCTTCTTTAGAAATAATATGGCCAAGGAAAGAGACCTCCTTAAACCAAAATTCACATTTGTTTAGCTTCGCATAAAGTTGGTGTTCCTGCAAGGTTTGCAAAGCCACCCTTTGATGTTCCTCGTGTTCCTCCTTTGTCTTTGAATAGATGAGGATATCGTCAATGAATATGACCACAAATTAGTCAAGATAAGGCCGAAACACATTATTCATCAGTTGCATGAATGCAGCAGGTGCATTAGTTAAATCGAATGACATAACCACAAATTCATAATATCCGTATCAGCTTCGGAAAGCAGTCTTGTGAATGTCTTCATCCTTGACCCTCAACTGATGATAGCCTGACTTGAGATCGATCTTGGAGAAGTACTCCGTGCCAGAAAGTTGGTCAAACAACTCATCAATACGCGGTAGTGGGTATTTGTTCTTGATGGTGAGTTAATTCAATTGTTTGTAGTCAATGCATAATCTGAGGGAACCGTCCTTCTTAACAAATAAGACTGGCGCACCCCAAGGGGATGTGCTAGGCCGTATGAACCCTTTTTCTAGTAGCTCCTGAAGTTGCTTCTTTAGTTCCTTCAATTCCGTGGGGGACATCCTGTAAGGAGCTATTGACACAGGTGCTGCTCCAAGTGTGAGTTCAATGGTGAAATTAACCTCTCTTTCGGGTGGTAAATCGGGTAACTCCGAAGGAAAGATATCAGGAAACTCCTGAACTACAGGCCATTTCGTTTATCTGGATTTCTTAAGACTCGGTAACTATTACGGAGGCAAGGAAAGCTTCACATCCGTGCGAAATGAGTTTGCTAGCGTGAAGGGATGAAATAATGGCGGGATGTTTCCGGTATTTGATACTAAGGAAGGAAAATCATGGAAGACCTGGTTTTCGGAAAGAGATTATCCTATTTCGGCAATTTATGTAGGCATCATCGTCTACCATCCAATCAACTCCTAATATGGCCTCGTAGCCTTTCATGTCAAGACATACGAGATTAGCAGGAAGATTATCTCCTTCTATAATTACCTCACTATCGGGGTAATAAGTGGTAAGCTTAGTTCCGAGACCTAAGGGTGTGGTAATAGCTAGGTCGCTGGTAAAGGAACCGCTGAAACTGGCAAGGTTTTAGCCAAAGTAGTTGATATAAAGGAATGAGTAGCACCAGTATCAAATAACACAAATGCGGGATGGGACTAAATATGAATAGTACCTTCAATAAGCCCATCATCCTTGGGTGCTTCCTCATCATGTAGAACAGCATTGAGACGAGCCTGTCGCTTTCGTCTACCACTGGAAGACTGATCTTTCGTAAGGGGACAGTCCGACATGCGATGCTCCCGGCTTCCACATCTTAGGCATGCACCTAAGCGCTTCCAACATTCTTTGGCCGAATGACTGAATTTTTCGCAGAATGAGCAAGCGGTGGTAAGAGCCTTCTCTTCTTCCTTTATCTTCTTGTTCTTGTGGCTTCCGCTCCTGTTACCACTTCGGGATCTCTTCTTGTTGTCTTGAGAATTATAGGTGATGCCGAATTTATCTTGCTTCTTACCTCGCCGATCAGACTTTCGGCTCAGCTCCTCCACTTTGACCTTGAGTTTCTCAACCTTTTCCAAGGTCCTTTCACATAGATGAGCTCGTTGGACCATTTTGGCGTAGGTCCGAATATTCTGGGAGCCAAGTTGCTGGATGAAAATGGGTCGCAACCCGTCCACAAAGCAATTTGCTTTAAGAAGATCTGTGCTCACTAGATGCTAAGCATAGGGTGCCAGACGAGAAAATTATAATTCGTACTCGGCTACCGTCATCATACCTTGATGTAATGATGCGAACTCTGCCGCCTTCCTCTCCTTGACATGCTCAGAGAAATCTTTTACCTGAAAGAACGTAAGAAATCCATCCCATGTGTGTGGTGCATCTGCAGGCGGTGTTGGAATAGGCTTCCACCAGGTATGTGCGTCTTTGTTTAACTAGAATGTGGCAAGATGAACTTTTTCTTGACTAGTGCATTGCATAACGTCAAATATCCAGTTCATATCATCGATCCAGTTTTCTACTTCATCTGGGTTAGAAGATCCAGAGAACCGCGGAGGATTTAGACTCTGAAAATTATTGTGCAAGCTACCCGCGCCAGCCGTTACGCCAGCTTGAGCCATGGTCTACAGGGCTTGGGTAAGACCCGCAACAGTTTGCTGCATCTCATCCCACTTAACACGATAAGCCATGATAAGAGTAAGGTACCTGAGAAGAGTAATGAATTGGTTAATTCTAATAAAATTGATGGGTTAATCTTAAAGATAATTTCTAATAACTAGCTCATCCCAGGTTCTACCCAATTTCTCTCATGGGTAGAGAATTTTCTTTCCTTGTTTCATAGGCATGGGTCCTTAAACCTTGGACTTAACCTATGACATGACATCTTTTCCTAGGTGCTGATGTTTTTTTCCTTCTCTCTTTGTGAGTGTTGATGTGAGTGAGGAATATGATGATGACGTGCTGTAGGTGAGTGGTGCACTAACTCAAGCAATCAATATGAAATCAAAGCATGTGGGCATGTCATCTCAGATATTGCAAAAAATGTAAATGGGGAAGAAAAAAACACACGCCGTGGGCGTGGAGCAAGGAGATGAAAATAAACACACACCGGGGGTGTGGAGAAACTAAAGTAAGAAGACAAGCAAGATGATGATGAACAATGCCCAAATATGGAATGATGTGATCGCCACCAAAGTAAATAAAATAGTAAAAATGCAATATGTACCTTGGAAAGGGCCAAGTGAAGTCACCTGCCCGCGGGAGAGGAAAAACCCAGGTGATGCGAAGGAAAACGGTCTAATGGACAACCGCTAGGAGACGACAAACGATCTTACGACAGACCACCTGAGATCTACAAACGATCGTTGTAGAGATCGCATGGGCACCCAGAACAGTGAGATGGAACGTTGAATCTCCTCCCCTCCTGGCCGGCCAGAAGTGCTGGCCCTCGTGCAATGAGTCCTGTAAACCTGCAAGAGAGTGTAGAAACAAAGGAAAATGACCCAATAAGCCCTTGGGACTAATGTAGTATCTATAATGCAATTAAGCTAAAGTGCATAAAAGGAAGGGTGAATACCCGGGGTGGTGGTTTTTTAACCCCTGCAGGGCGTAGAAAAGATAGGAGGATGTTTTAAAATGTCGTGCGAGTGCAGAGAACGTAGGAAGAAGAAGAGGGAATATGCTATGGAGATGCAAAGGGAAGACCAAAACTAAGAGCAAAAGACTCAAAACTAAACCAAAGGAACTTGATACTCCCTTAACCAGAAGCCTTATGGACGTGGAAAAACATTCTCCCTGGTTGGTACTTGCTCCAGAATGCAGCAGCACTTCGGGGCAAGCTCCACAATCTCCTCTTCAATCCATGAAGTCAACGGTCCTATTTATAGGCCCTCAAACCCTAGGTTCGAGTTGGAGGGATAATGACTCGAAAATTGGCCTGAAACTAGATAAAACTTGAAGATAATACTCCCAAGAGTCCATAGAAACAAACAGAAAATTCCGAGAGCCTCTATCTAGAGAGAAATCGACAAACCAAGGACTCTAGTTCGACCACGGTGAAGTAGAGGAAATCCGGCAGAGCAAGGCTCTCTGTCTGACCAAACGGTCTTGCGATAGACCGCAAGGCACCCTAAACGGTCTAGCGATAGACCGCTAGTCTCATTCATCCAGAAGAAGATAAGATCAAAAAGAATGAACATGACTCTCTACCGCCCAAACGGTCTAGTGAACGACTGCTAACCAAGCCAAACGGTCGCACGATAGACCGCTAGGCTAGTAGACGTGCCAAAAGAGATAAAGACTAATAAATCCTCAAGTTAATCCACAACAAAATCCCTTATTAACCCTTATCCAGGCTCAATAAGCTGTAATGACGAGAAATCAAGGGAACTAGGCCCAACCAGGGAGAACAACCCATAAAATAGGCCCAAAACTGACCCAATAATTGGTGAACAACTCGGGACATCATAAAAATAAATAAGGAGATGACCCAACTTATTGGTCATAAAATGGGTGTCAACAGATGCCCCTCCTTAACGCCCTCTTTGCAGAGGAACGAGCGGAGGTGAAGTGAAAGCAAAATGGAACATGAAGATGCAGCGGAAATGAAGCGGAGTGTACTGAAAAGCGGGCGTTAAGTTAAACCGACACCCGTTCTCAACAAACAAGCGATAGGAATCTTCCGAAAATCTTTAAACCAATCACAAGGAATGGCCAAACCGAATGACGCATGCCTGGAGGAACGAACAACTAAAGGAACTAAAATCATGACCAACCTCCTCATTGAAACGCACAGTTGATAGGCGATCAGAGCAAACGGAAAAGTAAAGAGACGAGCAACTAAACTCCAGACAGGAATCTCCAGCTAACCAAACCGAGCGAATAGACCGAAGAAAACCTTCCAACTTAGAGTGGAATGACTCTCCTTACTCAAGACCATGGATACATAGTTATCCACCATTACTGAGACACTTTGGACAGATGAGGGCTCATGAATGCTCAAAGATGCGCATGATGCATGCTGGGCTAAAATAAAGAAATCATCAAAACGAATGCAAAGAAAGATAAAATAGCAAGATACTCGAGAATAGTATTGCTAGACCGGA
Source organism: Amorphophallus konjac (assembly GCA_022559845.1). NCBI lineage: Eukaryota > Viridiplantae > Streptophyta > Magnoliopsida > Alismatales > Araceae > Amorphophallus > Amorphophallus konjac. Next base: position 269,004,042 of record CM040127.1, read on the forward strand.
CAAATAGGGGTCAGGACACTATCTGCAACCACGGCGTGCAAGATAGAACCATCGTCCCCCAACTCTTCCCACCTAACGGCCTATCCAACAATTAAACATGTGCACCTAGATCATCATCATTTTTGTTAGAGGGGAACATCAGATCCCAGAACACATGAATGAACAGCCGGTTCTCGAGATAATATATCATAGATACCATATAGTAATGCATTAAGGGACTAAGGAATCGGGAAACTTACCTTACTTACCTGCCTAGCGAAGTAATGATGTGACATGATGGCGTTCAAGCTTTTGATAATAAGAAGGTTAGCCATCAACAATTATATCCATAGAAATAAGCATGAAGCATTAAAAATAAAGAATAGAGCAGATATTTTGTTTCAAACCAACCAACACACAGCTGTGGCAAACGGTCTAGGGTAGGACTGCAAAGAATCCCTGACAGTCTAGAGATAGACCGCTTGGGCAAGGGCAGTTCACATTCTCTGAGGAGATAACCCAGATGGCAAATGGTCTAGATGAAGACCGCTAGGAGGGCCTAAACGGTCTAGCGATAGACCACATGGCTCTGAGTGGATTCAAAAGCCGAACGGGCGTTTCATTCATCCCACATGCCCCAATCTCGTTCCCGTCAAAACCACCCCACTCCAGCTACTCCGGTGATCATCCCCACCGGTGACCACCACGAGCGAGTGACCCTTCAATGTGGATGGCAAAGAAAAGAGCAGTTCGTCCCTTCGAACGGTGCTTGGAGGAAGAAGATCCACCCACGGCGGCGGTGAACCCACCGGTGGAGGAAGAGGGTTTGGCTGCCCCTCCGGCGATGGAGGATGTTCCCACGGGGGAGGAAGGTGCTGAAGATGCCCCTGGGGACGAGGAAGAAGATCCCACAGCCGAGGAGGCCACGGGGATGGCGGCCGGGCGACGATCGTCCGAGGTAGGCTGAAATCCCCAAAAACCCAATTTTGACTTGTTTCAAGCCATGCATGTGTGGGAAATGGAGTGGGAAAGGGTCTGGGGACCCATTTGATCCATGTGTAGGCCTTTAGGGCCATTTTCCAATCTTGGGGAACCGAGGCAAACAATGCCCGATCGCTGAGTGCCTAGCGGTCAGTCCAACGACCGCTAGGAGTCTAGACGGTCCAAGGGGTGACCGTTTGGGGGGAGAGAAACGGTCCAGAGGGAGACCGTTTGGGACCAGAGTGATTTTTTTGATTTTTATAAAAAATGCAATGCATTGCATGAACTATATGACCTATATGCATGACTGATGTTTGATTATTTTTAAATGTATGCAGGGAAAAAGAAAGACCATGATTTCTTGGCTGCAAGTTTGGGTAGTCTATTTAGCTCTACCGGACTATCAGAGAGAGAGACTGGCAGCGATGGGATTTAGGGAGCTGCTCAGCATAGAAGTGATGCGGATTGATACGGCACTGCTCTACACGCTCCATGAGAGATGGGACCCTATCAGCCAGGCATTTCTGTTCCCGTGGGGACACATGATCCCGACGCTTGAGGACGTCGCAAGGATCACGGGACTGAGAGTGCATAGAGCACCAGTGACGGGCACCACACACGCAGACTATTAAGAGCTGGTGCAGGAGCTGCTTGGGCTGGAGTTACTGAAACCGGGATGACACTCATCCATGCTGGGATGGGCGACACTCCAGGAAAACTTAGGACTGAGGGGAGCGGCGATAACTGTAGGAGAGCTGCCAGAGGAGCATCTCGGGAGGTTGACGAACAGAGCCCGAGAGAGAGTGGCTGCTGGACCAAGACCAGAGGGAGACATCACTCTCCGCCGCTTCCTGATGCTGCTATTCGGGAAGCTCCTGTTTGCGACGAGGGCGGACGGAGTGAGCTGGAGACTCCTCCCACTACTGCAGGACTTGGACAGAGCAGGGGAGTATGCATGGGGCGCCGTAGTGATGGCGTTCCTCTGTGACTTGCTGAGCACCACCGACCGGCAGACAATGCTGGGCGGCTTCTCACCCTTGCTTCAGGTAAAACTGCTTAACTCTACATGCTTTTGATTATGCTTATGATTATGATTATGATATGCTTATGCTGACATTTGACTAATGTAGGTATGGAGCTACCTGTACCTCCCCGGCCTAGGGCGGGGAAAGGAGGTACAACCGGACCGGTTACCCATCGCGAGGTAGTGGATGGCGGTTCGAGACACAGGGTCGCTGCGACGCTTGGCGCGAGCGATCTAGGAAGACATGGATGTGTTCCCCTATGCATCGGTAAACTTCTAAACTCTAAACCTTCTAAATGCACTTTTATGCTCTTATGAATTGCTGACTTACTTAAATGCATGACTTTTCAGGTGCGCTGGACACCGTACCGGGACGAGGGGTACAAAGGACAGCCCTAGGTCGAGGCAGCCCAGGCGTACGCGGGACGGGACGTGTGGCTGCACTGCATGAACATCATTGAGCCACTGCACCACTGCCTGATCATGAGGACATGAGGTGTGCACCAGCCGGACGTGGAGTTCCCAGAGCGTGACGACGAGTGGGTTGGATGGCCCTCGAAAGGCCTAAGCGGGGAGATTGACTGGGTGACCCGAGCGATGGACCAGGTTCGAGACTGGACCAGGAAAGGTCGGGTGGTGAAAGCCCGAGCTAGCAGCGATGAGGCCTACCTGAAGGCCTACGCCAGGAGGTACGGCGATCAGGTGTTCCGCCGTGCCCGACGACCGGTATGACTTCTAAACTCAAACTTCTTAATTTAATTCTTTGACACCTATTAATGATGCACTGACCATCTGACTTCCTATATGCAGCTAGACCCCCAGGGCCGGATAGCAGAGCTACAGGGACTCCTTCATTCCACCGTGCAGCATAGGGATGACCTCCAGCGCTCCCTAGATCTTCTGGTAAGTTCTAATCCTTAGACTTAAATGCAAATGCTTATGCATGCGACTAACTAAGACTTCAGTGAGCCGAGGGAGCAGGACGACAGGGCCCTGACACTCCATCCTCGTCTTCCCAACCAGCGGGCCGAGCAGAGCGGGATGCTGAGTTCGCTTGGGCAGTTGCTCGGGCTGAGGAGGCCGAGGACACTCTCACGGAGAGGGTAAGCAACTGACCAACTTCTTTTTTTGACGCTATATGAAAATGCAATTTTGACTAACCATGATGAATGCTTATGCAGACGAGGGAGTTGACTGTAGCATTGGGCGAGGCAGAGCGAGCCCGAGCTGAGGCAGAGCATCTCCGAGGAGAGGCGGCCGAGGTGACCCGTCTCCGTGCAAAGGTAGCACATCTCCATGCAGAGGTGGAGAGACTTAGCACGGGAGCAGCGGACTTGGAGCGGCACAGGACTGAGGCGAGAGAGGCTCGATGCTAGGCGTACGATCTGAGGATTGAGCTACGGACAATGGAGAGGAGGGTCCGGATGATGGGCCGAGGTCCTACAGCCAGTCCATCGCAGAGTGGCGCATGGAGCAGTGCCTTCCCAGACTTCCTTACTAGTTCCTCCGGCCTTCAGAGGAATGAGGATGCAGAGAGGAGACGACGACACCGAGAGGAGGGGAGCACCTCCATGGTCCCATCGGCGAAGAGACCTGAGGGTACCGGGGATAGCGGAGGACTAGGAGAGGGACCCGCCGGAGGGTGACTTGTACTTTTCTTTTCTTTATGTACACATGTACATGACTCTATGTTAGTGAAATATATGATCTTTATTATCTTTTTCAAATGCAATGTGAATGTGGATGCTGACTTACTAACAACGACCTCTAGGACTGACGAAGAGATTAGGAGAAAGAGAGTGGGAGAGAGGGGGAAAATCGAGGTTTAGAGTGAAGAAAGATTGATCAAAATTGGGATAAACAGGGGAAAACGATCTTCTGAAGACCACTAGGAAGATGAAACGGCCTAGCGCAGGACCGTTAGGCTAAGGTGGTAAAGAAAGGGAGGAAACTGTCATTTGACGACCGTTTGAAGGGTCCTAGCGGTCGCTCGATAGACCACTAGGGTGAAAACTCAGTCAAGTCCGAGCGGGACTCTCCGTGAGAGTCCGAACTCAGAGCTAGAAGCACCTAATCCGTGCTAAGACTTATCCTAACTTAATCTGAAGCTAACTAGCCTCAATCCTAATGTGTTAGGACTAGAACTAAAGAATTATAACTAGGAATACACCCAGAATTCGCAACTTTCAGAAATCTCTGCTTTAAACCTTGAAAACTCTCTCAAAATCACCATGAAGAGGAGCTTTGAAGCTAGCACCATGGGAGAGGTGGCCTATACCGGGCCAAAGGTAGCTAGAAGGGAGCATGGGGAGCTGTAGCGGCTGACTTCAATCCCCAAGCACCTAAGCACAAGCTCTTTAAGAGAGGTAAGTTCAACTTAATTTTCAAAATTTTTAATTTTTTGAACTTTCTTCTCATGGCATTTCTTCTTCTTCTTTTCCTCTCTTTTCTTCCTTTTTCCAGCTCCTTCCTGGCCCAAGATGTTACTCTTCCTTGAAGTGGGTGGCTCCCATGATAAAGGAACTCCCTTTAGAGGTTACTTCAATCCTAAGGGCATGGCACCTTCACCCTTTGTTGGTCTTAGCCAAGAATTTCCAGAAATTCTCTTATGATTGGTCAAGCATTTCAACTTTAGTGGAATTATGGCACCCTCAAACACACACCTTTGAGGCCACCATCCTTATAGAAGAGGTAGAGACCTACCTAGGCCTTCCTAAGACTAAGGTGGGGGATGAAGAATTGGTGTGTCACACGGTTGAACCCATAGACCCATCACTTATCTTGGGGGATTTCCTATCCAATCTAAAAGATGTGAGAATCATGATTAGCCCTCGCCATATCGATTTGATACGCTTAGCTCAATGGATCACTTCTCATTGCAAGAACAAGTATGGGAAATATGAAGCCATTGCGAAAGCCGTCTCCATTTGCTTGTGTGGTTTTTTCCTCTTTACTACCACCGACCACCTATTAGATATCAAAAATCTCAGAATTATTAGTGGTTTGTGGCGGAGCTTATCTATCTCCCAGGCTGTCCTCTCTTACCTCTATGAAGGTCTTAGCTCAGCTTCACTAGGGGGTCCCCTCTTCGAGTCAATGATCGTCCTTGAGTGTTGGATAGGAATAAGACTCAAATTTCTACTCAAGGAGGACTTGCCTTCAACTAGCCGCATATTTAGGAGCCACCCACTCGACTTCATAAGAGGTGCATTTGGATTCTCTTCACAAGTTGAATGCCAGACTGCGGATAAGAAAACACGGGATGATTGGCGCATCTTCCTCAACACATTGCCAATTGATAAAATCATGATGTGACCCTGGGTTCTTCAAGGCACTACCCTCAATTACCCTGACGGTTGGGCCTAGACCTGCAGCTAATGGGGAACACTACCTTGGCGATCTACAACCCGCACCGGTGCTACTTACAAATCGTGCTACCCCGCACTATGGTTCAAGCACTATCACACTACCCACCCCTTCAAGCTAGGAAGATCGGGACCGAGGAGGATGAACGGGCAATCCAGAGCGCTCTGACCATGTGGGAGATCAGTCGAGTCTGTACCTTGCAAGCAGAAGTGAAGGAGAGCGATGAGGAATATCGTTCTTATGTAAAGGAATTACGCAAAATCCAGCCTCACGTGGATAAGAAATTCAATGTAACTTGAGCCTTGAATTATGTTTTCTAAATTTTCATTGAAAGAATGATGTATTATGAGTTTGAATGAGTGAACAAGAGTTTTAGTTTCGAAAGATGTGCAATGGACTCATAATTTGGCTTGATGGGTAAAAGGGACAAAATTCTCTGTTTGCCAAACGATCCAGTAAAGGGCCGCTAGAGGAGCCTAACGGTCTATCGATAAATCGCAAGGGGAAGGACTTAGAAAAACTCAGAGTTTTCTGACTCTCGGGTGGCTCATACGGTCGCCTACTAGACCGCCAGGATGGCGCAAACGGTCTAGCGATAGACCGGTTAGAAAGGGGAGACAGAAAGCCTGAGAATCTTGATTCTCGGGTGAGGCAAACAATCCCTGGAAGACCGTTAGGGTGGACTAAGCGGTCCATAAGTAGACCGCTAGGGAGGGAAGATAGAAAAACTGCAAGCTTCGAATCCTGGCAATGGAACTTGTGTCTGCACACAATTAAAACAAGAAACAAGTTAGATATGTTCTTAGGCTCAACCTCTTGCCTGCAGCAAGTTAGAGAATGACCAATTCTTGATATTTGGTCAAGGGGTGGAGCCTTATTAAATAGGCAAGAATGCAATAATCAAATATGAAATGCAAATGCATGCTATGCAAGGATGACGTAGCTTTGATTTTTATTGTATTTTTGAGATATTTGATTTTTGGGGATTTTGAAATATCTGATTTTTTTGGATTTTAAAATATCTGATTTTTTTTAGATTTTGAAATATCTGATTTTTTTAAATTTTGGATTTTTTTGAAAGCTAATTCTGTCCCGACAACGAGAGTCCCGTTTGTTAAACTAGGAATCTTCTGAGATCGGCGTGCTTTTGAGGTGACAAACCCTTGCCAAGGCCAACCTGTGTAACGGTGCTTCTACCGAGGCCATACCCAGGGTATAGTTTTAGTCCTAAAAAGAAAAAGGAATTTGGGAGGTAAACTTAGACAAGGTATAAAGATTTTTCAGGGCTTGAATCCCTCTCGCGACAACCCTTTTTCAGAGACTGAGTCTGTTGCGCTGGGACTTTGCGTCCGTCATCGAACCTTCATCCACCCTAAGCACGCGCAGGACTGGGCTCATGATGTCCCGCGGGGAAACTGTACTGCCACTCTTGTCATGCCTAGTTTCGTATTTTTAGAGCATTGATATTTTGGACTTCGAGCTTTTGAGATGAGCTTTTGATTTTACTTTGATTTACTCCCTTTTTTTTAGTTCACTTTTTCTTGTGGAATCAAGTCATAACGGACTGCCCCTATTTGAGACCTCCTCTCGTTAGGGTGTCTAGATCAGTCATCACCCCCTTATTCGCCTCTTGCCCCTAGATTCGGCCAAGGAGAGAAACGGACAGGGACCTTAACTTCTCCCGAGCATGGCCAAGGGAAAAAATAATGTCAACACAAAATTGGGAAACCCGACCAGGGATGTTGTGAAGTCTGTGAATTGCCAATCTCAGAGTCCTTCTTCACGATCGAGGAAAAAAACACCTTGCTACCGGGCTTTCATTAGCCTGACTCTAAGGAAAAAAATGCTTAAGATGCAACCCATTCCAGACGTGAGACAGCTCCTCACCTTCCGCGTTGACTAGGCGATATGCATTCCCTGGATAAGCCTCTTTAACGACGAACGTCCCTTCATAGTTTGGTTGCAATTTGGACCTAGGACCTCCGGACCTGATAAATTTACGTTTCAAAACCATATCACCTATTTGAAATTTGCTCTCAATTACCTTCTTTTGAAAATAATGTGAAATTCTCTTTTGATAAATAGATACATGATCGGCCACATTCATCCTCTTCTCATCCAAGAGTTCTAGCTGGACGAGCAATGCCTCTCGACGTTCATCGAGATTAAGTTCCTTAACGAGATGTACCCTTGGGGAAGGGATTAAGATCTCATATGGGAGCACCGCCTTCATCCCGTAAGTAAGAGCATAGGGGGTTTGCCCCGTAGGAGTACGGACGGAGGTGCGGTAAGCCCACAGAGCTTCCACTAACCGTTCAGGCCAATCAGAAAATTTGTGAGATTCACATATTTTATTTATGATTTTAAGAAGGGTTTTATTAGTAGCTTCGGCTTGACCGTTACCTTGAGGATAATATGGCGATGAATGATGTAATGAAATATTGAACTTCTTATAAAGGTCCTGGAGTTCTTGAGATATGAACTGGGGCCCATTGTCAGTGACGATGCTGCTTGGCACTCTGAACCACGAGATGATATTCTTTAAGATGAAGCGGCACATCATGGTAGCTTTGATCTCTGCATACGCCTCCGCTTCGACTCACTTGGTGAAGTACTCTGTGGCGGTGAGGATGAAGGATTTCTGCTTGGTCTGAGAATTGGGATCACCGAGCGGACCAACAATATCAAAAGCCCACACGGGGAATGACCAAGGAGAAGAGAGAGGATGAAGAAATGAAGTAGGAGCATGAATTTTATCAACGTGGAGTTGGCATTTAAGACACCTCCGGACATAGAGGCAGCAATCTTCCTCTAGAGTGGGCCAATAGTAACCCTACCTAAGGATTTTCTTCGCTAGAGCCTGGCCATTGACATGACCTCCACACTCACTTGAATGGGCTGCTTCGGCTACCTTCCAAGCTTCATCATCATCGAGACATCTCATAAGCATTCCATTGAGAGCGCACCTATATAATTCTCCAGTAATGATAGTGTACTTCGAGGCAGCTCTTCTAACAGTATTATGTTGCTCGGCACTTGCCCCTTCCGTGAATGACCAATCTCTGCAGTATAGATCGATTTCACGATACCATGGCAATTCTTCTTCCTCTAGAATCTCTTCTAACTCAGTTAAAGATACTTTCTTCAAATCTTCCTTCTCAGCCCTAGCCTCTACAGTCTTCCTAAGGTTGTCGAACCAAGGATCCTGAAGAGAAGGGGCGTCCAATCTCTGGACGAAGACGGTCTCAGTGCTTCGATTGAGAGGGAAAGATAGGGAGGAAGCGAGCGATGCCAGCGCATCAGCGAGGATGTTCTAAGATCGAGGAGTATGGATGTAGATCAGCTTACGGAACTGCCTAGTCAATAGAGTGACCAAATCCTTATATGGCTTGAGCTTTAGGTCACGAGTGCTGTAAGTGGACAGAACTTGTCGCAGAATGAGCTGAGAGTCTCCTATGATATTTAAATAACGTGTGCCCAAGAGATAGGCGTGCTTCAATCTGGCCAGGAGAGCCTCATACTCGACGATGTTGTTGGTACCAGGAAAGCGAAGCTGATAAGCAAAGGGAATCGTCACCCCTTCCGGAGTGAGCAGAACAGCGCCTATCCCTCGGCCTTGAGAGTTGAGGGCACCATCAAAGTGTAGAGACCAGAAGGGATGATGAGTAAGGATGGAGAGATGCTCATCAGGGAAATCATTCTAAATAGAATCCGTACAGGGGGTAGGAAGATGGGTGAGATGCTCTGCGATAGCATACCCTTTAATTGCCTTTTGAACGACGAATGTGATATCAAACTGAGAGAGGAAGCTCTGCCAGCGAACTAACCTACTAGAAAGGACGGGCTTTTCCAAGAGATAGCGAATTGGGTCCATTCTAGAGATTAACCTAACGGGTGGGCTAGAAAGTAGTGTTTCAGCTTCTAAGCTACCCAAACTAAGGCGGCACAAGTTTTCTCCATGGCAGTGTACTTGACCTCTGCGGGATTAAATAAATTGGAGAGGTAATAAGTTGCCCGCTCTTTGCATTCATGATCTACCTGTGCCAAGACAGCTCCTAGGGAGTCCTCGATAACGGAAATGTATAGGATCAGGGGTTTCCCAGGGATAGGAGGTTGCAAAATTGGGGGATTAGACAAATAACTCTTCAAATCCTCATAGGCCTTTTGACATTCTTCATTCCATTCAAACTTGACCCCCGCCTTTAGCAATTAATAAAATCGGCGGCACCTCTGAGAATGTTGGGATATGAATCTTCTAATGGATTGCAATCGCCCAATCAATCCTCGAACTTCCATGATATTCTTAGGCGGAGGCATGTCCATGACGGCCTTTGCTTTGTTAGGATCAATCTGAATCCCCCTTTTACTAACTATGAAGCCTAGCAACTTCCCCGAAGAGACTCCAAAAACACATTTCTTAGGATTCATTTTCAACTGGTACTCCCTAGCTCTTTGAAGCACCTTAGCTAAAATGGTGGGGTGTTCCTATTTAGTCCTTGACTTCACCAAGATATCATCCACATAAGCTTCCATGTAGACATGCATCATATCGTGGAACATAGCCATCATCGCCCTTTGATAAGTGGCACCCGCGTTCTTCAAACCAAACGGCATGACCACATAGCAATACGTACCCCGGGGCGTGGTGAAGGAGATTTTCTCTTGATCCTCAGGAGCGAGATGGATTTGGTTGTAGCCTGAATAACCATCCATGAATGACAGTGCTTCGTACCCGGCGGTGTTGTCCACCAACACGTCTATGTGAGGTAGCGAGAAATCGTCATTGGGACATGCTTTGTTTAGATCCCCGAAATCAATGCAAATTTGTACCTTTCTATCCTTCTTGGTGACAGGGACTATGTTTGTCACCCAGTGAGGATATAAAAAAACTCTAATGAACCTAGCCTTATGTAATTTATTGACTTCTTCCTTCATCCTTAAGGCCATGTGGGGGTGAAATCTCCTTAGTTTTTGTTTAACGGGTGTTGCCCCTGGCTTAAGTACTAGTCGGTGTTCCACCAAAGAGGGGTCAAGACCCGACATGTCCTCGTATGACCAGGCAAAAGAATCGCTATACTCCCTTAATACCTTGACTAAATCTTCTTCAACTTCCAGAGGGAGATTAGCGGCAATGATGATAGGCCTGGGGTCTTCTTCAGTTCCCAGATTTATTTCTTTCGTAGGTTCATCCACTGCTGATGATGGCTCATCAAATCTCTTTAAGCCTTGCGCATACAAATCGACAGTGTCATCTACGTCGCTATCCTCAACATCCACCGGGTCCTTTTCATCCATGACTTCAAAGACTCCTAATCCGTCGTCGCTCGACACCCCGCCTTGCTCCTCATTTTCTTCGATTACAATCGTCGTATCTATGAACTCCGGGAATTTAATAAGAACATGACATTGCTAAGCTAGATCATGCAAGAACTTATCAGGAATGGATTTGGAATGACGAGCCGGTGGGTGTGGCTCAGGCAAGGAAGGGTTGGACGACTTAGAATAGGACCCTACTTCTCTAGACCTAGCGGACTCTACTACCCTAGACTCGATGGACCCTACATCTAACCTAGGAGAAATAAAATCTTGGGGGAAGGAGGCATCAGGGACCTGATGCCCCTGGGAGGAAGATGGAGAGAAGATAGCATAATCTTCCACTGAAATCTCCGTTTCGAATTTGACGTTTTTTTTTCGAGATCAATGGAGATCATGCAACAAGATGGAGAAGAAGGCGGAGGAGGGAACCTTAGAAGATACTTGGATGGACAGAAGAGGTCGAAGAAGGGATCGGAGGAGGAGAAGAAAGGAGTAGATAGATCAACAGGCAGACAGCAATCACATGTCCTGACGATGAGAAAATTGGTGGGAAGCTCCAACAACAATGGATTGATTAAGATAGGAGGTGAACGGGGTATGAATGCCATCTTTTGAAACAGTGAAAACAAGCGGGAGGGAGACCAAGTGAATATGATGGGTGAGCTCCCCCTTTCCCGCAAGTGATAAGTTGGCTTCTTCAACTCATAACGGACAAGCCGCACCTCCTATTTTTCTTGGCAGCTTTCTTCTTCATAAAATAGCCTTTCAAATGCTTGGCTGAAATCAAGCATGTCATCGACCTGCCCTGTGGGCAACAATAGTGGGCTGTTGATTGTGTAAGCTGTGTTTCCTTCCTCGAGCTAACTTGGAGATGCTTTTAATGTGCCTGGCTGGAGAGGGCCTTTAACAAAGTGCTGGCGGTAGTCCCAAGTCAACGGTCTAGAGTCGCCCAAAATTGAGAATGAGGATACTCGATAACCGAGGCCCCTCCTATTCATTTTTTTGCCTTTGGGGACCAGTTTAGTCCACCCTTGTAGCTGTGCGCCAAGGCCTCTCCTGTTGAACATGTGTGCAACATGATTAATTTTATGGTTTTGATGATGTCTGCCTCTGTAGTCATTAAAGAACTATACCTGCATTTGATAGTGTTAATATTCATTCATTTCAGGTCATTATACTTCCAGTGCAAAAGATCAAGAATGACACATAAATCTAGGCAACTGGATACACAGATATCAAGGCATATGACAATATTGGAGACACGGAAATCTAGCATGTTTCAAATACAGAAATCAAGCTGAATAGCATCACACATAAGGTCATTGCATATTGTTCATATGGTCAGTGCATGTCTTGCCTTATGAATGGTTCAAGGTCGGTGCAACTTCTAGATAGCAAGCCACAAGATAATCCAAGGAATGGAGTGGAGTTGGTAAAAGTGAAAGCTCAATGACAGTTAAGGTCGATGCACAAAGAAGCATAACCAAGAGAACCCAAAGTCAAAGACTCAGTTGAAACCTTCTAGACAGTCAAGGTTGATGCTATAGACATGAATGGGCTGCTAAAGGACTTAAGTGACTGAGCTAAGAAGGTTAACAGACCGACCCGGGAAAACCCGGGGTTTGCCCAGCTGGCGGTCGACCGCCAGCACAGGGGCGGTCGACCGCCCCTACCAGCAACTTCGAGGCTGCAGCTCTTTCAGTAGCGGTCGACCGCCAGCCAGTAGCGGTCGACCGGAAATCCTAGGGAACATCCGTCTACAGCGTTTTTCAGTAGCGGTCGACTGCCAGAAGCCACAGGTCGACCGCCAGCCCCGAGCCAACAAAAGTTGACTTTGTTCTCCACTTCGAGAAGAACCATTCACCTTGTATTTGTTTAATCCTAATGATGTGACACGACTAGGGTGGATGCAGCAATGGGACACGGACCCTTGGACCTATTCCGCAAGCACAATCACAAAGCAATAAAGTACTAGATTGGGGCCGATTCGCCGTCGCACACACACGAGCCTGGGTGACTTGATGATGCCAAGTGGAGATGATGGATCAAGGCCCTTGCTGGTAGAGTGCCAGCAGGGCTTGGGTTGCCCTCCCGAGGGTACGAGGCCCACACTTAAGGGGCTGGCCGGGTGCCAATTGGGGCACTAGGTCCCTCTCTCACGCAGCGCACGGTGACCGCTCGTAAGTGGATCACACGGGGTCGGGCGCTCACGCTCTTGCTCAACGAAGCAATACCACGGATATTAGCTGAACAAGTACTAATGATGGAGCAAAGTTTAGAGCTTACCCTGGTTGGTTTGAAGAAACCAACCCCGTTCGGAGACGAGGGCGAGCGGGGAAGTGTGGGTTCCCCGCACACTGCGCCGATGAAGCTTGATCCTGTTTATTAGTTACAATCACTACGCCTCACACAGGAGGGTGGACTTGGGGTGGGGATTTCAGTATTACAAATCAAACACTACCTCCGCACAGGGAGGGACGTTAAGCCAGCCAGGTGGGGAGGGGAGAGTCACTGAAACCCAAGAGAAGGAACCGATACCGAGTCTGCCTGCTCGCTGTGATAGGTGACAGATAGTCAGTATTAAGGACGTAGATCTCAGTCTGGAATTTTGCTGATGACGAGACCAGTGGGGAACTCTTCAGAACTGGATCCAGAATGCCTCAGAATTTTTTTGAATTCTTCTGATGCCGAGGCTGGTCTTGGTGGAGGCTCGAACAGAGTGACAGAATCTGGGACTGGCAGCTTCAGATCTCCAATAGCAGGTTGCAGAGAGTGCCCCGATAGCTTCCAGACTCTGAATCACGAACTGCCAGAGTTTCTGGAACTGTGGACAAGTCCTCTTCTCAAAAAAACTGACGAGGAAGCCGAATGATTCTGTAGAAGACTGGGGGACTCTGAATGATGGTGACAGGTCGATGCAGACTGTGGGAAGCAGATCCGTGTAGTAGAGGGAGAAAAATGATAACTTTGGGTCACGGATGCCGATCTAAGTTCTGCTTCTTGATTCTGAAAATAGACTGGACGAGGAAGAACTTTACAGAAGAACTCTTGGCCTGATTCTTCCGTGGTTCATCGTGGTACAGCTTCTATTTTGGTTCAGGTACTCTGCAGGGGCAGCTCTGCGCAGTCAGGGGAGATCAGACCTCCCGGGTAGCACAGAGCTCGGAAGGGGATGAAACCACCGCCGTTGCGAAGCTGACTGGGAGAGCTTTCCGTCGATGTAGGCCATGCCCCCAGGAGATCTGGGATGGGGCCTGAGGCGGCGCTGCAACATTCTGTTGATCTGCTGGTCTTCAGCTGCATGCAGAATGGAAGAGAGAAATGGTGGAGGGGTGGTTTCTTTGGTGGACGGGGGTAGGGGGTATGGGTCCTTTGGTGGTGGGGAGGGGTTCGGGAGGTGGAAAGAGGTGGTGAGGGAGGAGGCTAGAGGCGGAGCTAGCAGGGGGAGGGGTGGGTGTGCAAATGGCCAAGGGGGGAGGAGGTGAGGAGATGGGGGCGCAAGTCACTTGGGGGAATGGGGAGGGCTCCTCTTGATTTGGGTAGTGGGTTAATGGAAAGGTTTAATGGTGGTCTAGGGAATGGGAAGGGGTTGCTTTCGGGATGGGGAGGGGTGCCTAGGAGAAGGGAGTCTCCCTTGGGAAGGTGAAAGGGTGTATGGGGAATGGGAAGGGTTGCTTGGGGAAGTGGAGGTATTAAGGGGAGTTATGGCTCTTGGGGAGGTGAAAGGGTGGGGGAGTGAGGTGGCTGATGACGTGGCAAGGGGGGGGAGGTGAAGGGGCAGGTTCGCCCAAGGGAGAGAGAGAGAGAGAAGAGGAGAGAGAAAGGGGTTCGCCCCCTGTAGAGAGAGAGAGATAGAGAGTGAGAGCTAGAGAGAGAGAGAGGAAGACAATTCAAGTGGCTATAATTTCTTCAATACTTCATTAGCTTCTCCAAGTGGGGATTGGGGTCCTATTTATAGGAATCCCAACTTTTACAAAATGTCCCTGAGAAAATTACTAATAACAGATAACCGAAGGAGCTGGGGAAGGGAAAGGGTGCCCCTGGGCCAGGCCCATCTAAATGGGCCCAGAAGCCACTCAATCCCAACATGATGAACATGAAATTAGACACATAACATAATAACCTAGGGACCTGACTCAAAATAAAGGGAAAATTACATCAAAATAACTCAAGAAAGATATGAAAATTACATAGCTAGACTCAGAAAATCAAGATGAACATAATGGCGAGCATCAGGACCCTTGGAGAAATGGGAAGTGGTAAGCGATGTCCCCATCACCTAAAGTCACCTAATCACCCACAAAACGTGGATCTGGTCTGGGGGGTGTCTATGGACCATTCAAAGTCTATAAAACACATACAAGAGGGTTAGAAACCCTAATGCTTCAAGATGAATCAAAGAGAGATCAAAAGAGGCTAGAGAAGGAGGTTGGAAGAAGAGGTACTGTAGCCGTGAATAGTACTCCGTGCAGAAGTTCTTCATCTATTCCAAGGTGATTCAAGCATAGATCTGACGCAAGCAACCTCCAAGGAAGCTAGAAGCAATCAAGATTCTCAAAGGTGATCAAAGCTGCATCCTTAAACCTCTTCATCAACTCAAGAGGATCAAAAGAAAGATCAAAGCTACATCCAACACTCTCTCCATCAACTCAAGGTGATTCAATCTTATATCTCAATCCAGCAACCTCCAAGGAAGAGTAGAAGCAAGTAAGGCTAGGAGGGAAGATCAAAGGAGGCTGCAAGGGTGTGTTCAAGGGAGAGGAGTTCGAGTACTGTAGCTGTGAACAGTACTCTGGGAGAAGTTCTTCATCAAATCCTCAAGTGATTCAAGCTACTTCAAGAGGAGATCAACCCCAAGCCAAGTGAAGATAAAGCTGCAACCATCATCCTCTTTATCATCTCAAGGTGATCCAAAGAAGCCCATTCTCAAGGGAGATCAAATCTGCATCCTTCATCTTCTTCATCAACTCAAGGTGATCCAAGCAAGATCTTTTCACAAGGAAGAAGATACCATTGAAGCATCAGATTCAAGCTCCAGCAAACTCAGACAAGATCTTTGTACTTTGAGCATATTCTATATCTTGTTTGAGTGTTTTCATACTTGTTCTCTTTGCATTTCATTCAAACATTTGAAACTGAAGATCGTCCCTACTGGTGGTTAGCAGGAAGGCAATCAGAAGCTGTCTGATCTGCGGTGTTGACGTCCCTACCGGTGGTTAGTAGGAAGGCAATCGGAAGTTCTCCGATCTGCGGTGTTGACGTCCCTACCGGTGGTTAGTAGGAAGGCAATCGGAGGTCTTTCCGATTTGCGGTTCAGTGCGTTGGACTACTGGAGCCTCACCGGATTTGGTGAGGGGTGGACGTAGGACTGGGGATTCAGTCCGAACCACCTTAAAATCTCATGTGTTATGGTTTGATTGTGCGATTACTTTGTGTTAGATGTATGCTTAGGTTTAATTTCTACATTGCTTGTTCATCTTGCTAAGCAAATCATTGTGTCCTTCGTTTAGCTAGTTATATTCCGCTGCGATTCTTTTTAACTAGCTATAAAAAGGGTTGCATTGCGAAAAGAGGGGCAGATCTATTCACCCCTCCCCTCTAGATCTGCCATCCACTACTCAACAAGTGGTATCAGAGCGAGGCTCTGCCATTCCCAGATCCAACGATCTGCAGGGAAAGATCCTGGTGTATGTTATTTAGATGGCTTCATATGCTACACATGCTTCGATGGTTTCTCCGCCCATTTATGATGGTTTAGATTTTTCTACATGGGTAGGGAGAATGTTAATATATGTTAGCTCTATAGATACACAATTGTGGACTCTTATATACAATGGTCCTCATGAGCTGCCATCAAATTCAATTGATTGGTTAGCTGAACATGAGATCAAACACAATGATAATCTTCTTGTATATAACTTAATTACAGATGCAGTTGATCTAAGACTAACTCATCTTGTGTCCTCTTGCAGCACTGCCAAGCAAGTACTTGATAAGTTGGTGAAAATCCATGAAGGGAAGGAACACGAACAAGAATGCTTCATGGCCGATCGTGCAGAACAGTCCAGCAATACATCCTCATCACAGGTAAACTCTGATTCTGAGGAATTCACTTTTGAAGAGCTTATGGAAGCCTATGATGAGTTGATCACACAATACAAAAAGGTAAAAATAGAAAACAAAAATTTGAAAAAGGATCTCAAGAAAATCAACCAAAATGAAAACTTGATTTGTAAAAAGTGTTCTGTTTTTGAAGAGCTCAACGACACTCTTTCTTTTCATCTAGATACGTATAAACAAAACATTGCATGTCTAAGGGATGAAAATAAAAATCTTCATGATGAAATCACTAGGTTGGAAGAAATTGTAATAAAACTTCAAAACCAACCTAAGTCAATCTCTAATGATCAAACTATGGCCGATGGGCTAATCTATCATGAGAGGTTAATTGAAGGAAATAAAAATTCTGTTTCATGCTCTGCTAATTTTACATGTGAAAAATGTTCATTCTTGAAAAACATAAATGTTGGTCTCCATGATGATCTTGAATGGCAACAAAAATTGATTGATTCTCTGAAAGAAGAGAATAGAGAGTTGTTGGAAAAGAAAATTGAACATGAAAAAGCTGAAGAAGAATTGCATGAAAAACTGGTTACACATGAAAAAGTCAAATCTGACATTGATGATCACTCTGAAACATTGCATGCTCTCGATCAACAAAATCAAAATCTTAAAGCAATAAATGCCATGCTCAATGAGCAATTGGCAGCATGCGAAGAGGGCCTTGTTGAATCTAAACAGCACATTTCCTCACTTGAAAATGAAATTCAAGGTTTGAATGATTTCCTGTCAATGTTTGCCCAAATCCAAGATTCTATCTCACCGGAAGCCACCACTTCCTGTGGTCACCAAAAAGGGCATACTGCTCGAAAGAAAAGTAAAACTCAGCATACTCATCCAAAACTGCACCATAACATGTTCAATGCTAAATATCATGCTTTCCACAAAACGAATGTCCATTGTTATTATTGTGGTAAACATGGTCACATTGTGCATGATTGTTTTATCTTGAGAAATGATGAGCTTAGAGCAGGAGAGCAAGTGAAAGAGCAAGGAAAGAAACATGTCAATACTGGCAGAGGACCTACTCAGCAGATATCTGCACAGAACTGCATGGGGAGTCAGAAGAGTCGACACTCCTATACAAGCAGGTCGACACTCTCCATGGCTTTAAACAAAAATCTTCCTCCTTGCTGCTCTCATTGTGGTAAGTCTGGCCATACTGTCCAAGAGTGCTGGCACTTGAAGGGAAAGCATCACCTTCATGCCATGAAAGGTAAATCCCATGCTCATCCACAAAAATAAAATGCATATGCACACGCACATGAACATAAAAAGAATGCTCAATCTTTTATGCACTGTTTTTACTGTGGGAAAAATGGTCATGACATGTATGATTGTCATACAATGAGGAAGGATGATCTCATTTCCATGAAACAGATGAGCCACATTAGTGAATATGACAAAGCTGCTAACCCACAAGGACCCAAGCAATCTTTGGTACCTAAAAATTCCAAATGAGAATTTTGGGTGCAGGATGTCTTGGAGCTGAACAAAGGATCATAAGGTGAATAAAAGCTCAAGGCACAGGTATGTACATAAACCTTTTAAATTCAGTCATCTTGCATGCTTAGTCTTGACATGTAGATAGTGCATCATACAGCTGCCCAATGTCATTAGATTCTGCAAACTGAATTGCTCTTTGAAATGTAAAACCCCCTATGGTGTGAGATGAACTTTTGAGCTAGATAACTTGCTCACACCATGCTTGATTTCAGCTATTTAATTCATGAAAAACTTGTTATGCTGATAAAGTTGATGTGTTGATGAGTTGCTTAAGTCTTGCTTCAGCTACATGAAATTCTTGGATTTTTGTTTTGATGATGCATACCATGGCTGCATTTTCAACTCGTTATTCATGTTAGCATTGTTCAAAGGGGGAGTCTAGCGATTGGCATCATCATCAAGTTGCATTCATGTGTGTTTGCATCATCTTGTGATCACACATACCTTAATGCACATCATGTTTAGAAGACACAAAAATGCACAATCATTTTGCAGCATATTCATTGCATTGTGTATTCACATAAGTCTTAGGCTGCATAGTTCATTGCCAACCCATGCATGTACTCAGGGGGAGTCAACATCAATCTAGCTTGAATCATTTCACATCATTTCACTCTTGCACGGTCATGGTATATCAAATGTTGATGTATGGAAAGGCAAGTTATGCTTGCTAAGAAGCACTCAATATGCGTGAGGTTTCACCTCCGCCACGTACCATGCGTCAATGTCGCATACAGGCCATAGAGTAAGGGGGAGTTGTTTCATTGCAACATTCATGCATTTGTTTCATCTTCATTCTGTTGACATCATGGCATAGAATGCATCTTCTCAGGGGGAGCTTGTTCATCATGAAAATCCAGTCAAAATTCTACCTTGCAGTTCAACAAGTCGACCTCACTCCTTTGACAGGTCGACCCCACGTTTCTTTCTACCTGAAAATTACTTTTGTCTGAGCTCCGTGCATAACCTCAGGGAGAGTGTTCTTCATCTATTCTTGCCTACCAGTTATGCAACACTCTCTTCTTAAACGAAGCCACTGCATGATATTGCTTATATCCTTTTGTGATTCAACTTGGATTCAAATTGTCTTGAACTTCTTGGAGGATTTTCTATCTTTTATTGAGGTTATTTATCAGAGTAAATCTTCAAGAAGAATTTTCTTTTATAGAGTCTTGTGATTGCCTTGAACATGAATGATTTTGGTTTAACATTAATGATTTCTTGAGTCTTGAAGTTTGATGGTCTTGAAAATGTTTGTGGTCGGGCTTAATAGACTTAAACTAGTTTCTCATTTTTTGACTTGTTATGCCATCTTGAATCTGGAAGATTTTTTTTTAAGTACAAAGGCATCCTTGATCGAGAAACTTCAGCTAAGTATTGTTTTTAAACATTTGTTGAATCTATTTATTTCAAAAAGTGGCTACACTTAAAGTAAGCTCAAGGTAGAGCAATGGCACTGTTGTTGAGAAATATATCTCCTCATCAAAGAAAATGAGGTTCGATATGTCATGAGGTGACTATGCTATCTCTATTCTAATTGAGACAAAATCGTGAGCTACACTGAGTAACTGGGGGTGCTTGCGTCTAGTAAACGTGCACACTCACGTCAAAAGGTGGTTGCTACACTTGACTGCTCATAAAATGATAATAGTCATCTTTCAAATGATTTCAAAAGAAAAATTTGAATGTGTAGCACTCCTGAAACAAATCTAAGTCATCTAAGTGTTTAGCCTCAATACTTATTGTGGTCACTCTCAAGGGAACCAATGAAACTGAATGAGTAAGATAAGAGAAGGTTAATCTTGTTTTGACATGAATTTCTGGTTCACTGCTATTAAACTTGCATGCAAATGTTTTCATGTGATTCTACTGAGTATGCCAGAATTCATTAGCATTAAATCAATCTGAATGTAAGAGCTGGTTCATTTGGGTTCTATAACTAAAAATTCTGAAAAATTCATAACTCTGATTTATGAACTTTGTTTCAGATTAAAGAACCTCCATTCTCTCTTGAGAAGTCATATCTTGATGCTCCTTGTTGTTTACCTTCATCTGCCATATCTACATAAATCATTCAGGCTGCCATGATTACATCACCTTGGTATCATCCAACAAGTGGTATCATCTTGATGCTCCTTTCAAGTCGTATCCAAAATCATTGGTGTCTTCTGTCAAGTGATATCACATTACTTTCTCATTCATTGGCATATGGCATAAGTCCTAGCATCATTAGCATCATGCTTTCATGCAATAGGGTGGCATGCACATCTTAACTTCATACAATTGTAGCTTGCATTTATCATTTCCATGCATTGCATAGAAAATCCAAAAAAAAAATCTGAAAACTAGAAAACCACTAAAAATATTACAAAATTTGAAATCAAAAAGTGCTCCTTGGCTGCTCTATCCATCTCCTATTTGAGAAATTGAATCATGCTGCTGTGGCTCCACCTCTCACACTTACATTATCTTTGCCAAGCCACGGGACACCACCATGTTTGATACAACCATATCATTCATTGGTATCAGTCCTATAACTGGCTTTCCATAATTGGTTGTTCTCCATGGTTATCTTGTCAGCTTTAATAAGTGCACAACCATTGGCATGTATTTCCACATCATTTTCTGGACTGTTGCCTGCAATGACATGTTTGGTATCTCTTTCTCTTCTCTGGATCTTTTGATGTTGTCAAAGGGGGAGAAGTTTATGGAGTCATTAATCAAAGAATGTGGTAAGATTATGTGAGTCATTAATCCGAATGCACTCTATGTGTCAAAGGGGGTGAGAACCATGTGATTGACTCATAGTTGCCATGTGAATTAATAATGCATGTGAATTTAAAATGACTCATAGTTCAGAATGACTCATAGTTGCCATCATCAAAAAGGGGGAGAATGTTGAACATGTGTGCAACATGATTAATTTTATGGTTTTGATGATGTCTGCCTCTATAGTCATTAATGAACTATACCTGCATTTGATAGTGTTAATATTCATTCATTTCAAGTCATTATACTTCCAGCGTAAAAGATCAAGAATGACACATAAATCTAGGCAACTGGATACACAGATATCAATGCATATGACAATATTGGAGGCACGGAAATCTGGCATGTTTCAAGCACAGAAATCAAGCTGAATAGCATCACACATAAGGTCATTGCATATTCTTCATATGGTCAGTGCATGTCTTGCCTTATGGATGGTTCAAGGTCGGTGCAACTTCTAGATAGCAAGCCACAAGATAATCCAAGGAATGGAGTGGAGTTGGTAAAAGTGAAAGCTCAATGATAGTTAAGGTCGATGCACAAAGAAGCATAACCAAGAGAACCCAAAGTCAAAGACTCAGTTGACACCTTCTAGACAGTCAAGGTTGATGCTACAGACATGAATGGGCTGCTAAAGGACTTAAGCGACTGAGCTAAGAAGGTTAACGGACTCACCCGGGAAAACCCGGGGTCTGCCCAGCTGGCTGTCGATCGCCAGCATAGGGGCGGTCGACCGCCCCTGCCAGCAACCTCCAGGTTACAGCTCTTTCAGTAGCGGTCAACCGGAAATCCCAGGGAACATCCGTCTACAGCATTTTTCAGTAGCGGTCGACCGCCAGAAGCCACAGGTCGACCGCCAGCCCCGAGCCAACAAAAGTTGACTTTGTTCTCTACTTCGAGAAGAGCCATTCACCTTGTATTTGTTTAATCCTAAAGTCACCTAATCACCCACAAAACGTGGATCTGGTCTAAGGGGGGTGTCTATGGACCATTCAAAGTCTATAAAACACATACAAGAGGGTTAGAAACCCTAATGCTTCAAGAGGAATTAAAGAGAGGTCAAGAGAGGCTAGAGAAGGAGGTTGGAAGAAGAGGTACTGTAGCCGTGAACAGTACTCCGTGCAGAAGTTCTTCATCTATTCCAAGGTGATTCAAGCATAGATCTGAAGCAAGCAACCTCCAAGGAAGCTAGAAGCAATCAAGATTCTCAAAGGTGATCAAAGCTGCATCCTTAAACCTCTTCATCAACTCAAGAGGATCAAAAGAAAGATCAAAGCTACATCCAACACTCTCTCCATCAACTCAAGGTGATTCAAGCTCATATCTCAATCCAACAACCTCCAAGGAAGAGTAGAAGCAAGTAAGGCTAAGAGGGAAGATCAAAGGAGGCTGCAAGGGTGTGTTCAAGGGAGAGGAGTTCGAGTACTGTAGCTGTGAACAGTACTCCGGGAAGAATTTCTTCATCAAATTCTCAAGTGATTCAAGCTACTTCAAGAGGAGATCAACCCCAAGCTAAGTGAAGATAAAGCTGCAACCATCATCCTCTTTATCATCTCAAGGTGATCCAAAGAAGCCCATTCTCAAGGGAGATCAAATCTGCATCCTTCATCTTCTTCATCAACTCAAGGTGATCCAAGCAAGATCTTTTCACAAGGAAGAAGATACCATTAAAGCATCAGATTCAAGCTCCAGCAAACTCAGACAAGATCTTTTTACTTTGAGCATATTATATATCTTGTTTGAGTGTTTTCATACTTGTTCTCTTTCCATTTCATTCAAACCTTTGAAACTGAAGATCGTCCCTACCGGTGGTTAGTAGGAAGGCAATCGGAAGCTGTCCGATCTGCGGTGTTGACGTCCCTACCGGTGGTTAGTAGGAAGGCAATCGGAGGTCTTTCCGATTTGCGGTTCAGTGCGTTGCACTAGTGGAGCCTCACCGGATTTGGTGAGGGGTGGACGTAGGACTGGGGATTCAGTCTGAACCACCTTAAAATCTCATGTGCTATGGTTTGATTGTGCGATTACTTTGTGTTAGATGTATGCTTAGGTTTAATTTCTACATTACTTGTTCATCTTGCTAAGCAAATCATTGTGTCCTTCATTTAACTAGTTATATTCCGCTGCGATTCTTTTTAACTAGCTATAAAGAGGGTTGCATTGCGAAAAGAGGGGCAGATCTATTCACCCCTCCCCTCTAGATCTGCCATCCACTACTCAACATCCCCGGCTGATAGCCCGGCTTCAGTATGATGTTGTTGGGTTCGGTGCGTTCAATTCAGAGGGGGGGTGAATGAATCTCCCCTTAAAAACTTTCGCCCAATTAAAAATTCTAGTTAATACAAGCAGAACTTGATAACCTGAAGAACTAATTAAATCTTTCCTTCTTCAGATGGACACTGACCAATTGCAGAATTAATCAAACACACAGTGTGCAAAGCTAATCAAATCTGTTGAACCAATAAGCAAATATGTTGAGCGCACCTATGCATTCATCTAGCGCCGATCAGATAGAAGAAATCAAACCACTGCACAAAGGAGTTTTAAGTTGTTCGATCCTCCAGACCTACATCCACCCCACACTCAACCCGAGTGTGGCTTACTGCTGACTCACAGCTTGAACCGCTGGGCATCACAGCTTGCCTACAAACCGCTGAGCCTCACAGCTTGCTGTCCGAGGCATCCACCTCGCCCGCTGAGCAACACAGCTTGCTGTCCAGTGGAATCCACCACAGCAACCGCTGGGGATTACAGCTTGACCCATCCAGAGGCAGCACCTCTACAAACGCTGACAACAGCTTGATACAAGGTTCAAAAGAAAAATGAAAACAAGAATGAAACATAGCGACTGAAAGCTGTAATAGATGAAACACAATGTGGCTCTCAATAGAGCTGACTGGCCTGGATTTGATCCACGGTCCAGTGAGGACAGATCTTCGAATGAAGCTTCTCTCTGCCCTTCTTCTTCTTCCGATCACTCTGTCTCTCTTTCTTTCCCTTTTTCTTTCTCTTCCTCTTTTATCTGCTCGAGCTCTCTATCTCTCACTTTTTCTCTCCTGCTTCTTCTCTCTTTCTTTTCTTCTTCTTCTCTGCTCTCTGGATTGTGCAGACTTTGTCTCTGCTTCTCCTTCAGGACTTCTGCATATTCGATCAGCCTTCTCCTGAGGAAGAAGACTTCCTTTTATAGCAGCAGCAAGCAAGAGGGCGTGTGGCTTCCACATTTCCCGCCCAGAAGCTTGGACCACGTGGCAGCATCTTGTCAGCCCTTCCAGCCTCGGATCACGTGCCCTTCATTAAGCTTCACGAACAGAACCTGTCAGACAGTTAGATAGAGTTATCAGTTTAATGTCGACACCTTGCATGTATAGACTTTGTATTGTAATGCAGTGTGTAGACTTAAGGATGCAGTGTGTATGCAGTGTACAGACTTGGCATGCAGGCTGCTGGACGCAATGTATAGACTTTGCATGCAGGCTACTGGACGTTGTATAAACTTGCTGTTCAGGCTGCCAGACAATGTATAGACATGCTGTGCAGGCTGTGGGGGAATGCGTAGACTCTGCGTGAAAGCAATGCATGTACAAGTGATGCAATGTTTAGACTTCATGTATGCAGGACTGTGGCGTGTACACACTTTGTAAATGCAAAGCTATGACATGTATAGACTTCGTGCATGCAATGCTATGGCGTGTACAGACTTCGTGTATGCAAGACTGAAGCGTGTACAGACTTAGTGAATGTGACGCTGAAGCATGTACAGACTTCACGTATGCAGACTATGAGCATGTATAGACTCAGTGAATGCTAAGCAGCATCATGTATAGACTTCATGTATGGCATGTACAGAGTTAGAGTGAAATGCATGTTCAGCTGTAAACAGCAAAGTATATACATTGCAAGTGAATGCATTGTCATGCTAAAAGAATGTACAGACTCTGTGTTATGCAAGCAGACGATGTCTAGACTTGCTCATGACTGTCTAGACTCTGCATGCGTGCTATAGCAATGTGCAGACTTGCTGTTGCTGAGCACAGGCTGTACATACATTGATTAATGCATGCACAAGACACTAAGTGACACAGTCCAATGTATAGACTTCAACCCGTGCAAGCAAAGCCAATGTATAGACTTCAGGATGTATGGACCTGCCAAAGGAAGGGTTGTATAGACTTGAGCAAGGCAAGGACTGTACAGACTTCAACTCAGCTGCAATGTCTAGACTTGGCCAATGCAGCGATGTATGGACTTGTCAATTCAAGGGCTATACAGACTTGAGCAAAGCACAATGTATAGACTTAGGAGTGCAACGTAGGTAAAGCTACCAATGTATAGACTTGCGAGTGCAACGTCGGTAAAACTCCCAATGTATAGACTTCCAATGCATGAAACACACGATGTACAGACTTGCTCCATTTTCAACAGATGAATGTATAGACTTGAACAGTGAGACACAAAGAGAGACGCTGAATGAGACGCTGAATGAGACGCTTAACGCTGTACAGACTTGGAGACAATGCATGCTGCAGTGTATAGACTTAGCATTAAGCAAGGCAATGTATGGACTTCAAGTCATGAGACGTAAGTTGAGACGATGAATGATGTACAGACTTCAAGTCCACTTTAGATGCTGAGTGAGACGGACGATGTACAGACTTCAATGCGTGCTTGCAACACGTAGTATAGACATTGCCTGTGCGAGCAATATAGTGTGTAGACTTGTGTGTGTGATGTGCAGACTTGTATGAGCAAGGGCTGTACAGACTTTAAATGACGAAGCACATGATGCAATGTGTGGACTTGGTAGATGATGCATGCACCTCAATGTATAGACTTGTAATGCGTGCTGGGCATGTAGTGTATAGACTTGGAAAGTCATCAAGCTACGTGCAGACAGGACCTCACATGCATTAGTGTATAGACTGTATGCCTGATGGATGCACTGATGCAGTATATGCACAGAGGAAGCAATGCACCGATGCAATGCATGCACATAGCAGGTATTGAACTGAAGCAATGGATGTATAGACTTGTGTTGACACTGCATGACAACTGCCAATGTATAGACTTCACAAGTGCAAGCAATGCAGAAATGTATGGACTTTGAACTTGTACATGCAATGTATAGACTTTCTACCCTGCGAGTCGTGCAGTGTATAGACTTGAAAAATGATGCATGACGCTGCAGGTCAACAGCCAATGTATAGACTTTGCAGATTCAAGCAATGCAGCAACTGTTATTGCACTGATGCAGTGTATGCTAAACACAAAGATATTGCACTGATGCAGTGTATGCTAAACACAAAGACTATAGCAATGAATAGATCAGACAAAGCACACTCATGCATTCTCCACAGAACAGATCAGTCATATGCATTCATGTTGCTATCATTCAATGGGATGTTCTTAGCAAAATAATATGGTGACTCATTCATGTTGCTATCATTAAAACACCACATTATCATCAAAGTACAAGGGGCACAACAATCTCCCCCTTTTTGATGATGGCAACATAATGAGTCACACTGACTCGTCAAACTACTCTCCCCCTTTGACATAAGCAAAAAGGAGATGGTTTGAGAGACAAAATTCAGCACACAAATACACAGAATGAAACAAGGTTCACTGAAATGGAGTTCTCCCTTATGACAGTAAAACAGCTCTCCCCCTATCAACATGCATGATTGACTACTCTCCCCATAAAAGCAGATGACCCATAACTCCCCCTAAACAGAATGAAACAGGTGGAAAATCCACAGAACCAGAACTGGTTGCAAAACAAGATGGAAGATTCCAACAGTGTGGAGAGGAGTACATCTCAGGAAGCAATATGAAATCCACCACCATAAGGATTCTGAAGTTCAGAAGGCTACAAGTGAACAAGGTAATAATGGGAGTGGCACCTCACATTTGTATGGTCATAAAAATGCAGATGGAATCAGTCAACTGATAAGAGAGGAGTTGACAATACAGTTTCTGTTGATCATGAATGAATCTGATCATGAGGGATTTTAATGCTTGCACCACTACAATAAGTCTTAAGAAGAATAGACTCTTCTATCATAAATGGTTATGAAGTGGCAACTTAACCAATCTGATTTAATTATGATGTATACCAAATTTGTCAAATTAAACTCAATACTCATATCTGAATCCAAGTTTTAATAAAGGTGAACCAAATAGTCAGAAAACACTCAAAATCAAATAACTTTATCTTACACACATGATCTCAATGACTCTTTTGAAAGAAACACAGATTAGTACTGAGGTTAAGCACTTTTACAAGAGCATGAGTTGACAGAATTTTCAATATTTTTCATTTGAAGCACATTATATTTTTCCTGAGTAATTTAGGTTGATCAACACCTTTTTACATGAGGCACAACACGTCTCAGGTGAAGTGACCCAGTTACTCAGTGTGATAACTGTCATTGTCTCTCAATTTTGAGAACAGAGTTAGCAATATAAGTGTCTTTTTACATGAGAAGACACCTTGATCAGAGGCCAGACTCCCCAGTTACTCAACACAGATATGCCATTGCTCTGTCAAGTTCTCAATGAATTTTTCATTTTATGTGACTATGACACTTCATGACTTGGGTTCACTCCATTTCTTTGATGGAAAACCATGAAGGTATCAATAAAATCTCCGAATTAGAAAGTCAGCTGAAACTGACAACTAATGAACATTTGATGAACTTGGAAGAGTTGGAAAGGATTAAGTTTTATCTGAAGAAATTGAAAGCTGAGAATGTAGAAATTTAGACGAAGAATAAAAATCTTGAAGCAGAAATAGAGAAAATCAACAAGGAAGCAATGCATATCTCTTCTGTAGAGTCAAGCTGTGATATGTGCTCAGCTCTAAGAGAACGTAATGAAGATCTCTATAATGAAAATGAATGGATGAAGAAACAAATTACTGTGTTTAAAGAGGATCACATAAATATGCTTGCTAAGAAAATCAAAGTGGAAGAAAGGGAAGAGGAACTAATTGAAAAACTGGAGCTGATGTCTGGAAGAGAGAGATGTGCTGGTAATGAAATTCAGAATAAAAATTTTGAGGAAGAAAACACTGAATTGAAAGCTGAAGTTGAAAAATTGAAATGGTTAAACACTGGCTTGTCTGAAAGACTTCTCACCACAGAAAAGGGAAAAGCTGTCTGTGATGAAGAATTAAAAATCTTGAGCAATCTGGAACAAGAGGTTGAGAAGTATAAAACTGCAAATAAAGTCTTAAGTGAATGTGTCAATTGCAGTGAACATGAGATAGCCAGTTATGAGCTTCATATAGCATCTTTGGAAAATAAAATTTATGATCTAGAAAATTCAGAAATTGAGTCTGCTAAAATAAAAGGAAAGATGAAAGATGTCATGAAAAGTAAGGATAAGAACTCAAAAAGGGGGATAAGCTGTAGTTCTGATGTTAAGGAAATTACTAGAAACCAGCTATACACTATTTTTGTGCAAAGCTCTGATGTAGCTGGTACTTCAAGTCAATCCCCAAAACAAAATAAAAATCAGAAATCACCTTCAACATCTGTATTTTAGTTCAAAGCCCAGAAAAATGAAAAGCAAACGAAAATTGTGAAAGGAGGTAAAAAATTGAAAAAGGATGGTCAGATGAGCAAAGTTAAAAATGTCCCTGCTTGTACTGTTAATTATGCTAGTTGCATGGAGTCTAATAGGTTAATGCATGCCACTCACAAACCATCTACTCATTCGCATGCATCTGAGAAGGAATTCTCATGTTATTACTGTGGCAAAGCTGGACATATCATGGACGATTGCAGACTATTAAAAGAAGATGAGCATGAAAATAAAACACTGCATTCTAGGAATTCATCTGATAGAAACTATGCCACTAAGAAATTTGATGCAACCTGTTATTACTGTGGTAGGCGTGGTCATCTAATGAATGCATGTTTTAAAATGAAAGAAGACAACAATGTAAATTCTAGATTTTTCACACATGCTCATGGCCCACATAGATATAAATCTACTTCAGGCCAACATATTATTTGTTTCACTTGTAACAAGCCAGGGCACAGGGCAAACGAGTGCTGGACTGAAAAATATTGGGGTAACAATAACTCAAAAGGCAAGCATCTTAGATGCTTTGAATGTGGGAAATATGGTCATGTAGTCAAGGACTGCTGACATGTTCAGGGAACTCATATTAACTTCAAATCTGCTAAATTCCCCAGAACAAGAAGTGCAAACATTTCATGTTTTAACTGTGGCAAGGTAGGTCACAGATTTACTTAATGTTGGTCATCAGGTAATAAGAAACAAATTGCTCATGCAACAACAAAACAATTCATGCTCAGTTTCATAGGTCTCATGCTGCTGTTGATATGCATCATAAGACCAGAAAATCTGCTGTTTCATGTAGATACTGTGGAAAATCTGGTCATTCCATAGATAACTGTTACCTGATGGATCATGATGATAATATTGCTAAAAGATTGTTCAGAACACCCATTAGGGCTAATTTAGGACCCAAGACTTCTTGGGTTCCTACAGGATCAAATTGATTAACATCTTTGCAGGTGTGCCTTGGAAGCTGAAGAGTAAAGGGGTTAATAATCCAAGGCACTCAAAAATGGAATCCCCAGAAGTGGACTATTCAGGTTAGTTCTGAAAACTCAGTTTAAATTCTTTCTTCTGAAGTTGTGTCCTTTAGATGATCACATATCATAATGATCTATCTATGCTAAATTGATTTATCTTGAAAAGTTGATTACTCTCGCATGATGCTATCTGAATAAAGAATGCTCTGATGATTGAGTAAACATTCTGCATAGCATGTTAAATCTGTGTTTTGCATATTCTTTCATCTTCAGCATTGTCAGGTTTGGATTTTCTGAACTCTCCTCATACATGATTTGCATATTGATGATTGTCTGAAATTGCATATGCATACATGTAGTGAATGCATTGCATATCATCATACTGAAAACTCCAAAAAGAAGTAACTGTCTACACATAGGACTTCTTTGCACTGCATATCTTTGCATAACCCTGGTATATCAAATGGTAAGTTACTAAAAGACAGGAAAATCTGTCTGGAGGTTCTTACTATGTGTGAGATGGTCCTTGAGACCAGGCTCTCTGCCAAGTACCAAGGGTCAAGTTTTCATATAGGCAGGGAAAGTTGCATATCATGTTGATTTGTTGATGTTAAACTGAAACTTTCTGAAATATGAATTGAACAATCATGCTTATGGTAATTCTCTTCTGTCTAATTTGCTTGAATCATATCTGAATGCAAACTTTGATATTATGTGATGTGTTTTCAATACATTTCATGCATATAGTCAGGGGGAGTCCAACTGTTTTTGATCAATCATATTGCTGCTTATGTTTTATCCTTCACATCGTGCACTTAGTCAGGGGGAGCTCAACTTGTCTTGACTAACCATTATGCTGCTCATGCCTTGCTATTGTCATGATGAATCTAGACAGAGGAAGTTTTCTGATCATCTCATTCACACTCACCTGAAATCCTCTGTCTAGCTTATTGGATCTTCTAATGCTCTCAGTTTGGTTCAATTAAATTTTCTGCTGTCCTCTCTAAAACAGCTGATCAGTCTGTATTCCAGACTCAGCTACTATCTGATGATAAACTCTCTTTTAATGCTCTTCTCTATTAGTGATTTACACTTGCACCAGCTTATACTCACCTTTCACATTCTTCTCAGCTGGTGTGACTAATTTGTTTCTACTGTTGATTGTTGGTCAGCTAAATTTATTGTTCTGATCTGAGGTACTTAAGCTGCATGTCATGCAATTCAGTCTGAGAACTTGGTAGAAATTCCTATCATATAGGTTTAAGAATTATCACTGAATCAGACTGATATAAGATTAATGTATTCTCAGATTTGTAATTAAATAAATTAAAAATATCTGAATGCAGCAAGTCTGCACATTACTATAGCACGCATGCAGAGTCTAGACAGTCATGAGCAAGTCTAGACATCGTCTGCTTGCATAACACAGAGTCTGTACATTCTTTCAGCATGACAATGCATTCACTTGCAATGTATATACTTTGCTGTTTGCAGCTGAACATGCATTTCACTCTAACTCTGTACATGCCATACATGAAGTCTATACATGCTGCTGCTTAGCATTCACTGAGTCTATACATGCTCATAGTCTGCATACGTGAAGTCTGTACATGCTTGGAGACAATGCATGCTGTAGTGTATAGACTTAGCATTAAGCAAGGCAATGTATGGACTTCAAGTCATGAGACGTAAGTTGAGACGATGAATGATGTACAGACTTCAAGTCCACTTTAGATGCTGAGTGAGACGGACGATGTACATACTTCAATGCGTGCTTGCAACACGAAGTATAGACATTGCCTGTGCGAGCAATACAGTGTGTAGACTTGTATGTGTGATGTGCAGACTTGTATGAGCAAGGGCTGTATAGACTTTAAATGATGAAGCACACGATGCAATGTGTGGACTTGGTAGATGATGCATGCACCTCAATGTATAGACTTGTAATGCGTGCAGGGCATGCAGTGTATAGACTTGAAAAGTCATCAAGCTACGTGCAGACAGGACCTCACATGCATTAGTGTGTAGACTGTATGCCTGATGGATGCACTGATGCAGTATATGCACAGAGGAAGCAATGCACCGATGCAATGCATGCACATAGCAGGTATTGAACTGAAGCAATGGATGTATAGACTTGTGTTGACGCTGCATGACAACTGCCAATGTATAGACTTCACAAGTGCAAGCAATACAGCAATGTATGGACTTTGAACTTTTGCATGCAATGTATAGACTTGCTACCCTGCGAGTCATGCAGTGTATGGACTTGAAGAATGATGCATGACACTGCAGGTCAACAGCCAATGTATAGACTTTGCAGATGCAAGCAATGCAGCAACTGTTATTGCACTGATGCAGTGTATGCTAAACACAAAGATATTGCACTGATGCAGTGTATGCTAAACACAAAGACTATAGCAATGAATAGATCAGACAAAGCACACTCATGCATTCTCCACAGAACAGATTACTCATATGCATTCATGTTGCTATCATTCAATGTGATGTTCTTAGCAAAATAATATGGTGACTCATTCATGTTGCTATCATTAAAACACCACATTATCATCAAAGCACAAGGGGCACAACAGATGTCTCACCCCTTAGAATCTCGTATCTGGGGCTTCACTTTGATATTGACCGACACAGTGATGGGCTTGTGTGGCGCATAGGCCCATGGAAAATCCAGATCTCAAACTGAAATAACTGGCCGTGTACTGGGCCACAGTGTTGGCATAATCTTCTCTGAGACGACCTTGACAGACTGGACCGTGGACAAGCTCTTTACCTTGACCACCTTCCCTTGAAAAGGGAATTTGAGGCATTGGTGGGCAGTGGATGGTACGGCTTTAAGATTATGTATCCACGGACGACCCAAGATAGCCTTGAACATAGGGTCGATATCCAGCACATAAAATTCAATTGGCATAGTAAGAGTCCCGAGCTCGGATTGAATGGTGACCACCCCGTGACATGCCCTCCTGGAATTATTATACGCCGTAATAGTAGTCGGGGTTGGCCTTAGAAGATCTTCTGACAGGTTGTAGGCCCTTAGAGTGCTGAGAGGGCAGACATTAATAGAAGCCCCTATATCTACCAATGTTACGTCTATGCTGACTTTGTTCAGAGTGATAGAAATGCATAACGGCATCTGCCAAGCCTCAGGGGGTGCCAGTTCAATCTCAAAAAAGGTAATTGCTGGCCCTTTGGAGATTGTGGCCAGGGCTGTTGGTAAGCTGTCCACTGCCATATCTTCGTTGACTATCACCTTCGGAAGAAAATTACGAAGTGCATCTTGGTGAAGCGTAGACCTCTTAATCAATTCCAGCACAGAAATCTTGACAGGCACCCAGTCCAGAAGATGTAGCAAACCAAATTGTGTCCCTCACTACGGATATGCCTCCTCCTGATCAGTGGTGTCACGCCTCGAGCGCGGAAGGAACCCGGAGTGTGTGACAGGTTTATATCGATCATGTCAATCAGAGCGTTAGTATATTCAACACAAAGACAGAGTGCGCAAAAGTAAAGATAACCCAATTTTTTATTCAATCACAACCTCAAAGTACTTCTATTACAAATGAAAATGCCAAGACTCAATAAAAGGAAAGAGTACAATGATTGACTCAAGAAATTAGAAAGATAAGATTAGTAGACACTTGGATAGACGGAGAGCTCTAATCTCTTCACTCTTGACCTTCCCCATCCGATTGAGTATCATCATCGGACTTACCTGAAAAATAGGGGAAAACACTGGATGAGCGACGCTCAGTAGGAATTGTATCTCAAGAGCTAGCTTGCTTTAAGTAAATTACATGTTACATGAATGCAATAAAGCTATGCATGTTTGCGTAAAACGACAAGAGAGAGAGAGAGAGTATAACAAGAGATAATTGAGTGAACTAGCATGTCTTTCAAGAACTTATATCAATAAATGTCAAGATATTCAAGTAAGTATATTGGAAATTGGCTATCACGTTTCAAGCAAGTATATAAATACCCTTTCCGGGTCACGTAAGTCATGTCATGTCATGTCAAGTCGAGTATGAGATTGCGGAATGTCTAATCAAGCTAGTCAGGCACTTCGGTACAATGCCATACCGTGATCATTACAACTCCCATGGGCACTAGTACTTTCGGGTGCTCCTCCCAGGACCAGATCGGGCCCTATATGCGCAGGCATTGATCGTGTATTTTTCGACATCCACTATAGTTATAGCCAATATGGAATTTCAAGGAATAAACTTGTATGAACTTTTAAGGTAGATCTTGTGGAATAGCATTTCAAGGATTTGAACATGTGGTATAATGACGATAATAATGGTATAATCATGATTAATGATAAAATTAGGTGGAATCGGCTCCCTAACTCGGGTGCCATGATGATAGGAATAAGCGCCCACATGAACATGGTCGCTCGTTCTTGTACATGATAAGGTAGATAGAATTAGTGTACATAAGTATGGTACACTTTTCTTAAGGGATATAAATGGTATGGATTACCCATCCCATTATTTCAAGAGTATTCTCATGGCATAGAAACAGCATGTCGTGAGGGCCGGTATACCATGTTTCTTTAGAGTGACATGGCAGTTAAGAAGTGTCATGGGTTTTAATGGTACAACCAGCTCGGCTGCCTTGAGGGAATCCAAGGCTAGCGGAGTCTTACGGAGGTCTCTATGATAAAGTCACCGGTCCAAAGGAACGGAATGTGGTGAGGACACGCGCCACGCTTCACGATGGAGTACACGGATCTCGCCAGCATCCCTTTGGCTCGGCGATCACTTGGCGGACGAGCAGAGTTATCTTTAGTTATTTATGCTTTAGGCCATGCTGGGCCTTGGTTTAGTCCCTGCGTGGACACTTTATTTATTATTGTGGACCTTTGTAGGCCAATTGGGGCCAATTAGGCTTCCATTAGGTGATGTTAGGCTTATTAGTTAGGCAAGAGGGTTAGTGGGCCACCTTGTGGTCCACCCTTCTTGGCCCATTTGGGCTGACCACCTTCCCACATGGTTGGCCCATTGGGATTTGCGCCCCCCCCTTGTGGATTAGGGTTTTGGGCGCCCCCCTTCATCTCCTCCAAGAGGAAGAGGTGGCAGCCGCCCCACTCCTACTTTGTAGGAGTGGAGTGCGCACCCCCCCCTTTTCCCTTCCCCATCCGACCACACCCCTCCTCCTTTGGCCGCCCCTTCCCCCAATTGCCTCCTAGATTCTAGGAAGCCTTGCGCACCCCCTTTCCCCCCTTGCCATGTTGCGCACCACCCTTTCCCCCCATGCCATGTGCGCACCCACCTCCCCTCCCTCTTGGCTAGGGTTTCAACCCTAGCATTCCCCCTCCCCATATAAAACATCTCATGTATTTTCTTTGAAAATTATTGAATGAAATTGAAAGAGCTTTTGCTGAAGGTGGCTGCGCCCCATCCTCTGTTCCTCCTTGCTCCTGCGACGGGAGCAAACCCGGGGTGTGACTCCCCATCCCTCGGTGCGACGCCGAGGGCCCCTTTCTCTTCTATCCCTTCTCAAGTTCTAGTTCGGTGCGCCCGGATTTCTCCTCCAAGAGCAGCGACGACCACCCCCTGTTCGTGAGGAACTTGGGCGACCAGCCCATTTTTTTGTTGTTCTGCTACGAGTCGCCGACGCGTGCGAGGTGGTCTCACCTCATTCGGAGTTCGGCATCACCCGTGGCGATTTTCTCCGTGAGCGCGCGCAGAACCCCCTCTCCCTGCGAGCCTGGTTCTGTCCGCCTCCTTGCAAAAATTCCACAGGACGGACGTCTGCGAGTTTGGATGCGGGATCTTCACCGGTCGTACCTCTCTTCGTCCTCTGTCCAACGCCGCCGACCTCGCCTCGTTCCGACGTCCGAGCTGTTCGTGGCGTCCATTCCCGTGAGGTCGCGCAAGTCTGCCCTGTCCACCCGGCGCCAGGACCACCTACGGATTCCAGAGCCTGCTGCTCTCAGCCACGACCAGATCTGATCGAACCCTTCGAACGGGACCTGCTGCTCTGCACCCTCTTCGTCCTCGAACAAGCGGAGCCCCGTTCACCCTTCGGATCTAATTCTTCTGAATTTTGCCGCTCGAGCGCGCAGTTCTGGGAGCAGAATCTAGTCGCAGCTTGCAGGTGCGCCCCCGGCTTCCACGGACGGAATCTGCATGCCCCCTTTGGCCGAGGCTTCCTCCCGTGACCTAGCTACGCGCCATCGCTGACGGCACCTCAATCGGACACCGGACCAGGTCGTGGGAGCTTTCACCGCGGAGTCACGCATTGCTGCGAACCTGCTGACCACCGTTCGGATCCTCCTCGCGGCCAACCCTTCACCGAGTGCCGCCCGTCAGCCCGTACATCGGCAGCCCCGAATCCCTGCATGTAGCCTGTTATCTCCCTGCGAGGAGTGGGCACTTTATTGGGTTGTATTGTTGTTCGTCCTTCGTGTATCGGGGTTGTTGATCTCGGCCGGGGTTCCTTCCCCACGCCTAGGCGTGGAGGTACGTGCGAAGCTCCTCACGGTTGGCATTTTGCTTTACTAGTATACTTTCTAGCATGCCGCGTGAGTGTGTGTAGGTTCCTAGCTAGCGTCTTATTCACCGCATGGTTGTGAGTTGAGAGCACCCATTCCGTGGCCCTAGTCGAGCGCCGAGCTCGGACTAGATTCCCATAGGCGCACGGCGGCTCCTTAGTCGCTGAGATCCCCGCGCTTCCCTCATAGGGACGGTCGTTGGGCTTGAGTTTCTTGTTGAGAGACGCCTCCACCCGGAGGAACGCTACGGAGGTCAGCCGCCCGGCTTACCTTTGGCGTGCGAGTGCTGGCCGCACTTGTTGCATTCGTAGGTCTTAGCCCATTTCAGTCCTGTCCCGCATCAAAGTGGTATCAGAGCTTAGGGAACCAGTTTGTTCTAACAAATTGGGGTCTTAGGTCATTTAAGTCTTTAGGTTGTCTAGTGTGCAATTGAGGCATTAGATTTGTCTAAGTTGCATGTACGTCATTAGGTTTGTTTTAGTAGCATTTGAGTCATCCCCTTTTTCCATCACCATTTTGAGTCGTGTCTAGTCACATCCCTTAGTTGTCCTACATGTCCCTCCCATAGTCCTAGGGCGTGCATATGTATTTAGAGTCCTCAGGTGCATCATCATGGCTATCCCTACTTGGTCAACTCCATGCAACTCGGCCCTCCACAAGGGTCCGACCGACCCTCTATTCCTGGACATCATTCTAGATGAGGACCTTCGCTTTGATGGATCGAGCCCTAGAGCCTATCTAAGGTGGGAGGCTAGCATGGGAAAATACTTTGAGAAGAATTGGATATATGGTTCCGCGAGAGTCAACATTGCCGAGGGACAACTTTCACCTCAAGCCATGGAAGCGTGGAATCACATAGTGAGTCTTAGGGCAGGTTGGAGGCAAGAGCCCATACACTCTTGGGAGGAGATGAAGGTAGAACTTAGGAGGATCTACACTCCCCAACGCTCCCCCTCCTACTCGGAGACCCATAGCTCGAGGAGCACTACCACTCCTCCTTTCTCTCTCGGCCAGTCTAAGGCCACTATAAGGGCTCAACCTCTGCAACGCCCATCACCTCTTACCCCCAACCGAGCACATCATAGTTGGAGGAGCAAGGTGCCACCTGTGTGTGAGTCTAGGCTCGAGACTAAATCTCATGATTACCAGCAAGTCTCCCCGAATGCCCTTAACTTGAGAGATCTCCCCCTCGCAGAACTCCTGCAACTCTTTAGGGAGAAACTTGAAAGGATGGGCACTCCTATGGGATCTCCGACTTCCCCTGGCCCACCCTCGAGCCAGGACGAAGTCGTGCCAGAACCTACAGGGGTTAGGGTCGACACTCTTAGCCCAACACCCATGATCGAGAGCCAAGGTCCCATCTACTTCATAGAGGATTCCCTTTCCCCACCTGAGGGAGATGCTTCGCCCTTCGACCCTCACCTAGGGCCTTTCTTGTCTCCTGAGGGCAAACTTGTCATGGGAGAGCCTCTAGCTAGCTGGTTAAGGAAGGGTCCCACTCTAGATGCTTCGATTCCTTGTTACCCACCCATGGAACCAGCTCTGCCGGTAGTACCCCTTAACTCCTTTCACACCACTTTTCGGTCCTTCTGCTTTCTTGAAAATGTGAAGGACTTCCTTAGAAGTTTAGATTATCAATGGGAGTTGACTTATATGTTGACCTTAGGGTCTGACCAACCCTATAGTCATAGCTTCACGCTCCCTGCTTTGGGGTCTATTACCTCGGTCTACACCATAGGACATATCACCTCCGAGATCCTTTTATTCTTTCCCATACCCGTGGAGGTTGATTTTGTCCCCTCTTATGGTGTCACGGTCCCGAGGGAGGAACCTAGCTTTCCTTGCCTTCCTTGTGAGCCCCTTGCCCCATATATTAGAGCGCCTGAAGGTGATCCTCTGCACCTGGGCGAATGTCGCACATGGGCAAGTATAGTGAAGGGACCTGTCGGGAGGGGTCATCATTTCTTTGATCCATTCGATCCCCTCCCTAGTGAGCCTCTCGACCCATATTCTTTTCCCCACCTTGTCGAGGAGGTCCACTATCATACACCACCTAGGCCTTCTAGTCAACACCTCACCTTGCAGGCATCCAGATGCCCGAGCTTAGGAGGCCAGGGACACGTGCCTCTTCCCCATGTTTCACCATGTCCATCATCATATAGGGGTAATGTCATGAGTGAGTTTGGGCAATCTAGTCCCCATGAGTCTACCACATTCAGTAGGACACCCATGCATGATAGATACAACTTTGGTTGTCCTGGTCCTCCCCGTGTTGTCCAATCATGTAGGAGTCATAGGCATGCTAGGTCTGTGTTTGGATGTCCAGGACCACCACTGCATTCACATAGGTATGAGTCAACACAGCTAGTTCGGAGTCTGCATCATCACCACCTCGAGGCCAGCAACGCACGTTATAAGGAGTTAGCTGATGCGCATCGACGCACCCGTGAGTTCCGAGAAGGAGAGTACGTCATGATCAGGGTCAGACCTGAACGGTTTCCTTCGGGGGCCGTGAAGAAACTCCAGGCCCACGGTGCGGGACCCTTTCGAGTCTTGAAGCGAATTGGGTCGAATGCGTATGAGATTGAGCTGCCAGACGACTATGGGATCTGTTCGACGTTCAATGTCTCAGATCTGGTGGCATATCGGGATCCCGCGGTGATTCCCAGTGAGCTTTTTGGGCCCTCCCCTCCTGTTGAGAGTATTACACCTTCTGAGCGTCCACCTCTTCCAGCCCCATTACAGAAACGCGAGCATATAGATTGTATACTGGATGAGCAGGTGACCACGACCAGGAGCGGAGCCTACCAACGCTTCCAAGTGCGTTGGAGAGGGCGCCCTGCGACAGACGACGCCTGGATCACACGGGGAGAGCTGGAGAGGATCGACCCGGACCTGCTGGAGCGCTACTTGAGTGACCGTGACCCTTACTCGATGGGGTCGAGTTCTTCCCACCCGGGGAGAATTGGTGAGGACACGCGCCACGCTTCACGATGGAGTACACGGATCTCGCCAGCATCCCTTTGGCTCGGCGATCACTTGGCGGACGAGCAGAGTTATCTTTAGTTATTTATGCTTTAGGCCATGCTGGGCCTTGGTTTAGTCCCTGCGTGGACACTTTATTTATTATTGTGGACCTTTGTAGGCCAATTGGGGCCAATTAGGCTTCCATTAGGTGATGTTAGGCTTATTAGTTAGGCAAGAGGGTTAGTGGGCCACCTTGTGGTCCACCCTTCTTGGCCCATTTGGGCTGACCACCTTCCCACATGGTTGGCCCATTGGGATTTGCGCCCCCCCCCCTTGTGGATTAGGGTTTTGGGCGCCCCCCTTCATCTCCTCCAAGAGGAAGAGGTGGCAGCCGCCCCACTCCTACTTTGTAGGAGTGGAGTGCGCACCCCCCCCCCTTTTCCCTTCCCCATCCGACCACACCCCTCCTCCTTTGGCCGCCCCTTCCCCCAATTGCCTCCTAGATTCTAGGAAGCCTTGCGCACCCCCTTTCCCCCCTTGCCATGTTGCGCACCCCCCCTTTCCCCCCATGCCATGTGCGCACCCACCTCCCCTCCCTCTTGGCTAGGGTTTCAACCCTAGCATTCCCCCTCCCCATATAAAACATCTCATGTATTTTCTTTGAAAATTATTGAATGAAATTGAAAGAGCTTTTGCTGAAGGTGGCTGCGCCCCATCCTCTGTTCCTCCTTGCTCCTGCGACGGGAGCAAACCCGGGGTGTGACTCCCCATCCCTCGGTGCGTTGCCGAGGGCCCCTTTCTCTTCTATCCCTTCTCAAGTTCTAGTTCGGTGCGCCCGGATTTCTCCTCCAAGAGAAGCGATGACCACCCCCTGTTCGTGAGGACCTTGGGCGACCAGCCCATTTTTGTGTGGTTCTGCTACGAGTCGCCGACGCGTGCGAGGTGGTCTCACCTCATTCAGAGTTCGGCATCACCCGTGGCGATTTTCTCCGTGAGCGCGCGCAGAACCCCCTCTCCCTGCGAGCCTGGTTCTGTCCGCCTCCTTGCAAAAATTCCACAGGACGGACGTCTGCGAGTTTGGATGCGGGATCTTCACCGGTCGTACCTCTCTTCGTCCTCTGTCCAACGCCGCCGACCTCGCCTCGTTCCGACGTCCGAGCTGTTCGTGGCGTCCATTCCCGTGAGGTCGCGCAAGTCTGCCCTGTCCACCCGGCGCCAGGACCACCTGCGGATTCCAGAGCCTGCTGCTCTCAGCCACGACCAGATCTGATCGAACCCTTCGAACGGGACCTGCTGCTCTGCACCCTCTTCGTCCTCGAACAAGCGGAGCCCTGTTCGCCCTTCGGATCTAATTCTTCTGAATTTTCCCGCTCGAGCGCGCAGTTCTGGGAGCAGAATCCAGTCGCAGCTTGCAGGTGCGCCCCCGGCTTCTACGGACGGAATCTGCGTGCCCCCTTTGGCCGAGGCTTCCTCCCGTGACCTAGCTACGCGCCATCGCTGACGGCACCTCAATCGGACACCGGACCAGGTCGTGGGAGCTTTCACCGCGGAGTCACGCATTGCTGCGAACCTGCCGACCACCGTTCGGATCCTCCTCGCGGCCAACCCTTCACCGAGTGCCGCCCGTCAGC
Source organism: Amorphophallus konjac (assembly GCA_022559845.1). Taxonomy (NCBI): domain Eukaryota; kingdom Viridiplantae; phylum Streptophyta; class Magnoliopsida; order Alismatales; family Araceae; genus Amorphophallus; species Amorphophallus konjac. Next base: position 269,044,785 of record CM040127.1, read on the forward strand.
CGTACATCGGCAGCCCCGAATCCCTGCATGTAGCCTGTTATCTCCCTGCGAGGAGTGGGCACTTTATTGGGTTGTATTGTTGTTCGTCCTTCGTGTATCGGGGTTGTTGATCTCGGCCGGGGTTCCTTCCCCACGCCTAGGCGTGGAGGTACGTGCGAAGCTCCTCACGGTTGGCATTTTGCTTTACTAGTATACTTTCTAGCATGCCGCGTGAGTGTGTGTAGGTTCCTAGCTAGCGTCTTATTCACCGCGTGGTTGTGAGTTGAGAGCACCCATTCCGTGGCCCTAGTCGAGCGCCGAGCTCGGACTAGATTCCCATAGGCGCACGGCGGCTCCTTAGTCGCTGAGATCCCCGCGCTTCCCTCATAGGGACGGTCGTTGGGCTTGAGTTTCTTGTTGAGAGACGCCTCCACCCGGAGGAACGCTACGGAGGTCAGCCGCCCGGCTTACCTTTGGCGTGCGAGTGCTGGCCGCACTTGTTGCATTCGTAGGTCTTAGCCCATTTCAGTCCTGTCCCGCATCAGAATGTCCTATAGAGAGTTCATCTATCACCGAGAAATAGGGGGTAATAGAGAAAATACCGTGAAACATGGGACTACACTCACGGAATGGAATATAGTGCCAACACGCATAAATATATATATGGCCCGACAGTGGGTTACAGAAATCACGTATAACCATGACTATCAGTAAAATGACGTCTGGGATCTGAGTCTTCATTTTATGAATTGACGCCCTGGTCAGAGTCGTCAGTTTATAAAATGATGGTTGTTCTCTCAGTCGCTATATGCAGATTAATTTATTTTTATATTTCAATTTTTGTCAAAATGACGCCTTTTACGAAGGCGTTAACTAAGTAAATGGCGCCTTAGTCAGGGGCGTCATATATAAAATTAAAGGGTTGTGCATATGTCGTCATTTCAATATCCAGGAACAATATAAATATTTTTGAAAATTCTTGAATTATCAGTGAATTGGCGCCCATGTGTGCGAGCGTCCATTTTAAATGACGACCTATTCAGAGTCGCTATTTCTTTGTCATCTGATTTGCACCGGGTAGGTACAATCACAGACACATGGTTTACAAAGTATGTCCGATCAGGAAATAGATGTCATGAACAGTAAGAGAAAATTAACAGGAATTTATGGACAAGGTCGTGCATTAATTTACCTGTATAATTTCATAAATATTAAATTTTAAACATTATTCAATTAATAATTATCATGGCAATTGACGACGGTTTGCATGGGCGTTAAATCAAATTGACGCCCTAGATGGGGTCGTCAGTTTGATTCACACTGTAAACTATGAAAACTCAATCATGAAATAAAATCTGTACTCTTACAGTCCTATATGCATGCTTCTAACTTGCTAGTTACAGAGTTTTGCTAAGTCTTGAGAAAACCTACCTTGGTTGGGTGGTTTGGTTGACAGACGCTGAAGAACGGTGAAGAAAATAACTGTGAATGATACTCTGTTTCAAACAGAGTTTCTGGAAGTCGATATAGCAGCAACTCTTTAGCCCAAAACAATAGCAGCACCCCTCGGAAGATGTAGTAGGATGATGAGGGTGATAATAGCTTCAGCAACGCAGTGGGAACAAGGAAGAAGAGGATGATTCTTCTACGTTCCCGGCAGGAAGATGATGGTAAGAGCAACAATTGCAGCAACTCCTTTGGTCCAGATTAGAACAGCAGGAGCTTCCCACGAACAACCAAAACCTTCAGAAGAAAAAGCAGAAGACAGCTTCCTCCCTTCAAGGTATTGACAGCAAGAGGAAGATGCTGATGAAGAACTGCTATGCAACAGCACAATAGGAGCAGCAGAACGAAGAGGAACTTCAAGGCAGAAGAGCAGCAGCAGCAGCATGACGTCTTTGGCAATTAGTATCAACGTGAGTTCGATGGAAAGGGGATGGGTATTTATAGGATTCTGGAGACTCAATAGGGTTGGAGTTCGATGGGAATTGAAACTTCCTTCTTAGAGTCCTTATTAACTTAGACATCTCACGTATTGATCCTTTCCTCAATCAAGCTTACCCAGGATAACATCTCAGTTCGAACCGAACACTAACAGGTTTAGTTTGAAAATGACGCCTAAGGTTGGGGCGTTAATTAAAAATGACGCCCGTCAAAGGGTCTTCAATTTATAAAATGGCGCCCGTCAAGGGGGCGTTACTTACTATTACATTTTCTTGCGTTACTGCAATATGAAATTTGATGCCCATATATAGTGGTGTCACTTCTGAAACTGATGCTAGGATAGAGGCGTCTTTTAATTTGGCTCATTTTTTGACGTGTATATGGGTAATGGGTTTAATCATATAGTGTATAACTTGATTATTTAATTTTTGAATATAGTCATTCTTGATTATTTATTTGGGGTCTTACACCCTCCCCCACTTAAAAGAATTTGGTCCCCAAATTCAATCCTATATAGACGTGGAGAGTGTAGAGTACATACCCTTTTAGAATAATTCTGGGAATCGTTTCCTCATAGACTCCTCAGTTTCCCATGTGGCTTCGTGTTCTGAGCTTTTACTCTATTGCACTTTGACCATGGGAATAACTTTGTTCCTTAATGTACGTACTTCACGATCGAGGATCATCATGGGCTTTTGTTCATAAGTGAGATCCCTTTGAATCACCAGGTCTCCATGATCAATGATATGTGACGGATCGTGCACATACTTCTTCAACATTGATATGTGGAATACATTATGAACTTCGGACAATTGAGGAGGTAACGTGACGCGGTAAGCAACCTCGCCAACTCTTTCTAATATCTCAAAAGGTCCGATAAACCTTGGTGTAAGCTTACCTTTAACACCAAATCTCCTTATTCCACGTCCAGGTGATATCTTGAGAAATACGTGATCTCCGACTAGGAATGCGAGATCTCTTCTTCTTGTGTCAGCATAAGCATTCTATCTAGACTGAGCAACTTGAAGTCTTTCTCTAATCAACTGAATCTTTTCAGTGGTATCCCTTACCATGTCTGGACCTAATAGTTGTTTCTCGCCAACTTCATCCCAGCACAAAGGCGATCGGCAACTCCTTCCGTATAAAGCTTCGAAAGGTGCCATTTGTATACTTGCCTGGTAGCTGTTATTGTATGCAAATTCAACCAAAGGCAAGTGATCATGTCATCCTCCACCAAAATCAATGATGCAAGCTCTGAGCATATATTCAACCACCTGATTGGTTCTCTCGATCTGACCATCCGTTTGAGGATGAAAAGCTGTACTAAAGTTAAGTCTCGTCCCTAGCGAATGTTGTAGACCCTTCCAAAAGTGAGAAGTAAAATGAGGGTCTCTGACAGACACGATTGAGACAGGTACTCCATGTAACCTGACTATCTCCTTAATGTATAATGCAGCAAGAACATCAACTGACCATCGACTCTTGATTGGCAAGAAGTGTGCCGATTTGGTCAATCGGTCGATGATAACCCATATTCCATCATGTCCTCCTTTTGATTTAGACAGACCCATAATGAAGTCCATACTGATATCCTCCCACTTCCATTTGGGAATTTCTAGAGGATGTAGCTTACCTGCAGGCTTTTGGTATTCCGCTTTAACTTGTTGCCATGTGAGACAGCGAGACACAAAATCTGCTATTTCTCTTTTCATATTGGGCCACCAGAAGGTCCTTTTCAAATCTTGGTACATTTTGGTAGATCCTGGATGAATCGTGTACCTCGATCTGTGAGCTTCATCTAAGATTTTCTTCTTTAGTTCTGGACAATCTGGTATACATGTTCTATTCCTAAACATCAATCTTCCATCTGATGCTAATTTGAAATCATGTTATTCTTCCATTTTGCCCTTGATTTCCACGAGTACGGGATAACTGTCTTGAAGTCCTTGTATTTCGGATAGCAAGTCTGGCTGTATGCTCATATGGGATAAGGTGACACCCCCACGGTCCTTGTCTATGTTTATATTAAGTTTAGAGAATTGCTCTAGCAACTTCCACTCCTGAATCATATAATTTGCTAAAATTGCTCTTGGCTTTCGACTGAGGGCATCAGCTACAGGATTACCCTTTCCAGGGTGATATTGTATTGTTAAGTCGAAGTCCTTGAGAATTTCTAGCCAACGTCTTTGCCTCATATTCAATTCCTTCTGAGAGAAGAGATACTTAAGACTTTTATGGTCAGAGTATACAATAAACTGCACTCCGTATAGATAATATCTCCATATCTTCAGTGCAAACACTACCGCAGCCAATTCTAAGTCATGGACTGGATAGTTCTCCTCGTGTTCCTTCAATTGGCGAGAGGAGTAGGCAATAACTTTCTATTGTTGCATTAAAACACATCCGAGGCCAATGCCAGATGCATCAGTGTATACCTCGAACGTCTCTCCTTCGACTGGTAGAGCTAAGACCGGGGCTGTAGTTAGGTGATCCTTGAGAGCTTGAAAGTTTCTTTCACATTCCTCACCCCATTCGTAATGGATCTCCTTACGAGTTAGCCTAGTGAGTGGTACGGCGATCTTGGAGAAATCCTTGATGAATCACCGGTAGTAGCCCACAAGACCTAAGAAACTACGGATCTTGCTAGCATTGGTCGGTCTTTCCCAATCCTTTACAGCTTCAACCTTCGATGGATCTACGAATAAACCATCTTTTGATATAACATGCCACAAGAAAGATACTTCTTCTAACCAGAATTCACATTTACTGAGCTTTGCATATAACTGATTCATCCTCAATATCCGTAATGCAATCCTCAAATGCTCCTCGTGCTCTTACTTGGTCTTTGAATAGATCAGTATATCATCAATGAAAACCATTATGAATTGATCTAGATGAGGCCTGAATATACTATTCATCAACTGCATAAAGGCAGCAGGGGCATTTGTTAGTCCAAAAGGCATAACAACAAATTCATAGTGCCCATACCTGCTTCTGAATGCGGTCTTATAAATGTCCTCATCCTTGATCCTTAGTTGGTGATATCCTGACCTGAGATCAATCTTCGAAAAATACTTGGATCCAGATATTTGATCAAATAACTCATCGATTCTCGGCAGTGGATACTTGTTCTTGATAGTGAGATGATTCAACTATCGATAGTCGATGCATAATCTCATGGATCCATCTTTCTTCTTTACAAACAGCACCGGTGCTCCCCACGGGGAAGTGCTTGGCATAATAAATCCTTTCTTAAGAAGCTCCATCAATTGCTCCTTCAGCTCCTTGAGTTCGGCAGGGGACATTCTATAAGGTGCCCTAGAAAGTGGACCAGCACCAGGGACCAAATCGATGGTGAAGGCCACTTCTCTTTGTGGAGGTAATCCAGGCAAATCTTCCGGAAACACGTCCGGAAATTCTTGCACAACAGGGATGTCTCCTAGCTTAGTCTCCTTAGTCTCCTTAATGGTGACAAACGCAAGGAAAGATACACATCCTTTACTTATTAGCTTGCTAGCTCGGAGAGCTGAAATAAGAGGTGACTTGCTTCGACTCTTGGGGCTAGTATAGACCAATTCCGGGAATTCCTGGAAAGTAACTTTGCTATTACGGCAATCCACAGTTGCCTGATACTTCGATAACCAATCTGCTCCTAATATGACATCATAGTCTTTTAGATCTAGGCATATTAGGTTGATAGGAAAATTTCTACCCTTTACCAAGACTTCACAGTTTTGATAATGATGAGTAATATCGGTTTCATTTCCGAGAGGAGTAGATAAAACTATTTTTATCCATTCCGGTTCCATAGGTAATGGATCAGCAAACCTCTTGGAAATAAAAGAATGTGATGCACCAGTATCAAATAAGGCATGTGCAGACTTGGAACAAACTTTCAGTGTACCTTCTACCAGTCCGCCTTCGTCTTGTTCCGCCTCCTTTATATCCTGGAGACGTGCATTCTTGGTCACCGGACGCTTCACGTCACCGGTCTGATCATTGAGCAACGGGCAATCGGGAATCCGATGATCACGGCTCCCACAACGGAGACAAGCTCCAAGTTTTCTCCAGCATTCATCGGCCTTGTGTCTGGCCTTATCACAATGCTTACATACCACCTTAGAAGGTGTAGTGGTGATGAAGAAAGGTTTGGTCTTCTTGAACTTTTGCTCTTGGGAGGGAGTACCTTCATTACTCGGCCTCTTCTTGAAATTGGGTTTGAAAGTGCCGGAGCTAGTAACATGCTCCTTCTTGTCTCTCCCACGGATCCTATCAGATAGTTCCGTGGCATCCTCTAGTAGCTGGGCTCATCGTACCATCTCCGAATAGACTTGTATGTCCATCGGGGCCAGTTGTGTGATAAATTGGGGCCTGAGCCCATTTAGAAACCTTCTAGCTTTCATTTTCTCGGTACTGACTAAATGCTTAGCGTACTGTGATAACCTCGAGAATTGTGCCTCATACTCGGCCACCGACAAAGATCGTTGTTTAAGTGCGGTGAACTCGGCGGCCTTCTTCTCCTGGACTCGGTCTGAAAAATATTTATTGTTGAAATGTTCAACAAACTCCTCCCAAGTAACTTGTCCTTGATTTAATGTGGCTTCTACCGACTCCCACCAGCAACGGGCGTCCCTTTCCAATTGAAACGTTGCTAACATGACATTCTCTTGGTCCGTGCATTGCATAACCCGAAAGATACGTTCGGTCTCCCGGATCCAGTGCTCGGCGTCATCCGGATCATTGGATCCCATGAACTTAGGAGGGTTCATGTTCTTGAAGCTTTGGTGGAGATTTCCTGCTCCACGATGTGCACCTCCTTGTGCCACTTGTTGAAGTGCCTGGGTCATGCCTTGCAGAGTGCGTTGCATGTTGCGCCACTGGGCACGTTCGGCAGCCATTGTCCTACAATTACAATAACTATATTAATATGTGATGATGTTCAAATGTTTTGATTCTAAGTTAACTTAACCCTTGGTTCTAACCAATCTCACCGGTTAAAGGTTTAAACCTATCCTAGGACTTGGGTTTCCTAGGAATTGAATATCCTAGGCTCTGATACCACAAAAACTGTCACGCCCCGAGCGCGGAAGGAACCCGGAGTGCGTGACAAGTTTATATCGATCATGTCAATCAGAGCGTTAGTGTATTCAACACAAAGAGAGAGTACGCAAAAGTAAAGATAACCCAATCCTTTATTCAATCACAACCTCAAAGTACTTCTATTATAAATGAAAATGCCAAGACTCAATAAAAGGAAAGAGTACAATGATTGACTCAAGAAATTAGAAAGATAAGATTAGTAAACACTTGGATAGACGGAGAGCTCTAATCTCTTCACTCTTGACCTTCCCCATCCGATTGAGTATCATCATCGGACTTACCTGAAAAATAGGGGAAAACACTGGATGAGCGACGCTCAGTAGGAATTGTATCTCAAGAGCTAGCTTGCTTTAAGTAAATTACATGTTACATGAATGCAATAAAGTTATGCATGTTTGCGTAAAACGACAAGAGAGAGAGAGAGTATAACAAGAGATAATTGAGTGAACTAGCATGTCTTTTAAGAACTTATATCAATAAATGTCAAGATATTCAAGCAAGTATATTGGAAATTGGCTATCACGTTTCAAGCAAGTATATAAATACATTTTCCGGGTCACGTAAGTCATGTCATGTCAAGTCGATTATGAGATTGCGGAATGTCTAATCAAGCGAGTCATGCACTTTGGTACAATGCCATACCGTGATCATTACAACTCCCATGGACACTATTACTTTCGGGTGCTCCTCCCAGGACCAGATCGGGCCCTATATGCGCAGGCATTGATCGTGTATTTTTTGACATCCACTATAGTTATAGCCAATATGGAATTTCAAGGAATAAACTTGTATGAACTTTTAAGGTAGATCTTGTGGAATAGCATTTCAAGGATTTGAACATGTGGTATAATGACGATAATAACGGTATAATCACGATTAACGATAAAACTAGGTGGAATCGGCTCCCTAACTCGGGTGCCATGACGATAGGAATAAGCGCCCACATGAACATGGTCGCTCGTTCTTGTACATGATAAGGTAGATAGAATTAGTGTACATAAGTACGGTACACTTTTCTTAAGGGATATAAATGGTATGGATTACCCATGCCATTATTTCAAGAGTATTCTCATGGCATACAAACAGCATGTCGTGAGGGCCGGTATACCATGTTTCTTTAGAGTGACATGGCAGTTAAGAAGTGTCATGGGTTTTAATGGTACAACCAGCTCGGCTGCCTTGAGGGAATCCAAGGATACCGGAGTCTTACGAAGGTCTCTATGATAAAGTCACCGGTCCAAAGGAACGGAATGTCCTATGGAGAGTTCATCTATCACCGAGAAATAGGGGGTAATCCAGAAAACACCGTGAAACATGGGACTATACTCACGGAATGGAATATAGTGCCAACACGCATAAATATATATATGACCCGACAGTGGGTTACAGAAATCACGTATAACCATGACTATCAGTAAAATGACGTCTGGGATCTGAGTCTTCATTTTATGAATTGACGCCCTGGTCAGAGTCGTCAGTTTATAAAATGATGGTTGTTCTCTCAATCGCTATATGCAGATTAATTTATTTTTATATTTCAATTTTTGTCAAAATGACGCCTTTTACGAAGGCGTTAACTATGTAAATGGCGCCTTAGTCAGGGGCGTCATATATAAAATTAAAGGGCTATGCATATGTCATCATTTCAATATCCAGGAACAATATAAATATTTTCAGAAATTCTTGATTTATCACTGAATTGGCGCCCATGTGTGCGGGCGTCCATTTTAAATGATGACCTATTCAGAGTCGCTATTTCTTTGTCATCTGATTTGCACCGGGTAGGTACAATCACAAACACATGGTTTACAAAGTATGTCCGATCAGGAAATAGATGTCATGAACAGTAAGAGAAAATTAACAGGAATTTATGGACAAGGTCGTGCATTAATTTACCTGTATAATTTCATAAATATTAAATTTTAAACATTATTCAATTAATAATTATCATGGCAATTGACGACGGTTTGCATGGGCGTTAAATCAAATTGACGCCCTAGATGGGGTCGTCAGTTTGATTCACACTGTAAACTATGAAAACTCAATCATGAAATAAAATCTGTACTCTTACAGACCTATATGCATGCTTCTAACTTGCTAGTTACAGAGTTTTGCTAAGTCTTGAGAAAACCTACCTTGGTTGGGTGGTTTGGTTGACAGACGCTGAAGAACGGTGAAGAAAATAACTGTGAATGATACTCTGTTTCAAACAGAGTTTCTGGAAGTCGATATAGCAGCAACTCTTTAGCCCAAAACAATAGCAGCATCCCTTGGAAGATGCAGTAGGATGATGAGGGTGATAATAGCTTCAGCAACGCAGTAGGAACAAGGAAGAAGAGGATGATTCTTCTACGTTCTCGGCAGGAAGATGATGGTAAGAGCAACAATTGCAGCAACTCCTTTGGTCCAGATTAGAACAGCAGGAGCTTTCCACGAACAACCAAAACCTTCAGAAGAAAAAGTAGAAGACAGCTTCCTCCCTTCAAGGTATTGACAGCAAGAGGAAGATGCTGATGAAGAACTGCTATGCAGCAGCACAATAGTAGCAGCAGAACGAAGAGGAACTTCAAGGCAGAAGAGCAGCAGCAGCAGCAGGACGTCTTTGGCAATTAGTATCAACGTGAGTTCTATGGAAAGGGGATGGGTATTTATAGGATTCTGGAGACTCAATAGGGTTGGAGTTCGATGGGAATTGAAACTTCCTTCTTAGAGTCCTTATTAACTTAGACATCCCACGTATTGATCCTTTCCTCAATCAAGCTTACCCAAGATAACATCTCAGTTCGAATCGAACACTAACAGGTTTAGTTTGAAAATGATGCCTAAGGTTGGGGCGTTAATTAAAAATGACGCCCGTCAAAGGGTCTTCAATTTATAAAATGGCGCCCGTCAAGGGGGCGTTACTTACTATTACATTTTCTTGCGTTACTGCAATATGAAATTTGACGCCCATACATAGTGGCGTCACTTCTGAAACTGACGCCTAGGATAGAGGCGTCTTTTAATTTGGCTCATTTTTTGACGTGTATATGGGTGATGGGTTTAATCATATAGTGTATAACTTGATTATTTCATTTTTGAATATAGTCATTCTTGATTATTTATTCAGGGTCTTACAAGTGGCCTGTTGCGAGGACTGGGGAGTGGGTGCAGGTGCACCAGTGGAAGGATAGTTCCTATGGAACAAACGCCCGCTCCATAGGGCAAGATTTTGGGCTGGCATGGCGCTAGATGGGTTCAAGATAAGCGACTTGATGGGCCCAGTGGGATGAATGAATGACGTGGTAGAGGGTGTAGTGGAGGTAATGGGGGTGATAGGAGTGGGCATGCGGATAACAGGCCGTGGAGGGATGACGAGTGAAGGGTTTGATGGAGGGATGACGCTGATGGGTACGGGTGCTGGCGGTGGAGTGGAGATAGGCTGGATAATGGGGGAAGCGGATGGTAGGATGAGGGGTTTGCCGATTACAGGTGATGGAGGGGTTTGATGGTTAAGCTGGAGGATGACGGGGGTAGAAGGGTTGCGGTAGTTGTGGTGGAGGGCCAAAAGCCGCTGTACTGAGGCTTCATCATCATAGGACCACCCGACGTCAGGAGCCGGGGGTTCAACGAGGTTAACCTGGGCCGGTGCCAGTGGTTATGGTTGTGGAGCGGGTGGATGGTTTGGCATGGGGTTTTGGTATATCCCCAAGTCCTACACGGGCTGTTGTTGCTGTTGTGGCTGCTACTGTGGCTGCGATGCTTGTTGCTGCTGCACTTGCTGCCTCGGCGCTTGCCTTCTTTTCTCTTTGATTTCAACAATGGCCTTATGCATCTTGGCCCAATCAATACGCTGCCCTTCATGGAGATCGTACACCAGATCTTGGAACTGATAACATCCTTCGATAGTGTGCCCGGGCTGCCTATGGAACATGCAATATTTAGACTGATTGACGGCCGGGTTCCAATTGGGCCGTTCTAGAGGAAGTTGGATTGCAATTATTGACATGAGGGCAGAGAAGATATCTGTGAGGGTTTTAGGCAGAGGGGGATATTGCGCTCTCTTCAGAGCAGGGCGTTTATTAGTGTAGCCGTTGGGTGGAGGGACGTTGTGATATTGTGGGGGTTGTTGTGGCTGTTGTGGAGCGGGGAAGGCATTTTGTGGAGCGGAGAAAGCAGGCTGGGTGTTTGGTGGAGCGAGAAAGGTAGGGTGAGTGTTTTGAGGAGCGGGGAATTGGGGATTGCGTGGGTTTTGCGAGAAGCGAAACGGAGTGGACTGGTTCAGGAAGGGGAATGCAATGGCTTGCACCTGTTCGTTGGTTTGGACTCCTTTGGTAAAGGGGCCCTGAGGTTTTCTATTATACTTGGGTTTTTGGGCCTCAAAGAGAGAATGGATAAGGGAGTCTTTGAATTGGGTTTGAATAAATCACGCCCGGCTATATAGCTGGTACATGTTGGCAATATCGTTCATAGCCAATATGTTGCAGAAGGTGGGTGTGGCATTGGATATTAGCAACTTGACCTTTTCCTCCTCCAGAATATGACCTGGCACCCGGGAGGCCATCTGCCTCCATATGTCAGCATAAGTAGAAAAATCCTCGTCTGCCTTCATCTTTTCGGCCACCAAATCTGTAAATGAATATTCCGGGCCGACCCGGTCTTGAAACCTTTGAATGAATTTTTCTTTCACCACCTTGAAGCTTTTAGCATCTTCTAATGGTAGAGCATAAAACCATTCCAGAGCAACTCCATCTAGAGATCGGCGGAAAAAATATGGCATAAGGTGATCATCATATTGAAACTGCTCCGATTCATACATAAAATCCCTCACATGAATAAATGAATTATTGTTCCCATCATACTTACGGTACGTGGGGAGCTCAGATTGGGGAGAGAATCGGATGTTGTGGAAGCTTGGAACCGGGACATCTGCTAAGGATTGTGGGCCAACCCGCTTTTGAAGGAAGTCGTGTTGTTGTTGCATGGCGGCCCATTTATCAAGGAGTTCTTGCTCCCGAGATGGAGTAGGTGGAGTGAACGGAGTAAGCTCAAGGCGAGGAGCCAAAGGGTAGACAGAAGGAGGGGGAGGAGGCCCATAAGAATGATATTGGGCCGGAGGATGACTCAAATTGGAGTGGACATGGGCCGCCCCTTGTTGAGAACAGGCGAGATCAGCCGGGCTGACAAGGGCTTGCGGCATTGATAAAATGGGCCTATAAGACTTGGCCTGGGTAAATGGGGAAAGAACGGACTCCCCTTTATCAAGAATTTGATGGGCCGATCCAGAGGACTGGCCCGCTTCTAAATTGGAGAACTGAAGGGTCCTGAGCTGGACCGGGGTAAGATCAATAGGAATGGGTGAAACCCCGGGCCCATCAACCCTAGATTGTGTGATGGAAGTAGTGGACAGACCTTGTGAGATCGTGGGAGATGGGGCACCGAACCCCTGCAAGGTCTGATAAAGGGCCTGAAGTTGGGCTGGATCCAACTGGGCCATCATGTGCAAGATCTGATTGGTAGGATTATTGGAGGAGAGGGAGGGTTGCGCACCCTCCATGGGGACAGATGATGGAGGAAGGACGAACCCTTCTCCTGATTGAAGTTGGACAACCCTAGGTGGGTCCTCCAAGAGTCCATGGGGAAGAGATTCCTCCTGGAGCGGGGAAGATCGTAGGGAGACATATTTGACTCGAACAAGAGATTGGAATAAGACGTGAAAGAGGAATTGCCCCTAGAAGATGAATCTAATGATCGGAAGCAACTCCACATGTAACGAGGTACCTTGAGAAGAAAACATGAACACAAACAACCACAAATAAGCAACCTGACAAGATGACTCCAAACTTATGCAAATAAGAAAGGGATGAAAAGCAACCAAAGTCAACCAAGTTATGATGATGCATAAATTTTACTTATCTCTTCCTGTAGAACCTTGATGACTTGAATTTAATATGTTCTCTCCAACAATAGGTTCCTAATAGGAAGGATATTGGGGACTTGGTTAACTTTAAATGTACACTCTCCCTTACTTATGCAACCTAGACACATGGTGGCAACGGTACAACTGGCTCAGCGTCCATGTGGGAATTCACGGCTCACGGGGACTTATAGAGGTCCCTGATGTGATCACCTAGTCGGGCCCAAGGAATATGGAGGCGAGAGGATCTTACACCAAGGTAGGAATGTAACTATGATATGAAAGATGAATGACCCTATGTGCATCGGGGTGCATGTAATTTCCAGCCTAATAACTAGCAAACAATATGCAAACAAAGATGCAAATATATGCCACAACAGAGGAGGAGACCAGATAGCACCCAAAAATAATAACACAGTCAAAAAATGTGAAAATAATAGCAACCTCGGGATGCGTACCTATAACTGGAGAAAATAGTCGTATGGGAGATCGTTAAGAATACCAGACGGTCTATCGCTAGACCGCTTTGGAGCCAGAAATGGTCAAAGAGGAGACCGCCAGGGAGCCAGAGAGCAGAAAATAATAGGAAATAAATAGGAAAATCGAGGAAAACACAAGGGCAACTGAGAACAACTAAGAACAACAGGTCAAACAGAAACTCAGCACGATTGGCACTAGATGTCCCACTGTGCTCGCCAAAAAATTAGGGGTGTTGATGTTTCTTTCCTTCTCTCTTTGTGAGTGTGGATGTGAGTGAGGAATATGATGATGACGTGATGTAGGTGAGTGGTGCACTAACTCAAGCAATCAACATGAAATTAAAACATGTATGCATGCCATCTCAGATATTGCAAAAAATGTAAATGGGGAAGAAAAAAACACACGCCGTGGGCGTGGAGCAAGGAGATGAAAATAAACACACACCGGGGGTGTGGAGCAACGAAAGTAAGAAGACAAGCAAGATGATGATGAACAATACCCAAATATGGAATGATGTGATCACCACCAAAGTAAATAAAATAGTAAAATTGTAATATGTACCTTGGAAAGGGCCAAGTGAAGTCACCCGCTCGTGGGAGAGGAAAAACCCAGGTGCCGGGAAGGAAAACGGTCTAATGGACAACCGCTAGGAGATGGCAAACGGTCTTACGACAGATCGCCTGAGATCTGCAAATGGTCGTTGTAGAGACCGCAAGGGCACCCAGAACAGTGAGATGGAAAGTTGAATCTCCACCCCTCCTGGCCGGCCAGAAGAGCTGGCCCTCGTGCAATGAGTCCTATAAACCTGCAAGAGAGTGTAGTGTAGAAACCCGATAATTTAAAATGAGAAATAAATTTTTTAAATAAATTATACAATTAAATTTTTCATGAAATAATTAAATTACATGTTTCTAAACTAGAATAGTGAATTTACTTGAATTTACTTAAGGTAAATTGAAAAATAAATGCTTTAACCCTTAGATAAATCATTGCAAGCCCAATAAAAGTCTATATGATGGATTAGGATTACATTTGGCCCATTGGATAATCCATAATGGGCTGGATTAATAGATTAAAGGATTTATTAAAGGTTAATTAGACCAAAATTCGTAACATGTGTTTAATATGTAATTTAAGAGATTAAAATAATCCCTTTTCTAGAAGATTGACTCAAGAATCAACCCTTACCTAATATCCCACCTTAGACCAGCCATTTTTACATTGTTTTCACACCTAAGATGGGCTAGATTAAGAGGAGAAATGGTATTTTTCTTCTAACTCGGACTTAATGGGTTTGGTGGAATTAGGTGAGGAATCTTGACAAATTTGGCCAAGTTTTTGCTGATCCGTCTAAAGGTAGGTGTCTCTGAGACTAAACTCTAATTAAAGCATGCCATCTTGTTCGTTTTTCTGTCCTCTTTCCATTGATAGCTCATTTATTAAATTCCGTTATGAAATGAGCAAGTTATGGTCATTTTATTGGAGGGGTATTCCCATTTTTTAATTAGGTACAGAACGTGCTATACCTCAGTAGCGCGTTCTGATCACGCTAGCCCGACATAGCGTGTTCATACAGAGTATTTTTCCCGTTCATATAGAATATTTTGAAAATATATATCTATAGCTATAGCGCCAACCAACCTCGGCTCGGCTCGGCTCGGTAAAAACAAACAAACAAACAAATATATTAATAGTATAATTTTTATCCACACACAACTCGAGCCCACATCATATGCCCCTTGGGTCCTGACCCAAGGGTGAGCTCTCCAACATATAAAGCCATGGAAGTTTTTCTAACTTCCAATATGGGACTAAACTTTAGCCACCATACAATGGGATTATAGTACTTAGAATCCACCTTAATAGTAAAGCATTAGCATGATAAAATTACTTTCAGCATCATAAATATTAAATTCAGCATGTTAAATTTATTTTTTCAGAATAAAAGTATTTTTAGTGTGTTAAATACTATTTACAACATGATAAGTCTATTTTACTAGAAAATTTAGGTATAAAACTCATTTGAAGCATGTAAAAGTATGCTTATAAGTAAATGGATGTTTCAAAAGGTATTATCAGCATGATAACATTTATTTCTGTCATATTATCAGAAATTGAGTTATGAAAATTACTTTTAGCATGATTAAACCTATTTTCTTATCGAATAAGTAGGAAATTAATGCATGAAAAATATTTCCAGCATGTTAAAAATATTGCCAGCATGATAAAGTTAATTCCAACATGTTAGAATTATTTTTAGCTTGTTAGGACTATTTTTCAGCATATTAAAGTTATTTAAAACTATTTTTCAGCATGTAAAAATCTATTTTTATCATGTTATTAGTAAAGTAATGTATAAAAATTAGTTTCAGCATGTTAAAAATTATTTCTAGTATGATAAATTTACCTCCTACATATTGAGATAGGAAATTATTTTTCAACATGATACGTTTACTTAAAACTAATTTTTGCATATTTTCCTATCAAGAAATTAGTAAATAAATGTATAAAAATTATTTTCAATATGCTAAAAAATTACTTTCAGTAAGATGAAATTATTTACAATATGTCAGGATTATCTTAGCATGTTAGAATTAATTTCAGCATGCTAAAGCCATTTAAAAACTATTTCATCATGATAAACCTATTTTCTCAACAAATAATTAGCAAATAAATGTAGAAAAAATATTTTTCAGCAGAAAAAATTTATTTTTGTTATCAGAAAATTTAGAAAAATAGCATGGTAAACGTATGTTTATCACCTCATCAGTAAGTTAGTGTACGAGGATTATTTAGCATGTTAAGTATTTATATTAATATGTTAAATAAAAATTTTCAGCATAATAAAACGTTAATTCCATCATGAAAAATCTATCTTATCATCTTAGCAGTAAAGTGACATATGAAAATTATTTCGTGCAAGTAAAACTTATTTTTGGTACATAAGCTCTATTTTCTTATCAAATAACTAGTACATTGATGAATAAATAGTAAATACCAAAAATCAGGATTTTAAAATTTAGAAATTATATTTCCTACCTAAAACACTTAATTATTAAAAATACACATTAGATTAGACTATGAAATTTAAAATAATTCTATTTACTTGATTTCCTTCCTAGTTTACCGTCATCCTTGAATTCCACGACTTAATGTCGTTAAACATGATGCCTAAAATGAGTTTTTTCACTCTCCTTTGCAATTATCACAATTTTTGCCAGATCTGTACTTGTTTACAAATGAGCTTGTTCTTGAAATTCTTTGGCCATATTATGAAATTATATAGAAAAATGTCAGGGGCTATGGGTCCCAATGAAATGGCATTTAAATGCTAGTGTATAAAGGGGTTCTGATCTGATCCCACGGGCGAGGCAAAGTCCAAATATAAACCGGTATTATAATAATCAGGTACTGGCATTCACCAATACAGGGTCTATTACAATTAGGGGCAATCATACAGTCGTGAGAACTCCTAAGTGTGTAGCCAAATAGTGATGTTCCATGAGGGGCTATCATATCGTCGTGATTCCCCTTAGTGCATTGGCCAATCCTATTGAGTGTTGGTAGAAGTGATTGTTCTACTTCTATATTGTTTAAAGTTCAAGTGATTGCTCTACTTCGATATTGCTTAAAGTTTATCGTGAATGTTCTTGAATTATCTTACCCATCGTCTCATCATGAAAGTTCTTGATATATCTCTGGAATTGACCATCGTCTTGCCTACTATCATGATCTTGAAATTATTGATATCTTGTTATCTTGAAATTACTTGAAAATTCCTTATACAAAATATTTTACTTGAAATTCATGATCAATTACTTCATAACACGAATTGTTAAATTGTTAAATACTTAAAGATTGCCTGGCTTTAGAGATATAAAATCCTACTGAGCTTTTTGCTCACCCTACGTTTTGGTTAATTGTTGCAGGAAATGAAAATGAACAAGGGAATGGACAAGAGTGAGAGTGTCACGCCCCGAGCGCGGAAGATACCCGGAGATGCGCGACGTGTCTATATCAATCATGTCAATCAGAGTGGTCGTGTATTCGACACAAAGACAGAGATGCGCAAAATAGCAAGATAACCCAATCCTTTATTTCATAATAGATAGACTATTACAAATCCAATACTCTGTTTAACAAAAAAGGAAAGAATACATATTTGACTCAAGAAACTATGGAAAAGACTAGACGACACTTGTAGAAGCTCTATCACTTTCACTCTTGACCATTCCCATCCGATTGACTTCCATCGTCGTCGGACTTACCTGAAAAGTAGAAAGGGACAAACGGAATGAGCGAACGCTCAGTAGGAAATTATATCTCAAGTACTAGCAAGGGGTTTAAGTAATTACATTTTCATGAATGCAATAAGGCTATGCATGCTCGCATGAAACGACAAGATAGAGAGAATGTAATATCAAGGAAATAAGATGAACTTATCATGAACTTTCAACAAGATACGAGTTATTCAAGATATTCAAGCAAGCACGTTTTACAAGTCATGTCAAGAACTTTGGCTATCATGTATCAAGCAAGTAAATTACCCTTTTTCGGGCCACGCATTTCATGTAAAGTCAAGTACGATTCAAGTACAAGATGTGTGTGGAATGTCCAATCAAGCAAGTCAAGTACTCGGTATAATGCCAGATACCTTATCATTTTAACTCCCATGGGCACAAGTACTTTCGGGTGCTCCTCCCAGGACCAGATCGGGCCCTATATGCGCAGGCATTTGTCATGTGTTTTGACATCCACTCTTGTTTATATAGCCAATATAGAATTTCAATAATCAAGCTTGTAGACACGTATGACAACTTGATAGAATAGAGTCCAAAATATGACAAAGGACATAGAATGGCGATAATAACGGCATAATCACGATGTCGATAAAACTAGGTAGAATATGGTTCCCTTAACTTAGGTACCATGACAAATCAATATGGACATTCTTTATATAGAATTGAGGTCCACATGAACAGTATATCAAGGTAAGATACCCTCATTCTTATCATAGAATTGGGGTTTACAAGAACGACATGATATGGCATGATATCATCATCCCATTAAGAATTTCTTATGATATACTCTTTGTATAATCATAAGGGCCGGTATACCATGTTTCTTTATAGTGACATGGCATCAATGGTGTAATGGGTTTTTAGGGTACAACCAGCTCAGTCGGCCTTGAGGGAATCCAAGGCTACGAGGAGTCTTACGGAGGTCTCTATGACTAACTTGCTAGTCCAAAGGAACGGAATGTCCAATGGAGAGCTTGTATGTCAATGAGAATTGAGTGTGATCGATAAAACACCGTGAAAAGTGGGACTATACTCACGGAGTGGAGAATAGTGCCGATATATATATATATATTATGATATATAAAACCATCGGTTAGCAAATCAGAGGAAAAATCAGTTTACAGTAAAATAACGACTTAGGTCAAGTCGTTTCTCAAGTAATTAACGCCTAACAGAAGGGCGTTTACATATGGTCCGTTTTTGCAGAATTTTCAATAATTTCAATAATTTATCTAAAACGCGCCTTCGGCAGGGACGTTTCTTCAAGAGTTGACGACTACAGTAGCAGGCGTCTTTTATTTACAATATTTTTCAGAACATATTTATTTTCAGAAATTATCAAAAACGCGCCCTTGATAGGGGCGTTAATCATTAAATTCTTATTTTCTTAGAATCTATATTCCAGGATTTTAACAGATACGCGCCCTAGTAAGGGGCGTTTATTTTTAATTCACGCCCTGTGATGGGGCGTTACCACAGGAAAAAACGACCTAGTCTAGGTCGTGAATTCAAGAAATATCAGGAATTAGCAAGACCTTGCACGATAATCAAGGATAACGATCATATAGTCATGACAGGAAAATTGGCAGGAATTCACATGCAGTATGTTTGACTTTTAACCGTTATCAATTATTGATTTGATTTCATGTATTTGCATAGATAATCAGTTCGTAAGATTTACATGAAATTAACGCCTGTGTACAGGGCGTCAAATATGAAATTGACGACCTGGGAAGGGTCGTGACTTGCAAAGTAGCGCCCTAGTCTGGGGCGTGTATTTCATAGTCACGCCCTTGCTAAGGACGTTTCTTTCAAGAAATTAACAGAGAATCGTTCAGAAACTAGTAAACCAAACCATGTATATGCATGATAATTATTGTACTGTATCAATTTAGTTTAGGCTACAGTGACTTGAGAAAATCCTACCTTAAGAGTTGATTTGGAGATGACCGGGAGGGATTTTAATTAGAAGAAGCTGCTGCTCTGTTAAATGTTCTGAAGCTTCTGTAGCAACAAAGTCACAGCAACTTAGATGAAGATGGACGACCTACAGAGGATAGAATATGAAGGTATTATGCTTCGTAATAACCTAACCAAAGATAAAGGAGGAGAATAACTTACTGGTTCTCCTAGGAAGACAGGGCTCCTTAACCTGTAGAAGAGATATAGATGAAGAACATTAGTTCTTCACATACTACGTTCATAATGAAAGGAAGAAGAAAAATCGAAGAACTTGATGTTCTTCACGTACCGTGCAGCAGTAGTTCGTCCAAATAGATTTAGGGTTGGGCGAACAAGTTTATTTATAAGACTTTGGAAGTCCTATTAGAGTTAGTGATTGTGTGAGGGTAGTATATCCCTAATAGAGTCCTTACTCTATTAGACACTTACTAGATTAGGTTAATCTTTCCCTGGATAAGCTCTGGGTTCGAACGGTTCACGAACGGAATTAACGCCTTTGGTCAGGGCGTCGATTCTTGAATTGACGACCTAGTTCAGGTCGTTTCTTAAGTAACGTCTTGGATAAGGGCGTTCCTTGTTTTTGAAACACGCCCCATATATGGGCGTTTCTTTTACTTGCCTATTTGGTCGTGAGAGTTGACGACCGCTCGTATGGGCGTCCTTTCTTTAGTCACGCCTTTGATAGAGGCGTTTCTT
Organism: Amorphophallus konjac; assembly: GCA_022559845.1. Taxonomy (NCBI): domain Eukaryota; kingdom Viridiplantae; phylum Streptophyta; class Magnoliopsida; order Alismatales; family Araceae; genus Amorphophallus; species Amorphophallus konjac. Next base: position 269,065,143 of record CM040127.1, read on the forward strand.
TTTGAATTAACGCCCTAATAAGAGGCGTTATTTTAATTTTGTTTTACTTCATCTAATTAATCCTATTCTCATTATCTGTATTACTACTGTAATATATATATGTTTTAATTTATTTCAAATATTCATTTATCAGGGTTGCTACACCCTCCCCCACTTAAAAAGAATTTGGTCCCCAAATTCAATATATATATTATTATACATGTGGAGAGCGTAGAACATATACCTCTTAGAATAACTCGGGAAATCGTTTCTTCATAGATTCTTCGGTCTCCCATGTCGCTTCGCGTTCAGGATTCTTATTCCATTGCACCTTGAGCATGGGAATAACCTTATTCCTTAGAGCTCGTATTTCTCGATCTAATATCTTCATAGGCTTCTGTTCATATGTGAGATCTTTCTGGATCACCAGATCTCCATGTTCAATAATATGAGATGGATCGTGTACATACTTCTTCAACATAGATATGTGAAATACATTGTGTACCTCGGACAACTGAGGAGGCAACGCGATGCGATAAGCAACCTCGCCAACTCTTTCGAGTACCTCAAATGGTCCGATGAATCTTGGCGTAAGCTTGCCCTTAACACCAAATCTTCGTATGCCACGTCCCGGGGATATCTTGAGAAATACATGATCTCCGATTTGGAATTCAAGATCTCTTCTTCTTGTATCTGCATAAGCCTTTTGCCTGGTCTGAGCAACTTGTAATCTTTCCCTGATTACTTGTATCTTCTCGGTTGTATCCCTTACCATGTCTGGACCTAACAGTTGTTTTTCTCCAACTTCGTTCCAACATATGGGAGATCGGCAACTCCTTCCGTATAAGGCTTCGAAAGGTGCCATTTGGATACTAGCTTGATAGCTATTATTATACGCAAATTCCACTAAAGGTAAGTGGTCATGCCAGCTTCCTCCAAAGTCAATAATGCATGCTCTCAGCACATCTTCAACAACTTGATTAGTTCGCTCGGTCTGACCATCCGTTTGTGGGTGAAAAGCAGTACTAAAGTTGAGCCTTGTCCCCAACGAATGTTGTAATCCCTTCCAAAAATGAGAAGTAAAACGGGGATCTCTATCAGACACGATTGAGACAGGAATTCCATGTATCCTGACTATTTCTTTGATGTATAGTGCAGCTAGCACATCAATTGACCATCGGCTTTTGATTGGCAAGAAATGTGCCGATTTAGTCAATCGGTCAATGATAACCCAGATTCCATCATGTCCTCCTTTAGATTTAGACAAACCCATGATGAAGTCCATACCAATATCCTCCCATTTCCACTTAGGAATATCTAGAGGATGTAGTTTTCCCGCAGGCTTTTGGTGTTCCGCCTTGACCTGTTGGCACGTGAGACAGCGTGATACATAGTCCGCTATTTCTCTTTTCATATTAGGCCACCAAAAGTTCCTCTTTACATCTTGGTACATTTTGGTTGATCCTGGATGAATAGTGTACCTTGATCGGTGAGCTTCATCTAAGATCTTCTTCTTTAATTCCGGACAATCGGGTATATAAGTTCTATCTTTGAACGATAATCTTCCATCAGAAGTTAGTTGAAAATCAGATTGTTCTTCTAATCTGTCTTTGATTTCTACTAATATAGGATCATCATCCTGAAGTGTTTGTATCTCAGATAACAAATCTGACTGTATGCTTACATGAGATAGTGTGACAAATTTGGATTCCGTGTCCAAGCTTATATTGAGCTCGGAGAATTGTTCAAGTAACCTCCATTCTTGCATCATACAATTTGCTATCATTGCTCTCGGCTTTCGACTAAGGGCATCAGCAACATAATTACCCTTTCCGGGATGGTATTGTATATTGAAGTCGAAGTCCTTGAGATATTCTAGCCAGCGTCTTTGTCTCATGTTTAGTTCCTTTTGTGAAAATAGATATTTGAGACTTTTGTGATCGGAGTATACAGTGAACTGTACTCCATAGAGATAGTGTCTCCATATCTTTAGGGCAAATACTACCGCGGCCAGTTCTAAGTCATGGACGGGGTAATTCTCCTCATGCTTCTTCAGCTGACGTGAAGAGTATGCTATGACCTTTCCTTGTTGCATTAGGACACATCCGAGGCCAATGCCAGAAGCATCAGTGTAGACCTCGAATTTCTCTCCTTCTATCGGTAGAGCTAAGACCGGAGCTGTGGTGAGATGATCCTTGAGAGTTTGAAAACTTCCTTCACATTCCTCACTCCATTCATATCGGATCTCCTTACGAGTTAATCTTGTAAGTGGTACGGCGATCTTAGAGAAATCTTTGATGAATCGCCGATAATAGCCTGCAAGACCTAAGAAACTTCTGATCTCGCTTGCATTAGTGGGTCTTTCCCAGTTTCTTACAGCTTCAACCTTTGACGGATCTACAGATAAACCGTCCTTGGATATGACATGTCCGAGAAAAGCCACTTCTTCAAGCCAGAACTCGCATTTGCTGAGTTTAGCATATAATTGATTTGTCCTCAAGACTTGCAATGCAATCCTCAAATGTTCTTCATGTTCTTCCTTAGTCTTGGAATATATCAATATATCATCAATGAAGACTACTACGAATTGATCCAAGTAAGGCCTGAATATGCTATTCATTAACTGCATAAAGGCAGCAGGGGCATTTGTTAGTCCAAAAGGCATAACAACAAATTCGTAATGGCCATACCTGCTTCTGAATGCGGTCTTATGAATGTCATCGTCTTTGATTCTTAATTGATGGTATCCCGACCTGAGATCAATCTTGGAAAAATATTTGGATCCTGAAATCTGATCAAATAATTCATCGATTCTCGGCAGTGGATACTTGTTCTTGATAGTAAGATGATTCAATTGTCGATAGTCGATACACAATCTCATGGATCCATCCTTCTTCTTTACAAATAAGACTGGTGCTCCCCATGGGGAAGTACTTGGTCTAATAAACCCTTTTCGGATTAGTTCCATCAACTGCTCCTTCAACTCCTTGAGTTCAGCAGGGGACATTCTATATGGTGCCTTTGAAACGGGACCAGCACCAGGGACTAAGTCAATGGTGAAGGCTACATCTCTTTGAGGGGGTAATCCCGGCAAATCTTCCGGAAATACGTCTGGAAATTCTCGCACTACCTGAATGTCCTCTATCTTGGTTTCTTTAGCTTCTTTAATGGTGACAAAAGCAAGGAAGGATACACATCCTTTCTTGACGAGCTTGCTTGCTCGAAGAGCCGAAATAAGAGGGGATTTGCTTCGACTCTTAGGACTAAGATAAGTCAGTTCCGGAAATTCCTTGAAAACAATCTTGCTATCACGGCAATCAACTGTTGCCTGGTATTTGGATAACCAATCTGCTCCTAGTATAACATCATACTCTTTTAGATCTAAGCAGATAAGGTCAATAGGAAAATTCTTTCCTCGAACCAATACCTCACAGTTTTGGTAATGATGTGTGATATCCGTCTCGTTTCCGAGAGGAGTAGACAATATTAACTTCATCCATTCTGGTTCTAGAGGTAATGGGTCAGCAAACTTCTTGGAAATAATGGAATGCGATGCACCCGTATCAAATAAGACATGTGCATATTTGGAACAAATTTTTAATGTACCTTCCACCAATCCGCCTTCTTCTTCTGGTTCGGTCTCTTGGATTGCATGAAGACGCGCGTTCCTTGTCACTGGGCGTTTACCCTCACCGTCTTGGTCATTCATTAATGGACAATCGGGAATCCGGTGTTCACGACTCCCACAACGGAGACATGCTCCTAACTTCCTCCAGCATTCTTCTGTTTTGTGACCAGCCTTGTCACAATGCTTGCATATTACGTTTGAAGGTGTAGTGGTGATAGAGAAAGGCTTGGTCTTCTTGAATTTCTGATCTTGAGAGGAAGAACCTCCATTATTGGGCCTCTTCTTAAAGTTGGGTTTAAAAGAACCCGAACTTGTGACTTGCTCCTTTTTGTCTTTCCCACGGATCCTATCAGATAGTTCCGTGGCATCTTCAAGCAACTGAGCTCGGCGCACTATTTCAGTATAAACTTGAATATCCATAGGCGCCAATTGAGTAATGTAGTGGGGCCTAAGCCCATTAAGAAATCTACGGGCTTTCATCTTTTCCGTGCTAATTAAATGCTTAGCATATCTAGACAGTCTAGAAAACTGTGCTTCATAATCAGCCACCGATAAAGATCTTTGCTTTAATGCGGCAAATTCGGCGGCCTTCTTTTCCTGGACCCTATCAGAGAAATATTTGGCGTTGAAATGTTCAACGAATTCACCCCATGTAACTTGAGTTGGGTCAATAGTAGCTTCAATCGACTCCCACCAGCATCTAGCATCTTTTTCTAACTGGAAAGTAGCTAATAAGACTTTGTCCTGATCCGTGCATTGCATAACACGGAATATACGTTCAATCTCCCGAACCCAATGCTCGGCATCGTCTGGATCGGTCGATCCCATGAACTTCGGGGGATTCATATTCTTGAATGCTTGGTGTAAGCTTCCAGCTCGTGGAGCACCACCTTGTGCTACCTGTTGTAGCACTTGGGTCATCCCTTGAAGGGTACGCTGCATGTTGCGCCATTGAGCACGTTCGGCAGCCATTATCCTACAATTACCATAGCTATGTTAGTATTATATCACTATGATCTTATAAAGGACTCATTGATCTTTTAACCCTCGGTTCTACCCACTCTCACTTGGTTAAAGGTTTTGAAACCTATCCTTGGACTTGGGTTTCCTAGGAATTGAATACCTTAGGCTCTGATACCACAAAGACTGTCACGCCCCGAGCGCGGAAGATACCCGGAGATGCGCGACGTGTCTATATCAATCATGTCAATCAGAGTGGTCGTGTATTCGACACAAAGACAGAGATGCGCAAAATAGCAAGATAACCCAATCCTTTATTTCATAATAGATAGACTATTACAAATCCAATACTCTGTTTAACAAAAAAGGAAAGAATACATATTTGACTCAAGAAACTATGGAAAAGACTAGACGACACTTGTAGAAGCTCTATCACTTTCACTCTTGACCATTCCCATCCGATTGACTTCCATCGTCGTCGGACTTACCTGAAAAGTAGAAAGGGACAAACGGAATGAGCGAACGCTCAGTAGGAAATTATATCTCAAGTACTAGCAAGGGGTTTAAGTAATTACATTTTCATGAATGCAATAAGGCTATGCATGCTCGCATGAAACGACAAGATAGAGAGAATGTAATATCAAGGAAATAAGATGAACTTATCATGAACTTTCAACAAGATACGAGTTATTCAAGATATTCAAGCAAGCACGTTTTACAAGTCATGTCAAGAACTTTGGCTATCATGTATCAAGCAAGTAAATTACCCTTTTTCGGGCCACGCATTTCATGTAAAGTCAAGTACGATTCAAGTACAAGATGTGTGTGGAATGTCCAATCAAGCAAGTCAAGTACTCGGTATAATGCCAGATACCTTATCATTTTAACTCCCATGGGCACAAGTACTTTCGGGTGCTCCTCCCAGGACCAGATCGGGCCCTATATGCGCAGGCATTTGTCATGTGTTTTGACATCCACTCTTGTTTATATAGCCAATATAGAATTTCAATAATCAAGCTTGTAGACACGTATGACAACTTGATAGAATAGAGTCCAAAATATGACAAAGGACATAGAATGGCGATAATAACGGCATAATCACGATGTCGATAAAACTAGGTAGAATATGGTTCCCTTAACTTAGGTACCATGACAAATCAATATGGACATTCTTTATATAGAATTGAGGTCCACATGAACAGTATATCAAGGTAAGATACCCTCATTCTTATCATAGAATTGGGGTTTACAAGAACGACATGATATGGCATGATATCATCATCCCATTAAGAATTTCTTATGATATACTCTTTGTATAATCATAAGGGCCGGTATACCATGTTTCTTTATAGTGACATGGCATCAATGGTGTAATGGGTTTTTAGGGTACAACCAGCTCAGTCGGCCTTGAGGGAATCCAAGGCTACGAGGAGTCTTACGGAGGTCTCTATGACTAACTTGCTAGTCCAAAGGAACGGAATGTCCAATGGAGAGCTTGTATGTCAATGAGAATTGAGTGTGATCGATAAAACACCGTGAAAAGTGGGACTATACTCACGGAGTGGAGAATAGTGCCGATATATATATATATTATGATATATAAAACCATCGGTTAGCAAATCAGAGGAAAAATCAGTTTACAGTAAAATAACGACTTAGGTCAAGTCGTTTCTCAAGTAATTAACGCCTAACAGAAGGGCGTTTACATATGGTCCGTTTTGCAGAATTTTCAATAATTTCAATAATTTATCTAAAACGCGCCTTCGGCAGGGACGTTTCTTCAAGAGTTGACGACTACAGTAGCAGGCGTCTTTTATTTACAATATTTTTCAGAACATATTTATTTTCAGAAATTATCAAAAACGCGCCCTTGATAGGGGCGTTAATCATTAAATTCTTATTTTCTTAGAATCTATATTCCAGGATTTTAACAGATACGCGCCCTAGTAAGGGGCGTTTATTTTTAATTCACGCCCTGTGATGGGGCGTTACCACAGGAAAAAACGACCTAGTCTAGGTCGTGAATTCAAGAAATATCAGGAATTAGCAAGACCTTGCACGATAATCAAGGATAACGATCATATAGTCATGACAGGAAAATTGGCAGGAATTCACATGCAGTATGTTTGACTTTTAACCGTTATCAATTATTGATTTGATTTCATGTATTTGCATAGATAATCAGTTCGTAAGATTTACATGAAATTAACGCCTGTGTACAGGGCGTCAAATATGAAATTGACGACCTGGGAAGGGTCGTGACTTGCAAAGTAGCGCCCTAGTCTGGGGCGTGTATTTCATAGTCACGCCCTTGCTAAGGACGTTTCTTTCAAGAAATTAACAGAGAATCGTTCAGAAACTAGTAAACCAAACCATGTATATGCATGATAATTATTGTACTGTATCAATTTAGTTTAGGCTACAGTGACTTGAGAAAATCCTACCTTAAGAGTTGATTTGGAGATGACCGGGAGGGATTTTAATTAGAAGAAGCTGCTGCTCTGTTAAATGTTCTGAAGCTTCTGTAGCAACAAAGTCACAGCAACTTAGATGAAGATGGACGACCTACAGAGGATAGAATATGAAGGTATTATGCTTCGTAATAACCTAACCAAAGATAAAGGAGGAGAATAACTTACTGGTTCTCCTAGGAAGACAGGGCTCCTTAACCTGTAGAAGAGATATAGATGAAGAACATTAGTTCTTCACATACTACGTTCATAATGAAAGGAAGAAGAAAAATCGAAGAACTTGATGTTCTTCACGTACCGTGCAGCAGTAGTTCGTCCAAATAGATTTAGGGTTGGGCGAACAAGTTTATTTATAAGACTTTGGAAGTACTATTAGAGTTAGTGATTGTGTGAGGGTAGTATATCCCTAATAGAGTCCTTACTCTATTAGACACTTACTAGATTAGGTTAATCTTTCCCTGGATAAGCTCTGGGTTCGAACGGTTCACGAACGGAATTAACGCCTTTGGTCAGGGCGTCGATTCTTGAATTGACGACCTAGTTCAGGTCGTTTCTTAAGTAACGTCTTGGATAAGGGCGTTCCTTGTTTTTGAAACACGCCCCATATATGGGCGTTTCTTTTACTTGCCTATTTGGTCGTGAGAGTTGACGACCGCTCGTATGGGCGTCCTTTCTTTAGTCACGCCTTTGATAGAGGCGTTTCTTTTTGAATTAACGCCCTAATAAGAGGCGTTATTTTAATTTTGTTTTACTTCATCTAATTAATCCTATTCTCATTATCTGTATTACTACTGTAATATATATATGTTTTAATTTATTTCAAATATTCATTTATCAGGGTTGCTACAGAGAGAGTGACTTTCCTTTTTACCTAGGTTTATGTAGACCATTAGTGTTTTTACAAGAATGGTGTACTTTGGGATTGAAAGTTGTAATTTACTTTTATGGCTTATCAATTAGTGTTGTAAACTTCATTTTAATAGAATAAAGGTACCATTTTCCCATTCATTTCTATCTTTAGAAATAAAATTGCACATGCTCTGATCGACACGATTGTTTACGACTCGTCGCGCCCTCGATATTCCGTGTCGGGACGTGACATGTAGACACAGAAAAATGACTCAATAAGTCCTTGGGACTAATGTAGTATCTATAATACAATTAAGCTAAAGTGCATAAAAGGAAGGGTGAATACTTGGGGTGGTGGTTTTTTAACCCCTGCGGGACGTAGAAAAGATAGGAGGATGTTTTAAAACGTGGTGCGAGTGCAAAGAATGTGGAGAGAAGAAGAGGGAATATGCTATGAAGATGCAAAGGGAAGACCAAAACTAAGAGAAAAAGACTCAAAACCAAACCAAAGGAACTTCATACTCCCTTAACCAGAAGCCTTATGTACATGGAAATAGCTTCTCCCTAGTTGGTACTTGCTCTAGAATACAGCAGCACTTCGTGGCAAGCTCCAAAAATCTCCTCTTCAATCCATGAAGTCAAGGGTCCTATTTATAGGCCCTCAAATCCTAGGTTCGAGTTGGAGAGATAATGACTCGAAAATAGGCCCAAAACTAGATAAACCTTGAAGATAATACTCCCAAGAGTCCATAGAAACAAATAGAAAGTTCTGAGAGCCTCTATCAAGACAGAAATCCACAAACCAAGGACTCTAGTTCGACCACGGCGAAGTAGAGGAAATCAGGCAGAGCATGACTCTCTATCTGACCAAACGGTCTTGCGATAGACCGCAAGGCACCCTAAACGGTCTAGCGATAGACCGCTAGGCTCATTCGTCCAGAAGAAGATAAGATCAAAAAGACTGAATAGGACTCTCTGCTGCCCAAACGGTTTAGCGAACGACCGCTAACCAAGCCAAATGGTCGCACAATAGACCGCTAGGCTAGTAGACGTGGCAAAAGAGATAAAGACTAATAAGTCCTCAAGTTAATCCACAACAAAATCCTTTATTAACCCTTATCCAGGTCCAATAAGCTGTAATGACGAGAAATCAAGGGAACTAGGCCCAACCAGGGAGAACAACCCATAAATGGGCCCAAAACTGACCCAAAAATGACCCAATAACCGATGAACAACTCGGGACATCATAAAAATAAATAAGGAGATGACCCAACTTGTTGGCCATAAAACGGGTGTCAACACTAGGACATCCAGGCCTAGGCTCTGATACCACTTTAACTGTCATGCCCCGAGCTTTTATTACAGCGGAAGGAATTTCGGAATGTGAACAGCCGGCATGGTAAGCCTCTCACAAGCAAGAAGATCAGAGCGCAAGACAATCACACAAAAGTAATTGCACAAGTAATTTTTCTCAAATTTTCAACTTTATTTCATAACCATAATCAATTTACATAAGATCACTTCTTGACAACTTTCCTCACTACGACTCAAGAAAATCAAAATTACAATATGACTAGACAAGACACTTTGATCATCCAAGACTTCTCTCATCTTGAAAACCTTCATTCACTCTCGGACCTGCTGCTAGCATAATCCGAATCTTATTCACTAGTACTTCCTGAAATAGACAAGAAAATAGGTATGAGCACACTTGCCCAGTAGGTATCTTCGTATCAACATGAAGGTAATATTTAAGTGATTAACATCTTAGCTTTAGAATTAAGATAAATAAGAATGCAATAAACAATCGATATAAACTAAAATAACCAAGAATCACGAAATAATCGAGCAAGTAGATGTGAGCGAGTATAGATCACGAACAAGCAAGATTATCATGTAGATGTAAATTTGGCCTTTCATGAACAAGAATGTACGAGCATATAACTAGAAAGTACTTTACACAACCTTGTAAAGGCTATGCATTAACAAGCATGTAAATTTCATATCGAGCCTCGTGATTCTTCACTCATTTATAAGAGAAAGTACTCCCAGTGCAATGCGACGCCAGTATCATTGTACCCCATGGTTTATAGCACGTTTCCGACCATCGGCCGAGGGGACTAGCATGGAGCCCTTGGACATAATCCTTACCCGATCTTGCATCTTCAAGTTATAAATCTAGTTACTTCCACGAGATATAACAATAATGTCGGCCAACAATTCAATTCCAAATAACAAGTTTCATGATTAAGTAACCAAGGTATAGAACGTACCAAAATTTGATATGATTTCCAAGAATGATTTAAAAGGACATTATGCTACGACGGTAGTCTGACAACATAATAGTACATTCATTGAATTCCATAACTAAATATTAACCTTTTCAACATAATTTGGGACTCCAGATAATCCTAAGATCATCTAGGAACTCAAGAAAATCAATCCCAAGGTCAAACCTCGGGTTAGACTGGTTTAGAGATAAAATGGTCGTTTACTGGACCGTTTAATGAAGAAAACGGTCAGTGTTTAGACCGTTTCATAAATAGAGTCAACGCATTAAAAAGAAGTGTCGACGCATGAAAACTTTCTCGAGCTTTAGCTGTCTAATGAATGGTCGCTTGGTATCCTTTAGCGGTCTAGTGAAGGGCCGCTAACAAAATCTGACGGTCAACCATAGGGCCGCTGTGGTTCAGAACACATAAACACCGGTAAAGTGCTTTCTAGACAATTGGTTTTAATGGTACAACCAGCTCGGCGTCCTAGTGAGAATCTCAGGCTCGCGGAGTCTTACGGAGGCCTTGAGACATAATCCCCTTGTCCGACAGAAGGAATATCCAGGGGAGAGGTTCATAAGTCCAAGAAAGTGTGCTTATAAGTGCAAAGTGTAACTAATGGCCACATACCGGAGTATATGTCACGTACTTAAGAAAATGACTCAAGAGATAAGAGTGGATGGTATGAAAACATCGATCAAAACAACATTCTCATACCACCATGAATCATGTTTCATAAACATAAGAGGAAATATTTACTTACAAAAGTATAACATTTGGGGCATGAAATTACATGATAATGAAAATAATGTTTAAAATCATGCTCATGCTAAAATAGGGTGTTTCACAGGAAATAACCATAATTTTGAGTGAAAAATACCATAAGTATAGAGTTCTACTTAGGCAAAATTCAATTTGGGCTCGGGCTAGTTCTCAGAACCAAAAAGTGGTCTAGTGTGGACCATTTTCAGGCTTCTAGCGGTCTATCGAGGGGCCACTTAGCTACCTCTGGCGGTCACATGTAGACCGTTTCTGTCTGTTTGACAGAAAACCGAGAAAATAGTAAATTAAACACTAATCTAGGGCAGGTTATGCATGGAAATTAACAAGAACACACTGTAAAACAGGATAGAATGAGAATAGTTCAAGAATATGCATGGGTTTGTGTATAATGAACAAGAGATTTTTCTTTTTAACTTAAATAGGGCTAAGCTTCATGCATGGAGAATACACTAAATGCACAGTCCCAATAAAGCATAAAATTCTCTATGTACAGTACATGAAAACGACTGAAATCAGAGGAGTTTTATTCCTAACATCAATTTTAAGCCGTTCATGAGATAACCTACCTATGGTCTTGTCCTTAAACAACGAATTAAGGGTTGAAAGTTGACCCTAGCTCTTGCTTATCCTGAACTAAATCAGCAACTTCGTGGTCTTCTAACTCTTGATTCCCTTTACCTATGACCATTAAATTTTAAGGGTAAGAAAAGTGTACTAACATGAACAAATAACTCAAAAGAACCCCTATCTGATTATCTCATTCAGGGCTTCTATCTTACTGATCAATCTGGCCCGGTCGCACAATTTCCTGAGATTCTTGTGCCAAACCAGCGACTTTAGATGCCTCCAACTTTCTGTAGGCTTGATCTCCTATAACGAAATTTTGAGAGTAGTTAGACCTTAGTATTATGAACAAAAACTTCTAAAGAACATACCTCTAATCCGTCCTTCTTATCTTAGTTCCACACGAGCCAAAGTAAGGGTCGCGCATGTTGGTTCTGGGTCTATTTATAGGGTTAGTTAGGGTTTCCATGGATTAGAACAAACATAGAGTCCTCATTAGGTCATAAAATCGATCTAAATCTATCTTAGAACCTTCTAGCTAATAGATTACATCGATCCCAAGTGATTAGGATGCCAAAGTTTCCATCTTTTCATGTCTTCTATTCACGGAATCTGCAGCGCTTAGCGGTCTAGTCTAGACCATTTTTAGTTCCCATGCGGTCGCCCGATAGACCGTTTTTATTGTTGGGCACCGAATTTGAATAGTTTCAAACTCTTTTGATATTATCTTCTATTATTAGCCTATTTATCCCTTAAAAGTCTGAATTTATCATATTCTAAGTCCCGTGGGCTTGGTTTTGGGTTATTTGGGCCTATTTAAAAGATTAGATTCATTTAAATAAATATTGGGCTTTAATAATTAGATTTAATTAGCTATAATTCATTTAATAGCCCATTATCCTTGAATTAATTTTTTTATTTCTAAAAAAAATCTTAGAAAATCCGAATATATTCTAGAAATGCAAAAATATTATTTACAAAAATCTTGGGGTATTACACTTTTTCAGTAGGAATCATTGGGTGACAGTGGCATCTGCCAAAGTGGCCCCCATGCTAATATTATTCCTTATCTGCTCATGCTCCTTGTGTGCACAGGAGAAAAAGACAAGTAGGAGGTACGCAGAAGAAAAAGAAACCGAGAGGGATATTCGCATGAGAGAAGAGAGCCCATAGGAGAAGCTTAAAGAAGAAGTTTTCGTAGCCTCATCGTCTCAAGAAGCTGGAGAATGGATTGCAAGGAGATAGAGCAAGAGGGAGATCCAAGAATCCAGTCATCCCTTCCTTCAAGCAAGAAGGCACCGCGACAGATTTCTCCTCCGTTTCTAAAGCCAAGACAGTAGAGAAGACCCCGTCTCAAGACATCTCCGTTGTTGCCAAAGACATCTCCTGCAGGTCCTAGTGTTCGCGCTGAAGAGAGCACAAAGCTAGAAGCCCGCCTCGCCGCGTCATCCAGTTCAACAGATAGGGCATTTCTCATCCGCTGTCATCGATACATATTGTCTGTCTGTTGGTTTTTTGTTTTGTTTTTTTGGTTAAACTCAGACAACCACTTTGTTCCCTACGTGTGTGTAGGAAGGCAAACTGAGTGAAGCTCAGTTCTGTGGGTTTGGGCTGTGTATGCCCGCAGGCTGTTAGTCAGCCGGTTGGAGTCTGTTTTCTCTCCTGTTGAAGCTGTGAATCAGCAGTTAGTGCTTGTGCACTAGTGAAGCCTCACTCAGTTGAGTGCGGGGTGGACGTAGATCTCTAAATAGAGACCGAACCATCTTAAAAACATCTCTCTCCTGTGGTCTGTGTGATTGCTTGCTTATGCACTAGATGCTTGTTTAGGCACGTTGCCTCATTGTTGTACTCACATTTAGCTTCATAGGGTCACTTAATCTTCCTCCATAGCTGCATAGTTTTTATCTTTAGTTCATTTGCGAAAGAAAGGGGTTGATCTATTCACCCTTCCCCTCTAGATCCGCCTATCCCATCCTATCACCCCAAAGGTATCCACATGAGTCTCTATTCTAGTTAGGCGCCTATCAAAAGCCTCAAAGTCCCAAGAGAGTGATCCAGCGCCCTGAGTAGATGATTCCCCATGGTGAAACTGGGGTGGCATCTCCTGATCCATCTGCTGTGGGGGAGTAGGCTGATCCTCTGCCTGACCTGGAGGTGCGGCTGGTGCTTGAGCCTCCTGCTGTTGTAGCTTTTATTCTTCTTCATTTTCTAATTCTTCACTATACACTACCACATTTCTGTACAATTCTCCATCTAGGCCCAAAAAGTATTGAAAGGATGTGAAGAGTTTGTGCTTGTTGTAGATGTCATCTTGTCTGACTGGAATGTACACTTCATCTGTCAAACTGACTCCAGCATAGGTAAAGACGCCGGTAAGCTGGAAAACATAGGGCAAGGAACGCCTTCTTTGAGTGCGGCATGATCCAATCAAGTCTATCATGAGTTGGCCCATGTTTTTTGGCATACCATTCAACACACAGTAAAATAGGAATTTGTGCACCTCAGTCACTTCATTTCTGCTTCCACCCTTGGGATAAATGATAGTGGTAAACATGTGGTGTATAAGCCGCTGCAGTGGCAAGAAGAAATTGGCATTCAACTTAATCAGATTGCTAACCCCATCTATGTACTGGCTGCATGTCATGAGGATGAATGTCTCCTCAACTGGAGCCACCCCGTGTTCTGAGTTACTCATGATGGGCCTGCGTGTAGCCTGTCAGTACTCCAATGATTTCTTTCCAGAGTCGTACGCTTAGTGACCCCCCACTAGTCATAGCTTGCCTGGGCACGCGTGTGCCGACCCGCCAGGGAGTGGGTGGAGAGCTACACACGAGAGAGACGGTTTTAGGCTGGTTGCCGTAGGGCCTCCCACTTTGGCGGCTTGAGTCTGGGCTGGGAGGAAAACCAGCTGGAGGGCTTGACGTAGTGTAATTAGTCAGTGTGTGCACACATGGTCGGGGACTTCAGACCTGTGCTGATGAGCACGACCCCGACTAGACCCTTGTCTTATGTTACTTGTACGGTGTCTCAGTTTCTACCTGGGGCGAGTAAGGAGACACCCGGAGCGCGGACTAAGATGTCAGTGGATGCATCCGGCCTTTCTTCTGGTGGGCACGTACTCCCATCAAGCGACATGTGACTCTCGTCACTCGAGGTTTAGTTTCACATCTGCGAGACGTGATTTTACGTGTAGTCCCCGCGTGTTTTCCGATATTGAGGTCTAGGGTTCTCGGTAGGGTAATCGAGGTCTTACCCATAGACTGTGTAAGGTTCACGACGGTGAGGTCGTGACCTTACCCCCGGGCCGTGTGGTCTCGGGTTGGGTATTTATCTGTGAAGACGGGCGTCCACGACAGACGTGTCATGATGTTTCTTCTGGCAGTGTAGCCAGGGTTTTTCCTGTTAGTCTGGTGGTTCCCCGACTGTGAAATCAGGGTTTGTTTTCGGTACTGTTGGAGTAGTTTAAAAAGGTGTGGTTCTAGCGGATACCGTGGTTTTGCTACGGCTGTCCCTTCCATCATTACTGCTACTGTTGTTGTTGTTCCTTCTAGTGCTGTGTTTACCACTGTTGTTTTATGGTGGGGTTTCGCAGGACCCCTACTGAGCCAATGAGATGAGTCTCACCCCTATCTTTTCAGGTGTTGCGGTTCCTCCTCGAGGTTCGGAGGTGCAGTGTGGAGGTTCGTAGTTGCCAGCTTGCCAGAGCTGGGTGTTCACCCGGTGTTACAGTACGTTTCTTTCCCTGTAGATTGTACTTCCAGGTTTGAGGTGGCAGATCGGATGTTATGATCAAGAGATGTCTTCGGGTGAGCGGAGGATCTTCCTGGTGAGCTGCTAATTGTTTAGTCTGATTTTCTCGTCATGCTCTGTGGCATCAGAGATGACGTGCCAGTCTCGATCATTTTCGTAGATTCTGAGGTAGGATTGGGCAGAGTTGTCCTAGTGAGTTCTAAGTCATGCGAGCTTGCGCGTGAATGGGCTATGTTAGTCCTGGATTTGGTTCAAGATTGTGTGGCGGTGGCTTGGTTCATGGCCCAGATTGTGGAATTTGAGGCCATCATGTACTGTCTTGGATGCGCCATGCGAAGGTTTCGTGGCAGATGTGGGACTTGAGGATAAGTGTTGGCAGGTGCCAATCATGGTTCGTGTTGTGGCTCTCGGCGTGGTGGTCCGCGCGGTAGCTGCTCAGGTGATGGATATTTTGGAGGACTCGAGAATTGAGAATGGATTGGTGTCAGCATGGACAGATTCGGGGGAATAATGTCCGGTGGCTAGAGGTGTAGCAGCTTTCGAGCCTGGCATCTTTTATGGTTTCTTCGCTCCTCGGTAAGTGTTTTGGTGTGTTCATGGTTCCGAGATCAGAGACATGCATAGGTTTTCATGAGGAATTGGCATCCTCAACATGAGAAATCTTTGGTGGAGGTAGGGGGATGGATCCATGGCCCTTATACTTCCTTTCCCGTGGTTTCGTAGGCCGAGGTGAGGCCGAGTGTGGTTTATTTTACACTGGGGGTTAAAATCCATCATTTTGGGGTGAGCGATGGATCTTTCGATTTGATCAAGTTTTGGGGGTTTAAATGGTGCCTCTAGGTGATCTAGAGGCTGGGGAATGGGTTCCCCATGTTTTCCTCATCACCCGGGGGTGATAGGGCGTGGAATCAGACCCCTAGGTCGGGTTCGAGGGCTTTTTTGTCGTTTTCGGTCAACTGACCAGTGTGGTTCGGTCGACCGTTCAACATTCGCCACGGTAGGGCTTCCCAGGGCGGTCATGGTCTGTCGGCCGACCACGTTCTTGTGAACACGGTCGGGACCCCGATCGCTTTCTCACCGGTCGATCGAGCCCCTTGGCCAGTCGATCGACCAAGGCTGTTTTCAGCCTGGTCGTGGGTAGGTCGACCTACCCTGTGGGTTAGGTTGACCTACCCCTGTTGGTCGACTGACCCGTGCAGGTTGGTCAACCGAAATGGGGATTTTTGGCCTATTTTGGCCCCCAGTCGACCCGGTTGTGACCCTTTGGTTGACGTATGGCCCCTTAGATGTCTCGGACACCCCATGGGCACTGTGACCATGTTTTGGGGTGTCTGAAGGTACCAGGTTACCTCGATTAGCATGCCTATGTTATTTTATGGGTCCGGGTGATCCTTTGTGTTTTGGGCTTTTTTGTTTCACTAGATCGAGTCACCATGTATCGGTATGAGTGCGGAGGGTTTCTCCCACTCGACGTTAGCTTCTTCAAAAATTGGTTTCCATGTGGGCCATGCGCATGGCCTATGAATGGTGAGTTTTGTGACCCAGCCTGGGGTTGGAGGTTTCTTAGGTTTCCCTTGGGAAGGGAATGAAGTCGGCGGGCATGAACCACCATAAGGATTATTTTAAACCGTGGTTTTTCACCCTAGGATTAGGGTAGATAGACGGCATGGAGCCGTCCTATGCAACGGTCTTGACCCGAGTCGTGTGACTCAAGGATCGTTGTGTTAGTAGGTCTAGTGGACTGCCCAGAGTCTGGTGTCGCCGTGCCACCTTGTGTTCCGAGTTACTTATGACTGGCCTGCGTGTAGCCTATCAGTACTCTTGTAGTTTCTTTCTAGAGCCGTACGCTTAGTGACCCCCCACTAGTCGTACCTTGCCTGAGCACGCGTGTGCCGACCCGCCAGGGAGTGGGTGGAAAGCTACACCCGAGAGAGACGATTTTAGGCTAGTTGCCATAGGGTCTCCCACTATGGCGGCTCAAGTCTAGGCTTGGAGGAAAACCAGCTAGAGGGCCTAACGTAGCACAGTCAGTCAGTGTATGCATACGTGATCGTGGACTTCGGACGCATGCTGACCAGCATGACCCCGATTAGACCCTTGTCTTGTGTTACTTTTACGGTGTCTCAGTTTCCACCTGGGGCGAGTAGGGAGACACCCGAGGCATGGACTAAGACATTAGTGGATGCATCTAGCCTTGCTTATGGTGGGCAGGTACTCCCATCAAGGGACATGTGACTCTCGTGACTCGAGGTTTAGTTTTCCATCTGTGAGATGTGGTTTTATGTGTAGTCCCCGCGTATTTTTCAATATTGAGGTCTAGGGTTCTCAGTAGGGTAATCGAGGTCTTACCCGTAGACTGTGTAGGGTTCGTGACGGTGAGATTGTGACCACACCCCCGAGCCGCGTAGTCTTGGGTTGGGCCTTCGTCTGTGAGGATGAGCCTCCACGATAGAGGTGTCGTGATGTTTCTTCTGGCAGCGTAGCCAAGATTTTTCCCGTTAGTCTGGTGGTTCCCCGACTGTGAGATCGGAGTTTGTTTTCGATACTGTAGTAGTTTTGAAAGCCGTGGTTCCAGCGGGTATCGTGGTTTTGTTATGGTTGTCCCTTCCGCCGTTACTGCTACTGTTGCTGTTGTTCCTTCTAGCACTGTGTTTACCACCGTTGTTTTGTGGTGGGGTTCCACGGGACCCCTACTAAGACAATGAGATGAGGCTCACCCCTATCTTTTGAGGTGTTGCGGTTCCTCCTGGAGGTTCAGAGGTGCGGCGCGGAGGTTCGTAGTTGCCAGCTTGCCAGAGCCGGGTGTTCACCTGGTGTTAGAGTACGTTTCATTCCTTGTAGACTATACTTTAGTTGGACTCGACTCTATAGTTAGTCATTTAATTAAAAATGTAATTTTATTTTTGCTATTTAAACTATTAATTATATAGTTGTTTCTATATTATTTTAAATTTCAATGTACCTCCACACTCCTTTCAACCCTTCGGAGCACTTCAACTCGTGGGTGGCGGGCCAAGATTCGAATGGTATCGGGTTATTCCCGGTATCTGGATCTTGGGTCGTTATAGATACCCATCTTGGACGTCAACCTCGTCGAAACTGATACCCTCAACTATGAGGATACATGGGTTGTCTGGATGTCTGGGATGCGGGGTTTTGGACCCACGCAAGGAATCATCGGGGTGTCCTTCAGTGCGCACGGTCAAAGGCCAGCAGCAGGGACCGAAAAGAATGGGGCCTACACCTTAGTGGTGGAGCGGGTTGTCACTGGAGCAACAGAGGAGTAGTTGTGTTGAGACTAGCCAGACTGGTATGCCGCGTTAAGTGATTCGGTCATCATTATGGCAACCACCCCCAAGAAGAAGGGTGACCCAATGACTGGCTTGAAGGTGCCGAATGTAATTGGAATTGTGAGTATCCGTGCTAGGCATGTGTCGCGACCACCGATGGACTGTAAGTGACGAACGCCATTAATTGCGGGAGTAGGCAGTTGACTGGTGAGCTGCGAGGGTTTGGACCGCGAGAGCTCGAACTGGAGGAGCTGGTGCTACTAAAGCTTGAACTGGGGGAACTGGGACTAGAGGAGCTTGGACCAGCTCCGTGAACACCCTAGCAGTAGCGCTTCGTGACCCTCCACTACCGCTCCGGTAAGAGGGAGGAAGACATCATGAACTTAGGACGTCATTACCATCTTTGCTGACGAATGAAGAAGGCGAGACTCGTCCCACCGGGCGTGCCACTTTTTGTTTAAACTTTTTCTCTTTCTTTCTTTTTCTTTTTCCTTGGTTTAACCCCCTCTTTTTGTTTCCCGTAAGAGGATATATATATTTGTTTCGGGAAAGGTTTTGGAGGTTAATGAATTTTGGAGTACTCCCTCTCTCTCTCTAAATCTTCCTTCCGCTCAAGGGCCAAGACTAAGAAGAAATGGGAAAGAGAGAGGAACCCACGTGTGAAAAGGTAGCAGGCGATATGCGAGATCGGGTACTGGACGAGATCCCCACCGACCGCAAGTGATCGGTGTTTGTTTGCATCAGAACGAACCTGAACACCTTGTTTCTTTCGTAAGTAAAGAGAGATGACATCATAATATCCGTGAGAGGGAGAGTCATGCGCACACTGCTCATTTCACGTCAAGATTATGAAAGTGGGAAATGGAGCATATAATCATCCACATTTCATTGATAGTAAGCCATGAAAAACATTTTATAGAGGTACATGAGTACTTCCTTATATCGTAGGCAAGCCGCGGGACAAATCCATCGAGAATGACGGCCCCCGGGTCATTACACCGGAAGAAACTCGACTGTACTATCGCAACTTCCCAGGTGGGAAGATACACTGGGAATTTCTGGCTCTGGACGGCATGCTCAAACTATGCGTCTTCAGAGCAGGGATACATCCCGTGGGTGCGTCCCCCTCTCTACAGCACATCTGGGGATCACTGGGTTTGGAGAAAACCCCCAGGGAGTGTGCTCATGCAGGAATGATTGCAAGCCTGGAAGTATTGTATACTGGAACATCAGATATGCCACTCTAGTAGGGGCATGGCACTGTTCCACTGACAAGGCTTGCGGATAGAAGCTGGCACGACCATACCTGTAAGAGGAACGGTCGAGATGTAACTGATCCAGAGCAAAACTGGAGTCTGGGAGTTGAAAGACATCTGGATCATAACTGACCTGAAGCAAAATTGGATGTAGATCAGCAATAGGGCATGACTGGAATGAAGTAAACATCGGGCGGAATCATGGCGGAAACCCGACCTGGATGACGGATTCCAATGAGACGACTGGTTTTAACTTTGATGGCTATCCAATTAGAATAATCCATCGATGGGCAAAGAGTGTAAATTAGACAGACTGGAGTGGGTAGGGTATATGAACACAACTGTGTAAACTGGGATAGCTGTGTAAACTAAGACTTGGTAAACTGGGATAGTAGGGAAGCTATATAAACTAGAGCAGCTGGTTGGCTGTGTATATTGTCAGTTTTGGGCTGAGAGCAACTGTATCAACTAGGGCAGTTGTTTAAACTGGGTGGACTGAATGAACTGGCGAATAGAAGTCTGGGGAGTTGGGTCATCCGGGTCATCTGGAGTAGTTACAACTGTATCAACTGGGACAGTTATGCAACTGGGGTCCAAGGGACTGGGATCATTGAAAGATAGTGAGTTAATTGAAAGATCGGAAAGGAACTGGAAGTTGCCAGGAGACGGGAACTACCAGGAGATGAGAATTGCCAAGGAACTAGGATTGCCGGGAGATTGGGTTAATTGAGAGACTAGCGTGGCCTTCAATGGCGAAGAGCGTGGATTAGACCGGACTATATAACTTGAGAAGCTCGACCATGCGACCATGTAAATTGAACTCAGAGGAGGAATATTTAGGAACTGGAATGGGCTTCTTTTCTTTCTTATAAATATATGGCATCGCCTGGGGTAAAATCTTCTTCTTCAATTACCATCAGAAGAAAATAATATGTATGTTCTCCTCAAAACATAATATCAGTCTTCACGGCAACAGAATAGTGTCATTATTACCCAAAGCGTAGAGAGAGAACAGTCATAAATCTGCTAAGTCTTGGGTGTCTGCTTGCGTCTCCTTGCGTGTGCTTGCATGCATGTGACTATTGGCCTTCCCCTTGAATTTATAGGTATGGGGAGCTATTGAAGCGCTGGAATGAGCTACCCTTACCGGGTGAGGGCACTCAAAGATGCAGGTGCCCCATTTTTCTTCACCACCGCCCTGACTTCGATAGGCTAGGGGGCGCTTAGCACCCTCACCTATTACAACTACCCCTGGGAGCATAGTGCTCGATATCGGAATGGGTCAAGGTAAGAGGCGCTGGAATTGGGGTTTGCACAGGGTGCTCAATATTGAAATGTGTTAGGGTGAGGGTGGTGGATTCTCAAATGGGTCATGGTGAGGGCGCTCAATCCTCAAATGGGTTAGGGTGAGGGTGCTGGATTCTTAAATGGGTCAGGGTGGGGGCGCTCAATCCTCCAATGGGTCAGGGTGAGGGCACTGTATTCTTAAATGGGTCAGGGTGAGGGTTCTCAATCCTCAAATGAGTCAGGGTGAGGGTGCTAGATTTTTAAATGGGTCAAGGCGAGGGCGCTCAATCCTCAAATGGGTCACGGTGAGGGCGTTGGATTATCAAATGGGTCATGGTGAGGGAGCTCAATCCTCAAATAGGTTAGGGTGATGGCGATGGATTTTCAAATGGGTCAGGGTGAGAGGGCCCTTAATCTTAAAATGGGTGAGCGCACTCATTTTCATAATCGGTCAGGGTGAGGGCACTGGCCGCCCTCACCTAGACCACTTGGGGGCGGGGAGCGCCCCCACCTTCTCCAAGTGGGGCCTTCGCCCTTATAAGAGGGCCCCTCCTCCCTTTCCTTCGTATTTTCTTCATAGCTCAGGATTTTTCTGATATTTTGGTCTTATAAATTACACCGGAATGAACTGTTGACCTTTTGATGATTTTTTGTACATTTTTTTCATGTAAGTATTTTAAAAATATCTATAAATTTCATAAGGTCAACAATGACCTTTCGCTCTCAGATCGTTAGATCTTTATAATATAGAGCCTGGACTCTAATACCACTTGTTGCCCAATAAATGGCCGACCCAGAGGGAGGTGAATGGGTTATTAAAATAATGATCATGATGAATAAATGTTTAATATGAATGTTGAGTAGAAATTTAAACTCTATAGCAGTTTAGAACGTCGTGTGACAGAATTATAACACTTAACAGGTTCGGAATAAAACTAAAGGGTAGTAAAATAGAGCAATAGTCACAAACAATCACGCAGATAAACACAGATTTTTATACTGGTTTGGCCCTAACCTCAATCAGTCCTACATCCATTACCCACCAACCATTAGGATTTCGACTATCTCATTGCAAGGAATAGTTACACCGACTATTTTTGATTATGTGTTTAGCCACATCATGGGCACTCTTACACAAGAGCCCTAATTATTTTTGATCTGGTGTTCAGCCACACCACAAGCACTCGCTCACTGGAGCCCCAGCTATTTTTAATCAGGTGTTCAGCTACACCATGAGCACTCACTCACTGGAGCCCTAATTGATTTTACTAGTACAGTCAAACCCAAGATATCGACCTCCTGTAGGTACTCTTGCCTGGGAGCAAGGACTTCTTCCCTCAAGGGGAAGTAAACCACTTTTGCAAGTGAGATTTACACAAATATTGCCTCTTGATAGACAGAGTTATATACAATGAATACAACAACTTCAAGATGAAACATCAGAATGAAATCAATCAATCTTGAACTTGAAAAGAGAAAGAACCTTTTAAAAAAACAAAGTATCGGGGAAAGCTTCGAGAAGAAGCTAATGACAATTGTAGCAAAAAGATCGTAGTTGCTTATTATTCTTCTCTTGAGCACATAGCAGCAGATTGGTTGAGGATGGATTTACCTTTTGTTTCTCTCAATGCTTGCAATGAAAGCTTGTACTGAAAATGGGTTTGCTGGATTGTTTGCTTTATTTTTTCTACATATCGCTCAGCTAGCCTCTAAATGTTCAACAAATCCACATATTTATAGCTCTCTTATGCTTGTTCAGTTAGGCACATCCTGAAAGCCGTTAGACTCATCTTGTAGTCGTTAGGCACATCTTGAAGTCCGTTAGACCCAGGCTTGTATATGTTACAGAGAATGCTTTGTTTTCTTCCTTGGAGCTGGTAGTTGTTCTGCCAAAGAACACTTTCTATCCTTGATGGCCCTCTTTCTACGTGAAAAATATTTGTAGATCTTCATTTGATAGACCCTTTGACTTCATGTATTTTTTAGAAAATCTTCCTTTTAGCACCTTGTTGTGCAGTAAAGCCCTTTTCCTAGGTTTCCCTTTTTTCCTAGATCTGTCAGAATGCTGAAGGTATTTATTTTTTTCCCAAAAAGATAAAATCAAGTAATGTTGCATTAGAAAAGTCCCTTCTTTCTACAGATGTTGATACATGTTTGTACTGCTACTTTTAGCATGTTTCTTCCTGAAAATATAATAAGGCCCTCTTTGAAACTCAGGTAGGATATTGCATTCGACCCCAGACGATCGAATACGGTACTCGACCCCGGTTAAGGGGCGTGTGTGAGAGAGGAGGGTGTGGGCCCCCCATAATTCACTCTCGTCGGGTTTGCTATATGTCTATCCTAATCCGATAACAAAGCAGCCATAAGGGATCTGTCCTTTCCATGTCGTCTGTCAGATATATCACAATAGAAGAAAGCAGAGCTTCCGTGCTGTAAGGATGACATTTAATGTCTACATGGCATCATTTATGGCATTTGAAATTTGAATTGTCTTAGTCACTTAAGAAGTGTTACTTAACTTATAAATTGACTAAGTATTTCTATCTTAAGCTTTGAATTGTACCTATCATATTTATAAGATGCTTTAATCTTTAGGATAGCTGATGACTTAAGTACATATAGCTTTTTGAAGACTTTATCTTTTGTTTGACATAATCGATCAGGGAGTGATATATCATTTATAATATTGACTGAGTCATTTTATAAGTCTTGAACCATAGCTATCTAAAGAATGTAATAGATAGAGACAAATAGTTGATGCCTATGTAATAATACATTTGACTTTTGAACTTTTCTGTGATAGTCGCTTGATCATATTCTTAGTAAATTAAGAAGTGTTATTTTTGTTAAACAAATGCCTAAATTATATGTGTTAGGCTTTTACTCGCCGTTGTCTTATTTAAAAGAGCATAGTTTTATTTAGATAGGGTCAGATAGTTGAAGTCTATGCGACTAAGTTACTGACTAAGTACGGATAGCCGAATTGAGATAGGCGATATGCATTCGACTATTTGTTAAGATAGGTGATCATTTAGTTCAACTATCTTAAGATCGAGATAGCTGATATAACTGTGACTATGTCATAGGATAGGCGATCTTTCAAGAGTTGTGATAGTCGAAGTTAGCGACTATGTTAACAGATAGGTGTTTTAAAGTTGAGATAGTCGATTATCTTTGCACCTATGTTAATTGTTTCACACAGATAGGAGATGAAAGTGTGCCTATGTGACTTTTAACTGCACCTAAGTTTGCAACTATGTCACCTTTACCTTATTCCAGCGACTATCTGAGCTACGCCTATGTTCCCTTAAGTGCACCTAAGTCTGCGACTATGTAAACTTAGCTTGTGTGATAGTCTAAGGAATCTATGTTCCAGCGACTATGTGAACTGCGCCAAAGTAAACATAGCTTTAGTGCTAGAGCCTATGTAACTTTTGAGATAAGTGACTCAGTGAAAGATAGCTCTACTACACCTATGTTAATCTTAGCTGAGATCTTCAGCGTCTATGTGGACTAAGTCTCATTTTGCTGTGCCTATGTGAAGTGCAGCTTTATAAGATAGGCGATAGTTGAGATAGAAGATGGAAGTGCGCCTATGTAAACCTTTCGTGTGCCAAAGTCTTATTTTGCAGTGCCTAAGTGAATGTAGGCGACTAAGCTCTTCTTGGCAGCGTCTATATCATACTTAGACGGTTTTTCATTTTGCTTCTACTTTGCGGATGGCTTTGTTCATGAAGACTTTTGGTTCTCATTTGAATTACCCTCGGATTTTATTTTCATCAATATTAACCCATAAGATTTTGTTATCATCATTAATTAGAGTTTTGTTACCCTCATAAATAATCATAGTTTTATCCACAATTGATCCACATATTTGTTATCACCAAAACTGATGTAATTAAGATGATATTTAGATTTTAGCCTAAATATACTCAACAAGGCTCTCCTAGGGCACCCCCATGCCTGTGGGAACTACTTCTGTTGCAAGAAGATGTAGCACAAGGAAAGCTGGAGTTTTCGACAGACATATTCCGTTGGAATTCCATTGGAAATCCGTCGGAAAAACACTTTTTGACGGAATTTTTGACGTACTTCCGACATAATACGTTCGTCGGGTATTCATTGTCAAAAGTTTCCGACAAACGAAGTTTCCCTCAGAACCCCGTCGGTTATTTTCGACGGACATGTAGTTGATGGAAATTCCATCGGTAATTCTTGTCGGATTATCGGTCTTAATATTTTCGACGAGAAATATAGTCCGTCGGAAATGCCATCGAAAACCATTCCGACGGCCAATTATTCTATCAGTAATTCCATCAAGAAATCCATCGAAGTATTACTTTTATTATTTTTTAAAAAATGCAAACTTCATATATTTTCTGGTGAAATGTGCATTCCGTCGATGATTCCGTCGGAATCCTTCCCATGTGTCCGTCGGAAGTTCCGTCGGAAAATTTTTTTGTTATTTTTTTAAAAAATATAAAATTTATATAAAAACCTGTTTAAATAAAAAAACATAAAATCTATCAATCACAAACAAAACCCAAGATATACAAGAAATGAAACACTACATCAATTATCAATTTTATAACAATAAAAATAATCAAGAAATATCCTCTGCATCCTCCATGTCCTCATCCTCCCCGCCCTACTCGTCTCCTCCATCGCCACTCGCTGGAGGAACCTATATTAAAAAAATAATAACATTAATCATGCATTAATAAATAAAAAATATTAAAAAGATAAATAAAATATTTTATTTGATTGTATAAATTCAAATCAGATATAATATCAAATCGGTAATTTTAATATCGAACTCAAACCGAGTATCCGATTTGGAATCCGTCAGCTCTCACAAGTCACTTTTACCTCCTAGGTCATGTTGAAGCGAAGGGCATGCCGATCGGACTGGTATTTTAGATTTTTGACCCCCGAACCAAACTTCTTTAATCAAAAACTAAGTGCATTTAAAGAATGCTCTTTTGAGTGCCGAGCCCAAATCGGGTATCCGATTTGGATTCCGCTAGTTCTTACAAGTCACTTTACCTCCCAAGTCGTGTTGGAACCATTGGCATGCTGATCAGACCGGTATTTTACATTTTGGACCCCCGAACCCAACTTCTTTAATTTTAAACTAAGTGCATTTAGAGAATGCACTTCTGAGCGCTGGGCGGAAATTGGGTATTCGATTTACATTCTGTTAGTTCTCACAAATCACTTTTACCTCCCAAGTCGTGTTGGAATGATCGGCACGTTGACCAGACCGATATTTTAGATTTTGGATCGCCAAACTCAATTTCTTATCTGCATTTTAAACTAAGTGCATTTAGAGAATACTGTTTTGACCATCAGGCCCAAAACCGAGTATCCGATTTGAATTCCACCAGCTCTCACAAGTTACTTTTACCTCCCAAGTTGTGTTGGAACAATCAGCACGCTGATCAGACTAGTATTTTAGATTTTGGACCCCCAACCTAATTTCTTATCTGTATTTTAAACTAAGTGTATTTAAAGAATGCTCTTTTAGTGTCGAGCCCAAATCGGGCATCCAATTTAGATTTCGTGAGCTCTCACAAGTCATTTTTACCTCCCAGATCGTGTTGGAATGATCGACATGTCGATCAGACCGATATTTTAGATTTTGGACCCCCGAACTCAACTTCTTTAATTTTAAACTAAGTGCATTTGGAGAATGCACTTCGGAGCACTGGGCCCAAACCGGCTATCCGATTTAGATTTCGTCAATTCTCACAAGTCACTTTTACCTCTCAGGCATGTTGGAATAATCAGCAGGCCGATCAGATAGGTATTTTAGATTTTGGACCCCCCAACCCAATTTCTTGTCTGCATTTTAAACTAAGTGCATTTAGAGAATGCTCTTTTGAGCATCGGGCCCAAACCGGATATCTGATTTGGATTCTGTCAGCTCTCACAAGTCACTTTTACCTCCCAGGTAGTGTTGGAATAATCGGCACACCAATCAGACTGATATTTTAGATTTTGGAACTCCCAACCCAATTTCATATCTGTATTTTATACTAAGTGCATTTAAAGAATGCTCTTTTAAGTGCCGAGCCCAAACCGGATATCCGATTTGGATTTCGTCAGCTCTAACTAGTCACTTTTACCTCCCAGGTCATGTTCGAATGATCAGAATGGCGATCAGACCGGTATTTTAGATTTTGGACTCCCAAACATAACTTCTTTAATTTTGAATTAAGTGCATTTAGAGAATGCACTTCTAAGTGCCGGGCCCAAACAGGGTATCTGATTTAGATTCCATTAGCTCTCACTACTCACTTTCACCT
Organism: Amorphophallus konjac; assembly: GCA_022559845.1. Lineage (NCBI taxonomy): Eukaryota > Viridiplantae > Streptophyta > Magnoliopsida > Alismatales > Araceae > Amorphophallus > Amorphophallus konjac. The sequence goes on from CM040127.1 coordinate 269,092,544, forward strand.
CCCAGGCCGTGTTGGTATAATCGACACGCTGATGAGACCGATATTTTAGATTTTCGACCTCCCAACCCAATTTCTTATCTGCATTTTAAACTAAGTGCATTTAAAGAATGCTCTTTTGGGTACCGAGCCCAAACAGGGTATCCGATTTGCATTCTGTCAGCTCTGCCAAGTCACTTTCACCTCCTAGATCATGTTGGAATGATCAGCATGTCAATCAGACTGGTATTTTAGATTTTGGACTCCTGAACCAAACTTCTTTAATTTTAAACTAACTACATTTAGATAATGCACTTCTGAGCGTCGGACTCAAACTGGGTATCCGATTTGCATTCTGTTAGTTCTCACAAGTCACTTTTACCTCTCAGGTTGTGTTGGAATGATCGGCACGTCGATCAGACTAGTATTTTAGATTTTGGACTCCCCAACCTAATTTCTTATATGTATTTTAAACTAAGTGCATTTAGAGAATGCTCTTTTGAGCGTCGGGCCCAAACTGGGTATATGATTTGGGTTCCGTCAGCTCTCACAAGTCACTTTTACCTCGTAGGTTATGTTGGAACAATTGACACGCTGATCAGACTGGTATTTTAGATATTGTACCTCCTAACCTAATTTTTTATCTACATTTTAAACTAAGTGCATTTAAAGAATACTCTTTTGAGTGCCGAGCCCAAACTGGGTATCCATTTAGATTTCGTCAGCTCTCACAAGTCACTTTTACCTCCCAAGTCATGTTGGAATGATCGGCATGCGGATCAGACCGGTATTTTAGATTATGGACTCCCGAACCCAACTTCTTTAATTTTAAACTAAGTGCATTTAGAGAATCCACTTCTGAGTGCCGGGCACGCTGATCAGATTGATATTTTAGATTTTGGACCTCCCAACCCAATTTCTTGTCTGCATGTTAAACGAAGTGCATTTAAAGAATGCTCTTTTGAGTGTCGAGCCCAAAATGGGTATCCGATTTGGATTTCATTCACACAAGTCACTTTTACCTCCCAAGTCATGTTGGAATGATCGGCATGTCGATCAGATCGATATTTTAGATTTTGGACTCCCGATCCTAACTTCTTTAATTTTAAACTAAGTGCATTTAGATAATGCACTTCTGAGCCCCGGGCCCAAACTGGGTATCCGATTTGGATTCTATTAGCTCTTACAAGTCACTTTTACCTCTCAGGTCGGGTTATAACAATCGACACACCGATCACACCAGTATTTTAGATTTTGGACCTCCCAACCCAATTTCTTATCTGCATTTTAAACTAAGTGCATTTGAAGAATGCTCTTTTGAGTGCCGTGTGCAAACCGGTATCTGATTTGGATTCTGTTTACTCTCCCAAGTCACTCTAACCACCCAAGTCACGTTGGAATGATCGACATGGCGATCAGGCTAGTATTTTACATTTTGGACCCCCGAACCCCTTGTTATCTAAATTGTTTTAAACAAAGTTAGTTTTGAAAACTAACTTAATTCTGAATTGAGTAATTTGAACGTCGAGCCCAAATCGGATATCCGATTTTGATTCCGTCAGCTCTCCCAAATCACCTTCACCACCCAGGTCATGTTGGAATGATCGGAACACTGATCAGGAAAGTATTTTACATTTTAGACCCCCGAACCCCTAGTTATCTAAATTGTTTTAAAGAAAGTTAGTTTTGAAAACTTCGTTCTGAATTGAGTAATTTGAGCGCCTAATTTATATAAACTCATTTAATCTTATATAAACCATCTTAACCTGATTTGTTCCTACATCAAAGAGGGTCTTGTTACTTTGAATCAAAATTCATGCATATTCATTGATTTTATAAGTTAAAATTCTGCCAAAATAAAAATATAACAAACACTCACCTGAGGGGGCTATGCCGTAATCTATGGTGCTCCATGAGGGAGAATCCCCACCTGGGTGAGGAGGCCAGTGAGTGCCTGCAACATGCACGCCTCTTGGCTTGACATCTCTGTCCTCATCTGTCACTGAAAATTAGACATCTCTGCTCAGACAATGTCTCTAACGTCGCTGGGAGAAGTATTGGGGCTCGGTGGGGGCATACTAAAGGCACTGCTATTGGTCGGGGCAGTGCCTGAACTCGCACACGATGATATCACCGTGCTAGTCTCCAGGCTTTGCCAAAAACCATATAGCTGGCCTTTCTTCAGTACCCCAGTTGCTGCCACCCATGCCGTCAGATCTAACTCTGCCCGCTGCACGTCTCCCTCCCCGTACTTCTCCGTCACATGTCTACTATATGTTTCCTACAAATTGAATAAAAAGATTGGTAAATTTCATATGAATCAATCATATTTAAATGAAAAGAAAAATTTGCACATGTATATAAACTTACTGCTATTGAGCGGACTCTCTTACTAACAAACTGATTCGTCCCCTTCTTTTTGTGTGCTCTGTCGAACACCTCTCGGAACGATGGAACTCGATTGAGCTCCACGGCTGGTTTTACAAATCACAGTAAAATAATGTCATATATATGAACAAAATATAAGAAGATGAATTGAAACATTACTTACCAATTTTTGTTTATGGGTCGCGAAAGAGACGAACCCACTCGTATGCACATTTGTGTCTGGTTGTGATGCCCTGTTTGCTGACACTTTTTGTGACTTTTCTATCCACTTGGGCTCGGCCCATTTGTCACACACAGCGTCCCCATACTCCTTCCTCATCCAAAGAGGGCGGTGCTCCTTCCACAACTGTCGGTCTTGGTTCCCCACCAGCTTTTTTTTGAGCCCTTACTCGGGTCTCATGCAATGTGTTCCTATAATTTGTCTGCACAATAGCCTCCCAGACAGAATGAGCTCTCGCCGCGTCTTGTCCACTGGTGAACTAATAAGTCCGCTGTAAATAAATTAAGTTATATGGGTTAGTATACTATTCTGAATTGAGTTTGAGAAAGGCATGAATTAAATGATTAAATTACATACTATGAACATGTCGAACAATAAATCCCAAACGTTGATTGGAAATTCTTTGAAAGGCATTGTCAGCCCGGGAACATGCGCAATTACTATTCTCATAGAATGACGGACAGTCCCGACAGGTTCTAATTTGCCACTGCAATTACAAATGTTAAAATAGTTGGCATTACACAGGTGAAGGATAAATAATGAATATAATTCATAACCATATAAATTTACCTGGAGATCCAGCACGGCATTTGTCCATCATGGGCCCCGCCTCCCTCGCCCTTGTGACGACTATCGACATCCTCTATCGGCTGGGTGGAGGAGCCGACATGGATACTAGGGCCTGTAAGAATTAAATGTCATAACCATAACATTTAATTAAAGAATATTTTGCTATAAATTTAAATAGACATACATGTAGCGGGAGGTGGTGGGGGTGTCCCTTGCACAGCTGGTGGGAGGGCACTGGGACCTATAAGAAAGAAATGTCATAAGCATAACATTTAATCAAAGAACATTTTGCTAGAAATTTAAATAGACATACTTGTAGCGGGAGGTAGTGAGGGTGTGCCCTGCACAGCTGGTGGGAGGGCACTAGGACCTATAAGAATTAAATGTCATATGCAAAACATATAATCAAAGAATATTTTGCTAGAAATTAAAATATACATACCTAAAGCGGGAGGTGGTGGGGGTGTGCCCTGCACAACTAGTAGGAGGGCACTGGGACCTGTAAGAATTAAATATCATAAGCAAAATATACAATCAAATACTATTTTGCTAGAAATTTAAATATACATACCTGTAGCGGGAGGGGGGTGTGCCCTACACAGCTTGTGGGAGGGCACTGAGACCTATAAGAATTAAATATCATAAGCAAAACATATAATCACACAACATTTCAGGCAGCTTCAAAATAGGCATACATGTCAACTGCGGTGCTGGCGGTGTGCCATGTCTAGCTGGTGAGCCGACACTCGGACCTATAATAAATAAATCTTTTAAGCTGATATATAATTAATACACTTATATATATAAATATTTGAATAGACATACATGTGCCCGAAGTAGATGCCAAAGAGGAGGGAGTAGAGCCCCTCCCACTGTCCTGTCTCCTCCCACTCCCACTACGACCTCCTCGGACCATCTCTTTATTAAGAACAATAAAATTAATGCATATTAACCGATAACAATATAAGATTTACAATAGTCATTAAAAATTATGTAAAAACATAAAAATTTCTTACTTAATTATCAAATATTATCCATTTCCTCTTCAGATACTGATGATATATCTAACTCAGCCTCGTCTTCGTCATCCTTTTTAGTTTCATCAGATTCAAACTCTTCCTCTTCAGAGGACTCCTCCCTTGTAACATCAACATTTTGCTCCGTTCGATCGACTTGTTCCACTTCATTTCCCGTATGTAACGAAAGTGGCCCATCAGATTTGTCCAAATGAAGATGTATGGAACCTACAGCCCCAACTTTGTCTGAACATATTCGACATTAACATCCTCTGAGACAGTTTCACTTAGATTCAACTCATAATTGAGAAAAAATCTTACTTTAACCCTACAAACTGCCCACCAATCTTTATTCTTGGACGATGAATAGCTTGAATAATACACTTGCAGGGCTTGTGCGGCCAAAATGAACGGCACATATGTATTTAGTTTAGATTTATGTTTGACATCAAGAATACCATATGTTGTGTCTTGTCGAATAGAATAAAGATCAAACCAATGACACTTAAATAGGAATACATGATTGTCTTGTCCCAGATACTACAATTCTATGACTTCATCAAGAATACCAGAGTAGTCCAGTTCATTTTCATTGTATGCACTTCCCTTAACACATACGCCGCTGTTCATCATAGACTTATTTCATCCATAATCCCTCGTGTGAAATCTGTATCCATTCACAATATATCCTGGATAGACACGTGCAACTTTCGAGGGGCCATAACTTATCTCCTATACTCTTTCATCAGTAGTAAGGTATTGTTCAACCTGTATGTAAATTAGAGTAGTTAAAATATTAACATTTACCTCAACAGAAGTAAATGGAAACATATATATTCAACGATCGACACTAACTCAATATCTCAGCCATCTGGCAAAAAACTTCTTCCGTTCTTTTTCAAACTCTACGTTCTGGATATTTTTAAGCTAATTCTGAATCAAATTATCTGCAATAAGAATACATCACTTCCTTCAATGGCAAGAAGAAGGATAAACAATTTATGTACATAAAGAAATGTGAGTTAAGAACTCAACATAAGGTTCAATCTCACTACAATTCAAAAGAATATATATCTCTGTGGCATACAACTCTCTATCAACGAGCGTGCGAGTCAAGTAACTTCCGAATGCACGTCTAGGATGCTTAAATATAGAGAGCCGATCAGACGAATCAACAACTCGTCAATCATCATTACGTGGAGGTCGAGTATGACAAGTTTGAATCTCTGGCTCAAAGTACATCGAACAGAAGTTTGAAATTTCTTTAACAATATATACCTCAGTAATCGAACCCTCCACCTTTGCCTTGTTGCGAACTTTTATTTTTAGTTCATGCATGCACCTACAACAACAGTTTAGATGACAATGACATACATATCGTACACATGTAGCGGCCAAAAGAAAAAAAATCTCACATACCTCTCAAATGGATACATCCATCGAAATTGTACTGGCCCTCTGACTATAGCCTCGTATGACAAATGGATAATCAGGTGCTCCATCGAATTGAAGAATGCCAGAGGAAATATCTTCTCTAGCTTGCAAGCAGTCGCGACCAAATTTTCTTCGATAGTTTGTACATCCCGAAGTCTGAGTTCTGATGCACATAAAATCATGAAAAACTAACTCAACTCGGTCAGTGATCCCCATACAGGCTTTGGCAAAAAGCCACGGAATGTAATGGGCACCAGCCTCTCCATGAACATATGACAGTCATGACTTTTTAGTCCATATATTTTCCCCTCATTAACATGCACACAACGGGCTATGTTGGACACATATCCATCTGGGAATCTCAACTATTTCAACCACTGGCACACTTCCTTGATCTGTGTATCACTAAGCATGTAAGTTATTTTAGACTGCATAATTTTTCCATGTACGTTCTGCAGTTCCAGTTTTGGACATTTACAAAGCATCTTTAAGTCCATGCATGCTTTGGCATTGTCCTTTGTTTTACCTTTTATATTCATGATCATGTTGAGCACATTATAAAAAATATTCTTCTCGATATGTAAAACATTCAGATTTTGTCGTACAAGAAGAGTTGACCAATAAGGTAATTTCCAGCAAATACTTTTCTTGTTCCAGTTGTGATCCTGTCCAAATCTAGGGAGTTGTCATGTGCTACTGGATAGTTGTACAACATCTGGTAAATTTTGCACCCGTGCCGCCATATGTCGACCAGACACCCGTTGTAAGTCTACTTCATCCATTTTAACAATGATTTTCTGAAATGAGTCATTTTGCCTTCGAAAAGAATGGTCACTTGGTAGAAACCGCCGATGATAATCAAACCAGCATGCTTTCCCACTATGTTTCAATACAAATGATATAGTATCTTTCATACAATAAGGACATTCTAACCTCCCATGTGTGCTCTAACTAAATAGCATTCTATATGCAAGGAAGTCACTTATTGTCCACATCAATGCAGCCTTCATAATAAAATTTTGCTTCGTAGATGCATCATAAGTAATAACTCCATCAGTCCACAAAATTTTCAGTTCATCAATCAACGGTCTGAGATATATGTCCAATTTTTTTCCTGGACTTTTTGGACCAGGAGTTACTAAGGATAAAAATAGATTTTATCGCTTCATGCACATGTCCAGCGGAAGGTCGTACGGTGTCATGAACACTAGCCAACAAGAGTAAGATGCCAATGAACCACCAAATAGATTAAAACCATCTATGCATAAATCCAACCTAACATTACGTGGCTCCCTTGAGAAAGTAAAATGAGTACGGCTGAAGTGAGTCTAAGCTTCACCATCGATAGGATGACTGATTATATCATCAACACGGCGTACTCTTTCAGTGTGCCATGTCATATGTCGAGCCGACTTTGAGGACATATATAGCCGCTACAGTCTAGGCATAACAGGGAAGTATCGTAATGCCTTGTAAGGTACATCTTTTTACTTTGAATTGTCCCGCCTTTTAGGTTTGAATCTATCATGATGATAAATAGAACATGATATTTTACCTGCATGCTCTTTGTAATATAACATAAAGTGATTCGGGCAAGCATCTATTTTCACATATCCAAACCCTACCTCATTGACCATCTTTTTTGCACGGTAAAAAGTTTCAGGCAACTTCTCGTCTCAAGGCAACATACTCTTGATCAAGAGGAGGAGACAGTCAAAACAAGTCTCACTGATGTGAAATTCAAATTTCAAGTTCAACAATTGTGAGACCGCAGACAACCGAGTGTGCTTTTACAACCATCCCACATCGGCTCATCAACATCCCTAAGTAGATGATAAAATCTTTCGGCTATCTTATTCGATGCTTCTTCCATGTAAGCATGTTCCTCATGAACATTAAAACTAGGACCAGCAACATCTACAACTATATCCATGTATCCACTTGTGCTTGCAACATTGTCAGGCCTATACGACAAGACATCCTCACCATGACACGTCCAATTCATATAACCATCCATAAACCCTTTCTTGTACAAATGATGCTGCACATCCCATGGTGAACGCCACCTCAAGTTTCTACAACCTAAACAAGGGCATCGAATGTGACCGTTGTAGACATGCCCAAATTGACATCACCTTGAGTACATCTCCTATCGCATTGCGATGCTCCAATTTGACCATCAAATTGACTTATTTGAGTAGTTTTTCTTATTTTTTCTAATTAATCAGCTTTTCTCAGCTTTTTCATATTTTTTTCCATTTTTCCAGATTTTTTCAGGACTTTTCTCTAATTTTTTGGGGCTACATGGAGTCAGAGTCAACACAGTGGACGCCATTTATTGAATAAACCACTTCACAGTTGACGCCAATACTTTTATTTTTAAATTTTATTTGAATTAAAATCTACGCCTTCCACTTGGACGCCACTTCTTGAACTTGCGCCTTTCTAGAGAGGTGCTAATTCTTTTCAAAGGAATTAACGCCCGTCCGAAGAGGCACCAATTCTTAGTCAACCGTGAAAGCCTAAACCTTCACAAGAAGTAATGCTTGTGCACATGGGCATCAATTCTTTGGTTGAGTCGACACACAATTCTGTTAAGTCGATGCACTTCCTGCCGTTTCGGAAATCTACGCCCGTCTAGAAGGGCGCTAATTCCTACACTTCTTGAATATGCGGCCAGAACCCTGACACTAATTCCTTTCAACTTTGTGCCAAATTCCCATAAAACTGAATCTGCACCTCTTCACGAAGGCTCTACTTCTTTAATAAACGTCTGTCATTTGGACATTAATTCCTTTATTTAATAAATTTATCCAGAAATTCATATTTTCTTGAATTAATGCCTTTTCACAAGGGTGCTAATTCTTTAATTAGCGACCGAACCTTGGACGTTAATTCCCTTTCTATTTTTGGAGCTTTTAACTCCGTCCAAAATTTGTATTTATTGTTAATTAGAGTCAGCTATCTGGACGCTAATTCTTTTCTAATTTTAGAAATTTTTGAACTTTCCATATTTAAATTTCAAATTGGAGCCTCTTTGAGCGGACGTTAATTAATTTGTGGCTATTGTGTCAGACTCCAATTCTTACAGACTTTCGAATCCAACATAACCTCATTCTTTCCCCCTTTTGGCCTCCTTTTCCGCTTGGGAAAGGGTTCCTATGTCTTTCTAAGGATGGGAGGACACATATCCATGGAATATCTCCTTCCAAATCCTAATAAAGCTGAATTTCCTTATTTTTATGGAATTAAACTCTGAATTTCTACTCTATAAATAGGACCCCCTCTCCCTTATGTTTAAGGCTAACTCTTTGATCCAAGGGGAGGTGTTGCTGGACCAAGGAGCCAAAGGAGGAGTCTCTCATGTGATTAAAGTTGCATCCTCTTGGAGTTCTTCCTCCCTTGGAGATCTTTCAAGTGCCAATTGGAGAAAACCAATAAGCCTTCTTATTTCCCTCTTCCTTTTATGTTTATTTCACTTTAGCATTGCATGCATCATACTTCTCTTTTCTTATTTTTTTTATCTCAACATTGAGATCCTCCCAATTGTGCAACACTTCACATCTCCCTATCATCACATCATCTTTTCCTTACCCTTTTGCATAGGGGTTTTAAAAGCCAACACCAACAAGGTGTGTTATTTCCCATGCTTTCATGTTTACTATATATTAAGAAATTGATGCTACACACTTCAATTTTCTAATCCAATCTTTCTTTGTTGGTGTTTGTTATTTTTGCAAGGGTAATCCAAAGAATAACTCCCTTCATCGGCCGGCCGATTGGAAGAGAAGGTGGACCTCACAATCTCCCCCACACTCAAAGGTATTTATTCGCGATCCCTCCCTTTTATTTATTGTTAAATTCATTCGAGGCCCGCATATCTCTGGCGACCACGTTATGCACTTAGCATCCACGCATGCACCCTTCCCTTCTTTCCCTTTCTTTTTCTTTCTTTATTAAGTCTAATTTTTAACCTTGGTGGATTTTCATAAGATCTACATATTGGCTATCATGGTGGACCACCTTTTGTTTTTCTTTGATTACCCTTCCCCTTTGGCACCCGCGTGTGCCATCTGCCTTTTGCACCCACGGTGCATCTCCCCTTCTGCTCCACGTAGCACTTCCCTTTTTTTATTATATTTATCCTTTGTGCACCACGTGCACAACCCCCTCCTTAAGTGATCAAAAATTTGTTAGATTTTAGAAAATTTCATAATCTTTATCTAAAAAAAATGAGCATGCCATGCTTCATATTATTTTCTGTTGATTGCCAGGATTAATGTGGATTTTGTGAGTGTTGTTACCTTTTTTCCATCAGTTTTGTTTTCATTTATGGGTCTTTCTAGGCGCTGAACAAGCTTCTAGAAAGCAAAGAATTTTGTGTCCGAACAGTTGTCACCAATTCCTAGAATTGGCGCCCACTGTCCCGGACGCCGACTGCTAAAAAAAAATTTACATCCAAATCGTGGACGCCAATTCCTGGAATTGGAGTCCACACTGTCCCACATGCAAATTCCTTGTGTTTTTACAAAACCACTTTGTTCTGTGGTCTGTTTGCATTGTTTTTGCATATTGTTGTTCATACATACATTTTGTATTTCTTTTGCATTAGTTTTACATGCTTAGGGCATTTGTCTTGGGAGACCTCCTCTCCCCACACTTTTAGGAGATGTTACCCCCTCTTGGTGAAGGAAGGACCCTCCAATTGAGAACTCCTCTCATTGGACTGGAAATTCCTAAACCAAGGCCTCTATAAGTCCCCGACATCGAAGGATTCTCTCTTCGATCACTGGACATGTTGTACCTTTTGAAGTTCCACGGGTTTAGTTGGCCCAAAACGTGGTAAGAGAAATAACCTAGTTAACACCGAAGTAAACCATATCAAAACTAGGTTCTTACCTTGAGTGAATCACACCAAACCTTGTTAAAGTCATCTAATTCACATCAACGTTCAATTAAGAAAAATCAAGCGTAAACATCTACATTGTTTGATATCTTTGCAATTGTGCTTTGATTGAGTCTTGATTGCTTTGCATAATGTTTCACTTGAATAACCAAACCAACATGTCTAGTTATTTATACACTTATGAGGATGAACAACCTAGCACTTCATATAATCTTCAATTTCATAATTCTCACCACAATTTTTCTAAGGGACCACGTCCTCATTCTCAAGTTCTTACCCGCCCCATGGGCAATTCTTAATCTCAGGGTCCCTTACATCAATCGCGAGCCACTAATCCCCCGGAACCATCTCCTCCACATAGCGCAATGGTCTCCCAAAAGTTGCATCCCACCCTTCAACAAGCCCAGGCCCTTAAGGCCATTGTTGAGGGCCTAGAATCTTCTTCTCGCCCTCCTTCCATTCCCACTCGGGTGGACCATCACCCACCTCCCTCTTCTATTCATCCTCCTCCTCGGGTGGTCCATCACCCGCCTCCTTCTATTCCTCCTCAATGGCCTCAAGGCCCACATATTCCTTGTACCCCGGCCCATCCGGGTCCTTTTGCGGGTCAGCCCCTCCAAGCTCCACGGCCATTATATGTCGCTTACCACGGTCTCATGGCCGACCCTCCGTTATTCAAGTCACTCCCCTCTAACAAGCTCTTCTAGATAAAATTACTTCAATGGAGGAACAACTAAAGAAGGTTTCGAGCCCGCGGCCGCCTCCTCCTCCTCAAGTCAATTCCCTTCATGCTTTGATGAACAACATCACCAAGATGGAGAGAGATTGGAAGGAAAGGAGAGACGATAATGGTATCAACAACATGAGTGAGCAAGATCTTTTATCAAGCTTTAATAATCAAGTGGACACCGTCCGCCCTCCACCCATTCACCCCACTCATTCATATGGCCCTCCACCTCCGCATTCACATTCACCAAACCTGCCACAACATTATACTCCTCCACCCATTAATATGCCTCCACCACAGCTTCCACTTGAATTTGATGATCATGAAGAATTGGAGACAGCATGTGAAGAATATGAAGATTTTCAAGAGGCACCCACTCCGAGTTTTCTCCATTTTCCTCTCCCTCCATTGCCACAAGAAGAACCCCCTTCTCAGGACGATGCCACCGTCCCCAATCCCGTTTACAAAACCAATTGGTGCTACGTTGATGGGTCGATACTCCAATCATCCACACCGACGCACCATGAACCTTCTCCTATCCTTAAAACCTCTCGCCCCATTAAAATTCGACGCTTTATCCGCACCAAACCTCCTCCTTATAGACCTTCAACCTCCGTTCCATTAACCCCTGCCAACAATCCGGGCCCTCCAATGACTCCCCTCCAACCACTATGCCTTCATCAACCACACCACCGGCCTCCGTCGAACCTCCTGCTAAACCTTGTTCTCAACCAATCAACCCTCATTTGCCGCCACCTCGGCCCTCCCTCATCCTCATAATGCAAAAGTCGATCCTTTCTAATCCTCCACTTAACCCTTCACCTAAACTCGTGGCTAACCCTGAGCAGGGTCGACCTATTTTTGCACCTGAGCCAACCATGTCCGCTTCCAAGCAAGGGGAGAAGCTCATTGTGTTTGAACCTCCGCTTACGCTTACCCCTTCTCCAACGCATTCCATTAAACCTCCATCATCCATTGAGCCTACCGCTTCCATCTTGCCTTCCTCCATACCTCGGAGTGGGTGTATAACTATGAGTACATGTGCCGAAGATGATGTTCACGAGCCGGGCAAGAAGAAGTCGGTTTTGGCTATGCCATTCAAGATTTAAGACTTTATTTGCTGGATGTCGATCCGCGTTCTTGTATCAGGCATTATTGAAAAGTCTCCGCTAATGCTCACCATGAAAAATTCTCATGAGTTGATGCCATTGACGGTCAAGGCCAAGATTATCAAGATAACATTGCTTATTGGCCAAAATACTTTCAATGCTCTCATTACCCCTTGCTCCATCATAGTGCAAATTCCTTGTCAAGAGAAGGGGTCCTCCCCCAATCTGGTCATTGTTGACACCTATTTTCAGCCTACAAGTTGAGCTCATTCTCTTATTCATCTTCATGATGCTCCGAATTACCTATGGTTTTGGAGTCTTCTTTGAACCTATTTCGAGTACATTTCTTGGTCTTTTATCATGTCCATTGAGCTTTGGAAGCTTTTAATCTTCAATTCCCCCACTTTTGGGACCGTTTTGGGCAGTCTAGATGGTCGAACGGGCGCCTGGAGTTACCTTGCGCAAGCCTTGCGTTCTCCCTGAACGCAGTCTCCTTGGAGACCGCATTCACCATTTTCTTTTTTTATTTCATTTAATAAATTTGCCCTAGACGCGGTCTTATATGAGACCGCGTTACTATGAACGCGGTCCCCTACCCAACCTCGTTCAGGCCATTTATTTTTATTAATTTTTTATTATTTTTATTATATTATTTAATGGTGGCCTTGCCATGGTTTGAGTGAAACAACGCCCATATGTCCGTGGTTTCAGACAAATCGCATTCATAAATCTCCTCTCACGGGTGTCCCAGAGCTGTGTCGACCCCGTGGGCCTCCTACGTCGACCCTAGATTGATTTTCTATAGCCGTGATTTCGAGGTAACCGTGTTGATGCAGACGTGGTTGATCGACCAACCGCATTCTGGAACAGAGTCCAGAACGCCCGTGGCTCCATTTTTTTTGCCCGAGGACTCTCTGGGAGCACTATCTTGCACTGATTTCGAGGAGAATATCCTCCTAACTCGACTATTATCTCTTCTAGGGATATATTCCCACTATTATCCACGGATTAATCCATCTAAATCCCCGAAATTCGGTGTTTATTTCTAAATTTTGACATAGGGTTTCCTGCTCTCTATATAAAGCACCCAGTTCGCGGTGCGCGAATGGGGGCTCTTTCTCGGTTCGGGGAGAAGCCATGCTGCATCGTCTACTTTCTTCTTCGACCCCAACCTGCAGAGGGCAGTATTAGCTTCATTTTCCACACTCAAGGGCTTGTTTTCTCCATCCTTATTCTTTGTTCTATGCTTTCTCTTTTCTGATTTCATCATAGATTCCTATTTTTTGCATTTTTCTTCATATTGCATGCACATTTCCCGCAGTTACGCTACGTGTTAGATCCTCATTTTTGTTCTATTCTCATCATAATACACACACCTACTATTTACACCCATTTAAAGGGGTTAAAAACTGCCCCCCGGTGCGTTCTCTCTCAATCTTTCACGTTGTTTTATCACTTCGGGACAGATTCTACACTTACACATTCTAATGGGTTTTTGCCTTTGTCTTTGTCTTTGTTTTGCAGGAGAGCAATAGGACGTGAAGCCCTCTTCTTCTAGCTGGCTGGAAGGCGAGGAGGTGTTATCCCATATCGTTTCCCGCACCCATTCATCAAGCACGATCACGTCTTCATCCTTACTTTCCAAGGTATGCGGCGGCGTTGCATCTTCTTCCTATACATTTGGCGTTGTTAGCCTTGGTGGCGATCACAGTTAGTATTTCTTATCTTTCATCACCTTTTTATTCCTTCATGTTACATTTCCATGCATATGCATATGGTTTGCTAGTTCGGGGCAGGGTAGATTAATCATCTACAACCTTATTTTTTGGCGATCACGGTGGGACCTCTAGTGCCCATAACTTTATCTATGCTTTCCTGCGATTTTGGCGTGTGTATTGAAATCCCGCGATCAATGACACCCAAGAGGGGGGTGAATTGGGTTATTCAATATTTTAAGAAAACTTTTACCCGATTTAAAACAGATATGATAAAGTAGCAATTAGAAATTCAGATCTGTATAATTACAAATTAGATCTATCAAAATCTATTGCCACGATAGTTCTTCGGTACTAGACAGAGGTATGAATCCAAGGATTCTACTCACGCCAGGTGCTATCTGTTGACACCCGTTTTTGCCGATAAGTTGAGTCGTTCCTCTTATTCCTATTTTTGATGGCTCGAGTTGTCCATCATTTACCGGGCTATTTTTTGGCACATTTTGGGTTGATTTTATGGGTAACCTCCTTCCTTGGTTGGGTCCGTATCGATTCAGGGCTTAATGGGCCTTGATGTGGGTTTATTGAGTATTTTTTGTGAAAATCAAGTGTCCAGGCACATGTACGGTTCATCCCTGGCCGTTCAACACTTGAGCGGTTATTCATGAGCCGTTCATGCATTTATGGGTGATTTCTGATGATTTTATGAATTTCCACCGACAAGAGCTTATGCGGTTCATTACTGGCCGTTCAACCTGATGAACGGGCTAGTGTGAGCCGTTCTTCTCTCAAGAGTCCTAAGGCATGAATATTTCTCAGATAATTACCCATTTATCTATTTATCACCAACAAGGGTTAAACGGCTGGGTCTTAGCCGCTCATTTAATTGGACGGCCCCATCACAGCCGTTCATCTATGAGAGTCCAACGGCGAACGTTTCGGTCAGTTCGATGGATAATCTGGATTATTTATGATTTATTTTGAATTTCCACCGACAGGGTTGGACGGCCAGGACATGGCCGCACATCACGGAACGGTCTATCGTAAGACCGTTCATCCGTTCGATTCCTAAATTTTAACATATTTTAATCCTTTTATCCATGGTTTTATCCCCAACTTCTTTCATCAATTTCTCCGTGGATAATCAACCATTTTGAGTGCCAGTTCGACTGGATGAGAGATAATTCTATTATCTATGATTTATCTTCAATAATCTCGTCCCGAAAATGGCACTAAACCCTAGTTTCGGGGCTGGCTTTCTAGGCTCTATAAATATATCCTAAAGGCCGGACTTGAAAAGGGGGGGGGGAGATTTTGGTCGACGGCGAAGCCCTGCCGCATTCTTGAGCGACCTAGCACCAAGGAGGGAGGCTTTCTACGTCCATACAAGCCTCCGGTCCAGAGAGTAGTCGATGTTTAGAGTCGTTTGTGTTTTATAGCTTTCGTCACCGTTCATTGCATGTGTTGCTTTCTCCCTCTATCCTCCTCCATTTTTCATCACCATGCACACCTCCACCTACATTTTTGACACCCTAGGGGTTAAAAACCCCCAGGTATCCCCCTTTCCATTTATTTATGTTCATCTCTTACTCTCTTGACATTTACCACACCATTTAGTTCTAATCTAGGCGTTCTTCTTGTGTCATTACGTTGTTTTGCAGGTCAGCACTCCATCAGCACGAGGCCCATCCCCTCTGGCCGGCTGGAGAGGGTGGAGGTGAGCCCTTTAGAAACTTCTGGCGTGGTGGACTAGAGTGGTTCCTGACTGCCCGTTCAAGGAGACGTGCGGCTCTTCCTAAACCGCCCTTCTTCTTCTTGCGGTCTACTTCAAGCCGTCCATCCTCCAGGAGCGCTTCCTCCCGCATGTTCCGCAGCACCCTTAGATGGTCTATCGTAAGATCGTGCGTCATATAGGCGGTTTTGCATCAACCGCGCATCTTCCTAGTGCTGCAGCTAGGCGAGTGTCTCCCCTTCCTTTCCAAAGCGCGGCGTGTTCATCCTGTCCGGCCCTTTGGTGGCGATCACGGTCACTTTCATTTTTCATTCTCCTCTTGCTATTCTTCATTTACTCATCGCATTGTTGATCTATTCATAGTATATCTACCTTTAAGTAAGAGGAGAAAATATATCTACACCCTTCTTTTGTGGCGATCACGGTGGGACACCTAGTGCCCATCGTGCTTGTGATTTACTGACCCCTCTTTCGTTGTGTTAGTCCCCTTTTGGAGTGATTACAGGTTAAGTTGCATTTTCTGCCTTCTGGAACGTGAACGGTTCTCACAGAGCCGTTCACGCTTTGGGCGGCTGATCATTCACCATCCTTCCCTGCGAATAGCGCCAGTTCTCCTGCGAGCGTCTTGTCATAGACGACCCCCCATCGACCGTCCAAACCGCAGAACAGTCTGTTCCTGACCGTCCATATTTCTGGCACAAGTATGCTTCTGGGTGTTCTGACTGTAGGTACACAGTTTGTGAGGATCTGTTCCATACCTTACGCGGCTATATACATACCGCTCTTCTTGGTATGTTTCTCATCTCTGCCGTCCTTCATTTCCAGCACTCTGTGATTCTTTTATAGTTATTTTGTAGTTCTGTTGCTCCCTGGATTATGCGGTCCACCCCAGACCGTTTATCTTATTGTGCGGTCTCCCACAAACCATCCTTCTAATGCCACAGTGCACCCGAGGTTGCTTTGATTGCCATATCTATATTGTCTTTGTTCTCCTTGGTGCCATCCATTCATCTTCCCCTGCTTATATGTTATTGATGTCTACTTGTTTTCATCCTCGCATGTTTATTTTGGTCATTGGTTGTTAGTTTCTAGGTTAGATTTTGCTTGCACTCCGATGCACATAGGATTCATGCATTTCATTCACATCTAGCTGCATTCCTACCGAGGTAGGGTTTCCTCTCGTCTCCATACTCCTTGGAGCCGACTAGGGGACCTTGCTGAGGACCTCCGTAAGCCCCCATGAGCCGTGGATTCCCACACGGACGCCGGGCAGGTTGTACCATACCACCCCCCAGTCTAGGGTCTGCATTTGTGCGAGAGAGAGTCCTTTAGAGTCTGCCAGTTCTCCATTCTCACCCTATTTAGGTACCTTGAACTCACATTTTAATTAATCCACTAAGGTCCTAAGAGAACTTATAAAAATCTTCGCGCATCGTTTGGAATTTGTTTGGCTAATTGGTTGATTCTTTTCTCATCTCTCTTCTCCATTGTATGTTGCATAGTGTCGTCATTCACATCTTTTGGTCAGATTAGGTTCATTAGGTCTAGTTCATCTTTGTGTGTCTCCATTTAGCTACATTTATCTTAGGTTCATTCCCATCCGTATATTCATTTGAAATTCACTATATAAAGTCTCCACTTTCCCCATGGAGCATTTCTCCCCTGTACCTTATTCCTGCACCTCTCCATCTTCTTACCCCCGCGTGGATTCCTCTTCCCATGCGAGCCCGTCTCCTTATTCCTCCATTAGACCCCATTCTTTAAACGGGCCTTCTTACCCCGCCCGTGCTACTGCTAGCCCAATCCATCCTCATTCTTACATACGTGATTCTTCCAAGCCCGTGCATTCCTCCCTTCCTGGAATGGGCTTTCCTTCTTCTCAGGTTGGGTTCCCTTATCCGGCCCATCATCATTACCCTGGTTTAAATTCATCATCTCTTACTCAGGCTGGTTCATACCCTTCTCGGATTCTTCCTACCGAGGAGATGTTCACTTAGGCCCAACGCCAGCTTGATGAATTACAACGCCGAATCAACCCTCAAACTTCTTCGGACATCCCGTTTGCCTTTCAAGGTCTTCAACTCCCACTGCGTTCACAAATTCCCGCATATCGCCGCTATGGTGGAGTCGGTGACCCCTATATCCATTTGAAGGAGTTCTTATATGAGTCGGCCCAGTTCCAGCATGATCAACGCGTGATGGCCTATTTGTTTGGCCTATCTTTAGAGGGCTCGGCCAAGGATTGGTTCTTCACATTGCCACAGAAGCAGATGATGAATTTTCAAGCCATTCAAGCAAGATTTATTCAGCAATATCGAGACCAGGTGGGGCCCATATAATGGCTGATCTGGCCCAAGAGAAGATGAAGCCCGGCGAGGAATTCTCCATGTTCACCGACCGCTGGCGTCACCTGGCCGCACAAGTCCCCGGGCATATTCCGGAGGGTGAGCAGATCAAGATGGTTATTTCTAACGCAACACCCGAGCTCAGATGCATCTTAGCCCTGAACGATATCACTTCATGGCAACAACTTTACAGTCGAGCCCGCTTCATTACCCAACAACTCCTAGTTTCCTTTGACCATGAGTCTCCTCCACCTTCTCCTTCCACATACCCCTTCTCTTCCCCATCCACCACGAGTCCACCCTCCACTACATATCCTTCCACGAGTCGACCGTCCACTCCCACACACCCCTATACCTCCATATGCTCCACCACATATCAACCCTCCACGAGTCAACCCTCCGCTATTTTGTCTCCCCACACCCCTCCACTTCTGGTCAAGGGAACACTACACCCGGAGCGGGTAGATGCCGTCCATTACATTCCCACTCCCCCCACGCCTCCACATCATTCTAGCCTTCCGCCTTCGCCTACGCAACCCCCCTTACCTACGCAACCTCCGCTCCCATCCCCATTACCTTCTCATACCCCTCGGCATCCACCTTGTCCGAAGCGGGCTTCTCACTCTTCATTGCCAAAATCCTTTACAAACATTTTCAGGGCTTTGATGGCCACCCATGCGTTGCAACTCCCTCCGGTTATGCCTTGTCGACCCGCGATCGGGAACTTGCTCCATTACTATGAATTCCATCGTCAACAGGGGCATGTGGTTGAGAATTGTCCTGAGTTCTGGTAACTTGTTTACGGTTTCGAAGACAAGAAGATGATTGATTGGGCTATCATGCGCCAAGTTATTTCAGATCTCAGCAACAAACTGCAGCAGTAGCAATCCATGCCGCCTAGGCAACCGTCTCCACTTCAAGACCAGGGGTACCCTGGTATTTCTTTAGTTGATAAGATATCTGCTCCGTTACCCACTTCTTCCTCTATCCCATCTCCCCCACCACCTTTACCTACTCCAGCCTCCGCTCGGGCAACTTCTCCTTCACCCTCCGTTTTCGTCACCACTTCTATCCCCAACGCCTCTCGACGTGTTGTAAAGATACGCTGGAGAGCGCCACCACCCGCCACTTCCTCCACTACGCCACTACCTTCCTCTCCACCTTCTCCACCCCCACCTTCACCATCTCCATCAACCACATCGCCCCCTTTGCCACCACCTTCTCCACCCCCATCTTCACCGCCTCCATTGGCCACATCTCCATCATCACCCTCTCCATTATCCCCATTACCCTCACTACTGTCTTCGTCGCCTCCTCTCGCAACAATCCTTGTTCTATCACCTTCACAACCATCCCTGCTACTGACGCCGCTTCTTTCACCATCATCCTCTGAGCCCGAGCAGGCCGGCCCTAAACCCATACCTCAACTTTTTTCCTTTACATCCACCCATGCCCATCATCGTCATTATTCCCCCACCACTTACACCATCGCCACCAATGCCCTTCAAACCTCTTCCTTCTAACCTCCCTCTACCACTTCCCACTTCGCGGAGCAAGTACTCGCTACCTTTGGTGCCCCTCGGGTCTAGTCCCTAGGAAGGAAAAGTGCCGAGCCAGGTTTTGACTATGCATTACAAGCTTCAAGATCGCATTTGCCACATGCCGGTCCGAGTCCTGGTTTTTGGCTGTTATAGGGACAGTGAGCCTGCATTTGCAATGAAGACGGTTGCTGAGAAGAGTTCCTTAGCACTGGTGCCAGTTCCTTCCAAAGCGAGGCCAGTGGCAATCTCTTTGCTCACCAGAGAATTCATGATTGATGTTATTATCACCCCTCGCTTGATTGCTATTCAATTCACTAGCCCAGAAGAGTTTTCCGCCAGGATGGTGCTAACCCACACGGCCGCCAAAAGTTTAATCAATTCAGCATTCAAGGGGCAATTGGCCGTGTCTTCGAGATTGACCAGGGGCGTTCTGCATTTTCTATCTCATCTCCCTCGTCTTATTGGTAAGGCGGCCATGTCAACGCCACGCATCGCCCTCCCTCAATTCCGTCCTACAATTCTAGCAAGGGAGTTATGCTTCATGCCCAACTGCCAAGAGGAGTTGCCGAATCTTATGCTTCTAGTGCTGAATGATAAAACTCCACTATTTCTTGATGCTCATCCCAAGGAGTTGACTGCTCTGGAATGTCCTTCTATGGTTAGCACCGCACAGCTAGGGGCAACTGCCTCGATAAAGCTGCATGTTCATGACCAGGCCAGGTCGTCTGCCAGGTGGACCCGTTATCTAAGAAAGTATTGCAGATTAAGAAGCCCGAAGGTCAGAGTCTGCACCAGGCGGAGTTGTTTCAAGGAGATTGCTGCTAAGAAGAGGCGACGGCATAAGTTCAAGGGCCGTCAGTTGTGCACTTGGGGGTCCCCTTCCTCCTCTCCTTCTTCCGTCCATTCATCTTTTCTGCTGCTCAGTTCCTATCCTTGGGTGGTGTACCTTCCGCCACCTGACCATATTTCTACCATCTTTCCCTATTCTCACCATCCTAGGCATCGGCCTATGTCCTCCTCTTCCCCTGACCTAGGGGCATCTTCTAGTTTTTCTCCCCGGATACGCCCGAATGTCACTTCTCATTTCTTTCCCCCGACCCTATTGGAGATTCCTTATGCTCCTTCCCCGACTTTGTGGGGTGGTTTCCATTTCTTTTCCCCGACCTTGTCGGGTGTTCATGCATATCCTTCCCCGCCTCTGGCGGGTGATCGTTATTCCTTTTCTCTGACCACGTGGGATGATCACCCCTCTTCTCCCTTATCTTCGCAACTATCCTTGCGTCGTCTTTCTGTTTTCTCCCCCTCACCCTTTTGGGGTTTCTACCCTTTTTCTTGCTATTTTCGAGGCTTTAGCCCGCCTTGATCTTAGTTAATCACTGGTTATTCTGTACTTGGTTCCTTGTTATCAGGGCTTCAATGCCCTAACAAGGGAGTTCTAGCCCTCGTCTCTCTTCCTTTTTATCCCTTCTTTGTCCAGTATGATGTCTACCACTCCTCTGTGTCGAGGAATCCAAACATTTGCTCTCCTTTCATCCTTTATCCTGGCAAGCAAGGAATGCAAAGCTACTCGGGCTCCTCAAAGCTCGATGATCGATGCTAGTTTCCACACCATGGATTTGCAAAGGTATCTTTATTTTGTGCAAGAACGTGCTTTCATTTTCATTATTTCTATTGTTTCTGCACATGATTCCTTAACATGATTGAGTGGCTTTAGGAGTCTTCGTTTAATTAGATCTTAACTTTGTGTCAAATAAAAAAGTTAGCTTCTGCAGCATCCCTTAGGCTGGTGATAGCTCAACGCTGGGAGTCTAGTTTCTTTCCTCGATTGTTAAGGGTGACCTATGAGTATGGATTTTTTACACACTACACGGTAAGCCATATCCGATCTGTCTGAGGCGCACCGTTGCTGCTTTGGCCATACTTTGGGTATGCACAAAGGTCTTTTCTTTTCTCTGCTTGGCCAAGTGCAGGGGCAAGAGATTGATGGATGAGATGACCAACCTAGGCACTCCCTAATACGGGAGAGGTCTCAAATAGGGGCAGTCTTGACCCTCAAAAGTGAACTTTCATGCTATATCTGGCCAATAAGGGCTACCAAAATGAGAAAATGAATCAATGCAAAAATATGAAAATCAAAGGCATGGCAAGAGTGGCAGTACAGTTCCCCGAGGGACGTCATGAGTCCGGTCGCATGCGTGCCTGATAAATATGGGTCTAAAAATCAAAGACACAAAGCCCCAGGGTAATAGACCTACTCTTTAAGGGGTAGTGCCCTGGAAGGAATTCGAGCATTGATATCTCCCATCCGGCATGAAGCTTGTCTCCAACTTTTCTTCTGTTTCTCCCTCTTAGGCTGGGTTGTATCCCGGGTATGGCCTTAGTAGGGGCACCGTTCTTCGGAAGTAGTTGGTTGTGGTAAGCCACCCTCACATGCACGTCCTGCTTAAGGGAAGCCTTTAATGAAAGGGGTAGGAACGATGATCCCTGGCCAGTAGTTCGAGCCTGTCTTTGGGTGCTACAGATTACTATTGTCAAAATTTTAAAAAAATAAAAATGAAAGGAGATATTGTCAAAAATCTGAAAAAAATGAGATATTGTCAAAAAAAATCCATAAAAATGAAATATTGTTCAAAATCCAAAAAAATCACAAAATTACAAAAGCCAAAAAATGTGTCCTTTTGTTTTCCTTTTTTCGGATTTATTTTGAGAACAGATACGTAATCTGTTTGCTAAGTGTACAGGTTGCAAGTACTCAAGCATTCCTTGCTATACTTTTTGCTCTGCCTCCTATCCACATCTTTGATCTGTTCTCTCCTTCAATCATATCTCTCGATCTGTTTTGAAGCTCATGTCCTTCTCAGCTTTTTTTTTTTTTTTTGCAATGGTCATATCTTTATGAGAGGGTTTTGCCTCACGAATATGAACCTGGCGGTTCTGCTTCATTCTGATCTTGGGTTTCGATTGAAGATCATGTTTTTTCATGTCTGTTGTCCCGCCATTGTCCTTGTCTCGTGACTATGTCCCACCGTGTTATCCCACGCTTGTTGCTTTGTTCCTCACCACATGTAGCTGGTTGTCTTGCACATGTTGATGGTCGTCCTTCCATGTTCCATGTGTTGTCCCAACCATGTGGTCCATCATGTTCTTGTCCCAACCGTGTGTTGTCCCGCCGCATTGTTGTCTTGTCCCCCATGTTCATGCATACGTATTGTCTGTTCATGACTTGTGCCTCTGTGCTTGTTCGCCTTGTTGCGTTGTTCTCCATTTGTCATGTTATGTCATGTTGTTTATCGTTCAGTTAATCGTTATGTTATCTTTGCTACGTTTATCTTATGAAAATCCAAAAAAAAAATCCAAGAATGAAAATCCAAAAGATGCCGTTTCACCTGCACAGGTAAGTCAGGTATGGCTTTCTATCCCTATCACCCTTATTGCATTATTATATGGTATTATGTTATATAATCTCAGGAACCAGTTGGTTATTTACGTGTTCCAGGATCTGATGTTCCCCTTTAACAAAAATGATGATGATCCAAGTTCACGTGTTTAATCTTCGGATAGGCCATTAGGTTGGGAAAGCATGGGGATGATGGTTCTATCCTGCACGCCGTGGTTGCAGATAATATCTTGACTCTGATTTTCCCAGCTTAACAATATTATTCTTGAGTATTTTATATTTTAATCTTTCTTCGCATTTATTTTAACGATTTCTTTTATGTTAGCCCAGCATGCATCATACGCATCTTTTGAGCTTTCATGGCCCATGGTTTGCCTTCAGAATGTCCCATCAGTGATGGTTAGCTGTGCGTTCAGTGTTTGAGTAAGAGGAACTAATTCCACTCTGAGTTGGAAGGTTCTCTCTGGTCAATTCGCCTGGTTTGGTTAATTAAGAGGTCCCCGTCTGGAGCTTTAGCCTATTTCCTTTACTTTTTGCTGCCTACTTTTGGCCTCCTCATTGGACCACGGGATTGTGTCCCCCATGAGGTTGGTCTTGTCGATTTATTTCATTTAGTTTAGTTCCTCCAGACTGGTGTCGCTTTTGGTTTTATCATTCCTTGCGTTTGGTTCGGGGTTTTCCCGAAGATTCCCATCACTTGTTGGTAAAAACGGGTGTCGTTTTACCCTAACGCCCGCTTTTTTGGTCCACTCTGCTGCATTTCCGCTTCATCTCCATGTTCCATTTCACTGCGGCTTCACCTCCGCTCGCACCCCTGCAAAGATGACGTTAAGGAGGGGAATCTGTTGACACCCGTTTTTGTCGATAAGTTGAGTTGTTCCTCTTATTCCCATTTTTGATGGCTCGAGTTGTCCATCATTTACCGGGCTATTTTTTGGCACATTTTGGGTTGATTTTATGGGTAACCTCTTTCCTTGGTTGGGTCCGTATCGATTCAGGGCTGAATCGGCCTTGATGTGGGTTTATTGAGTATTTTTTGTGAAAATCAAGTGTCCAGGCACATGTACGGTTCATACCTGGCCGTTCAACACTTGAGCGGTTATTCATGAGTCGTTCATGCATTTATGGGTGATTTCTGATGATTTTATGAATTTCCACCGACAAGAGCTTATGCGGTTCATTACTGGCTGTTCAACCTGATGAACGGGCTAGTGTGAGCCGTTCTTCTCTCAAGAGACCTAAGGCATGAATATTTCTCAGATAATTACCCATTTATCCATTTATCACCAACAAGGGTTAAACGGCTGGGTCTTAGCCGCTCATTTAATTGGACGGTCCCATCACAACCGTTCATCTATGAGAGTCCAACGGCGAACGTTTCGGTCAGTTCGATGGATAATCTGGATTATTTATGATTTATTTTGAATTTCCACCGACAGGGTTGGATGGCCAGGACATGGCCGCACATCACGTTGAACGGTCTATCGTAAGACCGTTCATCCGTTCGATTCCTAAATTTTAACAGATTTTAATCCTTTTATCCATGGTTTTATCCCCAACTTCTTTCATCAATTTCTCCGTGGATAATCAACCATTTTGAGTGCCGTTTCGACTGGATGAGAGATAATTCTATTATCTATGATTTATCTTGAATAATCTCGTAACGAAAATGGCTCTAAACCCTAGTTTCGGGGCTGGCTTTCTAGGCTCTATAAATAGACCCTAAAGGTCGGACTTGAAAAGGGGGGGAGATTTTGGTCGACGGCGAAGCCCTGCCGCATTCTTGAGCGACCTAGCACCAAGGAGGGAGGCTTTCTACGTCCATACAAGCCTCCGGTCCAGGGAGTAGTCGATGTTTAGAGTCGTTTGTGTTTTATAGCTTTCGTCATCGTTCATTACATGCGTTGCTTTCTCCCTCTGTCCTCCTCTATTTTTCATCACCATGCACACCTCCACCTGTGTTTTTGACACCCTAGGGGTTTAAAACCCCCAGGTATCCCCCTTTCCATTTATTTATGTTCATCTCTTACTCTCTTGACATTTACCACACCATTTAGTTCTAATCTAGGTGTTCTTCTTGTGTTATTACGTTGTTTTGCAGGTCAGCACTCCATCAGCACGAGGCCCATCCCCTCTGGCCGGCTGGAGAGGGTGGAGGTGAGCCCTTTAGAAACTTCTGGCGTGGTGGACTAGAGCGGTTCCTGACTGCCCGTTCAAGGAGACATGCGGCTCTTCCTAAACCGCCCTTCTTCTTCTTGCGGTCTACTTCAAGCCGTCCATCCTCCAGGAGCGCTTCCTCCCGCACGTTCCGCAGCACCCTTAGGCGGTCTATCGTAAGACCGCGCGTCATATAGGCGGTTCTGCATCAACCGCGCATCTTCCCAGTGCTACAGCTAGGCGAGTGTCTCCCCTTCCTTTCCAAAGCGTGGCGTGTTCATCCCGTCCGGCGCTTTGGTGGCGATCACGGTCACTTTCGTTTTTCATTCTCCTCTTGCTATTCTTCATTTACTCATCGCATTGTTGATCTATTCATAGTATATCTACCTTTAAGTAAGAGGATAAAATATATCTACACTATCGTCTTGACAAGACTGGCCTTGTCAATTCAAAAACACTTTTCAATATACCAAAGATCTACTTATAGAACAGATCGATTTATGCTAGATCTGAAGAGACAAATGCGGAAGCGATAATATGCAATATCAATCACACAGAATGGGGGTAGAAGAATTGAATCAAACTACACAGCTCAAACCACAAGACACAAGGAATTTAAAGGTGGTTCAGATGCAACGACGGCAACATACGTCCACCCCTCACCAAAACCCGGTGAGGCTTCACTACTGTAAATCAGCACGGGGACGAATCCCCAACACAGAGACACACTCCAACCACACACGCAGGGCGACGCCTGCACACACACACACGGGGACGCGCCCCAACACACACACACACACACACACGGAGATGAAGTCTCCAACATGATCCGACAACCAGATCAACAACACACATACACACTGTGACAAATGCAGCACTCTACACACTAGAATAGCGATCCACACACACACATGCAAATCTAGGAAGATCCACACACACACAAGAATTTGAACTAGACAACCTCACACTACCATGGATCTGAATCAATCCACACACACACAAATGTTTGTAGATTACAAGGAACAAGACTTGAAGCTCAAAACACAAAGATAAATGAAACACAGTTGAGAAAACTCCTGATTTAGGCTCCCCTTGAGTGTATGATGCAGATCTTGAACAAGGCTTCCTTCTTCACTTGAATGGAGATTAAATGGCTTCAGATAGAGCTTGAAAAGCTTGAGGATGGATGAAGAAATCTTCCACAAATTACTATTCATGGAGCTACAGTAGTTCTTCCTTCCCTTGGCAGCCTCTCCTTCAATCCTTCTTGTGATCCCCTTTGAGTCATTAAGGTTTCTTTGCCCTAAGAGATATTTTTATAAGCCTTGAATGGTCAAGGGACAAGCCAGGAACTAGATCCACAAATCATGGCAAGTCTGGTGATTTTGGGATTAAAAAATCCAAGGAGAAGGGCTTCCCACGTTGAAGAATTACAAAGTCAACAATAGTTGCCTCGAAGGGGGCGGTCGACCGAAGGTACGCGGTCGGTCGACCGGACTGTAAAAGACTGTTGATATTTCATCCCTGGAAATTCCGATCGACCGACCCATACCCTTAGGTCAACCGGACTGTAACAAAACTGTTCATTTTTTATTGCTGGAAAAAATGGTCGATCGGCCCTTGTCCGTTGGTCGACCGGACTGTTGGAAACCTACAAAAATGAGTTGTCAGCCTAGTAAATCATATCCATATGATGAAGGCATGGATTAAACATATGTTTTTATTGATTTCAAGTCCATTTGAGCTCTTTTTACGCGTTTGGAAAGCTGTGAACATTTAAGCATAATTCATGATGGAATTACATCTTGATTGCGTACAGAGCTTGCTCTTGATCACTAAAATATGGCATGTGATAGAGCACATGAAAAGATATGCATGAGAAACCTTTGAAAGCCTAAGTATCATAGCTTCCAATCTATTAATCAAGGTTAAGTCAATATATCTACCAACAAACAAATCCATATGTTCAAGCATAGAGAACCTTTTCACATTAGACTAAATCAACTTCCCATGGAGGCAAGTCGACTTTACTTGCTTTACCAGAATTGAGAATGCCATAGCCTTACCAAGGGTTCTTGAAGAGTGTAGACATGGTTTACCACTTTTTTTAGATTGTACATAGCAATGTGCTTATCCACACGTTTGTTTTACCTTCCAAGCGACCACCATGATGTTTTGATCCTACAATTCATGATAGTCAAAGTTAATATATCATGAGAGGCACAAAGGATTTGTTCACATTAGAAAGGTTATAAAACCTCTTTGTAAAACCAACTTCAACTAAGGATCAAGACCATATAGCCATGCATTCAACCAACATGTTGGAGCCTACCTCAAAAGCCATTTGCCACCTCAACCATATTAATCAAGAGCAGGTGCAAGCAAACTTAAGATTTAGTTATCATCAAAAATATATGCAAGGCATGTACAACAATCTCCCCCTTTTTGATGATGATAAACTTTATGACTGACATAGAGACAAGATCATATTCTTCTCTCCCTTTGACATGATCAAAAAGTGGGAGGAAGGCAATGAAGTGCAAATTTCAGCAAGCAGATTCATAAATCAAGGAGGGACCACTTCAGAAGTTCAAGTGAGGCAATAGCAAGGCAAGGATATAGTGATCAAAACATTGTGATTCATTGATTCCAATTGTTGAGTATAGAGATGGGAAGGTATGTAGACTGTAGATGTGCAGGCCAAGATTCACAAATCAAGTTGATGACATTCAAAGCCAAACACCCATTTAGCAAATGGAAGGAATTGAAGTCCATTCAATTTCTAAATTTTCATTGATTTTCAGATTTTTAATTTTCTTTCGTAATGCATGAAGCTAGATGCATACAAATGATGATATATAAAAAGCACACAATGTAACCAGACAGTTACGTATATATATACATGTCACATATCTCCCCTTTACTTATTTAAGAAGGGAATGGATATAAGAAAGATGCATGAGAGTCATGACAACCGGAATGTTCATGTATAGCACCTAGAAGATTATGCAATCATATAGGAGATTCATGTAATTGCTAAAGTAGTCAATCAATTTTCTGAATACATAATAAATCAAATTTCCAGATGTGTAAGTGAGTAACATGAAAAATGATAGTTGCAATATGGATATTCATATTTTCAGATCAACACAAGAGACATTTTACAGACTACACTCTAATTTTGAAAACATCGTATTTGAGGCTACACTCTACCTTAATAATTTTTTCACATCAAATTTTTCAATGATTTCACAAGGACAAGCAGAATTTCTCTAAGAATGATCAGGTTCAAATAATTCCTTTTTACACGAGTAGACACATGGAGCTCATGCCAGAATTCCTGGTTACTCAGAATATTGAACCATTTCACTTCATTTTGAACAGAGGTACTTTAGTTAACACTTTTTAGAAATGAACCACATCACGTCTCAAGTGACGGACATCCAATTTACTCAGTGAAGCTAAGCATTACTCTGCCTTTTCTTTTCACTTTTTTTTTAAAAATTAGGCAGATAGGTTTTTCCTCAACTGTCTCTTCAACATGCATGCGGCAAGTTTAATATCTCTAGAGTGTTGAAACGAAATTCTTATATCCTTATCTTTAACACTTTTTTTCACATTTTGTGCATGATGTGTGCGAATTTGATTAAACATGTACACCGAAAATATTATGAAGACATAACAGTGCAACTCCCACTAAATAGATGCACTTATCAAAAGTTTACTATTCCTGAGTGTATGACAATTAACACTCCAGTGATGACTCAAATGCAGCATTATGTAGCAAGAAAACATAAGGTCATAGAAGTTTTAAGGGTGGGAGTGAATAACATATAATAACATGCAAGCACACAAAGAGAGTATATGCAATTATGCATTGTAAAATAAAAAGATATGCAATTATTATTGGTCCCAAAGATATGATACCAATATTGGAAGAATTCATTTTAGCAAATATGCAATATGAACAATGTTCAAAATGGTGCATTTCAAGATATGCATTATATGCATGATATGCAGAAAATGATATGCAAGTATGCAATGTGATGCAAGACTTTGGATTTTTTTTAAAAGTTCTAATTACATAGCAAAATTTAACATGGGTGCAAAATATGATTTTTTTTGTTTTTCATTTGAATGAACTACATGCACCTAATGCATGAATTCTAATGTAATGCAACCCATCACCTATATAAAAATGCAATGCAAGATGCACTATGACAAAACTTACAAGAAAACATTCAGATTTGAAAGATGAGCATGGGTCATTTTTCAACACATGAATATTATATACAAGGGTGCAGAAATCATTTGAAGCATGTAATGTAATCCATTTATTTTTAGAAATTATTCAAGAGCATGTTTTCAATCACTTTTCAAAAGTTTTGAAGAGATTCACAAGCTATTCAGGAATTGACATTTCCATTGCAGAACTTTTCACATCATTAAGGATCAACTTCAGAAAATTTGAATCAATTCATCATAAGCATGTTGCATGTTACAATCGGAGATCACTCAGTCAATAGAAGATGAAAACAATATTCATTTTAAGTTGTTTAGCTAGCAAGACTCCCCATTGACAAATACATGAATTTTAGAAAAATTCAGTGAAAGTGCAATGTGTTCTGTTATGACATGGGGCTAGCTAACAAAGGAGCATAGAATAGCATCAGAAAATTCATTCAAAGCCAATCATTCGATTTCTTCGAGTTCTGGTACGAGGAGGAGAACTTTGGTCCAAAAACTAACTCACGCATAGTGAGAGTTTTCAGGTGGACGTAATCCACCTTTTCACTACCCAGTATTTGATATACCAAAAATGCAGTTAAGTTCAAATTAGCCATTGAACATACAGTTCCAATACAGAATTGCTCAAAAATAGATTTAGACATCTTCACCACATGAGACATTATTAATAGTTCAAGAGATGAAATCGTCTACATAAGCCTGAACCAGTAGCATGTCTTTACATGAACTTTTTCTGAATAGGGTCTGATCAACTTTACCTGTCGTGAGTCAATTTTTAGGTAAGAATAAAATTAGCCTCTGATACCATGCCCTTGGTGTTTGCTTCAGTCCGTACAAGACTTTCTGCAGCATGTACGCATATTGAGGATGTTTCGGATCCTGGAAGTTAGTTTATAGAAAAACATCCTCTTGATGTTCCCAATAAGAATGGCAGATTTGACATCCAATTTAAGATAATTTAAAATTCAGTAAACAAGCTTAGGACTGGAGAGTCCGGACCGCTTCCAATCTAGCAACCAGTATAGGGAACTCATCAAGGTCACTGCCCATCTCCTGGTAGCAGTTGAGGGAATTCTCATCACCTTCATCCTTGCAGGATACTCCTTCAGTTGACTCAAGCTTGGCCGTTGCTGCCCCAACGTCACTTGAATTTTTGGGAGTGTGATCGGCATCCAAAGTTAAAGAGATTTGATTTGTCAATCTCGATTCGGATTTATTAAAAATGACATGAAGAGTTCCCTTAACAACTAACATCCCCTTAAGAAGCTCTAGACTTAATGCATAACTAAGGTGTGAACCTAAATACTAAGTTTATATGACGAATCTGGTGACTGCTCCTCAATGTGTGCATGACTGTGAGATGTGCAGTAAAATTCTAATGCCAAATGTAACTTTTAAGTACTTGACTCATAGTACCGGGTGGAGAACTTAGATTTGAAGATCACCTCACGCATGGTGATAGTTTCCAGACAAGCTTAACCTGTCTTTTCACATGTCACCATTCGATATACTATCTAGTCATGGATGTAATGAAGGGAAGAGAATTGCAATGCATTATGACATGAGTTCACAATGTTGAACTTTTGCAAGGCAGGATGTGAAGGCATATGATAAACTCAATATATGCAGTGAAGGTTAATTTGAAGGTTTCCAAACTCTTCTTCAACAATATGCTATGTGACAAGTGATATGCATAGAGATATGCAACCGACTGCGGATGAAATGCATGTACAGACATATGCATGATCACATAACTATTCAGGACACAGACATATGCATGATCACATAACTATTCAGCACAATATGAATCAAGACATGGCACAATTACTGGAGAGAGTAAGAGGGATATCACCTGAGTATTCAGATTTTACTTTTTACTTTTTCTTTTAACCTGACTTATGTCGCTTGGCCCGTGTGCCTTACCTTCTTAACTGAAAATATATTCCACACTTCATATTCTCATGGCACACTTGCAAAATAGATTTCTTAATTTACATTCTTAGGTACCCAAACCATCTTGGGTCCTTGTGGGTTAGAAGAAAAATTGGCACGTGGCTTCCACTTTTTGACAACGTTCAATTCATCACTTTTCCTTAGAAAACAATCATGCTTAACATGCCCAGATTTGCCAGAGAAATGGGAGGAAGCACGTGGCATCACTTTTTTTCTTCTCATTGGCTTGACCAGTTTGTGTATGTGAGCATGATGTATTGAATGAAAACTCTTTTTCTTCATTAGTAGCTTGCAGTGTGAAATTGTATGACCTCTTTTACCACAGTGATTACAATGCATGAAAATTTTGTGGTAAATGATTACTTTACATTTTTGAGATCAGCTCTGCTTCTACATGCTCTGAAGTCATCATTTTTCATAATGAAACAGTCATGCATCATGTGTCCAAGTTTTCCACAGTAGAGACAAGAAACATTTCTTTTCTTGGATGCATGGGGTTTCACATGAATGTTTTTAGCATGCACATTTTGGACATTCACTCTTTCTCGGATTTGGTTGAGTTATTGACATAGTGTGTTACTGGGAGTTAGATTTTGAGGTGCTGGGTGTACATGTACTATGAACAAATGAAGTGTGTAACTTTCTTTCAAATTTCTTTTTGTTCACAGGATTAAATCCCAGCCCTTCTCCTTGTAAGTTCACTTTCATCCCCAACAATTTGTCTAGATTTTCTTGACCATCCACGAATCTAGACAGTGAATTATGTAAGTCCTGGATTTCACTTTCTAAAGATGTGATGTGCAGCTGAGTGTTGGTGAGTTCTTCTTCACAAGTAGCAAGACTAACATTCAACACATCATTGGTTTTCCTAAGATATTCAACTTCATATTTTATTTCATCCACATCTTCACACTCATCCAAAACAACAGATTTTCCTTTTTCTAGAACCAACAATCTTTCAGAAATGGCCGTGTTCAATTCCTTCAGTTTCTCATTTTCTCTTGCAAGCTTTTTATCATGAACAAGTTCATTTTGACCATTGTCCATTGAACTTATTTTCTCTTTCAGCTCTTTATTTTCATTTCTCAAGGATGAAATTTGATCTTTGTGAAATTTAATGTCGAAGACATGAGCCTCAATCAATTCCTCTAAATGTGAGTGTTTTTTATAGGAGGAATCACAGTTATTTTGTTCAACATTCTTTTTCAATTTTTTATTTTCAGATTTTAGCTTCTTATATTTATTTGCAAGCACATCGTATGCAACCAATAGATCATCAAGAGATATATTTTCAGAATCTGAATTTACCTCCAAGGGTCATCCATTCTACTGATCACTACCGTGATCACTCGTGCCTGCCATAAGACATTTATCTTCATGCTCTTCCTGGAAGCCGACTAAGCCATCCAATATATCCTTTGCGGAGCTGCAACGGGAGACAAAGGGAAAACTATTAGCATTAACTGCGACAGTGAATAAACTTAGAACCAAGCAATTTCGATCATGTTTGAACTTATAATCTGCAGTCCAGATAGATTTGTCTTTAGGCAACTCATAAGGACCATGTGAAATAAGCTTCCATAGCTTAGGATCGTATGAGTTGACTATACTTCACATTCTTCCTAACCACAAATCAAAATTAGAACCATCAAACACCAGTGGAGAATTCAAGGTGTACATTTTAGTAGTCATTGATATGAATCTCTCCAGATGGTTAAATCTATGAAAAATCGAGCCTTAGCTCTGATACCAATTGAAATCTCACGATCAATGACACCCAAGAGGGGGGGTGAATTTGGTTATTCAATATTTTAAGAAAACTTTTACCCGATTTGAAACAGATGTGATAAAGTAACAATTAGAAATTCAGATCTGTATAATTACAAATTAGATCTATCAAAATCTATTGCCACGATAGTTCTTCGGTACTATCAGAGGTACGAATCCAAGGATTCTGCTCATGCAAGGTGCTATCGTCTTTACAAGACTGGCCTTGTCAATTCAAAAACACTTTTCAATATACCAAAGATCTACTTATAGAACAGATAGATTTATGCTAGATCTGAAGAGACAAATGCGGAAGCGATAATATGCAATGTCAATCACACAGAATGGGGGTAGAAGAATTGAATCAAACCACACAGCTCAAACCACAAGACACAAAGAATTTTAAGCTGGTTCGGATGCAACGATGGCAACCTATGTCCATCCCTCACCAAAATTCGATGAGGCTTCACTACTGTAAACCAGCATGGTGGCGAATCCTCAACACAGAGACACACTCCAACCACACACGTAGGGCGACGCCTGCACACACATACACGGGGACGCGCCCCAACACACACACACACACACACACACACACACACACACACGGAAACGAAGTCTCCAACACGATCCGACAACCGGATCAACAACATACACACACGCTGTGACAAATGCAACACTCTACACACTAGAATAGCCGGATCTGGATAGATCCACACACACACACACATGCAGATCTGCGAAGATCCACACACACACACAAGAATTTGAACTAGACAACCTCACACTACCACGGATCTGAATCGATCCACACACACACAAATGTTTGCAGATTACAAGGAACAATACTTAAAGCTCAAAACATAAAGACAAATGAAACACAGTTGAGAAAACTCCTGATTTAGGCTCCCCTTGAGTGTATGATGTAGATCTTGAACAAGGCTTCCTTCTTCACTTGAATGGAGATTAAATGGCTTCAGATAGAGCTTGAAGAACTTGAGGGTGGATGAAGAAATCTTCCATGAATTACTGTTCACAGAGCTACAGTAGTTCTTCCTTCCCTTGGCAGCCTCTCCTTCAATCCTTCTTGTGATCCCCTTTGAGTCAGTAGGGTTTCTTTGCCCTAAGAGATGTTTTTATAAGCGTTGAATGGTCAAGGGACAAGCCAGGAACCAGATCCACAAATCATGGCTTGTCTGGTGACTTTGGGATTAAAAAATCCAAGGAGAAGGGCTTCCCACGTTGAAGAATTACAAAGTCAACAATAGCTGCCTTGAAGGGGGGGTCGACCGGAAGTAGGCGGTCAGTCGATCGGACTGTAAAAGACTGTTGATATTTCATCCCTAGAAATTCTTGTCTACCAACCCATACCCTTAGGTTGATCGGACTGTAACAAAACTATTCATTTTTTATTGCTGGAAAAACTGGTCGATCGGCCCTTGTCCTTTGGTCGACTAGACTGTTGGAAACCTGCAAAAATGAGTTGTCAGCCCAGTAAATCATATCCATATGATGAAGGCTTGGATTAAACATATGTTGTTATTGATTTCAAGTCCATTTGAGCTCTTTTTACACGCTTGGAAAGCTGTGAACATTTAAGCATAATTCATGATGCCGTTACATCTTGATTGCGTACAGAGCTCGCTCTTGATCACTAAAACATGGCATGTGATAGAGCACATGAAAAGATATGCATGAGAAACCTTTGAAAGCCTAAGTATCATAGCTTCGAATCTATTAATCAAGGTTAAGTCAATAGATCCACCAACAAAGAAATCCATATGTTCAAGCATAGAGAACCTTTTCACATTAGACTAAATCAACTTCCCATGGAGGCAAGTCGACCTTACTTGCTTTACCAGAATTGAGAATGCCATAGCCTTACCAAGGGTTCTTGAAGAGTATAGACGTAGTTTACCACTTGTTTTAGATTGTAGATAGCAATGTGCTTATCCACACGTTTGTTTTACCTTCCAAGCAACCACCATGATGTTTTGATCCTACAATTCAAGATAGTCAAAGTTAATATATCATGAGAGGCACAAAGGCTTTGTTCACATTAGAAAGGTTATAAAACCTCTTTGTAAAACCAACTTCAACTAAGGATCAAGACCATATAGCCATGCATTCAACCAACATGTTTGAGCCTGCCTCAAAAGTCATTTGCCACCTCAACCATATTAAGCAAGAACATGTGCAAGCAAACATAAGGTTTAGTTATCATCAAAAACATATGCAAGGCATATACAACATGTATGTCCTTGTTTAGATAGCATTTAATATTCTTCATATTGTTCATGATGTTTTGCACCCATCTTTTTTTGTTTGCATATGTTTATTATATCTTGATTTGCTAGTTTTAGGCTAGAAATTGCATGCACTCCGGTGCGCATAGGACCATGCATTGCATATCATAGTTGCATTCCTACCTTGGTAAGTGATCCTCTCGCCTCCATATTCCTTGGGGTCGACTAGGTGATCTTATCCGGGACCTCCGTAAGTCCCTATGAGCCGTGGATTCTCACACGGACGCCGGGCCTGTTGTACCTTTCCACCCCTTAGGTTTGTATTTTGCATACGTGTGAGGGAGTTAACCTTAGTCAACCCAAAGTTTGGACCTTATTCCTATAGGATTCCTATCTTGAGGGAATTGTGCTTAAGTTAAAACATTAAAAGGCCCACCAAAACTTTGGAGAATAAAAAATTCACATCATATTAACTTGTTTGACTTGGGTGAAATCCTTCACATTGTTTGTGTTGTTTGGGATTGTCCAGGCCCATTTGTGGTGTTTTGTGTTGCTTCCCTCATCATCCACATAGACTTGGTTGATAGGCCCATTTAGGAAATCCCATTTTGTGTATCTATTGTCTGGTTCCATTGTCCTGGGTTGGTCTTGCATTGGTCCTAGTGAGTCAGCCCTCTCCCTTCAGCCCTTCACTCCACGCCCTTGCTTCCCTGGCTGTATCCCCTTGATATTCCTGTAGAAAGTCTCCATTTACCCTCATGGAGCGCCATTTTAATCCCTTGTATCCATCTCCTTCTTCCTCATCCTCCTATTCCCACGTGGAATCCTCTTCCCACGCGGGCCCATCTTCCCGTGGTCCCCTTGACCCATCTGAAGAACAGGCTAATCTCATGGCCCATCTCTCATGCCTTGTTCGCCAAATGGACCCAACCCAAGCCCAAAAATTGATTGCAAACCATCTTAATGGGCCTCATTCTTCTCCTAATGGGCCTCATTCTCTTAATGGGTCCTCTTCTTCTTCCTATGCTGCCGGCCCAGTTTCTAATGGCCAATTTTGTCCTAATGGGCCTCCTCCTTCTTCTCTTTATGCTCCTAGCCCGATGGGCCCATATGCTAATGTTTCTTCCTGGCCCACATATCCTTCCACTCCTGGAATGGGCATTCCTTCTTCTTCTTAGTCTAGATATTTTTATCCGGCCCAATACCATAATTTTGATCCAAATTCACAATCTTTCGCTCAAGCTGACCCACATTTCCCTCGATCTCTCCCTACCCCGGAGATGATCTCTCGAGTCCAATGCCAGGTTGATGAACTACAACGTCACATCGATCCTAAACCCTCCTTAAGTGTTCTATTCGCATTCCAAAATCTTCGGCTTTCACCTCCTTCACAAATTCCTACGTATTGTCGTTATGGTGGAACAGGCGACCCCTATGTGCACTTGAAGGGGTTTATTTATGAGTCGAGCCAGTTTCGACAGGACCAACACTTGATGGCTTATCTATTTGGTCTGTCATTAGAAGACCTGGCTCGGGATTGGTTCTTCTCTCATCCGCAAGAGCAGATCGTGAATTTTTAAGCCTTCCAAGAAAGAGTCATTCAACAGTTTCAAGACCAGGTTGGGCCTAGGTTTTCTATTGTGGATTTGGCCCATGAGAAGATGAAGCCCGACGAGGAGTTCTCTACCTTTACCGACCACTGGCGTCGCCTTGCCGCGTTAGTCTCGGGACATATTCCGAAGCAAGAGCAAATTAAGATGCTTATTTCCCATGCAACGCCCGAGTACCGCTTTGTCTTGGCCTTAAATGACATTACCTCCTGGCAGCAATTATATAGCCTAGCCCGCTTCATTCGCCAACAACTCAAAGATTCTCTTGACCCCGAGTCTTCTCCACCTTCCACGCCCATATACCCCTCGCCATCAACATATTTGCCCTCCATGAGTCAGCCTTCCACCACATATCCACCCTCCACGAGTCCACCTTCCGCACCTACATACCCGTGCACTCCCACGTATCAACCTTCCGCGAGTCAGCCTTCCGCTCCCGCATATTCGCCTGTGTCTTCACCCCCAATCAAGGGAACACCACACCCCGAGCAGGTAGATGTCGTCTATTACATTCTCGCTCATTATACGCCATTGCCAAGTCCTTCCACTAGCCATGCGCCCTTACCTACACAACCTCCACAACCTTCCCCTCGGCATCCGCCTTGCCCAAAGTGGGCTCCTCATTCTTAGTTGCCAGAGTCTTTTACTGATATTTTTCGGGCTTTGATGGCCACTCATGCATTGCGGCTCCCTCCGGTTGTGCCTTGCCGACCCGTGGTCTGGAATTTACTTTAGTTTTATGAATTTCATTGCCAGCAGGGGCATTTGGTCGAGGATTGCCCCAAATTTTGGGAGTTTGTTTATGACCTGGAAGATCTAAAAAGGATCGATTGGCCCGCGATTCACAAAGTTGTTCTATATCTTCACAGTAAACAATATCTGCAGGCGCCGCCTAGGCATCCGTCTCCATCTCTACAAGACTAGGGGCACCCCTGTGATTCTTTATCTAGTGTAGCACCAGCTACATCACATGTTTCCCCACCTGTTCCATCACCTACCCTATCACCATCTCCTACCCCGGCTCCATCACCTCCACCTACCCAAGCCCTTGCCTAGGCTAGCACCTCTCTTTCTCCTCCCACCACTTTCACTCCCAACACCACTCGACGTGTCGTGTCGATACGTCAACGATGGGCGCCACGGCCCACCTTATTACCTTCGCCATCTCCATCTCAATTAACCCCATCTCCATTACCCTCACCTCCATCGCCTTCATCTCTACTGCCTTTACCTTCTCCACCCTCTCCTCCATCTTCCTCGTCACCTGAGCCTATCATTGCCACATCGCCTTTGCCACCACTTGATATCACTCCACCACCTATCACGCCTTCCAAACCTATTTCCTTCACTTCTCCATCCACTTCCACCCCATGGAGCGGGTGTGCATTACCTTTGGTGCCCGTTGGGTCTGGTCCCCGGGGAGATGATGAGCCGAGTCAGGACGGTTCAATGTCGGTTCTGCATTTCAAGATTCATGATTATATATGCTGGATGCCGATCTGGGTCCTGGTCCCGGGTTATTTTAGGTATGATGAGCCTATTCTTTCAAAGACATTTGCCAAGAAGAGTTCTCTCGCCCTGGTGCCAGTTTCTTCTCAAGCAAGGCCGGCGGCAATCTCATTGCTCGCTGGAAAGTTTACCATTGATGCTGTTATTTCCTCTCGCTTCTTTGTCATTCAGATGACGGGCCAAGAGGGGTTCTCTACCCGCATTGTGCTAACTCATACGGGTGCCAAAGATGTTATGCATTCCATGTTCAAGGGGCAATTGGCCGTATCTTCAACATTTTCTAAGGACATTTTGCACGTCTTATGTGATCTCCCTCGGTTTATCAGTGAGCCGACCTCGTCAACGCCGTGTATTACTCTCCCTTAGTTTCATCCTGCCCTTCTATCAAGGGAGTCGTGCTTCAAGTCTGATTTTCAAGTGGAATTATCGAACCTCAAGCTCTTTGTGCCAAGGGACATAACTCCATGGTTTTATGATGCTGATGCGCCAAAAGAGTTGGTTGTCCAAGAATGTCCACATGATGTTAGCACCAGATGTCTAGGGGCAACCACCCCGAGGAAGCTGCATGTTCATAATCGGGCCAGGCCGTCTGCCAGGTAGGCTCGTTATGAGAAAAGGCACTACAAATCAAGAAGCCCAAAGGTCAGAGCCTACGCCAGGCAGGTCTGTGTTCAAGAAATCTCTGCCAAGAAGAGGTGGCAGTGCAAGCTCAAAGGCCGTGTATTGTGCACTCAAGGGTCCGCTTCTTCTTCCTCTCCTTTCCATTCATCATTTTTTCTACTCAGTTCCCACCCCTGGGTGGTGTATCTTCCTTTCTCTGATCCAATTTCTATGGTTTTCTCCTCTCTTCCCTGGTCCACGAGCCCCCGTTCTTCTTCTTCCCGTCCGGAGCCTCCAGATCCTCCTTCCTCTCACAATTCTAGGCCTCGGCCTATTTCCACCTTTCATCCCAATTTCGGGAGGTCATCGGATTCTTTTCCTCCGAAATTTTCAGATTCTATCTCTGATTCTTCTCCAACCCTATCGAATGTCTATCATTCCCCATCTCCCACCATGTCGGATGACCACTATTCTCTCTCTCCGACCACGTTGCATGATCATTCTTCTTCCTTATCTTTGCAGCAATCCAATCATGGTTTTTCTATTCCCTCTTCCTCACCCTTTCGGGGTTCTTGCCTTTTTTCTTGTTATTTTCGAGGCTTTAACCTGCCTTGATCTCAGTTGATCTCTGTTTATTCTGTATCCGGTTCCTTGTTATCAGGGTCTCTGTGACTTAACGATGGAGTTCTAGCCCTCGTCTCTCTTCTTTTTATCCTTCTTCGTTCAACTTGGTGTCTGCCACTCCTCCATGTAGAGGAATCTTTAATCCTTGCTATCCTTTCCATTTTGTTTTATCAAGTAAGGAAAACAAAGCTCATGCTGCTCAAAGCACGTTGATCAAGATCACTTCAGGATGCTGGTTTCCATGGATTTGCAAAGGTATCTTCTATTGCGTAAGAACATGCTTTCATTTCCATTACTTCTAATTATTTCATGTGTATTGATGTTATGATGCTGGTCCTTAACATGGTTGAGTGGCGTTTGATACAAGAAATATGAAGTGATCTAGAAGGGGAGGGGATGAATAGATCACTGTTTTCAACCGATTAAAAACTTACTGAAGAATGGTTCACTTAAAACAAGCAATCTCGGAGTTGAACACACAAACACGCAGTGCGGACAATAGCTCGAGTGGATAGAAGGCACACCACACAATCACCACAGATAATCACACAAGTACTCAGAGGTTTTTAAGGTGGTTCGGTCAGACCTCCAGTCTGCCTACGTCCACCCCTCACTTCAAATCGAAGTGAGGCTTCCACTAGCACCTGCTAGCAAATCAGACTCAGTCTGCAACAACGGCTGATTCATAGCTTCACAGGGGAACACTCTCCCCTCTTCCTCCACACCCGGAGGGAACCCTAAGGATGCCAAGTCCCTAGAAACAGGAAACAATTTCCTCTTCCTCCAACCGGAGGGAATACTAGTGATCTGCAGTCACGAGAACCAGAGACCAAGGTCTCTCTTCCTCTGAAGCCTAGAGGGAACACCTCTTCTTCGAGAGGGAACAATACTGCAACCTCTGTTGCAAGTGAACCAGAGAGAACACGTCTCTCTCTTCCCCTGAACACCAGGAGGAAACACAGAGAACTCTCAATCAAGAAAGAAAAATAGACAAAAACGAAAACAAGAAAGAAGGAATACAAAACTCAGAAACTGGAAACAATGTAGCTCAAACTGAGCAGCAGACTTCGGATTTGATCCGTAAGTCAATACCCATATTCTGATCACTCTTCTGCTCTCTCTTCTCTCTCAACTGGAACACTCTAGT
The DNA here is from genome assembly GCA_022559845.1 of Amorphophallus konjac. NCBI lineage: Eukaryota > Viridiplantae > Streptophyta > Magnoliopsida > Alismatales > Araceae > Amorphophallus > Amorphophallus konjac. Next base: position 269,133,481 of record CM040127.1, read on the forward strand.
TTCTCAGGGAGGCTCTTTCTCTTCAGCTCTCACTCAAATTTCTTCTCTTCTTTTTTTCTGGATCGAACTCTCTACACTTCTCCTTTTTGCTTTTCCCTTTCGATCAACCTTCATCTGTGGACGAAGGCTTCAATATATAGCAGCAGTAGCAGGTGGATAAGGTGCAGAATGCATGTGCCTCCCACACTTCATCCAGAACCTTCTTGCCACGTGCCTTTATAGCATTGGTTCCTTTAGCATTGGATCACGTGCAGCCCAGTCACTGGGAATATTCTTCTTCGGACCACCTTCTTCTTTTTGTTTGTCTTCTTCTCCTGCAAAGAAATAAAACGATTAAAACTCAGGGCCACAAAAACTAAAACTGCATGAGGTATGTGATAGCAATACGAGATGCACTGTACTGAAAATGACACGAGATACACAAGATTACTACAGTACGAAATAAAGAGAGAATGACACGAGGTCAGATTAAAACAGCACGAGGTAAAAAGAGAACGATACGAGATACATACTAATAAGGCTAACACTACAAAGAGAACGACACGAAGTATCACTGTAACAAAACAAACACTACGAAGAGAACGACACGAGATACACAATAATAAAGCTAACACTTCAAAGAAAACGACACGAAGTCAGATGAGAACAGCACGAGGTAAAAAGGAAATAGCACAGAATAAAAATGGTAGTAAGACACGCGATCAGAGGAAACCTGGACGAAGATAGAAAGAAACAACACGAGGACATAAACACAAGAATAGCACGAAGACACGAATACAAGAGCAACACGAAGACACGAATACAAGAGCAACACGAAGACACGAATACAAAAACAACACGACATAACAAACAGCAAAGAGAACGGCACGAGGTGAAACGACACTTTACTAAAAAGACTTGAATACACACGAAAACAACTCGAGTACTAAGTTGCTCGAATCGTACGAACGACTCGAAGACGAGGACGACACGAAAATAACATAGACTGAAACGAACTCGAAGACGAAAACGACACGAAAACAACATGGACTAAAACCAACTCGAAGACGAAAATGACACGAAAACAACATGGACTGAAACCAACTCGAAGACGAAAACGACACGAAATGTGGTCACAAAGCAAGAAAGACACAAGCAACGTACAGCCTTCATATGATGTGAGGTGATGTGAAGACTTTGCGTTCAACTGGATGTATAGACTTGGAACGGCTTCAAGGCAACGCAATCGAATGTATGGACTTTCACAAGGTATAGACTTGGAACGGCTTCAAGGCAACGCAATCAAATGTATGGACTTTCATAAGGTATAGACTTCAAAGTTCAGCTGCCAATGAATAGACTTGGAAAGCTTGAACGCCAATGTACAGACTTGGAAGCTTAAACCAATGTATGGACTTAGCTTCGAACTTGCTACAGTGCATTGTATGGACTTTGAAGACTGATGCATGATGCTAAGATAATGTGTAGACTTTGGCTTGGGACGAAGATAAAGATGAGGCTGTATAGACTTGGCTAGATCATAAGACACGAAGACAACCAACAAACATAGTTGGAAAAACACGACAAACAAAGGGACAACACGGAGTGTAGTGAACACAAACAACACGAAGTATGAAGGGAACATTACGGACATGCAAGGTATTATCTCATGGCAGTTTTTCTGTTAATCATGGAAATTTCAAATGCATAACATTATTCAAGATATCTGATTAAAATAACAATATTTAACATAGTGATGCTCATCATCAAAACACTAGGGAAGTCACAAAAGTCCAACAATCTCCCCCTTTTTGATGATGGCAACACTATATTAAATAACAGAGATGAAGTGCATGAAGATAAGCTGTGAAAATAAGCAATGCAGACACACAACACACTCGCCTCCTCTGACTACTCCCAAGAGCTCCCCCTGAACACAACATCTACTTTCCTCTGACTAGATAACTCAGGGCACTTATCTTTCGCTCCCCCTCAGCAAAGCACAAGCAAGACACTAGCAAGACACTCTCCCCCTTTGACATCATCAAAAACTAGGGGCAGGTCTGAAGATATCACGAAAAGAAAATTGCTGATAGTGGAGAGAAAATAATAGAGAGTATGGCTGATAAAGGAGAGTTATTGAGATGTTTAAGCAATTAAGAAAGCCATTAATTTTATGTGAGGATTTTGAGGATCAGTTAGTCAGACTGCGTGCAAAATGGTGAATGAAGATTTGCTCCATACATAGAACCAGATTCTAAGCAAGTAAGGTACAAGATACCAGTATGGTCAGAGTAAGTCTTTACTCAGAGAGTATAAAGCAAGGAAGTCAGGAAAAACAAAGACCTATGGTATTGAAAACAAACAAACCAAGACCTAAATGCCAAGTGAACATAATCTGGATACCAAGAGGGAGAAAATTGTTCAAGATCAAAGATAAATCTGTCAAGTACACCTTTGACATTAGGGAGACACCTTGTTTAGAGGCAGGAATCCCCAGTTACTTGGTGGCAAGACCACGTTACCCCTTCTGACAAGAGGACAGAGATAGTATTTTAACTGGTGTTGACATTAAGGTGACACCTTTACCAGAGGCCAGACACCCCAGTTACTAACTAGATATGTACCATTGCTCTGTATGATCAAGACAGCTAATTAAGCCTGATTTAAACTGCCATCTCATGACATGGGATTCGTTCATTTCATTGATGAAAGTCCCAGTTTCTCAATGAACAGTTAACAAGGTTGTTAAAACTTCTTTCATGAATTTTTCATTAAACTGCACTTGAAACCTTGTAAATTAGTCTTGATTCAGTTTGAGAACAATACACCAGCTCCAAAGTTCTTCAGACAAAAGCACTATATACCTCATTTCGGACTTAACTAGACTAAGTAGGTATGCTGTACTGGCTAGATCAGAAGTCAGTTACAGTGTAGGAAGATAGTCTTGAATTCAGATTTTGATCTCAGTGGGACTAACAACTGAAATTCCAATAAGAAATTAGATGAACAGTCTTAACGGATAAAACATTCAAAAATTTCTTTTATCCACCTACTCAAACTGATTCTCTTATAAAGTCAGCAAAAGTCCGTTCAAAGTATGTTCAGATTTGGCCAAAAGAGCATGACATCAATTATTAATCTAGCTCCCCCTGAGACCTTGACACCAACTCAGACTTAACCAAGACATACCTCAAAACAACTCAAGGAAAAACAAAGTGATATCAATCAATACGAGTGAATCAGCAAACACTCATAATGATGTTATTTTCAGCAACAGACAATGAGTATAGGTAAGCACAAGAGCACATGACAGATTATTCAGAGATCAATTATTCAATTATGAAATTCTGTAAATACCTAATTCTCTGCGCAATGTGCTAAATTTTTCAGTATCCAGTGGCTTAGTGAAAATATCTGCAATTTGTGAGTTAGTGCCAACATGGATCAACTCAAAGGTCTTCCTAGCTACTTCATCTCGAATAAAATGATGCCTGATTTCGATGTGTTTAGTTCGAGAATGAAGTACAGGATTCTTTGCAATGTTTATTGCACTAGTATTGTCACAAAAGATGGAAGTGCAACCTAGCTCAACTGAGTAATCCAGAAGCTGGTGTTTTATCCATATAACCTGTGTGCCACAGCTCCCTGCTGCCACATACTCAGCTTCAGCAGTAGAAAGAGCCACAGAGTGTTGCTTCTTGGATCCCCAAGAGACTAGGCACCCTCCTAAAAATTCACAGTGACCACTAGTACTTTTTCTGTCCAATTTACATCCTGCATAATCTGCATCTGTATATGCAATGAGATCTAAACTACATGATGCAGGATACGAAAGACCTAGACCATGGGTAGCAGATAAGTATCTAAAGATTCTTTTTACAGCTGCCAAATGCAATTCAGTAGGCCTAGACTGGTATCTGGCACACATCCCTACACTAAATTGAATGTCAGGCCTGGATGCTGTTAAGTAGAGGAGTGAACCGATCATACCTCTATATATTTTAGCATCCACCTCTTTACCTTATTCGTCTGAATCCAGTGAGGAGTTGGTGCCCATGGGTGTTGAGATAGTCTTGAGGTTGGTCATTCCAAACCTTTTCAGCATCTCCAGAGTATACTTGGTTTGATTTATGAAACAACCATCCTCCATTTGTTTGACCTGCAGCCCAAGAAAATACTTTAGTTCGCCAACTGAACTCATTTCAAATTCATGAGACATAGATTCAGAAAATTCTTTACACAATTTTGAATTGTTAGATCCGAAGATGATGTCATCAACATATACCTGGACCACTATTAAATCCTTTCCGAGATTTTTGGTGAAGAGGGTTTGGTCAACCTTACCTCGAGTGTAGCCCTTGCTCAAGAGGAATTCAGAAAGTCTCTCATACCAGGCTCGGGGAGCCTGCTTCAATCCATAGAGGGCTTTATTCAACCTAAAGACCATGTTAGGCTGAACAGAGAAATTAAAACCTGGAGGTTGTTCAACATATACCTCTTCCTTCAATACCCCATTTAAGAATGCGCTTTTGACATCCATCTGCTGCAGCCGAATGTTCCTAGAGCATGCAAATGCAAGAAAAATTCGTATAGCTTCCATCCTAGACACTGGGGCATAGGATTCATCAAAATCCACACCAAATTCTTGACTGTAGCCTTGAGCTACAAGTCTTGCTTTGTTTCTAGAAATAGCTCCATTCTCATCAACTTTATTCTTGAAAATCCATTTAGTGCCAATGACATGAGTGTTATCAGGTCTGGGAACTAGTTCCCATACAATATTTTTCTCAAATTGATTTAATTCCTCACACATGGCGGATACCCAAGAATCATGTTTTAAGGCTTCTTCCACAGATTTGGGTTCCACCTGAGATACCAATGCGGCTAAGTCCTGTTCTTGGACAATTCTAAAATGAGACCTAGTCCTAGGAGGATCATGCAAATTGCCTATGACATTTTCACTAGGGTGGTCTTTATGAAATATTATCTCACCTGAGGGTTCACCTACCTCAGCTGCTCCTTCTTGCTGTGAGTTTTCTGGTTGAGCAGCTGGCTGCAATTCTTCTTCTTCAATTCTCTCCAAGAAATCTCCCTCATTAGATGGCTCCCTGTCATCATCCATCACTTTGTTAGAGAAATCATTTTCATCAAACACTACATGCGGTGTTTCTTCAACAGTTTGGTCAGCTTTATTGAAAACTCTGTAAGCCCTTGAGGTTTCTGAATATCCGAGAAAAATTCCAGGAGAGCTCCTAGCTTCAAATTTGTCCAAACCATTCTTACCATTATTGTGGATAAAACATTTGGAGCCAAAAACTTTAAAGTAAGAAATGTTTGGCTGTTTACCCTTGAGAAGTTCATACGGAGTTTTCCTATGAGTAGGTCTTACCAAGGCTCGGTTTAGAATGTAGCATGCAGTATTCGCAGCTTCAGCCCAAAATCTCCTTGGAAGTCCACTCTCAATCAGCATAGTCCTGGCCATTTCAATTATTGACCTGTTTCTTCTCTCAACAATTCCGTTCTACTCCGGTGTCCTGGGAGAAGAGAATTTGTGAGTCACTCCCTCTCTTGAGCAAAATTCAGAAAATGAAGAGTTCTCAAACTCTCTTCCATGGTCAGACTGAATTGTAATGATGTTATGTTCACCTTGCAATTTGATTTTATTGAAAAGTTCTTCAAAGTGAACAAAGGCATCATTTTTATTTGCTAAACAAAACAACCAAGAAAATCTAGTGAAGTCATCAACTATGACTAATCCATGTCTCTTACCTGACAAACTTTGTATGCGGGTAGGACTAAAGAGATCCATGTGCAAGTGCTGTAGCGGTTTAGATGAAAGATTCTCAGTTCTCAACTTAAAAACTGCACGAGTCTGTTTACATAGTGCACAAGCATCACATAGCTTGGACCCTAACTGAAATCTTATTCGGGGCAAACCTCTAACTAGGTTATGCTTAGACAGTTTATTCATTGTAGACAAACTAGCATGGCCTAGACGCCTATGCCAGTCAAACGAAACCTGTTCAGAATTAGCAGACATACACAAGTGAGTTTCAGGATTATCATCCAGGTCTATGATGTATACATTGTTTACTCTATGACCTTTGAACATGGCGTTATCAGAATTCAGCTCAAAAACAGTACAGGAATTATGGTCAAAGAGTACCTTGTGTCCTTTGTCGCAGAGTCGACTTATACTTATCAAGTTGTGCTGAAGTCCTTCTACAAGATACACATCTTCAATGGAGTTAGTAGAGGACTTACCAACTGTACCAATTCCAATTATTCTTCCTCTGTTATTTCCACCAAATTTGACCAGGCCCCCAAACTTCATTTTCAGTTTGCTAAATTTGGACCGGTCTCCTGTCATGTGCCTACTACAGCCGCTGTCAAGATACCACTTGTTATGCTCGGCTGCCAGGCTAACCTGCGAAAGTTCAGACAAAGTGATGTGGGACCCAATTCAAATTGGGTCCAAAGATAGTTTTCAATTTATCCAAATCACACTTAGGAACCCACATTTGTTTTACTGTTCTTTTCAGAGATTTCATGTAGATTGATTCTTCCTTCTTGGCATTTCTCAGTGGGTGTTGAATGAGCCTATTCCTATTAAAATTATGTTGTTTCCGAGCAGAGAAATTGTTGTTTGGCCTCTTAGAGAAAACACGTGTGTGTTGAGCATAATTCATGTAGCCATTTTTATTCAAATGAAAATTGTGCTGAAGGTGATGCATGTTCGCATGCTTTCCTTGATAACTATCATGCTAAATTTTCTTAGCGAAACTGTTCACCTTTCTAGTGACATCAATAGGAATGGTCGTGTGAAAACCCTTGTTCCACACCTGTTGCACAGGAACAGTTCTAGTCTCAGGATTTCCTGACTTAGTCTGCTGACCAGTGGATTGAATAGATTTGCTGGTCGAAACCTTCAATGTAGAGACAGATTTGGAGCTGGAAGGGGTTTCCAGTTTTTCTTTGCCCTTGGCGGGGCAGAACGTGACAGTTTTGAATTCAAAGGGTTTTTTACTTGTGGGATTGTATCCTAATCCCTCCCTAGTGAAGTTTACCCTCGACCCCAGAAGGGCATCCAGATTGTTTCTCCCCTCTGTAAATTTTTCTAGCATTTTTCCTTTGTCCCCAATCTCCTTCTGAAGTTCATTACATTGGTCCTAGAGTTCCTGATTAACTTTTCTAACCGCCTCATATTTTTCTGCAATCAGTCTAAACTCCTTTTTACTCTCTTCAGTTTTACTCTTCAGCTCATTCATCCTAGCTAGATTTTCCTCTCTTTCCATTCTAAACTTCTCGATCTCACTTCTAGCCTGATCTAGCTCAATGGCCATCTCCTTGTTTTTCATGTTGTCCGTAACAGCAATAGAGTGTTCCTCAGAAACTGAGTGAAACTTTTGTTTAAGCATTCTGTGCTCCTTGGTTAGAAAATTATATTTAGCTAACAGGTCGCCATAGGCGTCCTCCCAATCATCCAAAGTAAAATTCTCAAATAAGTTCGTTACCTCTTCCTCATGGTTGGCCATGAGGCAAGTCTTTTCTTCACCTTCACTGGACAAGGTGGCTTCTGGATCATCCTCCTCGTCGCTCCATGTGCACAGCATGGCTTTCTTCTTCTTGTGCACCATCTTCTTCTGGTATCCGGGAGCCTTAGCTTGTAGCTCTGGACATTCACTTTTCATGTGGCCAGGTTTCTGACAATGGTAGCATGTAACTTTTTTAACAAACCGGTTCTTCTCAAGTTCTCGTTCAGGAGACTTCCCTGTAGCATTAAATCTCTTTCTCCTGTAGAATTTCCCTTTAGTTCTCAAGAACTTTCTGAATTGCCTGGTGAGCATGGCCTCCTCGCCCTTGTCCAGGTCTGAGAATCCGTCAGAGTCTTTGCTGCTACCACCACTATTGCTGCTGCTGCTGCTCTTCTTAGTATGTCGTGAGACTTTCAGAGCAACATTCTTTCCCTTTCTGTCATGTCCATCATTCCCTTGTCTGAAGTTCATTTCGTGGGTCATGAGAGACCCAATCAGCTGGGTTACTGACATGGTGGATAAATCTCTTGATTCCTCTATGACGGTCACCTTAGTATCCCAGATGGGAGTTAGGGACCTAAGGATCTTCCTGACAATGTCTTCTTGCTGAATCTCCTTTCCAAATCCTCTCAGACTATTGATGATCACAGACAATCTAGCATACATTTCTGTGATCGACTCCTCTGGCTTCATCTTAAACAACTCATACTGAGTTGTAAGCATATTGATCTTGGTAGCTTTCACTTGAGATGTGCCCTCATAAATTAACTGCAATTCATCCCACATTTTCTTTGCAGTCTTGCACGCTGAAATCCTCAAGTACTCTTCCGGGTGGACGGCGCACTGTATGATGCTAAGAGCCGTCCAATTCAGTGCGGAGAGTTTAACCTGTTCCTCTGTCCATATGTCTTCGTTTGGTGGAAGTTGGTACGGACCATCTGTAATTACTCTCCAGAGCTTGTGGCTTTGAGCCCTGATGAAGACTTCCATCCTGTTCTTCCAAAAGAAATAGTTATTACCATCGAAGAAAGGGGGACGGGTGATTGACTGCCCTTCAACAATGTAGCTGCGAGGACCAGCAGATCCGTTTCCCTGGCCGTTGGACCACATATTGGGAAATACCCGCTCTGATACCAAGTGATACAAGAAATATGAAGTGATCTAGAAGGGGAGGGGATGAATAGATCACTGTTTTCAACCGATTGAAAACTTACTGAAGAATGGTTAACTTAAAACAAGCAATCTCGGTGTTGAACCCACAAACACGCAGTGCGGACAATAGCTCGAGTGGATAGAAGGCAAACCACACAATCACCACAGATAATCACACGAGTACTCAGAGGTTTTTAAGGTGGTTCGATCAGACCTCCAGTCTGCCTACGTCCACCCCTCACTTCAAATCGAAGTGAGGCTTCCACTAGCACCTGCTAGCAAAGCAGACTCAGTCTGCAACAACGGCTGATTCATAGCTTCACAGGGGTACACTCTCCCCTCTTCCTCCACACCCGGAGGGAACCCTAAGGACGCCAAGTCCCTAGAAACAGGAAACAATTTCCTCTTCCTCCAACTGGAGGGAATACTAGTGATCTGCAGTCACTAGAACCAGAGACCAAGGTCTCTCTTCCTCTGAAGCCTAGAGGGAACACCTCTTCTTCGAGAGGGAATAATACTGCAACCTCTGTTGCAAGTGAACCAGAGAGAACACGTCTCTCTCTTCCCCTGAACACCAGGAGGAAACACAGAGAACTCTCAATCAAGAAAGAAAAATAGACAAAAACAAAAACAAGAAAGAAGGAATCCAAAACTCAGAAACTGGAAACAATGTAGCTCAAACTGAGCAGCAGACTTCGGATTTGATCCGTAAGTCAATACCCATATTCTGATCACTCTTCTGCTCTCTCTTCTCTCTCAACTGGAACACTCTAGTTTCTCAGGGAGGCGCTTTCTCTTCAGCTCTCACTAAAATTTCTTATCTTCTTTTTTTCTGGATCGAACTCTCTACACTTCTGCTTTTTGCTTTTCCCTTTCGATCAACCTTCATCTGTAGACGAAGGCTTCAATATATAGCAGCAGCAGCAGGTGGATAAGGTGCAGAATGCGTGTGCCTCCCACACTTCATCCAGAACCTTCTTGCCACGTGCCTTAATAGCATTGGTTCCTTTAGCATTGGATCACGTGCAGCCCAGTCACTGGGAATATTCTTCCTCGGACCACCTTCTTCTTTTTGTTTTTCTTCTTCTCCTGCAAAGAAATAAAACGATTAAAACTCAGGGCCACAAAAACTAAAACTGCATGAGGTATGTGATAGCAATACGAGATGCACTATACTGAGAACGACACGAGATACACAAGATTACTACAGTACGAAATAAAGAGAGAATGACACGAGGTCAGATTAAAACAGCACGAGGTAAAAAGAGAACGATACGAGATACATACTAATAAGGCTAACACTACAAAGAGAACGACACGAAGTATCACTGTAACAAAACAAACACTACGAAGAGAACGACACGAGATACACAATAATAAAGCTAACACTTCAAAGAAAACGACACGAAGTCAGATGAGAACAGCACGAGGTAAAAAGGAAATAGCACGGAATAAAAATGGTAGTAAGACACGCGATCAGAGGAAACCTGGACGAAGATAGAAAGAAACAACACGAGGACATAAACACAAGAATAACACGAAGACACGAATACAAGAGCAACACGAAGACACGAATACAAGAGCAACACGAAGACACGAATACAAAAACAACACGACATAACAAACAACAAAGAGAACGGCACGAGGTGAAACGACACTTTACTAAAAAGACTTGAATACACATGAAAACAACTCGAGTACTAAGTTGCTCGAATCGTACGAACGACTCGAAGACGAGGACGACACGAAAACAACATGGACTGAAACCAACTCGAAGATGAAAACGACACGAAAACAACATGGACTGAAACCAACTCGAAGACGAAAATGACACGTAATGTGGTCACAAAGCAAGAAAGACACAAGCAACGTACAGCCTTCATATGATGTGAGGCGATGTGAAGACTTTACGTTCAACTGGATGTATAGACTTGGAACGGCTTCAAGGCAACGCAATCGAATGTATGGACTTTCACAAGGTATAGACTTGGAACGGCTTCAAGGCAACACAATCAAATGTATGGACTTTCACAAGGTATAGACTTCAAAGTTCAGCTGCCAATGAATAGACTTGGAAAGTTTGAACGCCAATGTACAGACTTGGAAGCTTAAACCAATGTATGGACTTAGCTTCGAACATGCTACAGTGCATTGTATGGACTTTGAAGACTGATGCATGACGCTAAGACAATGTGTAGACTTTGGCTTGGGACGAAGATAAAGATGAGGCTGTATAGACTTGGCTAGATCATAAGACACGAAGACAACCAACAAACATAGTTGGAAAAACACGACGAACAAAGGGACAACACGGAGTGTAGTGAACACAAACAACACGAAGTATGAAGGGAACATTACGGACATGCAAGGTATTATCTCATGGCAGTTTTCCTGTTAATCATGGAAATTTCAAATGCATAACATTACTCAAGATATCTGATTAAAATAACAATATTTAACATAGTGATGCTCATCATCAAAACACTAGGGAAGTCACAAAAGTCCAACAGCATTAAGAAGTTTGCTTAGTTAAGAATCAAAAAGAGTTTACTTCTGTAGCATCTTAGGCTGGTGTTAGCTCAGTGCTGGGAGTCTAGTTTCTTTCCCCGATCATTGAGGGTGACCTTTGACATGGGTTTTTCACACACTACACGGCAAGCTATAGCCAATTTTCCTCTGAGGCACATCGTTGCTGCTTTAGCCATACGTTGGGTATGCACGAAGGTTTTTTCTTTTCTCTACTCGGCCGAGTGTTGGGGCAAGAGATTGATGGATAAGATGCCCAACCTAGGCGTTCCCTAATACGAGAGAGGTCTCAAATAGGGGCAGTCTTGACCCTTTGGAAATGTGCTTTCTGTAAAATCTAGCCAGTAAGGGCTATCAAAATCAAATATCAATGAATATCAAAATCATGGAAATAAGGCATGACAAGAGTGGCAGAACAGTTCCCCACGGGACGTCATGAGCTTGGTCGCATGCGTGCCTGATAAATATGGGTATCAAAATCAAGGACACAAAGCCCTGGCGTAAAAGATTGTATCTTTGAGGGGTAGTACCCTGGAAGGAATTCAAGTCCTGATATCTCCCATCCTGAATAAAGTTTATCTCTATTTTTCTTTTGTTTCTCCCTCTTAGGCTGGGTTGAATCTCGGGTATGGCCTTAGTAGGGACATCGTTCTTTAGAGGCAGTTGGTTGTGACAAGCCACTCATATGCACGCCCTGCTCAGGGAAGAGCTTGTAGTAAGACGGGGGGAACAACGGTGCCTAGCCAATGGTTTGAACTTGTTTTTGAGTGCTGCAGATAGCTTTGTCAAAATTTAAAAATCTAAAAAAATCATAGATTTTAAAATACAAAAAAATCAAATATGTCAAAATCTCAAAAAAAATAGATGTCGTCAAAAATCCAAAAAAATCAAATATTGCAAAAATCCAAAAAAATTAAATATTGCAAAAATCCAAAAAATTTAGATATTGTCAAAAAATCAAAAAATAACAAAAATCCAAAAAGGTGTGTCTTCTGTTCCCCTTTTCAGGTGTTTCCTGTCTGTTTATTTTGAGGACATGTATGATTCGTTTGTTCAGTGTTCAGGTCGCAGGTGTTCGAGTTTCCTTGCTCCATATCATTTGCTCTGTCTCTTGTCCATTCTTTCTGATCTGTTCTCTTCTTCAATCTACTCCTTTGATCTTTCTGAAGCTCATGACCTTCTCAGTTTTAGCTATTACTCGCTTCGTCATCATGTCTCCATAAGAGGGCTTTGCCTCACAATTATGAACCTGACAGTTCTGCTTCCTTTTGGTCTTGGGCTTTGATTGAAGAGCATATTTGTCATGTCTTTTGTCCCACCGTGTCATTGTTATACGTATCTAAATCCCTCAGTGTCCTTGTCACACGTGTTGTTTTGTCCCTCCGTGTCTGTCATGTTTTCGTCCCACTGTGTCGCCATGCCATGTGTTGTTATTGTCATCCCACACATATGTTGTCTGTGTCTTTTATCCCCCGTGGTTGTTGTCCCACGTGTCTTTCTCCCACCATGTCCTTACACCGCGCGTGTTGTCCCACCGCATTATGTTGTCTTGCCCCACCCTCCCACGCTTATTGTTTGTTCTTGTGATGTTTTGTCTGTATCATGATGTGATTGTCACGCTTCATTCATCCTTTTCATGTTATGTTTCGTTCATGGTCTTATTATGTTCATTTTCCTGCTTATTCATTTGTTATGTTATCTTTGTGCTTGCTTTGATGTGGTTGTGTCTTATACATGAAAATCCATAAAAATCAAAAAAAAATCTAAAAAAATGACACTTCACTTGGAAGGTAAGTCAGGTATGGCTCTCTATCCCTGCTCATTGTTGCATTACTATATGGTATCTACGTTATTATAGCCTTTCAAGGACTGGCTGGTTGTCTATGTGTTCTGGGATCTGATGTTCCCCTTTAACAAAAACGATGATGATCTAAGAGCATGCAGTTAATCATTGGATATGGCATTAGTTCAGGTCGGGTGGGGGACGATGGACTCTGTCTCGCACTCCGTGGTTGCAAGAAGACTCATGACCCCGTCTTGGCTGGGTCTAGCAATAGTATCCTTGAATATTTTCTATTTTATTCTTTCTTTGCATTTGTTTTGATGATTTCTTTATTTTATCCACCATGCATCATGTCATTTTTTAGTATTCGCGTCTCGTGATTCTCTCAAGTTTTCTCCTCAACAATGACTAATTGCTCTTCAGTTCTCTTGGATAAGAGATCCTTATTCCACTCTGAATTTGATCGATTTTTCTGACCTTCCCGCTTGTTCTGGTTGGCCAACGTGATTCTTGTCTGGATTTTATCTCAGTTTTACTTTCCCTTTTCCAACTTTTCAACTGTGTTCTTTTCGATCCCCTCATTGTCTGTGGATTGTGTCTCCGATGAGGTTGGTCGTGTTTCCTTTTCCTTCCTTAGTTAGTTTCTCTAGGCATGTTTCATCTGCGTCATCCATTCCTTGTGGTTAGTTCATATTTTCGGGAGAATTCCTGTCGCTTGTTGGTTATGACGGGTGTCTTTTGTCTTGATGCCCGCTTCTCTGTTCTCTCTGCTTCATCTCCGATTCATCTCCATTTCTCGTCGCTGTCACTTTTGCTCCATCTCCTTTCCATTCTGCCTCCATGCCGCTTTCGCTCACTCCCTTGCAAAGTGGACATCAAGGAGGGGCATCTGTTGACACCCGTTTTTAGCCTACAAGTTGAGCTCATTCTCTTATTCATCTTCATGATGCTCCGAATTACCCATGATTTTGGAGTCTTCTTTGAATATATTTCGAGCCCATTTCTTGGCCTTTTTTCAAGTCCATGGAGCTTTGGAAGCTTTTATTTTCAATTCCCCCACTTTCGGGACCGTTTCGAGCAGTCTAGATGATCGAACAAGTGCCCGGAGTTACCTTGTGCAAGCCCTGCGTTCTCCTTGAACGCGGTATCCTTGGAGACTGCGTTCATGAGAATGCGATCTCCTCGAGATCGCCTTCACCATTTTCTTTTTTTATTTTATTTAATGAATTCACCCAAGACGCGATCTTATATGAGACCGCGTTACTATGAAGGCGGTCCCCTACCCGACCGTGTTCAGACCATTTATTTTTATTAATTTTTTATTATATTATTATATTATTTAATGCTGGCCTTGTCGCGGTTTGAGTGAAACTGCGCCCATATGGCCGCAGTTTCAGACAAACCGCGTGCATAAATCTCCTCTCTCGGGAATCCTAGAGCTACGTCGACCCCGTGGGCCTCCTGTGTCGACCCCAGATTGATTTCCTATAGCCGCGGTTTCGAGGTAACCGCGTTCATGCATACGCGGTTGGTCGACCAACCGCGTTCTCGAACAGAGTCCAGAACGCCCGTGGCTCAATGTTTTTCACCCGAGGACTCTCCGGGAACCCTATCTTGCACCGATTTCGAGGAGAATATCCTCCTAACTTGACAATTATCTCTTCTGGGGATATATTCCCACTATCATCCACGGATTAATCCATTTAAATATCCAAAATTGGGTGTTTATCTCTAAATTTTGACCTAGGGTTTCCTGCTCTCTATATAAAGCACCCAGTTCACAGTGCTCGAAGGGGGGCTCTTCCTCGATTCGAGGTGAAGTCATGCTACGTCGTCTACCTTCTTCTTCGACCACAACCTGCAGAGGGGAGTATTAGCTTTTTTTTTTTTTCTCTGAAGCTCTAGTCATCTATTGGCTTTAGGGAGAGTGCACCCCCTTCCATAGGAAGGAAATGGACCCACTCCACCACAAGCACAGTAGATGCTGAAATTTTATTAAACTTCCAAATGGCATGTGTACAATGAAGGCGGCGCCTTTACAATGCTAAGGAGACCAAGCTATTAGGTCTCTAAATACAAAAAGAATACCAAAATCTATACAAAATGCCTACGAATATTGGGAATAGCAGTTGCATCCGCCCGCACATAAGCTCTAGCTTGGACTGGTAACTCACCAAGTGAATGGAAATCCTTATTCCGGCCCATCAAAATGGCATGTGAAGCAAGATAGTCCGCCACTTGATTAATCTCTCTAAAGGAGTGAGCAATAGGGCAATTGCACCAAGCAAATAGTTTCTTCAATGCAGGCCACCACGGAAGAAGACTCCAAGGTGGATTCATCTGTCTGGATAGAAGATCCACCAACATCTTTGAATCCGAGAAGATGATTGATACAGAAATGGAATGCTGCCTCAGCAAGTGCAGAGCATCTAGAAGTGCTCTCCCCTCTGCTAACAGGGAAGTACCATACCCATAGAAATATGAGAAACCCAGAATAAAGTTGCCATGTGTGTCCCTTACACAACCACCCCCTCCTGCAAGGCCTGGATTCCCCTTACATGCCCCATCCACATTTAAGGAAAATTTTACCACGGGAGGAGTCCATCTAACTATTGATATAACCGGCCTTTTTGATTTCACTTCAATGCCAAACTCACTAATTATGTTCCTGTAGCTGGAATGAGCAGCATTTTTGAAAACCATAGAGAGCATGATCTGTTTAATATCAGCCAATATGTTATCAGCCACCCTTGGCATATCAGGAGCACAGCCCTCAAACCTAACTGAGCATCTAGTTTTCCATATCTCCCAGGAAACAAGCAAAACCACCAGCCGAACAATAAAGCCTTTAGGTGAAGCAATATTGAACCCAGTTATAAAGGAGTTTAGCCAGCAGCAGAAGTTTTGATTGCTTGGCCTAATTCCACCAAGTAAAGGCCCAAACTTTTCCCATAAGAACTTTGCTATCTCACTGGTGACAAATAAATGATCATAGCTTTCAATTTCCTTGAAGTTCAGGCAGCACGAACAGCATGAGGCCAGAGATATCCCTACTGTTTGGATTCTGCTGTCCACAGGTACAGCTTGCTGAGAGAGCTTCCAACAGAAGAGTGCAGCCCTAGGAGGAAAATTGCAGTTGAACAAATTCTTAACCCCAGGACCATGTTGGAGATTGCTGCCACTTCTTATATGCTTGTAGGTAGATTTAATATTGAATTCTCCTGAGATGGTGAAGGCCCAGATGGGAGAGTCCTTACCAGCCTGTAGAGAGAACCCCTGTAGAGCCTGACAGGTCTGCCAATCAGAAATAAAATCCCAAGCAGAGTGTAGCCTGTTAGTTAGGACTTCCTTAACTGAAACATGAACAATGGAGGGGGGGGGAGCCATCTGAGCTGATATTACACTATCCCTGTACCAAATGTCCTTAAAAAAGCTGGTAGAAGCTCCATCCATAACCACCATTCGAAGGCCAGATAGCAGGATTTGCTTTGCCTTTACAAAATCTTTCATCTTAACCCCTGCCGGAAAAGGAGCATCACATTCAGATATATGTCTTCCATGCAAGTACTTACTCCTGATAAACTTAGCCCACAGTGAATCACTCACTAGAGAGAGCCACAACTGTTTAACCTGACAGCAAATTTGAATGTCATCCAGGCTTCTAATACCTAGCCCTCCACTGTTAAGGGGAGAACATAATTTTTTCCAAGCAATCCAGTGCCTCTTATGGGTAGAGTCCACACCCTGCCAGAAAAAACTCGCACAGATCTTAGCTATCTGATTCCTGATAGTACAAGGAATGGATGTAGCACATGCAGAATAAATGGCAATTGAAGATAACACTGAACGAATTAAGACTACTCGGCCAGCTTGGGACAGAATCTTGCTCTGCCACCCAGCAAGTCTAGCATGAACTTTATCAAGAAGATACTTGAAATGAATGACCTTGATACTACCTTTGAACAATGGAATTCCCAGGTATTGAATTGAGCCAGTCCTGTGCTGAAAACCAGTGAGCTTCTTTATCCTGTTCACAGCTAATGCAGGCATATTTTTTGAAGTCATAAAGCAACTTTTGGATGCATTCACTCTTTGGCCAGAAGATCTCTCATAACTCCCCAGAAAAGCAAGGAGATGTTTAATTGTTGACATTCCACCATTCAGAAAAATAATCGAATCATCAGCATATAATATGTGTGACAGTAAAGGAGAACCACGAGGCAGGTGATATGGCTTGCATTTCCCAGACAAAAAGAGTTGATGTAGGCCTCTACTCAAAACCTCCTCTACTAGTATGAACAAAGCTGGGGCCAAAGGATCTCCCTGACGAACCCCTCTTGAAGACTTAAAGTAACCTTGAATCCGACCATTAAAGGCAATAGAAAACCAACAGTTCACAAGGAGCTGAGAGATAAGAGAAAGAACCCTGTTGGAAAAGCCAAACTTCTTTAATACTTGAAGAAGGAAATCCCATTCTATGCGATCATAAGCTTTAGCCATATCTAATTTGATTAGCATATTATGACCTCTGACCGGCCTATCCAGCTCCATGAATAACTCCCTAGCCAGCAGGAAATTGTCAGAAATCAGCCTTCCACTAGTAAATCCACTCTGTTCACTAGATACAATATTAGGGAGCACAGGCCTCAACCTATCGCTTAGAATTTTGGAGACTATCTTATAAGAGAAATTACACAAGCTGATCGGCCTAAAGTCAGCATAAGAGATAGGGTTCTTTACTTTAGGAATCAAGCAAACTATAGATGAGGTGACACCCTGAGGGAGCCCCCAGCCCTGAAAAAAACTTTGCATTGCTTTCACCACATCCAAGCAAATAACATCCCAACAGTGAGTAAAGAAACCTCCAGTGAATCCAGCCGGACCTGGAGAACTGTTCCCAGACAATGAAAAAATAGCACTTCTTATCTCCTCCTCCAAAGGAATAGCACAAAGGGAATTATTCTGCTCATCAGTCATCAATGCAGGAATGACAGATAAAATCTCAGATTCAATACTGTGAGCTTCGGAAGTGAGTAGGTTTTGAAAGTATTTCACTGCTCCAGTCATCAGTTCCTCCTGCTTGTCCACCCAAACATCATCCACTTTAAGTTTTTGAATGAAGGATCTCTGCTGCTTAACTCTAGTATAATTATGAAAAAATTCAGTGTTCCTGTCCCCCGCTTGCATCCACTGAACTCTAGACTTCTGAAACCAGAAAGTCTCCTCCCTGGCCATAATCAACCTCATTTCAGCATTAGCCTTGTTTAGAAGTTCTCTATTTATAGCAGAAGGAATAGCATCAAACACATTTTGAGCTTTTTCAATTGATTGAGATGCCTCAAGCTTAGCTTTGAAAATGTTACCAAATACTTCCTTGTTCCAGGTTCTCAATTGAACTTTAAGAAATTTCATTTTACCTTGAAGAGCATAAAAAGGATGAATTGCAGGTTCAGCCATCCGGGTCTTGTTCCATTGCTCCTTTACGAATTCTAGGAAGCTGGAATGTGAATGCCACATGTGTTGGTATATAAACCTTCTTGGAAATTGAGAGGAAGGAATAGTAGAAATAAGTAAAGGAGCATGATCTGACGGCCCCCTAGGTAAGTGTGTGACTGACAGATTAATGTTTTTGTCCAACCAAAAAGAATTGTACATTACCCTGTCCAACCGAGCTCGGATATGAGATGGGCCTAATTGATTGTTAGACCAAGTGAAACTGGATCCATTATAACCTGCATCAACCAAACCGGCAGCTGCAACAAATCCCTGAAAGTCTAACATTGAAGAGGCTGAAGGGAGGTTGCCTCCAAATTTCTCATCTGTTGAAAGAACGCAGTTAAAATCTCCAGAAATTATCCAAGGGATCTTCACCCCCTGACTGAACTCCATCAGAGAATCAAACAGCTCTCTTCTGATCAAACGATTACAAGAAGCATAAACAACAGTGATTAATACTGTGGTGGAGCCGTCTTCTTGAAGACCGACTGTAATGAACTGAGGATGTGATAACACAACCTGTAAGTCCACTCCCAAATTGTGGAAAATCCAAATTTTGGAAGCATCTCCATTGTTCCCAATGACTGACTGCATTCTTATTTTCCCAGCAACATCAGAAGCTTGTTTAAAACAAATGTGAGGTTCAGAAATAGCCACTATATTAATTTTATTTGCTCTAATGATCTGAGCCAAGCTACGGGTAGAGGCAGCATTACCTATCCCCCTAATGTTCCAAACCAAAGCTGAATTAATCATTATTAAATGAAGAAGAGGATTCAACAGCCAACTCCTTGGCTTTAGCTCTAGTCAGACGTGTATCACAGAAAAGAACTCCAGGCAGCATTGTATCAGTGATACTATTCTGATTTATAAATTTAAGGGGACTATTGGTAGGACAAACCATCTTAATATTTTCTGCAGCTGAAATAGAAGAGGCCCCTTCACCACAAACACCATTTAGAGACTGGCAGAAGTTACCTAATATTGTTTGGTCTGCTCCCTCCTCTGGACTCAGAGATGCCGAGGGAAGTTCCCCAAATTCAGAGGTTTCCTCAATGCAAGATAACCCTCCGAGATTTGAACTAGTGGAGGCTGCAGAGTTTATTCTTGAGATTAGCTTCATTTTCCACACTTAAGGGCTTTTTTTTCTCCATCCCTATTCTTAGATCTATGCTTTCTCTTTTCTGATTTCATCACAGATTCTTGTTTTCTACATTTTCCTTCATATTGCATGCACATTTCCCGCAGTTACGCTGCGTGTTAGATCCTCATTCTTGTTCTATTCTCATCATAATACACACACCTTCTATTTCCACCCATTTATAGGGGTTAAAAGCCTTCCCTCGGTGCATTCTCTCTCAATCTCTCATGTTGTTTTATCACTTCGGGACAGATTCTACACTTACACATTCTAATGGGTTTTTGCCTTTGTCTTTGTCTTTGTTTTGCAGGAGAGCAATAGGACGTGAGGCCCTCTTCTTTTAGCCAGCTGGAAGGTGAGGAGGTGTTATCCCACATCGTTTCCTGCACCCGTTCATCAAGCGTGATCACGTCTTCATCCTTACTCTCTAAGGTACGTGGCGTCGTTGCATCTTCTTCCTATACTTTTGGAGTTGTTAGCCTTAGTGGCAATCATGATTAGTATTTCTTATCTATCATTGCCCCTTTGTTCCTTCATGTTATATTACCATGCATATGCATATGGTTTGCTAGTTCGGGGCGGGGTAGATTAATCATCTACAGTCATGACACATTCTGTTGCTAAGGAGGTGATGAAGTTAATGCCCAAAGGCCAGGCAGGGCACCCCTTGTTTGAAACTTCCAATACCAAACTTATTCCGTCTTCACATCCATGCAAGGGGCGAGTGCCCATGTTGCCAAGCGCTTTTCATAAAAATATTCCACGAGTCTTGAGCACTATAAAGCTTCCTATGTTGAAATTCTAACTCCCTCATATTGATTTTCCTCTCCTTCTAAGGGAGCCACTTTTCAAGAAGCTAAACTCATTTTGTGATACTTCATCAAATGAGAGCACTTGGGCATTGATTCCACTCGATAAGCCATCTGGCCGACCACCTTGTTTACCATGGAGGGGCGGGCATTCTTTTAATGAAGGGTCTTTCACCAACCCACTCACCTTCTATTCTATTCCACCCATGTTTCTTACCAATTTCTCCTTATAGGCCACTGGTGACAGCTATTTTATGTATAAAATGCGTAGGCATGCCAGTCACCGGAGTGACAAAATTTATTGATGTGCTCGATCTGACTTGGTCAGCCGATTGTAAGGTCCGAGTCGGGACCGAAGGTCCGCCATACTGTAAAGACTATAGTGTTAATTACATCCTCTGTGAAGGAGGAAAACCCTTGATTAATTGCCAAGATAACCGCCACTCGGGGCCGAATAATAAAGACGTTTCGGAGGTGACACGAACACGAGGCTACATAGACCCCTATGCCTCTTTCTTATTCATGCAAGAAGAACTAAGATTTATTATGTTCGCACTTCGATACAAGGTGGGGAACTTAGGTCCGAAGACCACTACCACGCATGGCAACACTTCCAGTCGGGTGGGACCCGGCCTTCTGTTAAACACCATTTTATATACCGAAGTGTGACCAAACGCACAAGCAGGTATTATTTTCACAACACAGGTGATTAGGAAGAGTTATTTGTGAGGAGCATGGAAAGCACATGATATCAGCATGCTTATATAGACATATATATATATATATATATATATATATATTTACACATATGCATACATATATATATATACATACATATAATGTATTTGGCTATTTATTCAGGAGTATTCAACAAGAAGGGCACATAGGAGAGCTGAGTTGGCGGCATGCACCACAAAAGTCGGTGCAGTGCTGCCAAGGGCTGGTGCAAGTTTGAAGAGGAGGCACTGGAGTCGGTGCAGGTCCGAATGGAGGTCGGTGCAAGATGAAGAGGGTGATGCTGGGTCGGTGCAGGTTTGAAGAGGAGGCACTGGGGTCGGTGCAGGTCCGAATGGAGGTTGGTGCAAGTTTGAGGAGGGGAGGCGGCATGGGTCGATGCAAGTGCTGAGGAATGCAATGCAGGGGTCGGTGCATATAGAGGAGAGGCGATGGCCGATGCAAAGCTAGCGGTGGAGAGGGTCGGTGTTAGTGGCGAGGATATGCGACGGGGGTCGATGCTAGTGGTGAAGGAGAATGAGGGCTGGGTCGGTGTGGGTTTGAAAAGGAGGCACTGTGGTTGGTGCAGGTCTGAATGAAGGTCGGTGCAAGTTTAAGGAGGGGAGGCGGCATGGGTCGATGCAAGTGCTGAGGAATGCGATGCAGGGGTCGGTGCATATAGCGGAGAGGCGATGGCCGATGAAAAGCTAGCGGTGGAGAGGGTCGGTGTTAGTGGCGAGGATATGCGGCGGGGGTCGATGCTAGCGGTGAAGGATAATGAGGGCTGGGTCGGTGTTAAGGGAGAAGAGAGGAGTGGCAGGGTCGGTGCTAGCGCATGGGAAGGTCAGTGCTAGTGAAGAAGAGAAAGGTGGTAGCGTCGAGGCTAGTGAGAAAAGGGGCGATGGCAGAGTCGGTGTGGTTGGTAAAGAGAGGGTGATAGTCTGGAGTCGGTGGCGGTTGATGAAAAGGGGGTGATTCGGTGGAGTCGGTGGCGGTTGATGAAAAAGGGGGTGATTCGTTGGCGTCGCCACCAAATCAAAATTCATGGGGGTTAATTTGGCGATGACGCCACTGAGTCATAAGGATCCACCATTTGAGCTTGGCTTCGCACCGAATTAGGACATCTGAGTGAGGATATCCATGACGCTTAAGAACCCAAAGGCGTGACTACCTGGGCATTGGAAGAAATTCTGCCGTTATCATCTTTTATATAAGTTCTTATCTCATTCACTTGTTTGCTCTCTCTTCTTGTTCGTCTGTGCGAGCTTCATACTCCAGCACTAGACAACCGTTGACGTATAGGTCCCTCTGAGTACCATGCACAATCATATAAGCTGGCCCCACAATCTGTCAGAGACTTAAAGAAAATCATCGTGAAACACAATCTCGTCTGAGGAAATTTGGGCAGCATCTCCCCAGTACATGGAGATGTTCAGTTAGACAAATGGAATGACACACGTTAGATAGTGCCAAACCATAAACACTGAGGAGCCTAGGTGGACTGCCTTAGTCCCTGAGGTCATCACGGACAGAGTCTTGAGGGCCAGCCTACTATAGACTCGTGATGATCCAGGGGTGAAATGGGCCTCTAATTGTAGCCATACAGATGGAGGTTTCATTTGCTCACTCGGTGCAAAGGGCTTCTAGGGGAATATGTGACAATACGACAGACCCCCTGGAACCTTGAGTGGCGTTGGTACAAGGAAATTAAGCAACGAGCCAAAGGACTGTACCCCTCCCCAGTCAGGGATGATTAGAAACATTCTAAGAAAACCGTTCGTCGATTAGCAATGATTTCAGGGGCATAGCATACCATTCTACCTTGCCACGAGACGAGCCCTGTTCTATGAGCAGTCATTATTGCCATAGGCAACTCGTGCTCACTGTCATCAGAGATAAGCCGAACGGGGCTGAGACCCTCAAGGATAAATCATCAAACGCAGAAAGGGGGGGTATATGGCAGCTCCAGAAGAAAGCAATAGAAGAATATCATGTCAACTATCAGAGTACATTGGTGCCCTTACAACTGACAGAAACGAGTGAAAGGGTACTCAGCAATGTCTTTTCTATCGTTCGATCAAGCGAAACCCATATTCGTAGATGAAACCACGCTATCAGTAAAAGAACATCCCCTGGGGAGGGGTAACTTACTGTTGCCCACAAAGGGCATGGCTGCAAGCCATTATCCCACGGAAAGAAAGGAAGACACCCCAAGACGAGCGATCATAGAATCTGTCATTGATTTGGCCGGGAGAGCCTCCTCACGCTCAGGGGAGTGTCAAGAATCTTGAAGCGTAATCGATAGAAACAACGGCGGTTCACCAGAAATAGAGCGATAGGAGGGAAGTATATTCAAGCCACAGCAAAGAAAGGGGGGGGAAGCCTTCTTTTATTCACCTTCTATGTTGATTACAGCAGAGTGGGGGATGGGGATTACAGCGCTTGGAGAAATTCTAAGAAAGTAAAGAAAAGAAGTGCTTAAGAGGAAAAGGGAAGAACTAAAAAAAAGGACACAGAACCGAAGAAAAAATTGTAGAGCCCCTCTGAGACACGCCGTCTTCTTGTTGCTCCCCTCGATTGCTCCCCTCCTCTCTATCTGGCCTTTTCTTTCTCCTTCGCTCTCCCTTTTCTTTTTCTTTCGATCTCTCGATCCGATCCCCTTTTTTGATCTTTTTTCTGAGGGCTTAGGGCCCTTTATATAGGTGAGCCACCAAAATAGGGCATCGGAACCCTGACGGGATGGGTGGACCACTGCCGACTCGAGGTGCGCACCACGCCGCCGACTCGATCGCGGAAGGGGGCCACCGGCTCGGGCGCCAGCAATCGCCACCGCCTCAAGCCGTATCAACACCACCAATCCATCCCTAGGGCGCCACCGCCTCAGCTACAAAGGCCACCATAGCGCCACCGATTCGACCACCCAAGGGCAATTTTGTAATTCAGTCAGCTTACCTTGAAATTATCCTGGTGAGAGTTCATCATCCGGAGTAGCTTTGGAATTAGTGTGGTGGTCCCAGAATATGTTTTGACATGTTGATTCGGGGCTTCCACAGATTTTTGAAACGTGTAGACCTCGTACCAGTTTTCCCAGGATTTGCACTGATTTGCCCTTCGGCACACCGATTTGTGCTGCCACCCTCTCTTGGAGAGTACGTGGACCTTCTTCACTGAAGTGGTAACCCTTTGGATGATTTCTGCCAGCCTCGTATGCCTTCGAGGCTGCCTTCGGATCATTCCGGTATTCCGCGTGTATCTTACGGAAACCTCAGAATTTCCGCTAGTGACGCTATTAACGCAGAATATTGGTTCTCTAGGGCCGCCCTATGCTTGCGCGAAGCGTTCTCATTGAAAGAGCCACCGCTCTGGGGGTTCTTGCTCCTTTGGAGTCATCCATCAGTTGCTCACGGACCATTTCGGAGTCCCGGGTGCTCTGGTTGAGCAACTCAAGTTTTCTGTTGACATTATCTTCGGTTCCCTATTCCGAGGGGTTAGGAACATTTCTTCATCTCGGGGGAGGCTTCTTCATCAAGAGGAAGTCACCTGAGGAATATCTGGCACGATCGTCTCGATGCCGATTTCATTGAATCTAACCATCAGTAGGCCTTAAGCGAGCTGTGGTGGATGTATAAACCTGAGATGACGGAATGTTGAGTCCATGGTAGTTCTTGTGAGGTTGCCTGAGGATTCAGCGGTCTGAGTGGATCTATTCCTGACTTCTGGTTGACTACTTCGGGCACATGATTATTGCCCAGTCATATTTTGTATGTCAAGAAATGCCCCCCAGCTGTGTACGTCGCGGGCGAAGGGTGAGCGGAGCGGGGTCCGCGGAGGTATTTGCTTTATCGGGCTTTGACACATGAGGCCCACTTCGTCTTGAGTCGATGACATGACTCGGGGATGTGAATCGGTTTCATTATGTCGAGTCAGTGACGTGATTTGCCCGCCGAGTCGGTGACGCCTTCAGTGCGCCAAGTCGATGGTGATCTTATTGTGCTGAATCGATGGAGCTTCAGCCAC
Source organism: Amorphophallus konjac (assembly GCA_022559845.1). NCBI lineage: Eukaryota > Viridiplantae > Streptophyta > Magnoliopsida > Alismatales > Araceae > Amorphophallus > Amorphophallus konjac. The sequence continues at coordinate 269,158,636 of CM040127.1, forward strand.
CGAATCAGTGGGCCTTTAGCTTGAGGCGGCCTCCTCCTTAATATCCCAAATCGGTGGCACTTTGGACATCGAGACGATGACGGGCTCGGGTTTGAGTTGGTGACGTGGCCACTGATTCGTCCCCTCTTTGCTTTTTCTTTAAAACCCTCGGATCCCATCTCAGGGTTTTGAAACACTTTCTCCCTCCTTCGTTCATCTTCCCCCTTTTAAACCCTAGCCGAGGGTTTTAAAACCCTCTCCTTCTTCTTTGAGATCCTTCATCGTCGCAGTCGAGCCTTCATCCCTCTCTCCCATTTTCGGTGATGAGGTATCGGCGGTGGTCCTCTGGCGGCATCGTAATATCCCCGTCTCCCTGGTGAGTGTGGTGGGCATCTTTGTGTTCACCGTTTCTGGCGAGCTCTCCGGTGAGTGCGACGGGCCTCTCCCCGTGCTCTTCTTTCTCTTCCATGGATGGCAAGAGTATTGCGGTGGAAGGCTACTCCTTCCATCCCTTTCACCGAGGGTGGTCGTTGTAGAAGCGGCGGTGAGTGATCGAGGCCCTCTCCCCTCCTTCTCTCGGTTTAGTGGTCGTCCCCCCCATCTCCGACCGTCAGCGGTGGCGGTGGCGGTCCGCGACTGCGACGGGCCGAAGGTGAGCCGGCAGCAGGCCAAGATGATGGTGACCGCCACCATGGTTTCAGTGGGCCTCAGCCCCAACAGGGCTTGGGGTTGATAATGGGCTAGGAAGCCCAATCTCGCTGCCCTTTGAAAGGGGCTTTCCGGTAATTTCTCCAAATGGCTTCAGGGGGTTCCTTGTAGGCTGGCCCTCGGAACTGATACTCCTGTTGTCCATTCGGCCCAAGTGTTTACCACTTGTGGCTCTGTTTTAGGGACCGTCCCGGCCTAACCAGTGGACGTGTTCCCCTTTATTCTCGGACGCTCCCGACTAAGGGGAGACTCTGCCGAAATTTTGCCAAAAAATACTTTTGGCACTATTTGTTTTTCTAACTTTGTTGCTTCTTTTAATTACAGCCAATGGCTTCAACAACTTCTTCTGCGACTGGGCAGGGGATAAGTGGCTCCTCTGCGGTGCGGCTAGTAGTAATATGGTAGAGTGTGAACGAACTCGATAGAGGACGGGACCGCCTGGCCATTGTTTCAGAATCATCAGGTTCAGAGACCGATTCGATGGACACCGGTCGTCTGACCATTTCTGGCAGGGATAACTTCTCCTTCGACTGGGGTTAGAACTACCGGGTCGATTTTTCAAAGGACAAACACTTGATGGCTTTCCTCCACGCTTTTAACTTCATGGGCAAGCGGGACATCTTCGTGGTGTGAGCGGCTGAGTATAGTATTCTCTCAAGCCGAGACAACCTGATCGGTTCAGTAGTGAGAAGTGAACTGATTTATTTCCCGGGAGATGCCAGGCAATGGGATGCCATTACCGACGTGCTAGGACTGAGTCCGGAACAGGGCATGTTGACTCGCACCCCTGAATTTACTCCGGCCAGGTGGGATTTATCAGCGGGCATCGTTCACAAAGAGAAGCCAGTATTTGGCCTTTTCCTAGCCCCGTTGAAGTGGGGGTTCAGAGAAGAGCCCTTTCTTTAAGATTGTTTGGCAGTCAGGTTCAAACATCAGATTGTCGTGGGCTGGTTTGCTGATTGTAAAGCCACCGATGCTCATGCTTTTAGAGACGGGGCTGTTGAATTTACTGAGTACATACTCCAGAATTATGGTCCCATCCTGACGAAGGTCGGAGTGTACCAGAGTGTATATGCATCCCGCTTTCGCTACCCCATCTCAAAGGGCTTGTGTTGTGGCATGATGGAGACGTTTTGTCCCGAGTACAACACCTTCTATACTGTAGAAGGGGAGACTTCCTTAGACTTGTGGAGTTTACATCAACTTTCTGGTCTTCCAATTGATGGCGAGCCGTATGAGGAGATCTGCTGGCCTGACTGGATTAAAGACCGCACTGACGGCGAGGGCCGCTATCCTATTGGATTTGCCTATCGGTACCTCATAAAGGTGTATCGTACACTGTGGCTATCCATTCAAGGTACTACAGAGTCTTCTTCGTCTCGCTCGTGTAAGGAGCGGAAGTGGGTGTGCCTGGGCTTATGGCTGGAATACTTCTTCGAAGGTGAGCCGAAGTACAAACATTTTCCTTCTGTCGGAATGGCTTCGAACAGACTGAAGACGCGGTCTGGCCGGAAGACTCACTTATCTTCTTCTCTTCGCAGAGGGCGCCAGAGCGGCCCTAACCCAGCGGGACTGGATCCCATTACTCATTGTGCGGCCTACTTGACATATTGGTTGTGCACATTTGCTATGTCGCAAGGCGATAAAACAGTTATCCGTGCCGAAGCCATATATCCGGCGTCTTTAATGGCATAGGGTATGAAGTTATCCCTTCGCCCTGTAGCGTTATGCTATATTTACAAGATGCTGGGAGATATCCACCGTAGCTGCCTCCTAAGGACCTTGCGGACAGTTGGCCCTCTTGATTTCTTCAATGCCTGGGTGTGTTCCATGTTTCCGGAGTTTGATCCCAGGTCACTTGAGTGTCCAAACTTGTTCCCGAGAATGTTAGAGTTTACCGATGCCGAGCCACAGCAGGTGTCAGATCAGCTTTTCTCAATTAGGGGGCAATTGACGAAAGTGCCAATGAATTCTCCCGGGGCCTTACATTTCTGGTGTCTGGCTGCTCATTCAAGCCCGTTGGTGAATCAGCTGAGAGAATGCAAATTTGGCGAAGTTGAGCAGTATGTCTGATGCGGGACGGACGGCAGACTCGACTCCAATTTGATATGCCAACCTTGGAATCTAGACAAGCTCGCGATCGTCCCTTAGCGAGGGAAGCGTACAGACGTGCGTGGTTGAGAAACCGACAGTGAGCTAGGGTGGTCGGCTCTCTCTCGTGCCTAGATTGGGTCACGGGATGGGTCTCACTCTCTCTCGCAGCAGTGATAAGATTGAACGGGCTAAAATTCCTAACTCTCAAACAACGGCATATGACATATATACGAAATAAAGTAAAATGCCGAGTGGGGAGCGGAAATGTTACCTCCACGCGCCGGGCGTGGGGAAGATGACGTCGGCTGAACCTATACTCCCAGAACAGTAAATAATTAAATTACAGCAATGAATATTACTGCCCACTCCACGCAGGGAGGTAAAGGGCTACACGGTGGGACCAGGGAGTAGTGGGTTCGGGTTGACGGGCATCGTTTTGTGTAGCTTCGGCGGCACGTGTACTCACGAACGTGGGGCCCACGTGCTGGTCGGTGGGTCCGAGTGAGCCCGGAGTGGCCCCGCTGTGATGGGGACGCTTGGAGGGACGATCCCTGGGGAGGGGTCGTACTGGTTCGCCTTGGGGAAGGTGAGTCGGCTCCGATCTTCAAGTGTTGAACTTGCTGTCCATGGATCGGAGTTGCAGTTTCAGACCCGCGCGACCCGACGAAATCTGATGTTGCGATAAATCCCAACGTCGGATCGATGCGAAATTGGCGCCATTGGAAAGCTCTTTCGAAGTTCTTCGACCAAGGGCTGTGGAAGGAACTTTGATGGGACTGGATTTTTCGTGGTGGATTTTTGAACACGCTGGTTGACAGACTCAGAAAACACAGGATAGAAAGTGATTTTCCTAAGAACAGGCATTGACCACAGCTCAAACTTCGGATCTGGAAGTTGGACTCTTCATGAAAGATGGAGAGGGGGAAGTAAGTACGACGTGGATATTTATTGTGGAATTTATGGTGGAGGTTTGATTGGGGAAAAGGAATTTGTAACACCGGTGGGTTGGATCTAGACTGCTCAGGATAGAACAGAATTTTGATTGAGTTTCAATTTTCCAGAGGGGAAAAAGTACTCCTAAATTCGTGGAAAAATTATTGGAGAGGGGCTTTGGTGGGCAGAACACCCAGTCCAAATTTGGACTCAATCAGAAAAGGGGAAGGTGGTCGAACATGGGAAGAACAAGGTGGCTAGAATTGGATCTACACAGGGACAGACCTGTGTGGATCTAGAAACTAAAATGGAAAAGAAAATTTGAAGATGGCCTAAATTCAAGGGAAATTTACTGGAGGTGGGAAATCAGGTGGGGAACCTACCCTGAAAATTTTAGCCCCAGAAGATATGGGAGTTGAGAGCTAAAAATCTTGGAGTAAGCCTCTGTCCAGCAGAACAGTACCCTGGACAACACTTCAGAAGAACGCTCGCGGTGGCTCATCAACGGCATGAACGACGACGGCGGCGGCGGCGGAAGAGATAGAACTCAGAGGGGTAGAGGAGGGGATAGAGGAGGGCTTCACACCCTGGAAGGCTAGAGATAGAAGATGAATAGTAGGGGGGAGGGAGAGGTGCGCACCCTTCTCTGGGCAATTCACAATAATTTTTTGCTTCATTAATTCTAGTAAATGGAAAATACATGGTATTTGTATGAAATTGACTCCCTTGGCAATTGACCTCCCATGCCCTCAGATCTATGTTGGGTGAAGAGTATCTTGGGGATGTCAAATCCAAATTTATCCCATGTAGTCAAAGCATTCTACATGTGATAATCAAACTAAATCAAACTAGCATAATAAGACAAAATAGGGGGCGCCCCCTTCATGGGCCAAAGGGGCCACTTATGGGCCAAGACCATCCACTAGGCCCATGAACCCATACTTAGCCTATGGACCTTCCAACCTAGATAGCCCATGGGAGGGAAAAGCCCAATTGGACCTTAAGTGGCTTTAAGGTCCATTATGAAGGCCTTAAAGTCCAATATGACATAACCCCCTTAATGGACTCTACTAAGTGAAACCCATTAATGGACTCTACATGGAATGTGGCCCAATGGCTTATTAAAAGCCTTATAAAGGAGTCCAAATGAAAAAACCCAAACAAACACACTAATACAAGCCAATACAAGCCATAATACACAAATACGTTCCACACGTATAATGAAATAGCCTTTGATGTCCCCATCAATTCTCCCCGGGTGGGAGGAACTCGACCTCGTCGAGTAAGGGGTGCGGCTGCTCGAGTAGCTCTGGCGGATCCGTCACAGTACCAAGTAGCGCGGGTACGCTCCACTCCAAGTAGTCGTCACCTGCTCATTACGTATATACTTGATATGCACAAGCTGCTGTGGGAACTAGGCCAGTGGTGGACACTCCAGGGTGGGGTCACTCTGAAAGGGGATGAGGCAGCTCGATGACTCAGTAGGAATCACCGCTGGGTCCTGTAGGTGACTAGATCCGGGACATGGACGTAGAGCTAGTCCGATACTCTGGTAAGGCTACAACGCACACAATAGAGCCGACTAGCCTCACACGTGCAAGGGACTGACAGCTATATACGAGCTTGCACAAGACACATGCAGACTCATCATGCTCTGACAAATGTATGCTTAGACTCCTAACAAACCACACAAATAAACCACACAAACAAACCACACAAAGAAGAAAACAAACTCATGAAGGACCCTAGACTTAATGCGGTGACATCAACCCCACTAGGTGGCTATCATCCGAGTGCCGCATCCTGAGTGTCGGTAGGTTCCTCCAGTTCTTCTCCATAGAATTCATCAGCTAGTTCCGGCTCGGCCTCGTAGCTGACAGACAAAATCCCAGAATGTGAGGCTTCTCCAACCCCTAGGGCTAGTGTGGCACGAGTGGGACATTGGTTGGCAATGTGGCCAAACCCATGAGAGTGATAACACTACAGTCGTGACCTACCACTCTCTCCGATAAGCGGTCCATTACCCTTGTCCTCCCGACGGACAGGGGGTGTGGGCAACAGGGGTGGAGGTGTAGGTGCCGTAGGCAACAGGGGTGGGGGTGCATGTGCCAGGGGATGGGCAATGGGTGCCGAGGGGAGAGCAATGGGTGCCGATGGTTGGGGTGAAGGTAGATCCCGTAGCGGGGAAGGACGAGGCCTAGGAGCGAAGTGCTCCTGACGGGCGAGCTCTTGAGGTCGAGCCATGGGGGCCCTCGGGTATGGACCTAGAGAGCTACTGGGCTCAGCACTATAAAGAGGGACGGGGCCCAACAGTTGGGTAGACTTGAACTCTCCCTCAAACTGCTCCATCTCGATAGCAACCTGATATGCGTTCTCCAACTTATCCACCTTGCGGCAGAAAAGCTCATACCGTAGGTGGGGTCGCAGACCACGCCAAAAATGGGAGACAGTAAGGGAGCTCTCCCCCGTAAAGACACATCGCAAAAAGTATTCATCGAACTCGGCTATGTACTCGGAGACGGACCGATCTCCTTGGGTGAGACTTTACCATCTGTCTATGAGACGCTGGCGGTAGGAAGTAGGAAGGTAGTTTTTCCTAAGTTTGGACCTCATCTAGTCCCACGTCTCTACCTGGGGCTCCTGGCGATGAAACAATAGGTTCTCCATGTTTCTCCAAAAGGTTTGTGCCTGCCCTAATAGTTTCATCTTGGTGAACTTGACCTTCCGTTGGTCCGACATCTCAAACCACTCAAAATATCGATCCATACCAGCTTACCAATCAAGATAGACCCTTGGGTCTAAGGACCCGTCAAAAGTGGGAGGGTCTGCATGAACGGTCTTGAGGGTCCGCTCATCCTCATCCAAATCACGACTCTGTCATTGAACACGACGGTCATGACCATATCCCCTATTTTCATCCTCAGACTCATAGTCATGCACCTCGGGGATTTGACGCCTCCTAACATCTATCCCTTGAACCCTTGGAGCAGCAGGTTGCTGAACCGTTCCTATTGACCATGTGTAGGTGGCGGGGGGAGTGGGCATGCAATGGACACGGGGTTGGAATGCACCGACTAAAGTGAAGTGATGAACCTAGACTTAACTAATATCTGGTACTTGGTGGAGTTGTGGGATCCGAAGATCCTCTCGACGCGAGTGTGTGGCCTTCCCGATAGGCGTAATCTACTGTTTGGATAACACCTTTTGATATACCGGGTTATTGGGATGAGATCCACACCTAGGACAACACTACTCTAGACTTAGACCGTGCAATGAAGACTATCATAGACTCGACTCGCTCTGATACCAAACTGATGGGGGACGGACGGCGGACTCGACTCCAATTTGATATGCCAACCTTGGACTCTAGACAAGCTCACGATCGTCCCTTAGCGAGGGAAGTGTACGGATGTGTGTGGTTGAGAAACCGGTAGTGAGCTAGGGTGGTCGGCTCTCTCTCGTGCCTGGATCGGGTCATGGGACGGGTCACGCTCTCTCTCGCAGCAGTGATGAGATTGAACGGGCTAAAATTCCTAACTCTCAAACAGCGACATATGACATATATACTAAATAAAGCAAAATGTCGAGTGGGGAGCGGAAACGTTACCTCCACGTGTCGGGCATGGGGAAGATGACGCTGGCTGAACTTGTACTTTCGGAACAGTAAATAATTAAATTACAGCAATGAATATTACTACCCACTCCACGCAGGGAGGTAAAGGGCTACATGGTGGGACCCGGGAGTAGCGGGTTCGGGTTGATGGGCAGCATTTTGTGTAGCTTCGGCGGCATGCGTACTCATGAACGTGGGGCCCACGTGCTGGTCGGTGGGGCTGAGTGAGCCCGGAGTGGCCCCGCTGTGACGGGGACGCTTGGAGGGACGATCCTTGGGGAGGGGTCGTACTGGTTCGCCTTGGGGAAGGCGAGTCGGCTCCGATCTTCAAGTGTTGAACTTGATGTCCACGGATCTGAGTTGTAGTTTTAGACCCGTGCGACCCGATGAAATCTACTGCTGAGATAAATCTTGACGTCGGATCGACGTGAAATTGGCGCCGTTGGAAAGCTCTTTCGAAGTTCTTCGACCAAGGGCTGTGGCCGGAATTTTGATGGGATTGGATTTTTCGTGGTGGATTTTTGAACACGCTGGTTGACAGACTCAGAAAACACAGGACAGAAATTGATTTTCCTGAGAATCAGCGTTGACCGTAGCTCAAACTTCGGATCTGGAAGTTGGACTCTTCATGAAAGTTGGAGAGGGGGAAGTAAGTAAGACGTGGATATTTGTTGTGGAATTTATGGTGGAGGTTTGATTGGGGAAAAGTAATTTCTAACACCGGTGGGTCGGATCTGGACTGCTTAGGATAGAACAGAATTTTGACTGAGTTTCAATTTTCCAGAGGGGAAAAGGAACTCCTAAATTCATGGAAAATTTATTAGAGAGGGACTTTTGTGGGTAGAAGAGCCATGCCAAATTTGGACTCAATCAGAAAAGGGGAAGGTGGTCGAACATGGGAAGAACAGGGGGCCAGGAACTAGATCTGCACAGGGACAAACCTGTGTAGATCTAGAAACTAAAATGGAAAAGAAAATTTGGTGATGGCATAAATTCGAGAGAAATTTACTGGAGGTGGGAAATCACGTGGGGAACCTACCCTGAAAATTTTAGCTCCAGAAGATCTGGGAGTTGAGAGCTAAAAATCTCGGAGTAAGCCTCTATCCAATATAACAGTACCTTGGACAGCACTTCAGAAGAATGCTCGCGGTGGCTCGTCGGCGGCACGAACAGCGGTGGCGACGACAGAGATAGAACTCAGAGGGGCAGAGGAGGGGATAGAGGAGGGCTTCACACCCTAGAAGGTTGGAGGAAGAAGATGAACAGTAGGGGGAGGGAGAGGTGCGCACCCTTCTCTTGGCAATTCACAATAATTTTTTGCTTCATTAATTCTAGTAAATGGAAAATACATGGTATTTGTATGAAATTGACTCCCTTGGCAATTGACCTCCCATACCCTCAGATCTATGGTGGGTGAGAGGTATCTTGGAGATGTCAAATCCCAATTTATCCCATGTGGTTAAAGCATTCGACATATGATAATCAAACTAAATCAAACTAGCCTAATAAGACAAAATAGGGGGCGCCCCCTTCATGGGCCAAAGGGGCCACTTATGCGCCAAGACCACCCACTAGGCCCATGAACCCATACTTAGCCTATGGACCTTCCAACCTAGATAGCCCATGAGAGGGAAAAGCCCAATTGGACCTTAAGTGACTTTAAGGTCCATTATGAAGGCCTTAAAGTCCAATATGACACAACCCTTTTAATGGACTCTACTAAATGAAACACATTAATGGACTCTACATGGAATGTGGCCCAATGGCTTATTAAAAGCCTTACAAAGGAGTCCAAATGAAAAAACCCAAACAAACACACTAATACAAGCATACACAAATACGTTCCACACATATAATGAAATAGCCTTTGATGCCCCCATCAATGTCCACCCCATCTCGGGCATGCTCGGTGATATGCCGTCATTAGAGCCAAAGCTGGTAGACTGGGCTTTGTCCATTAGACCCAGTGTTTTGGTGTTCAGAAAGGCCATCAGCACTTACTTAGTGCCCTATTACCCCTTCAGGTTTAGCAGAAATTTTGGTTATGATCAACAGATTCCTTCCTATTCAGCACAGTTCCCATTGGAGAGTCGATCAAGAGGAGGAGGAGCCGCTGTCGAAGAAGCCCGCACGTGGTGGGATTATTTTCATCATCGCGAGGCTACTTCTTTTTGGATGCCAGTTTCTGGGCGTTTTCCCCGAGTGACGCTAGAATATATTAAATGGTGGAATGCTCATACTGGCTTCTATCAGCTTTCTCGGAACGATTGCGGGGACATTGCCGAGCGTCGGTGCTTGAGCTCCCACCCTTCCGCCGTGTTTGAAATTGATCCTTATCATCTGCGGAGGTTGAAGTCTCATAAAGATGCTGAGGTACAGTCTTACTTGGCGGCATGGAAAGCTATCAAACGGGAGAAGTCCAAGCCACAGCCGGTGCTTCCAGAGATTAATAAAGACAGTTTCACAGAGACTCTTTGGGGCCTGTGTAAGGTTAGCAGCGAGAGGATTGCTCTTCAGCAGTTTCTGCTACCGGTGGGGGAGCCTATCACAGCCCCGGCTTCATGGCGACCAGAGACTGATCGCCTATGTCCGTATAGGAGATTTGTGAGGAAAGAAGATCGGGGTCCCTCCCTGTACAGCCAAACCTCTTGGCTCTTTGTCTTGTTGCACATTCACGGCCTTTCTATTACTGACAAGGCCGAGGCTATATTGGAGAGGCCTCTCTTCATTGCCTTCAAGTATGCCGACGGGTGGGGTATGGACCACCTCGGCTTGTACTATTATCTTTCTGCTCGTGGCCATGGGGACCTAGCACTTCTAGCTGAACATTGTGCCAAAATTGGCGACATCTGTTGGCTGATTCGGGAGGGGGCCTCCAGGAATAAAGAGCCCTCCTTGTATTATTGGGCCCTCTCTCCATTATATTCGGGCTCGCCAGGTATAAGATGTGCCATTCTTGCTTGTTCCTTTAGTTATATGTATGCGTCTTATTCACATAGCCACCACGGCGATGCATCATTTCTCTGCAGATTTCCTGACCTCTAAAGTAAGCTTAGAGTATCGGTCTTTAATTAACAAGGCAGAGAAGCCAAGCTATTTCGAATCTCCACATGCTGCCCCAACTACCACGCCTTTACCCACCAGGGGTTCTCGGAAGCGAGAGAGGTCTAAGGTCAAGGAGGCGGTTTCTTGGGCTAACAGGGCCCGGGCAAAAGTTGTAATAGAGAAGAGGACTGCGCCTGCGGAGCCTGTCATCTCATTGCCCACTATTCCAACCTTCATGGAGTTCGAGAAAGCAGAGGAGCAGACCGCTCCTATAGCAGGTATATCTCCCTTGAGCTCCTTTCTGGGGTGTGACCTTGGGGCTTTCCTATTTCTGCTCCTTTCATCTAAGCACCACAATCTCTTCTATTCCAGTTGTCGAGGAAGCGGTAACTAGTGGCGGTGCGGAGGAAGTTGGGGGCATTGAGACACCCACCGCTCCGGTCACGACGGACCTTCCTTCTCCAACGCCTAGTCATGGCGATGAAGGTAATATTATAGCTTGCGGGACCTCTATTGCAGGCACCTCATTTTGCTACTTTTCTTCTTACTCATCATTCGTATATGTTTAATCATTCAAAGATTGCTCCTTTGGAACCTGCTAAAGCTCCTCCCGTAGCATCTCCTGCTCAAAGTATCCGGCCGACCCGACGGTGCTCCAAACGGCTGGCCGAACTAGCCACTAAGAAAGTCTCTTCCGGGGTGTCTCTCGATAGTTCAGTGCACTTGACGGGCCCTGGCATGGCAGCAGTAAAACTGACTGAAAGTTCTTCCTCGGAGGAACTTGTAGACTATGAACCCTCAAGTGATGAGGATGAGCAAGATGTAGGGTCGGAGGCTAGCACACCTTCCCTATCGTATGGAAGTGATTTTGCTGCATTCAGCCCTCCCCGGTTAGCATTAGGCCCTTCAGGCGCACCAGGTCCTGGGTGAGAAATTTCTCCAGCTTTGACGCAGCCAGACTTGGGAGCCCTGGGGACCACTAGTTGAAGCCTTGTTTCTTTGGAGGTAATCTTTGTACTCTTCCCTACAAGCTTCAGCCATGTCTTCTAGCATGTGTATCTGAAGGTCTGACATAGCTCTTGGTTTATTTCTTTTGTTCCTTTCCTCAGGAGCCCATGATTTCAGTGGGGTTGAATTTGCCAGCAATGACTGCTACCACCGCTTTCTCCCCCTTTCAAGCAAAAGGGACGGCCTTCACCCCTATTGTGGGTATGGCGCCCATATTGAAGCTGATTGCTTTAAAATTCCCGGGTGGGCCCGACTCTGTGTTGGACACACGTGAGTCATCAGCAAAACAACTCCAGATCCAGTTAGCGGAGTCCGAGTCAAAGCAGGCGGCTGATGTGGCCATTACCGAGGGTGCATCAAGGGTGGAGCCTGAAGAGGAACTGGCCAGGGATGCCACCGCTTTAACCATCATAAATAGTGCTGAATTGGAGCAACCATCCCCAGTGGGACAGCATGAACCGCCTTCCTCAGAAGGTGTATGAATTCTTGAAGAAGTGGGCAGTGGGACAACAGTCCTGCCATCTGTAGCGGAGCCTGAGTTGGAACAGGCGGCCCTGATTAAATGGCATGAAGGGCCTCCTTCGGAAAATATAATGCTCTCGGGAGAAACAACTATCTTATCTATCATCCCTGGGACCGAATTGAAGAAAATGTCAGAACCGACGGGGCAGCTGGAGTTTGCTTCAGAAAGTACGGGCTTCGAGTCTGCAGACCTTGTCCCTCGGTTGGATGGAGGACTTGAAGTGCTTCCCTCGACAACTATCGACTCCGTCGTATTGGCAGAAGAGCGTATGGCATCCCTTGTCTCCCTACCAGAACTACCTTCATCTTCTTCGGAGCCCATTGATGACCTCTGGGCCGAAGTTGATAGCATAGTAGAGTTTCATCTCCCCGATGCACCGTCATTTGGCTTGCAGTCTTCAGACGAGATGGTGTGGCAAAACTTGGAGACGCTCAAGCAAACTGTGCTGGCTCGTCGGGACTTATCTTACGCCCAGTTGAGGGGGCTGGCTGAGTCCATCTCTCACACTCTCATCGCCTTCGATTGTCCCATGCAGAACTTGGTGCCACAAGTAATATTATTACTCAAGTATGTAAATCGGTGAGAATTTATTGAGCACGGCATGAGGGACCAGCTAGCCGCCCTGGCGCTTCAACGGCAATAATGCCATACCGCTACACGGACTTGTACAGAGTTCATCAGCGAGCATAGGAACATCATTGAGGGTGCTGCTGAGCGAGCTTCCTTCTTGCAGCAACAAGTTTCTGAACTCCATGCCGAACTGGCTCAGGCCGAAGAAGACCAGGCTTGCATTGAGCAGCTAGGGGTGCGATGCTCGGGCAAGGCCGAGTTAGCGGAGAAGCGCATTGGATCTTTTCAGGAGGAGCTGCGGAGACTGGAAGCTGAGGAACGTCGGTTGCAAGATCTAGCTGCCCATCCTTCTATCGGACTTCCGGCACTTGATGATATCTCTCGCCATCTAGGCCAATGATGTATTATTTTTTTTTGTCCTCTCTCTCTCTCTCTTTTAATGTGTATCAGTGCAGGAACTTCATGCACCTTTTTCATGCAATGATATTTCCTTCAGTCTTGCCTTACATACTTTTGTCGGGCCTTGGCTGTGTATTTATTTTCCTTCCTTCCCCAATGTGAGCGGAGGTACAAGACTAGCTTCACCAATCTTGGGGTGTGTTAGCTGCTAAGACAGGAGAGCGCTCATGCCTTCAGAGAAGGGGCGAGGGGTTTGCTCCACTGCCACGCCACGTCCCCCCAAAATCCAGTTTAGGCTAGATTGAGTGGAAAATATGCTTTTAGGCCGATGCCAGAGCATTATTATATTCACTGGCTAAACGAATATCGGGGCCGAGAGGTAGATTCTTCATTAACGAGGACGAAGGGTCCAAGTTAAAGTCACGCTCACTGATTTTGTCAATATTGATGAAAATCGGGGCATCGTTGACATCGGGAAGAATGTCGAAATAAAGAGGGGCTTTAATATCATTAACGAGGACAAAAGGTCCAAGTTATGGTTTCAATCACTGATGTCACTGATGCTGATGATGATCATGGTAGATGTATTCATCGACATTGGGTTAAGTGTCGAAGCAAGAAATAGATCTAATATCATTTACAAGGACGGAAGGTACGAGTTAAGGTTTCAATCACTGACATCACCGATGCTGATGACAGTCAGGGTAGATGTATTCATCGACATTGGGTTAAATGTCGAAGGAAGAAATAGTTTTAATATCATTAACAAGGACGAAAGGTCCGAGTTAAGGTTTCAATCACTGACGTCACCGATGCTGATGACGGTCAGGGTAGATGTATTCATCGACATTGGGTTAAATGTCGAAGCAAGAAATGGTTTTAATATCATTAACAAGGACGGAAGGTCCAAGTTAAGGTTTCAATCATTGACGTCACCGATGCTGATGACGGTCAGGGTAGATGTATTCATCGACATTGGGTTAAATGTCGAAGCAAGAAATAGTTTTAATATTGTTAACAAGGATGGAAGGTCCGAGTTAAGGTTTCAATCACTGACGTCACCGTTGCTGATGACGGTCAGGGTAGACGTATTCATCGACATTGGGTTAAATGTCAAAGCAAGAAATGGTTTTAATATCATTAACAAGGACGGAAGGTCTGAGTTAAGGTTTCGATCACTGACGTCACCGATGCTGATGACGGTCAGGGTAGATGTATTCATCGACATTGGGTTAAATGTCGAAGCAAGAAATGATTTTACTATCATTAACAAGGACAGAAGGTCCGAGTTAAGGTTTCAATCACTGACGTCACCGATGCTGATGATGGTCAGGGTAGATGTATTTATCGACATTGGGTTAAATGTCGAAGCAAGAAATGGTTTTAATATCGTTAACAAGGATGGAAGGTCCGAGTTAAGGTTTCAATCATTGACGTCACCGATGCTGATGACGGTCAGGGTAGATGTATTCATCGACATGGGGTTAAATGTCGAAGCAAGAAATAGTTTTAATATCATTAACAAGGATGGAAGGTCCGAGTTAAGGTTTCAATCACTGATGTCACCGATGCTGATGACGGTCAGGGTAGATGTATTCATCGACATGGGGTTAAATGTCAAAGCAAGAAATGGTTTTAACGTCATTAACAAGGACGGAAGGTCCGAGTTAAGGTTTCAATCACTGACGTCACTGATACTGATGACGGTCAGGGTAGATGTATTCATCGACATTGGGTTAAATGTCGAAGCAAGAAATAGTTTTAATATCTTTAACAAGGACGGAAGGTCCGAGTTAAGGTTTCAATCACTGACGTCACCGATGCTGATGACTGTCAGGGTAGATGTATTCATCGACATTAGGTTAAATGTCGAAGCAAGAAATGATTTTAATCATCGAAACAGGTGGAGGGCATATTCCGATTGGACTTTGCCATATAGGTGGTGTGTTTCCGGTGGGACATCTAGTGGTGTCCTGCTTATGAGGATGTCTTGGGAGAAAACATCTTGATTATATATTTTTTCTTAAAAAAAACACATTATCGATACAATCGCCCTTTTCGGGTTTTCGCTGACATCGGCCCCCTCTTACTTTTTCCTACACGCCCTTTTAGGTTTTCATGTGGCGGGGTGCCCGATTTTGCTTGCGGCGCCCTTTCGGGTTTTCACCGTAGCTGGGTTATTACCCTTTTTACCCTTGTCCGAATGAAGGATCAAGTCTGGCAGGGCACCTCTATTTTAAGCCCCATTTTTTAAAAATAAAAATTGGGAACCATAGATGATCATCGGCTCAAACCCAAAGTCCTTGGCCAATGGAGGGTTTGTTCGTTGGCAAAGATGGATACCAACGCAAGAAAAGACATTAGTGCCGATTTAGGCGTAAGACCTGCAATGGCATGTGAATGGCTAGGGCACGAAGCCTTGCACCGACGAAGGGTGTATTCATTGACAAGATCAAATGTCAACGCAAGGGATGAAATTAGTGCCGATTCGGGCGTAAGGCCCGCAATCGGCAATGCTGTGTATGTATAGTTGGCTAGGGCATGAAGCCTTGCGCCAAAGAAGGGTATGTTCGTTGACAAGATTGAATGCCAATGCAAGGGATAGAATTAGTGCCGATTCGAGCGTAAGGCCTGCAATGGCAATGTTGTGTATGTATAGTTGGCTAGGGCATGAAGCCTTGCGCCAAAGAAGGGTGTGTTCATCGGCAAGATCGAATGCCAACGCAAGGGATAGAATTAGTGCCGATTCAGGCGTAAGGCCCGCAATGGCAATGCTGTGTATGTATAGTTGGCTAGGGCACGAAGCCTTGCGCCAAAGAAGGGTGTGTTCATGGACAAGATTGAATGCCAACGCAAGGGATAGAATTAGTGCCGATTCGGGTGTAAGGCCCGCAATGGCAATGCTGTGTATGTATAGTTGGCTAGGGCACGAAGCCTTGCGCCAAAGAAGGGTGTGTTCGTTGACAGGATCAAATTCCAACGCAAGGGATTGAATTAGTGCCGATTCGGGTGTAAGGCCCGAAATGGCAACATCGTATGTATGCGAATGGCTAGGGGCCGAAGCCTCACGCCAAAAGAGGTTTATTCATTGACAGGATCAAAAGCCAATGCAAAGGATAGAATTTCCACCGATTCGGGCGTAAGGCCCGCAATGGAAACGTTGTGGACATAGTTGGCTAGGCCACGAAGCCTTGTGCCGAAGAATAGCTTATTCGTTGGCAAGGACAAATGCCAACGCAAAGTATAGAATTGATGCCGATTTGGGCGTAAGGCCCGTAATGACAGTATGACATATGAGATGGCTAGGGCATGAAGCCTTGCGCCACTAAGCTGTGTATTCACAGACATGGGATTAATGCCTGTGCAAAAGAAAGTTTTATTTACCCTCACGGGCGTAAGGTCCATCGAGGGTATTTATGGAGGTAGTATTCAAGTCGGGGTCCTTTTTATCCATACGGACGTAAGGTCCGTTGAACGTTTCGAAAATAGTGTTCACGAGCGTTGAACGTTTCGAAAATAGTGTTCACGAGCATGAGCTTATTGCCCGAGCAAAGAGAGAGTTCTTTTTCTTCCAGACAGGCGTAAGGCACATGGGAAGCATTATGAGTAAGATTCACGAGTATGGGGTTAATACCTGAGCAAAGGAGAGGTTCTCTTGCTCCAGACAGACGTAAGGTCCGCTGGAGGCATTATGACCCTGTGGGATTGTGGTTGGACCACGAGTGTTTTTAGTCTTCAAGCGTCGGTGCAGCTGCCCGGTATAGCTTCATATGCTTCCCGTTGAGAGAGGAGAACTGAACTGTGCCCTTGTGATCTACAAGGATGTAAGCGCCTCCTTCGTACACCCGATTGAGAATATACGGGCCCACCCAATTTTCAGTCAGCTTTCCCTTGGGGTTGGCTACCATAACTTCTCTTCTCTTGACCATAACAAGGTTACCTTTCTTGAATCCTAGCTCTTTGACCAACTTATCAAAAGCACGGGCCATGCGAGCTTGGTATAGCTGAATATTTTGTTGTGCTCGGAGTCGCTTCCCTTCTAAATCGGCAAGTTCTCTAATCTTCTTTCCACGTTGGTTTATTCATTGCCGACCAAACCATGCTAAATGGCGACCCGCAGTGATGGGACTTCCAATTCAATTGGTACCACCGCCTCTGACTTGTACACGAGGAAGAAAGGTGAGCAGCCAGTTGGGGTTTTATAAACTGTACGATAAGCCCAGAGTGCTTCGTACATCCTCTCTTCCCAATCTCTTTTATGGGAGTTAACAATTTTCGCCAGTAAGGTGCATAGTATTTTATTGAAAGCTTATGCAAGCCCATTAGCTTGAGGGTTGTAGGGAGACGAAGTCCTCCAATCAATTTTATATTTATCAGCCAACCGGTATACCTTCTGATTCTTGAAATGGCTGCCATTATCGGAAATAATTCGGCTGGGAACCCCAAACCGGAATATTATATTTTGGCGGAAGAACCTGGCAACCAGCTCTCCTGTTACTTCTCTTAATGCCACTGCCACCGCCCATCTGGAGAAGTAGTCTATGGCTGCCAAGATGTACTTGCACCCAGAGGAGGAGGGGCAGAGGGCCTACAACGTCTGTGCCCCATTGGGCAAACGGCCAGCTTGGGATGGTAGGATGTAGCGGTGATGAAGGTCTCCTTGGGATGTTAGCATGCTCCTGGCATTTCTGACAAGTCTTGGTGAACCTACAACAGTCATCAAACATGGTGGGCCAGTAATAGACCAGCTTCTTTATCTCGATTTTCATTTTCAGGCCTGCCTGATCTGCCCCAGCTGATCCAGCATGCACCTCATGCATGACTTGCATGGCCTCATCAATGGACAAGCAACGTAGCAGGATCTTATTTCTGGCATTCGCCATTATTCGGAACATAGTTCAATTTCTCATTTCGTAAGAATATTTGGTTCTTATTAATTTCATTCTCTGTTCTTTTTCTTTCGGCAGTTGCTGGCGTTGGAACCATTATAGGAGATGCTCCCGCCAGTCAAGCTATCGAACTTCCTCTATAGCCATCACTTCATTTTCTTCTCCAATAACCGGAATATCCATCACACTTGGCACCTGCCGCCTATTGATGACGGTCACATTCAGGCTCCCATCTGGCGGGACTGCCAGGGAACTGGCTAGCTTTACGAGGGCGTCTGCTTGAGCATTCTGTCCTCAGTTGATGTGCTTTGTCTAGATGAAATAGAATTTTTCCATCAGGCCTAGGGCCAGCTGGTGATAGGGGAGGAGCTCCAACTTTCGAACATCAAACTCTCCTTCAACTTGTTTAATAATTAGCATGGAGTCCCCATAGACTTCTAGTATTTGAATTCCCATGGATAAGGCGATTTGCAGGCCGATAATCAAAGCCTCGTATTCTACCTCATTGTTTGTGCAAGGCTTATTGATTGAACATGAGGTGTGCACGACCTCCCCCTCTGGAGAATTCAGGACCACGCCTGCGCCAGCTCGAATTCTGCTGGGCCCGCTGGCCATAGTGTCAATTCTGGAAGCACCATCGAAATGCAGTTGCCACAATGTTGATTGCGTCTGGTTTGCTTCTAGTCTTTCGTTATCGTGCAATTCAGCCGGCAATAGAGAATCTTCAGGTATTGGATGTGCAGCAAAGAAATCTGCAATGGCTTCTCCCTTGATGACTTTCTGCGGCACATAGGAGATATCAAACTCCATAAGTATGACCGCCCAATTCCCCAGACGGCCTTTTAGTGCTGGCTGAGACAATATATACTTCAATGGATTTGCCTTGGAGACCAACTTAATTTCATGCGACAACATATAGTGTCGGAGCTTCTTGACTGCAAAGACCAGCGCCAGACAATTCTTCTCAATGTAAGAATATTTTTCTTCGGTCCTCACCAATCTTCTGCTGAGATAGTAGAGAGCCTGCTCTTTTCCTTCGTCATTATTTTGGGCCAACATCACCCCTAGAGAACGATGTGTGGCTACTATGTACAAGATCAGCGGCCACCCCCTTACTAGTGCGCCAAGCACAGGAGGAGTCTTGAGATACTCCTTCAACTTCTCAAATGCTGCCTGACATTCTTCATCCCAATAAAATGGGACATCCTTCATCATCAATTTGTGAAAAGGGTGACATCTTCCGGACAAATTTGATATGAATCGTCGGATATAGGCCAGACGGCATTGGAGAGACCGTAGCTCGGAGAGGTTCCTTGGCTGAGGCAACTCCTGGATGGCTTTAATGTTTGCGGGGTCTATTTCAATTCCCCGATGCCTTACAATAAAACCCAGAAATCTGCCGCAGGAGACTCTGAAGGCGCATTTCAGCGGGTTCATCTTCAGCTCATACTGCCTGAGTCGTTGGAATACTGTTCGGAGATCTTGCAGGTGATCCTCTCTTCTTCTGGTCTTAACCACCAAGTCATCAATGTAGCACTCGACTATTTGGTAGAGCAATTCATCAAATATTTTGGTCATCGCCCGTTGGTAGGTGGCGCCAGTATTCTTCAGCCCGAAAGGCATCCTTTTGAAGTGGTAGATACCTTTGGGGGTACGGAAAGCAGTATTAACACGGTCATGCTCCGTGATCCATATCTGGTTGTAGCCGGATGAACCATCCATAAAAGAAAGGGCCTCATGGCCAGTCGTGGCATATATCATGACCTCTATTATCGGCACTGGGAAGTCATCTTTCGGGAAAGCTTTATTTAGGTCATGAAAATCCACACATATCCGGATCTGACCATTCTTCGTTTTGATGGGCACTATGTTGGCCAGCCATGTAGTGTATTGGTTCTCTTCGACGAAGCCCACTTCAATAAGCTTGTCAACTTCTTTTGCATATCTGAGTGATGAGCTCTGGCCTCATGTGCTGTGGTGACTGCTTCACTTGCTCCATGTCGGGGCTAATCGCTAGTTCATGCTGAGCAACTGCGGGGCTAAGCCCGGGCATTTCTTTATAACTCCAAGCGAAACAGTCCCAGAATTCTTGCAGCAAGTGAACATATAGCTCCCTCTCGACTAAGGAGAGCTGAGCGCTAAGGAAGATAGGTCTAGGGTCCTCCTCACTCCCCAGGTTGACTTCTACCAATTCATTGACCGTCCCCTGCCCCCCGTCTTCAATTTCTGGAGGTGCGGGTTTGAGATCAATGAAATCTGGGACATCATTTATGTCATCGAGTTCAAGGACATCGACAATGTCATCATTTCACCCTCCATCCTCTCCAAGGGTTTGTACTTCCGGGGATGGCTGGAGCATAAATTGTCACGACATCAGGCTCTTTACAATTCCCTCTTCATGGGATTCCTCAGCTGCTTTGATAGGAGTTATCTCTTTCATTGCTGGATTAGGAAGACGGCTCTCTAATCCCACCAGAAGTGGGGAGCACTCAGTTTCAACTTCAGCTTGCACTGCCACATCTTTGCGAGAGGCGTCTTGTTCCTACTATCATTTTCGTCTTGAAAATTTGGCATCATTATCTCTATGGAGAAATGTTTACGGTCTACTCAGACCACAAGAGCTTGAAATATTTATTTTCCCAAAAAGAGCTAAATATGAGGCAAAGAAGATGGTTGGAATATCTCAAAGATTTTGATTTTGCTATTCAATATCATCCTGGTAAGGCTAATGCTGTAGCAGATGCACTCAGCAGGAAACCAATGGGTATGCTATCAAGTCTCATGATTAGTATGACTAATCTTATTCCTCAATTTGCTCAGCTGAACTTAGATATTGATAGGAACGAGGATTGTTACCTAGCTAATATTCAAGCTCAACCTTCATTGATAGAAGATCTGGTCAAACTGCAAAATGATGATCCTATATTATTGGAGATCAAGGCCAATGTTGAACAAAAGCCGGATTTTTATATCAAGGATGAAAGATTGCTATTTAAAGACCGAGTATGTATACCGGATCATGAGGATACGAAGAAATTGATTCTAGAAGAAGCACATAAATCCAGGTATACCATTCACCCAGGTAGTACAAAAATGTATCAGGACCTCAAAAGAAATTTCTGGTGGCCCAACATGAAGAGAGAAATAGCGGATTTCGTGTCTCGCTATCTCACTTGTCAACAAGTAAAGACAGAGCATTTTAGACCCGCAGGTAAACTGCATCTCTTGAATATTCCCGAATGGAAGTGGGAGAGTATAGGGATAGATTTTATTATGGGGTTACCTAAGACAAGAGGTGGACACAATGGTATAAGGGTAATCATAGACCGATTAACTAAATCTGTACATTTCATACCAATCAAAAGTCGATGGTCTGTGGATATCTTGGCTGCATTATACATAAGAGAAATTGTTAAATTACATGGTGTCCCAGTCACTATTATATCTGATAGAGATCCTCGATTCACATCACAGTTTTGGAAGGGTCTACAGCAGTCACTAGGGACTAGATTGAATTTCAGCACAACCTTTTATCCATAAACTGATGGTCAGACAGAAAGAACAAATCAAGTGGTAGAAGACATGCTCAGGGCTTGTGTTATTGATTTTGGAGGTAGTTGGCATGATCACTTGCCTCTGGTCGAATTTGCATATAACAACAATTATCAGGCCAGCATACAAATGGCACCTTTTGAAGCTCTATATGGAAAAAGTTGTCGATCACTAATATGTTGAAGTGAAATAAGGGAAAAGTAATTTCTAGGCCCCGACATTATCAGGGATTCATCAGAGAAGATCAAGCTTATTCAAGAGAGAATAAAGATGGCACAAGATAGGCAGAAGTCTTATGCTGATAATCAAAGACGCGACTTGGAATTTCAAGTAGGAGACCATGTGTATCTCAAGGTTTCTCCAGGTCATAGTATTCAGAGATTTGGCATTAAGGGCAAACTAACTCCAAGATTCATTGGCCCGTTTGAAATTCTTGAAAGGGTAGGTGAAGTGGCTTATAGACTGGCTTTACCTCCATAATTAGCAAGAGTTCATGGCGTATTTCACGTCTCTATGTTGAAGAAATATGTATATGATCCTGACCATATTATCACTTATGACAATCTGGAGATTCAGAAGGATATGACGTACGAGAAAACGCCAATAGAGATTCTGGAACGAGAAGTGCGTTAACTAAGAAATAAAATTATTCCTATGGTCAAGATTCAATGGAAGAAAACATGGCCATATGAAGCAACATGGGAAACCGAAGCAGCCATGTGAAAAATATTCTCAGAATTATTTTAAACCGTAAGTATACTCTCCATCATCCATGTATTGAATATGGGGGCCAAATTCTTCTAAGTGGGGGAGAGTGTAGTGCCCCAGAATTTATATAATATTTTTTGGATTATTTATAGAATTTTCTGGAATTTATTAAGAATTTATAAAGACTAAATAGATTTATAAATGGATTATTAGATTAATAAGTCATTATAAGGCCCAATTGTGTCAAATAATTAACCTAGCCTATTTAAATAAAATCTAAAAGGTTTAAGGACCAAGCCCATTAAGTTTGGCCCATATTCTAGAAGGTTATTTAGCATATTCACGTATTTTAAGGATAAATACTATTTTATAGATAATTATATTGGATAAACGAATAAAAGAGTTTATTAATTTGAAATTCTGCACACGTGGGATGTAACGGTCTATCGTACGACCGTCATATACACGTAACGCACCTAGACTGATGCGTTACACCCTGATAGTTCCATGAATGAAAGAACGAGCAAAAAGATTGGAACTTTGGGATCCTATCTGTAAGAGATTAACTTGGGAGAGTTTATAACATTACTAAGGACTCTAAGGGATTAGGTTCTGGTAAATTAAGGACTCTAGAATCGATCTAATCTCAAACCCTAGCCAAAAACCTATAAATATGACCTAGTCTTGACCTGAGCGACCCTTACTTTTGGCTCGTGAAGAATCAAGGTAAGGAGTCATAATTTAGGGTAAGTCCTTTAAAAGATTTTGTTTATTATACTATAGACTAATAGCTCTCCAAATTTCGTGCTAGGAGATCAACCAACCAAGGAGATTGAAGCTTCCAAAGTTGCTGGTCGAACCTTAGCAACCCAGGAATCTGAACGAAAGTCCTCTGAAGGTCAGGAGATTAAGACGTCTAAACGAGGTAATTAGAGCTCAATCCTTTAGAACCTTTTGATCACCTTAGTTTCATCTTCTTACTCTCAAAATTTCACATCTTTAGGATTATAGGTTGGAGAGATAGAGCAGCAGGAAGTTGCTGGAAAATCACTGGAAAAGGAGAGCTATGGCTCGAATTTCAGACTCAAATTAGAAGCTTAAAGCCTACGTTAAGAGGTAGGTTATCTCATGATTGGCAAAAAACATCTTGTTAGGGATAAAAGCCCTCTGGTTTTGATTGATTTCATACATCATAGATCATGAATTTCATGTTTTAGTAGGTCATGTATACATGAATACCCTTAACCCAAACTAAGTTAAAAAGGAACTCTCTTGTCAAATTCACTAAAAGTCTATGCATACTAGTAGCTTAGCCTTCATTCTATCATGTGGAAGTTTATATATGATTTCCAGACATGATGTAAGTTGAGACCTTATATTTTTATATCTTTTCTGCCAGCAGACGATCTGACGCATCAAGGTAAGACCGTCACAATGATATAATGGCCTTACGATAAGCCGTCACACCTTCTTTGGTGTTTGAAGTTCTCTGTTGTCTCTGACACACCATTGATGGAGCGTTACATTACTGTAATGGCCTCATGATAAACCGTCATAGTCAATGTGACGCACCCATTCTAGACCGTCAGGGTAACTGTAGACAGAATGAGAAACTAGTTAATTTAACTTATAAATAAGCCTAGTTATCAAAGTTTTGACCTGATTTCATGTCTTTAAAATTATTTAGTGATTCATGATAAAAATTGCATAATTTAGGTATCTTAAGTTATTTTAAGTTATGTTAATTTCATGTGCCAAAATTCTATAATTTTTAAATCATGATTTTCCAAAGATGTATTGACGGAGTTTTATCATGATTTCCTATTGTTACACATCCTCTCTATCAATAGAGTCATTTCTTTAGGTACATGGTGCATATTCCGGTATGTTGTCCATTAGTTCACTTTGCACTATAGGAATATTATTCTTGGACATGAGGACCTCTCTATTGGATATTCCTTCCAATGGACTAGAAAATCTTGTTTCAAGGCCTCCGTAATTCTCCGAGAGCGTGGGATTCCTACTAGGACGCCGAGTTGGTTGTACCATTAAAGCCCATTGATTAGATTACCCTATCGATATTTCTGGTTATCAGTAGTGTAACGGATCTATATTGGACCGTCAGGCACATGTGACGGCCCAATATACGACCGTCACATTCAACTGAGTCCGATTTCTCGGTTCTGGATTGACCATTGTAACGGCCCAATACTGGAGTGTCACATCATGTAATGGCCCAGTACACGACCGTCACACTGCTTGAGTATTTTGTTTGACGAAGGGTTGATATTCCAAGGTTTCTAGATGGACTATTGATGATCTAGAACTTATCATATTGATCAAGAAACCTAATGTAATGAATGGAAAATAAAGAATGTACCGTTATGCTGTCGATTTATTTCCATGAGCATAACATAGTATAAGTCATTCTTGATTTCTCATGATTCTTATTAAAGCATTCCTTCATTGAATTGTTGTTATCAAGAGCTTGTTGGAATTGTACATTCTTGGCCATACTTTGTTATTACATGCGTGGAAGTAGCTTGATTTATACTTGAAGATGCGATCGAGCACTGATTGTGTTCAACGGCTCTATGCTAGTCCCCTCTGCTGATTGTCGAAAAATACTATTATAAACCATGGGGTATGATGCTACTGGCGTCGCATTGCGTTGGGAGTACTTTCTCTATAAATAAGTAAAAATCCACAATACGATACAGCATGATTGATACTTGTACATGACTTTCTTGATATTCCACATAAATTCACGAAGTACTTGCTCATAAGCAAAAGATACTGGAGTGATGATTATGTTGCATTGCTAGTACATTCTCGTTACATTCTTGTTCATGAAAGGCCATATCATGTTCTTATAACATTCTTACTAGTTCATACTTGCTCTCATTCTATCTTACATACTTTGGTTTAATCGCATGATTGATCGCATTCGCATAATTTTACCTTATTTATTTAGAGCTAAAATATTAATTACTTTAATGATGCCTTCATGTTGATGCGAAGATACCTACTGGGCAAGTGTGCTCATTACCTATTTCCAATCTTTTTTCAGGAAATGAAAGTGGTACGAATTCAGATTTAGGTTATACAAGTAGCGGGTCCGAGAGCGAATGAAAGTCATATCAAGTTGAGAGTGAAGACGTAGGGAGTGTACATTGTTTAGATTGAGTCTATGTAATTTTTCTATTTTTGAGTTTGATAGATTGAACGAAAGTGAATGTATTTGAATATTGATTATCAATGAAATAAGTTGGAGTTTTGATTAAAGTATTGTGCAATTGCATTTATGTGTGATTATCTTACGCTCTGATTATTCTTGCTTGCAAGAGACTTATTATGCTGGCTGTTCACGTTTCTCGAGCGAGTCTTCCGCTGTCATAAAGGCTCGGGGCGTGACAGTTAAGTTGGTATCAGAGCCTAAGTCTCAGGACTTAGGGAGAAGAGTTATGTCATATGATATGTCCAAGATTTAAGGACCCCTACCTATGAACTAAGGAAGAAATTTCCACACCCATGTGAGAATTGGGTAGAACCCGGGATAAGATAGTTAATTAGTTTTAAGATTGATTTTCCTTCCAGTTTCACGAGAAATAACAAGTTCTTATTTTTCCCTCAGGTACCCTATTATTCCCATGGCTCATCGTGTAAATTGGGATGGCATGCAACAAACGGTTGCTGGCCTCACCCAGGCATTACAAACCATGGTGCAAGCTGGCGCAGGAGCAAGGGCTGGTGATTTGCATCGTAACATTCAGAGCTTAAACCCTCCACGTTTCTATGGTTCTTCTAATCTTGACGAGACAGAGAACTGGATAGATGAAATGAATCGGATATTTGACGTCATCCAATGCACCGATCAGGAGAAGGTGCGTCTCGCAACCTTTCAACTCAACAAAGATGCCCGTACATGGTGGAAGTCGGTTCCGGCACCTCCGACCAATGCACCTCATACCTGGGATGGTTTTTTTACCCTATTCCATGCCAAGTACTTTTATGAGCACGTAAAGGAATGAAAGGCTATGGAGTTCGCCGCTCTTCGGCAAGGAATGATGACGGTTGTCGAATATGAACTACAATTCTCAAGGCTTGCACCTTACGCACCGCATCTTATTAGCACTGATTTATTGAAGGCAAATCGGTTCATGGACGGGTTACGTCCCGATTTCATTCAGTAGCTCGGAACTCAAAACATCCGTACTTAAGCGGAAATGGTTCAACGAGCGTATTTGTGTGAAAGGACCTTAGAGAAGGTCGAGAAATTAAAAGGGAAAGGAGAAGAGTCTAGCCGACGCTCAGATCGGTGTTATAAGAAAGAAAAATTCAGCATCACGGAGACCTACAAGAGTCGTGATAGTAAGAAAAGATCCAGGAATGGAAATGGTGGAAGTTCCCAGAAGAACAAGAAGATCAAGGAGGAGGAGCAAGTTGCTACAGCTTGCACGTTTTGTGAAAAAATTGGCCATTCGGCTGAGGAGTGTTGGAAGCACCTTGGCGCATGTTTACGTTGTGGAAGTAGGGAGCATCGCATGTCGGATTGCCCCCTTATGAAAGACCAATCGTCTGGTGGAGGACGTAGGAGGCAGGCTCGCCTCAATGCCGTTCTAGAAGATGAAGAAGCGCCCAGGGATGGTGGGCTTATGGAAGGTACTCTTCAAATTTATTCTCATCCTGCATTTGTGCTATTTGATACTGGTGCCTCTCATTCTTTTATCTCCACTATTTTTGTAAAAACATTATCAATTGCATCAGTCCCCTTACCTTCAGATATCGCTATTTTCACACCCTTAGGTTCTGGAACAAAGCTTACCAACTATTATCATGATAGCGAAGTGATTGTAGAAGGTCATAATCTCACCGCAAACTTAGTATGCCTTGACATGAAAAGTTATGATGCCATTTTAGGGGTAGATTGGCTTATAGATCAAGATGCTTATATCAATTGCCGCAATAGGATTATATCCTTTCGAAAACCCTATCTTCCAAGATTTTCCTTCCTTGGCATTAAGTACAAGAAGCATCATACTATCATATCTTCTCTTCACGCTTGCAAACTTATCTCGCAAGGATGTGAAGCTTTTCTTGCTTCTGTTATTGTTACCGAATCCAAGGAGATTATCTTAGCAGACATTCCTATTGTAAATGAGTTCCCCGATGTGTTCCCATCCGAATTACCCAGTTTACCACCCGAGAGGGAAGTAAACTTCACTATTGAACTCATTCCAGGAGCAGCACCTGTTTCTATAGCCCCAGATAGGATGTCCCCCACAGAACTCAAGGAACTAAAGAGGTAGTTGCAAGAACTACTAGACAAGGGTTTTATTAGACCTAGCACATCCCCTTGGGGTGCGCCGGTTCTTTTTGTCAAGAAGAAGGATGGCTCTCTCAGGCTATGCATCGACTACCGGCGACTGAATCAACTTACAATCAAAAACAAGTATCCGTTGCCACGTATTGATGAGCTCTTCGATCAACTTTCGGGAGCATAATATTTTTCCAAGATTGACATCAGATCAGGTTATCATCAGCTTAGAATTAAAGAAGAAGACATTTATAAAATGGCTTTTCGAAGTCGTTATGGCCACTATGAATTCGTGGTAATGCCGTTCGGGTTAACAAATGCCCCAGCAGCATATGCAACTTATGAACAGTGTCTTCCAGTCATATCTGGACCAGTTTATCGTCATTTTCATTGATGATATCTTGATATATTCCAAGACAAAGGAGGAACATGAAGAACATCTGAGGATAGCTTTACAAACACTTAAAGAACATAAACTCTATGCCAAGCTAAACAAATGTGAATTCTGGCTCAAGGAAGTTTCATTCCTGGGCCACATTATTTCAAAAGAAGGTATCGTTGTAGATCCTTCTAAGGTAGAAGCTGTCAAAAATTAGAGCCGACCAACCACCGTATCAGAAGTACGAAGCTTTCTAGGTCTAGCTGGTTATTATAGAAGATTCATTAAGGACTTCACAAAGATTGTAGTTCCTTTAACTAGACTCACGAGAAAAGAAAATCCTTTTGTCTGGTCAGAGGAATGTGAGAAGAGTTTCCAAACTCTTAAGAATCATCTTACTACAGCTCCTATTCTATCACTACCGATGGAAGGTGGTGGATTCGAAGTATATACGGATGCATCTAGCATTGGCCTAGGGTGTGTCCTCATGCAAAATGGAAAAGTAATCTGTTATTCTTCAAGACAATTGAAGCGTCACGAGAAAAATTATCCTGTGCATGATTTGGAATTAACAGCGGTCATTTTTACCTTAAAAACTTGGCGTCATTATCTCTATGGAGAAAAGTTTACGGTCTACTCAGACCACAAGAGCTTGAAATATTTATTTTCTCAAAAAGAGCTAAATATGAGGCAGACAAGATGGTTGGAATATCTCAAAGATTTTGATTTTGCTATTCAATATCATCCTGGTAAGGCTAATGTTGTAGCAGATGCACTCAGCAGAAAACTAATGGGTATGCTATCAAGTCTCATGATTAGTATGACTAATCTTATTCCTCAATTTGCTCAGCTGAACTTAGATATTGACAGGAAGGAGGATTGTTTCCTAGCTAATATTCAAGCTCAACCTACATTGATAGAAGATATGGTCAAACTGTAAAATGATGATCCTATATTATTGGAGATCAAGGCCAATGTTGAACAAAGGCCAGATTTTTCTATTAAGGATGGAAGATTGCTATTTAAAGACCGAGTATGTGTACCTGATCATGAGGATACGGAGAAATTGATTCTAGAAGAAGCACATAAATCCAGGTATACCATTCACCCAGGTAGTACAAAAATGCATTAGGACCTCAAAAGAAATTTCTGGTGGCCCAACATGAAGAGGGAAATAGCGGATTTCGTGTCTCGCTGTCTCACTTGTCAACAAGTAAAGGCAGAGCATTTTAGACCCGCATGTAAACTGCATGCCTTGAATATTCCCGAATGGAAGTGGGAGAGTATAGGGATGGATTTCATTATGGGGTTACCTAAGACAAGAGGTGGACATAATGGTATATGGGTAATCATAGACCGATTAACTAAATCTGCACATTTCATACCAATCAAAAGTCGATGGTCTGTGGATATCCTGGCAGCATTATATATAAGAGAAATTATTAAATTATATGGTGTCCCAATCACTATTATATCTGATAGAGATCCTCGATTCACATCATAATTTTGGAAGGGTCTACAACAGTCACTAGGGACTAGATTGAATTTCAGCACAGCCTTTCATCTACAAACTGGTGGTCAGATAGAAAGAATAAATCAAGTGGTAGAAGACATGCTCAGGGCTTGTGTTATTGATTTTAGAGGTAGTTAGCATGATCACTTGTCTCTGGTAGAATTTGCATATAACAATAATTATCAGGCCAGCATACAAATGGCACCTTTTGAAGCTCTATATAGAAAAAGTTGTCGATCACCAATATGTTGGAGTGAAATAGGGGAAAAGAAATTTTTAGGCCCCGACATTATCAGGGATTCATCAGAGAAGATCAAGCTTATTCAAGAGAGAATAAAGATGGCACAAGATAGGCAGAAGTCTTATGCTGATAATCGAAGACGCGACTTGGAATTTCAAGTAGGAGACCATGTGTATCTCTAGGTTTCTCCAGGTCGTGGTATTCGGAGATTTGGCATTAAGGGCAAATTAACTCCAAGGTCCATTGGCCCGTTTGAAATTCTTGAAAGGGTCGGTGAAGTGGCTTATAGACTGGCTTTACCTCCATAATTAGCAGGAGTTTATGACGTATTTCACGTCTCTATGCTGAAGAAATATGTATATGATCCTGACCATATTATCACTTATGATAATCTGGAGATTCAGAAGGATATGACGTACGAGCAAACGCCAATAAAGATTCTGGAACGAGAAGTGTGTCAACTAAGAAATAAAGTCATTCCTATGGTCAAGATTAAATGGAAGAAAACATGGCCATACGAAGCGACATGGGAAACCGAAGCAGCCATGCGGAAAAGATTCCCAGAATTATTTTAAACCGTAAGTACACTCTCCATCATCCATGTATTGAATATGGGGAACAAATTCTTCTAAATGGGGGAGAGTGTAGTGCCCCAGAATTTATATAATAATTTTTGGATTATTTATAGAATTTTTTAGAATTTATTAGGAATTTATAAAGACTAAATAGATTTATAAATGGATTATTGGATTAATAAGTCATTATAAGGCCCAATTGTGTCAAATAATTAACCTAGCCTATTTAAATAAAATCCAAAAGGTTTAAGGACCAAGCCCATTAAGTTTGGCCCATATTCCAGAAGGTTATTTAACCTATTCACGTATTTTAAGGATAAATACTATTTTATAGATAATTATATTGGATAAACGAATAAAAGAGTTTTATTTATTTGAAATTCTGCACACGTGGGATGTAACGGTCTATCGTACGACCACCACATGCACGTAACGCACCTAGACTGATGCGTTACACCCTGATAGTTCCGTGAATGAAAGAACGAGCAAAAAGATTGGAACTTTGGGATCCTATCTGTAAGAGATCGACTTGGGAGAGTTTATAACATTACTAAGGACTCTTAGGGATTAGGTTCTGACAAATTAAGGACTCTAGAATCGATCTAATCTCAAACCCTAGTCAAAAACCTATAAATAGGACCTAGTTCTGACCTGAGCGACACTTACTTTTGGCTCGTGAAGAATCAAGGTAAGGAGTCATAATTTCGGGTAAGTCCTTTGGAAGATTTTGTTTATTATATTATAGACTAATAGCTCTCAAAATTACGTGCTAGGAGATCAACCAACCAAGGAGATTGAAGCTTCCAAAGTTGCTGGTCGGACCTTAGCAACCCAGGAATCTGAACGAAAGTCCTCTGAAGATCAGGAGATTAAGACGTCTAAACGAGGTAATTAGAGCTCAATCCTTTAGAACTTTTTGATCACCTTAGTTTCATCTTCTTACTCTCAAAATTTCCCATCTTTAGGACAAGAGGTTGGAGAGATAGAGCAGCAGGAAGTTGCTAGAAAATCGTTGGAAAAGGAGAGCTAGGGCTCGAATTTTAGACTCAAATTAGAAGCTTAAAGCCTAAGTTAAGAGGTAGGTTATCTCATGATTGGCAAAAAACATCTTGTTAGGGATAAAAGCCCTCTAGTTTTGATTGATTTCATACATCATAGATCATGAATTTCATGTTTTAGTAGGTCATGCTTACGTGAATACCCTTAACCCTAACTAAGTTGAAAAGGAACTCTCTTGTCAAATTCACTGAAAGTCTATGCATACTAGTAGCTTAGCCTTCACTCTATCATGTGGAAGTTTATATATGATTTCAGACATGATGTAAGTTGAGACCTTAAGATTTTTATATCTTTTCTGCTAGTAGACGATCTGACGCATCAAGGTAAGACCGTCACAATGATATAACGGCCTTACGATAAGCCGTCACACCTTCTGTGGTGTTTGAAATTCTCTGTTGTCTCTGATGCACCATTGATGGAGCGTTATATTACTGTAACGGCCTCACGATAAACCGTCACAGTCACTATGATGCACCCATTCTAGACCGTCAGGGTAACTATAGATAGAATGAGAAACTAGTTAATTTAACTTATAAATAAGCCTAGTTATCTAAGTTTTGACCTGATTTCATGACTTTAAGATTATTTAGTGATTCATGATAGAAATTGCATAATTTAGGTATCTTAAGTTATTTTAAGTTATGTTAATTTCATGTGCCAAAATTCTATAATTTTTAAATCATAATTTTCCAAAGATGTATTGACAGAGTTTTATCATGATTTCCTATTGTTACACATCCTCTCTATCAATAGAGTCATTTCTTTAAGTACATGGCACATATTCCAGTATGTTGTCCATTAGTTCACTTTGCACTATAGGAACATTATTCTTAGACATGAGGACCTCTCTATTGGATATTCCTTCCAATGGACTAGGAAATCTTGTTTCAAGGCCTCTGTAATTCTCCGCGAGCCTGGGATTCCCACTAGGACGCCGAGTTGGTTGTACCATTAAAGCCCATTGATTAGATTACACTATCGATATTTCTGGTTATTAGTAGTGTAACAGATCTATATTGGATCGTCAGGCACATGTGACGGCCCAATATACGACCATCACATTCAACTGAGTTCGATTTCTTGGTTCTGGATTGACCATTGTAACGGCCCAATACTGGAGCGTCACATCATGTAACGGCCCAGTACACAACCGTCACACTGCTTGAGTATTTTGTTTGACCAAGGGTTGATATTCCAAGGTTTCTAGATGGACTATTGATGATCTAGAACTTATCATATTGATCAAGAAACCTAATGTAATGAATGGAAAATAAAGAATGTACCGTTATGTTGTCGATTTATTTCCATGAGCATAACATAGTATAAGTCATTCTTGATTTCTCATGATTCTTATTAAAGCATTCCTTCATTGAATTGTTATTATCAAGAGCTTGTTGGAATTGTACATTCTTGGCCATACTTTGTTATTACATGCGTGGAAGTAGCTTGATTTATACTTGAAGATGCGATCGAGCACTGATTGTGTTCAAGGGCTCCATGCTAGTCCCCTCGGCTGATTGTCGGAAACATACTATTATAAACCATGGGGTATGATGCTACTGGCGTCGCATTACGCTGGTAGTACTTTCTCTATAAATAAGTAAAAATCCACAATACGATACATCATGATTGATACTTGTACATGACTTTCTTGATATTCCACAGAAATTCACGAAGTACTTGCTCATAAGTAAAAGATACTGGAGTGATGATTATGTGGCATTACTAGTACATTCTTGTTCATGAAAGGCCATATCATATTCTTATAACATTCTTGCTAGTTCATACTTGCTCTCATTCTATCTTACATACTTTGGTTTAATCGCATGATTGATCGCATTTGCATGATTTTACCTTATTTCTTTAGAGCTAAAATGTTAATTACTTTAATGATGTCTTCATGTTGATGCGAAGATACCTACTGGGTAAGTGTGCTCATTACCTATTTCCATTTTTTTTCTGGAAATGAAAGTGGTTCGAATTCAGATTTGGCTTATACAAGTAGCAGGTCCGAGAGCGAATGAAAGTCATATCAAGTTGAGAGTGAAGACGTAGGGAGTCTACATTGTTTAGATTGAGTCTATGTAATTTTCCTATTTTTGAGTCTGATAGATTGAAAGAAAGTGATTGTATTTGAATATTGATTATCAATGAAATAAGTTGGAGTTTTGATTAAAGTATTGTGCAATTGCATTTATGTGTGATTGTCTTGCGCTCTGATTATTTTTGCTTGCAAGAGGCTTATCATGCCGGTTGTTCATGTTTCTCGAGCGAGTCTTCCGCTGTCATAAAGGCTCGGGACGTGACAGGGCTTTCATCATAAGTTGCCCCCAGAGGCGCCTCTTCTGTCGACGAAAGGATAGAGATAGTGTCCACCTCATATCTCCCGCTGTAATGATATTCTTCTAGCGAGAATCCCAACCCTGGATGCTGAGATACGTGTCTGAGCTCCTTGTCAATGCTGGCTGGATACCAGAGCTTTTGGAAGGCCTCAGTTGTCTTTTGAGATTGGCCAGCAGGGATGTGCTATTTTATGAACATCCTAGCCATCTTGTTAGAGGTAAAAGGCAACCTCTAAATGGGCATTGTAGCGCTCTCCAAGTCTTCAGGGAGGCAACAATCAGCGTCTTCTCGCGTCGCGTGCTCTTCTGCGACATAGAACAAGCTGGTGGGCCCTTCATCATGGGCCACTTCTAGGGTTCTGAGAGGCTTGACCATGGGGTGGTCAAGACCAACTATCGGCCTAAAGAGACCTTCCGGCACCTTGATATGATCAGGTCGATCTTCCATTTTAAGTTCATTTGCCTGTGGGAAAATAGCAGGGGGTGCTGTCCTGCCCACATCTCCTGTGGTGGTGATATGGGATAACCCTCTGGGGTTTACATAGCCAGGCGGTGGCGGTGGGAACCAATTGCCCCCGAAAACTCTTTAACTGCGTTCACCGAGGCCTGTGCCTTGGGAATTTTCTGCGGCTGTTCTATGTAGAATGGCACATCCAACATGTGACATTCAAATACTTCAAATGGGTGGAGGTCGGCAAATATCCTTTCCTCCTTTCCTTCATGGTTATATTTGATACATTGGTGGAGAGTTAAAGGTACCACCATATTTTCATGTAGCCAAGGACGGCCAAGCAGCGCCTTGTATGTGGTATTTGAATTTATTACATGGAACTGGACCTTCGTGGTGTAGTCTGCCATGGAGAGAGTGAATTCGCCACGCCGAGCGGGACTTCGGACTTCTGATTGAAGCCCGTGATGCGCATATCCCCGACCTTGTCCAGGTGAACATTAAAGCAATATTTTTGAAATATCTTGTAGGGGAGTATATTGATAGCTGCCCTCGAGTCTACCAGAATTCGGCTCAGCGGCTAGCCATTCAATTGCCCCCTCATCTATAGGGGTCTATTGTGCTCAGCAGTCGGCAACATCATGTCCTCCTCAGTGAATGTGATATTTGTCGAAGGCAATGCCTCGGCCAAACAGCTCTCGTACTGGGCAGGCGTCTGCAGAGCAGTAATAATAGCATGTCGGGTCTCTTCACTTAGGGATAGGATTTCCCAGATAGTGAATCGAGCAGAAGCTTTTTCAAGAGTTTCGTGATTCTGCTGTCTGCCCGGACATTTGACAGCTTCATCTCCTCCGCCCATTTCGATCTGGAAGAACCTTGCACGGTGGCCCTTGATGGGCCTACTAGATCAGCATCCGGTTCGGGGTCCTCTTGTGGCTTTGCAGCTTCACCCGGTGGTTTGTTGGCGTCTATCTCTACTTTGGCCTTATCTCCCCTTGTCTGGCTCGACAGCTGCTGAGGTCGTGGGGGTAGGTTCCCAGCTGTGCGACTGGCTTCACGGCAGGGTTGTTTGCCCTGGGACTTGTTGAGAAATTCTAGGAAGGAGGGAGCGCCGCTACTGCCCCCAGCCTGATTGTATAGCCCTGGTGGACGGGGGATTTGGACTCCCTTAACC
Source organism: Amorphophallus konjac (assembly GCA_022559845.1). NCBI lineage: Eukaryota > Viridiplantae > Streptophyta > Magnoliopsida > Alismatales > Araceae > Amorphophallus > Amorphophallus konjac. The sequence continues at coordinate 269,193,705 of CM040127.1, forward strand.
TCTGGTGCAAGTATCTTGTATGGTTACTCACCCCTGAAAATGATCTTGTGATTGGCGGGCGGCGGGTGCCCCCATCTTCGGCCTGAACGGGTCGCATGTGCTGATTGAGAGGTTTCAGCCTGGTTAGCCTCGACAACAAGAGTATAGCATATGTCTTCATCTTCATCCTCATCTCTGGGTAGGGTGAAGAGGGTGGATAATGTGTTGCAGGATAACACTGTTTCCTTCTTGGCCTTCGGACCCTTCTTTTCTTCTTCTTCTTCTTCTTTTCGGTGGGCGCCTACCCCCAGAACATGTTTTCGTCCCCTTTAGGGACATCTTTGGACTCTTCTTATTGGTGCAAGGAGAGTTGCTCCAGATCTTCCCATGGGACATGATCTTTCACCAGTAGTGGCTGTAGTGCGGGTTGTTCATACTCTTCTAACCCATTTATATAGGCCTGTAGCCGTTGAAGCTCTGGGCCGACCTTCTTGAGCTCGGGCAAAGGGCTAGGTTTCCTCCGGTTGCGGATAGGAATTTTGACCCTTACAGGCTGCTCAACCCAGACCAGAGCTGGGGATGGTAGGGTTGGCTGGGGCGTAACGCCTCGAATTTGCACCCCTTTGGATGAATGGGCCAAAGGCTTCTTCCTACTTCTTGCGGAGACCTGGTGCCATCCCTGTTGGTCTTTTAGAGTTGTGAGAAAACATGCCTCATATGTATGCTGCGTATTGACCTCCGCCATTTCTTCTGGTAATGCCTGGTATACTGATATCACGTTGATAGCCGCCTACTTCAGCTGGACTTCATGTGGCTGCGGGGGATCAACTTTGTACTCCCCCATATCTATCTCCCCTTACCTTATAAGACCTTATATAATGTCTTTAAAGACATAACAACTTTCAATTGGATGCCCCAGCATTCGGTGGTAAGGACAGAACCTGGGACTATCTTGCTTCTTCAGGTCTTCTTCCCTTTTCGGCTCAGGCAGGGTAATTATGTTATACTAGGTAACCCAGTTAAACAACACTTTAGTCTTCTCCTTGGGACAAGAGTAAGCCTTCTTCATCTTGTCCCCGAGTGAGGGGCCCTCTTTCTTATCATCTGCCTTCTCTAGTGAAGGCGCAGTGACTTCTTTAGTTATCCCTTCGCTTTTCAAAGGCCTTAAAGTCGATGGTGTTGGCTTCTTTAGGTGCCGAGCGTCGCTCGACTGCCTTTACTTTTGGTATGGCAATGCCGGATGTGGTAGTTGAATGTTTTGCCAGGAAGGTTTCAATCTCGGCTACTGTATTGTTAAGATGGTCAAATGACCTGATCTCCATTCCAATCATCCTTTCTAGCACCTCTCTATGGAGGTTCTGCTTACATATCTGTACAACATCCTCCTGGTGCGGGGGCCGCTTGCACCTCATTCCGAGGTTCCTCCACCTCTGTATATAATCAAGAGCCGTCTCATCTTGCCTTTGATGGGTAGCGTAGAGCTCGGCTATAGTAACTTCTCTTTCGGTCACATGGAACCTTTCTCGGAATCTCTTATGCATATCTAGCCAGTCGCTGATCGACCCGGCCGGCAAGCTTGAATACCATTGAAATGCAAGCCACGTTAGAGAGGACCCGAAAAATTTTAGTAGATATGACTCGTCAGAAGCCAGATTCCCCATGAACGTCATGTAATAGGCTATGTGCTCCTTGGGGGACCCCTTCCCGTTGAACTTTTCAAACTTTGGCAGCTTGCCGACTCCCGGGGGAAGCCGCTTGGCAGCATAGTATGGTGGGTAAGGCCCTTGGTAGGCATCAAAAGCCATGTATTCCCCTTCACCCTGCTCAGCCAATTTCATTTCTATCATCTTTTCGACCATGAGTCGGTTCACTGTTGTAGGATCTGCTGGCTCTGGATAGAAGTGGGTCGGCTGCCGGTATGGTGTGTTCAGTACAGTCACCTGCGGAAGCGGGAGCAACAAAGGTGTCTGATGCAACTGCGGCAATATTGGCAGTATTAGTGGCTGAGGAGCCCTTTGCAACGGAGCAGCTTGGCTATGCTCGGCTGGTTGAGGCAGAGTGTATAGAGGTGGGAAATCATGGGGGTGAACCCCTCCCTGTGAAGATTCTGCTAGTACTTCCGGCTGCTTGGAAGTGGATGTTTATTCATTCTTATCTTGCAACTATTTTATGAGGAGTTCAATCTCCTGCTGATATTTCTGCAGTAACATCAATACAGACGGGTCCATGGTCACCGTGCTTGAGGTGCCTTCTATTGCTTCATCCATAGCTCCCTCAGGTGAGGCATTCATCAAGACTTCGTCTTCCTCAGTGGTTACCATATTAACAGCCAGGGTGGCGGTTATCTCAGAAACCTCCCGGTCTTCTTCTATCATCTGTAATCTTTCTCTAGCAGCCGTGACCAGCCTGGTGTCTGCCCCGGGGCGATTGGCAAGACGAGCCAACTCTCGCTGCTCATTTGGCAAACCGTCACATCGTCTGGCCACTCCGGCCATATTGCAAGTAACAATATTCAAATTCCTCCTATATCTAGAGACACTTCTCTTCACCCGGCTTAGGTAGGCTAGTCTTTCAAAGACCGACATTCTCATCACCCTTCCTCCTTGCTATGGTGGGGTTACCGTAGCATCATAGTATTGCTGGAATTGGTCTTCATGTCCGTTATCATCAACGGACGAGGCTTGTCTACTTTCCCCTTCCCTGATCTCCATCGGTGGGTACTTCTCTTCTTCAGCCAGAGCGACTTGGAGTAGGCGTTGTTGGCCTAGCGAGGGGTTGCCTAAGCCCCTGAAATATCCTCTGACCATATAGGTCATTTCTTCTTGATCCCGCCCCCTGTGGGGAATAGGAGATAGCATGTGGCCTCGCACCTGAGGTAGATACGCCAATCGGGCTCTCTCCGATGGCCGATGGAACCTTCCCCTCACAATCGGGATATCAGCCTAACCTGGCAGAGGCATGGAATACTTCACAGCGTGGAAGCTCCGTGACCGCATACTCCTCTTCTTCTGGGGTCGCACCCATCTCATTTCTCCTCCTCCCGACCTCCCTTGATCTGGGCTCGTAGGGACGGACGGGCGTGTCTTCTTTCTTGGGTTGGACCCTCTTGGGGACCCACACTGGTTTAAACTTTTTTGGCCGTGTGGCGAGCTCTCTTCGGTCTTGGCGACCTTCTTCCTCCTTCCCTACCTTTCTTCCAGACAAGGCCTGAAAGGAGTTGTGAACAGGCACCACAGGGACCACCTTGTCAGGGATGGCCTGGGCATCACGTCCGTTGAGGAAGAGGCGGACACTTCCAATAAGAATAGACTTCCCAGACGCCGAGAGGCACCCAATGACAGTAGTAGCAGCTCTCTTCTAGATACTCCTCTGCTGACGGCCTCCGGACTTCTTGTTGCAAAATGGGGAGAGCTCCGTTGATGGCATGACGCACCATGCAGCTAACCTCCCTTGTCGGCTTCTTTAATGGGCCTTCACAGAGCAGGGCCTCGGGGACCTTGACATCTTCAGCCTTCTCGACCTTCGCCGGCTTGGGAGACTCGACTCCCAATAATTCAGTAAATGCCAGCCCCAAGAAGTTGGGGAAGCCGACAGAGGACGGGAATGACCCAAACACAATGGGCATCGCCAGGTACCCGTGGTTGACGTGGTTGTTGATGACCTCCGAACCGAACACGAGTGCATCTAGTCCGGTCTCCATTCTTGCTCTTCTGCAGCCATAGAAACATGCAAATGATCAGTATTCTTGGGGGAAGCCCCAAGTGGCTTCCTATCTTGGCAAAGAGATGAAGGGAGACCTAGTCCCACCGGGCGTGCCACTTTAGTGACAGCTATTTTATGTATAAAATGCGTAGGCATGCCTGTCACCGAAGTGACAAATTTTATTGATGAGCTCGATCTGACTTGGTCAGCCGATTGTGAGGTCCGAGTCGGGACCGGAGGTCGGCCATACCGTAAGGCTATAGCATTAATTACATCCTCCGTGAAGGAGGAAAACCCTTGATTAATTGCCAAGATAAGCGCCACTCGGGGCCAAATAATAAAGACGTATCGGAGGTGACACGAACACAAGGCTAAACAAACCCTGCTTCTTTCTTATTCATGCAAGAAGAACTAAGATTTATTATGTTTGCACTTCGGTACGAGGCGGGGAACTTAGGTCTGAAGACCACCACCACGCATGGCGACACTTCCAGTCGGGTGGGACCCGGCCTTCTGTTAAACGCCATTTTATATACCGAAGTGTGACCAAACGCACAAGCAGGTATTATTTTCACAACACAGGTGATTAGGAAGAGTTATTTACCAGGAGCATGGAAAGCACATGATATCAGCATGCTTATATAGACATATATATATATTTACACATATGTATACATATATATATACATACATATAATGTATTTGGCTATTTATTCAGGAGTATTCAACAAGAAGGGCACAAGAGCTGAGTTGGCGGCAGACACCACAAAAGTGGATGCAGTGCTACCAAGGGCCGGTGCAGGTTTGAAGAGGAGCTACTGGAGTCGGTGCAGGTCCAAATGGAGGACGGTGCAAGATGAAGAGGGTGATGCTGGGTCAGTGCAGGTTTGAAGAGGAGGCACTGGGGTCGGTGCAGGTCCGAATGGAGGTCAGTGCAAGTTTGAGGAGGAGAGGCGGCATGGGTCGATGCAAGTGCTGAGGAATGCGATGCAGGGGTCGGTGCATATAGCGGAGAGGCGATGGCCGATGCAAAGCTAGCGGTGGAGAGGGTCGGTGTTAGTGGCGAGGATATGCGGCGGGGGTCGATGCTAGCGGTGAAAAAGAATGAGGGCTGGGTCGGTGCAGGTTTGAAGAGGAGGCACTAGGGTCGATGCAGGTCCGAATGGAGGTTGGTGCAAGTTTGAGGAGGGGAGGCGGCATGGGTCGATGCAAGTGCTGAGGAATGCGATGTAGGGGTCGGTGAATATAGCGGAGAGGCGATGGCCGATGCAAAGCTAGCAGTGGAGAGGGTTGGTGTTAGTGGCGAGGATATGCGGCGGGGGTCGATGCTAGCGGTGAAGGAGAATGAGGGCTGGGTCAGTGCAGGTTTGAAGAGGAGGCACTGGGGTCGGTGCAGGTCTGAATGGAGGTCGGTGCAAGTTTGACGAGGGGAGGCGGCATGGGTCGATGCAAGTGCTGAGGAATGCAATGCAGGGGTTGGTGCATATAGCGGAGAGGCGATGGCCGATGCAAAGCTAGCGGTGGAGAGGGTCGGTGTTAGTGGCGAGGATATGTGGCGGGGGTCGATGCTAGCGGTGAAGCAGAATGAGGGATGGGTCAGTGTTAAGGGAGAAGAGAGGAGTGGCAAGGTCGGTGCTAGTGCATGGGAAGGTTAGTGGTAGTGAAGAAGAGAAAGGTGGTAGCGTCGAGGCTAGTGAGAAAAGGGGCGATGGCAGAGTCGGTGCAGTTGGTGAAGAGAGGGTGATAGTCTGGAGTCGGTGGCGGTTGATGAAGAAGGGGGTGATTCGGTGGAGTCGGTGGCGGTTGATGAAAAAGGGGGTGATTCGGTGGAGTCGGTGGCGGTTGATGAAAAAGGGGGTGATTTGGTGGCGTCGCCACCGAATCAAAATTCATGGGGGTTAATTTGGCGGCGACGCCACCGAGTCATAAGGATCCACCATCTGAGCTTGGCTTCGCACCGAATTAGGACATCTGAGTGAGGATATCCATGAGGCTTAAGAACCCAAAGGCGTGAATGCCTGGGCATTGGAAGAAATTATGCCGTTATCATCTTTTATATAAGTTCTTATCTCATTCACTTGTTTGCTCTCCCTTCTTGTTCGTCTGTGCGAGGTTCATACTCCAGCACTAGACAACCGTTGATGTATAGGTCCCTCTGAGTACCATGCACAATCATATAAGCTGGCCCCACAATCTGTCAGAGACTTAACGAAAATCATCGTGAAACACAATCTCGTCTGAGGAAATTTGGGTAGCATCTCCCCAGTACAGGGAGATGTTCAGTTAGATGATAGCCACAAACCCGTCGTTGAAAAGCCGTGCCACAATTTCAAAATATTTGCACTTACTCACTTTTAAAGATTGAAAAATCAAGTATAGTGGTAAGTGGAGTCGATCTCACGAGGAGGAAATAACATTTTGGAATAAGTTGGAAAATTATCTTTATGCTTTGAAAAGTCAAGTTTTGAGTGAGATTAGTCTAAGGAAAAATAAATTGCATGAAAATAAACCCACTAAAGAAGATGAGAGGGGTAAAGAAAAGAACTTAGAAGAGATAGAAAGAGGAACTAAGACAACCACAATTTATAAAGATAAACTTTTATTAAGATGGAAGTGAAAAGTACACTCTATGAAAATGAAAATTACAACTCATAAAATAAAGAATAGGGGAAAGAATATAGCCAAGATGAAGATGAAGATCGCCGTCTAATCGCCATGCCGAGCCTTGGAGTGGATCGCCCCGCCGTGGAGATGGACGCCGCCAAGAGGACCAATGGAAGAGAATCTCCGCCTTAGGATGTTTGGATGAAAATAGAGGAGGGAGAGATAGATAGAAAAAGAAGGGAGCTAAAAAATAGTAAAACAGAAATAACAGAAATGGAGCAAGATTAGAAGTGAGATAACTTTGAAATCATAGAGATTTAGAAGAAGTTGTAGAAACAAAAGTTAAAGATCAGGAAGAGAAGGAAAAGTTTTGTGAAGAGTGTAGAGAGAGTAAAAGATCAGAACATGATGAAAATTGGGGAAGATCAGAAGTGTGCTGCATAGATGAACAGTAAAATGATAAAAAACTAAACTTTGGAAAACTAAAAATAACTTAAAAATGAAGAAGAATTAGAGGAAGTGATAGAACAAGAAATTTTATATCTAAGAGAGATGAGGAACTTTCATGAAGGGACTAAGGTTAAACAAAGAACAGAAGGGTATGAAAACATGAGAAGAACAGGGTATAGAACCTCGGATGAACAGTAACATCACAGGACAGTAAGTTAAAAAATGGGAAATAACTTCCAAACCAAAACGAATTAGAGGATGATGTAGAGGAAGAAGTTGTATCACACTTAAAAATAAAGAACTTTTATGAAAACAGTAAGTGAAGAAAATGACTAGAAGGGGGATTAATAAGAGGAAGAACAGAGAGAAACACTGATTTACGGAGGAACAAGATAGCACAGTGAAAAACACAAAATATCTTGAAAACTAGAAGGAACTAGAAGATGCTACAGAAGAAGAAGTTGTAGAAAACAAAAAAAGGAAAAACTTTTATGAAGATAGAAAGAGGAGAAAATGACTAGAATGGGGATTAATAAGAGGAAGAACAGAGAGAAACACTGGTTTACGGATGAACAAGATAGCACAGTGAAAACATGAAATAGCTTGAAACTTAGAAGGAACTAGAAGGTACTACAGAAAAAGAAGTTGTAGAGAACAAAAAAATGAAGAACTTTTATGAAGACAGCAAGAGCAGAAAATGAACTTACGTGAGAGAAACTAGAGACCTAAGGTTGGGAGAGAAAGAGTGAAAGATTACCTAAAAGAAGAACTCCTTTTCTCCTCCTTATCATGGGCTATTTATAGGGAAAGTTGGGTAGATGGAGGGTGGAGATTGTATCAAAAGGAGATGGATGGCTGAGATTTAAGTGGAATATGATATATGGGGAAGATGAAAAGTAGGTGGGCACCCCCTTTCTTGGACTTTGGGCACCCCCTTTCCTAAGGCTCATCATGTCTCTCGTTTATTTAAAACTTTGAATTCAATTTTCTCTCCAACCAAAATATGTGTTTCTTTTCCTCAATTTCAAACTTTTAAAATTTCTTTTCCCTCCAACCAAAATATGTGCTTTTGACTTGGTCAAAGTGGTGGTAACAGTTTTGCCCTCGGCTTCTTTTGCAATTACCTTCGGTGTCCTGCACACACATAATTATAATTTAGTCCATAAAAATTATCATAATGTGCATATAAATCTCAAATGCTCATGGTTATGCAATGGAGAATTAATGCTCATGGCCCTCAACTTCAAATTATTAAATAAAATCACCAAATTAATCAATTTACGTGAAAGCTCCAATTTAAATGCGGAGTTGAGGTTGACTATGAAATATGCATAATTACCTAATTATATGCACATAAAATGGTGTTCATGCGATGAATTATCATAAAAAATGGACACTTATCACACCCCCCAACTTATTCATTGCTAGTCCCTTAGCAATGCCAATAAATTAAAATTTAGGACTAACAAGAGTTTGTAAAATTCATGCTCTCATATCCAGTTCTCTCTTCATAGAATCAACCAAATATTAAGAATCTGGAATCATTAATGCACACTTGTCACGCCCCGAGCCTTTATTACAGCGATAAACTAGCTCGGGCAGCGCGAACAGTCGGCATGGTATGCCTCTTGCAAGCAAGAACGATCAGAGTGCAAGACAATCACACACATAAATGTAATTGCACAAAAATTTAGTCAAACTCCAACTTTATTTCATAAATGATCAAAATATTCCTTTATAATAACCTTTTCATCATTTTCCATTCTACTAGACTCAAGAAATAGGGAAAAATTTACAGATACTCGATCTAAACAATATATACTTCCTAAGTCTTCACTCTCATCTTGATGATACTTTCATTCGCTCTCAGACCCGCTACTGGTATAACCCGAATCCGAATTTGAATCGCTTCCATCTCCTGAAAAGATTGGAAATAGGTAATGAGCACACTTGCCCAGTAGGTATCTTCGCATCAACATGAAGGCACTATTAAAGTAATTAACAATTTAGCTCTAAAGAATAAGGTAAAAATCATGCGAATGCGATCAATCACGCGATCAAATCAAAGTAACAAGACGATCATATAAGATAGAATGAGAGCAAGTATGAACTAGCAAGAATGTTATAAGAACATGATATTGGCCTTTCATGAACAAGAATGTATCAAGAATTTACTAGCAAGCCACATAATCATCACTTCAGTATCTTTTACTTATGAGCAAGTACCTCGTGAATTTCTGTGGAATATCAAGCAAGAAAGTCATGTACAAGAATGTCATGTCGTGCCGTAGATTTTCACCTCACGAGCCGTAGATTTTTCACTTATTTATAAAGAAAGTACTCCCAGCGCAATGCGACGCCAGTAGCATCATACCCCATGGTTTATAAAATAGTATGTTTTCGACAATCAGCCGAGGGGACTAGCATAGAGCCCTTGAACACAATCAGTGCTCGATCGCATCTTCAAGTATAAATCAAGCTTTTTTCACGCATGTATCAATAAGGTATGGCCAAGAATGTAATAAGTTCAATAACTCATGATAACAACAATCAACGAATGAATGCTTCAATTTAGAATATGAGAGATCAAGAATGACTTATACTATGTTATGCCTATGGAATAATCGGCAGCATAACAGTACGTTCTTTATCTTCCATTCCTTATATTAAGTTTCTTGACTGATGTGATAAGTTCCAGATCATTAATAGTCCATCTAGAAACCTTAGAATATCAACCCTTGGTCCACCTTGGGTTAACATACTCAAGCAGTGTGACGGTCGTATACTGGGCCGTTACATGATGTGACGGTCTAGTTCTTTGCCGTTACATTAGTCTGAATCTAGAACTAATAAAATTGACTTAGTGAAGTGTGACGGTCATATAATGGGCCGTTAGGTGATCATGACGGTCCAGTATAGGTCCGTTACATAGCTAGAACCAAAAAACATTGATAGTGTAATACATTCAATGGGCTTTAATGGTACAACCAACTCGGCGTCCTAGTGGGAATCCCATGCTCGCGGAGAATTACGGAGGCCTTGAAATCAGATTTCCTAGTCCATTCGAAGGAATATCCAATAGAGAGGTCCTCATGTCCAAGAATAATGTTCCTATAGTGCAAAATGAACTAATGGACAACATACCGGAATATGTGCCATGTACTTAAAGAATTGACACTATAGATAGAAAAAGAATGTGTAAACAATATGAAACCATGAGAAAACTCTGTCAATACAATCTTTGGAAAATCATGATTTAGAATACAAAACTATAGAGTTTTGGCACGTGAAATTAACATAACTTAAAATAACATTAAGACACATTAGTCATGCAATCTTGATTATAAACCAGTGACTGAACTTGAAATCATAATAACAGGTCCAACTTAGCTATCTAAGCTTATTTATAAGTAAACTTAACTGGTTATTATTCTGCCTTGGGCTAGCAGAACATGGGACCTGACGGTCTAGGGTAGGCGCATTACAGTATTGTGACAGTTTATCGAGGGTCCGTTACAGTGGTGTAACGCTCCTGCTAGGGTGCATCAGAGACATTAGAACAATAAAAAACACAACATAGTGTGACGGTCTATCGTAAGGCCGTTACATGCATGTGACGGTCTTATGTTAGTGCGTCAGAGAACCTGCTGGCAGTAAACTAAAGTAAAGGTTTATGAAAACATAACATGCCTGGAAATCAACATACTACCACTGTCCTAATCATGATAACGATGCATAGGCCAACTATATGCAAGGGTTTAGTGAATAGACAAGATAATACCTTTTAATTTCCATTTAGGGTTAAGAGATGCATGAATGTATAAAACTATGAAATCATGAAATTCTTAGTATATAATGCATGAAATCAAGCACAAGCAGAGGGCTTTTATCCCTATCAAGTTGTTTTTACCAATCATGAGATAACCTACCTCTTCTAAAACCTTTAACCTTCAAATTTGATGCTAGATGCTACCCTTAGTCCCTTGTACTTCTTGTGATAATATAGCAACTTTAATCTGCTCTATTTCCTCAGCCACTTGACCTAAGGATGTGAAATTTTGAGGGTAAGAAGATGAAACTATTGGAATAAAAAGTTCTAAAGGATAGAACTCTAATTACCTTGTTTAGACATCCTAATCTCTTGATCTTCAGGGGACTTGCGTTCAGATTCCTATGTTAAGGTTGAATCAGCAACTTTGGAAGCTTCTATCTCTATGGTTGCTTGATCTCCTAACACGAAATTTGGAGAGCTATTAGTCTAATGTATTATAAATAAAAAGTTGTAAAGAACTTACCCGAAATTATGACTCCTTACCTTGATTCTTCACGAGCCAAAAGTAAGGGTCGCTCAGTTCAAAATTAGGTCCTATTTATAGGGTTTTGGCTAGAGTTTGAAGATTAGATTGATTCTAGAGTCCTTAATTGGTCAGAACCTAATCCCTAAGAGTCCTTAGTAATGTTATAAGTCATCCCAAGTCGATCTCTTGTTGATAGGATTTCAAAGTTCCAATCTTTTTATAATTTCTTCACCTTATGAAATCTACAGGATGTAACGGTCGTGCCTAGGTGCGTCACATGAGTGTGGCGGTCGCCCGATAGACCGTTACACTCAACGTGCATAGAGTTCCAATTTAATAAAACTCTTTTATTCGTTTATCCATATATTTATCTTATATAAATAGTATTTATTCTTAAAATACGTTAATAGGCTAAATAACCTTCTAGAATATGGGCCAAACTTAATGGGCTTGGTCCTTAAACCTTTTGGATAATAATTAGATAGGCTATGTTAACTATTTAACCTAATTGAGCCTTATAATGACTTATTAATCCAATAATCCCTTCATTAATTTATTTAAGCCTTTATAATTTTCAAAAAATAATTAAATATTCCAAAAATACTTTATAAAAATTCTGGGGTCTTACAACACTAGCCTTATATAGGAACTTAATAGTACATGATTAAGAATTCAAATCAAAGCTCAATAGCAGTTGTGCATGTATAACTATCAAATCCACAGCTTAGACAATTGTATCCCCCATTCGCTATTCCAAGTAAATGCCTTTCAACCTGCACCCCTTAGATCAGAGCATTAAGTATATTCACTTTTTGTCTGCCTTATTACTTTGTCCCTTTGGGATCTTTTATACCACACATGATGCTGCACTACCCTTCACTGCTCAATGTGAACCTCGACTCTTGCCTTAGGAGAAGCAGTCCCAGTTTCGCAGATCCAGGTTCCCTTTTTCGTTTTACGCGAATCTCAACACGTCTTAGGTGAAGTAGGCCCGGTTACTAAGACTAGGGGCATTTTTCTTGGTGTATTTTTTTTCTTTTTTTTCTCTCATTTTTTTGTGCCATTACGCTTATTTGATAGATAATTTGGCAGAAAGCTTTGTAAAAAGATCTCTTTTCTTAAGAAGTGCAGAATATCAGACAGCATACCAAAAATAGTAGAGGGCTTGTCTTGCTTGTTTCATTAGTGTGCAACATGAATTTCTTTTTTTTTCTTTTTTTTCAAAGTGCACATGAACTTTAAAGGGATTCTTATATCAATTCTCCATGACTAGATTGACTAAATTTTTCATCATCCTTCTGCCTAGTCTTTTCTATTCCAGAATTACTTTTAATTTAAGCATGAATCATGTAACTCAAAATGCGGTTTACATCTTTCTACTTTCATGCAACGATGACATGCAAGACAGAATTCCTATAAGGTTGTACTATATGCATCATGAAAATTTCTCTCCCCCCCAACTTGAATGACATTGTCCTCAATGGCATATAGAATTGAAAGCAATAGAACAATGTATCAATAAATACTTCTGAGTAGGAAAGAGACAACCGGATATGCGGGACGAAACCTCCATCAATGTCATGGACGGCGACGACTTCCTCTCCTTGGCCTTAACCTGACTACTAAAACACACTCAAACAAAAACGTCAAAACAACAAAAACCGTGTGTTGCCTCCCAGAAGCGCTACGTTTTCCGTCTTCAGCCAGACGCATGAGAGCTCACGAAGATTTTATTCTAGACCACTTAGGACAATGGATTCTTTTTACAACTGATCATTTTCCAAATAAGATTTCAATCTTTGACCGTTGATAGTGAAAATTTGACCATTTTTAGGATTCAAAATTTTGACGGCACCGTGGTCAAAAACTTTGACAACTATAAACGGTCCATCCCATCTGGACTTGAGCTTTCCAGGGAACAAGCGCAGCCTAGAGTTAAAAAGCTATACTTTCTGATTTGGTTGAAAAGTTTTCCTTTGAATATGCTTATCATGGAAGGCTTTCATTTTGGCTTTATAGATTTTTGAATTTTCATAGGCTTCATTTCTTAGTTCCTCCAATTCATTGAGTTGTAGAGATCTTTGGGCCCCGGCTTGAATGAGATCAAAGTTGACTTTTTTGATGGCCCAATATGCTCTATGTTCAAGCTCTACAGGTAAGTGGCAGGCTTTTCCAAAAATGAGATGGTAAGGTGACATGCCACGGAGAGTCTTAAATGCAGTTCTGTAGGCCCAGAGTGCATCATCTAGTCTCTCGGATCAGTCTTTTCTATCCGGCCGAACTGTCTTATGCAGAATAGTTTTTATCTCCCTGTTAGACACTTCTACCTGGCCACTAGTTTGGGGATGGTAGGGGGTAGCGAGCTTGTGAGTGATGCCATATTTGCGAAGCAGAGCTCGGAATTGAAAATGAATAAAGTGAGAGCCCCCATCACTAATGATAGCTCCAGGACAACCAAATCTAGAAAAGATGTGTTTCTTCACAAACTTCATCACAACCTTGTGATCATTTGTCCTAGTAGCAACAGCTTCAATCCATTTCGAAACATAGTCCACCGCCACCAAAATGTATTCATTGCCAAATGAAGGTCGAAATGGTCCCATAAAGTCTATTCCCCAAACATCGAAATCTTCTACTACCAGAATGGGACTGAGCGGCATCATATCTCTTTTTGAATTGTTTCCCAAGACTTGGCACCTTAAACAAGTTTTGGAAAATTCGTAAGCATCTTTGAATAATGTGGGTCAATAGAATCCGCTCTGCAACATTTTCGCCACTATTTTCTTTCCTGAAAAGTGTCCCCCACAAGCGAGATTATGACAGAAATTCAAAACAGAATGTTGCTCCTCTTCGGAGACACATCTTCTTATTATTTGATCTGGACCCATGTGAAACAGCTCTAGGTCCTCCCAAAAGTAGTACTTAACTTTCGTAAAGAATCGATCCTTCTCCTGCCTAGACCACCCTTCTGGGATCTGTCCTACCGCTAGGTAGTTGACTATATGAGCGAACCAAGGGGTTATTGTATGAGAGATGGAAAGAATTTGTTCATCGGGGAAGGAGTCGGACATAGGGGCACTTTCAGGAATTACAATCCTAGATAAGTGATTAGTTACAACATTCTCCAACCCCTTCTTGTCTCTGATTTTCAAATCAAACTCTTGTAGTAACAAAATCCACCGTATGAGACAGGATTTGGCTTCCTTCTTAGACATCAAAAATTTTAATGCTGAGTGATCGAAATAAACAATGACTTTCGCCCCTAACAGATATGATCGAAACTTTTTGAGGGCAAACACAACAGCTAACAATTCCTTTTCCGTGGTGGTGTAGTTCATTTGGGCATCAGCGAGGGTGCGGCTCGTGTAGTAGATCACCACGGGTTTCTTTTCAACTCTTTGACCTAGGACAGCTCCTACAACATAGTCTGAGGCATCACACATAATCTCAAAAGGGAGCGACCAATCAAGAGATTGGAGAATGGGAGCTTGTGTGAGAGCCGCTTTCAAAGAATTGAACGCCTCTAGACAGGACTCATCAAGATGAAAGGGAGTGTCCTTGGCAAGCAATTGTGTAAGTGGTCGAGCAATGGCGGAGAAGTTTTGAATGAATCTGCGGTAGAATCCTGCATGGCCAAGAAAGGAACGGATCTGTTTGACCGAAGAAGGGGGAGGAAGATTAGAAATCAAATCTACCTTGGCCTTGTCAACTTCTATTCCCCTCTTTGAAACTACATGGCCTAAAACGATCCCTTCTCTTACCATGAAGTGGCTCTTCTCCCAGCTCAACACTAGATTTGACTCAATGCACCTTTTCAATACCCGAGTTAAGTTTCTCAAATAATCTTCAAACGAATCACCAAACCACTGAAAAGTCATCCATAAAAACTTCCAAGCATTCTCCCACCATTTCAGAGAAAATGGACATCATACACCGTTGGAAAGTGGCAGGGGCATTGCAGAGCCCAAAAGACATTCTTCAAAAAGCAAACGTGCCATAGGGGTACGTGAAAGTTGTTTACTCTTGATCTTCCAAGAAAATTGTAACTTGGTTATACTCGGAATAACCATCCAGAAAGTAATAATACTTCTGCCCATCCAGTTTCTCCAAGATCTGATCAATGAATGGGAGTGGAAAATGATCTTTTTTCGTGACTGAATTTAATTTTCCATAATCAATGCAGGATTCTCCACCCTGTTGGTAATCGTGTAGGAACTTCTTCTCCTTTCTCATTTGTTACAACTATCAGCCCTGACTTTTTGGGAACAACTTGAGTTGGGCTGACCCACTTGCTATCATAAATGGGATATATGATCCCAGCATCCAACCATTTGACAACTTCTTTCTTCACTACCTCCTTCATACTTGGATTCAGCCGATGCTGCATCTCTCTGCTCGGCTTGGCATTGTCCTCCAAGTAAATGTAATGCATACACACATCCGGACTAATACCCTTCAAATCTGCTACTGACCAACCTATCACCCTCTTGTGCTCCTGAAGGACATCTAGGAGTTGGGATTCCTGAGCAGCGGTGAGGTTGGAAGCAATGATTATGGGCAGAGTTTGGTTAGGACCTAGATAAGCATACTTCAAAGGATCCGGCAGAGGCTTCACTTCTAGACTGGGCGGTTGATCCAAAGATGGAAGAATAGGTTCAGCTTGAAGTGGAGGGAGTGGCTCCACTCTAGAGTAGGGTGCACTAGAAAGGGGAGAATCCTGGAGCATGCTGCCCTCTTCTAGACATTCCTCATAAACTTCCGGACTTTCTTCAATTAGTTCTTCAAAAACATCAATGACACTACATTCCTCCTCATGGTCCGGATATTGAGATGCTTTGAACACATTTAGAGAAACCTTCTCTCCTCCGAAAGAAATATCCATCATCCCCATGACGCAATTTATATTGGCCTTGGCCGTAGCAAGAAACGGACGTCCCAAAATGATAGGTGTGTGCTTTAATTCCTGGGACGAGGCCATATCCAGATTAAGAAAGTCCACCGGGAAATAACATTCATGCACCTTCACAATCACATCTTACAATAGTCCCCTTGGAGTCTTTACAAATCGATCTGCCAGTTGAAGGATTATAGATGTGGGTTTCAACTCCCCTAGATCAAACTGCTCATATATAAAGGTGGGTAACAAGTTCACACTAGCTCCAAGATCCAACAATGCTCTATCAAATGTAATTCCACCTATATCACAAGAGATCAGTGGAGCTCCGGGGTCCTTCAACTTTTTAGGTAAATGATTCATAACAACTGCACTGACATCTTCGGACAAGCGGACCTTTTATGTTACCGCCTTTGGTTCCCTTTTTGGTATACATAGCTCTTTCAAAAAATTTGCATACCCCGGCACATGTTTGATTACATCCAATAGTGGAATATTGATGTTTACCTGTTTAAACAATTCCACTAGTTCTTCTTGTTGGACCGGCTTCCTCTTTTGAGCTTTTGGCTTTAATGCATCAGGGAATGGGACCTTAGGAACATACTCTCGGGATCCTTCATCAACCTTTGCTTTCCCTTTGTCCAGCTTATTTTCTTCCCCCTCTTGCCTCTTCTTTTCTTGCATAATTACCGGCTCCTCCTCTTCACTATCACTCTTCTCGTGGGCATCTTGGCCCGAACTACTACCCACATCTCTAGCCTGATAAGGGTCATTAAGAATTTTCCCGCTCCTAAGGCTAGAGATGGCTTTGGCATTCTCGAACTGAGGACCTATAGGAGGGGGCAGATGAGGTTGGTTGGGCTGATTGGGTTGAGGAAGAATGGGAGCTCTTGGAGGGAAGCCTAGAGGTTGTTGATTGCGGGGGTTGGCCACCGGTTGGCTAGGGAGCTGGCCTACCTCACTTCTCATGTTATTAGCAGCAAGTTGCCCTATCTGGTTTTCAACTTAGAAATGGATTGTGCTTGGGTAAGAATAAGTTGTTGGAGTTGTTTAAACTTGTCATCAAAAGTGGGCTGAGTAGGAGGTGGCTGATAATGTGGCTGATGGGAACGATGTGAAGGAAATTACTGCAATTGGCCCTGAGAAAATTGAGCTTGAGGATATGGGGCCTGAGCTTGATGGAAAAGATGTTGTTGGAATTGTTGATGGAGAAAAGGAGATGAATAAGAGTGATTTGGATTAGATTGACTTGGCATTGGAAAAGATTGTTTTTGATTTGAATGGTGTGAGGGATGAGATTGGGTGGATGGGCTTTGATTGGATTTCCAAGAAAAATTTGGGTGATTTCTCCAGCCAAGATTGTATGTGTTTGAGTAAGGGTCGTATGCGGGCTTAGAGACACCTTGGACATCAAAGATTTGTTCTTGGATAAATGGGAGAAGTTGGGCTGCTATGGGATACTCACTCACAGAATGGCTAAGGCTAGAGCACAAAGCACAAGTTTCTTCTTGACTGGGAGTTGAGAATTGTTGAGGTTGAGGAGCAGAAGATGAAGAAGGTTCCTGCCTATTCATAGCCAATAATAGGTCTAGCTTCTGAGCCACCATATCAACCTTCTCTATCTTTTGGGCCAGCAAATCCATTTTATTCAATTTCTGGGTTATGACATTGATGTTCATCTTATTCTCAAACTCCCCTTGATTCTTGACTTCGTAAAGCCCGGCCCTCTTGTTTGGTCCGATCATTCGTTCATATGATGAAAGTGAGGCATGACAGATGGAGTTTTCACTCAACATTTCAAATAGATCATACGCTTATCCTCACTCTTACTCATGAATGCTCCCCCACATGATGCATCGACCATTTGTCTATAATTCTCCGTTAGTCCCTCATAAAATGCTTGAACAATTTGCCATCTTGACAGGTCGTGATGAGGACATTTTCTTAATAGATCTTTCAACCTATCCCAAGCCTCATGTATATGTTCTCCAATATTTTGGGTAAATCCAGTTATGGCTCTTCTCATTGTGTTGGTTCGCCCTATGGGATAGAACTTCTTCAAAAATTCTTTTTACATTTCTGCCCATGTATCAATGATCCTACCCAAGGCTCCTAACCAATATTTGGCCTTATCCTTGAGAGAGAATGGGAAGAGAGTTAGTCTTAGAGCATCATCAGAGAAATTCTGAATTTTAACAGTTGAGCAGATATGAAGGAACTCATCAAGATGTTTGTAAGGGTCTTCATTGGGATTTCCATAGAAAGATGGTAACATTTGGATGGTACTAGACTTGATTTCATAATGAACCGCCTGGTTCTGAGGTGCTTGGACATAGAAGGATGGTTGGTATTGATTGGGTAAGAAATAGTCATTAATTTTCTTTGGAGGATCGGGATTTTCGGCCATTAAATTTTGGTGGTGAGGTCCTTGATTTTCGGCCATGAGATCTTGTTGGAGATCGTTCCCCGGATACAAGACTCTCTCAATTTCTTGAATGGGTCCTAGTAGGTTTGGATGTTGAGATCTTCTACCTTGCATGAACTAGGACGAAGAGAGAGATGAAAGATATTTTTTTATGATGATTTTTGTTTATTTATTTTTTTATTTTTTTTTGATTTTGATACAAACTAGGACGAAGAGAGAGGAGAGGAATTTTTTTTTTGATTTTTTTAATTTTTTTATGCAATCACAAATAAGTTGTCACATAAATTACCTAATGACCTAGATGTGACCTAGACCTACAAATTGGGTTTCACAAAATGACTAAAGTGTAACTTTAGTTCACCCTCAATATTTCCACTGGCCAGGTAAGGGGTGGGGTAGTGGGAGGCTCCCCTTACTTTCGCAAGGTCCTAATTAAAAATCACTAGCCCGCTTAAGGCGTTTGCCATCCAACCGTCTTACCTTAGGCACCGATTTTCACAAGAGGGTAAGCCCAAATAACGCAAGAACCACAGTGTGAACCTAGAGACAACGTCTACTGGATTTTATTTAAGGTCTAGGTGATGCAAAGATGCAAGGGAATTGTAGTTTGTGGGCTAAGAAAGGGTGATGAAATCCCCACCTTATATTGCTTATGGGCGTTGCCCTTAAGATACTTTGAAATGATATGCAACAAAGCAAGTTAAAACAAGGGGTTCTATGCAAGCATGGAAGTGCATGAGCATGCTATTAGAAAAGTTAGAGTACTCACCTTGTCTCCCGCAATCTTCAACAATGTAATTAACAACAATTAAGCAACAAGAAGAAAATAAATACTATCCTAAATGATGCATGACCTAAAATATGGAAGTGTGATTTCTACTCTTGGAATGAAGATTTTTATTGAGTTCAAGTGAAGATTTTTTTTTGTTAACCTATCTAACCACAATATGCAAGAACATTAAGGAAATGACACAAAATGAGAGGAATAAGTTTGAAGACTTACTTGATGCGCAATCTCTCATTCTCTTTTTTTTTTGAAATGAAATGACAAAAAGACTAAGGAAAGGGAGGAGAGCTTACCTCTTAACTGCTTCTTGTTTTTTCTTCTTCTTCTTCTTTTTGATTTTTTTAGCTTCAATTCTTGAAGTGCGTTCCCTCGTTCTATTTTTTTCTGTAGAAATAAGAAAAAGAAAGAGATATTAGTACACTTATAAACACAAGGAAAATAAAGTTCTTAAAACAAAAATCATCATTCCTCCCCGGCAACGGTGCCAAAAATTGATAGTCACAAACCCGTCGTTAAAAAGTCGTGTCATAATTTTAAAATATTCGCACTCACTCAAGTATAGTGGTAAGTGGAGTCGATCCGACGAGGAGGAAATAATATTTTGGAATAAGTTGGAAAAATATCTTTATGCTTTGAAAAGTCGAGTTTTGAGTGAGATTAGTCTAAGGAAAAATAAATTGCATGAAAATAAACCCACTAAAGAAGATGAGAGGGGTAAAAAAAGAACTTAGAAGAGATAGAAAGAGGAACTAAGACAACCACAATTTACAAAGATAAACTTTTATTAAGATGGAAGTGAAAAGTACACTCTATGAAAATGAAAATTACAACTCGTAAAATAAAGAAAAGCGGAAAGAATATAGCCAAGATGAAGATGAAGATCGCCGCCTAATCGCCGTGTCGAGCCTTGGAGTGGATCGCCCCGCCGTGGAGATGGACGCCGTCAAGAGGACCAATGGAAGAGAATCTCCGCCTTGGGATGTTTGGATGAAAATAGAGGAGGGAGAGATAGATAGAAAAGGAAGGGAGCTAAAAAATAGTAAAATAGAAATAATAGAAATGGAGCAAGATTAGAAGTGAGATAACTTTGAAATCATAGAGATTTAGAAGAAGTGGTAGAAACAAAAGTTGAAGATCTGGAAGAGAAGGAAAAGTTTTGTGAAGAGTGTAGAGAGAGTAGAAGATCAGAAGATGGTGAAAATTGAGGAAGAACAGAAGTGTGCTGCACGGATGACCAGTAAAATGATAAAAAACTGAACTTTGGAAAACTAAAAATAACTTAAAAACAAAGAAGAGTTAGAGGAAGTGATAGAAGAAGAAATTTTAGATCTAAGAGAGATGCAAAACTTTCATGAAGAGACTAAGGTGAAAAAAAGAACAGAAGGGCATGAAAAGTTGAGAAGAACAGGGTATAGAACCTCGGATGAACACTAAAATTATAGGATAGTAAGTTGAAAAATGAGAAATAACTTTCAAAACATAATGAATTAGAGGATGATGTAGAAGAATAAGTTGTAGCACACGTAAAATTAAAGAACTTTCATGAAGACAGTAAGAGAAGAAAATGAATATAAGGGGGATTAATAAGAGGAAGAATAGAGAGAAACACTGGTTTATGGATGAACATGACGGCACAGTGAAAAATACGAAATCGCTTGCAAACTAGAAAAAACTAGAAGATGCTACAGAAGAAGAAGCTGTAGAGAACAAAACAATGAAGAACTTTTATGAAGACAGTAAGCGGATAAAATGACTATAAGGGCGATTAATAAGAGGAAGAACAGAGAGAAACACAGGTTTACAGATGAACAGGACAGCATAGTGAAAAATATGAAATAGCTTGAAAACTGTAAGGAATTAGAAGATACTACAGAAGAAGAAGTTGTAGAGAACAAAAAAATGAAGAACTTTTATGAAGACCGTAAGAGGATAAAATGAACTTACATGAGAGAAACCGGAGACCTAAAGTTGGGACAGAAAGAGTGAAAGATTACCCAAAAGAAGAACTCCTTTTCTCCTCCTTGTCATGGACTATTTATAGGGAAAGTTGGGTTGATGGAGGGTGGAGATTGTATCAAAGGAGATGGATGGCTGAGATTTAAGTGGAATATGATACATGGGGAAGAGGAAAAGTAGGCGGGCACCCCCTTTCTTGGACTTTGGGTACCCCCTTTCCCAAGGCTCATCATGTCTCTCGTTTATTTCAAACTTTGAATTCAATTTTCCTTCCAACCAAAATATGTGTTTATTTTCCTCAATTTTAAATTTTTGAAATTTATTTTCCCTGCAACCAAAATATGTGCTTTTGACTTGGTCAAAGTGGTGGTGACAGTTTTACCCCCGGCTTCTTTTACAATTACCTTCGGTGTCCTGCACACACATAATTACAATTTAGTCCATAAAAATTATCATAATGTGCATATAAATCTCAAATGCTCATGGTTATGCAATGGAGAATTAATGCTCATGGCCCTCAACTTCAAATTATTATTAAATAAAATCACCAAATTAATTAATTTACGTGAAAGCTCCAATTTAAATGCGGAGTTGAGGTTAACTATGAAATATATATAATTGCCTAATTATATGCACATAAAATGATGTTCATGCGATGAATTATCATAAGAAATGGACACTTATCATTAGACAAATGGAATGACACACGTTAGATGGTGCCAAACCGTAGACACTGAGGAGCCCAGGTGGACTGCCTTAGTCCCTGAGGTCATCACGAACAGAGTCTCGAGGGCCAGCCTACTAGAGACTCGTGATGATCCAGGGGTGAAATGAGCCTCTAATTGTAGCCATACAGATGGCGGTTTCATTTGCTCACTTGGTGCAAAGGGCTTCCAGGGGAACATGTGACAATACGACAGACCCCCTGGAACCCTGAGTGGCATTGGTACAAGGAAATTAAGCATCGAGCCAAAGGACTGTACCCATCCCCAGTCAGGGACGATTAGAAACACTCGAAGAAAATCGTTTATCGATTAGCAATGATTTCAGGGGCATAGCATACCATTCTACCTCGCCACGAGAGGAGCCCTGTTCTGTGAGCAGTCATGATTGCCATAGGCAACTCATGCTCACTGCCATCAGAGATAAGCCGAACGGGGCTGAGACCCTCAGGGATAAATCATCAAACGCTGAAAGGGGGGGTATATGGCAGCTCCGAAAGAAAGCAATAGAAGACTATCATATCGACTATCAGAGTACACTGGTGCCCTTACAACTGACAGAAACGAGTGAAAGGGCACTCAGCAATCTCTTTACTATCGTTCGATCAAGCGAAACCCATATTCGTAGACGAAACCACGCTATCAGTAAAAGAACAGCCCCTGGGGAGGGGTAACTTAATGTGGCCCACAAAGGGCGTGGCTGCAAGCCATTATCCCACGGAAAGAAAGGAAGACACCCCAAGACAAGCGATCATAGAATCTGTCATTGATTTGGCCCAGAGGGCCTCCTCACGCTCAGGGGACAATCGAGAATCTCAAAGCGTAATCGATAGAAACAACGGCAGTTCGCCAGAAATAGAGAGATAGGAGGGAAGTATATTCAAGCCACAGCAAAGAAAGGGGGGCCGTAGCCTTCTTTTATTCACCTTGTCTGTTGATTACAGCAGAATGGGGGACGGGGATTACAGCGCTTGGAGAAATTCCAAGAAGGGAAAGAAAAGAAGTGCTTAAGAGGAAAAGGGAAGAACTAAAAAAAAGGACACAAAACCGAAGAAAAAACCGTAGAGCCCCTCCGAGACCCACCTTCTTCTTCTTGCTCCCCTCGATTGCTCCCCTCCTCTCTATCTGGCCTTTTCTTTCTCCTTCGCTCTCCCTTTTCTTTTTCTTTCGATCTCTTGATCTGATCCCCTTTTTTGATCCTTTTTCTGAGGGCTTAGCGCCCTTTATATAGGCGACCACCAAAATAGGGCATCGAAACCCTGACGGGATGGGTGGACCACTGTCGACTCGAGGCGCGCACCACACTGCCGACTCGATCGCGGAAGGGGGCCACCGCCTTGGGCGCCAGCGGTCGCCACTGCCTCAAGCCGTATCAACACCACCAATCCATCCCTAGGGCGCCACCGCTTCAGCTACAAAGGCCACCGTAGCGCCACCGATTCGGCCACCCAAGGGCATTTTTGTAATTTGGTCATCTTACCTTGAAATTATCTCGGTGAGAGTTCATCGTCCGGAGTAGCTTTGGAATTAGTGCGGTGGTCCCATAATGTGTTTTGAAGTGTTAATTCGGGGCTTCCGCAGATTTCCAAAACCTGCAGAGCCCGTACCGATTTTCTTGGAATTTGCACTGATTTGCCCTTTGGCACACGGATTTGTGCTGCCACCCTCTCTTGGAGAGTACGTGGACCTTCTTCACTTAAGTGGTAACCCCTGGGATGATTTCTACAGAGCTCGTATGCCTTTGAGGCTACTTTCGGATCATTCCGGTATTCCGCGTGTATCTTACGGAAACCTCAGAATTTTCGCTAGTGATGCTATTAACGCAGAATATTGGTTCTCTAGGGCCGCCATATGCTTGCACGAAGCGTTCTCATTGAATGAGCCACTACTCCGGGGGTTCTTACTCCTTTGGAGTTATCCATCGGTCGCTCACGGACCACTTCGGAGTCCTGGGTGCTCTGGTCGAGCGACTTGAGTTTTTCGCTGACATTGTCTTCGGTTCCCTATTCCGAGGGGCCAGGAACATTTCTTCATCTCGGGGGAGGCTTATTCATTAGGCGAAAGTCGCCCGAGGAATATCTGGCATGATCGTCTCGATGCCGATTTCATTGGCTTTAACCATCAGTAGGCCTTAAGCGAGCTGTAGTGGATGTATAAACCAGAGATGACAGAAGGTTGAGTCCCTGGCACTTCTTGTGAGGTGGCCTGAGGCTTCAGCGGTCTGAGTGGATCTGTTCCTGACTTCTGGTTGACTCCTTCGGGCACATGATTACTGCCCAGTCATATTTTGTATCTCAACAGCCACTCATGGGGTGAGAAGGCATATTCTCTCCTTGCATCCCTTGCATTCCATGCATCCCTTGCATTCATTGCATTGCGTTCATTTGCATTCCTTCTTTCCTGGGTTTCTGAACCCGTATCTTCCCCGTCTCCTGGAGCCTTCGGATCCTTTCCCTGTTGATTTACCTTCCTCTCTGAAATTTATAGATTCTCCATGCCTTTTCCTTGGGCATCGCGTCCCATGGTATCTTCCCCCTCCGGAACCTCTGAACTTAATTCTTCTTCCAGGGCATCACGCCCCTTTTTACTCCGTTCCTCCGGAACCTCTGGACCCCTTATGACATTCTTCCATCCTTCTCGGGCATCGTGCCCCTTCCTATTTTCTACCTCTGGAACCTTCGGATTTTTCTCTCCTCCCAGGGCATCACGCCCCTTCTCACTTTGTTCCTCCGGAACCTCCGGATCCTTCTTTCCATTCCCCTATCCTCCCAGGGCATCGCGCCCACTCCAATGTTCTCCCTTCGGAACCTCTGGACTTCCTACTGATTCTCCCAGGGCATCGCGCCCCTTCCGACTCTATTCCTCCAGACCCCCTTCCTTTCCTCCGATTTATCTTCCTACTCTTCCGGGACATAGCGTCCTTTGTTCTTTTCCTCCTTTTAAATTACCTTTTCCCCGGGCATCGCCTCCCTCAGCATTTTCTTCCTCCGGAGCCTCTAGATTCCATACCCTGTGGTTCTCCTCCTTTGCCTCCAGACCCTCCGGATCCTCCACTCTCGATTTACAAATTTCTTATCTTAATTCCTCCTAATCCCGGGTCCGACCCGACTTCTTCCGCCTCAACTGCTCTGGGCATCTGCCCTTTCTCGCACTGCTTTCGAGGCTTTAGTCCTCACTCCCCTTCTTGATTCCCCTTTTCCTTCTGTAGACCACCAATGTGATCAGGGTCTCTGCACCTTAGTGAGGGAGTTCTAGCCCTCACCTCTTTCCCTTTTCTCCTTATTCGTCTATGTCTGGTCTAGACACCGCTCCCTCTTGTTAAGCCACTTCTAATCCTTGCCTCTTATATTCCTTTCTGCCAAATGAGGACTACAAATCCCATGTTTATCAACATCGCCTCCGACAACCGCTTCAACATAGTCACAAGGTAACATATTGGCGTAAGTTTGCATGTCATTATCTCATTCATCTTCACGCAAGATTTTCAGCACGAGATGCTTCTTAACTTGATCAAGAATGGTAGTCTAGGCTTTTATCCTAGGTCTTTAATTAGAGTTAATGTCAAAAATAGACTCTTTAGGCTTGCTTTTGCAGCACCTTTGCTTATAAAAATCCCATGCTGGGTGTTTGACATTCCCTCCCCGCTCATTAAGGGCAACCCTTAGCTGGGCACCGCACACACTTCACGGCGTCCTTAGCCGTATCTTTTGGTAAGCATCGTTGCTACTTGCGCCTGTTGATGTTTCTTTCTTCTTTGATGATGATGTGGTGAATATGAATATGGTGGTATGAAAGATATGAGATATGTGAGTGTGTGAGCAAGTGATGTCCTAACTCAAACAATCATCAAACCAGAAGCATGGGCATGTCATCAATGTTCATAAAGAAAAATAAAAACACATGCCGGGGCGTGGAGCAAAGGAATAAAAGAAAAAACACACACCGTAGGTGTGGAGCAAATGAAGTGAAGTGAAGAGCAATCAAGAGACCAATGATGAGCAAAACCCAACTAAAGAAGTGTGATCGCCACCAAGGTAAATAAAATAGAAATGCTAAGCTAAATACCTTGGAAAGAGGAGGATGCAACACCCTCCCACGGGAGATGAAAACCAGAATTCTGCAACTTCAGACGGTCTAATATGAGGCCGCTAACACACACGAGACGACCTTACGATAAGCCGCCACAGTTCTGAAACGGTCTAAAGAAGAGCCGCCTGAGCACACGGAACAGCATATTGGGACTTGTATCTCCACCTCTCCCGACTGGCAAGAAGAGTTGGGCCTCGTGTTAGGAACCCTTTAGACCTGCGAAAGAACGTAAAAGCACATAAAAAATAACCCAAATTAGCCCTTGGACACGTGTAGTAACTATAATACAATTAACCTAAGTTGCAAGCAAAAGGAAGGGTGAATACCTGGGAGGTTGGTTTTTTTAACCCCTATGGGGCGTGAAAAAGATGGGAAGATGTTTAAAAACTTGATTGAGATGTAGAGAACGTGGGAGAAGAGGAGGGAAGATGCTACGAATGCTATGAAGAGGGGAGAAACTAGAGAGATGAAAACAACACAAATAGACACTTGGCACTCAATACTCCCTAGACCGGAAGGCTTATGGACGTAGAAAGCACTTCTCCTTGATGGGTACTCGCTCCAGAATGCAGCAGCACCTCGACGTAAACTCTAGAAATCTCCTCCTCAACCCATGAACTCAAGGGTTCTATTTATAGGCCCCCAAAGTCTAGGTTCGAATTGAAGAGATTCCAGCGAAAAAGTAGGATGAAACTTAACAAACTCTTGAAGATAATACTACCAAGAGTCCACTGAAACAAACGGAAGCATCTAAGGATCACTATCGAGAGAGAAATCACCAAATCAAAACTCTACTTCGAGCACGGCGTAGCAGAGAAAAGATAGTTAATCAGGACTCTCTATCTCTTGAAACGGTCCTACGATAAACCGCCACAATGAATTAGCGGCCCAAGATTCGACCGCCACCCTTAGAAGATAAGGCCAACGGGAGAAAACTTCACGAACAGGACTCTGAAGCCAAGAAATGGTCTAAAGTAGAACCGCCACAATGCCTCTAACGGCCTTACGATAAACTGCCAGAGCTCAAACGGATAACAAATGGATAAGACCGAAAAGAAAGACGTTGGCTCTGGACTCTGGCGTCAGCAAACGGTCTTAGTATAGGCTGCCAAACGTCATCAAACGCACATAGGATTGACCGCCAGAGACAGTGTAGTGGTAAAATGAATGAAAGGCCCACTAAGCTTCAACCCACGGAAAACAAATAAGCATAAAATAAGCCTCGAAACTGACCAATATGGCTCAGAAAATGGTGTATAACTCGAAACATCATAAAGATAAATAAGGAGATGATCTAACTCATTAGTCATAAAATGGGTGTCAACAGATGCCCCTCCTTAACGTCCTCTTTGCAAGGGAACGAGCGGAGGTGAAGCAAAAGCGACATGGAACATGGAGGCGAAACGGACATGAAGCAGAGTGGACTGAAAAGTGGGCGTTAAGGCAAACCAACACCCGTCCTCAACCAACGAGCGATCAGAATCTTTCGAAAAACTTTGAACCAATCACAAGGAACGGTAAACCGAATGACGCATGCCTGGAGGAACTAACAACTAAGGGAATTAAAACACGACCAACCTCCTCACTGGAACACACAGCTGATAGGCGGTCGGAATAAGCGGAAAAGTAAAGAGATGATCAACTAAACTCCAGACAAGAATCCTCAGCTAACTAAACCGAGCAAATAGACCGAAGGAAACCTTCCAACTCAGAGTGGAATAACTCTCCTTGCTCAAGACCATGGACACAGTTATCCACCATTATTGAGACATTCAGATAGATGAGGGCATATGAATGCTCAAAGATGCGTATGATGCATGCTGTGCTAAAATAAAGAAATCCTCAAAAACAAATGCCAAAAAATAAAATAGCACGATACTCGAGAATAATATTGCTAGATCAGACAAATCAGGGTCAAGACACTATCTGCAACCACGGCGTGCAAGATAGAACCATCGTCCCCCAATCTTGCCAACCTAACGGCCTATCAACAATTAAACATGTGCACCTAGATCAACATCATTTTTGTTAGAGGGGAACATCAGATCCCAGAACACATGAATGACCAGCCGGTTCTTGAGACAATATATCATAAATACCATATAGTAATGCAATAAGGGGCTAGGGATCGAGATACTTACCTGACTTACCTGCCCGACGAGCGTTGAAAGCGTGATGGTGTTCATGATTTTGCTGTAAGAGGGTTATCCATCAATAAATAAATCCATAGACAGGCATAAAGCATGACAGATATAACTTTGAAGCATGAAACATAAAAGATAAAGCATTGTAATTCATCAAACAATTCAGCACAAAACGGTCTAAGGTAGAACCGCTAAAAGGTCTCTGACGGTCTAAACATGGACTGCCATAGTACGTCAGTTCACATCCTTCGAGGAAGAAGCTCTGATGACAAACAGTCGAAGATAGGACCGCCAGAAGGACTGTGATGGTCTAACGATAGACCGCCAATTTTTCTGAGCGTTCAAAAAAATAACCGATCGTTCTTCCCCCCATTCAAACACTCATCTCATTCAAACGCCCGAACGCCCAAACGAGCAACCCCCATCCGGCGACTCCGGCAACCACCACGCACGAATCCTTACCGACTGCCACCGTGACCATCGCACCTACGATGGTGAAGAGGCTAGCGATTAAGCGGCTCCAACGTCGGCTAGAGAGGGAGGAACCCTCCCCGACGACAGCGAACCCATCGGAGGAAGAGCAAGGGCCGGTGGCCCAAACGGTGGGAGATGAAGCCCTTACGGCGGCGGAGGGACCTAGAGAAGCAGCCGACGGTGAGGAAGACGCCCCCGCGGTGGAGGAATCACCCGAGAAGACCAAGGGAGGGCGGTCGTCCGAGGTAGGCCACCGGCCCAAAAAAAACCTATTTTGTTATTTTTTAATTGTTTTAAATGCATGCATGTGTGTGAAATGGACGGGGAAATGGGTCTGGGGACCCATTAAAATGATTTGTAGGCCATTTCGGCCATTTCCACAAACCGGGGAAACGGGAAAAATAATGCCTGTTCACGGGTATCGTAGCGGTCGTTCCAGTGACCGCTACAGCCTCAGACGGCCCACCCTACGGCCGCTAGAGGTCTCAGGCGGCCCAAGCTATGGCCGCCAGAGAACCAGAGACAGAATGTTGATTTTTTTTTGTATTTTGTCTTATTTAATTTTTTTGTTGTTTTTGTTTATATGAAATGTAATGCAATGCAACACAATGACTGACATATGTTCTAAATGCGTGTAGGGGAAAAGATGAACCCGAATTTCATGGCTCAAGTCTGAGCCGTATACCAAGCTTTGCTAGATTTTTAGAGGGAGAGACTAGCCGCCATGGGCTTTGGGGAGCTTTTGAGCATAGAGGTGACCCGGATTGACACAGCACTGATCTGCGCTCTGCACGAGAGATGGGATCCAGTTAGCCAAGCATTCATCTTCCCCTGGGGCCACATGATCCCCACATTGGAAGACATAGCGAGGATCACCGGACTGCGGGTCCATGGAGCACCAGTGATTGGATGGACATACGTGGATTATAGAGAGATGGCCCAAGAGATGTTGGGATTGGATTTGATGAGGTCGAGGCATCAGTCGTCCACGTTAGGACGATCGACACTCCAGGAGAGCTTGGGGCTTAGAGGTGCTGCTATCTCAGTAGGGGAGCTACCCGAGGAGCACATAGGCAGAGTGATAGACCATGTTCGAGACAGAGTGGCAGTAGAACCGGGACCTGAGGGGGATATCATCTTACGGTGCTTCCTGATTTTGCTGTTCGGGAAGCTCTTTTTCGTGACTAGAGCCGACGGAGTGAGCGTCAGGCTCCTCCCTTTGCTGAGGGACCTGGATGAAGCTAGGGGATACGCCGAGGGAGCAGCACTCCTGGCATTTCTCTTCGACTCGTTGAGCACGACCGACCGGCAGACTATGTTGGGTGGCTTCTCGCCATTCTTACAAGTAAATGCCCTAAACTTTAAACTTCAAATGCTTTTCTATATGCTTGCCATTGTTATATGCTGACACTAACTTATGCAGGTTTGGAGCTATCTATACCTCCCTGGCATTGGGCGAGGGAAGGAGCTTCACCCTGAGCGAATCCCCATTGCGAGACGGTGAGTGGTAGCTCGGGATATGGGATCGATCCTGCGCCTAGCTCGGGCGATCCAGGATGACATCGACACATTCCCTTATGCATCGGTAAATTCTAGACTCAAACTCTTCTATATGCTTTAAAATGCTTCTAAATGCGGACAAATGCCTATCTAAATGTTGACATTGACTCGATTGCCTTTTCAGGTGCGTTGGACACCTTACCATGACGAGGGTCACGAGGGACAACCTTGGGTGGAGGCAGCCCGGGCATACGTCGGATGAGAGATCTGGCTACACTGCATCAACACCGTCGAGCCTCTCCATCACCGACTGATCGTGAGGACGAGGGGAGTACATCAGCCAGAGTTAGAGTTCCCTGAGCGAGACGATGAGCACGTTGGGAGATCGGCGAAGGGACTCAGCGGCGACATTGATTGGGTCACTCGGGTGATCGACCAGGTGCAAGATTGGACGCGGAGAGGTCGAAGGTGAGAGCCCGAGCTGACAGCAACGAGGCCTACTTGAAGGCCTACGCTCGGAGGTACAGTGACCGAGTATTCCGTGGCGTCCGACGACCGGTATGACTCCTAAACTTATGCTCTTTAATTAAATGACTTTATTCATGTATGCATTGACACCATGATTTGCTATATGCAGCTAGACCCGCAGGGACGCATAGCAGAGCTCCAGGGCCTCCTCCACTCCACTGTGCAGCAGAGAGACGAGCTCCAGCACGCGTTGGACCTTCTAGTGAGTTTCCTAAACCTTGGACTTAATTATGCTTATGCTTATGATGAAATGTGACTGACCTTGACTTCTAAAATGCAGCGAGCCGAGGGAGTGCAGAGGCAGGGACCAGATGCACCGTCCTCATCGTCACAGCATGCGGGAGGCAGGGCTGAGAGAGACGCCGACTTTGCTTGGGCGGTAGCTCGAGCTGAGGAGGCCGAGGCTTCACTCGCGGAGAGGGTAAGCAAATCAACCGAGTTCCTTAGACTTTAAATGCTTATGATGCTTATGCCTTGACTGACTGTGATGAATGCTAATGCAGGCGACAGAGCTCAGCACAACGCTGGCCGAGGCAGAGCGAACCCGAGCGGAGATCGAGAGTTTGAGAGCAGAGGCAGCGGAGGCGACCCGTCTCCGTGAGGAGGTGGCACGATTGAGCGCGGGTCTAGTAGACTTAGAGCGCTACTGGACTGAGGCGCGAGAGGCTCAGCGTCAGGCCTATGACATGAAGATTGAGCTGCGGACGATGGAGAGGACCGTGCGGATGATAGGCCGCAGATCAGAGCGGAGCGTGTCCCAGAGCGGTGCTCGGAGTGGCTCGTTCCCCGACTTCTTGACTGGCTCCTCCAACCATCGGAGGAATGAGGAGGGCGATAGGAGACGACGATAGCAAGAAGAGGGGAGCATCTCCATGGCCCCACCGGCAAAGAAACACGAGGGTATCGACGACAGCAGGGGTCCAGGAGAGGGACCCGCCGGAGCGTGACTTGTACTTTTCTTTTTCTTCTTTTTCCTTTGATGCACACATGTACATGAATTTTGATTAGTGGAATGAAAATCTTTTTGGTGTTTTTATTTTTATTTTTAAGATGTGAAATGTGGATGGATGTGAATGCTTGAAATGACAGATAGAGGGTACGAGCGAGAGGGACAGAGAGAGAACAGGACTGACGACTGAGGGGGAACGAGTTTAACCAAAATCTAGAAAAACCTGACAAACGGTCTAATTTAAGACCGCCACAGTCTGAAAAATGGTCAAACCAATGACCGTTAGAGGAACAGAGACAAGCGGTGGATAAAGGGAAAAATGGTCCAATGATGAACCGCCTGAGGACTGTAGCGATCTTATGATAGACCGCTAGTGTAGAAAACTGTGTAATCCGAGCGGGACTCTCCGTGAGAGTCCGAACTCAGGGGAAAGAGGCCTTAATCTGCACTAGAACCTACTCTAAATTTGGATAAGGCTACCCAACCTCTATCCTAATGCACCAACATCAAAAATAAACCTCTATAAGTAGGAACAAGGCCCAAAATCATAGCTCACATCAATTCCCTGCTATAAGCCCCAAAATTCCATCAAAAACTCCCAAAACACCATGAAGAGGACCTTTGAAGCTAGTGCCATGGGGGAGATGGTCTACACCATACCTAAAGCAGCTAAGAAGGAGCATGGGGAGCTACAGCGGCTAACTTCAATCCCCAAGCACCTGAGCTCAATTTCTTCAAGAGAGGTAAGTTGCAACTTGATCCAAAAATTCATAAATTTCTGAACTTTCATTCTCATGATCTTCCTCTCTTCTTTCGCTTCTATTTCCTTTTCTTAGCTTCTTCCTATCCCAAGATGCTACTCCAACCTAAAGTGGGTGGCTCCCATGATCAAGGAACTCCCTCTAGAGGTCCTCTCAATCCTAAGGGCATGGCACCTTCAACCCTTGTTAGTTTTAGCTAAGAATTTTCAGAAATTATCCTTGGATTGGTCGAGCATTTCGGCCCTTGTAGAGTTATGGCATCCACAAACACACGCTTTCCTCTTCCCAAGCTTTGAAGCCACTGTCCTATTAGAAGAGGTAGAGACCTACCTAGCCCTCCCTAAGACCAAGGTGGGGGATGAAGATCTAGTGTGTCATACGGTTGAGCCTATAGACCCTTCACTCATTCTAGGGGATTTTATACACAACCCAAAAGATGTTAGGACCATTGTCAGCCCATGCCATATCCATTTGATACCCATGGCTCAATGGATAACCACTTATTGTAAGAACAAGAGTGTAAGATTTGAAGCCATAGCCAAAGCTACCTCGGTTTGCTTGTGCGGGGTCTTCCTTTTCACCACCACCGACCACCTCTTGTTCATCCAAAATCTTAGCATTATTAGTGGGATATGGTGGGGTTTATCTATCTCTCAAGCGGTCCTTTCATACCTCTACGAAGGCCTTAGCTCATCTTGCCTAGGAGGGCCTCCCTTCAGGTCAATGATCATCCTTGAGTGTTAGATGGGAGTGAGACTTAAGTTCCTACCCAAGGAGGACTTGCCTTCAGCTAGCCGGATATTCGGGAGCCACCCTCTATTCTTCATAGGAGGTGCATTTGGGTTTCCTTCACAGGTTGAGTGCCGGGTGGCGGACAAGAAGACACGAGATGAATGGCGCCTCTACCTCAACACTTTGCCTATGGAAAAGTTCATGATGCGGCCAAGAATTCTTCGAAGCACTACCCTTAGAGTACCTCGGTGACCGGGCCTAGACCTGCAGTTAGTGGGGGACACTACTTTGGCAATCTACAACCCGCACCGGTGCTATCTTCAAGTTGGGCTACCCCGTACCATGGTTCCTGCACTATCACACTTCCCTCCCCTTCTAGCTAGGAAGATGGGGACCGAGGAGGACGAGCGAGCAGTTCGGAATGCTCTAATTGTGTGGGAGATCAACCGGGTGCGCGCTTGGCAAGCAGAAGTGGCAGAAGACGAAGATGGATACTGTACTTATGTGAAAGAATTACACAAGATCCGGCCTCTCGCGGACAAGAGAATGAATGTAATTTGAGCCTTTTTCCTTTCTCTTCTTGATGTACTTGAAAATATCAACCAAATGATGTATCTTGAACTTAGTGGAATGAAATAAGAGCTTTGTTTTGAAAAGATGAGGAATTGGTTACATGATTGAGCTCAAATTAGCTAAAAAGCAGAGTTTCAGTCTGACATAACGGTCTAATCTAGGGCCGCCAACATACTCTAGCGGTCTCACGATAAATCGCCAGATGAAGGACTCAGGAAAAACCTGAAAGTTCACTGTTCTCAGGAGAGATTAGCGACCGAACCATGGGCCGCCAGAGCCGTTTAGCGGTCTATAATAAGCGCGCTAGAGATAGTTTACTGAGAGTTGAGGTTTTCGGCCTTCGGGAGAGATTAGCGGCCGAACCATGGGCCGCCATAGGGAATTGGTGGTCCAATATTAGACCGCTAGAGAACCAGAAACTGCAAATTTGTGAGATTTGAATCTTGAGCGTTGAACCTACGTTCTGCACACACTTAGACAAAAATAAGTTAGATCTGTTCCTAGGCTCAACCCCTTGCTTACAGTAAGTTAGAGAATGACCATTCTTGATATTTGGTCAAGGGATGGAGCCTTATTAAATAGGCGTAAATATAATAAGAAAAATGCAATGCATGCAATGCGAGATGATGGTATTTTTGGATTTTAAAAAGCATATTTGATTTTTTTGCGAGGTTTTGAGATATCTGATTTTTGGTGGGTTTTGAAATATATCATTTTTTTGGATTTTGAAATATATGATTTTTTTAGATTTTAAAGTATATCATTTTTTAGATTTTTGAAAGCCAATTTTTGTCCTGGCAACATAGGCCCTACTTGCCCCACTCGGAATCTCCAGAGATCGGCGTGCTTTTTGAAATGACAACCCCTGTGCAGGGCCAATCTGTGTAACGGTGCTTCTACCGAGGCCATACCCGGGATACTATCTAGTCCTAAAAGAGAAAACATAATTTGAGGATAAGCTTAGGCCAGGTATAGGGGTTTTCAGGGTTTGAATCCAGGTATAGGGGTTTTCAGGGTTTGAATCCTTCTCACAACGACCCTTTCAGAGATTCGGACTGTTGAGTCGGGGCTTTGTGTATGTCATTGAACCTTCATCCACCCTAGGCACGCGTACGACTGGGCTCATAACGTCCCGCGGGGAAACTGTACTGCCACTCTTGCCATGCCTAGTCTTTTTTCTCGGAGCTATAGACTTTGAGACTCAGACTTTTTGAAATATATCTTTATTCTTCGTTACGATTGTTGCTCCTTCTTTTTCTTTCCTTTGATGAATTGCTTCTTTCTTGTGGAATCAGGTCATAACGGACTACCCCTTTTTGAGACCTCCTCTCATCAGGGTGTCTAGATTAGTCATCGCCCCCCTTATTTACCTCTTACCCCTAGATTTAGCCGAGGAGAGAAATGGACAGGGACTTTGACTTCCCCCGGGCATGGCTAAGGAGAAACGGTGTTTACATAATTGGGGAACCCGACCAGGGATGCCGTGAAGTGTGTGATTTGCCGAACTCGGGGTCCTCCTTCATGTTTGAGGAAGGGACACCTTGCTACCGGGCATTCATTAGCCTGACTCTAAGGATAAAAGCGCTTAAGATACAACCCATTCCAAGCGTGAAACAGCTCCTCACCTTCTGCGTTGACTAAGCGATAAGTGTTCCCTGAATAAGCCTCTCTAACAACGAACGGACCTTCCCAGTTAGGTTGCAATTTGGACCTGGGACCTCCGGACCTGATGAATTTGCGTTTCAAAACCATATCTCTTACTTGAAATTTGCGTTCGATTACCTTCTTTTAAAAATAACGTGAAACTCTTTTTTGATAAACGGACACACGATCGACTGCATTCATCCTCTTCCCATCCAAGAGTTCTAACTGGACGAGCAACGCCTCTCGACGTTCATCGAGATTAAGTTCTTTATCGAGCTGTACCCTTAGGTAAGGGACCAAGATCTCATATGGGAGCACCGCCTCCATCCCGTAGGGAAGAGCATAGGGGGTTTGCTCCGTGGGAGTACGGACGGAGGTGCGGTAAGCCCATAGAGCCTCCACTAACCATTCAGGCCAATCAAAAAATTTGTGAGATTCGCATATTTTCTTTATGATTTTGAGAAGGGTTTTATTAGTGGCCTCGACTTGACCATTACCTTGAGGATAATATGGAGATGAATGATGCAATGCAATATTGAATTTCTTACAAAGGTCCTTGAGCTCTTGAGAGATGAACTGAGGGCCATTGTCGGTGACGATGCTACTTGGCACTCCGAACCGTGAGATGATATTCTTTATGATGAAGCGGCACACCGTTGTTGCTTTGATCTCTGCGTACGCCTCCGCTTCGGCCCACTTGGTGAAGTACTCGGTAGCAGTAAGGATAAAGAATTTTTGCTTGGTTTGAGAGTTAGGATCACCGAGTGGGCCAACAATGTCAAAAGCCCACATGGAGAACGGCCAAGGAGCAGAGAGAGGATGTAGGGATGAAGCTGGAGCATGGATTTTATCAGCGTAGAGTTGCCATTTAAGACACCTCCGGACATAGAGGGAGTAATCTTCCTCTAGAGTGGGCCAATAATAACCCTGCCTAAGGATCTTCTTCGCTAGAGCCTGGCCATTAACATGTCCTCCACACTCACTAGAATGGGCTGCTTCAGCCACCTTCCAAGCTTCATCATCATCTAAGTATCTCATGAGGATTCCATTGAGAGCGCGCCTGTACAATTCTCCAGCAATGATAGTGTACCTCGAGACGGCTCTTCGGATAGCCTTATGTTGCTCAGCATTTGCCCCTTCTGGGAATGATCCATCCTTGCAGTACAGCTCGATTTCATGGTACCACGACAATTCTTCTTCTTCCTGGATCTCTTCTAATTATGTCAAAGATAGTTCCTTCAAATCTTCCTTCTCAGCCCTAGCTTATACAGTCTTCCTAAGGTTGTGATACCAAGGAACCTGAAGAGAGGGAGCATGTAACCTCTGAATGACGATAGTCTCAGTGCTTCGACTGAGAGGAAAAGATAAAGAGGAAGCGAGTGATGCCAGCGCATCAGCGAGAATGTTCTGAGATCGTGGAGTATGGATATAGATCAACTTACAGAATTACCGAGCCAAGAGAGTGACCAAATCTTGATATGGCTTAAGCTTAGGGTCACGGGTGCGGTATGTGGACAGAACTTGCCGCAGAACAAGCTGAGAGTCTCCTATGATGTTTAAGTAGCGCACGCCCAAGAGGTATGCATGCTTTAATCCGGCTAGGAGAGCCTCATACTCAGCGATATTGTTGGTAGAAGGAAACTGGAGCTGGTAAGAAAAGGGAATCGTCACCCCTTCCGGAGTGAGGAGAACGACACCTATCCCTCGGCCTTGAGAATTGAGCGCACCATCAAAGTGCAGAGACCAAAAGGGATGATGGGTAAGGACAGAGAGATGCTCATCAGGGAAGTCATCCTGAATAGAGTTTGTGCAGGGGATGGGAGGATGGGCAAGATGCTCAGCGATGGCATATCCTTTGATTGCCTTCTGAATGATGAACGTGATGTCAAACTGAGATAGGAAGCTCTGCCAGCGAGCTAACATACTAGAAAGGATAGGCGTTTCTAAGAGAAAACGGATCGGGTCCATTCTAGAGATCAACCTAATTGGGTGGGCTAGAAAGTAGTGCTTCAGTTTCTGAGCTACCCACACTAAGGCGGCACAAGTCTTTTCCATGGCGGTGTATTTGGCCTCCGCCGGGTTAAACAACCTGGAGAGATAATAAGCTGCCCACTCTTTATCTTCATCATCTACTTGTGCTAAGACCGCCCCTAGGGAGTCCTTAATGATAGAAATGTATAAGATTAGGGGTTTCCCAGGGACAGGAGGTTGTAAAATCGAGGGATTGGTCAAATATTCATTTAGGTCCTCATAGGCCTTTTGACAATCTTGATTCCATTCAAATTTGACCCCCGCCTTTAGCAATTCATAAAACTGGCGGCACCTCTGAGAATGTTGAGATATGAATCTCCTAATGAATTGCAATCTACCAATCAATCCTCGGAGTTCCGTGATATTCTTAGGCGGAGGCATCTCCATGATGGCCTTTGCTTTGTTAGGATCAATCTGAATCTCCCATTTGCTAACTATGAAGCCTAGTAACTTCACCGAAGAGACTCCAAAAATGCATTTCTTTGGATTCATCTTTAACTGGTACTCCCTATCTCTCTGGAGCACCTTAGCCAGAATAGAGGGGTGTTCTTATTTGGTTCTCAACTTCACCAAAATATCATCCACGTAAGCTTCCATATAGACATGCACCATGTCGTGGAATATAGCCATCATCACCCTTTGATAAGTGGCGCCGACATTCCTCAGACCGAACGGCATAATCACATAGCAATATGTACCCCAGGGCGTGGTGAAGGAG
This sequence comes from Amorphophallus konjac, assembly GCA_022559845.1. Lineage (NCBI taxonomy): Eukaryota > Viridiplantae > Streptophyta > Magnoliopsida > Alismatales > Araceae > Amorphophallus > Amorphophallus konjac. The sequence goes on from CM040127.1 coordinate 269,231,665, forward strand.
GTTTTCTCTTGATCTTCTGGAGCGAGACGGATTTGGTTATATCCAGAATAGCCATCCATGAATGATAAGGCTTCATACCTGGCGGTGGTATCCACCAAGACATCTATGTGAGGCAGTGGGAAATCATCTTTGGGACATGCTTTGTTAAGATCCCTGAAATCAATGCAAATACGCACCTTTCCGTCCTTCTTGATAACAGGGACTATGTTTGCCACCCACTGAGGATATAAGACAACTCTAATAAACTTGGCATTGTACAATTTATCAACCTCTTCCTTAATCTTCAAGGCCATGTGGGGGTGAAATCTTCTTGACCTTTGTTTTACGGGTATTGCCCCTGGTTTAAGCACGAGTCGATGTTCCACTAAAGAGGGGTCAAGACCTCGGTTGGTAATTCCGTCAAGAATGGATCAATCATGATCGGGGGTGAGCGGGGTATAGATTCTAGCTGCTGGAAGAGAAGCGTAAGACGAGAGGGAGACCAAGTAAAGACAACGGGCGAGCTCCCCTTTTCCATCGGATGGTAAGCTGGTTTCTTCGGCTCAAACTGCACAAGCCGTACCTCTTGACTTTCTTCTTTATAAAATAGCCTTTCAAAAGCTTGGCTGTAATCAACCATGTCATCAACTGGCCCTTTTGGAAGCAATGGTGGGCTGGCAAACACCTGAGCTGTGTCTTCTTCTTTCTTGTGCTGACTTGGCTGTGCTTTCAAGGTACCGAGCTAGAAAGGACCTTTAACAAAGTTTTGGCGATAATCCCATGTCAAGGGCCCAGAATTGCCTAGGATTGACAATGCGGACTCTCGGTAGCCGAGGCCCCTCCTTGGTGCGGACACCCGAGCAGTTGAGCGGCGCGACACGCCGAGCCACCGGTACCGCACACGGAGCACGACTCGAGCCACCTCAGCATCCATCTGGCTCGGAGACAGCCTGGAGACTCCCCCATGAGTCCCGACATTTATCATATTTAGTTAGACATTATTTGTGTTTAATGTGTGTTTACTTCACTTTATTCGGTATGTAATTTTGATTGTAAGAGGTGCTTATTTGTAAAATGGGACCCCTGGGCCCCACGGGACCCCCAGGCCCCCTCCCATTGATCCACCTCATCCCTAGGGCCCCATGTGGTGTCAGTCAACCATTCAAATGGTGGCTTCTAGAAGGGTGGGCCAAGTGGGGGACATTGGAATGAAAATGTCAACAATTCCAACCCACCCCCACCTACCATGTCCCCCCTTGCCTCCCTAGTCAATGCCCCCCCCCTTGTATTTTTTAATTTTAATTTTTGTGGATGGTCACATGCAATCCCAGCCCTCCATCTCCCATCCCTAGATCCAACGGTTGAGGGTTGATTAGACGTGTAACCTATATATGCTTGTAATTTTCATTTTTGATGAATTAATGCATTTGAATTGGAAGAAAATCCCCTTGAGCAAGGCCTAGGCCGCCCCTCTCTCTCCCTTGCAACTATGAAGGCTGCCCTCTGGAGGTGTGACTCCTCCCCTATCGGTTCCGGTCATCATCGCCGCCGCCACGAGCCGCCACCGCACCGCCATCGCAACCGTCGGAGTTCTGTCTTCCACCTGCAGCAACCACTTCCACGGATTCTTGCTGTCAGCCACGAGCTCAGATCGATTTGGGATTTTGAGAGGATGTTCTGTAGGTGTTAAGCACCTCCCAAAAAAATTGGTTGGTCATAAATATCCCTTTTGATATTTTTTCATTTTCGTCCAATCTTAATTTCCAGATCTGTCTGCTCCCTATTCTGATTTCCACCTTTCTTGAGTTTCACATCTCCGACCCATCTTTTGATTTTTTCCGGAGCTCCCAATTTTACTAGGAGTTCTGTCCTCTCACCCCTCTTACCACAAATTTCCTGAGTTTTTATCAGCTCTCCACCTATTTTTCAAAATTCGTTCTCAGAGCTAGCTACAGTGATGTCCACCTATTTTCCAGAACCGATCTCTGTCCAGTGTAAAAATCATATCAATTCGTAGACACCTCCAATCAGTCCACAAAAAATATTTCCATCTTGCTTGTGCAAAATCCTATAACTTTCGTGAAGAGCTGAGGAGCTGAATCGGAGGTCTACTAGGCGGTCAACGGCAGTTCTCAGACAAGTTCCCTGCAGATCTGAGATTTCGGGTACTGTACAATAGGATCTTGTAAATTCAGTAAAGTCCAGATCCGACCTGATCCAGCAGATCTATCTAAGCCTAAATCGAAGGATTTCAAGAGAGCTTTCCAACGATAGCTCATGCGCCCCGATCCGACGTCGGGATTGATCGCAGCGGCCATTCTCGCCGGAGCGCGCGCCGGAAGACAGAACCAGAAATCCATGGGCAGCTAGTCCACGAATTGGGAATCGGGGCCGATCGACCCCCAATCGGTGTTTCCGGCCGACCGCCATCCATGGAGGCGCGCCACCATGGGTCCCCATCACAGCGGGTCCCACCCCCACAGATCCGGAGGACAGCGCCATCCGTGGGCCCCACGGGCCCGTAGAACCCGCCGTTCGGAGAGCACGAAAATGCGGAATTCGGCACCGCCAGGCGACATCAAGATGCTACCCGTCAACCCGATTTGCGTGATTCCCGGGGCCCACATGTGACCTTTTACCTTCCTGCGTGGAGTGGGTCAAATCATTCTATTGCTGTAATATTGTTTAACCGGGAGTCTGTATTTCGGCCGGGGTTGTCTATGCCACGTCGGGTGCGTGGAGGTAATGGTCTTAACTTCTTGGCATTCACTTGCTAGTTTAGTATATGGTCTTTGCCACTGCTGAGAGCGATAGGTACTAGCCCGTGAGTTCATGTCACCGCTGTGAGCGTGAGAGTGACCCGTCCCGTGACTCGATCCGAGTCCGGAAGTGAGTCGACTACCCTTGAACTCTGCCGGTTCCTTAACCGCGCACGATCCACGCTTTCCCTCGCTTGGGACGACGAGTGAGCTTGCATTTTTGTTAGCAACGTATAGCCCATAGGAGCTCTCCGTGTCGGGCTTAGTGTCTCTCCCATCATGTGTTGCTGGTCATGTCCGCATCTATAGTCCGAGGTCCATACCACGTAGAGTCGGTCCCCGTCTCCGTCCCGCATCAGTTTGGTATCAGAGACAGGTTGAGTCTAGGGTAGTCTTGCATAAGTCTTGCATGCATCATGGTCTAAGCCGAGTCTAGGATCATCATTATTTTTTAAAACAAAAAAAAGGGTGTTTTAAATTTGCATTTCACCCAATAGCCCGGTATATTAAACGGCGTTGCCCAAACATTAGGTTATGCCTATCGGGAAGGTAGCGTACTTGTGCGAGTGATCTTCGGGTCGCTTATCTCCGCCACGTACCGGATATTGGTTAGGTCTAAGTGCATCATTATTGCATTAGTGAGTGTTTGCATTAGTCGGTGTCTTCTAGGTCGTGTGTCAGTTACATGCCCACCCGTCGAGGTACCCAATACTCGTCACCACCACCTATGGCGGATTCCCGGGCCCGTAGCTCCGATGAGTCCTCGACGGCCGAGATGTTCCGAGCCATTATGGAACGTCTTGACACGCGTATGGATGGTCTTAGTACGCGTATGGATGGCATAGGAATGCGTCTAGAAGGGCGGATGAAAGTCCTCGAGGATCGGGCCGAGAATTCGGATCAGTCCATCCAGGGCCTAGTTGGGAGAATTGCCGTCCTCGAGAGGGGCCCAGTAGCAGCGCAACCCGTGCCGACGAACGGCCAACAAGAGTCAGTTCAGCAACCTGCTGCACCAAGGACTCAGGCGGAGAATGTTGGGGTACAATAGGTGCATGTGGTGGAAGATTATGCATCTGATAATGATCAAGGGGGTAACGGTCATCGTAATCAACGACGGAATCGTGATGACGAGGATGACGACCGCATTCTTAGGGGCGTGCGTGCGGACCCTCCCACTTTTAGCGGGTCCTTGGACCCTAGGGTGTATTTAGATTGGGAGGCCGGCATGGACCAGTACTTCGAGTGGTTTGAGATGACGGACCACCGAAGAGTCCGATACGCAAAGATGAAGCTGCAAGGACAGGCCCAAACTTATTGGACCAATGTGGAGAGCCTACTCAACCAGTGACGTCAACCCCAAATCGGTACTTGGGATGACATGAAAATCAAATTGAGGGAGAAATACCTTCCCGCCTCATATCGCCAACGTCTCATAGACAAGTGGTAAAGCATCTCCCAAGGGAACCGATCCGTGACCGAGTACACCGCCGAGTTCGATGAGTATTACTTACGGTGTGGAGTCACGGAAGAGAGCACCATGACTATATCCCGCTTTCGAAGAGGTTTGCGGCACAATTATCAATATGAACTCTTTCGCCGCAATGCAACCACTTTGGAGCAGGCATATCAGATAGCTCTCGAATTGGAGCAATTCGAGGCCGAGTTCGAGTCACCCCATCGGTTGGGCTCCTTTCCCCTTCGTAGTGTCGAGCCCCATGACTCATCTGGCACATATCCGAGGGCCCCCATGGCTCGACCTCAGGAGCCCGCTCGTCCCGAGCCCTTTGCTCCTAGGCCTCGTCCTCTACCCCCGAGGGACCTTCCTCGTCCCTAGCATCTTACGGCCCCACCCACAGCCCGTCCACCGGCACCCACACCTCCTGCACGTCCTTTGCTACCTACACCTCCTATCCGTCGGGAGGATAAGGGGAAAGGACCCATGATTGGGGAGCCTAGTGGATCACGGCAGCAGTGTTATCGCTGGAATGGGTTTGGCCATTTCGCCAACCAGTGTCCCACCCGCCCATCTCTCATCATTGGGGACACACAGGCCGAGGATACCACCCCTACAGGCCTCGAGTTAGTCAGCTATGAGGCAGATCAAGAGCTAGCTGACGAGTACTATGAGTTGGGAGGTGATGCCCTGGATGCCCAGCAGTCCGATGATACTCACGTTGGGGTCGTCCGATGTATCCTCACCCAGCCACAGGTCAGTGATGACTGGCGTCGGACCACTATCCTTCATACGTTCTGTAGGCTGGGCAAGATCATCTTTAAGGTGGTCATCGATAGTGGGAGTTGCATCAATGCAATCGCCGCGGGCGCTATCACTCATCTTGGACTTACGCCCGTGGACCATCCTTGCCCCTATCGAGTATCTTGGGTGGATTCCACCTCCATTCCGATCAGGCTGCAGTGTCTGGTCCCACTGCAGTTCCATACCTACCGCGAAGAGATCTGGTGTGATGTCCTCCCTATGGAGGTGGGTAGTGTCATTCTTGGTAGGCCATGGTTATTTCATCGGGATGCCACACTTCATGGCCGGTCGAACACCTGTAACTTCGACCATGCTGGCCAGCGGATTACCCTCTACCCCTCTCAGCCCAAGAAGCCCTCCGTCAGGGGTCCTACTGGCCCAAGTACTCCGGAGCCTTCCGCCCCCGGGCCTAGTACCCCATCCCCAGCTCGGGCTATGACCGTTACGTCTCGCCCTGGCGAGCCCTTGACGAGGAGATTGATGTTGATTAGCTCCCAGGAGATGGAGCGGGAGGCTAGTCGGGGCTGCCCTGTGTTTGCCATTGCGGTCCGAGAGGTAGAGAGAGACTCCGAGGGTGAGCTCCCACCCGAGGTTGTCCCCATTCTGCAGGAGTTTGCTGATATCTTTCCCGATGAGCTTCCCGAGGGACTCCCACCTATGCGGGATATTCAGCATGCCATCGACCTTATTCTGGGCTCCTCATTGCCCAACCTTCCACATTATCGCATGAGCCCCACGGAACATGCCGAGTTGAAATGGCAGGTCGATGAGTTGATGGAGAGAGGTTCTGTTCGGGACAGCATGAGTCCATGTGCTGTACCTGCTTTACTCGCCCCGAAGAAGGATGGCACGTGGAGAATGTGCATTGATAGCCGTGCCATCAACAAAATCACCGTGAAGTACAGGTTCCCTATTCCCCGCCTGGATGACATGCTAGACATGATGGCTGGTGCCACTATCTTTTCGAAGATCGATCTTAAGAGTGGCTATCATCAGGTGAGGATTAGGCCAGGTGATGAGTGGAAGACCGCCTTTAAGACCAAGGACGGTCTATATGAGTGGATGGTCATGCCTTTTGGGTTGACCAATGCCCCTAGCACTTTCATGCGGCTCATGACTCAGGTCCTTCGACCTTTCATTGGAGTCTTTGTAGTCGTGTATTTTGACGATATCCTTATCTATAGTCGCACCACGGGGGACCACTTAGACCACCTTCGGCAGGTCTGTCTACTTCTTCGGCGAGAGGAGTTGTTTGCAAACCCACAGAAGTGCACCTTCATGACATCTCAGCTTACCTTCTTGGGTTTCATTGTGTCTAGTACTGGGGTCTCCGCCGATCCGGAGAAGGTCCGGGCCATTGTTGAGTGGCCGGAACCCTGTACGGTTCATGATGTTCGCAGCTTTCATGGCCTTGCGATGTTCTATCGTCGCTTCATCTGCGGATTTAGCTCTTTCACCGCCCCGATCACGGATTGTATCCGAAAGGGCACATTTGTATGGACGAAGGCCGCATCTGCCGCCTTCAAGGACATCAAGGAGCGCATGACCGAGACACCTATCCTTCGACTGCCTGATTTCTCGAAGGTGTTTGAGGTCTCTTGTGATGCGTCGGGTGTTGGGATAGGAGGTGTGTTGAGTCAGGAGGCCCACCCGGTCGCATATTTCAGCGAGAAGCTGAATGACGCGAAACTGCGATACTCCACATATGATAAGGAATTTTACGTAGTTGTTCAGGCTCTTAGGCATTGGAGGCATTACCTATTACATCAGAAGTTTGTCCTATACTCCGATCACGAGGCATTGAGGTACCTCCATTCCCAAAAGAAGCTTAACTCGCGTCACAGTCGTTGGGTCGAGTATCTCCAGCAGTTCACCTTTGTGCTTAAACATAAGGTTGGAGTGGAGAACAAGGTGGCTGATGCCTTGAGTCGGCGAGCATGTTTGCTTACCACCATGAGTGCCGAGGTCATAGGGTTAGAGAAGATGAAGGAGGCCTATGTTGATTGTCCTGACTTCGGTCAAATTTTTACCACTCTCCAAGCCGGACCCTCGAGAGACGTTGATGATTATGTGCTTCAGGAGGGTTACCTCTTTCGAGGTAGCAGGCTATGTGTTCCCCGAACTTCGGTTCGAGATTTTTTAGTGTGGGAGCTACATGCGGGAGGACTAGCCGGCCACTTTGGTCGGAACAAGACTATCGAGGCGGTTGAGCATAGATTTTATTGGCCGAGCTTGAAGCGCGATGTCGCTAACATCGTGGCTCAGTGAAGTACATGTGCTATGGCCAAGATGAAGAAGCAAAGCTCGGGCCTTTATACCCCTCTTCCCGTGCCTGATGCCCCGTGGCAGGATGTTAGCATGGACTTTGTTTTGGGATTGCCACGTACCTCTAGGATGCATGATTCGGTCTATGTGGTGGTTGACCGTTTCTCGAAGATGGCCCTCTTTATCCCTTGCTCGAAGACTTCGGATGCTTCTAGGGTAGCCCGCCTATTCCTTACTCATGTGGTGTGCAAGTTCGAGTTGCCTTGCACTATAGTGTCTGACCGTGATGTTAGATTCACTTCCTATTTTTGGAAGACACTATGACATATATGGGTACGCACCTCAAGTTTTCCACTGCATATCATCCCCAGACAGATGGTCAGACCGAGGTGGTCAATAGGAGTCTGGGAGACCTTTTGAGGTGTCTAGTTAGGGACCGCATTGGGGATTGGGATCTCATTCTACCCATTGCTGAGTTTGCATATAATGATTCGGTGAATAGGTCTACCGGCATGAGTCCATTTGAGATTGTCACAGGTCGTAGGCCTAGGAAACCCGTTGACCTTGTCCCCATGCCTATCCATGATAGAGTGTCGGAGTCGGCCGAGTCGTTTGCTAGGCATGTTAGGAGTTTGCATGACGACATCCGTCGTCACATTGAGGCCAGCAATGCATGGTACAAAGAGTTAGCCGATGCCCACCGACACCACCGAGAGTTCCACGAGGGTGAATATGTCATGATCAGGGTAAGACTTGAGCGGTTTCCCTCCGGAACCGTTAAGAAGTTGCAAGCTCACGGAGCCGGTCCATTCAGAGTGTTGAAACGCATTGGATCCAATGCGTACGTTGTGGACTTGCCCGTGGAATACGGTATAAGCTCTACTTTTAATGTTTCGGATCTAGTTGCATATAGGGACCCAGCGGTGATCCCTAGTGAGCCTTTCGAGCCATCTCCTCCCATTGAGAGTGATCCCACACCTGAGTGTCCACCTCCAGCCCCTTTGTCACGGCAGCGTGAGCATATAGATCATATACTGGATGAGCAGGTGACAGTTATCAGGAGTGGATCCTACCCGCGCTACCTAGTGCGATGGAGAGGACGGCCCGCTACCGAGGACACGTGGATCACACATGGAGAGTTGCAGCAGATTGATCCGGACCTTTTAGAGTGATACAAGAGCGATGCAGACCCTTACTCGATAGGGTTGAGTTTCTCCCACCCGGGGAGAATTGGTGCGGACACCCGAGCAGTTGAGCGACGCGACACGCCGAGCCACCGGTACCGCACACGGAGCACGACTCAAGCCACCTCAGCATCCATCTGGCTCGGAGACAGCCTGGAGACTCCCCCATGAGTCCCGTCATTTATTATATTTAGTTAGACTTTATTTGTGTTTAATGTGTGTTTACTTCATTTTATTCGGTATGTAATTTTGATTGTAAGAGGGGCTTATTTGTAAAATGGGACCCCTGGGCCCCACGGGACCCCCAGGCCCCCTCCCATTGATCCACCTCATCCCTAGGGCCCCATGTGGGGTCGGTCAACCATTCAAATGGTGGCTTCTAGAAGGGTGGGCCAAGTGGGGGACATTGGAATGAAAATGTCAACAATTCCAACCCACCCCCACCTACCATGTCCCCCCTTGCCTCCCTAGTCAATGGGCCGCCCCCCCTGTATTTTAAATTTTAATTTTTGTGGATGGTCACATGCAATCCCAGCCCTCCATCTCCCATCCCTAGATCCAACGGTTGAGGGTTGATTAGACATGTAACCTATATATGCTTGTAATTTTCATTTTTGATGAATTAATGCATTTGAATTGGAAGAAAATCCCCTTGAGCAAGGCCTAGGCAGCCCCTCTCTCTCCCTTGCAGATGTGAAGGCTGCCCTCTGGAGGTGTGACTCCTCCCCTATCGGTTCCGGTCATCATCGCCGCCGCCGCCACGAGCCGCCACTGCACCACCATTGCAACCGTCGGAGTTCTGCCTTCCCCCTGCAGCAACCACTTCCACGAATTCTTTCTGTCAGCCACGATCTCAGATCGATTTGGGATTTTGAGGGGATGCTCTTTAGGTTCAAGAATGTCCCACAAAAATTGGTTGGTCATAAAGATCCCCTTTGATATTTTTTTATTTTCGTCCAATCTTAATTTCCAGATCTGTCTGCTCCCTTTTCTGATTTCCACCTTTCCTGAGTTTCACATCTCTGACCCATCTTTTGATTTTTTCCTGAGCTCCCAATTTTACTGGGAGTTATTTCCTCTCACCCCTCTTACCACAAAATTTCCTGAGTTTTTATCAGCCCTCCACCTATTTTTTGAAATTCGTTCCTAGAGCAAGCTACAATGTTGTCCACCTGTTTTCCAGATCCGACCTTTGTCCAGTGTAAAAATCATATCAATTCGTAGACACCTCCAATCAGTCCAAAAAACATATTTCCATCTTCCTTGTGCAAAATCCTATAACTTTTGTGAAGAGGTCAGGAGCTGAATCGGTGGTATACTAGGCGGTCAACGGTAGTTCTCATACAAGTTCCCTATAGATCTGAGATTTCGGTTACTGTACAATAGGAGCTTGTAAATTCAGTAAAGTCCAGATTCTACCAGATCCAGTAGATATATCTGAGCCTAGATCGAAGGATTTCAAGAGAGATTTCCAACGATAGCTCATGCGCCTCGATCCGACGTCGGGATTGCTCGCAGCGGCCATTCTCGCCGGAGCGCGCGCCGGAGGATAGAACCAGAAATCCGTGGGCAGCTACTCCACGAATTGGGAATCTGGGACGATCGACCCCTAATCGGTGTTTCCGACCGACCGCCGTCCGTGGAGGCGCGCCACCAGGGGTCCCTATCACAGAGGGTCCCACCCCCACAGATCCGGAGAACAGCGCCGTCCGTGGGCCCGACGGGCCCGTAGAACCCGCCGTTCGAAGGGCACGAAAACGTGAAATTCGACACCGCCAGGCGACATCAAGATGCTGCCCGTCAACCCGATTTGCGTGATTCCCAGGGCCCACATGTGACATTTTACCTCCCTGCATGGAGTGGGTCAAATCATTGTATTGATGTAATATTGTTTAACCGGGAGTCCGTATTTCAGCCGGGGTTGTCTACGGCATGCCGGGTGCGTGGAGGTAATGGTCTTAACTTCTCGGCATTCACCTGCTAGTTTAGTATATGGTCTTTGCCGCTGCTGAGAGCGATAGGTACTAGCCCGTGAGTTCATGTCACCGCTGTGAGCGTGAGAGTGACCCATCCCGTGACTCGTGTTGTGCCCCTGTAGTCATTTGAGTCATCATGTGATCAATTAGGTCATTCGACATCAATATATGATCATATGTGTCATTTGGTATTCTTGGTTTTGACAATGGCTAAACACTATAAGTCATTGTTCTTTTCCACTATCTTATGACTGACATATGTGATGTTTTGTTCATGACAGATATGCACATGAAAGCTCAATGTTGCGCCCTCGCATGCGGATCGACCTGCGCGGTCAGGTCGCGGGGATCGACCTGCCCGGTCAGGTCGCGGAGGTCAAGGGGGCAGCTCCCCTTGCGGGGGTTTCCGGGGGCGGAGCCCCCGAACAAAATTTGGCTTGAAGACTCAGTAATAAAACTTCAAGACAATCAAGGTCGATGCCACAAACATGAACGGGCGGCTAACGGACTCAAGCGACAGAGCTGGTGCGGCCAACGGACCGAACCGGGGTGACCCGGGCTCTGCCTAGCTGGCGGTCGACCGCCAGCACAGGGGCGGTCGACCGCCCCAGCCAGGGACCGCCAAGCTCATTTTCATTATTGTTTAAACATTTTCACTCATAACTCAATCTCTTGTTTTAGTTAATTCACATTTGTTTCATTTTCATTATTGTTTAAACATTGAAAGTGTGATTCGTCCCTACCGGTGGTTAGTAGGAAGGCAATTGGAGGGTGTTCCAATTTGCGGTTGACGTCCCTAGCAGGTGGTGAGTAGGAAGGCAATCGGTGGTTTCCGATTTGCGGTTCTGTGCGCTGCACAAGTGAAGCCTCACCGGGTTTTTGTGAGGGGTGGACGTAGGGCTGAGGATTCAGTCCGAACCACCTTAAAAATCCTGTCTAGCGTGGTTTGCTTGTGTGATTGAATCGTTCTAGGTGCATGCTTAGGATCGAATTATTATATATCTTGCTTATCTTGCTAAGTGAATCATAGCATACTTGGAAGCTAGTTTCTATTCCACTGTAATTCATTTTAACTAGCTGTTTAGAGGGCCGCATTGCGAAAAGTGGGACTGATCTATTCACCCCTCCCCTCTAGATCCGCTGTCCACTACACAACAACTCGATCCGAGTCCGGAAGTGAGTCGACTACCCTTGAACTCTGCCGGTTCCTTAACCGCGCACGATCCACGCTTTCCCTCGCTTGGGACGACGAGTGAGCTTGCGTTTCTGTTAATGACGTATAGCCCATAGGAGCTCTCCGTGTCGGGCTTAGTGTCTCTCCCATCATGTGTTGCTAGTCGTGTCCGCATCTATAGTCCGAGGTCCATACCACGTAGAGTCGGTCCCCGTGTCCGTCCCACATCACTCCTATTCATCTTTCTTCCTTTAGGGACTAGCTTGGTTCGCCCCTGTAGTTGTGCGTCGAGGCCTCTCCCCGGCTGATAGCCTAGTTTCAATATTATATGCCAGCATTTAGAATCTCAAATCTGGAGCTTCACCTTGATATTTATAGCTGCAGAGACGGGCTTACGTGGCACGTAAGCACATGGGAAATCCAGATCTAGCACTGAAATGACTGGCCGCGTGCTGGGCCACAGAGTTGGCAGCACTTTCTCCGAGATAGTCTTGACCAACTGAACTGTGGACAAACTTTTTACCTTAACGACCCTCCCTTGGAATAGGAATTTGAGGCATTGATGAGCGGTGTAGGGTACAACACCGAGATTGTCTATCCACGGATGACCCAATATGGCCTTGAACATAGGGTCGATGTCCAGTACATAGAATTCAATGGGCATAGTAAGAGGCCCTTGCTCAGCCTGAATGGTGACAACCCATGACATGCTCTTCTTGAATTATCATATGCGGCTATGGTGGTCGGGGTAGGCCGTAATAGTTCCTCTGATAAATTACAGGCACGGAGAGTACTGAGCGGGCAAACATTAATAGATGCCCCTGTATCAACTAAAGCTGCATCAATACTCTCTTTGTTTAGGATTATTGAAATGCATAACGGCATCTGTCGAGCTTCTGGAGGTGCTAGCTCGGTCTCGGAGAATGTAATTGCTGGCCCCTTTGAGATTGTAGCCAAAGCTATCGGTAGACTATCAACTACCATATCTTCGCTCACCATCACTTTTTGAAGGAAATTTCTTAACTCATCTTGGTGAAGTGTAGACCTTTTTATCAACTCTAGCACAGATATTTTGGTGGGCACCCTGTTTAGGTGATGCAATAGATCATATTGGGTACCCGGCAGTGGCTCGACTTCTTCTTGATCAGCAGCCGGTTGTGAAGACTGAGGATTGGGTGCGGGTGCACCAGTGGAAGGGTAATTCCTATGAAACAAACGCCCGCTCTGCAGGGCAAGGTTGTGGGTCGGCACGGCCTCGGATGGGCTTAAAATAAGCGGCTTAATGGGCCCGGTGGGGTGAATGAGTGGTACGGGGGAAGGTGTAGTGGAGATGATGGGAGTAGTAGGGATGATGGGTTGCAGAGGAAGGATGACAGGTGGAGGGTTAGGTGCAGGAGCGGTGATGATGGATGCGGGTACTGACATTTAGAGTAGTGTGGGCGGAGGCATAGTGATGATGGTGGGGGTGACGAGCGGTGGACGAGGTGGAAGCGCGGGTGGAGGTGTCGGGAGCAGAGTGGAGATAAGTGGAGTAATGGTAGTAGTCGATGGAAGGATGAATGGTCTGGTGGGCGGAGGAAGGATCTGATGGTTGGGCATAAGGATGGTGGGGGTAGAAGTTGAAGCAGGGTGGCGGTGGTTATGGTGTAGGGCCATTATCTGCTGAGTAGAACCATCATCATCATATGACCACCCGGCGTCAGGGGCCGGGGGTTGAACTAAATTAACCTGAGCCGGCGCCGGCGGCTGAGGCTGCGGAGTGGGAGGATGGTTTGGCATGGGGTTTTGATGAATCCCCAAGTCTTGAACCAGCTGAGGCTGCTGTGGTGGCTGCTACTGTGGCAGTGGTGCTTGTTGCTGCTGCACTTGCTGCCTCGGCGGCTGCCTTCTCTTCTCTTTGATTTCAATAATGGCCTTGTGCATCTCGGCCCAATCTAAGCGCTGCCCTTCATGTAAATCATATACCAGATCTCTAAACTGAAAACAACTTTTGATTCTATGGCTAGACTGCCTGTGGAACATGCAATACTTCATCTGATCAACGACTAGGTTCCAATTGGGCCATTTCGGAGGAAGTTGAATGGCATTGATGGACATGAGAGCCAAAAAGATGTCCGTGAGGGACTCGGGCAAAGGAGGATATTGGGCTCTCTTCGGACCCGGGCGCTTATTGTTGTTATTGGTGTAGCCGTTGGGTGGAGGAACATTGTGGTATTATGGAGGTTGCGGAGGTTGTTGTGGAGCGGGGAAGGCATTTTGTGGAGCGATGAAGGTAGGGTGAGGATTTTGTGGAGTGGAGAAAGCAGGCTGAGCATTTTGTGGCGTGGAGAACTGGGGATTGCAGGGGTTTTGTGGAAAGTGAAATGGTACGGATTGGAAAGGGAATGCAACGGCTTACACCTGCTCATTTGTTTGGACTCCCTCGATAACAGGCCCTTGAGGTTTCTTGTGATATTTGGACTTTTGGGCTTCAAAAAGCGAGTGGATGGGGGAGTCCTTGAACTAGGTTTGAATAAAGCGCGCCCGGCTATATAGTTGATGCATGTTTGATATGTCATTCATAGCAAGAATGTTGTGAAAAGTTTGGGTAGCATTTGAAATGAGCAACTTAACCTTCTCTTCCTCCGGAAGGTGACCCGGCACGCGGGCGGCCATCTGCCTCCATCTGTCAGCATAGGTAGCAAATTCTTCATCTCGCTTCATTTTCTCGGCCACTAAATCTGTGAAGGAATATTTTGGGCCGACCCGATCTTGGAACCGCTGAATGAACTTTTCTTTTACTACCATAAAACTCTCGACATCCTCGAGCGGTAAGGCATAGAACCACTCCAAAGCAACTCCATCTAGGGATCATCGGAACAAATACGCCATAAGGCGATCATCATATTGAAACTGCACTGATTCATACATAAAGTCCCTCACATGAATGAAGGGATTGCTATTCCCATCATATTTCTGGTAAGTGGAGAGCTCTGATTAAGGAGGGAACCGGATGTTATGGAAGCTAGGAACTGGAACATCCGCTAAAGACTGTGGGCCAACCCGCTTTTGGAGAAAGTCGACTTGTTGTTGCATGACGGCCCATTTATCAAGAAGCTCTTGTTCCCTAGATGGTGTAGGTAAAGCAAGAGGAGTGGGCTCAAAGCGGGGAGCCGAAGGATAAACTGAAGGAGTGGGAGGAGACCCATAAGGACATTGGGCTGAAGAATGACCCAAATTGGCATGGACTTGGGCCGCCCCTTACTGAGGGCGCATGAAATCAGATGGGCCAACAAGAACTTGCGGCACTGAAGGAATAGCCCGATAAGAATCCGCCTGGATAGAAGAAGGGAGGATGGCCTTCCCTTTATCAAGCACTTTCTGGGCCGAACCAGAAGACTGGCCCGTTTCTAGACTAGAGAATTGAATGGTCCTGGGCCGGACCGAAGTGAGATCAATTGGAATGGGCTAAACAGCGGGCCCATCAACTCTTGGTTGAACAATGGAAGCATTGGACAGACCTTGAGCAATCGTGGGAGATGGGGCATGAGACCCCTGCATGGCCTGATAGACAGCTTGAAGTTGGGCCGGATCTAGTTGGGCCATCATCTGAAAGACATGATTGGCAAAATTAGGAGAAGAGAGGGAATTGGTGGGCTGTGCGCCCTCCATAGAGATGGAAGATAGAGGAGGGGCAAACCCATCTCCGGATTGGAAAGAGATGACCCTAGAGGGGTCTTCTAGAAGCCCCTGAGGAAGAGACTCCTCTTGGGAACATAGAAGATCAAAGGATGACATGGTTGACTCGAATAAAGGATTGAAATAGAAGGTAGAAAAGGAATTGCCCCTAGGTGATGATTCTAGAGATCGGAAGCAACTCCACATGCAACGGAAGACCTTAACAAAATATAAACAACACAAACAACACACAATGAGAGACTAAAACAAAGGACTCCAAACTTTTATAAAAATAAAGAAAGGGACAAGAGACACTCAAAATCAACCAAGTTATAATGATGCACCAATTTTTTTTGGCTTCTTCCTTTAGAACCTTAATGATTTGAATTTTGATATTCCCTCCAACAAGGTTCCTAATAGGAAGGGTATGATGGGACTTGGTTAACTCTAAGTGCCAACTCTCCTACACTTATGCAACCTAGACACGGTGTGGTAAAGGTACAACCAGCCCAGCGTCCGTGTGAGAATCCACGGCTCGCGGGGACTTCTGGAGGTCCTTGATGTGATCTCCTAGTCGGTCCTAAGGAATATCGAGACGAGAGGTTCACACACCAAGGTAGGAAAATGCAACTAAAGTATGAATATGAATGATCCTATGTGCACCGGAGTGCATGCAAATTCTAGCCTAAAAACTAACAATCAAATATGCAAACAATGATGTGAATATATATAATAAGCAAGGAGGAGACCAGATAGCACCCAAGCATGAAAATTATAGCAAAAACTGTAGAAATAACAACAACCTCGGGATGCGTACCTGTAATTGGAGAAATGGTCTAAACTGAGACCGCTAGAGAGATAAGATGGCCTATTTCTAGGTCGCTTTTAAGCCAAAAATGGCCGAACAGTAGACCGCCAAAGTGACCAGAGAGCAGAAAACAACAGGAAAATAAATGGAAAATTCAAAGAAAACACAAGGGCAACTGGGTGAAATGAACAACAGCAGGTCAAATAGAGGCTCAAACACGATTGGCACTAGATGTCCCACCGTGATCGCCAAAAAATAGGGTTGTTGATGTTTCTTTCTTCTTTGATGATGATGTGGTGAATATGAATATGGTGGTATGAAAGATATGAGATATGTGAGTGTGTGAGCAAGTGATGTCCTAACTCAAACAATCATCAAACTAGAAGCATGGGCATGTCATCAATGTTCATAAAGAAAAATAAAAACACATGCCGAGGTGTGGAGCAAAGGAATAAAAGAAAAAACACACACCGTAGGTGTGGAGCAAATGAAGTGAAGTGAAGAGCAATCAAGAGAACAATGATGAGCAAAACCCAACTAAAGAAGTGTGATCGCCACCAAGGTAAATAAAATAGCAATGCTAAGCTAAATACCTTGGATAGAGGAGGATGCAACACCCACCCACGGGAGATGAAAACCAAAATTCTGCAACTTTAGACGGTCTAATATGAGGCCGCTAACACACACGAGACGGCCTTACGATAAGCCGCCACAGTTCTGAAACGGTCTAAAGAAGAGTCGCCTGAGTGCACGGAACAGCAGATTGGGACTTGTATCTCCACCTCTCCCGACTGGCCAGAAGAGTTGGGCCTCGTGTTAGGAACCCTATAGACTTGTGAAAGAACATAGAAGCACAAAAAAATAACCCAAATTAGCCCTTGGACACGTGTAGTAACTATAATGCAATTAACCTAAGTTGCATGCAAAAGGAAGGGTGAATACCTGGGAGGTTGGTTTTTTTAACCTCTATGGGGCGTGAAAAAGATGGGAAGATGTTTAAAAACTTGATTGAGAAGCAGAGAACGTGGGAGAAGAGGAGGGAAGATGCTATGAATGCTATGAAGAGGGGAGAAACTAGAGAGATGAAAACAACACAAATAGACACTTGGAACTCAATACTCCCTAGACCGGAAGGCTTATGGACATCGAAAGCACTTCTCCTTGATGGGTACTCGCTCCAGAACGCAGCAGCACCTCGACGTAAACTTCAGAAATATCCTCCTCAACCCATGAACTCAAGGGTTCTATTTATAGGCCCTCAAAGTCTAGGTTTGAATTGGAGAGATTCCTGCAAAAAAGTAGGATGAAACTTAGCAAACTCTTGAAGATAATGCTTCCAAGAGTCCATAGAAACAAACGGAAGCATCTAAGGATCACTATCGAGAGAGAAATCACCAAATCAAAACTCTACTTCAACCACAACGTAGCAGAGAAAAGACAATTAATCAGGACTCTCTGTCCCTTGAAACGGTCCTACGATAAACCGCCACAATGAATTAACGGCCCAAGATTCGACCACCACCCTTAGAAGATAAGGCCAATGGGAGAAAACTTCGCGAATAGGACTCTGAAGCCAAGAAACGGTCTAAAGTAGAACCGCCACAGTGCCTCTAACGGCCTTACGATAAATCGCCAGAGCTCAAACGGATAACAAATGGATAAGACTGAAAAGAAAGACGTTGGCTCTGGACTCTGACGTCAGTAAACGGTCTTAGTATAGGTCACAAAATGTCATCAAACGCACATAGGATAGACCGCCAGAGACAGTGTAGTGGTAAAACGAATGAAAATCCCACTAAGCTTCAACCCACGGAAAACAAATAAGGAGCGAGACCCAATCAAGGAGAATGACCCATAAAATAAGCCTCGAAACTGACCAAGATGGCTCAGAAAATAGTGTATAACTCGGAGCATCATAAAGATAAATAAGGAGATGACCCAACTCATTGGTCATAAAACAGGTGTCAATAGGGCCGTGCTCGAAGGTGCAAGGTCTTTTCTCTTCTTTACTCGGATGAAATATAAGGGTAGAGATATTCTAGGTAAAATAACTAACCTAAGCACACCCCGATAAGAGGAAGTCTCAAATAGGGACAGTTAATTATGACCTTATTCTCGAATTTCAATCTCAAATTCAACATCTTTTCAAGTCCAAAGGACACAAAGAATGAAAAAAAATGAGGTGCAAAAAAATCAAATGAAAATTATTCAAAATTTTGGCATGGCAAGACGGCAGTAGAGTTTCCCCCCGAGACGTCATGAGCCCAGTCGTATGCATGCCTAAAATGAGAATTAAGGTTCGATGATAAGACAAAAAGTCCCGACGCAACTGACCGAATCTCTAGGGGTTGTGCTATGGACGGAAGTCAAAACCCGATATCTTCTTAACTCATATCAAGCTTATCCCCAATTTTTCTTATCTTCTCCCTCTAAGACCGAGTGTTTCTCATATATGGCATTAGTAAGGGCACCGTTAGCCAAAGGTAGCCGACTATAGCGCACCACTCTCAATGCACGCCTTGATTTGGGCAGTTCTTAATGAAGGGGGAAGGAACAAGGACCCCTAGCTAACGGTTTAAATTATCCTTTGATGCTGCAATTAGCAATGTCTTAATCAAAACCCCAAATTTTTTTTGAACATTTCCAAAATCCCAAAAAAAATATTTTCCTAAAATCACAAAAAAATGAATATTTTTTTCAAATTCCATAAAACTTTGAATATTTCCAAAATCCATAAAAACTGACATATCTCAAAATCTAAAACAAAATTGCATTGTATTCCATTAACTAATGGTGTTTTATAGGGATGATTTTGCAAGAAGGACCAAGAGTACAGGATGAGTCCTCTCCTTCCACTTATATCAATTTTTTGATTTTTCCCTATGTTCTTCGCATCACTATCTTCATGATTTGTCTGCTCTGGGCACTTCCGATTATCATCTCTCCATCTTTCTAAAGTAATTCGTGTCAACTTTATCTGATTATCACTACCACCCTGCGCATCACTAGCTATGATCTTTCAAGAACAAATCTCATCCTCATGATAAACAACAAACAATGATGCTCTGACGATGCATTGTCCATGCTATGTTGCTATGATATGCTTATGTTGTTCATATCTTGCTATCCATGCTATGCTCATATCTTGCTATCCATGCTATACTTTGATGCTATGATATCCACGCTTTAATGCTATGCTATGCTTAATGCCTTAAATTCATTGCTTGTTTCATGATATTCTTGCCTAGTCGAATTTTGAGCACAGGAAGAAGCTTTGGTCCCACCGCCCGGACATCACTCAGGTCCCACGGTGCTTGCATTGCACTATATTTCTCAATTCCCAACTCGCTTATTGCTTCACCATCTTCCATGTATGCATTTTTACTATATGTTATCTACGCTATTAGATTATATCAAGGACCTTGTGGTTTTGGTAAATCTGAAATTTGAGTTCCCCTTCATCAAAAGCGATGATAATTTTAGAGGAATCTTAGTCGCACGGATAGGTCGTTGAGCCGTCCAAGTCTGGGGATGACGGTTCCCTTTTTATGAGTTGGTACACGGATAAACGGGCTTCGACTTACTATCAGCTCACAAATCAACTTCTTGACTCAGTCTAGGTAGTTTAACAATATTATCCTTGATTATTTTCTATTTTGATTTGTTTTAATTTTTCTTTTAGCCCAGCTTATATGCATTCATGTAGGACCACTGAATTAACTTTGGAAAACCCCTTTAATAACTCATTTTGAGAGTCAATTGATTAACAATTTTCAAGATAAGAGATATTCCATGCCGAATTAAGTCCTCAGATCACCTTGTGGCCATTTTGGGTTGTTTCCTTGAAAACTCATTTATTTGGATTTCTATCCCCTCATTTAATCCTTTCCCTTAGATCCACCTTAGCTGTAGCACGTCCACATTGGCTGGTAACCGCTCTCCAATGGTGAAACCTACAAGTTTGTGACCTGGGGTACTTCCACCACGATGGAAGTTGATCGCCTTCCTTTTATCATTCCTTCGTGCCCGCATGCACTCTCCTTTATCCAAACAATTATTCATTTCATTGAACCATCTCAAGATTGCTTCATCTTGATCTTTAGAACTGATTCTTATCCAGTGGTACTGATTACGTGTCTCATCACACGTTGGCATCTACATTTCAGTTCGCTCCCACTTCATTCCACTTCGTTACACTCTATTTCATTCCATTCCATTTCATTCCATTTTGTGTCACTCCCTTGCAAAGTAGATGCCAAGGCGGGGCAGCTGGAGACACGCCCAAATTGACATCACCTTGAGTACATCTCCTATCACATTGTGATGCTCCAATTTGACTCTCAAATTAACTTATTTGAGTTGTTTTCCTTATTTTTCAGATTAATCAGCTTTTCTCAGCTTTCCTATATTTTTTTATTTTTCTAGAATTTTCTAGAATTTTTTTCCAATTTTTCGGGGCTACATGGAATCAGAGTCAACACAGTGGACGCCATTTCTTGAGTAAACCACTTCACAGTTGACGTCAATTCTTCCATTTTTGAATTTTATTTGAATTAAAATCTGCACCTTCCACTTGGACGCCACTTCTTGAACTTGCACCTTTCCAGAGGGGCGCTAATTCTTTTCAAAGGAATTAACGCCCATCCGAAGAGGTGCCAATTCTTACTCAGCAGTCAAAGCCAAAAGCTTCACAAGAAGTAACGCCTGTGCACATGGGCGCCAATTTTTTGGTTGAGTCGACACATAATTATGTTGAGTCGACGCACTTCCTGCCATTTTGGAAATCTGCGCCCATCTAGAAGGGTGCTAATTCCTGCACTTCATGAATATGCGGTCAGAACCCTGACGCTAATTCCCTTCAACTTTGTGCCAAATTCCCATAAAATTGAATTTGCGCCTCTTCACGAAGGCGCTACTTATTTAATTGGTGTTTGTCATTTGGACGCTAATTCTTTTATTTAATAAATTTGTCCACAAATTCATATTTTCTTGAATTAACACCTTTTCACAAGGTCGCTAATTCTTTAATTAGCGACCAGACCTTGGACGCTAATTCCCTTTCTATTTCTGGAGCATTTAACTCTGTCCAAAATTCGTATTTATCGTTAATTAGTGTCAGCTATCTGGATGCTAATTCTTTTCTAATTTTAAAAAATTTTGAACTTTCCATACATTAATTAATTTGCGGCCATTAGGTTAGACGCCAATTCTTACAGACTTTCAAATCCAACAGAACCTCATTCTTTCCCCCTTTTCACCTCCTTTTCCACTTGGGAAAGGGTTCCTATGGCTTTCTAAGGATGGGAGGACACATGTCCATGGAATATCTCCTTCCAAATCCTAATAAAATTGGTTTTCCTAATTTTTATGGAATTGAACTCTAAATTTGTACTCTATAAATAGGACCCCCCTCTCCCTTATGTTTAAGGCTAACTCATTGATCTAAGGGGAGGTGCTGCTGGACCAAGGAGCCAAAGGAGGAGTCTCCCATGTGATTAAAGCTGCATCCTCTTGGAGTTCTTCCTCCCTTGGAGATCTTTCAAGCCCCAATTGGAGAAAACCAATAAGCCTTCTTATTTACCTCTTCCTTTTATGTTTATTTAACTTTAGCATTGCATGCATCATACTTCTCTTTTCTTATTTTTATTATCTCAACATTGAGATCCTCCCAATTGTGCAACACTTGCACATCTCCCTATCATCACATCATCTTTTCCTTACCCTTTTGCATAGGAGTTTTAAAAGCCAACACCAACAAGGTTTGTTATTTCCCATGCTTTCATGTTTATTATATATTAAGAATTTGATGATACACACTTCAATTTTCTAATCCAATCATTCCTTGTTGGTGTTTGTTATTTTTGTAAGGGTAATCCAAAGAAGAACTCTCTTCGTCGGCTGGCCGATTAGAAGAGAAAGTGGACCTTACAATCTCCCCCGCACTCAAAGATATTTATTCGCGATCCCTCCCATTTATTTATTGTTAAATTCATTCGAGGCCCGCGTGTCTCTGGCGATCACGTTATCCACTTAGCATCCGCGCATGCACCCTTCCCTTCTTTCCCTTTCTTTTTCTTTCTTTATTAAGTCTAATTTTTAATCTTATTGAATTTTCTTAAGATCTACAACCGTCGCGGTCTATTGCGGCATTTGAATTTCCTAATGCAAAATGAATGAAACTCTCAACTCCATGCTTAAACTCAACAGACATCACCCGGTCAACTATTCTACGATACATCCATGAACGATATGTCAACATTTTTCCTGCACCCACTAAATGTTAATACATAAATAACTTTGAAATCATTACTCTTGAAAATAAGCCCGACCCTTTCCTCACATCTTTCGCCAGAGACCATTTGCAGAGGAAGGGTGCATTGTTTATATTATCACTTTTTAACGCATCCATAAAGGTTTGATCACACAATCACTTACTATATATGTTGTATGATTTGCTGAAAATTTTGACAGCATCTCCCCACACTTCTCTGATATACCAAAAACATTTATCGATTAAGAAATTTTCTTAAACACTTACTAGTAAGTGGTTAATAAAATACTCAAAATCAATAAAGGTATACCAGAGAAGAGTGAGAAGATGCAACCGAAATTTCAACAAACTATGCAAACACATATAGGAAATGACCGCCTAGGTGCGATCAAACATTCACGGATTATCCAAACGGGACAATTCAAGATTTTGAGGTAGATATATACATTCTCATCAAAAAAATAAGAGCATACACATCAATCCCAAAGTCTTGAATGGGAAGGTTCATTGACACGGGTTTAACACACTCTCCTGAGGTGCGTGTAATGTTAAGTCGCACCTAGCTCACAGGGAATACCCCATGTAATTAAATAACATAAAATTTAATAACATCGAATTAAACAATTCGTTTCCTTCTATAGCAGATTGTAATATATAAAATTAAAAAATAAAAACACCATAAAAGAAACTTAAAAATGCTTACATCCTAAGCTAAAATTTTTTTTAGACAACCAAACCCTCCCCTCCCCTAGTCCTCTCCCGTCCCCTCCCTCCCCACCGTGCCCCCCTCCTTATCCCGAACCCCCGTCATGTCCTCTCCCGTCCCCTCCCCTCCCGTCCCCCACCAACCCCTACACCCTCCCCTCCCCTCTATCCCCCCCCTCCCCTCCCCACCCTCCCGTCCCCCACCGACCCCCCCACCCTCCCCTCCCCTCCCCTCCCCAATGTGGCCAACTCCCTATCCTGAACCCCCCATGAAGTCCCGTGATCAATGACACCCAAGAGGGGGGGGTGAATTGGGTGAATGAAAATTTTAAGAAAACTTAGCTGATTTAAAACAAGTATGATAAAATAGCACTATTAACTTTAGATCTAAAACAAGGCAAATTAGATCTATCAAAATTAATCACCACAATAGCTCTTTGGTACCAGGCAGAGTTGGAATCCGGAGATTCTCTCACGCAAGGTGTTATCGTCCTGACAAGACTAACCTTGTCAATCTGAACCCAGCTTTTGATATACCAAGGATCTGTTGTAAGAATGATCAATTGAGATAGATCTAAGCGGAGAAATCAGTAGAGACGATATAAGAAATTGATAGAACAGAATGGGGGTAGAAGATAAGGAACAAACCACACAATAGCTAGAGATTTTTAGGTGGTTCGGATGCAACGACGACTACCTACATCCACCCCTCACAACTGTGAGGATTCACACACTATCTTGTAAAAGATTATAAGATCTGAACACACACACACAGGTAGGGAGATAGGAACTCCCACGAAGGTGTAACCACACCGAAACACACACAAAATTGATAGAAAACAACCACACATACACGGATCTGAAGAGATCCACACACACAAATATTTGGAGATTACAAAGAAACACACTCTTGAAGCTCAGAGTGTATGGTAGAAGAAACACTAAATAAAAGCTCTGATTTAAGCTCCCCCTGAGTAGGTGATGCAGATTTTGATGAAACTAGAATCTTCACTTGATTTGGGATTGATAGGCTTCATATTGATCTTGAAAAACTTTGAAATGGACGAAGAACTCCTTGGACGAAGCACTATTCACAGAGCTACAGTAGCAGCCTGCTTTCTCCCCTTGATAGCCTCCTTGATCTCCCTTGAGTCATTAGGGTTTCTTTGCCCTAAGAGGTGTTTTTATAACACTTGAATGGTCAAGGATAGGCCAAGACACCGATCCACAATTCCAGAGATGTCTGGAGACTTTTGGGATTAAAAAATCCTTGATAGATGCTTTCACCTTGTGAAGAAAATAAAGTCAAAGATGGAGGCTACAAAGGGTTCGGTCGACCGGATGGGGCTGGACGGTCGACCTAACTTTTACAGGTTTTGAAGGTTTCATTACTATGGGGATCGGTCAACCGGTCCAGTGGGGGCGGTCGACCGAACTCTGTAATTTTACAGAGTTTTCAGCTCTGGGAGATTAGGTCGACCGCCCCTGCTGGCCAGGTCGACCGAACTCTGAAAAAACATGCAGAAATAAAATTGTCAGCCCATGGAACATATCCTTATAAAATATACTATAAGACCACACTTTGTTCCATTCAATTTGAGTTGGTTTGGACTCATTCTAGGCTTTTGAAACACGATCCTTTTGAGCGTACTCTTGTGATAAAAGAAAAGCTTTGAGAGCCCACATGAGCACTTACATCTGTAAGAATGGATGAACTTAAACCATTTGCCATCCCGAGGTTTTGTTATCATCAAAATTGCCTGGAAAAACTCAACAATCTCCCCATTTTTGATGATGACAAAACTCTAGATTTTTAAGTGCATTGGCGTGCTATGGGCGAATAGGGGACTTGCAAAACATTGCATTCAATCCGCGCAAGGATCCACATGATTCTTGTACGAGGCAGAGTTTACACTCACGCATAGTGAAGGATTTTAGACTGCCTAGCCCGTCGTCCATCCGACATCATTTGATATAGAAAGAACCAATCAAAACGATAATCCACAAGGCGATCAAACCAAGTAATCATTTCATCAAGCCACATCCACTTAGGCCATTCAACCATTTTATTTGCCAAATAGAGAGAGAATAAAAGATATGAGCCAATCAAATAATGTCAAATACCAAGTGCATTCTTTTCATCATTTCATACCATTAGTTCAGTACAAGTACATTGATGCTTGAGAGAATGCAAGACTTCTAGACACATGACAAGGCAAATGCAGAACTGACTCACAAAATGCAAAAGATCCTCACCAATGAAAGACACAAGGACAAGCATGCGTAAACTATATAAGACCTGTATAACTACTTCTCCCCCTTTGGAATCATCAAAGGAGGGGATAGGATAGATGAAAAGAGGACCCGAAAGACACAAGACCTAAGGACACAGACTGGAAGAAGGAAACTAAAAAAAACAACCTCAGTGGCCATCTGCAGGAGGGTGATCCTCAGGAGGAGGAGGCTGATATTCAAGGTGGCGTCAGATGTCCTCAAGAGAATGGTCTTGAAGCTGAAGACGATCCTGAATATGGGCAATGGACTTGTCACGGTCCACATCACGGCGCTACATTCCAAGAATTCTTAAGTTCATGATGTCGAAGGCCTGACAAGAGTCTTTAAGACTGGCAGTGAGGGAGGTCATATGGGTGGAGAGAGTGGTCATCTGAGTGGAGAGAGTGTCCAAGACCGTGGAGAAGGAATCTATGCGACCTGACATAGTGTCAATCACATTACCCATAGTGTCTATGCGATCCCCAAAGGTATAGAGGTGACCCCCAAAAGTATCCACTTGAGTTTCTATCCCAGTATGACGCTTGCCAAATGTCTCATAGTCTGCCCAAGAGTGCTGTCCGGCCCCCTGAGTAGAAGACTCCCCATGAAAGAACTGTGGTGGAGGAGGCAACTCTGGTGCTAAATGATGAGGTGAAGGTGGAGGAGGCTGGTCCTCCACCTGAACTAGAGGGGGGGCTTCCCCTTGACTCTGCTGCTGCTGTGGCTCGTCTTCCTCTTCTTCTTCTTCAGATTCGTCTCCATAAATGGGGACATTTCTGCGAAGCTGACCATCGCGACCCCAATAGTATCCAAAATCTGTGAAGATATTATGCTTATTGTAGATATCATCTTGTCTAACTTGAATAAATAGCTCATCAGCCAAATTGATTCCAGCATATATAAATACGCTCGTCAACTGAGAAGCATAAGGCAAAGATCTTCTCATTTGGGTTCGGCATGTCCCAATCAAATCTGTCATCAGCCGACCCATGTTGACTAAAATTCCATTCATAACATGGTAAAACAGAAATTTGTGAACCTCTGTCACTTCATTCCTACTCCCACTCTTTGGATAAATAAGATAGGTTAACATGTGGTGTAGAATCTGCTGCAGTGGTGGAAAGTAATTTGCATTTAATGTAATCAAATTACTAACACCAGGCACATAGTCACAGTTCGTCATAGCAATAAATGTATCCTCAACTTCGCCATGACCAAAAACCATGTTAGCTCCCATGGCTGACACTCCTAAAGCATGCTCAAAAAGGTCCAGAGTAATGTGAATCTTAACTCCTTAAACAACCGTATATAGCTCTCCATTCCTCTCAACCAAATGTCCATAAAATTGCTGCACTAGATTTGGGTAATATCTAAGATATCTAGTGACAAAATCGGTCCAGCCTTGTTGAATCTCGAAGACGGCACAAAGATCGGTAGAAGTTCGTTCACCTCATTGAAGTCAACCAGTCGAGGGTTGATAATGAGCCGTGGAGGCAACCGAGGTGCGTGAGGAGGAGTAGGTGCCCGCTGTGGTGAGGAGCCGAAGCCTCACATCTCCAAGCATGGGGTTCCCCTTGGGCAGAACGTCGAGAGCTCCGTCTAGGCGGCATCCTAAGCTAGAAGACCCGGTGTAGAAACCTTTGAAAGGATCGACCTCAACCCTGGGGATGAGAATGGACCAAAGGACACACTAAGGGCTTGGAATGATCTTCTCCACAATCTGGAACCTTGGGAAGAGCTGCACTAATGCATAAACGACCGCGGAGATTTTGTCCTGAAACCGTGACGAACGGACTGGATCTTGTGCGGGTGGAAGAGGAATGAGGTTTAAGGGGTTGGGATGTGGAGCTTGGGTGTGCTAGGGTTAGGGAAATATGTTGGAGAGTGAATGGGGGTGATAGAATGAGAGAATGGGGTGTGAAGACCCTTTAAGTAGAGGTTCGGTTGTTGGTTCAGTCGGATCGGTTCATCGGAAACGGTCGACCGGACCGGGGGTAGCAGTCGACCAAAGTGTTTTTTTTTGTTTTTTTTGTTATATTTTTTTTAAATAACACTTCAACAGCCTTCTTGATTGAACCAACACCTAGGGGCAATGAGAAGGAATGACTTAAGGTAAGAGAAGATGGAGTATAGAGAAATTTCTCTAGCTCCCCCTCAGACAGTGCCTCAGATCACGAGGTCTTTGGGTCCATACTTATTTAATCAAAGAATATTCATCCTTAGAAAAGCTTCAAGGAGGGCTGTACGTATAAATACATTCAAGCATGCAGGGGTGCAAATACACACAAGGTATTGAAAATACATAAAATATGCATAGCAATCTACCCTTTTATGCAAATGAGTTTCTATACATGCGACTCTTACCCTAAGTGCAAGCCTAGGTATGTATGCTCTCACCCTTGCACATACCAAGTTCCCTTCTTATTTTATTGAATTGTTCCTAATTTAAAGGTTTTGTGAAGATATCGTCTAACTAATTGTGTGTGTCAATGAAATTCAATTCAAAGACCCATTTTCCTACATGATCCCTCAGAAAATGATGCCGAATGTCAATATACTTTGTCCTAGAATGTTGTACATGATTTTTAGATAGGCTGATTGCACTGGTATTATCACATAAGATTGGAACACATTTCATTTCAACATTCAAATCAAGCAGTTGATTTTTGATCCAAAGTACTTGGGCTCCACAACTTTCGGCGGCTACATATTCAGCATCGGCTGTTGAGAGAGATACTGAATGTTGTTTCTTGGAGGCCCAAGAAATTAGGCACCCACCAAGAAACTGACAGTACCCACTAGTGCTTTTGCGATCTATAATACATCCGGCATAATCCGCATCGGTGTATGCAATCAAATCAAATGAACTACGGATGGGAAACCACAAGCAAAATCTATTGTGCCAATTAGGTATCGAAAAATGTGTTTAACAGCCATTGGATGACATTCTTTAAGACATGACTGAAAATGAGCACATAGACATACGCTTAATTGAATGTTAGGGTGGCATGCTTTGAGATACAGTAGTGTTCCGATCATACCTCGAAATAGTGTGGGATCTACTGTTTTACCATTTTCATCTTTGTCTAACTTCGTAGTTGTGGCCATCAGAGTTGACAGGGGTTTTGCTTCAGTCATCCCATATTTCTTTAACAGCTTCAATATGTACTTAGCTGTATTTATAAAAATACCTTCAGGCATTTGCTTCACCTGCAATCCAAGAAAAAATGTAAGTTCACCCATTAAGCTCATCTCGAATTCTCCTTGCATTATTTCTGTAAATTCAACACATAAGGCATTATTAGTAGCTCCAAAAATTATATCATCAACATATACTTGAACCACTAATATGTCTTTACCTGATTTTATCGTGAAGAGTGTTTGGTCAACCTTACCTCTTTTGAACCCATTTTCAGTCAGGAATGAAGTGAGCCTTTCATACCATGCCCTTGGAGCTTGCTTCAATCCGTACAAGGCCTTCTGCAACTTGTACACATGCTTTGGATGTTTTGAGTCTTCAAAACCTAGAGGTTGTTCTACAAAAATATCATCTTTGATGTACCCATTTAGAAAGGTAGATTTAACATCCATTTGAAATAATTTGAAGTCGAGAGAGCAAGCAAAGGATAATAGAATCCAGATTGCTTCTAATCTAGCAATTGGTACAAAGGGCTCATCAAAAGCAATGCTCATTTCCTGGCTATACCATTTGGCTACAAGCTGGGCCTTGTTCCTAACAACCAATCCCATGTCATTCAATTTGTTTCTGAATACCCAACGGGTTCCTATTACGGGTTGATTCTTGGGACGCGGCACAAGAGTCCACACCTTGTTTCTTTTGAACTGGTGCAGTTCTTCATGCATAGCCTGGATCAAGGATTCATTTTGAAGAGCTTCAAGAATATCCTTAGGCTCTTTTTAAGAGATTAAGGCCATCAAATCCACCTTTTCTACTTGCCTAAGAGAAGATCTAGTTCTTACCGCATCTTCAGGAATACCAATGATGTTTTCAGCGGGGTGATCTTTCAAGTATGTTGAAGCTCTAGGCAAATCAGGGTGTTGTAGTGGTCATTGTTGAAGTGTTTCAATGGAGAGATCTTCATCATTTTCATCCTTGCTGGAATTTCCTTCAGTTGGTTCATCCTTAACCTCAGATGTTCCAGCATCATTTGATTGTTTAGAAGCTTCATCTGCATCCAAGGTAGAAGAAATTTGATTTGTCAGTTTTAATTCAGATTCATCAAAAATGACATGAAGACTTTTTTCAACAACTAAAGTCCTTTTATTAAATAACCTGTAAGCTCTAGACTTTAGTGCATAACCTAGGAAGACTCCCTTGTCACTCTTTTCATCAAACTTACCTAGGTTAAACTTACCGTTATTCAGGATGAAGCATGGACATCCAAAGGGTTTAAGATAGGAAATGTTTGATTTTTTAGCCTTGTAGAGCTCATATGGTATTTTCTTCAAAATGGGCCTTACCATTGCCCTGTTGATGATGTAGCATGCTGCACTTACCGCCTCGGCCCAAAAGTATTTGGGTAGGGAGTTCTCACTTAACATGGTCCGTGCCATGTCTATCAAGGTTCTATTTTTCTTCACCACTACTCCATTTTGTTGAGACGTCCTAGGTGATGAGAAGTTGTGCGTATATCCTTGCTCCTGGCAAAAACTGCTGAAATCATGATTTTCAAACTCACCACCATGATCACTTTGAATTGAGGTGATGATGTATCCTTTATCATTTTAGATTTTCCTGTAAAACACTTGAAACTCCATCAAGGCATCACTTTTATTGGTAAAAAATAACACCCCTGTAAATCTGGAGTAATCATCAACAATTACAAATCCATAAGATTTTCTTCCTAGGTTGGATGTCCTAGTTGGACCAAAAAGATCAAGGTGCAGTAGTTCTAAATGCCTAGCAGTAGATATAATATTTTTATTTTTAAAAGAGATGCGTGTTTGCTTGCTTTTTGTGTAAGCCTCACAGATCTTATCACTTTCAAATTTTAATTTAGGCAACCCATTTATCAAGTCATGTCTAGACAATTTGGAGATTACTCCAAAACTAGCATGACCTAGTCTTCGATGCCACAGCCATGCATTATCATAGTTGTTTGCTACCAAGCACACATCATCACCGGCAACATCATCAAGATCAACAGTATACACATTGTTGTTCCTTTTGCCAATGAATCTGATTTCATTAGAGATTTTATTCATGACAAGGCAATGAGTTTCGTCAAAAATAAGTTTAAAACCCTTGTCACACAGTTGGCTTATACTTAAAAGATTGTTATTTAAACCCTTCACCAAGAGCACATTTTCGATAAGAATTTCAGAATTCTTACCTATGTTGCCAATTCCAATAATCATACCTTTGTTCTTTCCACCAAAGGCAACCAAGCCTCCATCCTTATCTTGCAGAGTAGAGAACACTTTCTTGTCCCCTGTCATATGCCTTGAGCAACCGCTGTCTAGGTACAATTTGCTCCCCCTGGCTTCAAGGCATATATGCAAGAAACGACATTCTCATCCAATTATTTTTGGTACCCAAACTAATTTGGGTCCATAGGAGTTAGTCTAATTCTACATATATCTTTTTCTAGTCCAAATAGCATGATTCCTTTGATTGTTCTGTTTGAACCAACAGTTAGCAATAACATGACCAACTCTACCACAATGAAAGTAGTTGACATTTGAGAATCTTCTTTGATGTTTGTGTGGTTTAGATTGAACATGTTGGGGCTTGGTGTGTGAGCATGAAGCATAATCATTTTCTTTTTCATGCGCATAAGATGTAGTAATCTTGTGCTCAAGGGATTTTTTGTTCTGGGGTATATACCCCAATCCGTCTTTCCGAAAGTTAACTTTAACTCCCAACACATTGTCTAGGTTTTGTTTCCCTTTAACAAACCTAGAGAGAGTGAACTGCAAGTCAGTCACCTCCTTATTCAAACTCACATTTTTATTCTCAAGTTCTGAAATGGAAGGTGTCAGAACTTCTTTTTCATTTTTGAACTTTTCACAAACTTTTTCAATTTCAGACATTTTACATGATAACTCCTCTTTGACTTTTTCAATATCTGAGATTTTTTGAAGCAAAGTTTCTTTTTCTTCTGTTAACTCGAACCATTCCTATTCCACTTTCTAAAACTTAAGAGAAGTATCCTCATGTGTTAAATCATCAATTTTCTTTTTGAGAGTTTTATTTTCAGATCTGATTTTTTTATATTTTGTATACAACTTTTCATATTCTGACTCCCATTATTCATTTGAAATAAAATCAGGATCAGAATTTACCTCGGTTGAATCATTCTCATGTGCCATGAGGCACAGGCTTTCCACGAGCTCCTCCAGCTCCTCGTCAGATTGTTCATCCTCTTCGTCGCTCCATGTGGCGACCATGGCTTGGGGTTTCTTGAATTTATCCTTCTTGAACTTTCTCTTCAATTCTGGGCACTCTCCTCTCATGTGCCCGGGCTTCTTGCACTCATAACATATAATGCTATTTGGCTTGCTTGGCTCTCCTTTAGTTTGAACAGGCTTTCTTTGGCCCTTTCTGAAATTTTCTTGGAAATTCTTCTTTCTTCTCAAGAATTTCTTCACTTGGTGAGTCCACATGGCCAAGTTCTCTTCCTCATCACTTCCTTCAGTAGACTCCTCTTCGTAGGAGTCATTTTCAGGTTTGTGGGCTTTCAAGATCACCGTTTTCTTTTTCTTCGTTTCTTCCTCAGCTATTCTCTTCATGTTTATCTCATAGGTCATCAGTGACCCTATGAGCTCGTCCAAGGATAATGTTGATAGATTCTTTGAATCTTCAAGAACCGTGGCTTTTATGTGCCACGCAGGTAGAAGGGATCTCAATACCTTCCTCACAAGTTCGGAGTTAGTATACTCCTTCCCAAGGCCTTTGAGACCATTGGTAATTTCTGTCAACCTCGCAAACATTTCTGAGATATCTCTTCCGGCTTCATTTTAAACAATTCATAATCTCTGACCAGCATATTGGCTTTAGTTTCCTTGACTTCGGAGGTTCTTTCATAAATAAGCCGCATCTTATCCAACATTTCCTTTGCTGAGCTGCACATAGAAACACGAGAGTATTCATTAGGATGAATGGCACATTGCATGATGTTCATGGCATTAAAGTTCACTGTGGATTTTTTAATATCCTCAGGGTTCCACTCATCTTCATTTTTAGAAAGCTCATATGGACCCTTGTCCACCACCCTCAGGATCTCATACTCTTGGGATCTCAAGAAAACATGCATCCTATTTTTCGAATATGAGTAATTCGAGCCGTCAAAGCATGGAGGATGGTGGATTGAGTGACCCTCAGGCATCATCCCCTTGTTGGCCATTGATCTGGATCTTACTCCAGATCGTTAGATCTGAAAAATATAGAGCCTTAACTCTGATACCAATTGAAGTCCCGTGATCAATGACACCCAAGAGGGGGGGTGAATTGGGTGAATGCAAATTTTAAGAAAACTTAGCTGATTTAAAACAAGTATGATAAAATAGCACTATTAAATTTAGATCTGAAACATGGCAAATTAGATCTATCAAAATTAATCACCACAATAGCTCTTTGGTACCAGGCGGAGTTGGAATCTGGAGATTCTCTCACGTAAGGTGTTATCGTCCTGACAAGACTAACCTTGTCAATCTGAACCCAACTTTTGATTTACCAAGGATCTGCTGTAAGAATGATCAATTGAGCTAGATCTAAGCAGAGAAATCAGTAGAGACGATATAAGAAATTGATAGAACAGAATGGGGGTAGAAGATAAGGAACAAATCACACAATAGATAGAGATTTTTAGGTCGTTCGGATGCAACGACGGTAACCTACGTCCACCCCTCACAACTGTGAGGATTCACATACTATCTTGTAAAGGATTATAAGATCTGAACACACACACACACACGTAGGGAGATAGGAACTCCCACGAAGGTGTAACCACACCGAAACACACACAAAACTGACAGAAAACAACCACACACACACGGATCTGAAGAGATCCACACACATAAATATTTGGAGATTACAAAGAAACACACACTTGAAGCTCAGAGAGTATGGAAGAAGAAACACTAAATAAAAGCTCTAATTTAAGCTCCCCCTGAGTAGGTGATGTAGATTTTGATGAAGCTTGAATCTCCACTTGATTTGAGATTGATATGCTTCAAATTGATCTTGAAAAACTTTGAGATGGATGAAGAACTCCTTGGACTAAGCACTGTTCATGGAGCTACAGTAGCAGCCTGCTTTCTCCCCTTGATAGTCTCCTTGATCTCCCTTGAGTCATTAGGGTTTCTTTGCCCTAAGAGGTGTTTTTATAACACTTGAATGGTCAAGGACAGGCCAAGACATAGATCCATAATTCCAGAGATGTCTGGAGACTTTTGGGATTAAAAAATCCTTGATAGATGCTTTCACTTCGTGAAGAAAACAAAGTCAAAGATGGAGGCTACAAAGGGTTCGGTCGACCGGATGGGGCTTGGCGGTCGACCTAACTTTTACAGGTTTTGAAGGTTTCGTTGCTATGGTGATCGGTCGACCGATCCAATGGGGGCGGTCGATCGAACTCTGTAATTTTACAGAGTTTTCAGCTCTGGGAGATTAGGTCGACCGCCCCTACTGGCCAGGTCGATCGAACTCTAAAAAAACCTGCAGAAATAAAATTGTCAGCCCATGGAACATATCCTTGTAAAGTATACTGTAAGACCACACTTTGTTCCAATAAATTTGAGTTGGTTTGGACTCATTCTAGGCTTTTGAAACATGATCCTTTTGAGCATACTCTTGTGATAAAAGAATAGCTTTGAGAGCCTACATGAGTACTTACATCTGTAAGAATGGATGAACTTAAACCGTTTGCCATCCCGGGGTTTTGTAACCATCAAAATCACCTACAAAAACTCAACACCCCACCCCCACCCTCCCCACCGTACCCCCTCCCCTCCCCACCAGATCGCCCCCCCTCCCGTCCCCCACCGACCCAACCTTCTCCCCCTCCCCTCCCCGATAGCCACAACGGACACCCCCCGTCCCCCTCCCCAATCGATCGACGCCCCCTCCCATCCCCTCTCCCATTGATGCCCCCTCTCTCGAACCCCCCTATCCTCCCCATCGTGTGCCCCTCCCCCTCCCCTCCCATCCGCGACTGACCCCCCTCCCCTCCCATGCCCTCGATGGCCTCCCTCTCCAGAACCCCCTGCCCTATCCACTATACCCCCTCCCTCTCTCGAACCCCCCTCCCCTACCCACACTCCCCTCCCCTCCCCTCCTCCCCCATCAGCTGCCATCCCCCACCTACCCCCCCACCCTCCCCTCCCCTCATGTCGCCTACATACCCCCCACCCTCCCATCCGTGCCCCCCCCCCTCTCCTCCTCTTCGGTCCCCTCCCCTCCCCCACCAAACCTCTTGCCTCCCACACCGGACCCCCTCTCCTCCCCCACCCCCATATTTGATCTCTCCCTCTCTCACTGGCGCGCACACCCACCCACCCCGGATGGCACAAGGCCACCCACTCCACCCCACCCTCTTCTGCGTCCCTTTTATATCTCATCTAATAAATAATAAATTTATTAACATACATAATAATAAATAATAAATTCAAGAAATAAATATATATATATATATATATATCATATTAAATAAATTATAATTAAATATTAAAACTTAAAAAAATTTATTAATCGTTTATTGATAGAAATGTCCCCAAAAATTAAGAATGAAGTTTGTTGTTGTCCCTGACGCTAATAGCCCTACACGAAAATTTGATCACTGTAATGTAGGGAGGGTGAATGAAAGGGAGGGGGGTCTTGCCCATCAATGTGTGCGAAAGTGAGATAGAGAGTAAGAGAGGGAGACAGAGTGAGGGAGCGGGAGATGGAGGGGATCGGGCACCCCCCTTCTGTGAGTGCGAGTGTGTGTTAGAGAGAGAGGAAGAGGGAGAGGGAGGGAGGGAGACCGAGAGAGGGAGAGGGAGATACACCACAAGAAAAAGTGACATTTTCGACAGATAGTTTCCGTCAGAACATCCATCGGAAATAATTTTTTCGACAAAATTACGACGGAATTCCGATGGAAATCATCTGTCGGGTATTCATTGTCGGAACATTCCGACAGAATGATTATCCGTCGGAATTCTGTCGGTATTTTTCGACGGAAAATTAGTAGATGGAAATTCTGTCTGTACTTTTTTTGCGACAGAATCCGATGTCTGTCGGAACTTATTCCGATGAAAAATCTATACGTCGGAAAGTCTGTCGCTAAAGTTTCCGATGGATTGAACTAATCCATCGGTAATTCCGTCGGTACATTTATTTTTCTAAATAATTACGTTCACATATTTTTGGACGGATACTCTAATCCGACGGTGATTCTGTCAGAATATTTCCAACGGAGAAAACATGTCCGTTGGAAATAATGATTATTATTTTTTAAAAGAATATATAGAAAATTTATATAGAAACCTGTTTAAATAAAATAACATAAAATCTAACAATCACAAACAAAACCCAAGATATACAATAAATGAAATACAACATCAATTATTAATTTTATAACAAAAAATAATAATCAAGAAATATCCTCTGCATCCTCCATGTCCTCATCCTCCCCGTCCTACTCGTCCCCTCCGTCGCCACTCGCTAGAGGATTTTATATTAAAAAAATAATAACATTAATTATGTACTAATAAACAAAAAATATTGAAGAGATAAATTAAATATTTGATTTGATTTTATAAATCTGAATAAGATATAATATCAAATCGATAATTTTAATATCGAACGCAAACCGATGATTTGGATATTTGGGTTCCGCCAACTTTCATAAGTCACTTTTACCTCCCAAGTTGTGTTGGAACAATCGACATGCCGATCAGACTGGTATTTTAGATTTTGAACCTCTGAACCCGACTTATTTAATTTTAAACTAAGTTCATTTAGAAAATACACTTTTAAGTGCTGGGCCCAAACCAGATATCTGATTTATGTTCTGTCAGTTCTCACAAGTCACTTTTACCTCCCAGGTCGTGTTGGAACAATCGGCATGATGATCACACCGGTATTTTACATTTGGACCCCAAACCCAACTTCTTCATTTTTAAACTAAGTGAATTTGGATAATGCACTTTTGAGCGCCAGGCCCATACCAGATATCCGATTTGAATTCTGTTGGTTCTCACAAGTCACTTTTACCTCTCAGGTCGTGTTGGAACAATCGACAAGTCGATCAGACATGTATTTTAGATTTTGGACCCACCAAACCTCTAGATATTTGTATTTTAAACAAAGTGCATTTAGAGAATGCTCTTTTGAGCGCCGGGCCCAAACCGGGTATCCGATTTAGATTCCGTCAGCTCTCACAAGTCACTTTTACCTCCTAGGTCGCATTGGAACGATCGACATGCCGATCAGACAGGTATTCTAGATTTTGGACCCCCGAAACTAACTTCTTTAATTTTAAACTAAGTGCATTTAGAGAATACACTTCTGAGCGCCGGGCTCAAACCGGGTATCCGATTTGGATTCCGTCAGCTCTCACAAGTCACTTTTACCTTCTAGGTCATGTTGGAACGATCGGCACGATGATTAGACCGGTATTTTAGATTTTGGACCCCCAAACATAACTTCTTTAATTTTAAACTAAGTGCATTTAGAGAATGCACTTCTGAGCGCTGGGCTCAAACCGGATATCCGATTTTGATTCCGTAAGTTCTCACAAGTCACTTTTACCTCCCAAGTCGTGTTGCAATGATCGGCACGCCGATCAGATTGGTATTTTAGATTTTGACCCCCTAGCCTAATTTATTATCTGATTTGTTTTAAACAAAGTTAGCTTTGTAAACTAACTTAGTTCAGAATTGAGTAATTTGAGCGCCGAACCAAAACCGGGTATCCGATTGGGATTCCGTCAGCTCTCCCAAGTCACTATCATCACCCAGGTTGCGTTGGAATGATGCGCATGCCGATCAGGCCAGTATTTTATATTTTGGACCCCCAAACCCCTAGTTATGTGAATTATTTTAAACAAAGTCAACTTTGAAAACTAACTTAGTTTTCAATTGAGTAATTTGAGCATCGAGCCCAAACCGGGTATCCAATTTGGATTCCGTTTGCTCTCCTAAGTCACTCTCATCACCCAGGTCACGTTGGAATGATAGGCACGCCGATCAGGCTAGTATTTTATATTTTAGAACCCGAACCCCTTGTTATGTGAAGTATTTTAAACAAAGTCAGCTTTAAAAACTAACTTAGTTTTGAATTGAGTAATTTGAGTGCCGAGCCAAAACTGGGTATCTGATTTAGATTCCGTCAGCTCAACCAAGTCACTCTCATCACCCAGGTTGCGTTGAAATGATGAACACACTGATCAGGCCAGTATTTTATATATTGGACCCCTGAACCCCTAGTTATCTGAATTGTTTTAAACAAAGTTAGCTTTGAAAACTTTAGGTTTTAATTGAGTAATTTGAGCGCTGAGCCCAAACCGGATATCCGATTTAGATTCTATCAGCTCTCCCAAGTCACTCTCATCACCCAGGTCGCGTTGGAATGATTTGCACACCAATAAGGCTAGTATTTTATATTTTGGACCCCCGAACCCCTAGTTATGTGAATTATTTTAAACAAAGTTAGCTTTGAAAATTAACTTAGTTTTGAATTGGGTATTTTGAGCGCCGAGCCCAAATTGGGCATCCGATTTGGATTCTGTCAGTTCTCCCAAGTCACTCTCATCACCCAGGTCACTTTGGAATGATCAGCACACCGATTACGCTAGTATTTTACATTTTGGACCCCTGAACCCCTAGTTATCTGAATTGTTTTAAACAAAGTTAGCTTTGAAAACTAACTTAGTTCTGAATTGAGTAATTTGAGCATCGAGCCCAAACCGGGTATCCGATTTGGATTTCGTCAACTTTCCCAAGTCACTCTCATCACCCAAGTCGTGTTGGAATGATCGGCACGCCGATCAGGCCAGCATTTTATATTTTGGACCCCGAACCCCTAGTTATGTGAATTATTTTAAATAAAGTTAGCTTTGAAAACTAACTTAGTTTTGAATTGAGTAATTTGAGCGCTGAGCCCAAATCAAGTATCCGATTTAGATTCCGTCAGCTCTCCCAAGCCACTCTCATCACCCAGGTCGCATTGGAATGATCGGCACGCCAATGAGGCCAGTATTTTACATTTTAGGCCCCCGATATGTGAATTGTTTTAAACAAAGTTAGCTTTAAAAACTGACTTAGTCCTGAATTGAGTAATTTGAGCGCCAAGCCCAAATCGGGTATCCAATTTGGATTCCGTAAGCTCTCCCAAGTCACTCTCATCACCCAGTCGCGTTGGAATTATCGGCACGCCGATCAGGCCAATACTTTACATTTTGGACTCCCGAACCCCTAGTTATTTGAATTGTTTTAAATAAAGTTAGCTTTGAAAACTAACTTAGTTCTGAATTAAGTAATTTGAGCACCGAGCCCAAACCAGGTATCTGATTTGGATTATGTCATCTCTCCCAAGTCACTCTCATCACCCAGGTCACGTTGGAATGATCGACACGCCGATCAGGTCAGTATTTTACATTTTGGATCCTCGAACCCCTAGTTACGTGAATTATTTTAAACAAAGTTAGCTTTAAAAACTAACTTAGTTCTAAATTGAGTAATTTGAGTACCGAGCCTAAACCGTGTATCTGATTTAGATTCCGTCAACTCTCCCAAGTCACTGTCACCACCCAGGTCGTGTTGGAATGATCGACATGCTGATTAAGCAAGTATTTTACATTTTGGACCCCCGAACCCCTAGTCATCGGAATTATTTTCAACTAAGTTAGTTCTGAAATGAGTAATTTTAACGTCGAGCATAAACCGGATACCCAAATTTGATTCCATCAGCTAAAAAAAAATACTCATTCTATCCCACATAAACCATCTTAACCTGATTTATTCCTATATCAAAGAGGTTCTTGTTACTTTGAATCTAAATTCATGTATATTCATTTATTTTAGAACTGAGTAATTCTGCCAAAATAAAAATATAACAAACCCTCACCTAAGGGGGTTGTGTTGTGGTCGAGGGTGCTCCATGAGAGAGAATTCTGGCTGGGGAGAGGAGGCCAACGAGTGCCTGCAAGATGCCCCCCTCCAGACTCGACATCTCTATCCTCATCTGCCGCTGCAAATCAGACATTTCCGCTCGGACGATGTCT
Organism: Amorphophallus konjac; assembly: GCA_022559845.1. NCBI lineage: Eukaryota > Viridiplantae > Streptophyta > Magnoliopsida > Alismatales > Araceae > Amorphophallus > Amorphophallus konjac. The sequence continues at coordinate 269,271,205 of CM040127.1, forward strand.
CTGACGTCGCTAGGAGAAGTACTGGGGCCAGGTGGGGGCATACTAAAGGCACTGCTACTGGTCGAGGCAGTGCCTGAACTCGCACACGATGATATCACCGTGCCAGTCTCTAGGCTCTGCCCAAAACCATATAGCTGGCCTTTCTTCGGTACGCCAGCTGTTGCCACCCTTGCCATCGGATCTAACTCTGGCTACTATGCATCTCCCTCCCCGTAGTTCTCTGTCACATGTCTGTTATATGTTTCCTACAAATTGAATAAAAAAACTTGTAATTTACATATGATTTAATCATATTTAAATGAAAAGAAAAACGTGCATATGTATATAAACTTACCGCTACTGAGCAGGCTCTCTCACTAACAAACTGCTCTATCCCCTTCTTTTTGTGTATTCCGTCGAACACCTCTAGGAACGACGGAGCTCGATTGAGCTCCACGACCTATTTTACAGTTCATAGTAAAAAAATGTCATATATATGAATAAAATATACGAAGATAAATTAAAACATTACATACCAATTTTTGTTTATGTGTCGCGAAAGAGACAGACCCGCTGGTATGCACATTTGCATCTGATTGTGATGCCCTGTTTGCTGCGCCTTTTTGGGACTTTCCTATCAACTTGGGCTCTGCCCATTTGTCACAAGCTGCATCCCAATACTCCTTCCTCATCCAAAGAGGGCGGTGCTCCTTCCAAAATTGTTGGTCTTGGCTCCCACTAGCTTTTTTTTTAGGCCTTACTCGGGCCTCATGCAATGTCTTTCGGTAATTTGTCTGCACAATAGCCTCCCAGGAAAAACGAGCTCTCACTGCGTCCTGTCCACTCGTGAACTGATAAATCCACTGTAAATAAATTAAGTTATATGGGTTAGTATATTGTTCTAAATTGAGTTTGGGAAAGACGTGCCTTAAATGATTAAATTACTTACTGTGAACATGCCGAACAATAAATCTTGGATGCTAATTGGAAATTCTTTGAAAGACATTGTCCTCCTAGGAACATGTGCAATTACTAGTCTCATAGAATGACGGACATCCCGGCAAGTTCTAATTTATCACTGCAATTACAAATGTTAAAATCGTTGGCAATAGACAATTGAAGGATAAATAATGAATATAATTCATAACCATATAAATTTACCCGGAGATCCAGCACGACAAATGTCCATCATGGGCCCCGCCTCCCTCGCCCTCATGAGTACTGTCGAGGGACTGTAGCGGCTGGGTAGAGGAGCCGATAGGGGCAATAGGGCCTGTAAGAATTAAATCACATAAGCATACCATTTAATCAAATAATATTTGGCTATAAATTGATAGAGACATACCTGTAGCGGGAGGTGGTGGGGGTGTGCCCTGCACAGTTGGTGGGAGGGCATTGGGACCTATAAGAATTAATGTCATAAGCATAACATTTAATCAATTAATATTTTTTTATAAATTTAAATAGACATACCTATAGTGGGAGGTGGTGGGGATGTGCCCTACACAGCTGGTGGGAGGGCACTGGGACCTGTAAGAATTAAATGTCATAAGCATAATAATTAATCAATTAATATTTTGTTATAAATTTAAATAGACATACCTGTAGCGGGAGGTGGTGGGGGTGTGCCCTGCATAGCTAGTGGGAGGTGATGCGCAAGGAGGTCGAGGGAGGACTTCAAACTGTCAGCTGGAGAGCAGGAAGGTGAGCTTAGGCGTGTCTGGGCATTTTTTTGCTGCAGGCAGGATCAGGTCTGCACGGACAGACTTGCGCGGTCTGACAAAGATGGTCACCATGACCTGATCAGATGTTGGATTGGGGCAAGTGAGCTGCCATGCCTCGAGTTTTTTGGATATTATTCGGATCAGGATCAGTGGGTTTCGGATCGCTTTTGTGGGTCCCGGATTGAGTTTTGTGGTTTACGCATGTTCTTGCCTATAGAGCCTTCGAAATCACACGTAGTGCGAACCGTTGTATTCTCCGACTCCAGGACGTTGCAGGCGCATTGTGCATTTTTCGAGGATCATGGGGAGTATTTTTCCCTATTTTTCATATTTTTCAAAAATTTTAGATTTTCTATATGTAAAACCCCTTTTTCTCCCTCTCCCCATCTCTCATTCCTCTCACTCTCTCCCTCTCTCTTCTCTCTCACATTCTCTCCTCTCCCCCACTCTTCTCTCCGGGTGGCCGACGGAGATGGACGAGGGCGAGGTGGCGATGCTCGTGGGGCAAGGGGCGGCGTAGACGGCGCGAGGATCGAGGCTGTGGAGGCGCTGCGAAGCTCAGCATGAGTTAGGGGCGCCGTGGCATTCATGTGGCGTTTTCTTGGTGGATCGGCGTACTCGGTGCGTGGAATCTTTGGTAGAGGTAGGGGGATGGTTCCCTAGCTCGTGTACTTCATTTCCCGTGAGTTTGGTAACCCGAGTCGAGCCGAGAGGGTTATTTTCCCGTCGGGGTTAAAATGTGAGATTTTAGGGTGTGAGCCGGATCCCTTGTTTTGATTACGTTTTTGGGGTTTAAATGGGTCCTCTATATGCTAGAAAGGTTGGGGAATGATTACCCCTTGTTTTCCCCTTCACATGGGTGTGAATGGGACGTAGAATGGGGTTTTCTACCGAGTTCGCCATTTTCGGGTTTGGTGCGAAGTAGCGATCATACCAGAGAGCGCCACTAGATGAGGCGGCCCTCTGAGGATCGCCACTAGTCCCATTAAGTCGGTTCGAAGTAGCGGCCTCACGACTGACTGCTACTTGATAGTAGCGGTCAAGCCAAGACCGCCACTTCGTGATCCTCGGATCAGACGATCAGGTGTCTGACCGTTTCCTCTGAGTTGTGGCTAGGGAGATGGCCGCCATTTGCTAGTTGCGGCCCGAGGATGGCCGCCTTATTTTAGGTATCCCTGGCAAGTAGCGGTCTTGCGGAGATCGCCACTTGGAGGGTAGCGGCCCAGAGTGGACCGCTATTTTGGGCTTACGGTCCAGTGTGGACCGCCACTTGATGTGACGGCCTAGGGAGGACCGCCACTTGGTTTCCGTGTTAGTTGTGTTCCGTTCTTGTTGTGTTGGCCCCCGGTCGACCCGGTTGTGACCCAGTGGGCAACCTTTGGTCTCGTGGATGTCTCGGACACCCCGTGGGTTCTATGTTCGTGTTTTTGGGGTGTCTGGAGGTACCGTGTTACCTCGATTAATGTGCCCATGGGTTTAAGGGTTAGGATGACCTTCTGGTGTTCTGGGCTTTCGTGCTTTCGCTAGATCGAGTCGCCGTTAGTCGGCGTGAGTGGGGGGGGCTATCCCCACACGTCATTGGCATTCCGGTAAGTGTTTTTCGAGTGGGCCGTGAGTTTGGCCTTGGACTACGAGTCTTGTCACCCAGCCTAGGGCTGGAGGTTTCCCACTTTTCTCTTTGATAGGGGATCGACTCGACGGCTTGTGAGCTACCTTGGGAACCATGCTACAGTGGTTTCAAACCTAGGGATTAGGCTAGATCGATAGCGCTGTGCCATCTCGTGCAACGGTCTTGGTGTCGTCTCGTGCAACGGTCTTGACCCGAGTCGCGTGACTCAAGCACCGTTGGGTTTAATAGGTCTAGTGGACCATCCAGAGTCTAGTGGCCCCGAGCCACCTGTGACACCGTGTTACTCACGATGGGTGTGTGAATGACTTTCCGTGTTCACGTTAGTGACTCCCCACTAGTCATAGCCTTCTTACAGCACGCATGTGCTGACCCACCAGGGAGTGGTGGAGCGGCTTACCCGAGAGAGATGGCTTTTAGACTGGTTACCGTAGGGCCCCTTCGCGCAACCTGAGTTCGGGCTTGGGGGAAGAACCAGCTAGAGGATTTGATCTAGGGCGCATGGTCTGTGTGTGCACATGTGGTTGGGGGCGTCAGACCCGCGCTGATGAGCGCGACCCCAACTAGTCCTTGTTCTGTGTTCCTGGTTACTGTGCGGTGTCTCATTCTCCACTTGGGGTGTCGCAGGGAGACACCTGAGGCTGTGAACTAAGTCGTCAGTGGATGCTTCCGGCCTTGCTTCTGGTGGGCAGGTACTCTCGTCACGTGACATGAGTTTCTAGTGACTCGAGTTTCTGTTTCACGTCTACGAGACGTGGTTTTACTCGTAGTTTCCGGTGGTTTTCTGAGGTAGAGGTCTAGGGTTTCTGGTGAGCGTCACCGAGGGTTTTCCCTAGATGGTGTAGGGTTCACGACAGCAAGGTCGTGATCATGTCTACCCAGACTGCGTGGTTTTTGGTTGGGCCTTTGTCTGTGAGACGGGCCTCTACGATAGTAATGTCGTGATGGTCTCCTGGCAGTGTAGCCAGATATTTTCTTGTTAGTCTGGTAGTCCCCCAACTGTGAGATCGGGGCATATTTTTCAGTATAGTAGGAGTAGCTGTAGCGTCAAGTTTTTACCGGCCACCGGATTTGTTGTCCCTGCTGTTGTTGTTGCTTTCCGCTACCGCCATTGTTTGCAGTTGGGGTTCCGCGGGACCCCTACTAAGCGAGTGATAGGAGGCTCACCCATGCTGTTCAGGTGTGGTGGTTCTTCTTCGAGGTTCGAGGGTGATGTGCGGTGGTTCTTAGTTGCCAGCTCGTCAGGCCGAGTGTTCACTCGATGTTGGGTACATTTCTCTGGCTTAGACTGTACTTCTGTTGGACTGGACTCTGTTATAGTTAGATTGTTTATTTCTGTTAATTATTGAATTATCCTACTTTATTTCCTATTTCTTTGTACCACCACACACCTTTTAGCCCTTCCGAGCCCTCCGACTCGTGGGCGGTGGGCCAGGATTCGAATGGTATTGGGTTCTTCCCGATATCTGGATCTTGGGTCGTTACAGTTGGTATTAGAGCAGTGGTTGTAGATGTACATGGGAATTCGAGATACTGTAGTGATCAGAGTCTATAAGGTCCAGTATAGTCGACAGTTGGCATAGGGTTTTGTGCTTATTTTTCCATTTTATTTCTCGCTTGAGAGCTTGAGTGCGTTGTGTTGGCGCTGTAATGGTGGTTGCTATTCTCGTGGAGTGTCGGTGTGGCGCCCGAGGGATGTGAGAGAGAGATTTCTTCCCGATGGGTGGTGGCCCCGGTCATGCTGCGTTGGGCAGAGTCTACCAGCAGGTGCACGGTTGCAGTGCTGCGTTCGAGGTATTTGCAGCGAGGTCAGTTGGCTGGTGAGGATTATTCGTGATTAAGTGGCCGTGAGCGTGCTTTGAGGGTGCTATTATAGAGTTTTGGCCACTCCAGCCCCTGAGGTTTGAGGTCAGGATTTGTAGTGGCAGAGCGGGTGCTCTGGTCGAGAATTTTATTCGGGCAAGCGGAGGATCTTCTGTTGAGCTGCTGATTTTTGAGCATGATCTTCTTGTCATGCTCTGTGGCGTCAGAAATGACGTGTCGGTCTCGGTTATTTTTCATAGACTTCGAGGCAGGATTGGGCAGAGTTGTCCCAGGGAGCTCTAGGTCCTATGTTTCTATGCGCGAATGGATTGTCTTAGTCCTAGATTTGGTCCAAGATTGTGTGGAAGTGGCTTGGTGTTGGCCCAAATTGTGGAAATTGGGGCCATATTGCCACTCTTGGACGCACTGTGCGAGGTTGCAGGCGAGATGTGAAGGTTTCACGGTGAGTTAGGGACTCGAGGATGAACGTTGGTGGTTACTGATTATGGCTTATGTTGCGGCTCTTGGCGTAGCGGTCTACGCGGTGGAAGCTCTGGAGCGGATTGGTATTAACTCCTCGATAAGCATTTTAACGCGTAGATCGGAGGCAGGTGTTAGAGAGGAGAGTGTGTCTGGTGATCAGCGTAGTCAGTGCTCGAGGTGTGGCGAGTTGCAATTTGTGGAATTGCAGCGGTGGTGCATCGAGAGATGCTATGATCGTAGTCTCACGAAGCACTTGGCGAGTGTTGTCGGAGGAGTTGAGCTGACGGTGGTAATGATTTTCTAGATACTGGAAGGTGTGGTTCCCGGCATGTGCGAGATTCAAGGTCAGGTCAAGCGTGGAGTTTTCCTCCCGATTGGTCGGAGGTATGCCGATTTCTCTTTGGTCAAAGAGATCGGGTTTTGGCTAAGGTTCATCATCTTGCATCGTGTGTCCGGATTGGTTGGATTTCATGTGCCATGAAGTCCATGTGCGACACTTCCCGTTTTGGCAAGGTGGTTGCCTATGAGAAGTTGTGCTCATTTCCCTTGTTGTGTAAGGGTGAGTTGGCACTGTTCTGGAAGGAAGAGTGCTGGTTGGATGGTGTTCGTAAGAAATTGCGGCTGGTGTTGTGATTCCCGATGTGTTGAGGATCGGAGCCTGCAGAGTTGTAGATGATTGTTGGGATGGTGGATCCCGAGTTGTTGTAGTTGGCTGTGCATGTGGATCAAAGCGCACAGTAGAAGTCTAGTGGGCCCATTACCCACAGGTTTAGGATCATAGCGTTGGATGCTACGGGCGGATTCCTGAGGATGTGTAGAATGGTAGAGGATTGGTTCCTCGATATGAGATTATCTCCGACTGTGTGAGATGTGTTGTTGTCGTGTCGTTGCTTGAGATATTGTGGTTCATGGCACTAGCAAGATGGAGAGTTGGGGAAATATGTTGGCAAGTGTGCCGCATAAGTACCCTGTTTGTGCATTGGAAGCTGTGTCAAGCGTTAGAGTTAGACCTGGATAAGGTTGCTAAGGTGTCACCTAAAGGGGGACGAGGAGGTGTTGGTCGGAGTCGGTGGCCTCATGCTTGACTCGCGTTGGAAGTTGTATTCTCGAATGAGATCGTGTTCTAGAGAAGTGATCTCTGAGAGATTATGGGTCCCAGTTGGTGGTTGTGAGCGACTGGTAAGGTTAACCTCGTGGTCGACCATGGTAAGATGTGTATTGTCTGGGGACCCATGTGCATCGATCGTGGCGTTGTTGACCAGGTTGCTGTGATAGCAAGTGGCACTTAGTGCTTTGGAGTTGTGTGCCATAAATTGCTCAGGTTGTGTCCTGTGGCTCTGTGGTAAGAGCAAAACTGGGATTGGTAGGCGTCCATTTGGAGTAATTGAGATGAGATAGGATTTGATGAGATAGGACGATGGAAAGTGCTTGTGTCACGCTCCGTACTCTATACCGTCAAGGTATTGTCCGCTTTGGCCTACCGGTCTCACGGTTTTGTCCCTTTCTAATAGTGATCAGCTCCAAAATTGGGGACTTCCCAGGCAGGTCACCCATCCCAGTACTACTCCCCATTAAGCATGCTTAACTTCGGAGCTTTTTTCAAGAACTGAGCCGATACTTCAAAGGGTGCCTCAGTGATATAGAGTACAACTTAGCTATATTTGAGGGTAAAATCTACCCTTATTATATAGGCGATGTCCTCGTCGCTGGGCACATATAGTAGGCAATCAAACCCCTAGACAGGTAGGATTCTAGAGATGGCCCCTACAGTCTCAAGAGGTGACTCCCACTATGTAGCACTTTGTCCCATTGTGGGTTCAAGAGGTGGCTCCCATAGCATAGCACTTTGCCCTGCATGGCACTTAGTTCCCACACATCCGGCTGGGGTATAGCTCTGATATCATTCTGTCACCCCCCGTACTCTATACCGTCGAGGTATTATCCACTTTGGCCTAACAGCCTCACGATTTTGTCCCTTTCTAATAATGATCGGCTCCAGAATGGGGGACTTCCCAGGTAGATCACCCATCCCAGTACTACTCCCCATTAAGCACACTTAACTTCGTAGTTCTTTTCAAGAAATGAGCCAATACTTCAAAAGGCACCTCAATGATATAGAGTACAACTTAGCTATATTTGAGGGTGTTACAGCCTGTGTGCAAGATCCCTTGATGGGACGTTGACGTGGAATGGTGGTCTTTGGTCTGTGACCAGCATGGGATGATTTCCCTATAAGTCTGAGTCGAGTGAGGTGAGGACCAAAAATTTCAGGATTTTGTCATTTAGTTCTGCCGTACTCCCCTGAAAGGGTAGAGTTGGCTTGAGGCTCGAGATCGGATGTGGTGTTGGTCTGTGCAGAAGTCAACGGATGGCCTGTCGATATCTAGAATGTGCCCTTCAGATCTGGTGAAGGACCAAGAAAGAAGGAAGAAGCTGAGTGAGTCAAGGGTTTCCCGTTGACGAGTGTTTGATGACCGGTGTATGGTCTTTCATAGGCAGAAGATGCTGGTGGTTGTGACTCAGGAATGGTGAGTGCCATGTGCAAGTGAGGCCTTTGGTGGCCATTTCTATGATGTGCTTTTTTCGGATGGGATCTGGGCTTTGTCGAAGTTTGTGTTTCGACAGAGTTGGTCCCGTGCTGTTGTTGGCGTTCGGCTTGCTAGGTGTGAGATGGTCCTTGGAGTGGAGCCAACGGAATTGTGGCGGTCAGTTGGCAGAGAGGCTGACGTTTGATTGGTCCGTCAACTATGAGTGGATCGGTGGCTATTTCTCGTAACGAGAATTGTGTCTCCTCGGTGAGCGAGATTGTTGCAACGGTGCCATAGAGGTTTTCGTTGTCACTGAGGTAATTCCAGACTTCTGCTTTTGTGTTATGCCTTCTCTGATGATTGATGTGTGATGTGTGTGGAGCGAGGTGTTACTCGTGATCAAGGTCTGGCAGTATCCCTCAGGATCGGTGCTTTCACGTGAATCGAGGTTTCTGTGCTGGGGCCCTGACAACATTGTCAGTTGGTTAAGGTGTTCTCCCCCTATAGCTTGGCGCTAGTCCTGAATTTTGAGGATAAAATTTCTTTAAGGGGTGAGGGCTATAATGCCCCGAGTTTTTCGGATATTGTTTGGATCAGGATCCGTGGGTTTCAAATCGCTATTGTGGGTCCCGGATTGAGTTTTGTGGTTTACGCGTGTTCTTGCCTGTCAAGCCTTCGGAACCCCAAGTAGGGCAAACCGTTGCGTTCTCTGACTCTGGGACATTGCAGGCACGTTGTGTGTTTTTCGAGGATCGTGGGGAGTATTTTTTCCTATTTTTTGTATTTCCTAGAAATTCTGTATTTTCTATATATGAAACCCCCTTTTCTCTCTCTCCCCATCTCTCATTCCTCTCCCTCTCTCTTCTCTCTCATGTTCTCTCCTCTCCCCATCTCTTCTCTCTGGGCGGCCGATGGAGATGGACAAGGGTGAGGTGGTGATGCTCATGGGGTGAGGGGCTGTGTGGACGAGGCGAGGATCGAGGCGGTGGAGCCACGGCAAAGCTCGGTCGCGAGTACGAGACGCTGCGGCGTTCGTGCGGCGTTTTCTTGGTGTATTGACGTCCTCGGTGCACGGAATCTTCAGTGAAGGTAGGGGGATGGTTCTCTAGCTCGTGTACTTCATTTCCCGAGAGTTTGGTAACCCGAGTAGAGCCGAGAGGGTTTATTTTCCCACCGGGGTTAAAATGTGTGATTTTGGGGTGTGAGCCAGATCTCTCATTTTGATTGTAATTTTGGAGTTTAAATGGGTCTTCTCGATGCTACAGAGGTTGGGGAATGATTTCCCCTTATTTTCCCCTTCACATGGGTGTTAATGGAGCGTGGAATGGAGTTTTCTACCGAGTTCGCCGTTTTCGGGTTCGGTGCGAAGTAGCGGTCGTACTAGAGACCACCACTACATGAGGCGGCCCTCTAAGGGCCGCCACTAGTCCGGTTAAGTTAGTTCGAAGTAGTGGCCTTGTGACTGACTGCTACTTGATAGTAGTGGTCAAGCCAGGACCGTCACTTCGTGATCCCCAGATCAGACGGTCAGGTGTCTGACCGTTTCCTCTGAGTTGCGGTCAGGGAGATGGTCGCCATTTGCTGGTTGCGGCACGAGGATGGCCGCCTTATTTTAGGTATCCCTGACAAGTAGCGGTCTTGCGGAGACCACCACTTGGAGGGTAGCGGCCCAGAGTGGACCGCTATTTGGGGCTTGCGGTCTAGTTTGGACCGCCACTTGATGTGACGGCCCATGGAGGACCGCCACTTGGTTTCCGTGTTAGTTGTGTTCCGTTCGTGTTGTGTTGGCCCCCGGTTGACCTAATTGTGACCCAGTGGGCAACCTTTGGTCTCGTGGATGTCCCGGACACCCCGTGGGTTCTATGTCCGTGTTTTTGTGGTGCCTGGAGATATCGTGTTACCTCAATTAACGTGTCCATGGGTTTAAGGGTCCGGATGACCTTCTGGTGTTCTGGGCTTTTGTGCTTTCGCTAGATCAAGTCGCTGTGAGTCGGCGTGAGTTCGGAGGGCTATCCCCGCACGTCATTGGCATTTCGGTAAGTGTTTTCCGAGTGGGCCGTGAGTTTGGCCCTGGACTACGAGTCCTGTCACCCAGCCTGGGGTTGGAGGTTTCCCGCTTTTCCCTTGGATAGGGGATCGACTCGGCGGCTTGTGAGCTGCCTTGGGAATCATGCTAACATGGTTTCAGACCTAGGGATTAGGCTAGATTGACGGCGTTGTGCCGTCTCATGCAACTGTCTTGGTGTCGTCTCGTGCAACGATCTTGGTGTCGTCTCGTGCAACGATTTTGACCCGAGTTGTGTGACTCAAGGACCGTTGGGTTTAGTAGGTCTAGTGGACCGTTGGTGGTTTCTGAAGGACTGGGAGAGGGTAAGTCAGCTTACCTTCCAGGCTAGTTGACTTGCCTTGCAGGCAAGTCGACTTAACCCTCCCCATTGACGGGACAGAAGCAGAAACAAGACTCTGTTTTGGTTCCCCTCACTGTGGGTGTAAGTCCCTGCCCTAACATCCGGTCTAGTTTTTAACTCTCATCGGATTTGGGAGGGATGCCACAATGGGAAAAACCCAACAGAAACAGAATTGGTTGATGAATTACATAAATAAAGAGAATACAAGATCAACGGAAGATTAATCTCATTTCCATCAGTTAAATCACATTCTCAAAATCACAGTAGTCCAAAACTGATAAGCAGAAAGTTGCTTACGATAGTCCATTATTACAACTTTTCAAATGTTCTAACCACAAATCACCTCAAATGGAAAATAAAGATCTCTAAAGATTACACCGAATTTTCTCGATCGGATTCATTACACGTTAACTCCTCGTCCTCACCGATGGAATCACATGAAATTGGTTAGCAAGTATGAGTCTAGGAATAGACTCAGCAAATTACTAAAATCAAATCGTTCCCTTTTATCCACATCTAACATACTTCAAGGATTAATAACAAAAGATATTAAAATCTGAAATCAGGTTACCGGGCATAGAAAGCAGGTTTATTTTGCAGTAGTAAACAACTCTTTATATGACTATACTTTAATCTTTCAAAAACTCAAATATCATTTAGATTTTAGAAAATAGAATTTTCAGTATGGCATATGACTGCACAAATTTCAGAAATAGAATTTCATAATTTCATAATTTTAGAAGTCATATGTCTTCATAATTTCAGATACGGGGATAGAGTTTTCCCCGATCTGCATATGACTGAACAGATTTCATAACAGAATTTTAGAATTTTTAGAAGTCATATGCCTTTACAGTTTTCAGATTTCAAGATAGAATTTTAGATGATATATATATGGCTTAGACACAGTGCCCAAACCACCACTAGAAGGTCAGTACAGAACAGATACTCAATCCCCTAGGCAATGGAGATGAGTCTTGGTTAACTGCTCAGAACCGGGGAAAGTCCTTCCCACCTTAACCAGTGGAACTTGTCCATCTCCAAGATTTCACCTCCTGCCCTCGAGGTCGGAATAAATTGAGCCTCCCCACAAGGGCATTTCTATAGTTTGGCTCCACGCCCTTCTATGACAGTTGTGTACATATAGCCTATATAATAGCTTTACATATATACATATGTACGCCGCAAAATCATATACCACATTGCATACCTTTGACAAAATAACTTTTCAATCACATTTTTATAAAACTTCATAATTACTTAAAAAAAAATTTCCCAAAGACTTCAAGAATACAATAGGTTTCAGATTCTAAAAATAGAAAATAGGCTTATATCTAAGACACATATGCGAGTAAAATTGTTCACAATTATAAGCATAGAATTTTAATTAACACGAAATTTTAACAAGAAGTTACCAACTTGATTCTTTAGCATTATCTAATTTTTCAAAATTTTAGAATCAAAATGGCCTTTCAAAACTCCATTTTCCTTGGTTTCTAAAATTTAGGAAATATGTTTATTTTTATGCTACACATACGTATAGATCAAGTCATAACTTGAAGTACAGAATTTTTCTAATCATGAAATTTTTACATCAAGTTGCCAACTTGGTCATCTACCATTTTCTAATTTTTCAAATTTTTCCGAGTCTAATTGGCCTGTCAAAATATTTATTTTTAGAGTTCTGGAAAACTGGGACAGAATACATACTATCAAAGGGCTAGGTCGACCTGTCCAAAAGGCAGGTCGACCTGTCCAGAAGGCCAAGTCGACCCATGCTAAATAAAACAGGTTCAATTTTAAGTACAGAATTTTAATGAACCTAAAAATTTTACAGTAAATTACCAACTTGGTTCTGTAACATTTTCTAATTTTTCAGATTTTTCTGAATTAGTTTGGCCTCCCAAAACTCACATTTTCATGCTTGCTTAAAATTAGAAACATGTTTATATTTTAAACGACACCTACACAGAAAACAAAGCATAACTATGCGTGCATAATTTTATTGACCATGAAATTTTTACAGTACATCACCAACTTAATCCTCTAGCATTCACTATGTTTTTCAGATTTTTCGAAATTAGTTTGGCCTCCCAAAACTCACTTTTTCATAGTTGCTGAAATTTAGAAACAGAGTTATATTTTAAACTACACATGCGTGGAAAACAAATCATAACTTAGAGTGTAGAATTTTTTTTTCGTTTATGCATGCTACTTTAATTCTAGATCCTCTGAAATATTTTAAACATGTCAATGAGAGCATTTGGTTCATAGTAACTTGCCTTATCAAAAAAAAAACTAAAAATCGAGAAATACTCCTGACAAATTCCCTCCCCGAATCGCGCCTACGGTGGTCGTCGTCGACCGCCTAGAACCTTTACTAAGAGATCCTCACACTAATCTCTTTCTAATTCTCCTTCTCCAAGCAGGCACAAGGTACCTACCACCTCTCAAGAACAGGGAGAGGCACCTACGATTTGCAGGGAAGAAAAGAAGAACAAAAAAGATACAAGAATTTGCTTAATCCTCCGAGCACACCCTTATATAAAGCCAAAATCATTTCATAGATCTAAATCCTAACAATTGCTTCAGATCTACCTAAATATATTGGTAGGACATTACTCTGAACGGTCAAGGCCTCCACGGGCCCTTGTTGGCCATTTGAACGTCAATCACGTGAAGGGTATACGGAGGACACTATTCATGACCCACTTTAAAAATTAATATCTCACAAGGTAAACATGATTAGGAAAATCTAATTGTTATCCATTAACCACCTCAATTTACTCTACCATGGAAAATTATCAAAAAAATATTTGGCCTTAAAAATGATATTGAGTGAATAGTAAAAAGTGTGAAAATGAGTAGTAAATATGTTGGGTCATAGTCTATCCTAAACTATAGGAATTTGTGTCTATGCCCTTATGTGCTCTACTAGTAAATGAATATAATATAAGAAGGGCTTATGATAACAATTTACTTACGAAATTTTAATTGTTCAAAATTCTAAATCTATAATTATCAAAAAACTTATATTTAATGCATTTTCTATTTTTTTATTTATTTAGTTGTGAATTAAAAAAAACATGTACTAAACACCTATTTTTATCATATTAAATAACAGAAATATTTTATAATTTTTTGAGAAAATTCCGGGCACTACACCCTTAAGAGAAACGTTATCCTCGAAGTTTGCAATAAAGCACATACCGAACAGATGGGGATATTTCTTCTTCATCTCGCCTTCAAGCTCCCATGATGATTCCTCCTGAGAAAAATATCTCCATAGGACCTTCACCAATGTGATAGTCTTTGATCTGGGAATCTGCTCCTTACGATCCAAGATCTTGACTGGTTGCTCCACAAATGATAGATCCGGTTGGAACTCTAAATCTTCATAACTGATGATGTGTGACGGATCATGAACATATTTTCTGAGCATAGATATATGAAACACCGGATGGATAGCTACCATAGATGGAGGTAGTGCCAACCGATATGCCACGTTACTCACTCTATCCATGTTGTCCCTAGATTCTCGTATGGACAAGAAGGGGGGTCGAATTGTCCCAGCCAACTGCAATGGTAGTTTTAAAATTAATATAGCGGAATAAAATTAACTACCAACTCAAGATATGAACGGATGAAAATATCAAACTAGTTCACTCAACCTCTCCATTCTCACACGATCGAGACGATAATAATAATCATGCAAAACACAAACACACAGATGCGAGAAAGATTTTTTAGGTGGTTCGGGACCAGGACGGGCTCCCTACGTCCACCCCTCACCAAACCGGTGAGGATCCACTCGCTTCAAATGAAGCGCACGGCGCTTCCGCTCCAGAAACACGGAGACGTCGTCTCCTACACGATCCACAAGGGATCAAGACGTACACACACATAAACCGCAACACCCGCAGCACAATATCACCACAACCGTTCACAGATGGTTCACCCACTCAGAGACACAGAGTTTGAAAATAAAAGATATGTTCAATACATGCTTTCTGACCAAATGTAAATCACTTGAATAGATGTAAAAAGGGTAAAGAACTAGATCCTCAAGAGGTGAAAGGGCTGGAGGAGATCCTTGTTGAAGAACAGGTTGGAGGGTTGTCGAATGTTGACGATTTGAACATCACTACGATCTTCTCTTCGAACTGCTCCACTTTCTCTTCTATCACGATCACGAAATCCTCCCGGATGTAGATGATATCCACAGAAATCTTCAGCTCCTCTCCTTTCCCCTTTTTCTTTTCTTACAAGAAAAGATAGAACATTAGAACTCTTGAATATTCTCCCAAATTCGTAGGTCATTTATACACCCAAAAGAGAAGTATGAAAAGACCATTTAACCCTTGTCTAAAACCCTTAGAACAAGCCCCAAGATATGTATCATAACCCTAGGGGCAAGGGGGTCAAATTTCAACCAAAATGGATCATGATGAGTGGGTTTTGAACACAACCTAAATGGGTCGCCCGCCGGGTTCGGTCGACCTAAACAGGGTGGCCGGTTGACCTAAGTTTTACAGGGCAGGACACCAATTATTGTTGGCAAATTCGGTTGACCTAAAGCCCAGGGCCGGTCGTCCAAAATTCAGAAAACTATAGATTTTGAGAAATGAAATGCAATAACGCCATATGCATATGGCATGAAGTGTGAACATAAAACCCTGATATGATAAGAGACATTTCACCATATTGAAACCTATTCAAGTCATCATTTTAGCCAATCAAAAATAGGATCAAACAACCTAGTGTTTAATTTGCATGAATGGTCAATATGATGCCAAATTACAACCAAATTTTGTATCAAAAACCAAAATATGTTTTCATCTTTCAAAACCTCTAAAAACATATGCATGAAGGCCCTTTAAAAGCATGGTTAACACTAACACGAATAGCATATGACCATGAACATGAACAAGGTGTGAGAACCAAAATGACCAGTTTCTACCAATCTTCACAAGAGATGACTAATCAACATGTAAGCTCGAAAATCTCAAGAATAATATGCATGGAATAACCTTTGCAATGACAAGTGCTATAACTGAACATCAAAAACCCATGGCTATCCAATAATGCACAAGAGTGAGCATCATGAACCCAACTCAACTAGTTTGTGCATTTAAGAGTTGTAAGACCTTACCATTTCCTCTTAAGGTGCATAAGCATGGTTTACCATTTGATTTGAATCCAAGCTGAAGATGACTCAATCACTCAAGAATTTGAGTTCAAAGAGTCCACCAAAGATATTTTTCCTGCATAATCGGATGAGCACTGTATTAGCACCTTGGATATCAAGCTTTTCTCAATTCACCACACAAAGACACACACATACAAGATTTGTCATCATTGAAACATAACTACCCAAAATCAACTGGGGATCCAAAAATCTCCCCCTTTTGATGATGATAAAATGACGTGTGCATGTGTGTGCATGAATATCAAGAACAAATTATTTAAGAAATCAAAACCATAACCATATATGAACCTATGAACAAGTATGAGACTATGAACAAGTATGGAACTATTAACATGTAAACGGGTATGAACATGAGTATGTATGCACTTTTTTATGAACATATATGAAAACTTAAAGCACTTTTTCTCCCCCTTTTTGTCATCAACAAAAAATGACTGACAACTGGGTTATTAATGCTATTATGAACATATATGATCTGAAATGTGAAATTCTTCATGCAAGCAACCAAGCAAACAAATATGAAAGTCAAGCAAGCATATAATACTATAACTCCCCCTCAATGGGATAAAAGGATAGCAAGTGAATAGTTGATTCAAAATCAGACTGTGAGACATGAAGCACAATAAAAAAAGGTAGTGCATTCATATGCTAGAGGTATGGCATAAACCATGATAAGAATAAATTCAAATTACACATTCATCACAATAATACCCAAGGGTGAAATGAGTGGCAATGAGTAATGAACTTCAAAATACACATTCATATGCTAGAGGGTTATTTCCTTTCTACAATTCCATTTTGATCCTCCACTTTTGGTAGCTTCGCACAACCCCTTTTTGATTCTTTTATTGGATTCACCATTCGACGCGAGTCACCTCATGTGTCTCAATAGGATTTCCTGGCTACTAGGATTTATCACGTATTATGAATTTTTGTTTCACCTTTTGACGCGAGTTTCCTCATTTATTTCAGTGGGGATTCCCGGCTACTTAGTTTAACATTCCACTTGTTGAATTTTTTATGGGGTAGGCAGCTTTTTCCTCACGATTACTCTTAATTTCTATGTAGAAATTTGTTTCGCTTTAAAGTGTTGAAAAGAATTTCTGAAATCCTTATCGATTAAAGTCATATGCATCATTTTGTGGAAGGTGTGTGGGTAATTGCTTTGGATGTTGAAAATGAATTTGTCAAAACATAGTTATGACTCCCCCTAAATGTATGCACATGTGGAATCAAATCCTCCTCCTTTGTTTATGTCACTATTCATAAATGATCAAAATCATTGTATTTTATCTAACAAGGAGGTGAGGTCTTAGAAAATTTTCAAGAAATGGTTTTCTAGAATATATACATGCAGTCATGCAAGGATTTGAAAGTAAAATCATGCAATTATGATTTCTGGTACATGGCGGTGGTGAAGGTCCAAAGACCCAACTCACGCATCGAGAGTGTTTCCAGATGGAACTTATCCACCCTTCCACAACTCAAGATTTGAGATACCGAAAAATCATGACATTCAAGCAAGTAAGTATGTCAGATATATACAGGCATATGCAAGTGAATGTAAAGTTCATGAAGAATTATTTCTATTCACAAGCATGCAAAAATATATACAATGTTAACCATGAAGTTGAATATATGCAAATCTGAAATGTTATTTGCAAAATAAGCGTAAGTGTTTATTCAAGCCTAATATGTGCAATTACTCATTCAAACAGAAAATTCCTAGTTCTCTTCTTATTCTTTTGATATTTTCAGGAGATAAGGGTTTTGAAAAAATATCTACAAGTTAGTTTTCCGTATTTACATGTATAAGCTCAAAATGACCCTTACTCACATGATCTCGCAAAAAGTGGTGTCGAATCTCTAAGTGCTTGGTGCGAGGATGCAAAACAAGATTTTTAAAAATATTAATCGCAGAAGTGTTATCACAAAGAATGGGTGTGTTATTTAAGGAAATGCCAAAATCAACTAATTATTGTTGGATCCAAAGCACTTGGGCCGCACAACTGCCTGCCGCCATGTACTCGGCTTCGGTAGTTGACAATGCCATAGTATTTTGTTTCCTAGAGACCCATGAGACCATGCAACCTCCAAGAAATTGATAGTACCCGCTCGTGCTCTTACAATCCACTAAACACCCAGCATAATCGGAATCCGTGTAAGCTACTAAATCAAAGCTACAACTACGTGGAAACCAAAGACCAAGATCCATGGTGCCTAGCAAATATCTGAAAATCCTTTTGACTGCTAACATGTGTGGTTCTCTAGGGTCGGATTAAAATCTCGCACACATGCAAACACTAAACATTATATCTGGCCTACTAGCAGTCAAATACAACAAAGAACCAATCATGTCTCTAAAAAGTTTCTGACCGACAAACTTATCTTTTTCATTCTTGTCCAATTTCACCATTGTTGACATCGGCGTCTTTTGTGGCTTCGCATTATCGAATTTAAACTTCTTGATGAGCTCTTTTGTATATTTCCTTTGATTTATGAAAATTCCATCTTTTTGCTGCTTCACCTGCAAACACAAGAAGAAGGTTAATTCCCCCATCAAACTCATCTCAAACTCCCCCTGCATCAATTTAACAAAATCATCATTTAATGAATCACAAGTGGCTCCAAAGATAATGTCATCAACATATACCTGTACAAGAAGTATATGTTGATTATCGCTCTTAATGAAAAAGGTTTGATCGATGTTACCTCTTTTGAAGCCATTTTCTGAAAGGAACGTACTTAACCTTTCATACCACACACGGGGGACTTGCTTTAGACCATACAATGCTTTGTCAAGTTTGTATACATGGTCCGGATTCTTCTCATCTTCAAATCTCGGTGGTTGCTCAACATAGACGTCTTCTTTCACTACACCATTCAAAAATACACTTTTAACGTCGATTTGAAAGAGTTTTATATTCCTAGAGCATGCAAAGGCAAGTAATATTCTAACCGCTTCTAGCCTAGCCACGAGTGCAAATGATTCATCAAAGTCAATTCCTAATTCTTGACTATAGCCTTAGGTTACAAGCCGGGCTTTATTCCTAATTACCACCCCTTGATCACTAAGCTTGTTCTGAAAAACTCACTTAGTTCCAATCGCTGGGTGGTTCTTAGGTCTAGGCACAAGAAATCACACCTCATTCCTTTGGAATTGGTGTAATTCCTCCTGCATAGACAAGATCCAAAAATTATCATTTAATGCCTCATCTACAGATTTTGGCTCAATATCGGAAAGAAATGCAAGATTATCAAATTCTTCAACTTCCATGATTTAAGCCCTTGTTCTTATGCCTTGTTCCACGTCTCCTATGACAATATCTTGTGGGTGGTCCTTGTGGAACGTCCATTATTGGGGGAGATCTTCATTTTGGGTTGGAGCTTCATCATTTTTGGTGCTCGACTCCGCTTGATCCACATCTTGATTTTCCTTGTCTTTCTTTTCTTCTCCATCTGAAGTCCCAAAGATTAAATGGCACCCAAGAGCGGGGGGGGGGGTGTGAATTGGGTATTAAAAAAATAATCAAAGTTGTCCTTAATTTTATGATGAAGTGATGACACTATGGAACTAATGCAGGATAAAGTAGATCTACCAAAATCAGACACCGCAAGCATGCACAGAAGGGAGATAGGAGAAAGGGAACTAACCACAAAGAGACAGTGATTTTTAGGTGGTTCGGATACCGCAAAGGAAACCTACGTCCACCCCTCACAAACCGTGAGGATCCACACACTATCTTGTAAAGAGCTACAAAATCGAACACACACACACACACGTTGGGAGATGAAGGTTCCCTGAAGGTGTTAGAACACCCAACAACACACACAAAACCAACTGATTAACTAGACACACACATGGATCTAGGAAGATCCACACACACGCGAGATTGTTATAGGATTACAAAAGCCACACTTGAAGCTTAGAAGAATTAAGAATGGAAACACAAAAGAAAAGACTGATTGATGCTCCCCCTTAGTTGATGAAGAGTTTCTAGGATGCAGCTTGAACTCCACTTGACTTGGTCTTGATCTTCACTTGAGGATGGATGAAGAAGGATGAAGAACTCCTCTCGGATCACTGTTCACGTCTACAATGCTAGCTTCCTTCTCTTCCTCTTTGATAGCCTCTCTTGATCCACCTTGAGCATTAGGGTTTTCTTAACCCTCTTGTATAAGTTTTATAGGCTTTGAATGGTCCATGGACTCCCCCAGACCAGATCCATAATTTCTGAAGGGTTTGAGTGCTTAGGGATTAAACAATACCAAGTGGAAAGGCTTCCCTCGAAGTGACAAAAAGTCAACAATATTGGGCAGCTCGGGGCTGGCGGTCGACCGCCACTGAGAACCCTGCAGGAGGCCAGTCCCTGGGAAATCCGGTCGATCGGGATTGAGGGGCGGTCGACCGCCACTGAGACAGCCTGTAGAAAATTTCATTATGTTATTCCAGGTCGACCGGGGTGATGTTGGAGGTCGACTGGACTGTCAAAAACATGAAAAATGAAGAGTTTAGCCCAAAAAAGTGTATCCATATGATCGAGGCATGAATTGAACGATTAGTTAAAAGTTATTTCAAGTTCATTCAAGTTCTTAGAAAACCATTTGGAATGCTAAAACCTTAAGCAAAAACATGAAGAGTTCCGACCTTGGAAGCTTATGAAAATCACTTAGGTTATTAGTTCCAAGCATGTGAGCAACCATATGTCCTTGGTTTTGTTATCATCAAAAACACCGAGATATATATACAACAATCTCCCCCTTTTTGATGATGACAAAACTCTAGGGCATTCAAACCAAAGTTCATGTTTTAAAGAAATTCAAATTGGACGTAGTGCTAGAAGGTCAACATGCTAATCCGTTCAACACAAAGTAGCATATACCACCCAACCACTTATTTGCCAGCAAGAATATGAAATGAGACACAAATGCCAACCATCTGAGTTCAAACACCAGTACTTTCAATTCATCATTTCATTACAAGGTACATTAGTGCGAGAGTGAATGCACGACTCTAATACCAAAGACTAAGCAAAAGACTAACACTACGACAGCCCTCACATGTGACATGCAAGCAAGCAAACACAACCACACAACAACATACATAAGTAGATAAACCTGCCCTACTACTTCTCCCCCTTTGTCAACAGCAAAAAGGGGTAGGATAGACAAAGGAGGGACTCAAGCAACGCTGGACCAAAAGAGAACAAGCTAGAGGTGAAAGCAAAACAAATCCTCATGTAGCATCTTCAGGAGGTGGCTGATCGGCGGGAGGTGTAGGTGGAAGGCCAAGGTGCCGACGAATGTCTCCAAGATGGTGTGCATGAGTATGAAGAAGATCAAGAATATGACCAATGGATTCATCATGAGCCGCATCCTGGCGCCGCATGCCAAGAAGGGAGAGGTGCATGAAGCTAAAGGATTGGCCAGACTCAGCTAAATCCTCTCGGAAGGAAGTCATGTGGGTGGTGAGAGTATCCATCTTAGTAGAGAGAGAGTCCAAGGCAGTAGAGAAGGTATCCATGCGCCCGGATATGGTGTCAAATGCAGTGCCTATGGTGTCCCCAAGAGTAGAGAGACGATCCCCAAGGGTATCCACATGAGTCTCTAAGCCAGTAAGCCGCCCGTCAAGAGCCTCGTAGTCCACCGAAGGGCGCTGTCCGGCCCCTTGAGTGGAAGATTCCCCATGGTGAAACTGAGGTGGAGGAGGCATCTCAAAATCCTGGTGATAAGGAGATGGTGGGGGAGGCTGCTCCTCAGCTGGAACTGGAGGGGGGATATCCCCTTCGCCTTGCTGTTGTGCTGGTCCTTCTTCTTCCTCACTGATTTCATCTTCCCCATAAACTGGAATGTCCCGTACAAGCTCACGTAGTAGCCAAAATCTGTGAAAATTTTATGCTTGTTGTATACATCATCCTGCCAAACATATATGAACTGCTCATTTGCCACATTAATCCCGACATAAATGAAGATATCGGTCAACTGCGAAGCATATGGAAGAGAGCGCCGAAGGTAGGTACGACAGGTGCTAATCAGATCTGTCATGAGCCGACCCATATTGATTTGAATTCCATTCATGACATGATAGAATAGGAATCTCTGAACTTCTGTAACCTCATCCCGATCGCCCACTTTGGGATAAATCAATGATGTAAACATGTGGTGCAGGACCCGTTGCAGTGGAGGAAAATGATTGAAATTCAGCTTGATCAAATTGCTCACACCGTGCACATACTCACAGTTGGTCATAACAGAAAATGTTGCTGGAACTTCACCAAAACCATATGCCCTATCTGCACCCATGGCGGATACTCCTAGGGCATGCTGAAATAACTCCGGAGTGATATGAAGCTCCACACCCTCAACCATGGTATATAAATGTTCATTCCTCACAACTAAATACCCGTAGAACTGCTGCACCAACCGAGGATAATATCTATTATACTGGGTAACAAAATCCATCCAACCTTCATGAACCTCAAAAAGAGCGCACACATCCGGGAGGAGCTCATTCACCTCGTTGAAGTCGACCAAGCGAGGGTCGATAATGGGACGTGGAGGTAAAGGTGCTCGAGGCAGAGGAGGAGCTGGCTGAGGTGGAGGAGCCGGGGCCTTTGGCCATTAACGGTTGGCTTGCCCTTGGGCAGAACGCCGAGAACTCCGTCTGAGCGGCATCCCGACCTTGAATGACACACTGGAAAACCCTTGAACAATCGATCTCAACCCCGGGAATGTGGATGAAGCACAGGCGCACTTCTAGGGCTTGGATCGACCTTTCACAGTATGAAAGCAGAGATGGATCTCCAGAGACGCACGAACGATCGTATGGAGGATGTCCCGAAAAGACGACGGGACGACCGAGTCGTGTGCGGTTGGAGGAAGAGAGGGTTGTGGGGGCTTGGGTGGTGAAGATAGGGAGTGCTAGGGTTAGGGCAAGGTGGTGGAGAGTGAATGGAAGTGAAAGATAGAGAGAATGAGAGAGAAAGGACCCATATAAGAGGGGTCAGTTGACCCTTAAGTCGGGCCGGTCCGCCACCGGCGGTCGACCGGCGCGGGCCTGGCGATGGACCGCCAGGACCAAAATCCCTAATTTTTGAATTTTTCCTTTTCCTTTTTTTTATTCTTTCCTTTTTTTTATTTGGGGGATAGGCAACGGACTGCCAGAGTGGGGCCACCAACATGACATGGGAAGTTTATGGAGATGAAGATGTATATAAGAGAAAAGGTTCTGATTTGCCCTAGTTAGTACCTTTAGTACCAGCAACACTGAGTCCACAGATGTTTGTAATCAAGGAATATTTGACCATAGAAGTATTATTCAAGAAGGGCTGTATATAAGTAGTTACATCCAAGCATACAAGGTGAGTAAAAACACATAAAAAGAAGAAGCAATATGCATGTTTTCTACCCTTGATGCACATGATTTTTTCTACAGATTCAACCCTATACCTCAAATGAAAACCTATGCATGTATGCTCTCACCCTTGCACATCCCAAGTGTTGTGTCCCTGTGATTTTGATCATAGCAAACACTATAAGTCATAATCTGTTTGAATCTGCTATAAATCTGTTTGAGTTGCATTTGTTTGTTTCATTGAACATCTTATCTGATTTACATAACCAACGAACAGGCTGAGGCTGTGTAGTGTGTGTATTGGTGCATTTCATAGTTGTTGATGCATTTCATAATTGCATTTAATCTGGATTGTTTGATGTTATATGCTGCTATACCCTTTTAGCATTGTCTGGACAGTAGTGGGTCGACCCCCCTTTCCTGATGGGTCGACCCCCCAGATCTGCAAGTCTATACAACGCCACATTGTTCATGCATCATATCTCAATGTCTATACACTGCCAGCATATTCGTTCAAAGTCTCTGCATGCTTGAACTTTGTTGGAAGAAGTCCATACATTACTTAAGTATGTACATAGACAGCACACATCTCATGTCTATACATTCTTCATATTCTCAGTCTATACATCTTTAGTGCATGAGTGTCTTACAAGTCTATACATTACCTTTGGGCATCCAAGTCTGTACATTGGGCTCTTCATTCAAAGTCTGTATAGTGCCATGTACATATTCTTCAAAGTCAAGACATTGCACTGTAGATGCATCGAAGGGAAGTATGCACATCGGACTGTTCATGAGATGTCTATACATTGGAAGTGTGTACATTGTTCAGCTTGCTTGATCAAGTCTGTACAGCGAGCAGCGTTTCTGTGTCTCAAGCCATTCTCCAAGTTTATACATCATTCTGTTGAAACCTCAAGTCTGTACAGCGAGCAGCGTCCTTGTGTTTCAAGCCATTGGCCAAGTCTATACATTTATACCTTTCCCTACGTTCTGGCCAAGTCTATACAACGCTTGCCTGACTTTTGTTTCAAGTCTATACATTCGTTTCTAAGGCAAAGTCTACACATTGGCTCAGGGTCTTCAAGTCTGTACAGAGTTCAAAGCCTATACATTGTTCACTCAGCTTCTTCATGTCTATACAGAGTCTTCATCTTCTGAAGTCTGTACATTCGTTTGGGAAGTCTATACATTCTTTCATCTGAAGCTTCATCAAGTCTGTACAACGCTGCTTTGTCAAAGCCTGTACATCGCAGCTATGTTGAAGTCTGTACAGCCAGTCTCTTGCCAAAGTCTATACATCGTGAATCTTCAAGTCTGTACAGACTTTGCTTGTTCAAGTCTGTACACAGTTCAGTTGTTTTGGCATGTCTACTCATCATGAAGTCTATACATCCGATTGGCTTTGCATTGCCCAAGTCTGTACAGCCCTTTCCCTTTTCAAGTCTACACATTGTGCTTTGTAGCTCACCAAGTCTATACATTACTCACAGCACACAAGTTCAGGCTGAAGTCTGTACAGCCTTGGCAAATGCTCCTAAGTCTATACATCACAATGTTTGTACATCGCTATGTCAAGCCTTCCAAGTTTGTACAGCCCAAGTCTGTACAATCACTGTCTCACTTGGACTTGAAGTCTATACATTGGTCTGTCTCTGTAAGCGTCTCAAGCTACAAGTCTGTACAACCTACAGTGCATCGTCTCTTCAAGTATGTACAGCCTTGGCGTATGCATCTTAAAGTCTAAACATTGTGGGGCTTCAAATCTTCAAGTCCATACATCCATGCATCATGCGTCGACCCCTTTCTTTGATGCGTCGACGCCCCCAGACTACCAAGTCTATACATCAACCTTTGCATTACAAGTCTATATAGCGTGCATTGTTAAAAACAAGTCTGCACAGTCATTGTCTGTTGGCATCACGAAGTCTATGCATTGCTTGTGCATCATAGTCTGTACAGTGTCTCAAGTTCGCTAAGTCTATACACTCTCTCACATTGCACACACTTGCTTCATTGCTGTTTCTAAGTCTATACATCGGTTGTGTCGTTAAGTCCATACAATGCATATGTTCATCAAAGTCCATACATTGCATTGTCTTCGACCAAGTCTATACATTCTGTTCCTTTGATCAGCAAGTGTATACACACTTCAGCTTATGTGCATCCCCTTCAAAGACGAAGTATATACATCCTTCCAAGCATTCAAGTCTACACACTCGTTGTTGTTGACACCCGTTTTATACCCAATAAGTCGGGTCATCTCTTTATTCATTCAATGTGATGCTCCGAGTTGTTCACTCTGGGTCTCAATTCCTGGATTAGACTTGGTTTCTGGTGGCACTTCGTACAAAAGCTTGGCAATCCATCCATTCTATTTTCTTGAAAATCAATGACAATAACGGTCTAGACTAGGCGCGTCATTTCATAATAATGAAGCCTAGGCCATTACTCTTTGAAGAGTCCCAAGATTTAGGGCCTCGTTGTCCTTTGATAATAACGGTCTACTCCCTAGCCGTTGTTTTCTTATGACGCCCTATGCACTGGCCGTTACTTACTTGCAGAGTCCTATTGTTTAGATCTTCTTCCCGTCGATCTTATCCTTTGGATAGGGTTGAAAATGACGGTAATGCCTTGGAGCGTTATTTCCAAGTGGCGGTCTATCGTAAGACTGTTACTTCCTTCAGAGAGTCCTGACAGTTCAGGCCTTTTCTCTGCTACTCCGTGGACGAGATAGGGTTTTGGATTGGCATTATCTCCTTCAATTCTAATCCTCAGGACCTCTCGTTTGTTTCTTTGGACTCTTGTTGATATTATCCTCAAGGATTTGCTAAGGATTATCCTCCTTTCTTGGCTGATTTATCTTCAACTCGACCTGAGAGTTTGAGGGAGTCTATAAATAGAACCCTTGATTTCGTGACCCAAAAAAAAGAGAGGAAGATTTGATTCACGACGAAGTGCTGCCAAATTCAGGAGCCATCTACATCCAGGAGGAGCTGCTTTCCACGTCCATCTTCCAAGTCAAGGGAGTTTTACAGGATCACTAGCACTAGGCCCAAGCCTTCTAGCCGGCTGGAAGGGTTGGAGTTCAAAGAATTCACATCTTTTCACTGCAGGTTATCTGACGGTCAGGTGCAGGAGCGTTATTTCCTTCTAGCAGTCTATCGCACGACCGTTACTTCCAAGCGACACACAGGGTTTGGACCGTTATTTTCAAGTTGATCTGCAGGCTTTTCTTGGGTTTCTCTCCCGTGGGCGGGTGTTTCATCCACCTACTTCCAAGGTATATTCGAGTCTTTGACTCTTGTTTACTTTGGTGGTGATCACGACTTTCCTTAGTGTTGGGCACTAGCTGTCTTTTTCATCAAATCTCTTTATTCCCCTTGATTGTTACACCCCTAGCGGTGTGTTTTTTTTTATCTTTGCTCCACGCCCCGGCGTGTGTTTTTATTTTTCCCTTAGCGTAATTTGATTGAGATAGCATGCCCATGCTAGAGTTAGATTTGATTGCCTAGGTTCATGTTCACATGTGCATAGGTTGAGCTGATCTTTGGTAGTTTATTTATTATCTCGCCATATCATTTTTCAAAACCCTCATAACAAAAAAAGAAAGAAGATAAGAAGAGATAGGTAAAAAAACAATCAATAGATAATTTTTTGGCGATCACGGTGGGACAACTAGTGCCAATCGTGCTTCTGATTCCTGTTTAAACCTGCCATCATTTGTTTGTTCAGTTGTCTTCTGATCCCTTTGTTTTCACCCCTCTTTCTGGTTTTCTGAATCATATGACGGCCCTGTCTCGGCACGTTACAGTGTTCTGACGCGGGGACACCAGGCCGTCGCTTGTCTCTGTGGTGTGAGCTTTCACGGGTTTTCCTGTTACTTCAGTTTGTTTTTTTGTTCCCTGGCTCATACGACGGTCTGGAACCCCTACGTTACATTATTTATGGCGATCTGGTCTCTGACCGTTATTTGGCTCTGACGCAGGGGCCTTCGTCCGTCACTCGCCTGGCAGGTACGCATCCGAGGTGCAGTTATTTCCGCAGTTTTTGGCTGTGATTTGTTGCTTGGGTGCTGCTTGATTTCTGCCATAATTCCATTCATAGCTTCATATCATTATGTGCACCGTTGTTTGCTAGATTCTAGGCTAGACTTTGCATGCACTCCGGTGCACATAGGGTCATCCATCTTTTCATATATTAGACTGCATTTTCCTACCTTGTTGTGAGGACCTCTCATCTCCATATTCCTTGGGGCCGACTAGGAAATCACAGCAGGGACCTCTATAAGTCCCCGCGAGCCGTGGATTCCCACACGGACGCCGGGCCGGTTGTACCTTTCCCCCCTTGTGTCTAGGGTTGCATAAGTGAAGGAGTGGTCACACTTAAAGTCGAGCCAAGTCCATATCCACCTCCTGTCAGGAACCCATTTGGAGAGAACACATATCAATCGATTCACTAAAAGTTCCAAAGGAGAAACCATAAAGAAACTTTGTTTGCATCATCTTAAGCAACTTGGTTGGCTTTTGAGTGTCTTCATTCCCTATCACTTATATCTTGTTTGAATCACCTAGGTGCGGTTGCTCATTGTGTGTTTGTTGTGTTTGTTGTTTTGCATTTATCAAGGTTGTCCGTTGCATGTGGAGTTGTTTTCGTTCGTCCGAATCATCTCCTCGAGTCGCTTCCTCCTTCACATTCTATTCCAATCCCCTCTTCGAATCTACCATGGCATCCTGCAATCCTCCTCGCTCCCAAGAGGATTCCCTTCCTCAAGGGCTCCTTGAGAACCCCCGAGGGTTATTTCTTTCTCCGCTGGAGAGGGGACCGCCCCTCTCTCATCCTCCACTCCTATAGAAGGTGGTCAGGTCATCCCTTCTTTATCCGCTCCTTCCGCGGGCTCTATCCTCCATATGATGGCCCAGTTGGATGCGACCCAACTCCAGGTCCTCTATCAGGCCATGCAAAGGTCCAATCCTCCTCCCTCCGCTACCATCCAGGGGCACTCTAATTCTTCCATTCTTGGGCCGTCTGTTCAGCCCACCCCGATTGAGCTCACCCCGGTCCAGCCCCGGACCATCACCTTTGCTGGCATGGAGATGGGTCAATCCTCCAATTCGACCCATCAATCTTTTGATAAGGGGAAATCGCCTATCCCCTCTCTTCCGATGGATTATCACCCCTCTGCTCTGGCGGCTCCACAGGTCCTCGTGGGCCCATCCGATTTCTTGCCCCAACAGCACGGGGTGGCCCAATTTCACTCCAATCCGGGTCTATCTCAGGCCCAGTATCCTTCTTACGGCCCCCCTAATTCCACTAGTTATCCTTCTGCTCCGTCCTATGGGCTCCCGCCCTCGGCAACCGCCATTCCTCCTGCTCACCAGATACAATCAACTCCCTTCACTGCCCCTGCTCCCTCTCGAGAGCAGGATTTGCTTAATAAGTGGGCCACCATGCAGCAACAACTTGATTTTCTCCAGAAGAAGGTGGGCCCACAATCCTTGGCTGATATTCCCGTCCCAAGCTTCCAGAACATCCGTTTCCCTCCGCAGTCTGAGCTCCCCAACTACCGTAAGTATGATGGGAACAGCAATCCCTTCATCCATGTGAGGGATTTTCTGTATGAATCGGCGCAGTTCCAATATGATGATCGCCTTATGGCGTACCTATTCCGCCGATCATTGGATGGCGTTGCTCTGGAATGGTTTTATTCTCTGCCCCTAGAAGAGGCTGAGAGCTTCAAAGTGGTCAAGGACAAGTTTATTCAGTGGTTTCAAGATCGGGTCGGCCCGGAATATTCATTCACAGATCTGGTGGCCGAGAAAATGAAGTCGGATGAGGAATTCGCAACTTATGCAGATAGATGGAGGCAGATGGCCGCCAGGGTGCCCGGCCATATTCCAGAGGAAGAAAAAGTTAAACTGCTAATTTCAAATGCTACGCCCACCTTCAAGAACATCCTGGCAATGAACGATATAGCTAATATGCATCAACTATATAGCCGGGCGCGATTTATACAAACTCAGTTTAAGGACTCCCCTATCCATTATCTTTTCGAAAACCAAAAGCCCAAGTACCATAAGAAACCACAGGGGCCGATTACCGAAGGAGTCCAGACAAATGAGCAAGTACAAGCTGTTGCTTTTCCCTACCAAGCCGCACCATTCCGCTACAACCAAAGCCCCCGCAATCCGCAAAACTCCGCTCCGCAACAATTTCAAAACACTCCACAAAACCCTCCGCCTACCTTCACCATCCCGCAAAACACCTTCACCGCACCACAACAACCACCACCATCACCGCAATATCATAACGTCCCTCCACCCGGCGGCTACAACAATAATAATCCCAATAGCAAGCGCCCGGCTCCCAGAAGAGCCCAGTATCCTCCATTGCCAGAGACACTTACAGACATATTCTCAGCGCTCATGGCGGTAAATGCAATTCAACTTCCTCCAGAAAGGACTGTTTGGAACCCAGCTGTTGATCAAACTAAGTATTGCATGTTCCACCGGCAGCCGGGTCACACTATAGAAGGATGCTTTCACTTCCGAGATCTCGTGTACGACTTACACGAAGGACAGAGAATAGACTGGGCCGAGATGCATAGGGCCATTATGGAAATCAAAGAGAAGAGAAGGCAGCCGCAGGGGCAGCAAGTGCAGCAGCATCCAGCACCGCAGCCGCAGCAGCCGCCACAACAGCAGCCACCGCAGCCGCAGCAAGCACAAGATCTGGGCATCCATCAGAATCCGATGCCGAACCATCAACCCGCTCCTCCGCAACAGCCGCCAGCACCGGCACAAGTTAATGTAGTTCAACCACCGGCCTCCAATGACGGGTGGTCATTTGATGATGATGGCGCTGCACCACAGGTCATGGCCTTCCACCACAAACCTTCCTTCATCCTCCCTACACAACCAACACCCTCTCCGCTCATACCACAATTCACACCCGCTCCGCCAAATCCGCTCACCATCCCGTCGTATCCTTCGCCAACCCCCATCACCGTCATCACACCACCATCCAATCTCGCACCTATCCTTACCCATTCATTCACCCTGCCTTCACCAGCATCCACGTCCATCACCACCCTACCACCCACCAATCCGTCACCTATCATCCGCGCATCCCCCATTAACTTCACCAACCCTCCGCCTTACCAAACTGCCTCCCCCGCGCCACCTATTCCGCTCATTCGCCCCGCAGGGCCCATCATACTATCCCCCGATGCCGCGGCAAATTGTGCTCTAAGAAGCGGGAAGATGTTCCATCGGAACTACGCCACTACTAGCAATCCCCAGTCTTCCCAACCGGTGGCCGAGCAAGAGGAAGCTGAACCGTTACCGGGGACTCAATATGATTTACTGCATCATCTAGATCGAGTACCCGCCAAGATATCTGTGCTGGAGTTAATCAAGAGGTCCACTCTCCAACAAGATGCACTGAGGGATTTTTTGCAGAAGGTCATGGTAAGTGAAGACATGGCAGTCGACAGTCTACCAACGGCACTAGCAACTATCTCTAAAGGGCCGGCAATCACATTCTCTGAGACCGAGCTTGCACCTCCGGGGGCTCGGCAAATGCCGCTCTGCATAACAATTACTTTGAACAAAGTCGACGTTGAAGCAGCACTGGTCGACACTGGGGCCTCAATTAATGTCTGCCCCCTCAGCACTCTCCGGGCCTGCAATATATCTGAGGAGTTACTATGGCCTACCCCCACCACTATAGCAGCATACGACAACTCAAGGCGGGCATGTCACGGGGTAGTCACTATTCAGGCTGAGCTCGGGCCTCTTTCCATGGCTGTAGAATTCTATGTACTTGATATCGACCCTATGTTCAAGGCTATCTTGGGTCGTCCCTGGATCGACACACTTGGCGCCGTGCCCTCTACCGCGCACCAATGCATTAAATTCCCTTTTCAAGGGAGGGTCGTCAAAGTTAAAAGTTTATCCACGGTACAATCAGTGAAGGCCATCTCTGAACAGATTCTTCCTACTCTCTGGCCAAGCAGTCGGCCCATGCTATCAGTGCTAGACCTAAACTTTCCTTGGGCGTACACCACTCCTAGGCCCGTCACTACCCCAGTCAATATCAAGGCAAAGCCGTAGATTCGAGATTCAAAGGGGTGGAACATTATATTGAAACTGGGCTATCAACCGGGGAGAGGCCTCGGTGCACAGCTGCAAGGGATGACCAAGCCCATACCAAAAGGAAGAAAAATGGGCAGACGAGGTCTCGGTTACAAGGAGACAACATTATTAATGATGGGTGACTCTGGGCCGCTTACCTGGGATTACCGTCAGCATTTTGTCAGAGGGCCCCCACAGCCGGGCACGTTAGCTGCGAAGCCAGTCCAGTCCGAAACCGACACGGTTTGTCCGGTCACCAGTCCACCCCCGTTGCCTCGACTACAGCTGGGCCCTCCAGGGGCTGTTTTGTGAAAGAGGCAGCCAGAAGCCACAGAAGGTTCAGCTTATGTAGTGGAGGCCGAAGAAGCGGCCTGGTGATGATTCAAAGAAAGAAGGGAGCTCGCTGATTGCTCTTTCTCTATCTCCATCTCATTTTCAGTGCATGATCCAACTGAAGGGGTTTGTACCCCGTCCTCCTCCGATTATGATTAATCCGTCTTTCAGTGATCCATTCCAGATTCCAATCAATCCTCTTGCTTATGGGCCTCGCTGCCACATTAATCTGCCTGCTTTCCCCATCCCTCCATTTTTTAACTCTCAAATCCACGAGATGTGGGGTTCCTCCTCTTGTGATCTTTTCTTCGATTACATCTTTCCTGAGCTGTTCCCTATGCAGCTCTCGCCTCCTCCGTCGTGCTGCGTGGTCTCCACTGATCTCCAAAAAAAAAAAACGTCAAATTTGAAACGGAGATTTCAGTGGAAGATTATGCTATCCTGTCTCCATCCTCCTCGTCCCAGGGGCACGAGTCCCCTGCTCCTTCCCTTCCATTAAGCTTCCTCTCTCCTAGGTCAGAGTTAGGGTCTAGCGAGTCTAGAGAAGAAGAGTCAGTTAGGTCTAAAGAAGTAGGGTCTTGTTCTAGGTCGTTCAACCCTTCCCCTCCTGAGCCGCGCTCGCTTGCGCATCCTTCCCGATCTATTCCTGATAGGTTCTTGCAAGATCTAGCTCAGCGGTGTCATGCTCTTTTGAAGTGCCCAGAATTCGTCGCCACGGCGATTGCAATTGAAGATGAAGAGGAAATAGAAGGGGTGTGGAGCGATGACGGATTAGGCGTCTATGAAGTGCTGGATGAGAAAGACCCAATTGATGAAGACAGCGACGTAGAGGACACTGCCGACTTATATGCAAAGGGACTGAAGAGATTTGACCAGCCGTCGACGGCAGTGGATGAACCTACAAAGGAAATCAACTTGGGAACAGAAGAAGATCCAAGGCCCATCAATATTTCAGCTAATCTCCCTCCACAGGTAGAAGAGGATCTAATTAAGGTACTGAGGGAGTATAGTGATTCTTTCGCCTGGTCTTATGAGGACATGCCAGGTCTTGACCCCTCCTTAGTGGAACACCGACTCGTGCTTAAACCAGGGGCAACACCTGTTAAACAAAGGTCGAGAAGATTTCACCCCCACATGGCCTTGCGGATTAAGGAAGAGGTCGACAAACTTTACAAGGCCAAGTTCGTCAGAGTAGTTTTATATCCTCAGTGGGTGGCAAACATAGTCCCTGTTCTCAAGAAGGACGGGAAAGTGCGCATATGCATTGATTTCAGGGACCTTAACAAAGCATGTCCTAAAGATGATTCCTCGCTGCCTCATATAGACGTCCTTGTTGATAACACTACCGGGTACGAAGCTCTATCGTTCATGGATGGGTACTCGGGCTATAATCAGATCCGTCTTGCTCCTGAAGATCAAGAGAAAACTTCCTTCACCACGCCCTGGGGCACATACTGCTATGTAGTTATGCCTTTTGGATTAAAGAACGCAGGCGCCACCTATCAAAGGGAGATGATGGCTATCTTCCACGACATGATGCACATCTATATGGAAGCTTACGTGGATGACATTCTGGTGAAGTCAAGATCAAAGGAAGAACACCCCTCTATTTTGGCTAAAGTGCTGCAGAGAGCCAGGGAGTACAAGCTAAAGATGAATCCGAAGAAGTGCGTATTCGGAGTCTCCTCGGGGAAGCTGCTAGGTTTCATAGTGAGCAAACGGGGGATCCAGATTGATCCTAACAAAGCACAGGCCGTCATGGATATGCCTCCGCCAAAGAACATTACGGAACTTCGAGGACTGATTGGTAGATTGCAATTCATTAGAAGATTCATATCCCAGCATTCTCAAAGGTGCCGTCCGTTTTATGAATTGCTCAAGGCGGGGGTCAAGTTCGAATGGAATCAAGATTGTCAAAAGGCCTATGAGGACCTCAAGGAATATCTATCCAATCCCCCGGTTTTGCAACCCCCTGTCCCTGGGAAACCCCTGATCCTATACATCTCGGTCATTGAGGACTCCCTAGGGGCAGTTTTAGCACAAGTGGATGACGAAGGAAAAGAGCGGGCTGCGTACTATCTTTCTCGGTTGTTTAATCCAGCTGAATCCAGGTACCCCGCTATGGAGAAGACTTGTGCCGCCTTAGTATGGGTAGTTCAGAAGCTTAAACATTACTTTCTCGCCCACCCAGTTAGGCTGATCTCTAGAATGGACCCGATCCGTTATCTCTTAGAAAAGCCCGTTCTTTCTGGTAGGTTAGCTCGCTGGCAGAGCTTCCTCTCTCAATTCGATATCACCTTTGTCGTTCAGAGGGTAGTCAAAGGATATGCCATCGCTGAGCATCTTGCACATCTCCCTATTCCTCACACCGACTCTATTCAGGATGATTTCCCTGATGAGCATCTCTCTGTCCTTTCTCAGCATCCCTTCTGGTCTCTGCACTTTGATGGTGCGCTTAACTCACAGGGCCAAGGGATCGGGGCTGTCTTGCTTACTCCAGAGGGAGTAACCATCCCCTTCGCTTATCAACTTCGATTTCCTGCTACCAACAACATCGCTGAGTATGAGGCTCTCTTGGCCGGCTTGAAGCACGCCTATCTCTTAGGCGCGCGTTATTTAAACATCATAGGAGACTCTCAGCTCGTCTTACGGCAAGTTCTGTCCACTTACCGTACCCGTGACCCCAAGCTCAAGCCTTATCAAGATTTGGTCATGCTCATCGCTAAGCGATTCCGCAAGCTAATCTATATCCATACTCCCCGTTCTCTGAACATTCTGGCGGATGCATTGGCATCTCTGGCCTCCTCCTTATACTTCCCTCTCAGTCGTAGTACTGAGACTGTCGTCGTCCAGAGGATGGACGCACCCTCCCTCCAGGATCCTTGGTTCACCAACCTTAGGAAGTCTGCAGAAGTGAGAGCTGAAAAGGAAGATCTCGAGGAGGTATCATTGGCAGAACTAGAGGAGATTTTGGATGAAGAAGAATTGCCTTGGTACCATGAAATCGAGTTATTTTGCAAAGAAGGGGCATTCCCAGAAGGGGCAAGAGCTGAGCAGCGCAAAGCAATAAGAAGGGCCGCCGCAAGGTACACTATCATTGCAGGAGAACTGTACAGGCGCGCTACTAATGGAATGCTCATGAGATGCCTAGATGATGTGGAAGCTTGGAAAGTAGCAGAAGCAGCACATTCCAGCGAGTGTGGAGGTCATGTCAATGGCCAGGCTCTAGCGAAGAGGATTCTTAGGCAGGGCTACTACTGGCCCACTCTGGAGGAGGATTGCTCCCTCTATGTCCGAAGGTGCCTTAAATGCCAACTCCACGCTGATAAAATCCACTCTCCAGCTTCATCTCTTCATCCTATGACTGCTCCTTGGCCATTCTCTATGTGGGCTTTCGACGTCGTCGGCCCACTCGGTGATCCTAATTCTCAGACCAAGCAGAAATCCTTCATTCTCACAGCAACTGAGTACTTCACCAAATGGGCCGAAGCCGAGGCATACGCAGAGATCAAAGCTACAACGGTGTGCCGCTTTATCATGAAGAATATCATCTCGCGGTTCGGAGTGCCAAGCAGCATCATCACCGACAACGGACCCCAGTTCGTTTCCCAGGAGCTTAAAGACCTCTGTAAGAAGTTTAAAATTACATTGCATCATTCATCACCATATTACCCTCAAGGCAACGGTCAAGCCGAAGCCACTAATAAAACTCTTCTTAAAATCATTAAGAAAGCATGCGAAGCGCATAAATTTTCTGATTGGCCTGAAAGATTGGTGGAAGCTCTGTGGGCTTACCGCACCTCCGTCCGTACTCCTACGGGACAAACTCCCTATTCTCTAACCTACGGGATGGAGGCGGTGTTCCCATATGAGATCTTAATCCCTTCACTCAGAGTACAGCTCGATAAGGAACTTAATCTTGAAGAACGTCGAGAGGCGTTGCTGGTCCAACTTGAACTCCTAGATGAGAAGAGGATGAATGCGGCCGATCACGTATCTGTTTATCAAAAGAGAGTTTCGCGTTATTTTCAAAAGAAGGTAATTGAACGAAAATTTTGCAAGGGTGAAATGGTTTTGAAACGCAAATTCATTCGGTCTGTAGGTCCTAGGTCTAAATTGCAACCTAACTGGGAAGGGCCGTTTGTAATAAAAGAAGCTTATTCAGGGAATGCCTATCGTCTAATCAACGCGGAAGGTGAGGAGCTCTCTCACCTGTGGAATGGGTTGTATCTTAAGCGTTTCTTTCCTTAAAAATCTAAACCATGTGCTTTTCCAGCAATAAGAACTGCCTCCCTATCTTCAAAAGAGAGTCTTGAGTAAGGCAAACACACACTACACGACGCCCCTGGTCGGGTTCCTTGCTTAAAAAGACACCGTTTTTCCTCGGCCATGCTTTGTGGGAAAGTCAAAGTCCCTGTACGTTTCATTCTTCGGCTGCATCTAGGGGTAAGGAGTGAATAAGAAGGCGACAACCAATCCAAACTCCCTAACGAGAAGAGGTCTCAAATAGGGGCAAGTCCGTTATGACCTGACTCCACAAGAAAGAAAAGAAAAGAAAAGCGAAGAAGTGCTCTTTACCATGAAATCAAAAGCATCATCTCAAGGTCTGTGAATGAATTCTCAAAAGCTCCAAAAGAAAAAGAAGATCAGGCATGACAAGAGTGGCAGTACAGTTCCCCGCGGGACGTTATGAGCCCGGTCGCATGCATGCCTAAGTGGACAAAGGTTCGATGACGGACATAAAAAGCCCCGGCACAACAGACCGAATCTCTAAAAAAGGTTGTACGGTGAGGGAATCAAGTTCTAAAAACTTCCATACCTGGCCTAAGCTTACCCCCCGTGTTCTTTTTTCTTTATTAGGACTGAGACGAGTACCCTAGGTATGGCTTTGGTAAAAACACCGTCACGATGATCAGGTCTCGGCCAGGGGTTGCCACGCTATTGCACGCCGGTCTCGAGACTCAAGCTAAAACAAGGGAGGTCTCGTGTTGCTAGAGAGGCACTGGTTTTCCAAAAATCCAAAAACAACGAATATTTCCAAAAATACAAAAAACAACAAATATTTCCAAAAATCCAAAAACAACAAATATTTTTCAAAAATCCAAAAACAACAAATATTTTCAAAATCCAAAAAAAATCAAATATTTTCAAAATCCAAAAACAACAAATATTTTCAAATTCCAAAAACATTAAAGATTTTCCAAAACCCCCAAAATACCATCATATGCATAGCATGCATCGCATTTTCATTATGTTTTTCGCCTATTTAATAAGGCTCCACCCCTTGACCAAATATCAAGAAACGGTCATTTTCTAACTTGCTTCAAGGCAAGGGGTTGAGTCTAAGAACAGATCTAACTTATTTTCATGTCTAAGTGTGTGCAGAATACAGGAACAAGCCCAAAAGCAGAAGCTCACAGCTATGCAGGTTCAGAGCGTGTAACGCGCCAGGTTCGGACCGTTACAGTCATATAACGGGCCCCTCTTTGACCGTCACTTCCCTTGGCATGGGCCCCTTTTCCTTTCAATTAAACCATCATTATAACGGTCTGAGACTTACCGTTAATTACAAATAACGGCTCAAGACCCATCCGTCACATCCTTCAGGGACTGAGCTCTCGTTACTTCCATTATGACGGCCTATCGCAGACCGTCATTTCCAAATAACGGCCCAGAGTACATCCGTTACAGCCTCCAGAAGCCATGTCTGCTCACATCATTCTAGCATTCCACATGATGGAACTCAAGATCCCTCAACTGTGGCAATCTCATCTCATTCAAGCAAAGATTAATGAAATATAGATCTTGATGAATTCAACTTTGATTGTCCATTACATGATATCTCTCATAAACAAAGGAAAATCAAGATACATTCAGTTTCGTATCCGCAAGAGGGCGGATTCTTCTCAACCCTTTCACGTAATCTCGGCGTATTTCGTCGTTCTCTTCAACTTCTGCTTGCCACGGGCGCACCTTGCTGATCTCCCACATGGTCAGCGCGTTCCGGATCGATCTTTCATCTTCCTCGGTCCCCATCTTCCTAGGTAGAAGGGGAGGGTAGTGTGATAGTGCAGAAACGCCGATTCGAGGTAATCCGATCTGAAGATGGCATCGGTGCGGGTTGTAGATCGCCATGGTAGTGTTCCCTACTAGCTGGAGGTCGAGGCCTTGACGCCGCAGTATTTTAAGAAGAATGCTTCGAAGAACGCTTGGTCGCATGATGAACTTTTCAAGAGGCAAAGCATTGAAGAAGAGGCGCCATTCATCCCGCGTTTTCTTATCCGCCGTCCTGCATTCAACATGAGAAGAATATCCAAAAGCCCCTCCAATGAAGAAGAGGGGGTGGCTCCCGAAGATCCGGCTCGCCGAAGTTATATCTTCCTTGGGAAGGAATTTGATTCTCACTCCTATCCAACACTCAAGGAGTATCATGGAACCGAACAAAGGCCCTCCAAGGCAAGCCGAGCTTAGTCCTTCATAGAGGTATGAGAGGACCGCTTGAGAAATAGACATACCCCGCCACAGTCCACTAATAATGCTAAGATTTTGGATGTCTAAGAGGTGGTCGGTTGTGGAGAAAAGGAAGACCCCGCACAAGCAAACCGCCACCGCCTTGGCTATTGCTTCATGTCTCTCCCACTTGTTTTTACAGTGAGACACTATCCATTGTGCCATAGGGATCATGTGAATGTGGCGCGGGCTGATCATGGTCCGCACGTCCTTTGGGTTATGAATGAAGTCGCTTAAGATCAAGGACGGATCAATGGGTTCTATTGTATAGCAAACCCGATCCTCATCCCCCAACTTAGTCTTAGGAAGGGCTAGGTAGGTCTCTACCTCCTCCAATAGGATGGTTGCTTCAAAGGAGGGGAAGATGAAGGTATGAGTTTGTGGATGCCATAGTTCCACAAGGGCTGAAAGGCATGGCCAGTCCAAAGACAATTTCTGGAAGTTTTTGCCTAGAACCAAGAGGGGTTGGAGGTGCCATGCTTTGAGGATTGATACCACCTCTAAAGGGAGTGCCTTTACCATGGGAGCCACCCACTTCAGGTTGGAGTAACACCTTGGGCCAGGAAGAGGCTTGAAGAAGAAAAGAAGAAGGAAGGTTATGAAGAAAATTAAAGTGCAGCAAAAAATCTGAACTTTGGATGAAGTCATGCAAGCTTACCACCCTTTGGACATTAGAGCTTAGATGCTTGGGGATTGAGGACAGCCGTTGAAGCTCCCCATGTTCCCTCCTTGCAGCCTTAGGGCCGGTGTAGATCTTCTCTTCCATAGCCGCCATCTCGAAGCACCTCTTCATCTTGATTTCTGCTTGTTAGGGAGAATTCTTCAACCCTAGAACAGAGGTTTTTGTAAGCTGCGATTTTGGATAAGTTTCCCAAGTTGTTGGGGCTTTTTATTAACTTTGGAAGGATAAGATTGGAGTTGGGAAGCTTTATCTGAAATTTGGGATAAGTTCTAGAAAGAGATTAAGTGGCTGAACCTCGGACTCTAAGCTCTCACGGCCGAATCCGTTTTGGAAACGACCCAGACTCTGACGGTCTGTCGAAGGGCCGTTACTTCACTCTGGCGCGCCTACCCTGGGCCGTCACTTTTTCTGTGGGTTGGGTTTTCCTTAGAACATGTTCTGTGACTGTTTACGGTCTGGTCTCAGACCGTCGCCTTTCAACGGACGAACCCTAATCCGTTATATCCTTCAAATCGCTCAAGTTTCTCTCTTCTGGGCTGCACGACATGTAACGGTCAGGTTAGGACCGTCGTTTCGTTATGACGCGTCTCCTTTAGACCGTCGCATTTTCTGCGAGTAGTTCTAAAACCATGTTCTGCCATGAGCAACGGTCTGGTCTAGGACCGTTGTTTTCTTTTAACGCTCCTACCATGGGCCGCTATTTCCTCTGCAACCTGGCTATCAGAATAAGATATTTCATGAATGACGGCCTAAGGTAGGCGCGTCGTTTGATTATGACGGTCCAAGACCAGACCGTCATTTCCTCTGCTACTAAATTCAGGCAGTTTGTCTATCCTTTGCCTAGACCTGGCGGTCTTTCACATCTGTACACCACACCTTCTCCACACAAGCATTCACTCACCCATACACATCCATCATGCGTACTTTCAATCACTCATTCGTGCATATCCATTCATACATCCACATAAAAAAGTCAACAAAAACTTCATTTTCATAAAAAGGCATGTACAAGTGGTAAGAAAAGCATAAAAATACATCATTCGGCCGGCTTATCCGTCGGGCCGCCCTCATCCTCTCCACCCTCGGGTTTCCTGGGTGGCGGTGCTATGGAAGCACTCTCCTCCTGCTGTCCTCTCTCCGCCCTCTCATTTCTCTGTTGGCCGGCGGAACTAACTAGGAAATCCCCAACCGAGCCACTGGGGGCAGCACTCCTATGAGCCCCGCTCCGGGAAGAACTCTGCTCTGGTGCCCGGCCTAGCATCCGGATAGTCTGCTCCATTGTCTGCAGCCTGATCTTCAGCGTGAAGATCTGGCGTCACGTCTCCCGTGCCTCGGTCCGGTAGCGATCAAGATCCGCGGTCCCAAGGCGAAGGTCCTTCACCTCGGCCTGCGCCCGTGCTAAATCTGCTCGAAGTCGCTCCATCTCCACATCGTCCACATGACGAGGGGTCTCCGCTCTCAGTCGGGCTATCTCTGCCCACATGAGCTCCGTCTCGGCTCGAGCTCGATCAGTCTCGGCCCGGCTCCTCTCCACCTCTGCCCTCGCTTGGGTGGCCTCCGCCACTGCTGTTGCCAGCTCTATCACCTGTAGATTGCATTGCATTGCATATAGGTTAGTCATATAAATTTAATTAGCATAAGCATAATCATAAAGCATGTAAGTATCTTACCCGCTCCGCGAGGGTGGCCTCCGCCTCAGCATCTCACCCAGCCCTGTCTCCCGCAGGCTGCGAGGACGACGATGGGGCATCCGGCCCTGCTCGTTGAGCTCCCTCTGCCCGCTGCATTGTCATAGCCAAAGCATTAGCATCATGCATAATCATAGTCATATCATAAGCATTCAGAATCTCACTAGGAGCTCCAAAGCAGTCCGGTACTCATCCCGCTGCTGGATGGTAGAGTGGAGTAGTCCCTCTAGCTCAGCTATCCGCCCCTCATGATCGAGCTGCATGTAGAAAGCATGAGCCAGCATGTCACATCCGCATTTCATCATATAGAAAGAGTTTTTTAGTTTAGAATTGCATACCGGTCGTCGGGTACCTCGGTATACCCGGTCGCCGTAGTGTCGAGCAAAGGCCTTCAGGTAGGCCTCGTCGCTCTCTGCCCGCTCTTTCACAGCCCTGCCTCGCTGCCTCCAGTCGAGGACGTACTTCGCCTTCCGGGCACGCCAATCCACATTCCCACTAATACCTCTCGCCGACTTGCCTGGATGGTCGTCGGTACGGCGTGGAAAGGTCACCTCGGGCTGGTGTAGTCCTCGGGTCCACAAGATCAGCCGGTAGTGCAGAGGCTCGATGATGTGGAGGCAGTGCAGCCAGACGTCTCGTCCCCGATACGATAGAGACGCCTCCACCCATGGCTGTCCTGTGTAGCCCTCACCGCGGTAAGGGGTCCACCTCACCTGCAGGCATTTAGATCTATTAGCATTCGCATGGCATGAGCATATATAGGCATATAAAGCATTTAAAGCATTTAAGTTCTGGGCTCACCGATGTGTGTGGGTAGGAGTCCAGGTCCTCCTGGATCATCCGGGTCTGTCTCAAGACCGACCCCGTATCCCTCGCCACCGACCATCGCCTCGCGATCGGTATCAGGCCAGGATGGAGTAATGCGCCTCTCCCAATGCCCGGGAGGTGCAAATAGCTCCAGATCTGCATTTAGGAATCAAGTCAGTTACATAAATCATCAATTATAGCATACATCATGGCATAGTAGAAAGCACTTAAACGCATTTTTACCTGTAGGAAGGGCGAGAAGCCTCCCAGCATCGTCAGTCGGTCCGTGGTGCTCAACGAGTTGATCAGGAAGGCCAAGACCGCTGCTCCCCAGGCGTATTTCCTCACTCTGCTTAAATCCTCTATCAGCGGCAGCAGTCTGCAGCTGATGACATCCGCTCTGGTCGCGAACAGGAGCTTCCCGAACAACAGTATCAAGAAGCACCTCATCACTCGATCCCCCTCCTCTCCTGCCTCTGCCGCCACACGAGGGCGCACCTGGTCAATCACTCTGCCCAGATGCTCCTCGGGCAGTTCCCCCACGGCAATCGCTGCCCCTCTCAGCCCCAAACTCTCCTGCAGCACTGATCTCGAGAGCTGGGATGAAGACTGACCCGGCCTGATCAGGTCCAACCCCAGTAGCTGCTGCGCTATCTCCCGATAGTCGCCATACGTCCACCCGGTCAATGCGGCGCCGTGGACTCTCAGGCCTGTAATTCTCGCCATGTCTTCTAGCGTGGGGATCATGTGGCCCCACGGGAAGATGAATGCCCTGCTAACCGGGTCCCACCTCTCGTGCAAAGCGTACAGCAATGGCGTATCCATCCGGATCACCTCGATGCTGAGCATCTCGGCGAAACCCATCTCTGCAAGTCTGTCTCTCTGGTAGTCGGGCAGTGCCTGGTACACCGCCCGAATCTGCAGCCATGAGATCCTCGATCTCCTCTTTCCCTGCATTGCATATTAGAGCACTAATTAGTCCATTCATATCATATAGACATTGCATAAACATTAAATATCGAAAAGGAAAACAAAAATTTGAAAATTGAAAACCCTAAAAAGAGTTTGGAACCCTGGCAGAAGTAACGGCCCTGGGATAGGGCGTTACTTGTCTCTGACGGCCTTAGCTTGAGGCGTCAGAAGAGTGACGGTCGCTGGCGGGACCGTCACTTAGTCTGCCAGTAGGGAATTTCTCCCCTGCATCCCCATGATTTCTCACTTTGGCCAAATGGCCTACAAGTGTTCCTAGTGGGTTCATAGACCCATTTCTACCCTTATCCCCCACATGCATTCATAAATAAAAACATAAAAATCAAAATTTTAAAAATTAGGGCGGAGGGCCTACCTCATGGTCGAGGACCTTCCTCTTCTTCTGCTCTGGTTCCTTGGGCTCCTCTGCACCCAAGGAGGCTTCGGTTGGTTCTTCCACGACCGTGGGGACCTCCTCCTCTTCCCTTGGCTCCCTTCCCCTCGGTTCTTCCTCCACGAACGGCGGGGTGGTCTCTCGTTCGAGCCGGCGGTGGAACCGCCTTATAGCCATCTTCTTTCCTCTCCCTCTCTTCTGAGGTGGTGGCTGCGGTGCCTCGTCGCCGGCCATTGGAGGGTGGGGATGGAGATCGCCGGTGGTTTTTTTTGGTTTGGCGTTTTGGTTGTTTGAGCGTGAAGTGAGACCGAACGGCCGTTCGGTTTGTTTTTTTTGAAAACTCAGGAGAAGCGACGGTCTATCGTTAGACCGTCACATCATCCTGACGCCCCCCTCTAAGGCCGTCGCTTGTGACGAACTGTTTTATTGAAGAATTTGAACCGACTTGGTGTTGACGGACTAGGCTTAATCCGTCATTTTCATGTGACGCTCCTGAGTCAGGCCGTTATATGCTTGCAAGTTTCTTGATGAATGAATGGTCAAAATTAATGTTTAAACTTATCTCCATCATAAAAACATTTGATGAGTTTATCACATAAACAATGGTTATGCCTTAACTATTATCATAACTATTGGCTAACCTACCTTTCATGAAAGGAACTATGAACAGAAGGCACGCTTCGCCGTCCGTCAAGCAGGTAAGTCAGGTATTGTATCTCGTTCCCTTATCCCTTAATGCATTACTATATGATATCTATGATATATGATCTCGAGAACCGGCTGGTCATTCAGGTGTCCTGGGATCTGATGTTCCCCTTAAACAAAAATGATGATGATCTAAGTTCACGTGAATAATCGTTGGATAGGCCGTTAGGTTGGAAAATTTAGGGATGATGGTTCTATCTTGCACGCCGTGGTTGCAGATAGTGTCTTGACTCTGGTTTCCCCAATCTAGCAATATTATTCTCGAGTATCTTATCTTTCTTTGCATTTGCTTTGAAGATTTGTTTTTCTTTAGCCCAGCATGCATC
The DNA here is from genome assembly GCA_022559845.1 of Amorphophallus konjac. Taxonomy (NCBI): domain Eukaryota; kingdom Viridiplantae; phylum Streptophyta; class Magnoliopsida; order Alismatales; family Araceae; genus Amorphophallus; species Amorphophallus konjac. Next base: position 269,314,869 of record CM040127.1, read on the forward strand.
ATACGCATTCTTTGAGCATTCATGAGCTTCGTTTGTTCAAGAGGTCTCATTGACGGTGAACAGCTGTGTTCTTCATCCTGGATAAGGAGAATTATTCCACTCTGAATTTGAAGGTTTCCTTTGATTTGCTCGCTTGATCTGGTTGACTGAAGATTCCTGTCTGGAGTTTAGTCTCTTTCCTTTCCGTTGCCTCCGGCGGCCAGCCGTGTTTCCTTTCCTTAGGTAATTAAATCCTCCAGACTTGCATCCTTTGGTTAGCTATTTCCTTGTGATCAGTTTTGAAGTTTTTCCAGAAAATTCTTATCGCTTGTTGGTAAAAAACGGGTGTCGTTTACCTTAACGCCCTCTTTTTGATCCACTCCGCTTCATTTCCACTTCATCTCCGTGTTCCATTTCACTTTCGCTTCACTTCCGCTCGTTCCCCGGCAAAGAGGACGTTAAGGAGGGGCATCTATTGACACCCGTTTTATACCCAATAAGTCGGGTCATCTCTTTATTCATTCAATGTGATGCTCCGAGTTGTTCACTCTTCATTGAATTCCTTTTAATCAGTTGAAGCCTATTTTCTGGGTCTCAATTCCTGGATTAGACTTGGTTTCTGGTGGCACTTCGTACAAAAGCTTGGCAATCCCTCCATTCTATTTTCTTGAAAATCAATGACAATAACGGTCTGGACTAGGCGCGTCATTTCATAATAATGAAGCCTAGGCCGTTACTCTTCGAAGAGTCCCAAGATTTAGGGCCTCGTTGTCCTTTGATAATAACGGTCTACTCCCTAGCCGTTGTTTTCTTATGACGCCCTATGCACTGGCCGTTACTTACTTGCAGAGTCCTATTGTTTAGATCTTCTTCCCGTCGATCTTATCCTTTGGATAGGGTTGAAAATGACGGTAATGCCTTGGAGCGTTATTTCCAAGTGGCGGTCTATCGTAAGACCGTTACTTCCTTTAGAGAGTCCTGACAGTTCAGGCCTTTTCTCTGCTACTCCGTGGACGAGATAGGGTTTTGGATTGGCATTATCTCCTTCAATTCTAATCCTCAGGACCTCTCGTTTGTTTCTTTGGACTCTTGTTGATATTATCCTCAAGGATTTGCTAAGGATTATCCTCCTTTCTTGGCTGATTTATCTTCAACTCGACCTGAGAGTTTGAGGGAGTCTATAAATAGAACCCTTGATTTCATGACCCAAAAAAAAGAGAGGAAGATTTGATTCACGACGAAGTGCTGCCAAATTCAAGAGCCATCTACATCCAGGAGGAGCTGCTTTCCACGTCCATCTTCCAAGTCAAGGGAGTTTTATAGGATCACTAGCACGAGGCCCAAGCCTTCTAGCCGGCTGGAAGGGTTGGAGTTTAAAGAATTCACATCTTTTCACTGCAGGTTATCTGACGGTCAGGTGCAGGAGCGTTATTTCCTTCTGGCGGTCTATCGCACGACCGTTACTTCCAAGCGACGCACAGGGTTTGGACCGTTATTTTCAAGTTGATCTGCAGGCTTTTCTTGGTTTTCTCTCCCGTGGGCGGGTGTTTCATCCACCTACTTCCAAGGTATATTCGAGTCTTTGACTCTTGTTTACTTTGGTGGCGATCACGACTTTCCTTAGTGTTGGGCACTAGCTGTCTTTTTCATCAAATCTCTTTATTCCCCTTGATTGTTCCACCCCTAGCGGTGTGTTTTTATTTATATTTGCTCCACGCCCCGGCGTGTGTTTTTGTTTTTCCCTTAGCGTAATTTGATTGAGATAGCATGCCCATGCTAGAGTTAGATTTGATTGCCTAGGTTCATGTTCACATGTGCATAGGTTGAGCTGATCTTTGGTAGTTTATTTATTATCTCGCCATATCATTTTTCAAAACCCTCACAACAAAAAAAGAAAGAAGATAAGAAGAGATAGGTAAAAAAACAATCAACAGTTGTTAAGCCTTTGCATCGAAGTCTATACAGCCTGTGGCTTGTACATCAACTGAACGTTCTTCTGCAGAGTATATACTCTTCAGAAGTTAAAGTCTGAACATCCTTCTGTGAAGACTGTATACACTCAGGTAGCCTTCAACCCTATACACTCGATTGTTAACCTCAAGTCTATACACTCGATTGTTAAGTGTTCAAGTCCATACACTCTATCCTTCACAAGAAGTCTGTACACTCGTTTGTTAACCTTCAAGTCTATACACTCAAGCTGCATCTTTCCTGTACACACTTTGTTAACAGCCTGAACCATCTATATACATCCAACTGATATCTTCTTATGTCTGTGTGACAGGTCTTGTTCGTAAAGACTATGAAGTGCACGTGATCCGAGGTTGGCACCTGGCACGTGATCCGAGGATAACGCCCTAAATGCTGTAGCTATAAATACTCAGCCGCATCCATCTGAAGACGAATGAAAAAGATAAGAAAAAGAGATCAGATAAGAAAGAGGAAGAGAGTGATCGAGATAGAAGATAGAGCTACAGAAAGGCAGTGAGCAGAAGAAGAAGAAAGAAGAAAAAGAAAGAAGAAAGAAGAGACAGAGAGAGAGCCTGCGAAAGAGAAGAAAAAGAAGAGTGGGAAGAAGAGAGAGCTAGAGCAAAGAAAGCTTCAACTGAAGATCAGTCTCTGCTGGACCGTGGATCAAATCCAGGCCAGCCAGCTCCTGCGAGAGCCACAATTTCATTTTATTTTTCCAGCCTTCTGTTGCTGCGGTTTTGTTTTTCTTTTTAACCATTCACCAGTTGTTCTTCGGACTCTCTAGTGTGAGGTCGGGTTCCCTCCGGTTGAGAGGAAGAGAGGTCCGAGACCTCTAGTTTGTAGGTGACTTGGTGTCACCTGTGCTTCCCTCTGGGTTTCAGAGGAAGAGAGACTTAGGTCTCTAGGTTCCCCTCCGGTTTGGAGGAAGGGAGGATTGGTCCTCCGGTTCTGGTCTTGTGGGTTGCAAGACTAGGTCTTCCCTCCTGATCTGGAGGAAGAGAGACTTGTGTCTCTGGTTTCCAAGTGACTGGGAGTCACGTGGGGTGTCCCTCCGGTTGGGAGGAAGAGGGGAGGTTGTTCCCCTGGTCAAGCTGTGTGGCAGCAATTTGTTGCAGACTGAGTCTGCAGTTTCTAGCCTAGCTAGTGGAAGCCTCACTCCGGTTTGGAGTGAGGGGTGGACGTAGGTCTTTAGATCGAACCACCTAAAAAATCTTGGTGTTCACTTGTGGTTTGTTTTTCCTTAGATGTTATTTTCTCTGCTGCGATCTTTAGATGTTTGCTTAGGAGCGTGTGAGAGCTAATAGATTTGTGTTGACTTGCTGAGTTGCTTCTAAATATTTTCAGCACATTTCATCAACTGCTTTTAATTCCGCATACTTGAGCATTAGAGTTTTAATTGGGCGATATTTAGAGCAGGATACATTCACCCCCCCTCTGTATCCAGGCCTTGCATCCTATCAATTGGTATCAGAGCGGTTCTCTGTCTGATCAGATCCAACGATCTGCAGAGGATCCTGTTGCCTTTGGTGCATTTCTGAATTTACTCTCTGCTGCATTAATCTGCTTGCCGATTCAATCAATGGGTTCCCCAACGGTTTTCAATGGCTCTAACTTTAACTCATGGGTTAGCAGTCTACATAACTATGTGAATTTAATGGATTCAGATCTGTGGAAGTTAATTTCACATGGTCCTCATAGACTGCCACAGGAAGAGTCCAAATGGACTAAAAGTGACAGATCAAGAAATGGAGAGAATCAGAAAGTTTTGAAATTAATGAAAGAAGCTACTGACAAGGCTCTACACTCTTGTTTTTATGACTGCAGGTCCGCTAAGGACATTCTTGATCAGTTGAAGCTAGCTCAGAGGATGAATGAGGACAACTGCCTAATGGCTGATAAGAGGGACCATAGCACTGATCAAGATGAATTTGAAGATGCTGAAGAGGTAATCAATCCTTTCGATAGTTACACTTTAGATGATTGGGAAGATGCCTATGCTAATCTGTTACACTCCCATGAAAAATTGAGGAAGAAGAATAAGAGTCTGATAAAGAAGTTAACAAGTCAAGGGGATCCTATTTCTGGAACTGAAAATCTTGAAAATCCTGAAATTCTGAAAACTGAAAATGAGATACTCAGAAGACAAGTGTCGAAACTAGATGGAATCCAATCAGAACTTGATCATGTTAAATCTGGAAACACTAAACTCAGAAAATAATGTCAGGAATCTGAACAAAAACTAATCAGTCTTGAGAATGAAAACAGATTGATCAATGAAGAGTTCAAGGCTGTTAGTGTTGCGAACTTAAAGTTTCAGGAAAACTTTGAAAACTGTAAATCAGAATATCCAAGTTTCCTAACTTATGTTTTGTTTGATGATGATAAACTTGAGCAGGAGAACACTAGTCTAAAGGAGGAAATTGAAAAACTAAAACAGTTGAACTCCACCTTGTCAGAGAGATTGCTGACATTTGAAAAAGGAAAATCTGTTGATGAAAATCAAAATGAGCTCAAACTGAAATTGATACCCTTAAAACTTTGAATGATATGATGCATCAACAAATTCTGGTATGTGAAGAAGATATAGTCAACTATGAACATCAGGTCTCTTCTCTTCAATCTGAAATAAATGATCTGAACAATTCTTTGTCAAAATTCGTAAGTGGGCAGAAAAACCTAGACAAGCTACTAGGTGTAAAAATCAACACTAGGAAGGAAGGGCTGGGCTAGAATAATGCTAACAAGAAAGAATTTCAGAGCAAGTTGATGACATCTTTTGTAAAAGCTTCAAATGTAGCCACCACTTCAAAAGATAAACAGCCCATTGTTCAGAAAACCGAAAAACAGAACAAAAATCAGAAAAAGATTGGAAAATAGAAAATAAATAAAAAGGGTTCACTAGGGCATGTTGATCACAGTTCTCACACACATTCACATGCATCTAAAAAGATAATCTCATGCCATTATTGTCATAAATTTGGTCATCTGATGCATGAATGTAAATTGATGGAGAAGGATGATATGACTGCTAGGAAACTTCATGATAGAAATCCTTCAATTCAGAAAAAGAAAATTGAATGTTTCCACTGTGGTAAATTAGGACACACAATTGCACAGTGCTGGTTTGCAAGTGATAAGGAAAAATCGCATTCATATTATGCTAAATTTCATGCAAACAGTCATGCTGTTAATAAGAATAAATTTGATTCAATAAACCAGCATATGACATGCTTCAATTGTGAAAAATTAGGTCATAAGAGATTCGAATGCTGGCTGAGTGCTGGTGGAAGAAATTCTAACTCATGTCTTCACTGTGGCAAGATGGGCCACACTGCAGCCCAATGTTGGCATGCTCAGGGAAGGAAGTTTAACTATAAATCTGGTAAATTCCCTGTCAATAGAAACATTTCTGGTAGAAATGGATTTGTGTTTGAAAGAAAAACACTTGCATGTTTTGAATGTGGGAAGCCAGGCCATAGAGCTGCTGACTGTTGGCTGACTTATTTTGGTAAACAGAATTTTAATTCTGTTTACAGAAATTTTCATACATATGCACACAGAATTCATGCTAATAAGAATGTGCATAAATCAAATCTGAAATCTGCTCCATCTTGCTATTATTGTGGTACATTAGGTCATTTAATGAATAATTGCCATTTGATGAGATCTGATGACCTATGTGCTAAAAAGTTATTTAGAACACCTGCCCAAGGTGTCACTATTAACCATGCAGGACCCAAGACTGTTTGGGTACCTGCCCATGCAACATAGTGTGCTAACTTGTAGGTGTGCCTTGGAAGCTAAAGAATAAAAAAAGGGGGGAAATAAACCAAGGCACCCAAGTTGATAAAACCCCATTCAGGTAAATTCCTCACATCTGTTCAAATGAAATTTATGGTTGAGTTGATAAGTCATAGTTTCATGCATACATACTTTTTGTTTGGTTTGACTCTTGCATTGAGCTTTGTGGGCTTTCTTGTTTGTACTTTGAGCTGAGTGCATATATGAGTATTGCATAATCATGCACTTGGCATACAATCATTAAAAATCTGATGCATATAGGACTGTTGGTATTGCATTGTCATGCATGACCACTTTGGTATATCAAATGGTAAGCTACTAAAGGGCAGAGGAAATCTGTCTAGAGGTTCTTACCTTGTGTGAGATGATCTTTTAGACCAAGTTCTCCGCCAAGTACCAAGGGTCAAATTTGCATATCAGAGAATGTCTGCATCTTCATGTGAATATTTTGCTTCATGCCCATGCATACATGTAGTTAATTGCATTGCATTTCATTACATTGAAAATGTCAAAAAGATAGATTGAATGCATACATTTAGGGGGAGCATTATTCATTCTCTTGAAATCACATAACTGTTTTTAGATTTATTGCATAGCATATCACATTTTTTGAATAATCTAAAAAAAGGGGGGAAGGAAGTGTCTCACTGCATATAGATAGGGGGAGCATGCTTAATCCGTTCAGTAGTGTCTTTGTCTGAACTCTTCCTATCCAACTTTTTGACTCATCTAGTCATATTTGTAATGTCAGTGTTTCCATCATCAAAGTGGTATCAAACGATATTTCTTGACTACTTCTGAAGTTGTTCAAAATCTAAATTCATACCTTATAGGTATCTGTCTGTCTCTCCTAAATCTGCTGAAGGAGAGCTTCACTTCTATTAAGTCATCTTTGAACTTCTATGCTCAAGAGCAGCTCCTTTGCTACAATGTCTCAGAATTCATGCTGTCTGTTGAATATTCTCACTTGAATTACTAATCTGAGATATGAAGTAAATCTTCAGCCTGAATACTACTTCATAGAAGTTAAAACATCTTTAATGAGGAACCTTCCATTATACATGCTTAAGAACATTTGTTAACTGGAATTGGTTTAAGTCTTATGTACTTTTGTTTGGTCACAAGGAACTTGAAAATATCTATTTCAACCTCTTAATAAACTTTAACTGTCGCTTCATGTAAATTCATGTAAGACTTTCTGAAATCTGAAAAGTTGATATCCATGTTTACGCTGACTGAGATATATAGTGTATGTGGTTGTTCCTAAACATCTAATTTGTTCTGAATCCATTTTGAGTAAAAGTATGGACAGAGCAATGACTGTGGTTACTGAAAAACATGTCCAAAGGATTGTGTCATGAAGTACCATGGTTAACTCTGTTTAAAGAGATGATTAGAAATTATTGTGAAAATATGGCAGAGCAATGTCATAGTTGTATTGAGTAACTGGAGATTCTGGCCTCTGATCAAGGTGTATCCTCATGCCAAAGATACTTTTAATGCTACCTCTGTTCTCTAAAATGGAAGAAGCAATACGGTTGTCACACTGAGTAACTGGGGATTCTGGCCTCTGATCAAGGTGTTTCCCCACGTCAAAAGGTGCTGATGAACCAAAATTGTTCATTTAAAAAAATTTGAATATGTGTAAGTCAATTTCTGAAAGAACAATTAAAATTCAGGTGCATTCACTTATATTTCTCTTAAAGCTGTCATGGAAAGTAAACTAAGTAAGATGGATGTTGGTTGAACTAGAATCTTATATGAGCTTGTAGTTCCTTTTTATTAAGAGTTGGTTCAGATATGAGTACAATTTCTCTTTGAAAAATTTCGGTTTACATCATTCTTAAACCACATCTGACAATCAAGGTTTCATAAGCTTCTATAATGGAGGAATCTAGAACTTAAAATTATGCTCTATGAAGTTGGTATCTTGCTGAAAAGTTCAATATCTCAATTATCACTAATTGTTGAATCTGCTCATCCTATGGCTCTTTATCACTGTGTTTTGAGTCAGACTGGTTGTCATTTATGAGAGGCACTTCTCTCAGTTTAACCTGTGTACTTGTAGTTCTTTAGATAACCAGAGTTCATCCTTGTAGAGTGCTACTGAAAATCTGTCCTCCTCACTTATCCACTGTGATTACAGTTTGTGGTAATTCTTGGATACCCATGTGTTTTGCTGATGGATGCTCATCCAATCAGGGGGAGCTTCCATGTCATGATGAGTGCTTTTATTATAGGGGGAGATCTAGTCACCTTTCTTGAGTGTCCCTGTGCTTTTGCTGATTTTCTCCCTTCATCACAATTGGTTCTATCCATCAAATCGTTTCTGATAAGGGGGAGCTTAGTCAAAGGGGGGAGTTTGTAATTCACTCATCTTATGCAATCTTATTCTTCCCTCTTCAATTCATGTCTTTTTGCTGAAGTCAAAGGGGGAGAAATATTTGGATCAAGTCAATATGACTCATAGTGTTGCCATCATCAAAAAGGGGGAGATTATTATGTCCCTGTGATTTTGATGATAGCAAACACTATAAGTCATCATCTGTTTGAATATGCTATAAATCTGTTTGAGTTGCATTTGTTTGTTTCATTGAACATCTTATCTGATTTACATAACCAACGAATAGGCTGAGGCTATGTAGTGTGTGTATTGGTGCATTTCATAGTTATTGATGCATTTCATAATTGCATTTAATCTAGATTGTTTGATGTTATATGCTGCTATACCCTTTTAGCATTGTCTGGACAGTAGTGGGTCGACCCCCCTTTCCTGATGGGTCGACCCCCCAGATCTGCAAGTCTATACAACGCCACATTGTTCATGCATCATATCTCAATGTCTATACACTGCCAGCATATTCGTTCAAAGTCTCTGCATGCCTGAACTTTGTTGGAAGAAGTCCATACATTACTTAAGTATGTACATAGACAGCACACATCTCATGTCTGTACATTCTTCATATTCTCAGTCTATACATCTTCAGTGCATGAGTGTCTTACAAGTCTATACATTACCTTTGGGCATCCAAGTCTGTACATTGGGCTCTTCATTCAAAGTCTGTACAGCGCCATGTACATATTCTTCAAAGTCAAGACATTGCACTATAGATGCATCGAAGGGAAGTATGCACATCGGACTGTTCATGAGAAGTCTATACATTGGAAGTGTGTACATTATTCAGCTTGCTTGATAAAGTCTGTACAGCGAGCAGTGTTTCTGTGTCTCAATCCATTCTCCAAGTCTGTACATCATTCTGTTGAAACCTCAAGTCTGTACAGCGAGCAGCGTCCTTGTGTTTCAAGCCATTGGCCAAGTCTATACATTCATACCTTTCCCTACGTTCTGACCAAGTCTACACAATGCTTGCCTGACTTCTGTTTCAAGTCTATACATTCGTTTCTAAGGCAAAGTCTACACATTGGCTCAGGGTATTCAAGTCTGTACAGAGTTCAAAGCCTATACATTGTTCACTCAGCTTCTTCATGTCTATACAGAGTCTTCATCTTCTGAAGTCTGTACATTCGTTTGGGAAGTCTATACATTCTTTCATCTGAAGCTTCATCAAGTCTGTACAACGCTGCTTTGTCAAAGTATATACATCGCAGCTATGTTGAAGTCTGTACAGCCAGTCTCTTGCCAAAGTCTATACATCGTGAATCTTCAAGTCTGTACAGACTTTGCTTGTTCAAGTATGTACACGGTTTAGTTGTTTTGGCATGTCTACTCATCATGAAGTCTATACATCCGATTGGCTTTGCATTGCCCAAGTCTGTACAGCCCTTTTCTTTTTCAAGTCTACACATTGTGCTTTGTAGCTCACCAAGTCTATACATTACTCACAGCACACAAGTTCAGGCTGAAGTCTGTATAGCCTTGGCAAATGCTCCTAAGTCTATACATCACAATGTCTGTACATCGCTATGTCAAGCCTTCCAAGTTTGTACAGCCCAAGTCTGTACAACCACTGTCTCACTTGAACTTGAAGTCTATACATTGGTCTGTCTCTGTAAGCGTCTCAAGCTGCAAGCCTGTACAGCCTACAAGTGCATCGTCTCTTCAAGTATGTACAGCCTTGGCATATGCATCTTAAAGTCTAAACATTGTGGGGCTTCGAATCTTCAAGTCCATACATCCATGCATCATGCGTCGACCCCTTTCTTTGATGCGTCGACGCCCCCAGACTACCAAGTCTATACATCAGCCTTTGCATTGCAAGTCTATACAGCGTGCATTGTTCAAAACAAGTCTGCACAGTCATTGTCTGTTGGCATCACGAAGTCTATGCATTGCTTGTGCATCATAGTCTGTACAGTGTCTCAAGTTCGCTAAGTCTATACACACTCTCACATTGTACACACTTGCTTCATTGCTGTTTCTAAGTCTATACATCGGTTGTGTCGTTAAGTCCATACTATGCATATGTTCATCAAAGTCCATACATTGCATTGTCTTCAACCAAGTCTATACATTCTGTTCCTTTGATCAGCAAGTGTATACACACTTCAGCTTATGTGCATCCCCTTCAAAGATGAAGTATATACATCCTTCCAAGCATTCAAGTCTACACACTCGTTGTTAAGCCTTTGCATCGAAGTCTATACAGCATGTGGCTTGTACATCAACTGAACGTTCTTCAGCAGAGTATATACTCTTCAGAAGTTAAAGTCTGAACATCCTTCTATGAAGACTGTATACACTCTGTTAGCCTTCAACCCTATACACTTGATTGTTAACCTCAAGTCTATACACTCGATTGTTAAGTGTTCAAGTCTATACACTCTATCCTTCACAAGAAGTCTGTACACTCGTTTGTTAACCTTCAAGTCTATACACTCAAGCTGCATCTTGCCTGTACACACTTTGTTAACAGCCTGAACCATGTATATACATCCAACTGATATCTTCTTATGTCTGTGTGACAGGTCCTATTCGTAAGGACTATGAAGTGCACGTGATCCGAGGTTGGCACCTGGCACGTGATCAGAGGATAACGCCCTAAATGCTATAGCTATAAATACTCAGCCACATCCATCTGAAGACGAATGAAAAAGATAAGAAAAAGAGATCAGATAAGAAAGAGGAAGAGAGTGATCGAGATAGAAGATAGAGCTACAGAAAGGCAGTGAGCAGAAGAAGAAGAAAGAAGAAGAAGAAAGAAGAAAGAAGAGACAGAGAGAGGGCCTGCGAAAGAGAAGAAAAAGAAGAGTGAGAAGAAGAGAGAGCTAGAGCAAAGGAAGCTTCAACTGAAGATCAGTCTCTGCTGGACCGTGGATCAAATCTAGGCTAGCCAGCTCCTGCGAGAGCCACAGTTTCATTTTATTTTTCCAGCCTTCTGTTGCCGTGGTTTTGTTTTTCTTTTTAACCATTCACCAGTTGTTCTTTCGACTCTCTAGTGTGAGGTCGGGTTCCCTCCGGTTGAGAGGAAGAGAGGTCTGAGACCTCTAGTTTGCAGGTGACTTGGTGTCACCTGTGCTTCCCTCTGGGTTTCAGAGGAAGAGAGACTTAGGTCTCTAGGTTCCCCTCCAGTTTGGAGGAAGGGAGGATTGGTCCTCCGGTTCTGGTCTTGTGGGTTGCAAGACTAGGTCTTCCCTCCTGGTCTGGAGGAAGAGAGACTTGCGTCTCTGGTTTCCAAGTGGCTGGGAGTCACTTGGGGTGTCCCTCCGGTTGGGATGAAGAGGGGAGGTTGTTCCCCTGGTCAAGCTATGTGGCAGCAATTTGTTGCAGACTGAGTCTGCAGTTTCTAGCCTAGCTAGTGGAAGCCTCACTCCGGTTTGGAGTGAGGGGTGGACGTAGGTCTTTGGACCGAACCACCTAAAAAATCTTGGTGTTCACTTGTGGTTTATTTTTCCTTATATGTTATTTTCTCTGCTGCGATCTTTAGATGTTTGCTTAGGAGCGTGTGAGAGCTAATAGATTTGTATTGACTTGCTGAGTTGCTTCTAAGTATTTTCAGCACATTTCATCAACTACATTTAATTCCGCATACTTGAGCATTAGAGTTTTAATTGGGCGATATTTAGAGCATGATACATTCACCCCCCCTCTGTATCCAGGCCTTGCATCCTATCACCAAGTTCTCTTCTTATCTTATTAAATTGAATCTGGTTCAGGGGTTTGGTGAAAATATCGGCTAGCTGATTGTGTGTGTCAATGAAGTTCAATTCAAAGACCCCTTTTCCTACATGATCTCTCAGGAAGTGATGGCGAATATCTATATGCTTGGTCCTGGAGTGTTGAACAGGATTTTTAGACAGATTGATTGCACTAGTATTATCACACAAAATTGGCACACATGACATTTCAATATCTAAATCAAGTAGTTGATTTTTGATCCAAAGTACTTGGGCTCCACAACTTCCGGCGGCTACATATTCAGCCTCGGCCGTTGAGAGAGCTACTGAATGTTGTTTCTTGGAGGCCCATGAGACTAGGCACCCGCCAAGAAACTGACAGTTTCCACTTACATATTTACGATCTCCAATGCACCCAGCATAATCCGCATCGGTATAAGCAATTAAATCAAAGGAACGGCCGATAGGAAACCACATGCCAAAGTCAACTGAGCCAATGAGATATCTAAAGATGCGTTTAACAGCTGATAAATGAGATTCTTTGGGGCATGACTGAAAACGGGCACAAAGGCATACACTAAATTGGATGTTTGGGCGACATGCTATAAGGTACAATAGTGATCCGATCATACGTCGAAACAGTGTGGAATCTACTGTTTTACCATTTTCATCCTTATCCAGCTTTGTGGTGGTGGCCATGGGAGTTGATATAGGTTTTGCTTCTGCCATCCCGTATTTATTCAACAATTCCATTGTGTATTTTGCTTGACTTATGAAAATGCTCTCAGAAGTTTGCTTCACCTGCAGTCCAAGAAAGAAAGTCAGCTCCCCCATTAAGCTCATCTCAAATTCTCCTTGCATAATCTTTGCAAACTCATCGCATAAGACATTGTTAGTAGCTCCAAAAATAATGTCATCCACATAGACTTGAACTACTAAAATATCCTTACCTGATTTTCTTGTGAAAAGTGTTTGATCAACCTTACCTCTCTTGAACCCATTTTCAACCAGAAATGAGGTAAGCCTTTCATACCATGCCCTTGGTGCTTGTTTTAGTCCGTACAAGGCCTTTTGGAGCTTGTACACATGTCGTGGATGTTTGGAATCTTCAAAACCTGGAGGCTACTCTACAAACACATCCTCCTTGATATAACCATTGAGAAATGCAGATTTAATATCCATTTGAAATAATTTAAAGTTCAAGGAGCAAGCAAAGGATAGTAGGATTCAGACTGCTTCAAGTCTGGCAACATGTGCAAAAGACTCATCAAAATCAATTCCCATCTCTTGGCTATACCCTTTGGCTACGAGCCGAGCCTTATTCCTAACAACCAATCCTGCATCATTCAACTTGTTTCTGAAAACCCAACGGGTTCCAATAGTGGGATTGTTCTTAGGACGCGGTACGAGAGTCCACACCTTGTTTCTTTCAAACTAGTGTAGCTCTTCATGTATAGCCTGAATCCAGGATTCATTTTGAAGAGCTTCAAGAATGTCCTTGGGTTCTTCTTGTGACAGCAAGGCCATCACGTCTTCCTCTTCTACTAGCCTTAGAGAGGACCTAGTTCTTACCCCATCCTCCAGATTGCCTATGACGTTCACAGCTGGATGATCCTTTAAAAATGTGGAAGAGCTGGGTAGGTCAGGATGCTGCACTTGTGGTTCTTGTAGTGTCTCGAGTGTAGGATCTTCATCTTTTTCACTATTGCTTGAGGTTGCTTTCAATGGTTCATCCTTAGCCTTGACACTCATTGAGTTCTTAGGATCTTCATCTGCATCCAAGGTAGAAGAAGTTTGGTCTATCAGTTTTGATTCGGATTCGTCAAAGATGACATGAGGACTTTCTTCAACAACCAAAGTCCTTTTATTAAATAAACGGTAAGCTCTAGAATTGAGTGCATAACCTAGGAAGATTTCTTTATCACTCTTTTCATCAAACTTACCCAGGTTGGACTTACCGTTGTCCAAAATATAGCAAGGGCATCCAAAAGGTTTAAGATAAGAGATATTTGGTTTCTTACCCTTGTAGAGCTCATATGGAGTTTTCATCAGAATGGGCCTTACCATTGCCATGTTGATGATGTAGCAAGCTGTACTCACCGCCTCAGCCCAAAAATACTTAGGTAGAGAATTCTCACTTAGCATGGTCCGGGCCATATCTATTAATGTTCTGTTCTTCCTTTCCACTACTCCATTTTGCTGGGGCATCCTTGGTGATGAAAAATTATGTGTGTACCCCTACTCTTCACAGAAAATGTTGAATTCATGATTTTCAAATTCACCACCATGATCACTCTGGATGGTGGTGATGAGGTAACCTTTTTCATTTTGGATTTTTCTGTAAAACACTTGAAACTCCATCAGGGCATCACTTTTATTAGCTAAAAATAACACCCATGTGAATCTGGAAAAGTCATCAACAATCACAAAGCCATAGGATTTTCCACCTATGCTAGATGTTCTAGTAGGGCCAAAAAGATCAAGATGCAACAGTTCCAAAGGTCTAGCAGATGAAACAATGTTTTTATTTTTGAAGGAAATTCATGTTTGCTTGCCTTTTGTACAAGCTTCACAGATCCTATCACTTTCAAATTTCAATTTTGGCAGTCCATTCACCAAGTCATGTCTAGACAGCTTAGAGATTACTCCAAAACTAGCATGACCTAATCTTCGGTGCCATAACCATGCATTTTCATGATTGTTTGCAACCAAGCAGAGATCATCGCACGAAACATTATCAATATCAACAGTATAGACATTATTATTCCTTTTTCCAAGAAATTTGATCTCATTTGTGTTTTTGTTCAAGACAATGCAGTGAGTTTCATCAAAAACAACTTTGAAACCCTTATCGCACAATTAGCTTATGCTTAGCAAATTATGATTCAGACCTTTCACCAAAAGCACATCTTCAATAAGAATTTTAGAATTCTTACCGATGTTGCCAATCCCAATGATTTTACCTTTGTCTTGACCTCCAAAGATAACTGAACCTCCATCCTTATCTTGCAGTGTAGAAAACACTTCCTTGTCCCATGTCATATGCCTTGAACAGCCGCTATCCAAGTACCATTTGCTCCCCCTGACTTCAAGACATATCTGCAAGAAGAAGAATTCTCATGCAATTGTTTTTGGTACCTAAGCTAGTTTAGGTCCGTAGGAGTTAGTCCAGTTCTGAATATCTCTCTTCTTGGTCCCAAAAATATGATTTCTAGGTGAGTTTTGTCTGAACCAGCAATTTACAATAACATGACCAAATCTACCACAATGATAACAGTTAAGAGGTGCAAACTTTCTTTGAAACTGTCGTGGTTTGGGTTGAGCATGCTTTGGTTCAGGCTTGGAACATGAAACATGGTTTTTATCTTTCTCATGGACAAAAGATGTGGTTATCTTATGCTCAAACGATTTTTGGTTTTGAGGAGTGTATCTGAGATCTTCTTTTTAAAAATTGACTTTAATTCCCAACATATTATCTAGATTTTGCTTGCCCTTAACAAATCTTGACAATGTGAGCTGAAGGTCAGCCACTTCTTTTTCTAAACTCACAACCTTTTCTTCAAGTTCTGAGTTGGTAGATTTCAGAGTTTGTTCTTCAATTTTGATCTTTTCACATGCTTCCTCTATTTCAATTATTTTGCATGATAGTTCCATTTTGGTTTTATCACAGTCTAAAATTGTTTGCAATAGACTTTCATTTTCTTCCGTAGCCTTAAACCATTCATGTTCCAGTTTCTCAAATTTGGCAAAGATATCTTCACGTGACAAGTCATCAAGTTTCTTCTTGAGAGTTTTATTTTCAGATCTGGTTTTCTTGTATTTAGTGTACAACTTTTCATATTCATATTCTCATTGTTCATTGGAAATGAATTCAGGGTCAGAATTTACCTCCGTAGATTCATGTTCATGTGCCATGAGGCACAAGCTTTTCACAAGTTCTTGAATCTCTTCATCAGATGGTTCATCTTCTTCGTCGCTCCAAGTGGCGACCATGGCTTTGGGTTTCTTGAAATTATCCTTCTTGAATTTCTTCTTCAGATCTGGACATTCACCTCTCATGTGCCCAGGCTTCTTGCATTCATAGCATATGATACTACTTGGCTTGCTCGATTTGCCTTCTTTGCCCCTTTCTGAAGTTTCCTGAAAATTTCTCTTCTTCCTTAGAAATTTCCTCACTTGATGAGTTATCATCGCCAATTCTTCATCTTCATTGCTTCCGTCACTTGATTCACCTTCTTGAAATTCGTCATCGGATTGATGAGCCTTCAGTCTAATGACCTTCTTCTTATTGATGTCTTCATCAACTGTTCTCTTTATATTTATCTCATAGGTCATGAGTGACCCTATGAGTTCGTCCAAGGTGAGAGTTGACAAGTTCTTTGAGTTTTCAATTACCGTGGCCTTTGTGTGCCAAGCCGACGGTAGGGACCTTAACACCTTCCTTACAAGGTCAGAATTTGAGTATTCCTTCCCGAGACTTTTGAAACCATTTGTGATCTCTGTTAACCTTGCAAACATCTCAGAGATGGTTTCTTCAGGTTTCATTTTAAATAGCTCATAGTCAGTGACTAAGAGATTTGCCTTGATTTCCTTGACCTCTGAAGTTCCTTCGTATATGAGTCGTAGCTTGTCCCACATTTCTTTGGCTGAGCTGCACATAGAAACACGAGAAAATTCATTAGGGTGTGTCGCACATTGCATAATATTCATGGCATTGAAATTAGCAGTGCATTTCTTAATTTCCTCGGGGGTCCATTTATCTTCATCAACCCCGAGTTTATGAGGACCCTTGTCCACAACTCTCCAAACTTCGTACTCTTGAGCCCTCAGAAAAACATGCATTCTATTTTTCCAGTACAAATAGTTTGAACCGTCAAAGAAGGGAGGACGGTTGATGGAGTGACCCTCGGGTATCATACCCTTGTTTGCCATTTAACCGGATCTTACTCTAGATCGTTAGATCTGTGAAAGAGAGAGCCCTAGGCTCTGATACCAATTGAAGTCCCGAGATTAAATGGCACCCAAGAGGGGGGTGAATTGGGTATTAAAAAAATAATCAAAGTTGTCCTCAATTTTAAGATGAAGTGATGACACTATGGAACTAATGCAGGATAAAGTAGATCTACCAAAATCAGACACCGCAAGCATGCACAGAAGGGGGATAGGAGAAAGGGAACAAACCACAAAGAGACAGTGATTTTTAGGTGGTTTGGATACCGCAACGGCAACCTACGTCCACCCCTCATGAACCGTGAGGATCCACACACTATCTTGTAAAGAGATACAAGATCAAACACACACACACACACACACACATTGGGAGATGAAGGTTCCCTGAAGGTGTTAGAACACCCAACAACACACACAAAACCAACTGATTAACTAGACACACACACGGATCTAGGAAGATCCACACACATGCGAGATTGTTACAGGATTACAAAAGCCACACTTGAAGCTTAGAAGAATTAAGAATGGAAACACAAAAGAAAAGACCGATTGATGCTCCCCCTTAGTTGATGAAGAGTTTCTAGGATGTAGCTTGAACTCCACTTGACTTGGGCTTGATCTTCACTTGAGGATGGATGAAGAAGGATGAAGAACTCCTCTCGGATCACTGTTCACGTCTACAGTGCTAGCTTCCTTCTCTTCCTCTTTGATAGCCTCTCTTGATCCACCTTGAGCATTGGGGTTTTCTTAACCCTCTTGTATAAGTTTTATAGGCTTTGAATGGTCCATGGACTCCCCCAGACCAGATCCACAATTTCTGGAGGCTTTGAGTGCTTAGGGATTAAACAATACCAAGTGGAAAGGCTTCCCTCGAAGTGACAAAAAGTCAACAATATTGGGCAGCTCGGGGCTGGCGGTCGACCTGCAGGGGCTGGCGGTCGACCGCCACTGAGAACCCTGCAGGAGGCCGGTCCCTGGGAAATCCGGTCGACCGGGATTGAGGGGCGGTCGACCGCCACTGAGACAGCATGTAGAAAATTTCATTCTGCTATTCTAGGTCGACCGGGGTGATGCTGGAGGTCGACCGACTGTCAAAAACCTGAAAAATGAAGAGTTTAGCCCAGAAAAGTGTATCCATATGATCGAGGCATGAATTGAACGATTGGTTAAAAGTTATTTAAAGTTCATTCAAGTTCTTAGAAAACCATTTGGAATGCTAAAACCTTAAGCAAAAACATGAAGAGTTCTGGCCTTGAAAGCTTATGAAAATCACTTAGGTTATTAGTTCCAAGCATGTGAGCAACCATATGTCCTTGGTTTTGTTATCATCAAAAACACCGAGATATATATACAACACCATCTTCATGCCTTCATCAATAAAATGAATATCTTTGTCAGATAACCTCAAAGTGTATTCATCAATGATCACATGTGGGCTTTCTTCTACCTCAAAAGTACGTAGGTTATATACTCAATATGCTCTAGATGATGAAGAATATCCAAGAAATATACCTCTATCACTCTTTGCGGCAAATTTCTCCAAATTTTTTAGAATTATTCAAAATGAAACATGGAGAACCAAAAGGTTTAAGATATGTAATATTCGACTTCTTACCTTTATAAAGCTCATATGGAGTTTTCTTGAGAATAGGTCGTACCATGGCTCGATTGATGATGTGACAGGCTGTGCTCACCACATCGCCCCAAAAGTACCTTCGTAAGCCATTTTCCGCAAGCATTATTCTCGCTATCTCCACGAGCGTCCTATTCTTTCTTTCCACGACTCCATTTTGTTGTGGGGTTCTAGGTGCTGAGAAGTTGTGTGAAAACCCCTATTTCTAGTAAAATCATCAAAGTCATGGTTATCAAATTCTCTTCCATGATCACTCCGCATAGCTTTAATTTGATACCCCTTATCAGTTTGTAAATTCCTGCAAAGATCTTCGAACTCCTGCAAAGTATCATTCTTATGGGTTAAAAGTAATACCCAAGTGAATCTTGAGTAATCATCTACAATAATAAACCCATAAAGTTTCCCTCCAAGACTGTGTGTCCTAGTGGGAGCGAATAAATCTAGATGAAGGAGTTCAAGGGGTGTAGTGGTGGTGACAATATTTTTGGATTTAAAAGACACCCCGGTCTGTTTCCCCATAGCACAAGTATCACAAATTTTATTTACATCAAAATTCAATTTTGGTAAACCTCTTACCAATTCTTTTCTATACTGGTTAGAAAGAACACTAAAACTTGCATGACCAAGTCGTCGATGCCATAACTATGCATCATCCGACTTATTAGCAACTAAACAAAGATTTTCTTTTGGAAAATTTTCAATATCAATAGAGTAAATATTTCCATCTCTAACACCAATGAATTTTATTTCATGTGTATCTTTATCTACAATAGAATAATGTGTGTTTTCAAAAATGACTTTGTGAGTCATAGAGTTGACTAATGCAAAGCAAATTGTGATTCAAACCATTCGCAAGTAAAACATCTTCAATTGACTGGTTGGAATCCTTACCTATTCGTCCAATTCCCACAATTTTACCTTTGTCGTTCTCGCCAAAGATAACCAGCCCACCATCCTTCTCCTTCAGGTCTAAAAAGAGTTCCTTATTTCCCGTCATATGTCTGGAGCATCCACTATCCAGATACCACTTGTTCTTCTTGGCTCTTAAACAAACCTGCACAATCAAAGCAACTCTCAAGTTGATTTAGGTACCCAAGCAAGCTTGGGTCCCGAAGTGTTAGTCCTACCATGAGAGAAATGCATTCTATTTTTCTTTTCAAAATATTCATCATCGACCCTCATTAGATCACATACATACATCGAGTGGTCGAACATTCCACAATAGAAACAAGTGACATTTGGCTTTCTAAATCGACTCCTATGCATATATGATTTTATCTACATAAGAGTTCATGCATGAGTCAACATGAGTATAGCCATATGAGTTAAATGATCTTTAAACTTTATTTTTCGCAAATGAATTTTTCTTTGTGGGTGAGTGTCCCACATCAATTCTCTCATTCCTACCCTTCCCATTGCTAGTCTCACCATGTTCAACCATTTTCTCTTTTCCTTTCGGTTCTTTTTGAACAACTTCTTTCAACTTCTTTAATTCATTTTACATGGTATTAAAGTTGGTTTCAATATACTTCTTAGATTTTTCACATTCATTCAATCTCAATTTCAGTTCTCCCAACTCCTTTACCAATTGTTCATTCTCATTTTTTAATTTTTCAGCATTTTCATAAGCATGTTGTTTTTCTACCTCCAAACATTCTAGTTCATCCACGTACAAGGTTAGCTTGGATTGAAAATCTTCTTTCTCATCTTTGAATTTCTCAATTTGCATTTCAAAAAAGCTACACCTATCACATAGATTAGTAGAGCTAATCAAATCATAAAATTTCTTTTTCAGATTTTTGACATCAGTTTTAGACCTCTTATACTTCTGATACAAATCTGCATAAACTTCATGCCATTGTTCAGCAGTAAGATTTGCAGAATCAAAATTTATCTCGGAGTGTTCCTCATCCGCCATCAAACAGAGATTCTGGACCAGCTCGTCCAGTCCGTCCTTGTTGCCTTTGGATGTTGAGCTATTCGAATCTTTATCGCTCCATGTACCTTTCATGGCTTTTCCTTTCTTCGCCTTGTCCTTCTTCAGCTTCTTCTGGAGCTCAGGGCATTGACCCCTCATATGGCTGGGCTTCTTACACTCATAACAAATTATCTCCTCTTTCTTGCTCGGCACTCCTTTCTTGATGGCGTTTCCTCTCAAAAATCTCCTCGAAAAATTTCCTTCTCGTCTTGCCTTTCTAAAAAAATTTTGGCTCTCCTTCTGACTAGAGCCATCAATTCTCCTTCCTCACTGTCGATGCTTGATCGTCCATCACTATCTTCCGACGAAGCTGGACATGAATTCAAAGCTATCCTCTTCTTCTTTTTGTTTTCCTCGTCAGCTGGCTTCATAATGTTGATTTCATATGTCATTAGCGATCCAATGAGTTGATCCACCGTGAGTATGGTGAGATCCTTTGAATCTTCTATGACGGTCGCCTTTGTGTGCCATGGAGGTGTGAGGGATTGCAGCACCTTTCTGACCAAGTCTTGATTCGAATATTCCTTTCCCAAAGCATTCAAGTTGTTTGTGATCTCGCTCAGCCTTGCATACATTTCCGTTATATTCTCCTCAGGCTTCATTGCAAATAGTTCATACTTTCGAACCAACAGATTTGCCTTTGTCTCCTGTACTTCCGAAGTACCTTCATAAATAACCTTGAGCTTATTCCACATTTCCTACACAGATGAACACATAGATATGCGTGAGTACTCATTAGGATGTATCGCATACTGAATAATGTTCATAGCTTTAGAGTTTGCACATGATTTCTTAATGTGATCATCTTCCCATTCATCTTCATTCGGTGGTAAAACATAAGGGCCTTTCTTTATAACCTTCCAAGTGTCATTGTCCTGTGCTCGCATGAACACAGTCATTCTATTTTTTCAATAGGGATAGTTAGTCCCATCAAAGAAGGGTGCTCTGTGAATCGAATGTCCCTCGAGGATCATTCCCTTGTTGGCCATAGCAAAGATCTTTGCTTTACAATCGTGAGGTTGTCCTAAAGATCAGAGACCCACTATGATACCAGATTGTTGTCCCTAGATTCTCGTATGGACAAGAAGGGGGGTTGAATTGTCCCCGCCAACCGTAATGGTAGTTTTAAAATTAATACAGCGGAATAAAATTAACTACCAACTCAAGATATGAACGGATGAAAATATCAAACTAGTTCCCTCAACCTCTCCGTTCTCACACAATCGAGACGACAATAATAATCATGCAAACCACAAACACACATATGCGAGACAGATTTTTTAGGTGGTTCGGGACCACGACGGGCTCCCTTCATCAACCCCTCACCAAACCGGTGAGGATCCACTCGCTTCAAATGAAGCGCTCGGAGCTTCCGCACCAGAAACACGGAGACGTCGTCTCCTACACGATCCACAAGGGATCAAGACGCACACACACACAAATCACAACACCCGTGGCATAATATTACCACAACCGTTCACAGACGGTTCACACACTCACAGACATAGAGTTCAGAAATAAAAGATATGTTCAATACATGCTTTCAGACCAAATGTAAATCACTTGAATAGATGTAAAAAGGGTAAAGAACTAGATCCTCAAGAGGTGAAAGGGCTGGAGGAGATCCTTGGTTAAGAACAGGTTGGAGGGTTGTCGAATGTTGATGATTTGAACATCACTACGATCCTCTCTTCGAACCGCTCCACTTTCTCTTCTATCATGATCATGAAATCCTCTCGGATGTAGATGATATCCACAGAAATCTTTAGCTCCTCTCCTTTCCCCTTTTCCTTTTCCTACAAGAAAAGAAAGAACATTAGAACTCTTGAATATTCTCCCAAATTCATAGGTCATTTATACACCCAAAAGAAAAGTATAAAAAGACCATTTAACCCTTGTCTAAAACCCTTAGAACAAGCCCCAAGATATGTATCATAACCCTAGGGGCAAGGGAGTCAAATTTCAACCAAAACGGATCATGATAAGTGGGTTTCGAACACAACCTAAATGGGTCGCCCACAGGGTTCGGTCGACCTAAACGAGGTGGCCAGTCAACCTATTACAGGGCAGGACACCAATTGTTCCTGGCAAATTCGATCGACCTAAAGCCCAGGGGCGGTGGACCGAAATTCAAAAAACTGCATATTTTGAGAAATGAAATGCAATAACCTCATATGCATATGGCATGAAGTGTGAACATAAAACCCTGATATGATAAGAGACATTTCACCATATTGAAACCTATTCAAGTCATCATTTTAGCCAATCAAAAATAGGATCAAACAACCTAGTGTTTAATTTGCATGAATGCTCAATATGATGCCAAATTGCAACCAAGTTTTGTATCAAAAACCAAAATCTATTTTCATCTTTCAAAACCTCTAAAAACATATGCATGAAGGCCCTTTAAAAGCAAGGTTAACACACCTAACATGAATAGCATATGACCATGAACATGAACAAGGTGTGAGAACCAAAATGACCTGTTTCTACCAATCTTCACAAGAGATGACTAATCAACATGTAAGCTCGAAAATCTCATGAAAATATGCATGGAATAACCTTTGCAATGACAAGTGCTATAACTTAACATCAAAAACCCATGGCTATCCAATAATGAACAAGAGTGAGCATCATGAACCCAACTTAACTAGTTTGTGCATTTAAGAGTTGTAAGACCTTACCATTTCCTCTTAAGGTGCATAAGCATGGTTTACCATTTGACTTGAATCCAAGCTGAAGATGACTCAATCACTCAAGAATTTGAGTTCAAAGAGTCCACCAAAGGTATTTTTAATGCATAACCGGATGAGCACTATATTAGCACCTTGGATATCAAGCATTTCTCAATTCACCACACAAAGACAAACACACACACACACACACACAAGATTTGTCATCATTGAAACATAACTACCCAAAATCAACTGGGGATCCAACAATCCAAAATCTCAAAAGGTTTGATAAATCTCGGATGTAACTTCCCTTGCTTGCCAAATCTAGCCACTCCCTTGGTAGGTGATCCCTTGAGGAATACATGCTCACTAACCTTGAAAGTCAAGTCTTTTCTTCTGTCATCCGCATAACTCTTCTACCAATCTTGCACTACTTTCAGTCTCTGCTGGATCAGCTGAATTTTCTCGGACGTTTCTTGCACTATTTCAGGCCCGATCAACTGTCTATCACCAATCTCTTCTCAGCATAGAGGAGACCTGCACGATCTTCCATACAAAGCTTCAAATGGAGCCATACCTATACTTGCGTGGAAGCTATTATTGTAAGCAAACTTCACTAAAGGTAGGTGACGCTCCCAATCTCCCTTCTAATCTAGTATGCAAGTTCTCAACATATCCTCCAATGTCCGAATAGTTCTCTCGGACTGGCCATCTGTCTGGGGATGATATCCCGAGCTAAACTTCAATTGAGACCCAAAGGCATTCTGTAATTCTTGCCAAAGCCTTGATGTGAAGTGAGGATCTCGATCTGAAATGATGGACTTCAGAACTCCATGTAATCTGATAATATTTTCAACATACAAACGTGCCAGACTTTCCACGGATTGCTTCTTCTTCATGGCTAGAAAATGTGTAGTTTTTGAGAACCGATCCACAATTACCCAGATGGAATCATTGCCCTTCAAGGACCTGGGCAAACCTATGACAAAATCCATAGTGATATTCTCCCACTTCCACTGAGGTATTTCAATCCTTTGCATCAGGCCAGAAGGTCTTTGATTCTCAGCCTTCACTTGTTGACAAATCAGACACTTGGACACAAACTTAGCCACATCTCTATTCATACCCTACCACCAAAAGGTTCGCTTCAAATCTTGATACATCTTGCTACTACCAGGATGAATGGAGAACTTCGACCTGTGAGCTTCTTCCAACACTTCATTTTTTAGTTCAGCCACATCTAGCACACAGATCTTATGTTGAAATCTGATAACACCTTCTTCATCATGAAAAATACCTACCTTGCCAATCATTCCTTGCAATAGGGGATCATCTCGCTGAGCTTCTACTACGCGATCCATAACTGTTGACCTGAGGGATAACTGAGCAACAAAAGCTTTACAAAGCTGAGGCTCAATCGACATCATGAAACACACAGCATCCTTGAGCATCTTCCAATCTTGCAACAATAAGATCCTCTTTTGACTAAGGGCATCAGCCACAACCTTTGCCTTTCCAGGGTGATATAGCAGCTCAAAATCATAATCCTTCAGAAATTCAACCCATCGTCTCTGGCGTAAATTTAGCAACTTCTGAGAAAATAAATACTTAAGACTCTAGTGGTCTGTGAAGACTTCAAACTTAACTCCATACAAGTAATGTCTCCAGATCTTCAGTGCATGAACCACCACGGCTAATTCCAAGTCATGCGTAGGGTAGCTCTTCTCATGCTCCTTTAATTGTCTGGAAGCATATGCCACAACCCTATCATTCTGCATTAGGACACAACCAATTCCGATCCTTAAAGCATCTGTGTAGAGGGTGAACATGTCGATGCTATTTGGTAGGATCAAAAGTGGAGCTGATGTCAAACACTTCTTCAACTCTTGGAAGCCTTGCTCACATTCTTCAGTCCAGATGAACTTCACTCCCTTCCTTATTAACTTAGCTAAAGGCGCAGAAATTGAAGCAAAACCTTTAATGAACTTCCTGTAATAACCGCCCAACCCTAAGAAACTATGAATTTTAGTGGGAGTCTTCAAAGCCTCCCATTCCAACACAGGTTGGACTTTTGTTGGGTCAACCGCTACGCCATTACCAGATATCACGTGGCCAAGAAATTGAACCTCCTTGAGCCAGAAGTCGCACTTGCTAAACTTGGCATATAGCTTGTGCGCTCGAAGAGTCTCCAAAGCAATCCTCAAATGCTCTCTATTAGACGTTTCATCTGGAGAATAAATCATCACATCATCAATAAATATTACCACAAAGCTATCCAAATAGAGCTTAAACACTCGGTTCATTAGGGACATGAATGCTGTAGGGGCATTCGTTAGACCAAAGGGTAAAACCATGAATTCATAGTGCCCATATCTGGTTCGAAAAGTTATCTTCGAAGTATCCTCCTCTTTGATCCGCAGCTGATGATATCCTGAATGCAAATCAATCTTTGAGAACACAGTAGCATCTTGCAGCTGATTGAAGAGATCATCTATGCGTGGCAAAGCATAGCAGTTCTTCACAGTTACCTGATTGAGCTTCCGATAGTCAATACAGAGTCGAAGTGACCCATCCTTCTTCTTCACAAATAGGACTGGGGCTCCCCATGGCGAAACACTTGGTCGAATAAAGCCCTTGTATAACAATTTTCGTAATTACTTCCTCAACTCTTCCATCTCAGTTGGTGCCATCCGATAAGGTGCTTTAGATATCGGTGTCGTGTCGGGTAAAAGATCAATAGAGAATTCGATCTCTCTGACTGGCGGTAATCTTGATAAATCCTCCGAAAAAATATCGGGGAAAGTCTCGAACCACTTCAATCTTCTCAATTGATGGTGCTTGGTTGGCTTCAGCTGAGGCCACTACACAAGCGAAGAATGCACTACAACCCTTGTGCAAAGATCTAACTGCCTTCATGGCTGAGACCACAAATTTTCCTGACCCAATCTTGGGCAAAGGGTGAAAAAACTCCTTCTTGCCGGGTATGCGAAAAACAACACGCTTCTTGCGGCAATCAATGAGAGCATAGTGCTTCTCAAGCCAATCAAGACCGAGAATCGCATCATAGTCCTTCATCATCAAAAGATAGAAGTGACCAGGTAATTCCTGCCCTTCAACAAGAACGGGTAAAGGGGGATAACTCCTTGTAGTGGACAATGCTTCAGCTGGGGTGTGCACTAGAAGAGGCACATCTAAGTCTATTGCTACTAGACCCAACTCATCATGCGACACCCTTGAAAACTTCTCGGACATAAATGAATGAGTAGCCCCGATGTCAAACAAGATTCTAGCATGGAAACCAGTTATTGAAAGTGTACCTTCAGTCACATGATCTGCTTGCTCCGCATCTTCCTTAGCTTGCGAACACTTGTACTAGCGCTCTGGATCTTCCGGCTGGCTTTGCTGTTGCTGGCGCTGCTGTAGCTACTACAGGGGCTTTATTGGGTGTAGTTAACTGAGCCTTCGGACAATCCTTGATCTTGAGATCCGGGCTTCCACATCTAAGACACCTGCCAATAATCATCCAGCACTCCTTACCTCCATGCCATATCCCGCAATGCTTACATTCTGTATTGTCACCTGACGATCCTCCCGATCCACCGGCTTGTGGTGAAGCTACCTTTATCGGTGCATAATTTGATGGTCGAGAGAAAGGCTTCTATTTCTTCATGCGGTCTTGACATTGAAAACTCGATGACGACCTCTTCATCAATGCTTTCTTCTCTTCTTGATACTGGTCCATTTCGCTTTCTTGTCGGCATGCCGCACTAAGAGCCTCTTCCATCGTCCGATGACGGAAGGCTACCAATCTCATCCTCAGTGACAGCCGGAGACCCATCACGAACTTCTTCACATTCCTCCTCTCATCAGTCATAATATGAGGTGCATATCTTGCCAGCTCTATAAAACGTGCCTCATACTCGAGCACCGTCATGGATCCCTGAGTCAGAGTAAGAAACTCCTGCTCCATTTTATCTTGGACATGCTCGGGAATATACTTGGCCTTGAATAGACGAACGAATTATTCCTATGTCGCTTCTACCAGTCCATCCTCAAATTGGTTCCGCAGAACAGAGGACCACTACACATCAGCACGCTCCTGAAATCATATGAAAAAAAAAATTGAGCGAGCATGACGCTAACCATCCACTTCGCACAAATATGAAATAATTCTCTTACCTCTATCATAAATGTTGCCAGATTGACTTTCTCATTCTCCTCACATCGAATGGTCCGAAACACCTTCGCTATGGCCCGCAACCAATGCTCCGCAACTAGGGGTTGACTCTCCCCCTTAAAAGATGGCGGGTTCATTCATCGGAACCACTCCATGATCGATGGTCCGTCAATGCCCCTTTGAACTAACTCCGATTCTGGTGGGGCCTAAACCATTCATAACATGGATAAGTCACAAAGACCACTTAACCTAAGGTGCAACTCCCATTGTCTACACTGTACCTAAGCTCGAGCTTGAACTTGGGCTTGTAATGCTGCATGCACGTCCGCTTGAGTTTGCATCACTCGCACCAATCCTTTCATAAATGCGCCATAATCAACTAATGGTGGTGGTGGCGGCACAGGCAATCCTTGCTGACCACCTTCCTCATCTCTCCCCGGCTCCTCCTCTCGAGCAAGGGCAACAACACGACGACCACGGGATGCCATAACCTTAGAGAATAATGATTTAATAAGGTGATAGCCTACTTATATATATTCCTTATGCATTTATTTGTTCATCTATTCTCAGTTTTTTGTCTACCAATTTGTAGAACTACTTAGATTTTGGGATATGGATCAAGCTGATGGTTTACTAATGTAAATCTCAACCTTTGGCTCTGATACCACTGCCTGTAGCGCCCCGCCCTAACATCCGGTCCAGTTTCCAACTCTCATCGGATTTAGGAGGGATGCCACAGTGGGAAAAATCTAACAGAAACAGAATTGGTTGATGAATTACATAAATAAAGAGAATATAAGATCAGCGGAAGATTAATCTCATTCCCATCAGTTAAATCACATTCTCAAAATCACAATAGTCCAAAACTGATAAGCAGAAAGTTGCTTACGATAGTCCATTATTACAAATTTTCAAATGTTCTAACAATAAATCACCTCAAATGGAAAATAAAGATCTCTAAAGACTACACCAAATTTTCTCGATCGGATTCACTACGCGTTAACTCCTTGTCCTCATCGAGGCAATCACCTGAAAATGGTTAGAAAATATGAGTCTAGGAATAGACTCAGTAAATTACTAAAATTAAATCGTTCCCTTTTATCCACATCTAACACACTTCAAGGATTAATAATAAAAGATACTAAAATATGAAATCAGGTTACCGGGCACAAAAAATAGGTTTCTTTTGCAGCAGTAAACAACTCTTTATATGACTATACTTTAATCTTTCAAAAACACAAATACCCATTCAGATTTTGAGAAAATAGAACTTTTCAGAATGGTATATGACTACACAAATTTCAGAAACAAAATTTGACAATGTCACAATTTTAGAAGTCATATGTCTTCACAATTTCAGATACGGGGACAGACTTTTCCCCAATCTGCATATGACTAAATAGATTTCAGAATCGAATTTCAAAATTTTAAGAAGTCATATGCCTTTACAGTTTTTAGATTCAATGGCAAAATTTTAGATGATATATATATGGCTTAGACACAGTGCCTAAACCGCCACTAGAAGGTCAGTACAGAACAGATACTCCATCCCCTAGGCAATGGAGACGAGTCTTGGTTAACTGCGCAGAATCGGGGAAAGTCCTTCCCACCTTAACTAGTGGAATTTGTCCATCTCCAAGATTTCACCTCGTGCCCTCGAGGTCAGAACAGATTGAGCCTCCCCACAGGGGACATTTCTATAGTTTGGCTCCACGCCCTTCTATGATAGTAGTGTCCATATAGCCTATATAATAGCTTTACATATATACATATGTACGCCGAAAAGTCATATACCATATTGCATACCTTAGACAAAATAACTTTTCAATCACATTTTTCTAAAACTCCACAATTACTAAAAAAATTTTTCCAAACACTTCAAGAATACAATAGGTTTCATATTCTGAAAATATATAATAGGCTTATATCTAAGCCACATATGCGAGTACAACTGTTCATAATTGTAAGAACAAAATTTTAATGAACATGAACTTTTTACAGGAAGTTATCAACTTGGTTCTGTATCATTTTATAATTTTTAAGATTTTTCTGAATCAAAATGGCCTTTCAAAACTTTATTTTCCTTGGTTTCTAAAATTTAGGAAACATGTTTATTTTTATGCTACACATGCATATAAATCAAGTCATAACTTGAAGTACAGAAGTTTTCTAACCATGAAATTTTTACATCAAGTTACCAACTTGGTCATCTACCATTTTCTAATTTTTTAGATTTTTTTGAATCCAATTGGCCTGTCAAAAT
This sequence comes from Amorphophallus konjac, assembly GCA_022559845.1. Lineage (NCBI taxonomy): Eukaryota > Viridiplantae > Streptophyta > Magnoliopsida > Alismatales > Araceae > Amorphophallus > Amorphophallus konjac. The sequence goes on from CM040127.1 coordinate 269,344,371, forward strand.
ACCTTATTTTTAGAGTTCTGAAAAACTGGGACAGAATACAAACTGTTAAAGGGCTAGGTCGACCTATCGAGAAGGTAGGTCGACCTGTCCAGAAGGCCAAGTCGACCCAGGCTAAATAAAATAGGTTCAATTTTAAGTATATACTTTTAATAAACCTGAACTTTTTACAACAAGTTACCAACTTGATTATTTAACATTTTCTAATTTTTCAGATTTTTTTGAATTAGTTTGGCATCCCAAAACTCACTTTTTCATGGTTGTTGGAAATTAAAAATATGTTTATATTTTAAAATGCACCTGTGCAGAAAACAAAGCTTAACTATGTGTGCAGAATTTTCTTGACCATAAAATTTTTACAGTAGATCACCAACGTAATCCTCTAGCATTTACAATTTTTTTCAGATTTTTCTGAATTAGTTTGGCCTCCCAAAACTCACCTTTTCATGTTTACTGAAATTATGAAACAGTTATATTTTAAACTACACATGCGTGGAAAATAAATCATAACTAAGAGTGTCGAATTTTTTTCATTTATGCATGCTTCTTTAATTCTAGATTCTCTGAAATATTTTAAACGTGTCAAAGTGAGTATTTGGCTCATAGTAACTTGCATTATCAGAAAAAAAATCAAAGATCGAGAAATACTCCTGACAAATTCCCTCACCGAATCGCACCTACGGCGGCCTCCGCCGACCGCCTAGAACCTTTACTAAGAGATCCTCACACTAATCTCTTTCTAATTCTCCGACTCCAAGCAGGCACAAGGCACTTATCACCTCTCAAGAATAGGGAGAGGCCCCTACGGTTTGCAGAAAAGAAAAGAAGAACAAAAAAGATACAAGAATTTGCCTAATCCTCCGAGCACACCCTTATATAAAGCCAAAACCATTTCATAGATCTAAATCATAACCATTGCTTCATATCTACCTAAATCCAATGGTAGGACATTGCTCTGAATGGTCAAGGCCTCCACGGGCCCTTGTTGCCCATTCGAATGTCAATCATGTGAAGGGTATACGGAGGACACTATTTATGGCCAACTTTAAAAATTAATATCTCACAAGGTAAAATTGATTAGGAAAATCTAATTGTTACCCATTAATCACCTCGATTTACTCTACCATAAAAAATTATTAAATAAATATTTGGGTTTAAAAATAAAATTGAGTGAATAGTAAAAAGTGTGAAAATGAATAATAAATACGTTGAGTCATAGTCTATCCTAACCTATAGGAATTTGTGTCTATGTCCTTATGTGTTCTACTAGTGAAGGGATATAATATAAGAAGGGCTTATGTTAACAATTAGCTTACAAAAATTTAATTATTCAAAATTCTAAATCTATAATTATCGAAAAACTTATATTTGATGCATTATCTATTTTATTTATTTATTTAGTTACGAATTTAAAAAATATGTACTAAATACCTATTTTATCAAATTAAATAGCAGAAATATTTTATAATTTTTTGAGAAAATTTAGGGCACTACAGTGGGCGTCTTTGCTGGGCATTTGAGGGGGTTTAGGGGTTGTAATGGGTGGGGGAGAGAGTGGGGAGGAGTGGAAGAGGGATGGGGACTACAACTAGATTGCTAAGAGGGCAGGAAAGAGGAAGAACGTGAAGAAATGGAGGGGGATGGGGCGGTGCTCTGTTTTGGGTTCTGCTAGCAGGTGGCGGCCATGGGGTGACTACGGGTCTGAACTTTGGGGATGTGGGAGTTACTGTGGTAGGGGAAGAGGAAAGGGACGTGGGTGAGGGGTTTATAGACCTGTTTACATATAGTTGGATAGGATTTAAGTAGAGGAATGGGGTGGGTTGATGTAAAGGAGGACAGCGATGGTGAAAGGGCGGAGTAGACGGTGGTGGTGGTGGGGTGGGAAAGGCGATGGAGGTGACACGAGGGGGGCTGGCTGGGGCCTCTCACCCATCCCCTTGGCAGGGACGATGCAACCGGCTTCTCGCCTCATCTCTATGGCGTTGGCGGTGATGAAGGGATTTGGAGTGGATGACGGCGGTAGAGGTGGAGATGAACAACGGCGGTGGACGGCGAAGGAGGACGACCGGGGCTATGGATGGGGCATGTCGCCCGCTCCCATCTCAGGAACGGTGCACCCAAAGCTTTAGATTTTCCTCTATGGCAGGGCGGATTTGGGTTTTCGGCCTCTCACCCATGTGGTTCCAAAAATTGGAGAAAACACATAGCCATAGCTAAAACAACATTTTCTCATTCTCATTGTATTCTAACATGGGTTACATGCTTGTTTAAATAGGAGGGGAAGGGGAGAGGTCACAATAGATGGGGAGGGGAATGGACGCCTTGGGAACCCATGGGACATGGATTCCTACAAGGAGTCCTTACATAAATGCACATAAGTGTAGACATTATACATATATGTATATATTTATGACAAAAGAAATAATAGACCACCTAGAAAACCCAAGGGCTTGGGTTCCTATGTGGAGCCCCTACCTAAGTGTATATAGATGTTTATATATATTACTTATGACAAAAGGGAAACACTACATATTAGGCCCACTCTATACGGCCCAATAAACAAAAGACAACTGAGACATAAACAATTATATTTGATAGTTTGTTGATGCCGCTTGATGCTCCCGTTAAACCCCTCCGCTTGGAGGAGGTTCGACCACGAACCTCGAATCCGCAGGACCCCGGCTTGTTGGGACAAACTGGACGACTTGCTCCAATACCACTTCATGTGAAACGAGGTCGAGGAAGGAATTCAAACTGTCATCCGGAGAGCAGGAAGGTGAGCTTGGGCATGTCTGGGCATTTTTTTGCTGCTGGCAGGACCGGGTCTGCCCGGACAGACTTGCGCGGTCCGACAAAAATGGTCACCACGACCTGATCCGATGTTGGATTGGGGCAAGTGAGCCCTCGTTGGAAAGTGGACTGGCCAAAGTATGCTGCCACCAAATCTCAGACTCAAAGCTATAGCACAGAGGCCTGGAGGAATTTCGTAATATTTATCCCGTTCTGTAAGTTTCTAAAGGACTAGGAGAGGGTAAGTCGACTTACCTAGCATGAAAATCAACTTACTGCTAGGCAAGTCGACTTAGCCCTCCCCATTGATGGGACAAAAGCATAAAAGAGACACTGGTTTGGTTCCTCTCGCTGTGGGCGTCTTTGTTGAGCATTTCAGGGGGTTTAGCAGTTGTAATGGGTAGGGGAGAGAGTGGGGAGGAGTGGAGGTGGGATGGAGACTATAACTAGATTGCTAAGAGGGCAGGAAACAGGAAGAACATGGAGAAATGGAGGGGGATGGGGCGGTGCTCTATTTTGGGTTCTGCTAGCAGGTGGCAGCCGTGGGGTGACTGCGGGGCTGAACTTTGGGGATGTGGGAGTTGCTGTGGTAGGGGAAGAGGAAAGGGACGTGGGTGAGGGGTTTATAGACCTATTTACATATAACTGGATAGGATTTAAGTAGAGGAATGGGGTGGGTTGAGATAAAGGAGCGAAGCGATGGTGAAAGGGTGGAGTAGACAGTGGTGGTGGTGGGGTGGGTAAGGCGATGGAGGTGACACGAGGGGGGCTGGCTGGGGCCTCTCACCCGTCCCCTTGGTAGGGACGATGCAACCGGCTTCTCGCCTCATCTCCATGGTGATGGCGGTGATGATAGTATTTTGAGTGGATGACGGCGGCACAGGTGGAGATGAACAGCGGCGGTGGACGGCGAAGGAGGACGATCGAGGCTTCGGATGGGGCCTCTCGCCCACTCCCATCTCAGGAATGGTGCACCCAAAGCTTCATATTTTCCTCCATGGCGGGATGGACGTGGGTTTTGGGCCTCTCACCCGTGGGGTTCCAAAAATTGGAGACAACACATAGCCATAGCTAAAACAACATTTTCTCATTCTCATTGTATTCTAACATGGGTTACATGCTTGTTTAAATAGGAGGGGAAGGGGAGGGGTCACAATAGATGGGGAGGGGAATGGATGGCTTGGGAGCCCATGGGACATGGATTCCTACGAGGAGTCCTTACATAAATGCACATAAGTGCAGACATTATACATATATGTATATATTTATGACAAAAGAAATAATAGACCACCTAGGAAACCCAAGGGCTTGGGTTCCTACGTGGAGTCCCTACCTAAGTGTATATAGATGTTTATATATATTACTTATGACAAAACGGAAACACTACACATTAGGCCCACTCTATATGGCCCCATAAACAAAAGACAACTTAGACATAAACAATTATATTTGATAGTTTGCCGATGTCACTTGACGCTTTCGTCAGGAGGGCACTAGGACCTGTAAGAATTAAATGTCATAAGCAAATGGAATATAATCGAAGAATATTTTGCTAGAAATTAAAATATACATACCTGAAGCGGGCGGTGGTGGGGGTGTGCCCTGCACAGCTGGTGGGAGGGAACTGGAACCTGTAAGAATTAAATATCATAAGCATAGCATATAATCACACAACATTTCATTGCATTTTTAAAATAGACATACCTATCAGCTGCGGTGGTAGCGGTGTATCATGTACGGGTGGTGAGCCGACTATCGGACCTGTAATAAATAAAAATTTTAAGCTAATATATAATTAATACACTTATATAGCTAAATCAGAGAATAGATATACATGTGCCCGAAGTAGACGCCAAAGAGGAGGGAGTAGAGCTCCTCCCACTGCCCTATCTCCTTCCACTCCCACTACGATCTCCTCGGACCATCTCTTTATTAAGAACAATAAAATGAATGCATATTAATCCATAATTATATAATATTTACAAATGTCATTAAAAATTATGCAAAAATGTAAAAATATCTTACTAATTTATCAAATATTATTCATTTCCTCATCAGATGCTGATGATATATCTAACTATTCGCCATCCATAGTAGCCTCATCAGATTCAAACTCTTCATCTTCATCGGACTCCTCGTCCCCTATAACATCAACATTTAGGTCCGTCGGATCGACTTCTTCCACTTCATTCCCCGCGTGTAACGACAATGGCTCATCAGATTCATCCAAATATATATGTGTGGACGGACCCCACCAAACCCCCAAAAAAATCATACCCCCTTGTTGTATCCAGACATTTTCCGAGCAAAAATATCAAGAAATAAGGGCTCAGGAATTTCCCCAAACACCTTTAAGACGTTATTTACCCCGCCCTTTCTATGTCACGCCGGGCCCAACCAAGGGTCCTAACCAGCTAGTCGTGACCCACGGCAACACCAACAATTGATTGGGGCCATCCCCGATCACCCAGTTTACGGGTATACCCGCTTTCAACCAAGCCACCCGGGCTAACCCCGGGGCACCCTGATTATAAGCCATGACACGTCGCACCTAGCGACGAGGCCAGGGTCTATCCCCAAGACGCCTCCCTCCAGCCCTCTAAAGTCAAAGGAAGACTCATCCTAGCCAACCACGGGCTTTGGAGGCCCATAGCACGCTCATGCGGCCCATGCACGTGTGCCAGAAATTTTTCGGAACACCTCGTAGGCGTGCATATTCCAGACATTCTATAGCAAGCTGGGGGCCAACCCGTGGCTTGAACACACAAGCCGTATCCTACGGCAACCCTACAGCAAGTTGGGGCCTACCCCGACCCTGAGGCATGCGGCAATGAGCCATTTACTTTCAACTCCTGGGCCAACCCAGGGCTGCCTGCCAACCCGCCTTACAATGCGGCATACATCACAAAGGCTGGGCCTATACCCCTAAAATGCCTTCCTATGGCTCCCACGAGCTATACTCCCCGTCCTCGGGCCAAACCCAAGGTCCACCAGCCCACCACCTAAGCCGTTCGGCAGCTCGGGATGTGTCGAAAATTTCCCCGAACACCTTGCGAGTGGTTGCCATAGCACGATAACAATAGACCCCCCACGGGTCAATCCCAGCACTTCTCTGGCCCAAGTCCTTCAAAGGACGCCACCAAACAACCATAGAAGGCCACCCGAGCCAACCTTGTGCTACGGCCACCCCGCCCGGGGGTAGTTCACCTCGGGTGCGGGGTGCGCCCCATTGAGGGCGAACTCCCCTTGGGGGCCGCACCCTCCACCCAGTCTCGTGGGTCCTGCCGCCATCCCATCCCAGCCTCAGTCTAGCGTAAAATGGTCCGCATACCAGCTCGGGAGTGCTCGCGGAGAAGAAGACTCGAGATCGTGTGAAGCCTGAGTCAATGGTCTCGTTTTACGTGCACATGACCAACTACTAGCCACCGTATCCTTTTTGTCTTTGTCTTGCATTCACAATAGGTCAAGGTGGGCCCAAAATAGACAAAATAGGGGTTTTATGGACCAAGGGAAAAAAAACCCCATTCCAGTCCGCGTTAACCCCCCCCCCAGGGGGGGTTTACGGGGACCAGACTGGCCCCCCCAGTCTGGTCCACGTAAACCCCCCAGAATTGAAAAAAAAATTACAAAGGGGAAAAACCCCATTTCCAGTCTGCGTTAACCCCCCTGGGGGGGGGGTTTACACGGACCAGACTGGCCCCCCCAGTCTGGTATGCGTAAACCCCCCAGAATATAAAAAAAAAGTTTTTTTAAACAAAAAGAAAAACTAAACCCAAGCCCATTCCGCGTTAACCCCCCCTAGGGGGGGTTTACGCGGACCACACTGGCCCCCCCAATCTGGTACGCGTAAACCTCCCTCCCCCACTTCGAAAACAAAAAAATATATATTTTTTCATGGGGCTTACGCGGACCAGATCACCCCCTCAAGTTTAGTCCGCGTAAACCCCCCTGACCTTTCAAATTCTCCCATGAAGACCCCCCCTTAGAAGCTCAAGGGCCATATAGAGGACTAACACAAAGACTTACATGTGTTCAAGGACTCAACCTTCAAGGCTTTCGGTGAGAACGCGAGAAGCTAAGCACATGTTGGGTGGCTTGTCGATCAGATCATATACGCCAAGGATATGTCAAATGTACTTCCCTCCCATGGCGTCTAGCCGTCTCACTCAAGTCCATCCCCCTGCACACAAGGTGTTATGATAACGGCGAACACAGACGCACATCCGGTCTGCCCGTGTACGGCGTGACATGACAACAAAGTGCATGCCATAATGCCGAAATCACCCCCGCCATGGGACCACGTGCCCGCCGCTCACCTCGAGTCGACCACCGACCGTCCCGACCGTTGACTCGAGTTACCCAGACCACGGCCCGGAAGGAACATTCTCGGGACTGGCCCTAACTCCCCGGCATGAAGACACTTGCCTCTCGGGACCCGGACCCGACTACTCATCCTGAGCCACGTCCGACCTCCCTCAGGCGTCAACCGCCGGCCACCTCTGCCATCCAGTCCAGCCCTAGTTCGGCGAGTCGGGCACATCCCTAGCCCCTTGTGGAGAGCCCCTGTAAAAACACGTAGATAATCTACTTTGTCTTACATTGACCCGGGGACCGACCCACGAGTCAGAATTATCCCACGTCTTGCACTAGTTGTATTTCGGCCCTTTCAGCCCCTTTATAAAGCCCACGCGGCACCTATAAAGCATGAAACCAGTTCAATATGCATGCCTGTACCTTGGCCCCAGCCTCTTGCCCGCACTAGACAATGTGCAACCTTTCTCCTGGGCCCCAGTTTGACAATCCCTCAACTGCAGAATGTACCCGATCCCCTGTCCTTCGCTTCAGAATTATCCAGGCCCTTCTTCAGCAAGGAACAAAGGTGTTTGGATTCAATCCGATGTAAATAAACATCGGTTGCTTGCGACCGGTGGGGAAAGACGTCTAATACATGAATCCCCATATTCGCCTGCACACTCGTACTTGTGGAACCTCCCTTCTCTCCATATGTCGCTCGATACCCCATGCCCATGTGCCGCATCCTAGCGATGTTTCCCCAGTTAACATTTGGTTCCATAGGTGATGGTCGAGAAATCAATTGGCATGCCCGCACCCTGTTCGGCCACTCTGTCTCCCAGTCACGTCGGTCTCATTCATCCCGAATGAATAGCCACCCAAGTCGTAGGCCATTATTATCGTCTACTAGCTCCCAGAAACCTCTCGTGCAAGTTGACCCCTCTCAACTTTCCGTAAAAGGCGAGTGTACGGTACTGCTATGAGAGGCATATGGCTACGAAGGAGAATATCCCTGTAAATTCTAAGAAATCCACTTAGAACAATTAAAAGGAAAAAGAAAATGAATAGAAGAATGGGAAAAGAGGGAGAAAAGGGGAGCATGAGAGGATGCTAAGGGGAATGTGATCGCCAAAGACGCGAGGGCCTCAAAGGATATAACAAATAATCAATGGAGGGATCGCGATATAAATACCTTAAATGCGGGGGAGATTGTGAGTGCACCTTCTCTTTCAATCGGCCGGCCGATGAAGAGAGTTTTCCTTGATTGATTACCCTTGCAAAATTAACAAACACCAATAAACAAGCATGGATTAGAAACCAAGATGTGTAGCATCAAATCCAAATGTAAATATGGACATAGAAAGCATGGATATGAACACACCTTATTGGTGTTTGGCCTTTAAACCCCTATGCAAAAGGGTAGGTAAAAGATGATGTATGATGAAGAATAGAGGGAGATGTGCAAGTGTTGCACTAAGGGAGATGTGCTAGAGTGCACAACATGGGAAGATCTCAATATTGAGATAAAAAGAGATAAAAGAAAAATATGATATGATGCATGCAATTAACTAAAGCAAAAATAAGAGATAGGAGGGTGAAAGCTTAGTGGTTTTCTCCAATTTGGCTTCAAGCTAGGATGAAGATCTTCAATGGAGGAAGAATATGATGTAGAACTCCATGGATGTAGAGGCTTCAAATCTTCAATAGAGGAAGAAGAACTCCATGGATGAAGCTTTTAGGTGCATGGGAGTCTTCCTCCTTGAGCCTTTGGTCCGGCAGCACCTCCTCTTCAATTGATCTTTATATTCTTTCACAAGGGAGAGAGAGATTCTATTTATAGGGTTGAAATTCGGAATTAATTCCAAGGGAAATTAGGAAAACATATTTTAGTGGGATTTGGAAGAGATAAACATTAGGCAAGTGTCCCTTCAACATTAGAAAGTCATAGGAACCCTTTCCCAAGTGAAAAAGGAGGTTAAATGAGGAAAGGAAGGGAAATTAGGAATTAATTCAAAAGAAAATAAGAAAATATGTTTTAGTTAGATTTGGAAGAGATAAACCTTAGGCAAGTGTCCCTTCAACCTTGGGAAAGTCATAGGAACTCTTTCCCAAGTGGAAAAGGAGGTTAAATGAGAAAGGAAGGGAAATTCGGAATTAATTCCAAGAGAAAATAAGAAAACATGTTTCAGTTGGATTCGGAAGAGATAAACCTTAGGCAAGTGTCCCTTCAACCTTGGAAAGTCATAGGAACTCTTTCCCAAGTGGAAAAGGAGGTTAAATGAGGAAAGGAAGGGAAATTCGGAATTAATTCCATAAAAAATTAGAAAACTTAGTTTTGATAGGATGGAAAGGGGGATCCTTCCTCCAAGTGTCCTTTCAATATTAGGAAGCCATAGGAACCCTCTGGCAAGTGAAAAAGGAGTGTAAGTGAAGAAGGGAAGGGGTGCTGATGGAGTTCGGAATTGAACAAGTATTGACGACCTTGGTCAAGGCGTTAATTGAAATCACGACTGGGACAAAGGCGTTAATTCACGGATTTAATTTTAGCAATAAAAACTTTCTGTATTTAAAAATGATGAAGAGACGCCTGAGGGAGAGACGTTATTTAAAAACACGACCCAAGGAGGGTCGTTAATTCTTATTTTTCTATTTTGGAAACCAGAAAATTCCAGAAAATGAAGCCTTTGCCTCTAGTCATCCTTTCTTCAAAACGCGCCTCCGACCAGGCCGTTAATTAAAACGCGCCCCACTTCAAGTCGTGAATTCAAAAAAAAAAGAGAAAACTGCCCAAAAAAATCCAGAAAAATAGGGAAAAATAAGAAGAGGGGAAAAAAGGGAGAAATCCAAGAAAATTAGAAAAAATAACTCAAACAAAGTTAATTGGAGGGTCAAATTGGGGCATTACAAGGTAATACGAGATGCACTCACAGTAACGTCAATTTTGGCGTGTCTACAGTCGCCCCGCCTTGGCGTCTGCTTTACAAGGGAGTAGAGCAAACTGAAAAGTAGATGTCAAGGTGTGATGAGACACACAATCAACATCACTTGATGAGAATGAAATTAAAAGCTCGAGATGAAGCAATCCCAGGAAATTTAATGAAATCAACGATGTTTGGATAAGAGGAGGAGTGTGCACGCGGGCACGAAGGAGAATGATCAACTTCCAGCGCGGTGGAAGTACCCCAGGTCACAAACCTGTAGGTTTCACCATTGGGGAGCGGTTACCAGCCAATGTGGACGTGCTGCCGCCAAGGTGGATCAAAGTAAAAGGATTGAGATAAGATGATAGAAATCTAAACAAGGAGCTTTCGAGAAAATGACCCAAAATAGTGACAAAACGAACTGAGGATTCCATCAGCAATGAATATTTCATATTTGGAAAGATTAAGATCAATTTGACTCTCCAAATCAGCTTATCATAATGATTTTCTAAAAATTGTTTCAAACTCCTATATGAATGCATGTTGGGTTTAAAAGAAAAAATTAAAACAAATGAAAATATAAGATAATCAAGGATAATATTGTTAAACTGCCAAGACTAGGTCAAGAAACCCATTCTGCCAGTCGATACTAAGCCGAAGCCCGTTTATCCACGCATCAACTCGCAAAAGGGAACCATCGTCCCCAGTCTTGGATGGCTCAACGGCCTATCCGTGTGACTAAGACTCCTCTGGAATCATCATTGTTTTTGATGAAGGGGAACTCAAATCCCAGATTTACCAAAGTCACAAGGTCCTTGATATAATCTAGTAGCGTATGTAACATATAGTAGAATGCATACAAGGGGGATGGTGATAGCAATGAGCATGGGGGAACTGAGAAATGAGGTGCAAGTACCGTGGGGCTTGGATGATGATGCCCAGTCGGTGGGACCAAGAGCTTCTTCCTGCGCTCAAAGATTCATCAGCCAAGATATAAAAGATAACAAGCAATGAATAAGGCATTTAAGCATAGCAAGCATAGCATGAAACAAAGCATCAATAGCAGGTATGTATCATATTCAAGAATAGCATAGATAGCATCATTAAAGCATAGATAGCATAGCATCATTGTTTGTCGTTTGTCATGAGGATGACAACTTGGCTAATCAAGATTTGGAGTTGAATGATCAAGATCTGATAATGCCCATCGGCGGAGTGATCAGTAAGATTTGATAAAAAATATTTGGAGATGAATAATCGGAGTAATGCGTAGCAAATTATGAAGATGTGATCAATTGTGAACATGGGAAGAATCAAAAGGTAGATGGTAATGAATGGAGAGGACTCATCCCGTGCTCTTGGTCCTTGCAAAGTTGTTGTTCCTGCAAAAAGCACCATCAGAAAAATATAATGTAATTTTTTAGATTTTGAAATATGCAAATTTTAATGAGTTTTGAAAATATTTGAATTTTTATGTGGATTTTGAAAAATATTTGAATTTTTATTATGAATTTTGAAAATATTCAATTTTTGTTAGATTTTGATAAGGAAATATTCAATTTTTTTTGGATTTTGGCTTATAAAATATTCAATTTTTTTTTGGATTTTGATTTAGGAAATATTCAAGTTTTTTTATTTTTTTTATTTTAATTTTTTGGTTTAGACATTGTTAATGCAGCATCAAAGGGTGTTTTTGAACCACTAGCTAGGGGTCCTTTGATGGAATCCTCGGTTCAAGATTCAAAATTTAAAAATTTGACGGGGATCGGCAATCAACTTCATCAACACAATCAAATGGCCAATCTATTTGTCTCATGATAAATGGGCCTCTTTGTGGGCCTTATGGGTTATGTCCGTAGCAATTATGTAATAGTCCTTTCATATTTTTGTCTTTAAGTCTTCCAATAGAGTGTCTTTTAGTCTCCCCAAGAGAACTATAATGAGTAGACATTAAGTGTTTAGGATAGTGTCTTTTGGTCTCCCCAAGAGAACTATAATGAGTAGACATTAAGTGTTTAGGATAGTGTCTTTTGGTCTCCCCAAGAGAACTATAATAAGTAGACATTAAGTGTTTAGGATAGTGTCTTTTGGTCTTCTTTGAGAGTCTATAAAAGAGTCATGTATCTTTCATTTGAAAAAACAGTGAATGAAATCTTATTTTTGGAACCCCCATGTGAAGCCCACGTAGGAGGGGCCTTCCCCTCCATTATCTTCTTCCCCCCCCCCTCTTTTAATTCCCATGGCCGTGAGTGCCTGTTCTTCCTTCCCTCTCCACGGGTGAGATGCCCAGTTCTTCCCTCCTTGCCACGGGTGTTGATGCCCTTCATTCCTCCCTTCTCCTCCAGCCACCAGCATCTTCCGCTCACCCTCACAGCTTGGCCGAACTTCCCGTTCCCCAGTTCCTCCTGTCTTCTAACCCAATCTTTCACTGCTGCGGCAGTCTACCTCCCTTGCCTCGCCCTCTAAGCTTCTTCCTCCCGGCCACGCTATTACCTCATACGCCCACGCTACCTCCGTTCCCGTCATACACGCACTGCACCCCTTTCCACAGCCTCAAGACAACCCCCTGCAACCCCAACCACGTCCACCCACTATCCCCATAGCTTACACCCACAAACACCACCACTAAACTTAGCCCCCACTCCACAAGCCCATCCCAAACCCGCAGGCAGCTTCTGGCCCAATTTGCAGAGTAACTTCCAGCTCGTTCCAGGTGGATTCTGCATCCAAGGTCTTCAGCAAAGTTGATCGTCCACAAGTCCTCTTCGCAAGCGAGTTGGAATCGTGTCGATCCGAGTTCGTGGCCGCCCACAAGGGACTTTCTTCCCCGACTGCGCAGAGAAGGCCTGACAGCGACCTGAAGCGGTTTGGGGCAGCAACCACGACCTCTTCTTGAAGGATTCAGGCTCCAGGATCTTCATCAAAGTTCTCCATCCTCAAGTCAGCTACCGGGATCAGAAGACGGAACCGCAATCAGAGGTCGGTGGCCAGAGTTACAAATTTTATACCCCGACGACCCCATTCTGCCTCCTGTCTGTCTCCTCCGACCAGTCCCCACTCAACGGGACCTGCACGTCCACACCGACATCCGACTGAGGCGAGACCAGTGCCGCTGGAAAGTAGTCGTCCCCACGATTCCAACGCCACCTGCCGCGCACCAAACGGAGTTCGGGGTTGCTCGTGGTGTCCCTGTCAAGCCGCTGTTCAGAAGCTGCCCCTGCACAGAACCAGAACGGGGTCCCCGCTCAGTCGTCCGTGGCGACCAGGTTCGGGTGGAACCAAAATTCAGAAAAATTGTGCTGTATCCCTACCCTGTTACGAAGCCAACGGCACCAACCGCGCCTCCGGCAAAATTCCAGAGTGCGATCCACAGCCACTTCAACAGCTGCTGGTCACAGATTCCAGAACCGGACAGAATCGACTTCGGCTTTTGTTTCACATCAAGTGGTATCAGAGCTTAGGGAATCGGGCCGTCCCATCGGACCGAGATCCTGAGCTTTGAGGTTCGAGGTCGAACCTCCTCCAAGCGGAGGAGTATGATGGAATCCTCGGTTCAAGATTCAAAATTTAAAAATTTGACGGGGATCGGCAATCAACTTCATCAACACAATCAAATGGCCAATCTATTTGTCTCATGATAAATGGGCCTCTTTGTGGGCCTTATGGGTTATGTCCGTAGCAATTATGTAATAGTCCTTTCATATTTTTGTCTTTAAGTCTTCCAATAGAGTGTCTTTTAGTCTCCCCAAGAGAACTATAATGAGTAGACATTAAGTGTTTAGGATAGTGTCTTTTGGTCTCCCCAAGAGAACTATAATGAGTAGACATTAAGTGTTTAGGATAGTGTCTTTTGGTCTCCCCAAGAGAACTATAATAAGTAGACATTAAGTGTTTAGGATAGTGTCTTTTGGTCTTCTTTGAGAGTCTATAAAAGAGTCATGTATCTTTCATTTGAAAAAACAGTGAATGAAATCTTATTTTTGGAACCCCCATGTGAAGCCCACGTAGGAGGGGCCTTCCCCTCCATTATCTTCTTCCCCCCCCCCTCTTTTAATTCCCATGGCCGTGAGTGCCTGTTCTTCCTTCCCTCTCCACGGGTGAGATGCCCAGTTCTTCCCTCCTTGCCACGGGTGTTGATGCCCTTCATTCCTCCCTTCTCCTCCAGCCACCAGCATCTTCCGCTCACCCTCACAGCTTGGCCGAACTTCCCGTTCCCCAGTTCCTCCTGTCTTCTAACCCAATCTTTCACTGCTGCGGCAGTCTACCTCCCTTGCCTCGCCCTCTAAGCTTCTTCCTCCCGGCCACGCTATTACCTCATACGCCCACGCTACCTCCGTTCCCGTCATACACGCACTGCACCCCTTTCCACAGCCTCAAGACAACCCCCTGCAACCCCAACCACGTCCACCCACTATCCCCATAGCTTACACCCACAAACACCACCACTAAACTTAGCCCCCACTCCACAAGCCCATCCCAAACCCGCAGGCAGCTTCTGGCCCAATTTGCAGAGTAACTTCCAGCTCGTTCCAGGTGGATTCTGCATCCAAGGTCTTCAGCAAAGTTGATCGTCCACAAGTCCTCTTCGCAAGCGAGTTGGAATCGTGTCGATCCGAGTTCGTGGCCGCCCACAAGGGACTTTCTTCCCCGACTGCGCAGAGAAGGCCTGACAGCGACCTGAAGCGGTTTGGGGCAGCAACCACGACCTCTTCTTGAAGGATTCAGGCTCCAGGATCTTCATCAAAGTTCTCCATCCTCAAGTCAGCTACCGGGATCAGAAGACGGAACCGCAATCAGAGGTCGGTGGCCAGAGTTACAAATTTTATACCCCGACGACCCCATTCTGCCTCCTGTCTGTCTCCTCCGACCAGTCCCCACTCAACGGGACCTGCACGTCCACACCGACATCCGACTGAGGCGAGACCAGTGCCGCTGGAAAGTAGTTGTCCCCACGATTCCAACGCCACCTGCCGCGCACCAAACGGAGTTCGGGGTTGCTCGTGGTGTCCCTGTCAAGCCGCTGTTCAGAAGCTGCCCCTGCACAGAACCAGAACGGGGTCCCCGCTCAGTCGTCCGTGGCGACCAGGTTCGGGTGGAACCAAAATTCAGAAAAATTGTGCTGTATCCCTACCCTGTTACGAAGCCAACGGCACCAACCGCGCCTCCGGCAAAATTCCAGAGTGCGATCCACAGCCACTTCAACAGCTGCTGGTCACAGATTCCAGAACCGGACAGAATCGACTTCGGCTTTTGTTTCACATCATCCTTGTTCCTTCCCCTTTTGCTAAAATTACCCAAAGCCGAGCGTGTATTGAAGGGTGGCGCCCTATAGCCGACTGTCTATGGTTAACAGTGCCCCTACCAAGGCCATACCTGAGAAACATTCGGTCTTAGAGGGAGAAGAGAAGAATAATTGGAGATAAGCTTTATGCAGCATGGGAGATGTCGGGACTTGAATTCCTTCCAAGGTGTTTCCCCTCAAAGAGGTAGTCTGTTGTGCCGGGGCTTTGTGCCTTTGATTTTTAGACCCTTGACATGCATACGACCAAGGTTTTCCCTGCGGGGACTTTGCCACTCTTGACATGCCATAATTCACAATTTTGCTTTTATCAAAATTTTGACTTGATTTTCATAATAGCCCTTTTGGCGAGATGTATATCATGAAAACTCATATGAAAACTCATATTGATTTTGGGTCAAGACTGCCCCTATTTGAGACTCCTCTCGTATTGGGGATTACCCTGGGTGGGTCATCTCATCCGTCGACCTCTTGCCCCTGCACGCGGCCGAGTAAAGAAGAGAAAAAGACTTTCAGGAATTCTTATGGCATGGCCAAAGTAGGGACGGTGTTTAACCAAAGGAGCCGGCTAAGGACGCTGTGAAGTGTGTGGAATGCCCAGCTAAGGGTTACTCTTAACAAGCAGGGAGAGAACGTTGAATTCCCAGCATGGGATTTTTATTACCAAAGGTGTTGCAAAAACAAGCCTAAAAGACTATTTTGAGAATGATTTTAGTAAAGATAAAGATTCGACCAAGGATAAAGGTCTTGACTACCACTCTTAATCTTGTTAAGAAGCACTTTATTTTGAAAATCATCGTGAAGCAATGAGATAATGATATCATGAAATGAGTTCTTACGCCAATATGTTACCTTGCAACCTTTGTAGAAGCAGCTGTCAGAGCCGATGTTGATCATCGTGGGATAGTCCTCTTTGGCAGTCAAAAGGATTGGAAGCAAAGGGTTTGAAAGTGGCTTAACAAGAAGGAGTGGTGCCAAGACCAGATTCAGACGAATAAGGAAAAAAAGGAAGAGAGGCGAGGGCTAGAACTCCCTCACTAAGGTGTGGAGACCCTGATCACATGAAAGGTCTACAGAAGAAGCGGAGAATTAGAAGGAGGAGTGAGGACTAAAGCCTCGAAAGCAGTGAGAGAATAGGTAGATGCCCAAGGCAGTGGATGTGGAAGAAGTTGGGTCAGACCCAGGATTAGGGGGAATCGGAAGAAGAAATTGATAGATGGAAAGAGGCAGATCCGGAGGGTCCGGAGGTTGTGGAGGAGAATCGTGATAGGAGGAATCATCCGGAGGCTCCGGAGGGATAAGATATCGAAGGACGCGGTGCCCAGGGAAGAAATAGGGAAAAAGATGATGGAAAAGGAGGAAGAAAATGAAGGATGTGATGTCCCGGAGGAGCAGAAAGATGAATCGGAAGAAAGATGGAGGGTCCGGAGGTTCCGGGGGAATGAGATGTCGAGGGACGCGGTGCCCAGGGAAGAGTGGATGAAAAGGATCAGGAGGGTCCGGAGGTTCTAGAGGGAAATATCGAGGGACGCGATGCCCTTGGAATGGAAAAAGTTGATAGAAAAGGAAGAAAAGAATGAAGGACATGATGTCCCAGAGAAGCAAGAGGGTGAATTGGAGGAAAGATGGAAGGTCCGGAAGTTCCGGGGGTAGAAAATGGAAAGGGGCGTCATGCCCAAGGGATTGAGAGAGGGGTGAAGGATCTGGAGGTTCCGGGGGAAGACGATAGAAAACGACGCGATGCCCTGGGAGAAAGTCCGGAGGTTTCGGAGGAAGAAGACGGAAAGGGGCACGATGCCCAGGGAGAATCAATAAGAAGCCCAGAAGATCCGGACTTGAGGGTGTGCAGGGGCGCGATGCCCAAAGAGCGAGATCCGGAGGTTCCGGAGGAGGAAGATACCATGGGACGCGATGCCCAGGGAGGACGGGAGAGAAATTCAGGGAGTCCGGATGCAATGGTTGGAAAGGGGCGCGATGCCGTGAGGAAAGATTGGAGAGAGTGCAATGCCCGGGCAGTGTAAGGGGACCCGCAGATCCTGAGGATGAAGATGAATAAGATGGGAAATGCGAAGATCCGGAGGTTCCGGAAGGCGGGGAAGATACGGGTCCAGAAACCCAGGAAAGAAGAAGTGCAAATGTATGCGGATGCAATGCAACAGATGCAATGAATGCATGAAATGCAAAGAATGTGAAGAATACGAGGGATGAGAGGATGAGATCCTCCTCTTCGCCTGTGGAGTGGCCCATGAAAAATCGATGATAGATGTGAATGTGGGTGAAGTTGAATAGAAGGTGGAAGGTCCCTTAGTGGAAGCATGTCTACCCCTCCACGGCAGCAAAAGTGTACAACCGGATAAAATCAAAGTATGTGATGAAGCTTTAACAATCACTGCCAACTCCCTTGGAGGGTGAAGAGTGACAATGTGAGAGAATTGGAAAATTAGAGCGTGAAGCATTGCCACATCCAAGGATTGTGGTGTTTGAAAAGTGCTGAACAAAGCGGGCGTTCGCCCCTTGTATGAAATAGAAGGTTCCAGATTGAAGGATCGGAACAAGGGGTGCCCTGTCTGGCCCTTGGACATAGACTTATACGGCATCAACGCTTGGCATTCTCTTCTGGCGAGCAGCGGCGGGGGCTTGGCCTCTTCGACCATTCTTGGCACAACAACCTGTGGACGCCAAAAAAAATGACGATGATGATCATGGCGACATTCGCGTCTACACATTAGAGCGCGAGTCGAAGATAGAAATGCCGAATAAACCTCATGCCTCGCCCGATCAGGATGAGAACTCACTTGGTGGTCCGCTACCCGCTAATAAAGCCCCCTAAGCAGAAGATACAATTACAACGCTCCGACCAGCCGTGCCGAGGGCTGAATCAGAGAAAAGTCAGGAACTCCGGCACAGTCTCGGCATGCACCGAAAGTCACGCAAAGTCTGGGACCGAGTCCAGAGGATGCGAACAGAATATTACGGAGGCCACACATCGCAACCAGAATGTTATGGGAACGCCGACATTCATATAAACGGCCGCGACTTCGAAAAGAATCAATTTGAGGCTTAAAACGGCACGGAAGGGACTTAAACGGGCGCGCTCTAAACCGGCGCGCCCCCCCCTTCAACATCTTAAGCCGGCGCGCCCCATTTTCTTTCACGTGCCCTTGCTTTGGCCTTAAACCGGCGCGCCCTTCTTCTTGGGCTAAACCGGCGCGCACCCTTTCCCTTGCATCTCACGTTAATCCGGCGCGCAAACAAGCTGTCCCATCTACATTCCGATGCTCTGTTTTGCATCATTATGGCGTGCAGAGAACATTCAATGCCAAGGGCTCTGCTTCTACCTTCGTTCGACAGCACACAAGCAGCAGCAGCAAGGCAAGCTCCGGCAGATCTCTGAGCGTCCCATCCTCGGACGAGCAACAGTGTACGGGACAAATGAACAGCGTCCAGCACAGCCGGTCAACTCCCGACTTCGTTGCGGACGAGGTGGAAATGGCAGGAAGGCTCCCAGGCTAGCTGATGTATATAAGGGGCAGCATTGTGAAGCGGAGAGGAGGATGAGAAAGAGAGAGGATGAATAGAAGGGAACAAAAGGAAAAGAGAAGAGGAAGGTTGAAGAAGGAGAGGAGAGAGGTCTTCAGGGGAGCTCTCCAGCCTCCGAAGAGAAGAAGCTACAGCCATCGGTTCACACCTGCAAGGTGAAGAAAGAGAGGGAGAGGGTGAGAGCAAGAGAGGGGAGAGAGGGGGAAGAGCTTGTGCTCTGTTCCTTCTTCTCCCCCGTCGATGTATCTTCTTCCCCCACCTCAACATTTAGCTTTTCTTTTATCTTCTCCGTTGTATTCTTCCTTCCCTCTCCCTTGAGGATGAATAAAAGAATGACCTTGTGAGCATGCGCAGTATTATATGGCTTTGATCCTTTCCCCCCTTTTTTTCTTCTGTTTTATTTCTCTGGTTCTCTGAATCACCTGGGGTCCTCGGGAGCTTGCCCTCCTGTGGCATGAACTCTGAGGGAACCTGTTCGAAGGGTGAACAGTCATGGCCACCTACGGCCTACATCCGTCCCGTTCCACGAATTCATCACCCGTGAGTTGTGAGAGCTCTTGAAGGCTAGTCCTCGAGCTCTCCGACACTCACATTTGGGTTTTTGGACCGCCATGAGGTCTAGATTTGAGGTGCACCCCGGAGTTAACCGTTTGGTGGTCCTTATTGCGCTCTGGCAACTCCCAGTCCAGGGGAGGTGCTGCCCAAATTTCGCCAGGATGAGAACACTCAAGAACAGATGAATAGGATGAGTTCTCTGAACACGAGAGCAGACGAACAGACTTAGCTCTGTGGGGAAAAGAACCGCTTTCAGCCTGAACTTCTGAGTTCCTTCAATCTTCATGCTCGTTCATCTTAATAAACGATTAAAAAGCTTTAACCACCTTCTCCATCAACTTAACCCATCAATCAAGTGAATAAACCAACCAAAATATCAATCTGCAAGTTGAAGAAACGAGAAACAGAGCAAAAGAATCAAACAGAGCAAAGCAAAACCTCGTAGAAGCTTAACCCGGCGCGCCCTAATCCGGCGTGGGCTAACCCGGCGCGGTACCCCCCCGCGCCGGTTTAACCCCACACTCAAAACCACTTTTATTTTCTTTGCCACAAATCGGCGCGCCTCCCCTTTTTTAGCCTATTCCGGCGCGCCCCTGGCCCCTCTTCCTTCTTGCCATATACCGGCGCGCCCCCCTTTCTTGGCCATTAGCCGGCGCGCTCCCCCTTGGCATCCATAACCGGCGCGCCCCACTCTCCTGAGGCTATTCCGGTGCGGCCCCTCTCCCTCCTTGGCATTAACTTAACCCGGCGCGCCCCCTTTTACACCTCTATAGCCGGCGCGCCTCTTTTATATAAAGAGGGGGAGGTAAATAATGATAATAAAAGGGAGAAGGGTTCAAACAAAAAAAATGCAAAGATCAATGCCAAAAAAAAAAAATGAAAGGAGCTCCAGTACCCGTGCTTCAATTAAAAATTTTGTTCCGGGGGCGCTGCCCCCGAAAACCCCCGCAAGGGGCACTGCCCCCTTGACCCCCGCGACCTGACCGCGCAGGTCGATCCGCGTGTGAGGGCGCACGTTATTGAGCTCGGGCTACGCATTTAACAATTCACTCCCTCGGACTGGGTGCAAAGAGAAAATCAACGACGCCTTATGGTATCAGACGTGGTTTACGAAACTTCCGACATGGCCATAATCCGAAATTATCTCCGGCCAACAGTCTATCAACTTGACCCATCCCTACCGGGATCCAATCCCGCATTCTCATTAAACTTGCCTTGTTCATGGCAAACATTCGCGCGGTTTTGCTACCGTCTTTTATACTACAAACACGGACCTTCATCCGAACATGAAGTGGCCCATGAGTGGCCGACATAGTCTTAGCGTTCACGTCCCGATACGGGTTTCTAGCATAGTTCATCCTTCACTATCCTCCTGCATTATTAATATTCTCTTTAGGCCGTAGGGCCCTTATTCCTGGCAATCAATCAAGGGTGTTCCCCCGTATGGGGGATGTAAATAACGCCGTGACCTTTACGGCACGGCGGGTTTCGGTCCCGACACGAACTACACAATCGTCTGATTAGTCAGATCGAGCGCACCATGGGCTTCCATGAAGCCCGAATAAATCGTCACTATGTGACTGGCACGCCCTCGCACTAAATAGAAGAATTAACCCTGACCAACAAACGAACGGATCCCCCCTCCGAATTTTAGTGCGTCCACACAACCTGGATTGGCATTCGATAAATAAGTTCTTGCATCTTGAACATCATGGCCACGGCCAAATCTTTCTTTTCTGGCTCTTGATCATCTTCAATACAAGTACTTACAGAAGGACACCCGTTCCGAGTAGTAAAGGTGGGTGAAGCGAAGGCGGAAGGTTCCATAGATGGTGGAGGTATAATGGAAGGTGTTGGAGAAAGGGTGAGTGGAAATGGCGGTTCAAACACGTCGAGCTTCTCCCTTTGCTCGGAAGCAGTCGAGGTTGGCTCGAGTGCAAAAAGGGGTGAATCCTGCTCAGGATTAGCCACAGGTAAGGGTGAAGGGTTAAGTAGTGGAATAGGAGTGGCTAGGTCATGGGTTAAAGGTATAATGGAGGGCCGAGGTGGCGGTAATAGGAGGTTAGCTGATGAAGTGGAGGCTAATGGTATAGCATGTGGAGGTTTAGCGGAGGCCGGTGCTGTGGAGGCTGATGGTATAGCAGGAGGTGTAAAAGTACCAGGTTTGGTCCGGAGGAAACGCCGGATGGGGCGAGCGGTGTCTGGGGTAGGAGACATGTC
The DNA here is from genome assembly GCA_022559845.1 of Amorphophallus konjac. Classification (NCBI taxonomy): domain Eukaryota; kingdom Viridiplantae; phylum Streptophyta; class Magnoliopsida; order Alismatales; family Araceae; genus Amorphophallus; species Amorphophallus konjac. Next base: position 269,365,986 of record CM040127.1, read on the forward strand.
TTGGTGCGCCGATATGGGTGATTGGAGTATTGATCCCTCGTCATAACACCAATAAGTCTTAGAAGCGGGGGTTATATTAAGGAAGATGGCATCGTCTTGAGCAGGGGGTTCATCCAGTGGTAGCGGAGGGAGAGGAAAACGAAGAAAACTCGGAAGGGATGCCTGCAGAGCTTCATCATCATGTGCCGTCTTGAATTCTTCAATTGCCGGTTCTTCATTATCGAGTTCAAGTGGATGCCATGGTGGAGATGTATTAGTAGGTGGTGGAATGTAATGGTATTATAGTTGATGTGGTGAATGCAAGTGTGAATGCGTAGGCGGAGGCGGAGGGCCATATGAATGAACGGGGTGAATGTGTGGAGGATGGACAACGTCCACTTGAACGTTGAAATCTGCCGGCTCTTGCTTGCTTGAACTGTCGACGCCGTAGCCGTCTCTCCTATCCTTCCAATCTTTCTCCATCTTTGTAATGTCATTTAGAGCCGCATAAAGGGGATTGACTGGAGTAGGAGGAGCGGGCCGTGGGCTCGTAACCCTCTTTAATTGTTCCTCTAACAAAGTGACTTTGTCGAGAAGAGTTCGTTGGAGGGGTGTGACTTGAGCAACAGAGGGTCGGCAGGGCCTTGAAGGAGGGGCCGCACAAAAAGGCCGTGGAAGGGGATTAATGGGATGACCCATAGAAGAACCTGGATGGGCCGGGTTGCAAGGAATAAATGGGCCTTGGGGCCGTGGTGGAGGAGGAATAAAAGGAGGCGGGTGACGGGCCACCCGAATAGGGGTAGGTGTGGATGAAGGAGGCGGGTATTGGACCACCCGAGGAGAAGTGTGAATAGGAGGAGATGGGTGATGGGTTACCCGGGTAGGAATGTGAATAGAAGAGGGAAGTGGGTGATGGGCCACCCGCGTAGGATTGGAAGGAGGATGAGGGGAATGAGGTGCACCCTCAACAACGGCCTTAAGGGCTTGGATTTGTTGAGGGGTGAGATGATCTAATGCATGTAAGATCTGGGAGACCTTCTCATCTTCGGGAGGAGACGGTCCCGTAGGAGTAGTGGCTCGCGATTGAGGTGAGGGACCATGGGATTGGATATTGCCTATGGGTGGGGCAAAACCGTGAAGATGAGGGCGTGGTCCCTTTAAAAGATTATGGTGAGAGTTGTGATGAATATGTTGAAATTTAAGGGAATAAGATGTGCTAGGTTGATCATCCTCATGAACATTAATTGAGTTAAACATGTTGACTTTCTTATCAAGGTATCCCAAACAATTCAATGTGCAATCAAAACAGCTCACCTAGATAGCAAACAAGTTAGGATGGGGTTACCTTTGATTTCTTTTATTTGAACCTTGGCAAATTAATTGATTTTATGCAAATTGATGTGATCACTCAAGGGGGGAACCTAGTTTCAAATGTGGTTTTCTCCGATGCCAACTAGGAACACTCTCTCACCATGCATAGGCCAACTAAACCCGGGACTTCAAAGGTACAACATGCCCAGCATCCGTGAGGGAATCCACGGGTGTGGGGACTTATGGAGGCTTGGTTTAGGAATTTCCGGTCCAATGAGACGGAGTGCTCAATGGAGGGTCCTTCCTTCACCAAGAGGGTGGTGTGACTCCTAAAAGTGTGGGGAGAGGAGGTCTCCCAAACCAATGCAAGGATGAATGCAGCAGACACTATCAAGCAGATAACAACACAGAACAAAAACAAATGACGACCTGGGAAGGGTCGTTACATCCATAAATCGCGTCTGAGCGTCAGTCGCTAGTCACTGTAAAAAGTGCAAGCAGAGTAAAATAGCGCCTTAGGGTGAGGCGCTTTCTCTAGAATGGACGCCCGGGAGCAGGGGCGTCAAATGGCAGTAATCAGCACGAATAAACAATGATAATAAAAATGACGCCTTACAGTAAGGCGCTATTCAAGTGAAAGATGCCTTGATGTGAGGTGTTATACTGATAAAAGACACCTCTGAGAGGGGCGTTAATTACTTCACTACTTCAACGGCCATAGGGCTCAAACAGTGAAAAATACCGACAGAAATGAAAAACACTCACAATCTCAGTATAAGAATCATGGCAATCAAACATGACAAGGGATATAGCATGCTCATCATTTTTTTTTAAAAAAAAGAGATGGATAAATGGAATTTCTAAAAACCTATCAAACTGACAAATCACATAGGGAGAGTGCTACATGGAGCACAAAGGGAGACGCACCGTGGGTGCAAAAGGGGAGATGGCACACGTGGGTGCCCAAGGGGAAAGGGTAATCAAAAGAAAAATGAAAGGGGTCCCACCGTGATCACCAATTTGTAGATTCTAAGAAATCCACTTAAAACAATTAAAAGGAAAAAGAAAATGAATAGAAGAATGGGAAAAGAGGGAGAAAAGGGGAGCATGAGAGGATGCTAAGGGGAATGTGATCGCCAGAGACGCGAGGGCCTCAAAGGATATAACAAATAATCAATGGAGGGATCGCGATATAAATATCTTAAATGCGGGGGAGATTGTGAGTGCACCTTCTCTTTCTATCGGCCGGCCGATGAAGAGAGTTTTCCTTGATTGATTACCCTTGCAAAATTAACAAACACCAATAAATAAACATGGATTAGAAACCAAGATGTGTAGCATCAAATCCAAATGTAAATATGGACATAGAAAGCATGGATATGAACACACCTTATTGGTGTTTGGCCTTTAAACCCCTATGCAAAAGGGTAGGTAAAAGATGATGTATGATGAAGAATAGAGGGAGATGTGCAAGTGTTGCACTAAGGGAGATGTGCTAGAGTGCACAACATGGGAAGATCTCAATATTGAGATAAAAAGAGATAAAAGAAAAATATGATATGATGCATGCAATTAACTAAAGCAAAAATAAGAGATGCTAGAATGAAGATCTTCAATGGAGGAAGAAGATGATGTAGAGCTCCATGGATGTAGAGGCTTCAAATCTTCAATAGAGGAAGAAGAACTCCATGGATGAAGCTTTTAGGTGCATGGGAGTCTTCCTCCTTGAGCCTTTGGTCCGGTAGCACCTCCTCTTCAATTGATCTTTATATTCTTTCACAAGGGAGAGAGAGATTCTATTTATAGGGTTGAAATTCGGAATTAATTCCAAGGGAAATTAGGAAAACATGTTTTAGTGGGATTTGGAAGAGATAAACATTAGGCAAGTGTCCCTTCAACATTAGAAAGTCATAGGAACCCTTTCTCAAGTGAAAAAGGAGGTTAAATGAGGAAAGGAAGGAAATTCGGAATTAATTCCAAGAGAAAATAAGAAAATATGTTTTAGTTAGATTTGGAAGAGATAAACCTTAGGCAAGTGTCCCTTCAACCTTGGGAAAGTCATAGGAACTCTTTCCCAAGTGGAAAAGGAGGTTAAATGAGGAAAGGAAGGGAAATTCGGAATTAATTCCAAGAGAAAATAAGAAAACATGTTTTAGTTGGATTCGGAAGAGATAAACCTTAGGCAAGTGTCCCTTCAACCTTGGAAAGTCATAGGAACTCTTTCCCAAGTGGAAAAGGAGGTTAAATGAGGAAAGGAAGGGAAATTCAGAATTAATTCCATAAAAAATTAGAAAACTTAGTTTTGATAGGATGGAAAGGGGGATCCTTCCTCCAAGTGTCCTTTCAATATTAGGAAGCCATAGGAACCCTCTGGCAAGTGAAAAAGGAGTGTAAGTGAGGAAGGGAAGGGGTGCTGATGGAGTTCGGAATTGAACAAGAATTGACGACCTTGGTCAAGGCGTTAATTGAAATCACGACTGGGACAAAGGCGTTAACTCACGGATTTAATTTTAGCAATAAAAACTTTCTGTATTTAAAAATGATGAAGAGACGCCTGAGGGAGAGGCGTTATTTAAAAACACGACCCAAGGAGGGTCGTTAATTCTTATTTTTCTGTTTTAGAAAACAGAAAATTCCAGAAAATGACGCCTTTGCCTCTAGTCATCCTTTCTTCAAAACGCGCCTCCGACCAGGCCGTTAATTAAAACACGCCCCACTTCAAGTCGTGAATTCCAAAAAAAAGAGAAAACTGCCCAAAAAAATCCATAAAAATAGGGAAAAATAAGAAGAGGGAAAAAAAAGGGAGAAATCCAAGAAAATTGGGGAAAATAACTCAAACAAAGTTAATTGGAGGGTCAAATTGGGGCATTACAAGGTAATACGAGATGCACTCACAGTAACGTCAATTTTGACGTGTCTACAATCCCGGGATAACATAAACTCCCTAATTTTTCTTTATCGCTTTATTCCCCTTCTCACCGCGGTCACCGACTTCGATGTCGAAAGACACTGACGAAACAAGTTGGCAGGCCCGGTGGGACGTCTCCCGCCTTTCTTCTTTCTGCTGAAGAGAATCATGTTCCAGCCCTGAAGCCATGGTGCCCTTTTCCTATCATTGCCGGAGAGTTAGAGGAGGGACACATTCCCCTACAACTTTCAGCTCGCATTCCGACAGCCGGACCTCGCTTGGCTACCGTCTTCGACCGTTACTCCCTTCCAGCAACCAACATTCCAGCAACCATGGCGGCCATGACCTATGGCACCATCGTCCTCGCCACCCATGCACGGGTGGGCTACATGGCGACGCGGATTGCTTTCGGCGACTTCGCCCCCGTCATCGGATCACCCTACTTCCTGGGTGTGGTCCCCGTGGCTACTCCGTAGCCTATCCCAGTTCTTGTACCTGTTTGTGCGGCTAGCGTGCCTCGCTCTTCTCCAGTATAGACGGCCCGCCCGAGTACCAGACTCGGGGCCTCCACTGCCGGCCCTCGTAGGCGCCCCAGATCATCTCTCGCCTAGATAAGCGTCAACTCCCGAGCCCAGCACCGGCCGATCTCCAACACAGGCTCTACGCCCCGAGCTTCAGCTACTACCACAGCATTTCACTCGGGTTTCCAAGCCCGAGTCCCTGCCAAGTCGGCACCTGACATGGGATTCCGGCCCCGGGTCCCCTACTCCTCAGCAATTCGCTCGGGTCTCCAGCACCGAGTCCCAGTCGAGCCCGCTCCTGACATGGGTTCCTTACCCCGGGTCCAAGGCTCCCCAACACTTTGCTCAGGTCTCCCACCCCCATCCCCAGTCGAGCCGACTCTTAACACGGGTTCCCAACCCAGAGTTCGCGGCTCACTGCCCTCCAGTCCGGGCTCACAACTCCGAATCCCAGTCGGGTCGGTCCCCGATGCAGGCTTCTTATCTCGGGCTTCCGACTTCCAAGTACTGCAACGGGGTCTATACCCCCATGATCCAGCAATGCTGATTCCCAGCACAGGCTTCCCGCCTCGGGATATGGCAACCTCAACACCTAGCCTGGGCCTTCGACCCCAAATTCTGGCTGTGCGGACACTCGATGTAGGTTCACAACCTCGAGTTTTCGGCACCCCAGTATTTCCCACAACATCGGTTCTCGGTGCAAGAGCGTCATCTCAAGCATCGGAAACACTTCAATTGGCTCGGACAAAAGCCTACGCTCGGGTCACCTAGCCCTCGGCTCTCGGTATGGGCATCATGCCCTGAAGGCCGACTTCAGCACTTTTTGCCGACAGCTTTGCACTACCGGCGATGGTAGACCGGGTCTTCTCCGCTTACCACCTTGGAGCAGGGTCTTCCTTGGCTCCACAGAAGAAGCGTCGCAGTGGCCGTAGAGGTAGGAGACTCGCCGCCGCAACCAGCAATTCCGGCAAGACCCTTCTTGTCGGCGACTTGAGGATTCATCTCAATGGGGTGAAGCAATCATACCCCGAGATCGGACCGTGCCTATGGTCCCCACTACCAACAGCTTTAGCCTCCTGCAACTAACGCGAGAGGATAAAGCGGAACTAAAAGAAACAAGTGCTTGGGCAACTAATCGGGGGCATCTGCACCAGCCCGATATCCATGCTCCCAAGTCCAGTCGAAGGAATCGTGACAAGGGAGGTCAACAACCTAGCCTAAGAAGAATTTGGGTTACCCTGAAGGAGGCCCAAGCTGTTCAGAGAGCCCGTACCAAGGACCCCCTTCGAACACCTGGGTGCGGCGTCGAGTGAGACGTAACCTAGTCTACATCGGCACAGTCCGACGGCACCCAGCCACTCAGCGTATCTAGCCTAAATAGGTGGAAACAAAGAAGGGCTCGTGTCGAGCCCCACCAGCACCCAGCCTCAGGCTCTCCTCGGGTCGATCCCGACCTCATGACGAAAGCGCCACTTCAACGGGCCTTAGTCTTCGCTAGACTAGTGGCACCAGTCCGCTCTGAGAAGCATTCCTAGAAGAAGCGGATGGTTCGGCTCATCAATGACATGGTTTGGATGCTCGGGTGTTATGTCACTGGACAGCAACCTGAGACTCAGTCTGATGACTTGAACCAGCCTCTAGCCCAGCTCAGGAGGCCTCGTCCTCAAACTCAACCCCCGACACCGCCGGGCCACATCGGCACCTCTGCCGGACCTTAGGCATCGAAACGTGAAGAAGAAGTTCCAGCAGAGGATCATGGTGCTCCTATCAACATGGATCTAGTCAACAATGATCCTCCAGCGAATGAGGTCCAAGAGGTGACTCTCAAGACTCTCATGAAGGAGAATCAACATTTGAAGGCCCTCCTACAACACCTTCTTCAAGAGCGAGACCTTCACCCTCCGCAACCTGGTAGGCCGTTGGCCGAAGCACCGGCACTACCAGTCGGACACAATGGTGCCAACATCTCAACAGCAACCGCCCGAACCCCGACAGTAGCAAGGTTTGGCATGCCTCTAGTGGTAGCACATCCACGAGCCTCCAACACGCCAGTGCTAGAAAACCTCATGGCACAACGGCAGATGATCGAGCGGATCGTCGAGACAAAGCTCGCCCAGTATGGGGAAGGGGTTACAACTATAGATCTCTACAACGTACCCTACCCACTGCATCACCAACTGAAAAAGCTTCCCCCAGAGGACGCCAAGCTCCTGAAGCTGCAGAAGTTTGATAGGCAAGGGTCTCCGCATGAACACTTGGCCTACTACATTATAGCCATGGGCGAGCTAGCATTGGACGAGTTATAACTCCTCCGCTACTTCGCCACATCACTTACGGGAACGGCCATTCAAAGGCATTCTCGCCTGAAGCCCAATTCAGTAGTCGACAGGGCAGATCTCCAGAAGAAATTCCTCAACCGCTTCCAGACAGCCAAGCGCAAAATCTCCCTGGCAGAGCTCTACTCTCTCCGACAGAAGAAGGGCGAGAGTGCCCTAGACTTCATCAAGAGATGGTGAGACCTCAGCATTAGGTGTGTCAATCCGCCAGCCTAGGAGAATGCCATTACCATATGCCGCAAAGGCTTGGCAGCCGAGGTCAGGGAAAAGATTCTCGGCACTAATATTAAAGGCTTCGACCAGCTCAACTCGACAGTTGTTGAAATAGAGATGTTCTTCGTCGATAACCCGACCTATACTTCAGCGAAGAGAAAATAGACACGAGAATGCCAACTCGGTAAGGAGGTGAACATCATTGAGTTTACCCCCACCGCCAAAGCTAGCAAGGAGGGCGAGTCAAGCGGCTCCGACAAGAAGCCAACAGATAAATCGACCGCTCCTTCCTTTTCAGAGCGTATGAAGACACCCTTCTCATTCAAGAAGGAACACGCGAAGATGCTCTTCGACCTCTGTATGGCTCAAAAGATCATCGAGCTGCTAGAAGTTCTCAAGCCAGATGATGCCCAGAAAGCCGATGACCATAGCAATTGCCCATATCATCGCATGCTTGGTCACCAACTTGAAGATTGCTATGTCTTCAAAACTCAGGCACTAAAGCTGATCCGAGATGACCTCATCAAAATAAAGAGCAGTCTCATCGATCCCCCACAGCCACATGCGTGGTCCAGACTGATGTTTATGAATGGCTGATCTAGAGGGGAGGGGTGAATAGATCTGCCCCCTTTTTCATGATGAAAGCAGCGGAATGTAAGAGAGCCTTACACAGAAGAAGAACCACACACGGTAGATGCAATATAGAATATGTAAACTAGCCTAAGCAAGCATCTAGTGAGAGACAAACACAAAATCAAATCACAAATCATAGAGGCAAGGATTTTAAGGTGGTTCGAACTCTACCTAGAGTTCTACGTCAACCTCTCACTCAACAGAGTGAGGCTTCCCTAGTGCAACTGCACTAAACCCTTGATAACACAGCAAGAAGGCACACATGGCCAAACCATAGATCAGAGCACACCCTCTATCTGTCTTCCTACTATCACCGGTAGGGACGGTTCACCACATATCAGAGCACAACCTCTGTCTGTCTTCCTACAACACCCGGTAGGGATAGTTCATAGTTCCAACAGAGAAGTGTTCAAAAAGAAAAAAGAAAAATAACATAAAGCTCAGACAGGATGTAGGAAACTCAAGCAAGATAACAAATGTCCCTCTCTGATAATCTGGACGCCGCTCTTGGCTTCTCCCAAATTAGTTGCTTCCTTGGAGAGTAGCTTCTCATTTGCCATAGGAAGCTGGAGATGAAGGTTATTCTTCTCCTTGCAGGACGAAGAAGAGTGGATGTAGAAGCTTGTGTATCTTCTACAGAGCTTCAGAGGGTGGCTTCAGGCTCTCCTCCTTCTTCTTCTTCTTTTCTTCCATCCCTTCTGGATGTAGCTTCTCTAACTGCGCTCTCATAGGAACCTTCTATGTGTTCCTTAGTTTTTGCATGCTCCCACGCTCTCTTTTTCTTTTCAGACAACATTCTTTTTCTGCATGTATGGTACACAGCCGGTCGTCCCAGAATTGGTAGCAAGAGATCAGGACCGTCCATCTTCATAGAAGCTCCCAGATCCTGAGAGGAGTGGCCGCTGATTGGTTCGAAGGTGATAGGGTGCGTTGACTTCTCATTGGCCTACAAGTCCCCTTCATGCAGTACAGGATGGCTTGAATCTTTTTCCCAAAAGGCAAAGTGCATGTTTGGACAAAACCCTTTCTAGGAGGTTTACGATTGGTCCAGCTGGAATGTGGGAATATCTTCTGCCAAAAGGTCTTCTAGAACCTAGAACCATCGAAGCACATCCCTTTCAATCATTTGGACTTGGACTATTAGCCCAAATCTTTCTCACTTGCGAGTTTGCAAAGGACGCTTCCAGAGTTCACAATGTCTGCGTCAACGCATCGAAGATGTAGCATTGACGCAGCCTTCTTCGAGCTGGTCACTTGTTACTATTAGGCAAAAGAGCCATCGCCTTAATCTTTTTGTCACTTTTAGGTGTACATTTTTCACCTTTAGGTATACATTTTTCACACTTAGCCGCTGATCAGCTGTCGCCCTTGCTCTGCTCTTCTTTTCTTCAGCTTCAACAGGACAGGAGTCGACTCGAGCGCCTTGTGGAGTCGACTTTCCGTCTGCGGTTTCTTTGATTTCAGCCAGCCCACCTATTTTTCACCCTTAGATACCTATTTGTCACGCTTAGGTATTTATTTGTCACCGTTAGCTGCGTATTTGTCTGCCTTTCAATTCTTTTGTCATTCTTCTTCTTTTGTTCGTTTCCTGTGTCCACTGTAGCTGGCAGAAACTTCACTGGACCTTTGACCGGACCTCTGAAGCTTGCAAAGGCATGACTTTGACTTATTGACTTTGATTGATGTTTACTTTGACTTGGGTCAATTTTGACTTTAGTCAATCTTGAAGATTAAGTTGGCTAGAGTCTCTTGATGACGTTGACTTTGACCAAGTCAACATTGACTTGCCCACTTTGACTTGAGTCGACTCTGGCTTTCAAATGAAGTCTTCAAGACTTCTTCTTCTTCTCCTTCCAACTTCTCAGCCTAACAGCCCATTTATCAGCCTTCAGAATCTATTTTTCACACTTACGAAGGCATTTTTCACCCTTATCCAACTATGTGTCACCCTTAAGGGTGTATTTTTCACCCTTAATCCATCGCTAAAGGCATGCTTGTATATTGAGACTTTCTTGGCTTTGGAGTCGACTCCAGAGCCTTCATGAGTCGACTCTTCTTCTTCGTTTTTCAAGCTTTCAGCGCTGCTAGCCATTTTCACCCTTAGAAGCCATTTTACACCGATATGGTTCTATTTTTCACTGATACGGCTGTATTTCTCACCGATACGGCTCCATTTGTCACTGATATAGGTCTATTTGACACCTTAGACCTGGCGGTGTTGTCTGCTTGGCGGAGTCGACTCCAGAAGCATTTGGAGTCGGCTTGGCTTCTTCATTTTCATTAACTGACCTGATTTGGCCATTCCTTTGATCAAAAATGATATTGTCTTCACAAAACTCATGGATATTCATTGATTAACATTATCAACAACATTTGACACCATCAAAAACATATGAACCTCAAGAATCAAAACGTATGAAACTCAAAGAGTAAAAAACATATGAAACTCAAGGATCAATCACCTGAAACTCAATGATGAGTCATAGTGTTGACATCATCAAATCACAGAGGCACAACAATCTCCCCCTTTTTGATGATGGCAACACCGTGAGTCATTATGATCAATTTGACTTCAAACAATGACTCTCAAACTATTCTCCCCCTTTGACATTATCTAAAGAATATAGTTTGACATCATATGGGGGACTTTGAAAGATTGAATCAAGAAGGCCCTGAAGGTTGAATGTCAGATGAAAGAAGGGAAGAATGGCCTTATTATCAAGGAGTGATTCAGCATTAGAAACACATATCCAGGGTGATTGCAGCAAAGAGTGATTGCAGCTGAATACAAGGATGAAGCCTGTCAAAGTTTGCAAGAAAAATTCTCAAACTGATACAAATATCATAAATCAGAAATGGTTTACATTTAAACTCTTCCATGATGACCAGCTTATGATATGTGCCTTAATTAGGTGCATGGTTCAAACCTAATGAGTCCGGAGTTTATCAATGAATTTTCTTTGAAAAATTTATGCATTCAACTTTAATAGAAATGAACTAAGATTTCATACTTGAACTCAGTTTAACCTTCTTTTATCTTACTTACTCAATTTCAATGACTGCCTTAGGAGTTACTCAGATAGTATTGAGGTTAAACAGCAAATATATATATCTATATATTTTTTTATCTCAGTTCTGGGTAGCAACAATTTTCTTTTTGTTCAATAGAGTTTTAAGAGCAATCAAGTGCAGTGCAAAATGTGTATCTAAAGGATACACGTTGTTTAGACGCCAGTATCCCTAAGAACTTGGTATGACTGACTATCATGCCTCTTTTAGAACAGAGGTAGATTTTTTACCTCATGGCATATCTCAACTGATTTCATTCATAAGTGAGATATATTTCTCAATGATCCCGCCATTGCTCTGCCTTGATTTTGCAAGAATTTTCTACAGAGTTAACAGTGGCACTTCATGACACAGTCCACAAAACTATAAGGTCAGGGGACATGGTTTCTCAGTGGACCATTGTCAGTGCTCTGTCAATATTGACCCTTTATGAATTTTTAGATTTTCTGATGTTTAAAGACAATACTTAAACTAAGTACCACAACCAAAATTGCCATACAATATGAGTTTTCAGATTTCAAAAAATTTACCAGGGCACAACATGCAAAAGATGGTTAATGCTTATGTTGGCACGCAAAATATGATCAACGGTGATCAAGCCGCAAAGACAAATGATACGGCCCACTGAAGCACAGAAGCCGATGAAGATCAACACATTGAAGACTTCTCAAGCCACCAGAGCCTCGGGTCTGTTGGATTTTTGTGACTTCCCCAGTGTTTTGATGATGAGCATCACTATGTTAAATATTGTCATTTTAATCAGATATCTTGCGTAATGTTATGCATTTGAAATTTCCATGATTAACAGGAAAACTGCTATGAGGTAGTACCTTGTATGTCCGTACTGTTCCTTTCATACTTCGTGTTATTTGTGTTTACTACACTTCGTGTTGTCCTGTTGTACGTCGTGTTGTTCCAACTATGTTGTTGATTGTCTTCGTGCTGTTTACTGAAGCAGCTCGATTTGTTCTGATTGTCTTCGTGTCAATATTTGTTCCATAGCATGCTGAATACTCCAGCACCTCGTGCTGCTTTTTGTGAACCTCGTGTCGTTGCTTCAAGTATTTAGTTGCTCATCTCGAGTCATCCTTTTTATTTTTTACTCTTGTGTTTTCGTGTCATTTACTATAGTTACTCGAGTCGTTTCACTGCTTTCACGGTTTTGTCACGTGTCGTTGTAGCCGGTTATGTCTTCTGTCCTCGTGTTGTTTTTCCTAGACCCCGTGTCCTTTTTGCTTTGTGACCACACTTCGTGTCAGTTTCTATTTTCATCTTCAAGTTGTTTTCAGTCCGTGTCGTCCTCGTTTACGAGTCGTTTTCTTATGTCTTCAAGTCATGTTAGTGTAAAGTGTCGTTTCACTTCGTGCCGTTCCCTTTGCTGTTTGATACCTCGTGTTATCTTTTGTTCTTGTGTCTTCGTGTTATTTTTGCATTTGAGTCTTCATGTTACTTTTGTGTTTTGTGTCTTAGTGTTGTTTTTATGTCTTCGTGTTGCTCCTTCTATCTTCGTCCAAGTTTCTTCTGATCGCGTATCTTACTACCGTCTTACTCCGTGTTATTTCCTTCTTACCTCGTGCTGTTCTCATCTGACTTCGTGTCGTTCTCTTTGTTGTGTTAGCCGTGTTGCTGTAGTCATCTGACCTCGTGTCATTCTTTCTTTATTTCGTGCTGTAGTCATCTTGTGTATCTCGTGTCGTTCTCAGTATAGTGCATCTCGTATTGCTATCACATACCTCTTGCAGCTTTAGTTTTTGTGGCCCTGAGTTTTAATGGTTTTTATTTCTTTGCAGGAGAAGAAGAAAAACAAAAGGAAGAAGGTGGTCCGAGGAAGAATATTCTCCGGCGTCTGGGCTGCACGTGATCCAATACTCAAGGAACCAATGCTATAAGGGGACGTGGCAAGAAGGTTCTGGATCAAGTGCGGGAAGCACACGCCTTGCATGAACCCTCCTGATCGCTTATAAAAGCATTGCCTCACCATCTACGAAGAAGAGAGAGCTCCGAGGTTACAGGAAAGAAATTTGAGTGAGAGCAGACGAGAAGGAGCCTCCCTGAGAAACTAGAGTGATCCTGTTGAGAGAGAGAAGAGAGAGCAGAAGAGTGATCAGAAGATGGGTATTGACTTACGGATCAAATCCGAAGTCTGCTGCTCTGTTTGAGCTACATTGTTTCCAGTTTCTGAAATTTCGCTTCTGTCTTTATTATTTTCATTTTTTATCTGTCTTTTCTTTCTTGATTGAAAGTTCTCTGTGTTACCTCCTGGTGTTCAGGGGAAGAGAGAGACGTGTTCTCTCGGGTTCACTTGCAACAGAGGTTGCAGTATTGTTCCCTCTCGTAGAAGAGGTGTTCCCTCTAGGCTTCAGAGGAAGAGAGACCTTGGTCTCTGGTTCTAGTGACTGCAGATCACTAGTGTTCCCTCCGATTGGAGGAAGAGGAACTTGTTTCCTAGTTTCTAGGGACTTGGCGTCCTTAGGGTTCCCTCCGGGTGTGGAGGAAGAGGGGAGGGTGTTCCCCTGGTGAAGCTGTGAATCAGCCGTTGTCGCAGACTGAGTCTGCTTTGCTAGCAGGTGCTAGTGGAAGCCTCACTTCGATTTGAAGTGAGGGGTGGACGTAGGCAGACTGGAGGTCTGACCGAACCACCTTAAAAACCTCTGAGTACTCGTGTGATTGTCTGTGGTGTTTTTGTGATGTGCCTTCTATCCACTCGAGCTATTGCCCGCAGTGCATTTTTTGTGGGTTCAACTCCGAGATTGCTTGTTTTAAGTGAATCATTCTTCAGTAATTTTTAATCGGTTGAAAACAGTGATCTATTCATCCCCTCCCCTTCTAGATCACGTTATATTTCTGGTATCACTTGGTATCAGAGCAGGTTTTTCCCAATATGTGGTCCAGCGGCCAGGGAAACGGATCCGCTGGTCCTCGCAGCTACATTGCTGAAGGGCAGTCAATCACCCGTCCCCCTTTCTTCGATGGTAATAACTATTTTTTTTGGAAGAACAGGATGGAAGTCTTTATCAAGGCCCAAAGCCACAAGCTCTGGAGAGTAATTACAGATGGTCCGTACCAACTTCCACCGAACGAAGACATGTGGACAGAGGAACAGGTTAAACTCTCCGCATTGAATTGGACAGCTCTTAGCATCATACAGTGCGTCGTCCACCCGGAAGAGTACTTAAGGATTTCAGCGTGCAAGACTGCAAATAAAATGTGAGATGAATTACAATTAATTTATGAGGGCACATCTCAAGTGAAAGCTACCAAGATCAATATGCTTACAACTCAGTATGAGTTGTTTAAGATGAAGCCAGAAGAGTCGATCACAGAAATGTATGCTAGATTGTCTGTGATCATCAATAGTCTGAGAGGATTTGGAAAGGAGATTCAGCAAGAAGACATTGTCAGGAAGATCCTTAGGTCCCTAACTCTCATCTGGGATACTAAGGTGACCGTCATAGAGGAATCTAGAGATTTATCCACCATGTTAGTAACCCAGCTGATTGGGTCTCTTATGACCCACGAAATGAACTTCAAACAAGGGAATGATGGACATGATAGAAAGGGAAAGAATGTTGCTCTGAAAGTCTCACGACATACTAAGAAGAGCAACAGCAGCAGTAGCAGTGGTGGTAGCAGCGAAGACTCTAACGGATTCTCAGACCTGGACAAGGGCGAGCAGGCCATGCTCACCAGGAAATTCAGAAATTTCTTGAGGACTAAAGGGAAATTCTACAGGAGAAAGAGATTCAATGCTGCAAGGAAGTCTCCTGAACGAGAACTTGAGAAGAACCGGTTTGTTAAGAAGGTTACATGCTACCATTGTCAGAAACCTGGTCACATGAAAAGTGAATGTCCAGAGCTGCAAGCTAAGGCTCCCGGATACCAGAAGAAGATGGTGCACAAAAAGAAGAAAGCCATGATGTGCACATGGAGTGACGAGGAGGAGGATCCAGAAGCCACCTCGTCCAGTGAAGGTGAAGAGAAGACTTGCCTCATGGCCAACCATGAGGAAGAGGTAACGAACCTATTTGAGAATTTTACTTTGGACGATTGGGAGGACGCCTATGGCGACCTGTTAGCTAAATATAATTTTCTAACCAAGGAGCACAGAATGCTTAAACGAAAGTTTCACTCTGTTTCTGAGGAACACTCTATTGCTGTTACAGGTAACATGAAAACCAAGGAGATGGCCACTGAACTAGATCAGGCTAGAAGTGAGATTGAGAGGTTTAGAATGGAAAGAGAGGAAAATCTAGCTAGGATGAATGAGCTGAAGAGTAAAACTGAAGAGAGTAAGAAGGAGTTTAGACTGAATGCAGAAAAATATGAGGCGGTTAGAAAAGTTAATCAGGAACTCCAGGACCAATGTAATGAACTTCAGAAGGAGATTGAGGACAAAGGAAAAATGCTAGAAAAATTTACAGAGGGGAGAAACAATCTGAATGCCCTTCTGGGGTCGAGAGTAAACTTCAATAGAGAGGGATTAGGATACGATCCCACAAGTAAAAAACCCTTTGAATTTAAAACTGTCACGTTCTGCCCCGCCAAGGGGAAAGAGAAACTGGAAACACCATCCAGTTCCAAATCTGTCTCTACATTGAAGGTTTCGACCAGCAAATCCATTCAATCCACTGGTCAGCAAGCTAAGTCAGGAAATCCTGAGACTAGAACTGCTCCTGTGCAACAGTTGTGGAACAAAGGTTTTCACACGACCATTCCTATTGATGTCACTAGAAAGGTGAACAGTTTCGCTAAGAAAGTTCAGCATGCTAGTTATCAAGGAAAGCATGCAAACATGCATCACTTTCAGCACAATTTTCATTTGAACAAAAATGGTTACATGAATTATGCTCAGCACACACGTGTGTCCTCTAAGAGGCCAAACAACAATTTTTATGTTCGGAAACAGCAAAATTTTAATAGGAATAGGCTCATTCAACACCCGCTGAGAAATGCCAAGAAGGAAGAATCAATCCACATGAAATCACTGAAAAGAACAGTAAAACAAATGTGGGTTCCTAAGTGTAATTTGCATGAATTGAAAACTGTCTTTGGACCCAATTTGAATTGGGTCCCACATTACTTTGTCTGAACTATTGCAGGTTAGCCTGGCAGCCGAGCATAACAAGTGGTATGGCTGTAGCAGGCACATGACAGGAGACCGGTCCAAATTTAGCAAACTGAAAATGAAGTTTGGGGGCTTGGTCAAATTTGGTGGAAATAACAGAGGAAGAATAATTGGAATTGGTACAGTTGGTAAGTCCTCTACTAACTCCATTGAAGATGTGTATCTTGTAGAAGGACTTCAGCACAACTTGGTAAGTATAAGTCAACTCTGCGATAAATGACACAAGGTACTCTTTGACCACAATTCCTGCACTATTTTTGAGCTGAATTCTGATAACGTCATGTTCATAGGTCATAGAGTAAACAATGTATACATCGTAGACCTGGATGATAATCCTGAAACTAACTTGTGTATGTCTGCTAACTCTGAACAGGTTGCTTTTGACTGGCACAGGCGTCTAGGCCATGCTAGTTTGTCTACAATGAATAAACTGTCTAAGCATAACCTAGTTAGAGGTTTGCCCAGAATAAGATTTCAGTTAGGGTCCAAGCTATGTGATGCTTGTGCACAAGGTAAACAGACTCGTGCAGTTTTTAAGTTGAGAACTGAGAGTCTTTCATCTAAACTGCTGCAGCACTTGCACATGGATCTCTTTGGTCCTACTCGCATACAAAGCTTGTCAGGTAAGAGATATGGATTAGTCATAGTGGATGACTACACTAGATTTTCTTGGTTGTTTTGTTTAGCAAATAAAAATGATGCTTTTGTTCACTTTGAAGAACTTTTTAATAAAATCAAACTGCAAGGTGAACATAATATCATTACAATTCAGTCTGACCACGGAGGAGAGTTTGAGAACTCTTCATTTTCTGAATTTTGCTCAAGAGAGGGAGTGACTCACAAATTCTCTTCTCCCAGGACACCGGAGCAGAACGGAATTGTTGAGAGAAGAAACAGGTCAATAATTGAAATGGCCAGGACTATGCTGATTGAGAGTGGACTTCCAAGGAGATTTTGGGCTGAAGCTGCGAATACTGCATGTTACATTCTGAACCGAGCCTTGGTAAGACCTACTCATAGGAAAACTCCTTATGAACTTCTCAAGGGTAAGCAGCCAAACATTTCTTATTTTAAAGTTTTTGGCTCCAAATGTTTTATTCACAATAATGGTAAGAATGGTTTGGACAAATTTGAAGCTAGAAGCTCTCCTGAAATTTTTCTCGGATATTCAGAAACCTCAAGGGCTTACAGAGTGTTCAATAAAGATGTTCAAACTGTTGAAGAAACACCGCATGTAGTGTTTGATGAAAATGATTTCTCTAACAAAGTGATGAATGATGACAGGGAGCCATCTAATGAGGGAGATTTCTTGGAGAGAATTGAAGAAGAAGAGATGCAGCCAGCTGCTCAACCAGAAAACTCACAGCAGGAAGGAGCAGCTGAGGTAGGTGAACCCTCAGGTGAGATAATATTTCACAAAGACCACCCTAGTGAAAATGTCATAGGCAATTTGCATGATCCTCCTAGGACAAGGTCTCATTTTAGAATTTTCCAAGAACAGGACTTAGCTGCATTGGTATCTCAGGTGGAACCCAAATCTGTGGAAGAAGCCTTAAAACATGAATCTTGGGTATCCGCCATGTGTGAGGAATTAAATCAATTTGAGAAAAATATTGTATGGGAACTAGTTCCCAGACCTGATAACACTCATGTCATTGGCACTAAATGGGTTTTCAAGAATAAAGTTGATGAGAATGGAGCTATTTCTAGAAACAAAGCAAGACTTGTAGCTCAAGGCTACAGTCAGGAATTTGGTGTGGATTTTGAGGAATCCTATGCCCCAGTGGCTAGGATGGAAGCTATAAGAATTCTGCTTGCATTTGCATGCTCTAGGAACATTCGGCTGCAGCAGATGGATGTCAAAAGCGCATTCTTAAATGGGTTATTGAAGGAAGAAGTATATGTTGAACAACCTCCAGGTTTTAATTTCTCTGTTCAGCCTAACATGGTTTTTAGGTTGAATAAAGCCCTCTATGGATTGAAGCAGGCTCCCCGAGCCTGGTATGAGAGACTTTCTGAATTCCTCTTGAGCAAGGGCTACACTCGAGGTAAGGTTGATCAAACCCTCTTCACCAAAAATCTCGGAAAGGATTTAATAGTGGTCCAGTTATATGTTAATGATATCATCTTCGGATCTAACAATTCAAAATTGTGTAAAGAATTTTCTGAATCTATGTCTCATGAATTTGAAATGAGTTTAGTTGGCGAACTAAAGTATTTTCTTGGGCTGCAGGTCAAACGGATGGAGAATGGTTGTTTCATAAATCAAACCAAGTATACTCTGGAGATGCTGAAAAGGTTTGGAATGACCAATCTTAAGACTATCTCAACACCCATGGGCACCAACTCCTCACTGGATTCAGACAAAAAAGGTAAAGAGGTGGATGCTAAACTATATAGAGGTATGATCGGTTCACTCCTCTACTTAACAACATCCAGGCCTGACATTCAATTTAGTGTAGGGATGTGTGCCAGATACTAGGCTAGGCCTACTGAATTACATTTGGGAGCTGTAAAAAGAATCTTTAGATACTTATCTGCTACCCATGATCTAGGTCTTTGGTATCCTGCATCATGTAGTTTAGATCTCATTGCATATACAGATGCAGATTATGCAGAATGTAAATTGGACAGGAAAAGTACTAGTGGTCACTGCGAATTTTTAGGAGGATGCCTAGTCTCTTGGGGATCCAAGAAGCAACACTCTGTGGCTCTTTCTACTGCTGAAGCTGAGTATGTGGCAGCAGGGAGCTGTGGCACACAGGTTATATGGATAAAACACCAGCTTCTGGATTACTCAGTTGAGCTAGGTTGCACTTCCATCTTTTGTGACAATACTAGTGCAATAAATATTACAAAGAATCCTGTACTTCATTCTCAAACTAAACACATCGAAATCAGACATCATTTTATTCGAGATGAAGTAGCTAGGAAGACCTTTGAGTTGATCCATGTTGGCACTAACTCACAAATTGCAGATATTTTCACTAAGCCACTGGATACTGAGAAATTTAGCACATTGCGCAGAGAATTAGGTATTTACATAATTTCATGATTGCATAATTGATCTCTGAATAATCTGTCATGTGTTCTTGTGCTTATCTATACTCATTGTCTGTTGCTGAAAATAACCTCATGTTAAGTGTTAGCTGATTCACTCGTATTGATTGATATCACTTTGTTTTCTTTGAGGTGTTTTGAGGTTTGTCTTGGTTAAGTCTGAGTTGGAGTCAAGGTCTCAGGGGGAGCTAGTTTAATAATAGGTGTCATGCTCTTTTGACCAAATCTGAACATACTTTGAACGGATTTTTGCTGACCTTATAAGAGAATCAGGTTGAGTAGGTGTATAAAAGAAATCCTTGAATGTTTTATCCTTTAAGACTGTTCACCTAATTTCTTGTTGGTTTTTCAGCTGTTAGTCCCACTGAGATCAAAATCTGAATTCAAGAATATCTTCCTACATTGTAACTGACTTCTGATCTGGCCAGTACAGCATACCTACTTAGTCTAGTTAAGTCCGAAATGAGGTATATAGTGTTTTAGTCTGAAAAAACTTTGGAGCTGGTGTATTGTTCTCAAACTGAATCAAAACTAATTTACAAGGTTTCAAGTGCAGTTTAATGAAAAAAAAATTTCATGAAAGAAGTTTTAACAATCATGTTAACTGTTCATTGAGAATCTGGGACTTTCATCAATGAAGTGAAAGCATCCCATGTCATGAGATGGCAGTATAAATCAGGTTTAATTAGCTGTCTTGATCATACAGAGCTATGGTACATATCTGGTTAGTAACTGGGGTGTCTGGCCTCTGGTAAAGGTGTCACCCTAATGTCAACACCAGTTAGACTACTATCTCTGTCCTCTTGTCAGAAGGGGTAATGTGGTCTTGCCACCAAGTAACTGGGGATTCCTGCCTCTAAACAAGGTGTATCCCTAATGTCAAAGGTGTACTTGACAGATTTACCTTTGATCTTGACCATCTTTGAGAAAAAAAAAATTCTCCCTCTTGGTATCAAGATCTTGTTCACTTGGTATATAGTTCTTGGTTTGTTTGTTTTCAATACCACAGATCTTTGTTTTCCTGACTTCCTTGCTTTATACTCTCTGAGTAAAGACTTACTCTGACCATACTGGTATCTTGTACCTTACTTGCTTAGAATCTGGTTTTGTGTATGAAGCGGATCTTCATTCACCATTTTGCACACAGTCTGACTAACTGATCTTCAAAATCCTCACATTAAATTAGTGGCTTTCTTAATTGCCTAAATATCTCAATAACTTTCCTTTATCAGCCATACTCTCTCTTGTTTTCTCTCCACTGTCAGCAATTTTCTTTTCGTGATATCTTCAGACCTGCCCCTAGTTTTAATGATGTCAAAGGGGGAGAGATGTCTTGCTTGTGTGTGTTTTGCTGAGGGGGGGAGCGAAAGATAAGTGCCCTGAGTTATCTAGTCAGAGGATAGCAGTTGTTGTGTTCAGGGGGAGTTTTTGGGAGTCGTCAGAGGAGGCGAGTGTGTTGTGTGTCTGAATTGCTTATCTTCACATAATCTCATTGCACTTCATCTTTGATTATTTAATATAGTGTTGCCATCATCAAAAAGGGGGAGATTGTTGGATTTTTGTGACTTCCCTAGTGTTTTGATGATGAGCATCACTATGTTAAATATTGTCATTTTAATCAGATATCTTGCGTAATGTTATGCATTTGAAATTTCCATGATTAACAGAAAAACTGCTATGAGGCAATACCTTGTATGTCCGTACTATTCCTTTCATACTTCGTGTTGTTTGTGTTTACTACACTTCGTGTTGTCCTGTTGTACGTCGTGTTGTTCCAACTATGTTGTTGATTGTCTTCGTGCTGTTTACTGAAGCAGCTCGATTTGTTCTGATTGTCTTCGTGTCGTTATTTGTTCCATAGCATGCTGAATACTCCAGCACCTCGTGCTGCTTTTTGTGAACCTCGTGTCGTTGCTTCAAGTATTTAGTTGCTCATCTCGAGTCATCCTTTTTATTTTTTGCTCTTGTGTTTTCGTGTCATTTACTGTAGTTACTCGAGTCATTTCACTGCTTTCACGGTTTTGTCACGTGTCGTTGTAGCCGGTTATGTCTTCTGTCCTCGTGTTGTTTTTCCTAGACCCCGTGTCCTTTTTGCTTTGTGACCACACTTCGTGTCGGTTTCTATTTTCGTCTTCAAGTTGTTTTCAGTTCGTGTCGTCCTCGTTTACGAGTCGTTTTCCTATGTCTTCAAGTCATGTTAGTGTAAAGTGTCGTTTCACTTCGTGTCGTTCCCTTTGCTGTTTGATACCTCGTGCTATCTTTTGTGCTTGTGTCTTCATGTTATTTTTGCATTTGAGTCTTCATGTTACTTTTGTGTTTTGTGTCTTAGTGTTGTTTTTATGTCTTCGTGTTGCTCCTTCTATCTTCGTCAAGGTTTCTTCTGATCGCGTATCTTACTACCGTCTTACTCCGTGTTATTTCCTTCTTACCTCGTGCTGTTCTCATCTGACTTCGTGTCGTTCTCTTTGTTGTGTTAGCCGTGTTGCTGTAGTCATCTGACCTCGTGTCATTCTTTCTTTTTTTCGTGCTATAGTCATCTTGTGTATCTCGTGTCGTTCTCAGTATAGTGCATCTCGTATTGCTATCACATACCTCATGCAACTTTAGTTTTTGTGGCCCTGAGTTTTAATGGTTTTTATTTCTTTGTAGGAGAAGAAGAAAAACAAAAGGAAGAAGGTGGTCTGAGGAAGAATATTCCCCGGCGTCTGGGCTGCACGTGATCCAATACTTAAGGAACCAATGCTATAAGGGGACGTGGCAAGAAGGTTCTGGATCAAGCGCGGGAAGCACACGCCTTGCATGAACCCTCCTGATCGCTTATAAAAGCATTGCCTCACCATCTACGAAGAAGAGAGAGCTCTGAGGTTACAGGAAAGAAATTTGAGTGAGAGCAGACGAGAAGGAGCCTCCCTGAGAAACTAGAGTGATCCTGTTGAGAGAGAGAAGAGAGAGCAGAAGAGTGATCAGAAGATGGGTATTGACTTACGGATCAAATCCGAAGTCTGCTGCTCAGTTTGAGCTACATTGTTTCCAGTTTCTGAAATTTCACTTCCGTCTTTATTGTTTTCATTTTTTATCTGTCTTTTCTTTCTTGATGTAAAGTTCTCTATGTTACCTCCTGGTGTTCATAGGAAGAGAGAGACGTGTTCTCTCTGGTTCACTTGCAACAGAGGTTGCAGTATTGTTCCCTCTCGTAGAAGAGGTGTTCCCTCTGGGCTTCAGAGGAAGAGAGACCTTGGTCTCTAGTTCTAGTGACTGCAGATCACTAGTGTTCCCTCCGGTTGGAGGAAGAGGAACTTGTTTCCTGGTTTCTAGGGACTTGGCGTCCTTAGGGTTCCCTCCGGGTGTGGAGGAAGAGGGGAGGGTGTTCCCCTGGTGAAGCTGTGAATCAGCCGTTGTCGCAGACTGAGTCTGCTTTGCTAGCAGGTGCTAGTGGAAGCCTCACTTCGATTTGAAGTGAGGGGTGGACGTAGGCAGATCGGAGGTCTGACCGAACCACCTTAAAAACCTCTGAGTACTCGTGTGATTGTCTGTGGTGTTTTTGTGATGTGCCTTCTATCCACTCGAGCTATTGTCCGCACTGCATTTTTTGTGGGTTCAACTCCGAGATTGCTTGTTTTAAGTGAATCATTCTTCAGTAATTTTTAATCGGTTGAAAATAGTGATCTATTCATCCCCTCCCCTTCTAGATCACGTTATATTTCTCGTATCAGGGTCACTTGGGATGAACACCGGGGACTTCGCCTCGGGAGCATCGAGATGAATCCACAACCAACCAGCAGTGCAACCAAGCCTGCCTAATGATCCGGCATTGACTCCGTCGTGCGGCTACCCCTGTCGCCCAATCATGGACGATGGTCTACCCGGTGGCTCGCCACCTCAATGAAGACTCTCCTGAGGAGGAAGAACGCCTTTGGCCCCTCAAAGCGGAGGACTGAAAGTTCTGTCAACAGAAGACCCCGATTACCCTGCACGGGTACGGCTTCTCAGCACAGTGGGCCCATCGGCGGCCGGATGATCGCCCGGTCAAGGCGGAAACACCCCGGGTGGTATATCACTACCCGTGGGAGCTACCAATGCGAGTTGAGGCGAGCTACCTATACAACTCGTGATGCCGAGGGCCATGTCAGCGGAAAACCCGTGTGTTCGAGCTTAAGGTACACGAGTTCTAAAAGCGGCCATTTGGCGGTCCAGGAGTCTCGTCTATAGTCTCTCCTATGCCCCGGCAAGACTACGGAGAGATGAACAGTTGCAGTAACCCCCGGGGACAGTCCGAAGTCTGTACCGGGTTAAGGCAACCAAATGGCTCGAGACTACGGGGAGATGAACAGTCACAGTAACCCCCGGGGACAGTCCGAAGTCTATACCAAGTTAAGGCAACCAAATGGCTCGAATACGGCGCGCTCCTACTAAACCGGCGCGCCCCTGCTAAACCGACGCGCCCCACAAATCCGGCGCGCCTTCTTAACTTCGGGCAGCCTCTAAACTTGCGCACCCCGTTTGGCTCGAATCCGGCGAGCTACACCTTGCACCGGATTAAGCTTGTTCGAAGGGTTTCCTATATAAGGAGGCCTCATGTTCGAGATGAAAAAGAAGAACATAAGAAAAGGGATCGAAGAGAATGGGATCGAACAGAAGAGAAAAAAAGGGAGAGAAGAGAGCTTGGAGAAGAAGAAAGAGGAGCAGAGTGCCCGGCTCGTTCCTATACTCTGTTCTTCCTCCCGCGATCTGCTGCGAAGTTTCATGGTTGGTTGGAGGGTCCGACAGCGTCTCTCTCTGCTATTTCCTTTTCTTTCTCTGCTAATGTAGCTCCATGGAGCATCATCCCGAAGGGCGATGATATGAGCCCGGGATGTTCCTCGAACTCCCCCTCTCTCTGGTCATCCCTGTTTTATGTTCTTTCTTCTTTTCGGGAATGAAATCGGCCTCAGGCGACAATGCTGAGCCGAATATGTTGTAGTGTTCTTACTATACGATTGAATGAATGAAAGGGCGAGTCATTGCTGTCTTGCGGTCCACCTCCGCTACTTCTCGTGTGTCATTCATTTTTTTTTGTTATTACCGAATACGACTCAGACCCTTGAGGCAACATTAATGACCCCCCTCCCTGGGGTTCTTTCTTCGTCGTATAAATGATATGAATGAGTCAACGCGCTCAGATGTTCTCCCCTGGCCGGAGGGATGCGTATCATTGCATCATCCTTCATCCCTGGAGGTAGCTCCTCAGTCCGTCCATGTTCATGATTCAGGGTTAAGAGAATGAACATCTCCACCGTTCCTATCATATAGCTATGCGTACTGGAAATGCTGTCGAACTATTCGACCTTGTGCCTCTTCCAGAAGCTCAGTCTGCTGGCTGACCCCTGGGTCTTAAGTCCGATCTGTTGGCTCCTATTTAGCCTGCCCCCTTCAACGAATGCGTATGTATATAGTGATCTAATGCTCGTTCCCCAAATAAATGCATTCCAATCATAGTGTTCTTTAGTGATTTATCCTTTCGAGGGATTCGCCGCCCGGGGAGAGGAACATCCCCATAATCTTCAATCATTATCGAGGCACGAAGTCATATCCCCCGATGATATGCACTCTGTGTTTCATATAATGAACATCAACAGGGTTGACCCCAACCCAACATCAAATCCACCTTCTTCTCGAGGGAGGGGTGGTGGCTGTGAGAAGATCACCTCTCGTAGGCTGGCCCTCGAGGTGATGTCTCATCTTGGCCGTCCCTTAATTATTTTGACTCGTGGAGTTGGATACCCCTAGCAGGCTAGTCCTCGAGGTCTTTCCTCTCCGAGGAAGTCCACCGGTCACTACTTGGCATTCCCGGCATTGAAGGAGCGTACCCCCTAACTAGTGGGACTCTCTGCTTCGCCCCTGCAAACCCCCCAATCATGGGGAGCTGCTGCCAAAATTCGGACCGGTAACTTAGTCAAATTTGCTATGACACATTTATCAAAGACTATGCTTGAGTAGGAACCTCGCATAAGTCCATAACTGCCTCGATTACAGTGCTTCTATGACCAAAAAAATCTTTTAATCCTCTAAAAACATCAACAAGGTCTCAATAAATATGCATAAGTTTCAATCAGAATTGAATAAACCTTAAACCCCCCTAATCCGGTGCGGCCCGAATCCGGCGCGCCAATTCCCGACGCGCCCTCCCTTCGCGCCGTTTTAACCTTAGACTCATAAGTTCTTTGGACTTCTCGAGCCCCTATCTGGCGCGCCCAGGGCTCGCCGTATTAACCTTACCTTTGGCCAGCGCGCCGTATTAGGCCCTAGTTTACCATCGCGTCGTATTAGCCTTAGCTAACTGTCGCGCTGCTTTAACCCATAGTTTATACCTACGTTCCAACGGCGCCGTTTTAGGCTTTTACCTACGCTTCGTGCACCATTCTAAGCTCTACACCTACGCATACTGCGCCGATTTCGTTCCGAATCGCGTCGTTGTGCTGTTTCGATACTCTCCTTGTCGTCGGGGTGATCTCCAACGCTAATAACAAAATTAAATGAACCCTGTGATTAATAAGCCAAATAAATTGGTTTGTCTAAACCTGAATTAATTAGCTTCATAGCTTCATCGTCATGGTTGAGTTTAAGCATTCGCATCGCATCAATGTATGCTTGAATGCGTGAGCCCTTGGTATATCAAATTGCATTAGCGGAAAGCCGGGCAACGCCCGACAGGAAGCTCTTGTCATGCGTGATGATGGCCTCCGGGCCTAAGTCCTCCGCCAAGTATTAAGGGTTTCACCCTAATGAACTGTGCATGATAGACTAGAATATCTTACATGATCATCTGCATCCTTTGCATTCCTTATTTCGGCCTCGACAGCCCACTATCTCAGAAATTAATCAAAGATTTTCCCTCCTCACGGGGGATGTAATTAACGCCATAGCCTTTATGGTATGGCGGATTGCTGGTCCCGACCGAATCTCACTCTCGCCCGACACGGGTCCGAATGAGCGCACAATAAACTCGTCACTCACGTGACTGGCACGCCTGCGCAGTCAATCAGTCAGTTAATTACCGGTTAATTAATTGATTGATCGACGTGTAAATAAACCAAATAAACACCAATAAAAATTAATTTTTAATAAAAAGAAAATAAAACCAATAAGTCCCATCGAAACAGTCTGGCACGCCCGGTGGGACCAGTGTCACCTTTCATCTCTTTGCCGAGATACTTGGGCTTCGAGGCCCTCCCAAATGCTAGTGATCGTCGGTTTGTTGATCGTTTTAGGCAAACAATGACGACGACAACCGGACTAACTGGCGTTGGCTTTGGCCCTTCGATCGTTGCTGGTCATGCTCAAGGGTACCTGGCGGTGCCCACGGTGTTCGGCAGCTTCCCTGCCGCTGTCGACTTCCCCAACTTTTCGGGGCTAGCCTTCGTAGACATGCTGGAGGTGGAATCCTTGGAGCCCGTCAAGGGAACTGCGAAGGAGATGGAGCCTCTGAAGGCCCGATGCTGCAATGACTCATCCAAGAGTCCAACCCCAGTCACTAGCTACCTGGTGCACCACGCCATCTGTGGGGTCCGCCCCGATGCTGTCAACAAGAACTCTGGAGGTCATCAGCGCAAGCAACTCCAGAGGGGTACTGCTGTGGTTACCGGAACCCTCTCGCAATCTAGTAAATCCATGATGGTCGGTGGCATGCGCGTCTTCCTCAACGGACGCGACGCACGGATAGTCCCGGACCGGGTCATCCCTGCTATCCCCATCCACAACTCATATCAAGCCCTCACTGGAAGGAGGGCAGAAAGAGAAGAAGCCGGCCACTATGGCCAAGAGAAGTTGGCCCCTAGGCCAAAGAAATTTAAACAGGTGTGGGTCCCCAAGATGGTCCAACCTGTCCACCAAGCCGCACCTGTCCGCCATCACCCTGCTCGCAATGGAGCGGAAGGCAGGAAGGAAAGGGGTCTACTCCCGAAAGAAGAAGAAGTGGTTGCGGACCCTCCGCGCTGCGAAAGCTTCCGGGCCTACGCCCGCCAAGCCAACGTCCCTGCTGTGGGATGAAGATTTCAGCAACCGGCCGATAGAGCTCGGTTGGCTTACATCCCTCCTGCAGGAGGTCGACAACCGTCCCTCGTGCTGCATCAAGAACGGGGTTGAGAAGAGATGACCAATTTGGTCAAGAACTATTTCCGAGGGCTAGGCAACCCCTCGCTTGGGCGGCAGCGGTTGATGCAAGTAGCCACAGCTGATGAAGATTACTGCCCATCAATGGCAGTTGAAGAAGATGTATGAGAAAGAATGATGGTGTCGTCAGTCGACGATAATGGCTGTGATGACGGCTTTGAGATCGAAACCGATGAAACCACCCCTAGGCGGGAAGAAACAAGAAGGACTTCTGTGTTCGAGAGGCTGACCTTCTCGGATCGGGCTAAGAGGAGGGTCCATCGACAAAGAAGAAGGATGCAGGTCTTCACTTGCAATATGGCCGGCACATTCTGTCGATATGGGGGACTTCCCGAAGTCCCCCGCGAGTTGGCTCAATTGGCCGCGAAGCCGGGGCCGAATACTCGAAGAGCAGAGGCAGCAAAGGAGCTCCTGGCAACAGCTAGAGGAAAACAACCCCTGGGCTATCACCAGTGGGATGATAAAGCTGTTGTCTTAACCGCCAATGTAGTGACAACAGAAGAAGAAGATGACGCCCTCCTCGACATCCTGCTCGAGGGTACGTCCGGGGAAGCAACAGAGGCCATCCCCAGCACAGCAACTATGGACCCATCGGTCCAGATGCTACTTCAAAGATATCGACAAGAGATAGACTTGCTGAAGAAATAGCTGATGGAGAAGACTGAACAGTCATTAGCTTCCAATCCACCCGAAGTCCAGGGTGAATCACCCCGGGGAGCGGTCCGCCATGTCGACCCTCCGCCACTTTACACCTTGCCTCAGTCGTTAGAGCCGAGCATGGCAATGACTCAGTAGCGGCCACCACAGTTACAGCCGATGATGCCGCCGGTGCTCCCACAAGTGCACCAAGCACCTCCACTACTGCGTCCTCCACAGGCGACCACTCTGGTCACCCCGTACCTGCAGCCAGCACACTTCTACCTGGAGCCAATTGACCCCACGGTCATGAACTGGATGATGGTGGAAAGAATGATCGAGTTGAAGCTCACAGAAAGGAGTGAAGGTGACTACGTCGCATTTGATGCCTATCGGGTGCCTTACCCGCAACACCATGCTGCCAAGTGGCTTCCCCAGGGATCAACAAGCCGCCCAAGTTTGACAAGTTCAACGGGAAGGGATCCCGAAGGAACATATTGCATATTATATGACTGTCATGGGTGATCTGGCCACCGATGAGTCATACTTGCTAAAGTTTTTCGGGTCCTCGCTGACGGGGCTCGCATTTGAATGGTACTCCAGCCTCCCGGCCGGGTCGATCAGCGACTGGTCAAATATGTAGAGGAAGTTCAGGGAGAGATTCCATGTTACAGAGAGAGAGGTTACAGGGGCCGAACTCTACTCAACGAAGCAAAGGGCCGATGAGACAGCCCTCGATTATATCAAGAGGTGGAGGAACCTCGGAATGAGGTGCAAGTGGCCCCCGCATCAGGAGGACGATGTATAAATATGCAAACAGAACCTCAGGAGGGAGGTTCTGGAAAAGATGATTGGAATGGAGATACGGTCGTTTGACCGATTAAACAATGTCATGGCCGAGGTGGAAGCCTTTCTGGCCAGACCTGCCCCTACATCAGTTGTCAGCACAACCCAGAAGGGCAAGGCAGTGGAACGGCGCCAGGCGCCTAAAGAAGCGAACGCTCTTGACATCAAGGCGTTCAAACAACAGAAAGACGAAGGCAAGAAGGCGGTCACCCCACAGCCTGCAAAAGCCCCAGATGGCAAAGAAGGTCCCTCGCTACGGGACAAGATGAAGAAAGCCTACTCCTTTCCGAAGGACAAAACCAGGATTTTGTTGGACTGGGTAACGGAGTATGGCGTGGTCACCCTGCCAGAGCCGAAGAGGCCGGAGGACCTGAAGAAGAAGGACAGTCCAAGATTCTGTCCCTACCACCAGATGTTGGGGCATCCAATCGAAGACTGCTATGTTTTCAAGGACATCATCGAATGGATGGTGAAGAAAATGAAATAGAGTTGGGAGAGTACAAAGTGGACCATCCTCAGCCACATGAAGCCCCTCTTAGAAGAGCAGGAGTCAACATGATCTACCTATATCAGGCATTGCCCGAGGAGATCTCTGAAGCAAGTACGCGGAGCACTTATGAAACTCATTTCTTGGAGCCCGCAAAGGAACAACAGGGATGACAGCAGGTCCCTACAAAGCACAAAAGGAAGAAAGCACCCCGCCCGAAAGTGGGGGCACATATCCGTGGTGTTACACCATGACCTACTCCGCCGGTGGCAGCACCTATGTGGACCACTCCATCTGCAGCCATCAGGATACCTACACACAATCGTAGGAGACAAACTCCGCTGCCGGTGGTTAAGGAAACCAGTCTTGGGATCCACCGACTACAAAACCTTATTGAAGGGCTAGATGAGTATGTGCAGCCCGAATTGAAGCCCTTGCTGGTGCGGGACCATGTCCCATGGCAAGAGCTGGAGCAGCTCTCACTCGAGCAAGAGCAGGAAGCTGATGCAGCATCCGATAAGGAGGGCAGTCTGTTCTGGGGGCAGGTGCCTGCTGAAGCAAAAAAGAAGAAGAAACAAAAGAAGAAGAAGAGAAAGGCCGCTAAGGCCGATAAAGTGCAGGTTGTCTCCTGCAATACTCTATCAGCACTCTTCAACCTGCCTGGAGAGGTAGAAGAAGAGAAAATTTGCTTCGCACCCCTTGCTGGGGGAGGCAAGGCCGAGGCCGCAACTACTACACATGCAACCCGGTCAGGCCGGAAATGGGGGCGCCAGCCGCCACCCAACCACAATATCATGTTCAGGGGAGACCAGCCCAACAAGATACCTCCGCCGGAGATCAAGGGAGTCCAGATCCCTCCTCCGCCAGGCCTATATAACAAGAGTGGGGGCAAGGCAGTCCCTTCATTTATTAAATTCATGAAGATGTCTAAGGGGAAGCAGCCTTGCTAGGAGGCTAACCCTACACCCGAGGATGTTCACCCGCAGCCAGCACAATCTGCCGAAGCTTCAAATGCAGATGGAGCTTGCCCCGTAGCAGCTAATGAAGAACACCAGGGATCCGGTGCTAACCAGAAAGGCGCCGAGTCAGAGGCAGATGAAGCGGGTCCGTCAAGGGCCGTAACTCAGGACTCTCCCAGGCCCAAGTGGGCGGAAGAGATGAAGCTTTCCAATGTTCGAGCTGGGAGCCGAATAATGAAGCTGCTCAAGAAGCTCCCTGCTAGATTCACAATCTGGGAGATCCTCTCTTTGAGTGAAGAGACTCGACAGGCGATCATCACTGCCCTGTAGACGCCTGCTCATTTTGAGACGTGCTTGGTTGAAGCAATGCCGGAAGCTAGCATGACCTTCACTCCAGAGGATATGCTGCTACCTACCATCAGCCACAACAGGCCGCTGTATATGAAGGGGCACCTGAACGGAAGGGAGCTGAACAGAATTCTGGTCGATCCTGGTGCAGCTGTCAATATTTTACCCTACAGAATCTACGAGCGGCACCACTTCAATGTGCATCTCGAGAAGGTTAGGGATATGCGTATCGTCGGCTTCAATCAAAAATGTGAAGTGTCGATGGGGGTGGCAGAGTTCACACTTACCCTGGAAGATTTCACTACCACGGTGCAGTTCCATGTCATCGACTCCCGCACCTCATACAAATCACTGCTCGGCCGCCCTGGCTGCATGAAAATATGGTGGTGCCCTCTACGCTCCACCAATCTATCAAATACAGTCTCCAATGGAAGGAGAAGAGAATATTTGCTGACCTCCACCCGTTTGAGGTATTTGAATGTCACTTGGCAGACGCCAACCTATATGCGGAGCCTTCTCAGAAGACCTCTGAAGCTAAGACCCCTGCGGGGGCATCAAGAGGCGCATCCGGCGACACTTGGTATCCACCACCTCCGTGCGGATATGTCAACCCTAAGGTGGTCTCCTATATAACAGCATCTAGGGACGTGGGCAGAATAGCACCCCCGACATTATACCCCGAAGCTAATGAAGTGCAGGTCAGTCGGCAGCACGACCACGTTGGAGTCCCGGATGGCCTCACCAGGCCAATTCCCGGCCTCGATGTCCCCATTGTCGAGCCTTTTAAAACTTGGGAGGTGACACAGATAGATGGACCCAGTAGCTTGTTCTACATGGCTGAAGACCACCCTACTCGTGAAGATACAGACTGCTACCTCCCCGAAGATATAAGCAATCCGTCAGTCCCCGTCAAGGGTCTGGCATTCACAACCAGTCGGATGGCCAGGATGTTTCAGAAGCAGCACATCCCCTCCGATCAGTCTCATAAAAGCAAGGAAGCTTTCCAGAAGATGTGGTATCCCGCAAGTCTGGATAAGGAAATGAGATTCGTTTCTCAACACCAAGGGTTGGGCTTCACCCTGGAAGAATATTGTCACAGTGGGCGATACGAGGTGGACACCATCTCCGCCTTCTACCCTGCTAAAGATAGCCCACTGGGGGCAACCTTTGAAGAATACCCAGCGGAAGCTGAATATGCTGAGCCGGCTCAAACCGGAGATCAAGAAGCAGAGACTGTGATTCCTTGCCGATGTTGGGAGTAGGTCTGTCCTGGAGAGATGAGCCTTCAAGCCAAATTTGATACGGCTAGTAACAGCAAAGCCGAAGATGTTGAAGAAGCAGGGGCCTCTCCCTCCAGTAGAGTCCTACTGATGATGACCTCATCACCTCTTGTGCCAATCGGGGAAGCCTTGACCAGCTTCGATCAAGAGGTATATCCTGTCAAGAAAGGGAAGGCCACTTCTATTGAAGACACGGCTGCCCCAGAAGGTGAGGCCTCCCCTCCCTCTGTGACAAGGCTGAGATGCTGTTCCAGTCCAACAACTAGCAACCACCAATCTGCCACGGTTGTAACCCCATCTACAAGGGCTGAAGCTGCTCTCTTGCCCTTGGAGACTGCAACGGTAGTGGATTTGCTGAGAGAGCAATATGCACGGCCGTTATTAAATGAAGCAGAGGACTTTCGAAAAGCTCTGATGATGTCAAATGAGGAATTCGAGGTCCTCGATGATGTGACACCACCCTTGGACCTATTTTGCAAGCATTCAAGTTGGGCAGCGGACTCACACTAGCGAGCTCACTCCCTTGGCGCACATTAGTGCCCGAAGGCAACTCGGTGATGATGGAGAGAGTCCGAGGTGGTACCTTGAGGCTCCAAAGGTTGGCTAGCTTGGGGAGCCCCAAATGGGCCTGGGATGCCCAAATCATGGGCGGCCAGCACACCAAGGGTGTGGGATGTAATGGTTCACTCACAACTCGCCCGCGGTGGTCACTCACGGCACTAGCAATTTAGGACCGAGCTCTCATTCACCGTCCGACGAAACAATGGCGATAATACTATGCTAGCAATGAATTGAAACCAGCCAAGAGAGGGACCGAGGCTCACCTAGCCGGCGTGAAGACACCGACTCCGGCCGGAGACGAAGGCGAGCGGGGAGGCGTAGGTATGCACCCGCACGCCACGTCGACGGAGCTTCAAACCTGTGACCTGAATTAATACATGAACTACACCCCTTGCAAGGGGAGGAGATCTCAGGGTGGGGATTATGAGGTTACACTCAATACTACCTCCACGCAGGGAGGGGCCATTCAGTCGGCCAAGCGGGGAGGGGAATTCGAGCTAGAAGTGATGAAAGGCCGCCGATGCCGATTCTGCCCACGTTCTGGAATCAGGGACCAGCAGTCGAAGATGGCACCTCTGTGACCTCTCCTAATTTTTTCAGATGGCGTGGCCAGTGGAGAAATCTTCGTAGCTGGATCAGGATGACTTCAGAATTTTTCCAATTTCTGCGGGCACCGCTGCTGGTCGGAGTAGGAGCTTGAACAGGGGAACAGGTTGTCAGTTCTGACTGCTTCAGGATCACAACAGCAGGAAGAAGAGACTGCCACGATCACTCCAGAGCTCCAAATCAGGTGCCGCTGGAGTCGTTGGAACCTTTGACAAGTTCTCTTCGAAGCAAGACTGATGGGGATGCCAGATTTTGTCAGGGTCGGCCGGTAGACGCTGAACACTGAGGAAGGGTCGATGCAGACTGAGTAGAAGCAGAACCGTGCACCCGAGGGAGAAAATTGATAACTTCTGGATCCGGACTTCAAACGGAGCTCTGATTTTTGGGGATGAAAGAAGACTTGAATTAGAAGACTTTTTATGAAGAACTCTTGCTCAGATTCCCAGTAGGATTGTCGCAGTAGATCCTCCACTCAGGTTCTGGTTTCTTGTCGGAGACACTTTGCGCAGTCGGGCGAGAATGGCTCCTCCAGTCAGCTTCGAGCTTGGATGGATGCGGCACCACCACCGTTGGAAAGCTGACTTGAAGACGCTTCCTTTGATGTATGGTATGCCACCTGAAGCTCCCAGGGGACGACGGGGTGGCTTCTGTAACCTGCGGCCAATCTGCTACCTGCAACCAGAACTTGAGAGTGTGGTGATAGGTAATGGGGAATGGGGTAGATGGGAGGGGAAATGAGGTGGTTGTGTGTAGGGGCCACCCCCCAACTGTGAGAGGGTCTGGGAGGGGGTGTTTCAATGTGTGGGAGGGGGAGAATGGGGGCTGGAAGGGGGTGTTTGCTATGGGTGAGAGAGGAGCTGCGAATTTGGGGCTTGGAGGGAGAGGGGAAGGTGAGGGGGGGCACAAGTGGGTGGAGGGAAGGTGAGTTTGAACTTCAAATGGCCTAGGGAGGTGGAAGGGTGCTTGGGGTAGTGGGAAGGTTGCTTTGGGAATGGGTATTGGGTGGTTGGGGGTTGGAGGGTGATATGTGGATTGGGTGGGGCTCTCTTGGAACAAGGGTGGAGTAATGGTGGGGGTGTGGGGAATAGGAGAAGCCTTAATTGGGGTAGGTGGGAGAGTGGATGTGGTTGGGAGGGGAGGAGAGAGAGAGGGGGGCGACCTCCTCCTTGGGGAGAGAGAGAAGTGAGAGAGAAGAGAGAGGAATCCACCCCAATAGAGAGAGAGAGAGAGAGAAGTGGAGAGTCCTCTCCAATAACACTAAGGCACACTTGATTTTTTTGAATTGATCATAAAAGTTGTTACAATGAGAGGGAGGGGAGGCCTATTTATGGGCTCCATACTTTCATATGACGATAGTGACCCTGACACACTAACTAATGACCAAAGTAGTCCAAGGGAGGGGCGCCCTTGGGCCTAGCCCATTAGTTGGGCCCATTAGACTGCTTAATTAACTACATGACTCAAGAATTAGGTAAATGACCCTTATACATAGGTACTAGACTCAAATAAAAGAAAAATTACATAGTTTATGACTCAAAGAAAGTATGAAAATTACATGACTAGAGTTAAAAATATGTGGGGAACATAATGACGCATGCCGACATTCCAACTGAGTTTCGAAAAAGTGGTGGGGCAAGGGATGCCCCCATCATACCCCCGGGGTGGGGAAAACTCGACCCCGTCGAGTATGGATCCACCGGGGTAGTAGTACGCAAAATGCAGCTCCGGGCGAACCACGAACTCCAAACTCAACCTTCGCTCATAGCCGGAGAAGGGCGCTTCAGCTCGTCAAAGTGGCTCGGACACACCCTCATGCTGGCGATGGGATCTTGCTTGCCTAGTATTGCCGTCGTGTGCTCACGTCGGGCTCTCAGGCTAATTTGTGGTGGCACTCCGAGGGTGTCTCTCGCAAGGATAGGTGTAAGCTCAAGGCACTCACTAGGATCCACCGCGGTGCCCTTAGAGGGTGCCGGATCCGCCACATGAGAAATGGGGTGAATCCCAAAACCCATCGGTAAGTCCAACCCGGAAGTCGGGTTGCCAAAATCACTCTGAACTTGGCAAGGTCCAAGTCCTCGTGCCCTCAAATTGGAGGTGACCCTAGGGTAGAGCCACTCCAAAGTCATCATCATCAAGTTACCAACTTGGAATTCCAAGTGGCGCCCATGAGTTTTTGCCCGCTTGTTGTGAATCTCACCGCTTGTTGCTTGATACTTGCTCGGATGTATATGCCATGCACTATGATGCGGTGTGAGTGGACAATGTATGGTATGCAAAGGTGGTCAAGGGAAACCACATATAGACCTATCATGCATTGATGTTATGAAGACTTTGAATAATTTGGGAGGACCGGGGTATCATTAGGTGTCCCTCTTATGAGTGAAAGTTGGAGGACCCGGACACCCATGTAGGCTCCTAGCATACATAAGACCAATGGTGAATTGGGGAGGATCGTTACACCCAAATAGGGACCACTCATGCTTCCTACTTGACATGTGGATGATGTGAATGAATGGACCCGACTTTCTAATCATGCCAAGTGGTGTGTTGTGCCAAGACTTATGCATTTCTATCCTAGAGAGGACTTCCATGTGCATGGGTGTGGGATGGCCCTTGAGCTTCCACTCGTATGGATCAAAGGGATCTAAGAAGGGGGTCATCATGGAGTGGGGCAATTCATCAATCCCAAGGTGTATGTTACCTATGGTCAAGGCTCCCATGGTGTAACCCGAGTCTAGGAAGGGAGGGGTTTGGTTCAACATGGGTGGTAAGGGTAGGGTAAGGCGGGTGGTGAATAAGGTGAGTGGGTCACATGGGGAACTAGACTCCCATAGGAAAGGGTCAAAGGGATCATGGTAAGGGTCACCTAGATAGGGGTACTCCATGTCCTCAAGATCCTCATATGGTGGTGAGTCGCCCTCTTCTAGTGAAATGGTTGGGCCGGTGTATGGGGTGGGTTGGTTGGTCAAGGTTCTAGGAATCACAATGGTAGGGGAGTGGACTGGGATGGGCTCTTCCACTATGGGGAGATAAAAAAGGAGGTCACTAGTGTAGCAACCAACAGTGCAAACCGAGGTGATAGACCCAATGCATGGATGGATGAGGTCAAGGCTCTTGGGTCGGTCCGTCCCTAGAGTCAACAAACAAGTCAAGTGTAATTGCCACTCTAGACCCTTGAGGAGATCATCCCAACCCTCTATCTCATAATAGGATTGGATAGTGGTGTGAAAGGAGGGGAGGGCCACAATTTGGGATTGATGTCCCATGGGTGAGAGGTGTGGGGGTGAACTAGGGACGCGGGGGCCTTGCTTGAGCCATTGGAGTATGGACTCATTCACGGTGAGGGGGTGTGGCTCTTGAGGATCTGGACCAGGAGAGGTGGGTGGAAGTGGAGGTGCTTGGATTTCCTTTATGGTTGGTTGTGGATCCGGACTAGCATCCCTTTCCATGTGGGTGGGTGTATGGGTTTCAACTTCTAATGATAATGTGTTGGGTAGATCTGATGCGGGGCAATTGGTGATAGCCGGTGCATGGTGCACCCGAGGTGGTGAAAAAGTATGGGCTTGGGTTGGGATTGGTAAGGGAAGTAGTGGAGGTCTAGGTTGGGGTTGGGTTGGGGTAGGAAGAGGAAGATGGGTGGGTTGAGGGGTTTTGGGGAGATTATCCTTGGGAGGAGTGTCCTTGTTGGGGAACGATGGTGCGGTAATGGTGGTCGGGGTGGGAGATGTTTCAACCACTAGGGACATAGGAAGATGCTTCCTTGTGGGGCATTGTCCGGCGATGTGCCCCAATTGGTGGCACCTATAACATTCCGGCTCGCACTTACCTGGGGTTATTTCACTCACTTCTAGCTCCATTGGGCTCTTTCCCTTTTGAGAAGGGGTGAGGTGAGGGGTGGTCAAAGGGGCTTGGGTAATGTGGGTTGTGGAATGGGGTTTTGGTTGCATTGTGGGGAATTGGGGAATTGGAGTCTTGGGTTGGCCGGATGGGAATGGTGGAGTTGAAGTGCTCCTTGGGCTTTGGTGATCCGAGTAGGAAGGGGACACATAACTAGCCCTAAGTTGCTCCTTCATGTTTACCCAAGTGGTGATGGGATCTTCCCTTCTAATTATCCTTAGCCCGACAATTTGTAGCCAATAGGTTTGAGCCCATTTGGTAAGTTGTGATTTGGCAAATTGGACTTTCTCGTTATCGGTCATGGGATACCAAGTGAAGTAATGGTCCATGGAAGCCTCCCAATCCAAATAGTCATTAGGATGAGTTCCATCAAAGGTGAGAGGTGGGGGACATGTCCTTCTATCATCCCCCCTTGGGGCGGGACCATTTTCTCCAAGTTGGTTGAGTCGACCTGATATGTTATCAAGTCGCTCATTGGCATGGGTCAAGGCCTTCATGAGGTAGTTGACATGGCCAGGGAGGTTATGTGTGTTAGTGGTAGGTATCCTTTGGTGGTTTGGACTTATGGAGAGGGCCGATTGGTAAGGTCGGTATGAGGTGGCCATACTAGTGGACAAGAGATGCAACCGAGGACTCTAAATGCATAAACATGCCCTAGGACCAACTTGATAGAGACAAGTTGTGAACTTGCTCTGATACCACTTGATGTGACATCACCCTTGGACCTATTTTGCAAGCATTCAAGTTGGGCAGCGGACTCACACTAGCGAGCTCACTCGCTTGGCGCACATTAGTGCCCGAAGGCAACTCTGCGATGATGGAGAGGGTCCGAGGCGGGACCTTGAGGCTCCAAAGGTTGGCTAGCTTGGGGAGAACCCCAAATGGGCCTGGGATGCCCAAATCATGGGCGGCCAGCACACCAAGGGTGTGGGATGTAATGGTTCACTCACAACTCGCCCGCGGTGGTCACTCACGTCACTAGCAATTTAGGACCGAGCTCTCATTCACCGTTCGACGAAACAATGGCGATAATACTATGCTAGCAATGAATTGAAACCAGCCAAGAGAGGGACCGAGGCTCACCTAGCCGGCGTGAAGACGCCGACTCCGGCAGGAGACGGGGGTGAGCGGGGAGGCGTGGGTATGCACCCGCACGCCGCGTCGACGGAGCTTCAAACCTGCGACCTGAATTAATACATGAACTACACCCCTTGCAAGGGGGGGGGGATCTCGGGGTGGGGATTATGAGGTTACACTCAATACTACCTCCCTGCAGGGAGGGGCCTTCAGCCGGCCAAGCGGGGAGGGGAATTCGAGCTAGAAGTGATGAAAGGCCGCCGATACCGATTCTGCCCACGTTCTAGAATCAGGGACCAGCAGTCGAAGATGGCACCTCTGCGACCTCGCCTGATTTTTTATGATGGCAGGGCCAGTGGGGAAATCTTCGTAACTGGATCAGGACGACTTCAGAATTTTGCCAATTTCTGAGGGCACCGCTGCTGGTCGAAGTAGGAGCTTGAACAGGGGAACAGGTTGTCAGTTCTGACTGCTTCAGGATCACAACAGCAGGAAGAAGAGACTGCCACGATCACTCCAGAGCTCCAAATCAGGTGCCTCTGGAGTCGTTGAAACTGCTGACAAGTCCTCTTAGAAGCAAGACCGACGGGGATGCCAGATGTTGTCGGGGCGGCCGGTAGACGCTGAACACTGAGGAAGGGTCGGTGCAGACTGAGTAGAAGCAGAATCGCGCACCCGGGGGAGAAAATTGATAACATCTGGATCCGGACGCCAAACGGAGCTATGCTTTTTGGGGATGAAAGAAGACTTGGAGTAGAAGACTTTTGATGAAGAACTCTTGCTCATATTCCTAGTAGGATTGTCGCAGTAGATCCTCCACTCAGGTTCTGGTTTCTTGTCGGAGACACTTTGCGCAGTCGGGCGAGAATGGCTCCTCCAGTCAGCTCCGAGCTCGGATGGATGCGGCACCACCACCGTTGTAAATCTGACTTGCAGACGCTTCCTTCGATGTATGGTATGCCACCTGAAGCTCCCAGGGGACGACGGGGTGGCCTATGCAACCTACGGCCAATCTACTGCCTGCAACCAGAACTTGAGAGTGTGGTGATAGGTAATGGGGAATGGGGTAGATGGGAGGGGAAATGAGGTGGTTGTGTGAAGGGGCCACCCCCCAGCTGTGAGGAGGTCTGGGAGGGGGTGTTTCAATGTGTGGGAAGGGGAGAATGGGGGTTGGAAGGGGGTGTTTGCTATGGGTGAGAGAGGAGCTGCGAATTTGGGGCTTGGAGGAAGAGGGGAAGGTGAGGGGGGCACAAGTGGGTGGAGGGAAGGTGAGTTTGAACTTCAAATGGCCTAGGAAGATGGAAGGGTGCTTGGGGTAGTGGGAAGGTTGCTTTGGGAATGGGTATTGGGTGGTTGGGGGTTGGAGGGTGGTATGTGGATTGGGTGGGGCTCTCTTGGAACAAGGGTGGAGTAATGGGGTGGTGTGGGGAATAGGAGAAGCCTTAATTGGGGTAGGTGGGAGAGTGGATGTGGTTGGGAGGGGAGGAGAGAGAGAGGGGGGCAACCTCCTCCTTAGGGAGAGAGAGAAGAGAGAGGAAAGAGGGGAATCCACCCCAATAGAGAGAGAGAGAGAGAGAGAAGTGGAGAATCCTCTCCAATAACACTAAGGCACACTTGATTATTTTGAATTGATCATAAAAGTTGTTACAATGAGAGGGAGGGGAGGCCTATTTATAGGCTCCATACTTTCATATGACCATAGTGACCCTGACAAACTAACTAATGACCAAAGCAGTCCAAGGGAGGGGCGCCCTTGGGCCTAGCCCATTAGTTGGGCCCATTAGACTGCTTAATTAACTACATGACTCAAGACTTAGGTAAATGACCCTTATACCTAGGTACTAGACTCAAATAAAAGGAAAATTACATAGTTTATGACTCAAAGAAAGTATGAAAATTACATGACTAGAGTCAAAAACATGTGGGGAACATAATGACGCATGCCGACGATCCAACTGAGCTTCGAAAAAAGTGGTGGGGCAAGGGATGCCCCCATCACTCGACCCCGAAGATGGCATTCCAGATTTCGTTGACCTCCAGACGGCACCTCTAGAGATAGAAGAGGGAGGCCAAGCCATGGTTGATGAGTTGATAGAAGTCAATCTGGGAGATGAGATAGACCCTAGGCCTACCTTTCTCAGTGCCCAATTATCACCGAAAGAACGGGAGATGTACATCCAGCTGCTGCAAGAATATCGGGATTGCTTTGCCCGACTTACAAAGAAATGCCAGGTCTGAGCCCTGCAGTCTCGTAACATGAGCTGGCGATCAGTCCTGAAGCCGAGCCGGTGAAGCAACCACCGCGGCGTATGAGGCCTGAGCTCATCACTCAAATCTGTACAGAAGTGATGTGACACACCCTTGGACTCTAACAAACAAGCACAATTCACAATGGCAACGGGCCGAAATCGGCGGCCGCTCACCCGACACTCACCCAAACCCGGGGTAACTTGGCGATGCCAAGTGGAGGATGTGAGGGCTAGGCCCTTGCTCGTAGAGGGCCAGCAAGGCCAAGGTTTGTTCCCAAGGGTATGGAGTCCCAATTCAGTGGAGTCGACATTGTGCCGAGGGCACCGGTTACACTCTTCCCCACGGTGGTCACTCGAAGCAACGGAGCTTGAGGGACCGAGCACTCACTCTCACGGCCAGCGGAGCTAAGAGTAAATATTGAAAGGACAAGCACTAAGGGAAGCAAGGTTAGAACACTTACTCGATCAGTTTGAAGAAACCGGTCCCGCTCGGAGACGTGGGCGAGCGGGGAAGCGTGGTTCCCCACACGCTGCGCCGGAGTAGCTTGACCCTGTTTTAAAATTTTACAACACTGCTCCCCATGCAAGGGGGTGGAACAAGGGGAGGGGGAGTCATTCATACACTCAAACACTACCTCCCATAGGGAGGGGCTTTAAGCTGGCCAGGCGGGGAGGGGAAAAACTGAATTGGAAGCCGAACGGATGGACAACGCTGGTTCTGCCTGCTCTCTGGAACAGGGAACAGACGGTTGAAGATAACGCTGCTGCGGCCACTCCTGAATTTTTCCGATGATGAGACAAGTTGGAAAATCATCGTAGCTGGATTAGGATGACGCTTGAATTTTTTTGATTTCTCTGGTTGCCGGTGCCGATCGGGGTCAGACTGCAAATAGGGCCCCTAAGTTCTGACTCTGGCGACAGAAGCACCTCAGCAGCAGGAAGAAGAGGTCGCCACGAGCGCTCCCGAACTCTGAATCGAGTGTGGCTGGGGTCGTTGGAACCGTTGTCGAGTCTTCCGTGGGAGGAAAATGAGAAAACATAGCTCCAGATGCCGAACGGGGTTCCGCTTCTTGATACTGGAAGTAGACTCTATGTAGAAACTCCCAGCCAAGGCCCGCCTTCAGAGCTTCAAGAAGTTGGCCATGGAAGCCTCGGCAACTGGCTTCAGGTTGACTGTCAGGAAGCAGCTGCGCAGTCGTGGAAGATCACCTCTCCTGGGCAGCCACGAACTCAGAACGGGACGAGACCACCACCGTTGCGAAGAGGACAGGGAGACGCTTCCGATAGTACCACTTGGGCCTCTAGGAACGCCGGGATGATGTCGTGGCCGAATATGCAAGATGCTAGTACTCTGCTGCCTGCGAACTGAGAAGTGCAGGTTGGAGATGGGAGGTGGGAGATGAGGTAAATGGGAGGGGGAAGAGGGTGGATGGATGTGGAGGCAACCCTTGGCTGTTAGGGGGTCTGGGAGGGGGCAAACCAAGGTGAGGGAGGGGGAGAATGGGGATAGGAAGGTGGTCTAGCAGGTGGTGAGGGAGTGAGCTACGAATTTGGGACTAGGAGGGAGAGGGAGAGGGATGGTGATTTCCCTATTTTGGGGTGGTCCAAGGTTTGGGGGATGAGGAGTGGAGGGAAAATAATTCAAATCTTCCCTTGGGAGTTGGGGAGATTGTGTGGGGAAGGGATGAGATTGTGTTGGGGGAAGGGAGATTGTATTGGGAGGGTCAAGGATTCTCCTAGGGAGGGAGGAGATTTGGTGGGAGTTGGTGGAGGGGTAATGAATGCACCTAGGGAAGTGATGAGGTGGTTGGGGTGGCTAGTGGTGTGTGGATGAGGTGGAGCCTAGGTGGAGGAGAGAGGAGAGAGGGGAAATTCAAAATTTGGGGAGGGGGGAAGAGAGAAAGAGGGGGGCGTCCCCCTTAGAGAGAGAGAGATAGAGTGGGAATGGAAGGGCTTCTCACCCTAGGGCTTCACACCCCACTAATGGATTCTCTCCACAAGAAACTTGAATTTTGGAACTCAATATATGACAATTTCATTAACTTGAAATGGGGGAAATGGGGTCCTATATATAGGCAACCCACATTTTACAAAAAGTCCCTGACTCATGCAACAACGACAAATAACCAAGGGGTAGGGGGCACCCTTGGGCCTAGCCCAATGAATTGGGCCCAATAACAATCCAATCAATCCTAATGACACTCAAATTTAAGGAAATAAACAAAGACCTAGGGACATGACTCAAATAAAAGTAAAAATACAATGATATGACTCAAATAAAAATTACATAGGACTCAAAATAAATAATTAGACCATACCGGATGCAACCGGGGCGAGGAGATGAACCGTGAATGTGGGCATGGGAGGTGATGTCCCCATCATACTCTCGGGGTGCGGAGCACTCAACTCTGTCGAGTAAGAGTCCTTCCCTCCTCTGAGGGTGTAGAAGTGATACCGCCCACAAGTCTTCTAAAGGAGACCGATCCATCCACCCGACGAGATAGCGTTCGTATACCTTGCTCCTAGTGGTAGTGACATGTTCATCCAATATTCGTTCAATTCGCTCACGCTGGGCTCTCTTGGCTAGTGGACTCTTCTCATGGGTGGGTGCTCTCTCAATGGGGGAAATGGGCTCAATATCCTCACTAGCTACCACTGCAGGACCCTTATATGGCACTAGGTTGGCCACATTGAATGTGGGGCTCACTCTATACTCTTTGGGAAGATCTAACTCATAGGCATTAGTGCCAATGCACCTCAGAACCTGGAAGGGACCAGCCCCACGAGGCCTCAATTTGGAGATGGCTCTCAGGGAGAGCCTCTCCGTCCTCACCATCACAAAGTCACCCACGTGGAATTCTTGGTGATGCCTATGGGAGTCAGCCTGCCTTTTATAAGTCTCATTTTCCTTGATGATGTGCTTGCGAAGATTTTCATGTAATTATGTGAATGCTGACATTCTAGGGGTGATGGGTGGACCTGAGCAACCAAAAGTAGACCAATCATGCTTTGACGCCAAGAAGACTTTGATGGAATGGGGAGGACCGGGGCATCCATCGGTGATCCGGTCATGCATGGGGGTGACAAATGCCGGGGGACCCGGACATCCATGAATACTCCTATCATGCCTACGACCCATGATGAATGAAGGAGGACCATTACACCCGAATATGGACCACTCTTGTTTCCTACTTGACATGTGGGTGATGTGAATGAATGGATCCAACATAGTGTTCATGCCAAGTGGTGTGGTAAGCTTAGACACATGCATGCTTATCCCAAAGGTGACTTCCATGTGCATAGATGTGGGATGACCTTTGAACTTCCATGTGAAAGGGTCGAAGGGATCTAGGAAGGTGGATATGGGGTGGGGCATTTCCTCGATCTCTAGGTGGGTGTTTCCTAAGGTCATGGCTCCTTTGGTGTAACCCGGGTCATGGATGAGGTGGGCTTGGCCCAATATGGTGGGTGAGGGTAGGAACGGGTGGGTGGTGGGTAAGGTGGTTGGGTCACATGGGTTCCACGGTTCCCATTGGAAGGGATCAAAGGGATCATGAAAAGGGTTACCAATGGGGAGGGGCCCTATGCCCTCAAGATCCTCAAATGGTGGTGGGTCATCCTCCTCTAATGAAATAATTGGGCCGAAGTTCTTGGTGGGTGGGTTGGCCATGAGGGGAAGGTTTGGCTTTCAACCCGATATAAGAAGCTCCAAATTGAGGAGAAGGTTGGACTCATCGGGTGTGGGGAGGAATAGAAGGAGGTCACTAGTGTAGCAACCAAGGGTGTATACCGAGGTGATGGACCCGACACATAGGTGTAGGAGGTCAAGGCTCCTTGGTTGGTTGTCCATTGTGGTCAACATGCCGGTCAACTCCATTTGCCAAGCTAAGCCCATGAGAAGTTCCCCTAGGTTCTCTACTTGGTGAGAGGATTGGATGGTGGTGTGATGTGAGAAGATGGGCACTATAGGGAGGTCTTGCTCCATGGGTAGATAGATATGGGTCGTGATATCCCTAATCGAGCTCTCCCTTAGCCACCTAACAAGAGGTTCTTCTAAGATGAGTTCGGCCTTATCTAGAGAGGGTGGTGTAGGGTGAAGATCCTTGTGCAAGACTTCCCCTTCAATTTAGACATGGGTGCCCT
The DNA here is from genome assembly GCA_022559845.1 of Amorphophallus konjac. Taxonomy (NCBI): domain Eukaryota; kingdom Viridiplantae; phylum Streptophyta; class Magnoliopsida; order Alismatales; family Araceae; genus Amorphophallus; species Amorphophallus konjac. The sequence goes on from CM040127.1 coordinate 269,410,378, forward strand.
CCATGGAGGGGAAAGGATCTGGAGGGGCATTTGTCTCCATGTGGCAAAGTGGGTGGGCTACTTCTTCTAAAGCTAATGGGGTGGGAAGGTTCTTTGAAGGTGGGGTGATGTTAGCCGGTGTGTGGTGCACCCAGGGTGGTGAACAAGGGTGGGACTCCGGCGGATGAGAGAGTACAAGGTTGTTGAATTTAAAGATTCTTGGAAGGTGTGGCGGATGCAGTAGGCAAGTCCGACGTGTTGGGTTGATGTCGGCATTCCTTTCATCTAACCATTTCTTACCTAGGATTATGCATGGACCCGCCAATGTTCCTACTTGACACCAAGCCCCATCAAAATACTTAGTCTCTCCAAACCATCTACGGAATTCAACAAAGACTTGGTCTCCATTGTGCATAATTTGTCCGGTCCTAGAAAGAGAGGCAACGATATCGGGGGATACCCAGCTATCAGACTCTAAGTTTATGAAATCAATTTCTGTGGGCTCTCCATTAGGTAGGTATGCATGGGATATGATTGGGAGAGGGGCCATTTGACCCTAGACTCAACGATGACAATGGTGGGTGGACAATGCAAGGGTCGGACCGATGATGACTTCAATGCAAGCGTGCCCTAGGACTTGACTTGTAGAGACAAGTCAATGACTTGCTCTGATACCAATTGATGTGACACACCCTTGGACTCAACCAAACAAGCACAATTCATAATGGCAACGGACCGAAATCGGCGGCCGCTCACCCGACACTCACCCAAACCCGGGGTAACTTGGCGATGCCAAGTGGAGGATGTGAGGGCTAGGCCCTTGCTCGTAGAGGGCCAGCAAGGCCAAGGTTTGTTCCCAAGGGTATGGAGGCCCAATTCAATGGAGTCGACATTGTGCCGAGGGCACTGGTTACACTCTTCTCCACGGTGTTCACTCGAAGCAACGGAGCTTGAGGGACCGAGCACTCACTCTCACGGACAGCGGAGCTAAGAGTAAATATTGAAAGGACAAGCACTAAGGGAAGTAAGGTTAGAACACTTACTCGATCGGTTTGAAGAAAATGGTCCCGCTCGGAGACGTGGGCGAGCGGGGAAGCGTAGTTCCCCACACGCTGCGCCGGAGTAGCTTGACCCTGTTTTAAAAATTTACATCACTACTCCCCATGCAAGGGGGTGGAACAAGGGGAGGGGGAGTCATTCATACACTCAAACACTACCTCCCACAGGGAGGGGCTTTAAGCCGGCCAGGCGGGGAGGGGAAAAACTGAATTGGAAGCCGAACGGATGGACAACGCTGGTTCTACCTGCTCTCTGGAACAGGGAATAGACGGTTGAAGATGACGTTGCTGCGGCCACTCCTGAATTTTTCCGATGATGAGACCAGTTAGAAAATCGTCGTAACTGGATCCGGATGATGCCTGAATTTTTTTGATTTCTCTGGTTGCTGGTGCCGGTCGGGGTCAGACTGCAAACAGGGCCCCTAAGTTCTGACTCTGGCGGCAGAAGCACCTCAGCAGCAGGAAGAAGAGGTCGCCACGAGCGCTCCCGAACTCTGAATCGAGTGGGGCTGGGGTCGTTGGAACCGTTGTCGAGTCTTCCGAGGGAGGAAAATGAGAAAACACAGCTCCGGATGCCGAAAGGGGTTCCGCTTCTTGATACTAGAAGTAGACTCGGTGTAGAAACTCCCAGCCAAGGCCCGCCTTCAGAGCTTCAAGTAGTTGGCCATGGGAGCCTCGACAACTGGCTTCAGGTTGACTGTTTGGAATCAGCTGCGCAGTCATGGAAGATCACCTCTCTCGGGCAGCCACGATCTCAGAACTGGACGAGACCACCACCGTTGTGAAGAGGACAGGGAGACGCTTCCGGCAGTACCACTTGGGCCTCTAGGAATGACGGGATGATGTCATGGCCGAATCTGCAAGATGCTGGTACTCCGCTGCCTGCGAACTGAGAAGTGCAGGTTGGAGATGGGAGGTGGGAGATGAGGTAAATGGGAGAGGGGAGAGGGAAGAGGGTGGATGGATGTGGAGGCAACCCTTGGCTGTTAGGGGGTCTGAGAGGGGGCAAACCAAGGTGAGGGAGGGGGAGAATGGGGGCAGGAAGGTGGTCTAGCAGGTGGTGAGGGAGTGAGCTACGAATTTGGGACTAGGAGGGAGAGGGATGGTGATTTCCCAATTTAGGGGTGGTCCAAGGTTTGGGGGATGAGGGAGTGGAGGGAAAATAATTCAAATCTTCTCTTGGGAGCTGGGGAGATTGTGTGGGGAAGGGATGCGATTGTGTTGGGGGAAGGGAGATTGTATTGGGAGGGTCAAGGATTCTCCTAGGGAGGGAGGGGATTTGGTGGGAGTTGGTGGAGGGGTAATGAATGCACGTAGGGAAGTGATGAGGCGGTTGGGGTGGCTAGTGGTGTGTGGATGAGGTGGAGCCTAGGTGGAGGAGAGAGGAGAGAGAGGGAAAATTTGAAATTTGGGGAGGGGGGAAGAGAGAAAGAGGGGGGCGTCCCCCTTAGAGAGAGAGGGAATGGAAGGGCTTCTCACCCTATGGCTTCACACCCCACTAATGGATTCTCTCCACAAGAAACTTGAATTTTGGAACTCAATATATGGCAATTTCATTAACTTGAAATGGGAGAAATGGGGTCCTATATATAGGCAACCCACATTTTACAAAAAGTCCCTGACTCATGCAATAATGACAAATAACCATGGGGTAGGGGGCGCCCTTGGGCCTAGCCCAATGAATTGGGCCCAATAACAATCTAATCAATCCTAATGACACACAAACTTAAGGAAATAAACAAAGACCTAGGGACATGACTCAAATAAAAGGAAAAATACAATGATATGACTCAAATAAAAATTACATAGGACTCAAAATAAATAACTAGACCATGCCGGATGCAACCGGGGCGAGGAGACGGGCCGTGAATGTGGGCATGGGAGGTGATGTCCCCATCAAGAAGTCGACAAGCTCATTGACGTGGGATTCGTCGAAGAAAATCAGTACACTACATGGCTGGCGAATATCGCCCCCATGAAGAAGAAGAATGGATAGATCCGGATATGTATTGACTTATGAGATCTAAATAAAGCCTGTCCCAAGGATGACTTTCCGGTGCCAATAACGGAAGTCATGATTGATGCTACGACCAGCCATGAGGCCTTGTCATTCATGGACGGGTCGTCCGGCTACAACCAGATCTGGATCGCGGAGCATGACCGTGTCCACACTGCCTTCCGAACCCCTAAAGGCATCTATCACTATAGGAGGATGCCGTTCGGACTAAAGAATGCTGGCGCAACTTATCAGCGAGTAATGACCAGAATATTTGATGAATTGCTCTACCACAAGGTCGAGTGCTACATAGATGATCTGGTGGTCAAGACCAGAAGAAAAGAAGAGCATCTGTAGGACCTCCGGATCATTTTTCAGAGCCTGAGGCAGCATGAATTGATGATGAACCCTATGAAATGAGCGTTTGGAGTGTCGAGTGGAAAATTCTTGGGTTTCATTGTCAGATACTGTGGAATTGAGATAGACCCCGCGAAGATCAAAGTAATTCAGGAGCTACCTGCTCCAAGGAACCTCTCCGAGCTGAGATCACTGCAGGGCCACTTCGCTTATATCCGGCGGTTCATTTCCAATTTGTCAGGGCGATGCCAGCCTTTTCACAAATTGATGATGAAGGATGCTCCCTTTTACTGGGACGAAGATTGCCAGATAGCCTTTGACAAGCTGAAAGACTATCTAAAGACTCCTCCAGTGCTGGGCGCACCTGTGAAAGAACGGCCGCTGATATTATATATAGCAGCCACACACAACTCTCTGGGGGCAATGCTGGCCCAGAATAATGAAGAAGGGAAAGAGCAAGCCCTCTACTACCTCAGTCGGAGACTGGTCAGGACCGAGGAGAAATATACTTATATCGAGAAAACCTGTCTAGCACTAGTTTTCACAGTCAAGAAGCTTCGACACTATATGTTGTCGCATGAAGTCATCCTAGTATCCAAAGAAGACCCGCTGAAATATATCATGTCCCAGCCGGCATTCAAAGGTTGCTTAGGCAAATGGGCGGTCATCCTTATGGAGTTTGACATCTCCTATGTGCCGCGAAAGGCTGTCAAGGGCCAAGCTATTGCAGACTTCTTCGCCGAACATCCGGTACCGGAAGACTGTCCGCTAGAACCGGAGCTTCCCGAAGATGAAACCCTAGAATCCGCTCAAGTGTAGCCCTCCTTGTGGTAGCTATATTTTGATGGCGCTTCCAGAATTGACACCTAGACCATTGGGTCAGCCAAGGTCAGAGAAGGGGCAAGAATAGTCCTGAAATCTCCAGAGGGGGAAGTTGTGCACACATCTTGCTCGATAAACAAGCCGTGCACAAATAATGAAGCAGAGTATGAAGCCCTGATAATCGGGTTACGGATTGCACTGTCCATGGGGATTCAGATGCTGGAAGCATTCGGAGACTCCATGCTAGTTATAAAACAGCTGGAAGGAGAGTTTGATGTGTGAAATCAAGAGCTCCTCCCCTACCATCAGCTGGCAACCCGCCAGATGTCAAGATTCTACTTCATCAGCATCAAGCATGTCAATCAAGGACAGAACGCTCAGGCGGACGCCCTTGCTAAATTGGCTAGTTCTTTGGCAGTCTCGCCAGACACAAGCCTGAACATAACAGTGATCAACCGCCGGCAGGTCCCCAGTGTGACAGAGGTCTTGGTCGACGAACAAGAGAATGAGGTGGCAGCTGTCGAAGAGGTTCAACAGCCCGATTGGTGAGAACATCTCCTACGATGGTTCCAGCACCAGCAGCTCCCGAATAAGAAAGAACAAAGAATGAAACTCCTGAGAGTCAAGGACTCTTATGAGATGAGAAATGGAACCCTGTTCTGAATAATGGCGGATGCCCGAAGGAAAGTTCTACTTCATTGCTTGTCTTCAGCAGAAGCTAGGCGGGTGATGCAAGAAGTCCATGCGGATCCAGCTGGAGCGCATCAGGCCGGTCCAAAAATGAAAATTGAGATAAAGAAATTGGGTTACTATTGACCCACCATATTTGATGACTGCTGCAAGTTCACCAAGGCTTGTCAGAAATGTCAAGAGCACACCAATGTGTCAAGAAGACCTCCAGTACCACTACATCCTACCTTACCAAGCTGGCCGTTTGCTCAGTAGGGCACGGACGTGGTAGGGCCACTACCAGCATCTTCATCAGGGTGCAGATACATCTTAGCAGCCACGAATTACTTCTCTAGATGGTAGAAGCAGTTGCGTTAAGAGATGTTACGGGAGAACTGGTTGCAATATTCTTCCAGCAAAACATAATATTTCAATTCGAGATTCCCAGCCGAATCATCTCCGATAACGGCAACCATTTCAGAAACCAGAAGGTTTATCGGCTAGTTGACAAATACAAGATTGACTAGAGGACATCGTCCCCCTACAACCCTCAGGCCAATGGACTTGCAGAAGCCTTCAACAAAACACTATGCACGTTGCTGGCAAAGACTGTCAACTCTAATAAAAAAGATTGGGAAGAGAAGATGTACGAGGCGCTCTAGGCCGATCGTACTGTCTATAAAACCCCAATCGGCTGCTCGCCATTCTCCCTCATGTACGGGTCGGAGGCCGTGGTGCCGATTGAATTAGATATCCCATTGTTGCAAGTCGCTATCCGACATGGACTAGTCAGCAGTGAACAAACTAATGCAGAAAGAAGACTGGAAGAGCTCACCGAGCTTGAAGGAAAGCGTCTCCGTGCGCAACATAACATTCAACTCTACCATGCTCACATGACCCATGCTTTCGATAAGCTGGTCAAAGGTCGAGAATTCAAGAAAGGAGACCTAGTGATGGTCAAAAGAAGAGAAGTAATGGCCTCCAACCCCAAAGGGAAGTTGGTTGAGAATTGGGTCGGACCATACGTAGTCCACCGAGTATACGAAGGGGGTGCCTACATCCTGGTAGACCACAAAGGAGTCATCCAGTTCTCTCCCCTCAATGGAAAGCATATAAAGTTGTATCACACGGCACAACCGACATCCCCTGAGTGATCGGAATACTTACCTTGGTCTAGTGGCACTCTGCTCTAACCAAGCTACTTCACCTTGGTCTAGTGGCACTCCGCCCTGACCGAGCTACCTTCACCTTGGTCTAGTGGCATTCTGCCCTAACCGAGCTATCTTCACCTTGGTCTAGTGGCACTCCGCCCTGACCGAGCTACCTTCACCTTGGTCTAGTGGCACTCCGCCCTAACCGAGCTATCTTCACCTTGGTCTAGTGGCACTCCACCCTGATCGAGCTACCTTCACCTTGGTCTAGTGGCACTCCACCCTGGCCGAGCTACCCATACCTTGGTCTAGTGGCACTCCGCCCGGATCGAGCTACCTTCACCTTGGTCTAGTGGCACTCCGCCCTAGCCGAGCTACCTTACCTTGGTCTAGTGGCGCTCCGCCCTGGCCAAGCTACCCTTACCTTGGTCTAGTGGCACTCCGCCCTGATCGAGCTACCCACACCTCGGTCTAGTGGTACTCTGCCCTAGCCAAACTCGCATAACACCTACAATATTGCCATTGCGGGCCTTACGCCCGAATCGGCACAAACCCATCCTTTGCGTTAGCATTACCTTCTTGCTAACGAATAAACCCCTTTTCTGGCGCAAGGCTTCATGTCCTAGCTGACCTTTATACATCTTTGCCATTGCGGGCCTTACACCCGAATCGGCACGAATCCATCCTTTGCTTTAGCATTGTCTCCTTACTGACGAATAAACCCTTTTCTCAACGCAAGACTTGGTATCCTAGCCGACCTTTATACATCTTTACCATTGCGGGCCTTATGCCCGAATCGGCACGAATCCATCCTTTGCGTTAGCATTGTCTCCTTGCTAACGAATAAACCTTTTTCTCGGCGTAAGACTTTGTGTCCTAGCCGACCTTTATACATCTTTGCCATTGCGGGCCTTACGCCCGAATCGGCATGAATCCATCCTTTACGTTAGCATTGTCTCCTTGCTGACGAATAAATCCCTTTTCTCGGCACAAGACTTCGTGTCCTAGCCGACCTTTATACAACATTGCCATTGCGGGCCTTACGCTCGAATCGGCACAAATCTATCCCTTGCGGCGGCATTGCCTTCGTGCTGACGAGTAAACCGTCTTTCTCGGCGCGAGACTTCGTGTCCTAGCCGACTCTCTCAACGTCCTTTTGTTATATGAGCAAAAAAAGAACAGATAAAATGGGGTTAAAAATAGAGATACCCGGCCGGACTTGTTCCTATATTCGGAACAAGGGCAAGAATGGCTATAACCCGGCTATGGCGAAAACTCGAAACGGCATTGCAGGCAAAATCGGGTACCCTGCCACGTGAAATCCCGAAAGGGCGCGTGGGCAAAAGCAAGAGGGGGCTGGCTTCGATGAAAATCCGAAAGGGCGCTCAGGTCAATAAAGTGGTAATCTAAAACGTTCCTCTTTATTCTCCTCCTAATAAAACTCCCAAGGGACAACCATCAAAAGTCCCACCGGAGATCCCCTACTAAACCCATGCTCGACCCTCGTCATCATCGGCGAGATCGGTCGATCTCTACCTTTAACTCGGACCTTTCATCCCTGTTAATGAACATACCCTTGCTTCGACATGTAACCCATGCCGATGACTAAACCCATGCTCGACCCTTGTCATCATCGGCGAGAACGGTCGATCTCTACCTTTAACTCGGACCTTTCGTCCCTATTATTGAACATACCCTTGCTTCGACATATAACCCATGTCGATGGATAAACCCATGTTCGGCCCTCGTCATCATCGGCGAGATCGATCGACCTCTACCTTTAACTCGGACCTTTCGTCCCGGTTAATGACCACACTCCTTGCTTCGACGTGTAATCCATGTCGATGAACAAACCCGTGTTCGACCCTCGTCATCATCGGCGAGATCGGTCGACCTCTACTTTTAACTCGGACCTTCCGTCCCTATTAAGAGCCATATAGTCTTTGCTTCGGCATTCAACCAATGTTGACGAACTAAACCAGGGCCGGAGTCTTATCACCATCGATAAGGCCGGTCGGCATTCTAGCCGACAAGTTCTCCCATGTTCTGGATTCTCCGTAGAATATAAAAAAAAAAGAGAAAAGAAAGAGTCAAAAATGGGGTTAAAAATAGAGATATCCCACCGGTCTTGTTCCTAACCTGGGACAAGGGCAAAAATGGCTATAACCCGGCTGTGGCGAAAACCTGAAAGGGCGTTGCAGGCAAAATCGGGTACCCCGTCACGTGAAAACCCGAAAGGGCGCGTGGGCAAAAGCAAGAGGGGGCTGCTTTCGGTGAAAACCAGAAAGGGCGCTTGAGTCAGTAATGTGATAAAAAAAATGAAATGAAATGATGATGTAGTGACAAGGTTGCCCTCGTTTGTCATTCCACTTCCATCTACCCTTCTCGACCCTTGTCACCATCGGCAAGACCGACCATCCTTTTCGACCCTTGTCACCATCGGCAAGATCGGTCGCTACCCTTTTCGGCCCTTGTCACCATCGGCAAGACCGGCCATACCTTTCGACCCTTGTCACCATCGGCAAGATCGGTCGCTACCCTTTTCGGCCCTTGTCACCATCGGCAAGACCGGCCATCCTTTTCGACCCTTGTCACCATCAGCAAGATCAGTCGCTACCCTTCTCGACCGTTGTCACCATCGACAAGACCGGCCATCATTTTCGACCCTTGTCATCATCGGCAAGATCGGTCGCTACCCTTTTCGGCCTTTGTCACCATCGATAAGACCGGCCATCCTTCTTGACCCTTGTCACCATCAGTAAGATCGGTTGCTACCCTTCTCGACCCTTGTCACCATCGGCAAGACCGGCCATCCTTTTCGACCCTTGTCACCATCGGTAAGATCGGTCGCTACCCTTTTCGGCCCTTGTCACCATCGGCAAGACCGGCCATACCTTTCGACCCTTGTCACCATCAGCAAGATCGGTCGCTACCCTTTTCGGTCCTTGTCACCATCGGCAAGACTGGCCATCCTTTTCGACCCTTGTCACCATCGGCAAGATCGGTCGCTACCCTTTTCGGCCCTTGTCACCATCAACAAGATCGGCCATCTTTTTTGACCCTTGTCACCATCGGCAAGATCGGTCGCTACCCTTTTCGGCCCTTGTCACCATCAGCAAGACCGGCCATACCTTTCGACCCTTGCCACCATCGGCAAGATCGGTCGCTACCCTTTTCGGCCCTTGTCACCATCGGCAAGACCGCCCATCCTTTCGGCCCTTGTCACCATCGGCAAGATCAGTTGCTACCTTTCGACCCTCATTACCATCGGCGAGCCCGGTCAACTATCCTTTAACTTGGACCTTCCGTCCTCATCGATAGACAAACTACCATTGCTTCGACATTTGAACCATGTCGATGAATAAACCGCACTCTCAGCTTTCATCACCATCGGCGAAATTAGTGGGACGCATGCGCCTACTCTACCCATGTCCCACCCTGGTCGAAGCTCGATGCCGGGAGTAGTTAATCCGCGGTGGAGCGAACACCTCACCTCTTCGCTGAAGACGTGAGCGCTCTCCTGCGCCAGTAATTTACATCCCTGGACTGAGCTAATCGGCCAGAAGGTGAAAGAAAAGAAAAGAAAGAAAGGAGTCACGATTGAAGCGACAAACAAAGACATTTCATTGATATGAGGTGTCAAAATACATCCATATGCGGAGCATTCCCCGAGATACATAAGCTTCAAAGACAAAAGAGCGAAACTAAGAAAAATGGGAAATAGACTAAAGCTACTGCAGAGGGTGCCGAAAAATGTCTTTCAATTCCAAGAGGCCCAAAGGAGGATATTGAGTCAGCTCTTGTAGCTGAGACTCAATAGCTGTCAGCTGCGATAAGTTTTCAATAAGAGAGGCAAGCCGCCCTTCAGCTAGGTCAGCTTCCTACCTAGTCTGAACCTCCAGGCACTTAGCCTCTTGCAATTCGGCTTCGGCCCTGGCAAGTTCTACACGCAGCTCCGCTATATGCACTATGAGGAAGGATCGGCGTTCTGAAGTAACGCTGGCAGTATCTTTCAGTTGCCCCACGGTCCCTCTCAATGAAGTGGCAGCAGCTCGGCAATCAGCCCTCTCTAATTTAATAGCCGCCAGCTGGTCGGATACCTCCTGGCTAAGGTACTCCCGCCGATTGGCGTATTTCAGCAGCATTGTAACCCATGGGTGTTGGCACTCAAAATGTGATGAATAGCGATCGAGCTGCAAAGACGAATGATACGGCCCACTGAAGCACAAAAGCCGAAGAAGATCAACTTACTGAAGACTGCTCAAGCTGCCAGAGCCCCGAGTCACCTGGAATGAACACTGGGGACTTCGCCTCAGGAAAGTCGAGACAAATCCACAACCAACCAGCAGTGCGACCAAGCCTGCCTAATGATTCGGCATCGACCCCGTCGTGCCGCTACCCCGCACCCGTCGCCCGACCAAGGATGACGATCTACCCGGTGGCTAGCCACCTGCACAAGGACTCCCATGAGGAGGAAGAATGCCATCGGCCCTTCGTAGCAGGGAACCGGAGGCTTGGGCAGCAGGAGGTCTTGATCACCCGACACGGGTTCGGCTTCTCGCTATGTTGGGTCCGTTAGTGGCCGAATGATCACCAATCAAGGTGTAATTGTTCTGGATGCCATGTCATCCCATAAAAAGGCTCCAAGCACCAGCCAGACCGAGCCGAAAGCATGAATCATAGTGCCGAAGGACGTGTCAGTGGAAAACCCGCATGCTCAAGCCAAACACACGCGGAGTTCAGACCAGAGACATACACCGTACCGAGACCTTCGTCAAAGCCCCGTCAAGGTTTTTCAAGGACCGTGGCTAGAGGAAGAGCCAACGGGGTCTTCCGGAACCATCCCCGGATCCGTCGGCTAGCCCGCGTTGAGCGAACAAGCCAAATCGGCACATAAGGGGTCCCGGCGCCCCTTAATCCGGTGCCACCAGGTCCGGCACGCCAGAAGCAATAGGGGGGGTATTTCCCCAGCGCCACCCAATCCGGCGCGCCCTCCGTGGCACCGGATTGGCTGGTGGCTATATAAACAGCCGTCGTTCGAGATGAAAAAAGAAGAAAAGGGGGAGGAGAGGAAGAGAATCAAAAAAGGGGGCACGAGAGAGAGACCAAAAAAAAGGGGCCACCAACCAGAGCGAAGGGGCGAAGGGTTTCTTGGGGGGAAAGCTCCTCTTCTGAGAGTCTCCGACGGCCGCCGTCCTGCTCATTCTAAACTCCCGTCGCCTGACAAGAGAAGTTTTGTTCTTTGCTTAGGTGGGTTGCCGTCGTGTCCCTGGTGGATCCCCCTTTCATTTTGTTCTTTTTTTTTCTGCTGCAATGTAAGTGAGAAAGGGGGGAAGGGGCGATGATACGAGCCTTTCTTCCTTCCCCCCTTTGTCTCACCATCGTTCCTTAGTTCCCCTTCTTCTCTATAACCCCTCCTATGAGGGTAATGTAAGTGATGCCCGAGCGACAACGCCGGCATCGAATGTGGTGGTTTGTTGAGTGTTCTTCGTGAATGAAAATGTGTGCATATGTATTGATGGCATATGATTAATGTTGTTAGTTCTCTGTTCTCTCCCCGTCACTTCTTTTGCTTCTTTTGCATTTTCCCCTTTCTTGCCATGGAACCGGCGTCACGCCATGGTGCCGGCGTCGGAATGAGTAGTATACCAACTACTTCCCGTCCGAGCATCTAACGGTCTGGTTGGGTGAGAAGACCCTCCGACCCATTTTTTTTGGCACCGAATACGCCCTCATGATCCACGGGCTACAGCAATCACTCCCTTCCCCAGGGTCTTCTCTTCCGATCGAATGTTAGAAGTTTTCATCGTCAGAGGTGCATCCATGTGTATGTCCCTTCAACCCATTTTGGGCCGTCTTCTGCATCCCCCCCCCTTCTGTTCTCGACTATGAACAGAGGTAAGTGAGGTTGTCCCCATATTTCTTGTCACTGTTTTCTAACCATCGCCCGGTGAGTACATGACCAACCTGTTAATGTTCGCCCGCAGGCATACATGTATATCCCCGAGCACTGATATTGATCTGCTCACTACGCAAGTTTTCCCCATCATGCCGCTGTGCTGTTTTATTAGTAAAATCCGGTGACCCGAGGAGGGGAAACATTCCACAGATTTCTCAGTCTAATCGCTCAGTCCGCAGGAGCCCACTCGTCAATAATGGATCTCTGAAAGACCAACGAGTGCATAGAGATCGGGTTAATCCCAATATTTCAAATCCACAGCCCTTAATGGGCTTCGTTATGGCCGTAAGATGGGTGCCCCTCGTAGGCTGGCCCTCGGGGTTTTCCCTCTCTATCGGTCGTCCCGACTTGGACGTGGTACCGACTCGGGTCGCGTACCCCTCTTAGGCTAGCCCTCGGGTCTTCGCTCCCACTGTGAGTCGCGCCATCTGTCTACTTTCTACCCACGGACTCGGTGCCCCTAGTCGGCTAGCCCTCGGGGTTCTCCTATCCGTTTGGGTCTGCCGACCGCCACTACGCCACCCGACTTTTCAGGGGTTCCTCTGCCACGTGAGCGCTTCCCGTTTCTCCCCGACAATCCTCTGGGATGGGGAGATGCTGCCAAAATTTCGGCTTGAACGAGTGTTGACTCGGAATGATCACCGCGCTCGAGTACGAACCCCGCGCGAGCCTATGGCTCGGCTTCCAGACGACCCAGGGCCAATCTGATGAGTACCTGTGACGGGATCGTCAAGCAGCATCGGCAAAATTATAGCGGACGATCGGCGAGGCGGCACCGGCAACATCAAACTATATTAGCTATATCTAAGTGTTTTATGTTAATGGGCCACATGAATTTATAAATGGGCCTAATATGTGTGCTTTTATTTTATTAGGAAATTAGGTATATATATATATATCCACCTCCTTCATGTAATGTCTTCTCGTAGGAACCCATGACCCATGGGATTCCAAAGTGTCCTTTCCCTTCCCAATGTCCCATGGGTTCTCAAGATGTCTCTTCCCCTTCCCAACCCTTTCCTTATTTAAACACCATGTAACTCACGTTGGAAAACAATGCAAAATGAGAAATGTTATGTGTGTTAGCCATGGCTAATTGTGTTCTCTAATATTTGGAACCCCATGGGTGAGAAGCCCACACCCCCATATCCACCCCGCCATGGAGGAGAACCGACAGCTCCGGGTGCACCGTTCCTGAGATTGGAGCGGGCGAAAAGCCCCATCCGAAGCCTCGATCAACCTCCCTCGACGTCCACCGTCACCGTTCGTCGACCATTACCGCCGCAACCACCGCCGTTCCGACTGCAACAATCACCATCACCACCACTACGGATGCGGAGCGAGAAACCGGTTGCATCGTCCCTGTGAAGGGGACGGGTGAGAGGGCCCAGCCAGCCCACCTCGTGTCCCATCCGTCACCCCATACCGTTGTTCCCACCCCACCACCACCACTGTCCACCCCACCGTATCACCTTAATCTCCCTTCCCATAGCACTATCAGCATACAAACAGAAAACAACCAAGTGTTAAACCGCCCCCCAATACTCCTTCAACCTCTCCCCATCTTTCAGCCGCTCCTGCAACTCCATACACCACCCACATCCACCACCGTTCTGGAAAAACCTGAAACAGGGTATCGTATGCTACCTCCCCCCCCTCCATTCCCCACGTCCTCTATCTTCTTGGCCCTCTTAACAATTTAACTATAGTTCCCATCCCTCCTCCACTCCTCCCCACTCTCTTCCCCACCCATGGCAACCTCTAATCTCCAAAAAACCCAGCCAGAGCGTCCACGGTGTGAAGGTCTGAAAAAGGGGGCCATTTTGCCAGTCTGTCCTGTCAAGAGTGGGAGGGGTCAACCCACCTAGCCTCCTGCTTCTTCTGACCCTACATGAACCCACCCTACGCCCATCTTCAGATGCATTGAGGCTGGTTTGGTATTATTGCTGCAGAAGAATGCTTATGACGCATGAGAAGCTTCTGAATTATTACACTTTGAAGAAGAACGAGCCAAGTTAAACCCTATGGTCTGTTGCTGCTGTTTTAGAAAATGGGAATGTGATAGTTGTTTCCGTGCCTTACTGGTGGTATGTTTCAATCAAAGCATGAGCCAAGTATAACACTTCTCTCTCGGTATGTTCTTTTGAGGAAAAAAAATGAAAGAACGAGGTGGCAGAGAAAGTTTTAAGAAAGAATGGGGTGATGAATTTTGGAGAAAAAAAGAGAGAGAAATTCAGAGAAGGAAAATAAAACAAGAAGAAAATCACAAGCTTGGAGACTATGAAAAGAAGAGAAAATTCTGAACCTGGATTTTCGTTTCACATCAACCTGATGCAGTAAACTTCCAAAATCTGCTAAAAACATTTTAATAAGTCCAAAAATGGATCAATAAAATCTCATTTTTCGTGAAATAGGGTTAAATCGGCGGCCACCGTCACTCGGCGTGCCCTAAAACGGCGCGCCCCAATCTGACGTGCCAATAAAAACGGGGGCGTCGTTTCAATTTCTCCCCTTTACTTACGTTTATCACGTCGTTTTAAGCCTTTACCCACGCTTGGTGCACCGTTTTAAGTTTCATACCTACACGTACCATGCCGATTTCATCCCGAGTCGCGTCGTCGTGCCGTCTTAATCCTCATTTCGCCTCCGAGGAGGTTTCCTAGTTTAATAACATAGTTGGATAAATTTCACAATCAATAAATTGAACAAATTGGTCTGTCCGAACCTAAATTAGCTGGCTTCGTAGCTTCATCATTATGTCCTAATCTAAGCATTCACATCGCATCAATGCATGCTTGAGTGCGCGAGCCCTCGGTACATCAAATGGCATTAGTGGAAAGCCAGGCGACGTCCGATAGGAAGCTCTTGTCATGCGTGAGGATGGTCTCCGGACCTAAGTCCTCCGCCACATATTGAGTGGTTTCGCCCTAATGAACTGTGCATGATAGAATATAATATCTTTCATGACCATCTGCATCCTTCTATTTCGGCCTCGACGGCCCATTATCTCGGCAATTAATCAAAGGTTTTCCCTCCTCGTGGGGGATGTAATTAATGCCATAGCCTTTATGGTATGGCGGACTGTTGGTCCCGACCGAATCTCACTCTCGCCCGACACGGGTCAGAATGAGCGCATAATAAACTCGTCACGTATGTGACTGGCATGCCTGCATAGTCAATCAGTCAGTTAACTACCGGTTAGTTAACCGGTTGATCGACGCGTGAATAAACCAAATAAATGCTAAAACAGATGATAACATCTCATCGGAAACAGCCTGGCACGCCCGGTGGGACCAGTGTCACCTTTCATCTCTTTGCCGAGATACTTGGGCTTCGAGGCCCTCCCAAAGGTTGCTAATTGTCGGCTTGTTGGTCTTTTCAGGCAAACGATGACGACAACAACTGGACTGACTGGTGTCGACTTTGGCCCATCAATTGTTGCTGATCATGCGCAAGGGTACCTGGCGGTGCCCACGGTATTCGGCAGCTTCCCTGCCGCTGTTGGCTTCCCCAACTTTTTGGGGTTAGCCTTCGTAGATATGCTAGAGGTGGAACCCTCGGAGCCCGTCGAGGGAGCTGCAAAGAAGGAGGAGCCTCTGAAGGCTCAAAGCTGCAACGACTCACCCAAGAGTCCAACTCTGGTCGCCAGTTGCCTGGTGCACCATGCCGTCCGTGGGGTCCTCCCCGATGCTGTCAACAAGAACTCTGGAGGACGTCAGTGCAAGCAGCTCCGGAGGGGCACTGCTGTGGTTACCGAAATCCTCTCGCAATCTGGTAAATCTATGATGGTTGGTGGCATGCGTGTCTTCCTCAACGGACGCGACACGTGGATAGTCCCATACCGGTTTGTCCCTTCCATCCCCGTCCGCAACTCATATCAAGCCCTCACTGGAAAGAGGGCAGAAAGAGAAGAAGCTGGCCATTATGGCCAAGAGAAGTTGGCCCCCAGGCCAAGGAAATTTAAACAGGTGTGGGTCCCTAAGAGGGTCCAACCTGTTCATCAAGCTGCACCTGTCCGTCGCAGCCTTGCTCACGACGGAGCGGAAGGAAGGAGAGAAGGGGGCTTGGCCCCGAAAGAAGAAGAGGTGGTTGCGGACCCTCCGCGTCGTGAAAGCTTCCGGGCCTGCGCCCGCCAAGCCAACGTCCCTGCTGTGGGGTGAAGATTCCAGCAACTTGCCGACAGAGCTCGGCTAGCTTACATCCCTCCTGCGGGGGGGCGACAACTGTCCCCCGTGCTACATAAAGAACGGGGCCGAGAAGAGATGACCAATTTGGTCAAGAACTATTTTCGAGGGCTAGGCAACCCCTCGCTTGGATACCAGCGGTTGATGCAAGCAGTTGCCGCCAATGAAGACTACTGCCCATCAATGGCAGATGAAGAAGATGTAGGAGAAAGAATGATGGTGTCATCAGTCGACGACAATGGCCATGATTACGGCCTCGAGATCGAAGCCGATGAAGCCGCCCCTAGGCAGGAAGAAACGAGAAGGACTTCTGTGTTCGAAAGGCTGACCTTCCCGGATCGGGCTAAGAGGAGGGTCCATCGATAGAGAAGAGGGATGCACGTCTTCACTTGCAATATGACCGGCACATTTGGCCGATATGGGGGACTTCCCGAAGACCCCCGCGAGTTGGCTCAATTGGCCGCGAAGCCGGGGCCGAATACTCGAAGAGCAGAGGCAGCAAAGGAGCTCCTGGCAACAGCTAGAGGAAAACAACCCCTGGGCTATCACCGGTGGGATGATAAAGCTGTTGTCTTAACCGCCAATGTAGTGACGGCAGAAGAAGAAGATGACGCCCTCCTCGACATCCTGCTCGAGGGTACGTCCGGGGAAGCAACAGAGGCCATCCCCAGCACAGCAACTATGGACCCGTCGGTCTTGATGCTACTTCAAAGATATCGACAAGAGATAGACTTGCTGAAGAAACAACTGATGGAGAAGACTGAACAGTCATTAGCTTCCAAGCCGCCCGAAGTCCAGGGTGAATCATCCCGGGGAGCGGCCCGCCATGTCGACCCTCCGCCACTTTACACCTTGCCTCAGTCGTCAGAGCCGAGCATGGCAATGACTCAGTAGCGGCCACCACAGTCACAGCCGCTGATGCCGCCGGTGCTCCCACAAGTGCACCAAGCACCTCCACTACTGCGTCCTCCATAGGCGAGCACTCTGGTCACCCCGTACCTGGAGCCAGCACACTTCTACCCGGAGCCAATTGACCCCACGGTCATGAACCGGATGATGGTGGAAAGAATGATTGAGTTGAAGCTCGCAAAAAGGAGTGAAGGTGACTACGTCGCATTTGATGCCTATCGGGTGCCTTACCCGCAACACCATGCTGCCAAGCGGCTTCCCCAGGGATCAACAAGCCGCCCAAGTTCGACAAGTTCAACGGGAAGGGATCCCCGAAGGAACATATTGCATATTATATGACTGTCATGGGTGATCTGGCCACCGATGAGTCATACTTGCTAAAGTTTTTCCGGTCCTCGCTGACGGGGCTCGCATTTGAATGGTACTCCAGCCTCCCGGCCGGGTCGATCAGCGACTGGTCAAATATGTAGAGGAAGTTTAGGGAGAGATTCCATGTTACAGAGAGGGAGGTCACAGTGGCCGAACTCTACTCAACGAAGCAAAGGGCCGATGAGACAGCCCTCGATTATATCAAGAGGTGGAGGAACCTCGGAATGAGGTGCAAGCTGCCCCCGCATCAGGAGGACGCTATACAAATATGCAAACAGAACCTCAGGAGGGAGGTTCTGGAAAAGATGATTGGAATGGAGATACGGTCATTTGATCGATTAAACAATGTCGTGGCCGAGGTGGAAGCCTTTCTGGCCAGACCTGCCCCTACATCAGTTATCAGCACAACCCAGAAGGGTAAGGCAGTGGAACGGCGCCAGGCGCCTAAAGAAGCGAACGCTCTTGACATCAAGGCGTTCGAACAACAGAAAGACAAAGGCAAGAAGGCGGTCCCCCCACAGCCTGTAAAAGCCCCAGATGGCAAAGAAGGTCCCTCGCTACGGGACAAGATGAAGAAAGCCTACTCTTTTCCGAAGGACAAAACCAGGATTTTGTTCGACTGGGTAACGGAGTATGGCGTGGTCACCCTGCTAGAGCCGAAGAGGCCGGAGGACCTGAAGAAGAAGGACAGTCCAAGATTATGCCCCTACCACCAGATGCTAGGGCATCTAATCAAAGACTGCTATGTTTTTAAGGACATCATCGAAGGGATGGTGAAGAAAAATGAAATCGAGTTCGGAGAGTACAAAGTGGACCCTCCTGAACCGCATGAAGCCCCTCTGAGGAGGGCAAGAGTCAACATGATCTCCCTATATCAGGCACTGCCCGAGGAGATCTCTGAAGCAAGTACGCGGAGCACCTATGAAAATCATTTCTTGGAGCCCACGTAAGAACAGTCGGGATGGCAGCAGGTCCCTGTGAAGCATAGAAAGAAGAGGGCACCCCGCCCGAAAGTGGGGGCACATATCCATGGTGTTACACCATGACCTGCTCCGCCGGTGGCAGCACCTGTGTGGACCACTCCACCTGTAGTCATCAGAATACATACACACAATGAGAGAAGACAAACTCCGCTGCCGGTGGTCAAGGAAACTAGTCCGGGGATCCGCCAACTACAAGACCTTTTTGAAGGGCTGGATGAGTATTTGCAGCCCGAATTGAAGCCCTTGTTGGTGCGGGACCATGTCCCATGGCAAGAACTAGAGCAGCTCTCACTCGAGCAAAAGGAAGAAGCTGATGCAGCATCTGACAAGGAGGGCAGTCTGTTCTGGGGGCAGGCGCCGGCTGAAGCAAAGAAAAAGAAGCAAAAGAAGAAGAAGAGAAGGGCCACTAAGGCCGATAAGGTGCAGGTTGTCTCCTGAAAAACTCTATCAGCACTCTTCAACATGCCTGGAGAGGAGGAAGAAGAGGAAATTTGCTTCACACCCCTTTTTGGGGGAGGCAGGGCTGAGGCCGCAACTGCTACACATGCAACCCGGTCAGGTCGGAAATGGGGGTGCCAGCCGCCACCCAACCACAACATCATGTTCAGGGGAGAGCAGCCATACAAAACACCTCCGTCGGAGATCAAGGGAGTCCAGATCCCTCCTCCACCAGGCCTATACAACAAGAGTGGGGGCAAGGTAGTCCCTTCTGTTGCGTCCCTGAGGTCATTTGAGTCATTCTGTGGTCACATGGGTCATTCGACATCATTCTATAGTCATATGAGTTTTGTGTATTCTTTGTTTTGACAATGGCTAAACACTATAAGTCATTGTTCTTTTCCACTATCTTATGACTGACATATGTGATGTTTTGTTCATGACAGATATGCACATGAAAGCTCAATGTTGCGCCCTCAATGCCAGCACAGGGGTGGTCGACCGCCCCAGCCAGGGACCGCCCAGCTGCAGGTCTGGCAGCTGGCGGTCGACCGCCAGCCAGTGGCGGTCGACCGGTTTTCCCAGGGATCGCCCGATTGTATGTGTTTCAGTGGCGGTCGACCGCCAGGAGCCTTAGGTCGACCGCCAGCCCTGATGCAGCCTTGTTTGACCTCGAAATCCACCTCGTGGGTAGCCCCTTTTGGTGAGGACACGCGCCGCTTCACTCGACGGAGCACACGGAGCACGCCGGCATCCCTTTGGCTCGGCGATCATTTAGTAGACTAGCAGAGTTATCCCCATTTATTTCATGCTTTAGGCCATGTTGGGCCTTGGATTAGTCCCTGCGTGGACACTTCTATCTAGTTGTAGGCCTTTGTAGGCCAATTAGACATCTTTTGTGCTTTGTAGGCTTATTTAGAGGGCAAAGGGGTTAGTGGGCCATCTTGTGCTCCACTTCTCTTGGCCCATTTGGGGTTTGCGCACCCAACCCCTAGGGTTAGGGTTTTGGGCGCACCTCTCACCTCCTCCAAGTGGAAGAGGTGGCAGCCGCCTTCCCCTTTCTCCACTCCCTCCTTTGGCCGCCCCTTCCTTTGATCCCTCCTTGATTGGAGGAACCTCCTTGATTGAAGGAGAGATTCCCTCCTTGATGGGAGGAGAGCTGGCCGCCCCTACCCCCTCCCATTTGCGCCCCCATCCCCCCATTTGGTGGTAGAAACCCTAGCTCCCCTCCCCAACTATATAGTCTTAGCATTTTCTTTGGAGGAAATTAATGAATACATGAAATATTTTGATTGAGCAGCCATTGGCGCAGCCACCCCTAGGAGAGGGCGACCCTCTCTTCCTCCTCTGCTCCTGCGATGGGAGCAACCCCGGGGTGCGACTCCCCATCCCCTCGGTGCGACGCCGAGGTTCTTCCTCCCTTCTACTTCGTCTCCGGTTCGAGTTCGCGTGTTCCAGATTCGGCCCCGAGTTGCATCGGCGTCCCCATCCGGTGCGGATCGAATCCGAGCCCCTCCTTTTTTTGGTGGATACTTCTACGAGTCAGAAGCGCGTGGGCTTTGGTTTCGCCTCGATCCGAGGTCGGCACCACCCGTGGCGAGTTTTCTCGTGAGCTAGCGCAGGAGCCTCCCTCTCTGCGCGCCCAGATCCACCCTCCTTCTTGCGAAAATCCCACAGGACGGAAAACTCCGAGTTTGGATCTGATTTCTTCAGGGTTTTTACCTCTCGTCGTCCTCTTTCCAACGCCGCCAACCTCGTCTCGTTCCGACGTCCGAGCTGTTCGTGGCGTCCGTTCCCGTGAGGTCGCGCGGGTCTGCCTAGTCCACCCGGTGCCAGGACAACTGGCGATTTCCAAAGTTCACAGCGTCCAACCACGACCAGATCTGATCGAGCTCTTTGGTCCGGACCTGCTGCTCTGTGTCCCCGACGTCCTCCCACAAGCGGGGCCTCGTTCGCCAACCGGAGCAGCGAGTTACCATTTTCCCCGCTCGACAGCGCAGTTCTGGGAGCAGATTCCTTGTCCCCACTTGCAGGTGCGGCCACGGCTTCCACGGACGGGATCTGAGCATGCCTTTTGGCCGAGGCTTCCTCCTGTGACCTAACTACGCGCCCTCGCTGACGGCGCCCCAATCGGACTCCGGATCCATTCGTGGGAACGTTTACCACCGAGTCGCGCGTTGCTGCGATTCTGCCGATCGTCATCCGGACCCTCCTCGTGGCCAACCCTTCACCGAGTGCCGCCCGTCAGCCCGTGTATCGGCCGCCCCGAATGGAATTGTTGTAGCCTGTTATCTCCCTGCGAGGAGTGGGCACCATTGCTGGCTTGTACCTATTCTTTCATTGTGTGTATCGGGGTTGTCGGTCTCGGCCGGTGTTCCTTCCCCACGCCTAGGCGTGGAGGTACGTGCGACGCTCCCCCCCTTGGCATTTTGCTTTACTAGTTTGTGATCTTGTATGCCGCGTGAGAGTGTAGGGATCCTAGCTAGCATTCAACACCGCGAGATCGTGAGTGAGAGTATCCCATTCCGTGGCCCTAGTCGAGCACCGAGCTCGGACTAGACTCCTATAGTTGCGCGTCGGCTCCTTTGCCGCTTTGATCCACTCGCTTCCCTCATAGGGACGACCGTGGACTTGGGTTTCTTGTTGAGAGACGCCTCTCTTCGGAGGAATAGTACGGAGGTCGATCTCTAGGCTTGCCTTGTCACGTGTGAGTGCTGGCCGCACTTGGTCTTCATCATAGGTTTAGTCCATTTGTCAGTTCTGTCCCGCATCACCTTTCCATGGATTTGTTTAATCAAATCTTACCTAATCTTCCATGATTTGTGGATCTGGTCTAGGGGGCATCTATGGACCATTCAAGGGTTATAAAACCAACACTTGAGGGGATGGAAAACCTAATGCTTCAAGGAGCTTCTTGTGAGATCTAGGGTGGCTGCAAGAGAGGTTGGAGACGAGCTACTGTTCACGTGAACAGTAGTTCGTGAAGGTGTTCTTCATCCAATCAAAGGGGAATCAAGCTCAAATCAAAGCCAGCAAACCTCAAGGAAGATTACATCAAGGCAAGGCTATCAAGGTGATCCAAGGAAGCCGGTTTGATTCAAGTTCTTCAAGGGAAATCATCTACATCCATTCAAGTTCTTTCAAGCTCATTCAAGGTGATATTTCAAGCATTCAAACTCCTAGAAGCTAAAGAAGCAATCAAGATTCAAGGTAGCTTCATCATTTCCGTCATTCATTCAAAGAAGTTCAAAGAGAAGATCAAGAGAGAAGAATTGAAGGAAGAGGTACTGTTCACGTGAACAGTACTCCGTGAAGAACATTCATCCAATCAAGGGTGAATCAAGAAGATTGAGTTGAAGCCAAGAGGAGCCTTGTTGCTGATCAACATTCCATACAAGGGCCAATTCATTTTCACTCATAACTCAATCTCTTGTTTTAGTTCATTCACATTTTGTTTCATTTTCATTATTGTTTAAACATTGAAAGTGTGATTCATCCCTACCGGTGGTTAGTAGGAAGGCAATTGGAGGGTGTTCCAATTTGCGGTTGACGTCCCTACCAGGTGGTGAGTAGGAAGGCAATTGGTGGTTTCCGATTTGTGGTTCTGTGCGCTGCACAAGTGAAGCCTCACCGGGTTTTGGTGAGGGGTGAACGTAGGGCTGAGGATTCAGTCCGAACCACCTTAAAAATCCTGTCTAGCGTGGTTTGCTTGTGTGATTGAATCGTTCTAGGTGCATGCTTGGGATCGAATTATTATATATCTTGCTTATCTTGCTAAGTGAATCATAGCATACTTGGAAGCTAGTTTCTATTCCGCTGTAATTCATTTTAACTAGCTGTTTAGAGGGCCGCATTGCGAAAAGTGGGGCTGATCTATTCACCCCTCCCCTCTAGATCCGCTGTCCACTACACAACACCTTCATTTCTTGAATTCATGAAGATGTCTAAGGGAAAGTAGCCTTACCAGGAGGCTAACCCTGCACGCGGGGATGTTCACCTGTAGCCAGCACGATCTGTCGAAGCTCCGAATGCAGATAGAGCTTGCCTAGTAGTAGCTGATGAAGAACGCCAAGGATACGATTCTAGCCAGAAAGGCACCGAGTCCGAGGTAGATGAAGCAGGTCCGTCAGGGGCCGCAACTCAAGACTCTCCCAAGCCCAGGTGGGTTGAAGAGATGAAGCTTTCCAATGTCCGAGCTGGGAGCCGCATAATGAAGCTACTCAAGAAACTCCCTACTAGATTTACAATCTGGGAGATCCTCTCTTTGTGTGAAGAGACTCGATAGGCGATCATCACTGCCCTGCAGACGCCTGCCCGTTTTGAGACCTGCTTGGCTGAAGCAATGCCAGAGGCTAGCATGACCTTCACTCCAGAGGATATGCTGCTACCTACCATCAGCCACAACATGCCACTGTACATGAAGGGGCACCTGAACGGAAGGGAGCTGAACAGAATTCTAGTCGATCCTGGTGCAGCTGTCAATATTTTACCCTACAGAATGCCAGAGGTCCGTCAATGTGCATCTCGAGAAGGTTGGGGATATGCGTATCATCGGCTTCAATCAAAAGTGTGAAGTGTCTATGGGGGTGGTGGAGTTCACACTTACCCTGGCAGATTTCACTACGGCGGTGCAATTCCATGTCATCGACTCCCGCACCTCGTACAAAGCATTGCTCGGTCGCCCATGGCTGCATGAAAATATGGTGGTGCCCTCCACGCTCCACCAATGTATCAAGTACAATCTCTAGGGGAAGGAGGAGAGAATATTTACTGACCTCCACCCATTTGAGGTATTTAAATGTCACTTGGCGGACGCCAACCTATATGCGGGGCCTTCTCAGAAGACCTCTAAAGCTAAGACCCCTGCGGGGGCATCAAGAGGCGCATCTGGCAACACTTGGTATCCACCACCGCCGCGCGGATATGTCAAGCCTAAGGTGGTCTCCCATATAACAGCATCCAGGGACATGGGCAGAATAGCACCCCCGACATTATACCCCGAAGCTAATGAAGTGTAGGTCAGTCGGCAGCATGACCACGTTAGAGTCCCGGATGGCCTCACCAAGCCAATTCCCGGCCTCGATGACCCCACTGTCGAGCCTTTTAAAACTTGGGTGGTGACACAGATAGATGGACCCAGCAGCTTGTTCTACATGGCTGAAGAGCACCCTACTCGGGAAGATATAGACTGCTGCCTCCTCGAAGATATAAGCAATCCGTCAGTCCCCGTCAGGGGTCTGGCATTCACAACCAGCCGGATGACCAGGATGTTCCGAAAGCAACACATCCCCTCCGGTCAATCTCATAAAAATAAAGAAGCTTTCCAGAAAATGTGGTATCCCGCAAGTCTGGATAAGGAACTGTGGCGCGTCTCTCAGCACCCGGGGTTGGGCTTCACCCTGGATGAATACTACTACAGTGGGCGATACGAGGTGGACACCATCTCCGCCTTCTACCCTGCTAAAGATAGCTCACTGGGAGTAACTTTTGATGAATATCCAGCGGAAGCTGAATATGCTAACCTGGCTCAGCCCGGAAATCAAGAAGCGGAGACCCTGATGCCTTGCCGATGCTGGGAACAGGTCTGTCCCGAAGAGACGGCCCTTCAAGCCAAATTTGATACGGCTAGCAGCAGCGAGGCCGAAGATGTTGAAGAGACAGGGATCTCTCCCTCCCGTAGAGTCCTACTGATAATGACCTCAGCACCTCTCCTGCCAATCGGGGAAGCCTCAACCGACTCCGATCAAGAGGTGTATGCTGCCAACAATGGGAATGCCACTCCTATTGAAGATACGACTACCCCAGAAGGCGAGACCCCCTCACCCTCTGCTACAAGACTGGGTGCTGTTCCAACCCAACAACAAGCCGTCACCAGTCTGTCACGACTGCAACCCCAACTACAAGAGCTGAAGCTGCTCTCACACCCTTGGAAATAGTAACGGCGGTAGATGTGCCGAGAGAACAAAATGCTCGGCCGCTATTAAATGAAGCCGAGGACCTTCAAGAGGCTTTGATGACGTCAAATGATGAAATCGAGGTCCTCGACCCCGAAGACGGCATTCCAGATTTCGTCGACCTCCAACCGGCACCTCCGGAGATAGAAGACGGAGGCCAAGCTACGGTCGATGAGCTGATAGAAGTCAATCTGGGAGATGAGATAGACCCTAGGCCTACCTTTCTCAGTGCCCAATTATCACCGAAAGAACGGGAGCTGTACATCCAACTGCTACAAGAATATCGGGATTGCCTTGCCTGGACTTACAAAGAAATGCCAGGTCTGAGCCCTACAGTCTCGCAACATAAGCTGGCGATCAGTCCTGAAGCCGAGCCGGTGAAGCAACCACCGCGGCGTATGAGGCCAGAGCTCATCACCCAAATCTGTACAGAAGTCGGCAAGCTCATTGACGTGGGATTCGTCGAAGAAAATCAGTACACTACATGGCTGGCGAATATCGTCCCCGTGAAGAAGAAGAATGGACAGATCTGGATATGTGTTGACTTCTGAGATCTAAATAAAGCTTGTCCCAAGGATGACTTTCCGGTGCCAATAACGGAACTCATGATTGATGCTACGACCGGCCATGAGGCCCTGTCATTCATGGACGGGTCGTCCGGCTACAACCAGATCTGGATCGCGGAGCCTGACCGTGTCCACACTGCCTTTCGAACCCCTAAAGGCATCTATCACTACAGGAGGATGCCATTCGGACTAAAGAATGCTGGCGCAACTTATCAACGTGCAATGACCAGAATATTTGATGAATTGCTCTACCACAAGGTCGAGTGCTACATAGATGATCTGGTGGTCAAGACTAGAAGAAAATAAGACCATCTGTAGGACCTCCGGATCATTTTTCAGAGGCTGAGGCAGCATGAATTGAAGATGAACCCTATGAAATGCACGTTTGGAGTATCGAGCGGAAAATTCTTGGGTTTCATTGTCAGATATCGAGGAATCGAGATAGACCCCGCAAAGATCAAAGTAGATCAGGAGCTATCTGCACCAAGGAACCTCTCCGAGCTGAGATCATTGCAGGGCCGCCTGGCTTATATCCAGCGGTTCATTTCCAATTTGTCAGGGCGATGCCAGCCTTTCCAAAAATTGATGATGAAGGATGTTCCCTTTTACTGGGATGAAGATTACCAGACAGCCTTTGACAAGTTGAAAGACTATCTAAAGACTCCTCCAGTGCTGGGCGCACCGGTGAAAGGACGGCCGCTGATATTATATATAGCAGCCACACACAACTCTCTGGGGGCAATGTTGGCCCGGAATAATCAAGAAGGGAAAGAACAAGCCCTCTACTACCTCAGTCGGAGACTGGTCCGGACTGAGGAGAAATATACTTATATTGAGAAGACCTGTCTGGCACTAGTTTTCGCAGTCAAGAAGCTTCGACACTATATGTTGTCGCATGAAATCAGCCTGGTATCCAAGGAGGACCCGCTGAAATATATTATGTCCCAGCCAGCACTCAAAGGTCGCTTAGGCAAATGGGCTGTCATCCTTATGGAGTTTGACATCTCCTATGTGCCGCGAAAGACTGTCAAGGGCCAAGCTATTGCAGACTTCTTCGCCGAACACCCGGTACCGGAAGACTGTCTGCTAGAACCGGAGCTTCCCGAAGATGAAACCCTAGAAGCCGCTCAAGTGCAGCCCTACTTGTGGCAGCTATATTTTGATGGCGCTTCCAGAATTGACACCTCAGCCACTGGGTCAGCCAGGGTCAGAGCAGGAGCAGGCATAGTCCTGAAGTCTCCAAAAGGGGAAGTTGTGCACACATCTTGCTCAATAAACAAGCCATGCACAAACAATGAAGTAGAGTATGAAGCCCTGATAATCGGGTTGCAGATTGCACTGTCCATGGGGATTCAGATGCTGGAAGCGTTCGGAGACTCCATGCTAGTTATAAAATAGCTAGAAGGAGAGTTCGATGTACGGAAGCAAGAGCTCCTCCCCTACCATCAGTTGGCAACCCGCCTGATGTCAAGATTCTACTTCATCAGCATCAAGCATGTCAACCGAGGCCAGAACGCTCAGGCAGACGCCCTCGCTAAATTAGCTAGTTCTTTGGCAATCCCGCAAGACACAAGCCTGAACATAACAGTGATCAGCAGCCGGTAGGTCCCCAGTGTGACAGAGGTCTTGGCCGACAGACAAGAGAATGAGGTGGTAGCCGTCGAAGAGGTTCAACAGCCCGATTGGCGAGAACATCTCCTATAGTGGCTTCATCAGCAGCAGCTCCCAAGAGAGAAAGAACAGAGAATGAAACTCCTGAGGGTCAAAGACTCTTAGGAGATGAGAAGCGGAACCCTGTTCCGAATAATGGCAGATGCCCGAAGAAAAGTTCTACTTCGTTGCTTGTCTTCAGTAGAAGCTAGACAGGTGATGCAAGAAGTCCATGCGGGTCCAGCTGGAGCGCATCAGGCCGGTCCAAAAATGAAGATTGAGATAAAGAAATTGGGTTACTATTGGCCCACCATATTTGATGACTACTGCAAGTTCGCCAAGGCTTGTCAGAAATGTCAAGAGCACGCCAATGTGTCAAGAAGACCTCCAGTGCCACTACATCCTACCTTACCAAGCTGGCCATTTGCTCAGTGGGGCACGGACGTGGTATGGCCACTACCAGCATCTTCATCAGGGTGCAGATACATCTTAGCAACCACAGATTACTTCTCCAGATGGGCAGAAGTAGTTGTGCAAAAAGATGTGACAAGAGAACTGGTTCCAAGATTCTTCCGGCAAAACATAATATTCTGGTACGGGATTCCTAGCTGGATAATCTCTGACAACGGGAGCCATTTCAAAAACCAGAAGGTTTATAAGCTAGCTGAAAAATACAAGATTGACTGGAGGACATCGTCCCCCTACAACCCTCAAACCAATGGACTTGCAGAAGCCTTCAACAAAACACTATGCACGTTGTTGGCAAAGACTGTCAAGTCTAATAAAAAAGATTGGGAAGAAAAGATGTACGAGGCACTCTGGGCCTATCGTACCGTCTATAAAACCCCAACCGACTGTTCGCCATTCTCCCTCGTGTATGGGTCAGAGGTTGTGGTGCCGATTGAATTAGAAGTCCCATCGCTGCTAGGCGCCATCAAGCAGGGACTAGTCAGTGGTGAACAAACTAATGCAGAAAGAAGATTGGAAGAGCTCGCTGAGCTCGAAGGTAAGCGCCTCCATGCGCAACAAAATATTCAACTCTACCAAGCTCGCATGGCCCGTGCTTTCGATAAGCTGGTCAAAGGTCGAGAATTCAAGAAAGAAGACCTGGTAATGGTCAAAAGAAGAGAAGTAATGGCCTCCAACCCCAAAGGGAAGTTGGTCAAAAATTGGGTCGGACCATATGTCATCCATTGAGTATATGAAGGGGGTGCCTACATCCTAGTAGACCACAAAGGAGTCATCTAGTTCTCTCCCCTCAATGGAAAGCATATAAAGTTGTATCACACGGTGCAACCGACATCCCCTGAGTGATCCGAATACTTACCTTGGTCTAGTGGCACTCCCCCCTGACCGAGCTACCTTGATCTTGGTCTAGTGGCACTCCGCCCTGATCGAGCTACCTTCATCTTGGTCTACTGGCACTCTGTCTTGATCGAGCTACCTTCACCTCGGTCTAGTGGCACTCCACCCGGACCGAGCTACCTTCACCTCGGTCTAGTGGCACTCCACCCTGATCGAGCTACCTTCATCTTGGTCTAGTGGCACTCCGGCTTGACTGAGCTACCTTCACCTTGGTCTAGTGGCACTCCCCCCTGACCGAGCTACCTTCATCTTGGTCTAGTGGCACTCCGCCCTGATCGAGCTACCTTCATCTTGGTTTAGTGGCACTTCGCCCTGACCGAGCTACCTTCATCTTGGTCTAGTGGCACTCCGTCCTGACCGAGCTACCTTCACCTTGGTCTAGTGGCACTCCGCCCTGATCGAGCTACTTTCATCTTGGTCTAGTGGCACTCCGCCCTGACCAAGCTACCTTCACCTTGGTCTAGTGGCACTCCGCCCTGACCGAGCTACCTTCACCTTGGTCTAGTGGCACTCCGCCCTGATCGAGCTACTTTCATCTTTGTCTAGTGGCACTCTGCCCTGACCTGGCTACCTTCACCTTGGTCTAGTGGCACTCCGCCCTGATCAAGCTACTTTCATCTTGTTCTAATGGCACTCCGCCCTGACCTGGCTACCTTCACCTTGGTCAAGTGGCACTCCGCCCTGATCGAGCTACCCTTACCTCAGTCCAGCGGCACTCTGCCCTAACCGCACTCGCATAATATCAACAACATTGCCATTGCGGGCCTCACGCCTGAATCGGCACCAATCTCTCCTTTGCATTAGCATTACCTTCCTTGTTGAGGAATAAACCCCTTTCTCGACGCAAGACTTCGTGTCCTAGCCGACCCTTATACAACATCTGCCATTACGGGCCTTATGCCCGAATCGGCTCAAATCTATCCTTTATGTTGGCATTGCCTTCTTGTTGACGAATAAACCCCTTTCCCGACGCAAGACTTTGCGTCTTAGCCAACCTTTATACATCTTTGCCATTACGGGCCTTGCGCCCGAATCGGCTCAAATCTATCATTTGTGTTAGCATTGCCCCCTTGCTGACGAATAAACCCATTTCCCCGGCGCAAGACTTTGTGTCCTAGCCGACTCTCTCGACATCCTTCTACTACGTGAGTTCAAAAAAAAGAAAGAAAAGAATAAAAAATGGGGTTAAAAATAGAGATGCCCTGCCAGACTTGTTCCTGTATTCGGAACAAGGGCTAAAATGACTATAACCCAACTGCGGCGAAAACCCGAAAGGGCGTTGCAGGTAAAATCGGGTACCCCGCCACGTGAAAACCTGAAAGGGCGCGTGGGCAAAAGTAAGAGGGGGCTAGCTTCGGTGATAACTCGAAAGGGTGCTCAGGTCAGTAAAGTGGTAATCTAAAAAGTTCCTCTTTATTCTCCTTCTAATGAAACTATTGCATCCCTACGGTTTTGATGATGTTTCACACTATAAATCAATCTATCTATTTCTAGATCAATTCATGCTTCATCATTTAGGACAGTGCAGTTCATGTGGCTATCAGTGCATCACTTAGCAAGTCCATACATCACTGCACATGCCTTCCATCAAGTCTGTACAGCGAGAGTGGCCTTCATTCATGTGCATAGTCCAAGCATTCTCATAAAGTATATACATTAGCATATGCACACACACACACACACACACACACACACACACACACACACACACACAGCATAGTCTGGACAGAAGTGGGTCGACCCCCCCTTCCAGATGGGTCGACCCCCTCAAGATTCTCAAGTCTGTACATTGCCCTCATGAATACACTGCATTGTCAAGTCTGCACATCGATTTCTAAGTCTGTACATTGCTTGGCGCTCACCAAGTATGTACATCACTTCAAGCGTTCCAAAGTCTATACGTAGCGTGCATCATTAAGTCTAAACATTGCACTGTAGCTTGCTTAGTTGAAGTCTATACATTGCTGATCGAATGTAAGTCTATACATTCCAACCTTTTCCTACGTTCGCTGCTTTAGCTACACACCAAGTCTACACATTGGCAAAGTATATACATCGTTTATGAAAGTCTGTACAACCAGCGCATTCAATGATATCAAGTCTACACACTGCATATAGGCAAAGTCTGCACATTGTGCCTTGAAGATGTTCAAGTCTATACACTGGTTTTCACTTCTAAGTCTGTACATTGGCCTCAAGCTTCACTAGTCTATACATTGTCTTCATGGCATCGCAAGTCTATACAGCCTGCATGCCTCATAACGCCAAGTCTATACATCGTGGGCTTCGGTTCTTCAAGTATGTACATCCTTCAAAGGCCAAGTGTATACATCGTTCACAGCACACACGTTCAAAGTCTGAAGTCTGTACAGCCTTGGCATGTGCTTCGTAAAGTCTATACAACGCTCAAAATCTGTACAGCATGCTTTGTCGTTCAAAGTACAAAGTCTATGCATAGCAGTGTTCAAGCTTTCAAAAGTCTATACATTCCCTTATGTAATGTTCATACATCAATTGTCAAGTCTGTACAACGTTCGCTTAAAGTCCATTCAGCAGTGTCTATACATTGGCTTGCTACTTCATGCGTTTGCTAGTCTATACAGCCACATCATGTCTATACATTCTTTTAAGCTCGAAATCTGACGCCCACCAGAAGTGACGTCACTTCTGAAATAAACGCCAAGGAAAGAGGCGTCTTTTTCCATTGTGAATACTTTGATAGACGCAGAGTCTATACATCTCCCACAGCAAGCATAACATGTCTGAACATCGGTTGCACAGCAACTAAGTATATACATTGTGTTGCATTGCATGCATTACCTAAAGTCTATACATTGCTAGTGTAAATCAAGCCTTTACATCAAAGTCTATACACTGGTTATGCTTGTGCATCACAAAGTCTGTACACTGCTGTCCCTTGTTTTCATGTCTATACATTTGATTGCTTCATGAATTACACTGAAGTCTACACATTCCACTCTGTTATGTTAATGCAACATTCTGCAAGTCTATACACTAAGGTCGCTGAAGGGTTTCAAGTCTATACATTCTGACGTTATATATACTTGGCTCTATGCTGTTCTAAAGTCTATACACGCCTTGTTAAAAGCTTGAACTAAACTAATTCGATACATTCCTTTTGTCTCTGCCTGTAGAATGTTTCAAGCTGATGATTGGACACGTCATCCGAGGTGGTACCTGGCACGTGATCTGAGGTGCTCTCTAGGCGGGAACCTGAAGGACACATGCCCAACATCTGCTATATATATGGAGCATCTTCTTTCAGTAGAAGTTTGATCGTGAAAGAAAGAGCAGAAGGCATTCTTGTGAGGTTGCACGATCCAGAAAAGAGAGAGAGCAGAGAATTCCATTTCATCCAGATCTGAGAGAAATATATTTGAGAGAGAGAGAGCAGTGTCTGTGGTTTGAAGAATTGCTTCTTCGGAAGCTACATTGTTTCCTATTTTCAGAGAGGATTTTTGTGCTTTGATTTTCGTGTTTTCGTTTTTCATTTCATCTTCCTTATCGAATATATTGTTACCCTCCTGTGATCGGAGGAAGGGAGGATTGATCCTCCAGTTTGCAAGTGACAGGGAGTCGCTTGTGGGTTCCCTCCTGGGTGGAGGAAGAGAGACCTCGGTCTCTAGTTTGCTAGTGACTGTTGTCACTGGTTGTATCCCTCCGGTGTGGAGGAAGAGGGGAAGCTGTTCCCCTGGTCAAGCTGTGTGGCAGCATGTTGTTCGCAGACTGAGTCTGCAGTTTCTAGCCGTGGCTAGTGGAAGCCTCACTCTAGTTGGAGTGAGGGGTGGATGTAGATTGTGGACTACAATCGAACCACCTTAAAAATTCTTGTCTCCTCTGTGGTTTGCTGTTATCGTTTGTGCTCCCCATCTGCTTGGCATTGTGTTTGACTGTGGACAGCTCGTTCAATCGCTCTTAATTCTTCTGTCTTGGTTATTGACTGCGTTAGCAATACTCTTTGTGCTGTTTCTGAAGGGTTGTAAACCGTTGAACTAATATTCCGCTGAAGTTTTTTAAAATCGGGAGTGATCTATTCATCCCCCCCTTCTATATCACTCTTCGCTATGCTAACATTTGGTAATAGAGCAGGTTTGCATCATGTGGGCAAACGGTCAGGGAAATGCTAATGGTTCTCGAAGT
Source organism: Amorphophallus konjac (assembly GCA_022559845.1). Taxonomy (NCBI): domain Eukaryota; kingdom Viridiplantae; phylum Streptophyta; class Magnoliopsida; order Alismatales; family Araceae; genus Amorphophallus; species Amorphophallus konjac. Next base: position 269,442,948 of record CM040127.1, read on the forward strand.
TTCATGTCTGAAGGTCAATCCATTAGTCACCCCCCATTCTTCGATGGTAATAACTATCTCTTTTGGAAAAATAGGATGGAGGTGTTCATCAGGGCACAGAGCCACAAGCTGTGGAGGGTAATCACAACTGGGCCGTATGATCTGCCACCGAACGAGGACGCGTGGACAGATGATCATGTCAAGCTATCTTCACTCAACTGGACGGCGCTGAACATCATCCAGTGTGCTGTTCACCCAGATGAATATGCCCGCATATCTGCCTACAAGACTGCCAAGCGAATGTGGGACGAGCTGAAACTAATCTACGAAGGTACAGCTCAAGTGAGAGCCTCAAAGGTAAATCTCTACACCTCTGAATATGAATTGTTTAAGATGAAACCAGAGGAGAACATCACTGAAATGTATGCCAGATTGTCCTTGATCACGAATACTCTTAAGCGGCTAGGGAAAGAGCTAGCTGAGGCAGATATAGTCAGGAAAATTCTTAGATCCCTATCCCCAGCATGGCACACTAAGGCCATCGTGATTGAAGAGTCAAAGGATCTGATGACTTTGACAGTGAATGAACTCATAGGATCCCTCATGACCTATGAGATGAATTTCAAAGGAGGTGGTGAAGGAAGTGACAGGAAGGCTAGGAATGTAGCTCTCAAGGCATCCCGTAACAAGAGTAGCAGTAGCAGTAGAAGCAGCAATAGCGGTGAGTCCGATGGTTTTTCCGATCTCGACCAGAAGGAGCAGGCAATGCTCACTCGACAGTTCAGTAAATTTTTAAGGAAAAAGGGGAAAACCTTTAGGAGGAAGAAGCCATACTCCTTTAGTGAGAATGTTGAATCTAGCAATCATAAGGATAGAAATAATAAGAGACTGACTTGTTTTCATTGTAACAAACAGGGACACATGAAAGGGGAATGCCCAGATCTCCAGAAGAAGGGTCCCTACTTTCAGAAGAAGGGCTCAAAGGTGCAGAAAAAGAAGAAGCCACAGGCAATGGTCTGCACGTGGAGCGATGAAGAAGAAGATCCGGAAAGCACTTCCTCAGAGGAGTATGAAGAAGGAATTTGCCTAATGGCAAACAACGAAGAGGAGGTAACAAATGTTTTTTAAAATTTTTCTATTGATGACTGGGAAGATGCCTATGCTGAATTATTAGATAAGTTCAATACACTTAGTAAAGAGCATAGGGTTCTGAAAAGAAAATTCAATACCACTGTTGAAGAACAAACCCAAATCTGTGTAGAAAATCAGAAACTAAAAGAAGAATTGGAAGAAGTAACTTCCCAAAGAAAAGAAAATGAAAAGCTCAAGGAAGAAAACCTGGAAAGTCAAAACCAGCTCAATGAACTCAAAATCAAAATTGAAGAAAGCCTGAATGAAAGTAGAGTGAATTCAGAAAAATATGAAGCTGTTAAGAAAGTCAATGCTGAACTTCTAAAAAATTCTGAATCTCTTCAAAAAGAGCTGGAAGACAAACAGAAAGTTTTGGAAAAATTTGTCCAAGGAAAAACTAGTCTAGATGCTATACTCGGGACTAGGGTTAACTTCAATAAGGAGGGTCTAGGCTATGACCCAACTAACAAGAGACCCCTACAATTCAAAACCATCACCTTCTGCCCAGAGAAGGGAAAAGAGAAGCTGGACACACCATCTAGCTCAAACAGCAGTCAAGGAACTCAATGTCAGAAAGAAACTTTAAAAAATAGTGCTGGTCAACCATTTAAAATGGGAATGAATTTTATGAAGAACTTCACTAAGCCCACTCATCAGAACAAAAATGGTAGATGGACCAAGCAAGAGGATCAGAAGAAAAGCTGGAATTACTACAATCAGATGGGTCCAAACATGACCTACTGGAGAAATTACTATCATCTTCAAAAATCTGTTAATCAACAAGCTTACAGGATATCCTAGTAATGGGAAGACTAATGAATCTAATAGAACTTATTTCTCTAGACTAGCTGGACAGAACCCCGGCTATAATTACAATAAACCAGAAGTAAAGGTGCCAGAGAAAATCATGTTAAAGCAAATCTGGATTCCTAAACATTTGATCAAAGATTTGAACAATGTCTTTGGACCCAACTCATCTTGGGTTCCAAATCACTTTGCTTGATTTTATTTGTGTAGGTCGGCCTGGCAGCTGAAGACAACAAGTGGTACCTCGACAGTGGCTGCTCCAGGCACATGACAGGAGACCGATCCAAATTCAGCAAGATAGAGATGAAGGTAGGGGGTCTGGTCAAATTTGGAGGAAAGAACAGAGGTAAGATAATTAGAGTTGGCACAGTAGGTAAGTCTTCCACAAACTCCATTGAAAAAGTTCTACTTGTGGAAGGTCTTCAACACAACCTGATCAGCATTAGTCAGTTATGTGACAAGGGTCACAGGGTTGTGTTTGATGATAGTTCGTGCAAAATCTTTGAAATAAATTCTGAAGTGGTTAAATTTGTAGCCAACAAGATTAATAATGTCTACATGGTAGACTTAGATGCAGAATCTGAATCAAATTTTTGTTTATCTGCTAATTCTAAAAATGATGCTTTTGAATGGCATAGACGTCTAGGTCATGCTAGCTTCTCTACTTTAAATAAATTGGTCAAGCATGATTTAGTTAGAGGCATGCCTAGAATTAAATTCAATTCTATTTCAAAATCATGTGATGCCTGTGCTCTAGGCAAACAGACCAGGAATTCCTTCAAGCTAAGATCTGAGCCATTGTCCACTAGACCAATGGAACTTCTCCATATGGATCTCTTTTGTCCTACTAGAACTCAGAGTCTTAATGGGAATAGGTTTGGCTATGTGATTATTGATGACCATTCTAGATATTCATGGATCTTTTTCTTAGCCAATAAACGTGATGCTTTTCAAAAGTTTAATCAGTTCTTCAATAAGGTCAAACAAGAAGGAAAACACAAAATTTGCTCTATTCAATCTGACCATGGAGGTGAGTTTGAAAACTCCATGTTTGCTGATTTTTGTGAAAGAGAGGGACTAACACACAGGTTTTCTTCTCCAGGACAGCTGAACAGAATGGAATTGTGGAGAGAAGAAATAGAACTATTGTGGAGATGGCCCGAACCATGCTGATTGAAAGTCAATTACCAAGGATGTTTTGGGCAGAGGCGGCCAATACAGCAACTTACATAATCAACAGGGCCCTGGTAAGACCTATTCACAAGAAAACACCCTATGAGCTACTAAAAGGTAAGAAACCAAACTTGTTTCATTTCAGAATTTTTGGAGCTAAATGCATTATTCATAACAATGACAAGAAAGATTTAGATAAGTTTGAAGCTAAAAGCTCCCCTGAAATATTCTTAGGATACTCTGAAGTGTCTAGGGCATATAGGGTCTTTAACAAAACAGACCAGAAGGTTGAAGAGTCTCCACACATCATTTTTAGTGAAAAGAAAGGTGTTTCTAACTTTGAAAATTTTGACAGGGATTCCAATCATGATGGGGAATTCCTAGAAGACCAAGAAGAAGAAAAGACTCAGCCGAGTGGATCATCAAATCATCCCAACCAGGAAGAACCAAGAGAAACAGGTGAGTCTTCAATAAATGTCAGATTTCTTAAAGATCATCCGATAGATAATGTCATAGGCAATCCTGAAGATCCTCTTCGGACTAGGTCTCATTTTAGGAATGTGAATAATGAAGACCTAATTGCTTTAGTCTCACAAATTGAACCCAAATCTGTAGAAGAGGCCTTGGCTGATCAAGCTTGGGTCAATGCTATGTGTGAGGAATTAGGCCAGTTCGAAAGAAATAATGTCTGGGAGCTTGTTCCAAGACCAGATAATGTTAATATCATAGGAACTAAGTGGGTGTTTAAAAACAAAATGAATGAAGATGGAATCATTTCCAGGAATAAGGCCAGACTAGTAGCTAAGGGCTACTGTCAGGAATTTGGTGTAGACTTCGAAGAATCCTATGCACCTGTTGCTAGGATGGAGGCAATAAGAATATTGCTAGCATTTGCATGCTCTAAGGACATAAAACTCCAGCAAATGGATGTGAAGAGTGCCTATTTGAATGGCATCATCAAGGAAGAAGTGTTTGTTGAAAAACCCCCAGGTTTTCAGTTTTCTACTCAATCTAACCAAGTTTTCAGGTTAAACAAAGCATTGTATGATCTAAAGCAAGCCCCTCGAGCTTGGTATGAAAGACTGACTGGATTTCTGATCAGCAAGGGCTACAAGAGAGGTAAAGTTGATCAAACCTTATTTACCAAGAGTACAAATACCGATCTCATCATATCTCAGGTATATGTAGATGACATTGTGTTTGGATCAACTAGCTGTGAATTATGTGCTGAATTCTCTAAAATGATGTCTGCTGAATTTGAGATGAGTTTGGTAGGTGAACTAAAGTATTTTCTTGGCTTACAGATACAACAATTGGAGGATGGATGCTTCATCAACCAGACCAAATACACAATTGAACTATTCAAGAGTTTGGTATGAAAACCTGAAGCATATAACAACACCTATGGTACCAACACCTCACTGGATACTGATGAGACAGGTAAAGAAGTAAATGCCAAGCTCTATCGAGGTATGATTGGATCTCTTCTTTACTTGACAGCTTCTAGACCTGATATATAGTTCAGTGTAGGAATGTGTGCAAGGTATCAGTCTAGACCCACTGAATTACACTTAGCTGCAGTGAAAAGAATTTTAGATATTTGTCAGCTACACCATCACTTGGTCTATGGTTTCCTGCTACACACTCACTAGATTTAGTTGCATACACAGATGCAGATTATGCAGGATGTAAACTAGACAGAAAAAGTACTAGTGGTCACTGTGAATTTTTAGGTGGGTGTTTAGTCTCTTGGGGTTCCAAGAAACAACACTCTGTGGCCCTCTCCACTGCTAGAAGCTGAATATGTGGCTGCAGGGAGTTGTGGTACACAAGTCATTTGGATAAAACACCAGCTTCAGGACTACAAAGTAGACCTGGGGTGCACACCTATCTATTGTGATAATACCAGTGCCATCAATCTTGCCAAGAATCATGTTTTGCATTCACGCACCAAACACATAGAGATAAGCATCATTTCATAAGAGATGAGGTTTCTAAGAACAATTTTGAACTGATTCATGTAGGCACTGATAATCAGATTGCAGACATCTTCACTAAACCTCTGGATAATGAAAAATTCACTACACTGAGAAGAGAGTTAGGCTTATACAAGTTGTCTTAAATGTGATATCTGTTCTTTTTGTGAGGGGGAGTTGTGTATGTCTGCTGGTTAGCTTTCAGTTCTGCTATGATTAAGGGGGAGCTGATTAAGCTATGAGAGGGAGAGTTCTTTGACAGATTCAAAAGGATTGACCAGATGTGTGTCATTGCCGGTTTTCATGACTGAATTAGTGTGGGTCTCTCAGACAGTAGAATCTCACTCATCTCTTAAGTCTATAAGTCAGTGATACTAAAGTCCAGCTAGAATCTTTCCTCTGGTATTCCTTCAGAGATTTGGATTAATTGTATAAAGTATATCTTCCTACATTGCCAATGATTCTGGTTCAGGCCAAAACCTGTATGTCTTGATATCTGACCTAATCAACTTGAAATCTAGACTTCAAGATTCACTTCAAGAAATAGTCCTTCTGGTATTATTTTCAATCATTCCATCTCCTCAACACATGGGCTTAACTGAATAACAATGTCCTCTTTTGGTCACTGAGAAACTGGGAGCTTCATCAATGAAATGAAGTTTTCTCCTATGTCATGAGGTGTCAAATGCTTAAAATGAATGAAAAGACATGACAGAGCAATGGTGGCTAGCTGGTGAGTAACTGGGGACTCTGGCCTCTAATCAAGGTCTTTCCTCATGTCAAAAGCCACAGTTACTAACTCTGTTCCTTTAAAAAAAAAGGAGGTAATGAGGTACTCACACTAAGTAACTGGGGATTCAGGCCTCTAATCAAGGTGTCTCCCTAATGTCAAAAGAGTGAATTACCAACTTACTCATTGGTCTTCTTGAAAGTCATCTGAAACAAAAATCCCTTGTAGTTATGCAACTAATGGATTGCTTGTCCTCAATACCTTGAGAACACCTTCTCCGACTTTGTCTCTTGTTGTCTTTTGGGATAGTTGCCTGTTCAGCTAAATCATGCCATACTTGTTAACTCCTACTCTAAATCATACACTATGTATGCTGATAAACTTTTCTATCATTCTATTTCTCTACTGTTTACTGGAGTTCAAGAATCTTCACTTGAGTTTAGCACCTCACTTATCCTCTTAAGATTTGCTCGTGCCTTTCTACACTAAGATGTTTACTGCACTTCCTCCTCATGTCTCCAGCACTTTCATATATTCTGCATTTCTTTTTGGTGATGTCAAAGGGGGAGAGAGGTTTTGCAATATCTGTAAGTCATGAATTGCCACGAGTTTAGGGGGAGTTATTGTTCATGAGCTGTGGGGGAGAATGAAATATCTGAGAATGAGTTGTGGGGGAGCTGAGAGTGAGTTGTGGGGAGTGGTGTTGGAGAAAGAAGTGTTTCAGCAGCAGTATTTAATTTGTCTGCATGAGCTTGCCTTGAATTTGCTTTGATTGTTAAAGCTACAGTTGATTTCCTTTAAGCCTTGATATTGCTTGATTCATATTGTTGCCATCATCAAAAAGGGGGAGATTGTTGCATCCCTACGGTTTTGATGATGTCTCATACTATAAATCAATCTGTCTATTTCTAGATCAATTCATGCTTCATCATTTAGGACTGTGCAGTTCATGTGGCTATCAGTGCATCACTTAGCAAGTCCATACATCACTGCACATGCCTTCCATCAAGTCTGTACAGCGAGAGTGGCCTTCATTCATGTGCATAGTCCAAGCATTCTCATAAAGTATATACATTGGCATATGCACACACACACAGCATAGTCTGGACAGAAGTGGGTCGACCCCCCCTTCCAGATGGGTCGACCCCCTCAAGATTCTCAAGTCTATACATTGCCCTCATGAATACACTGCATTGTCAAGTCTGCACATCGGTTTCCAAGTCTGTACATTGCTTGGCGCTCACCAAGTATGTACATCGCTTCAAGCGTTCCAAAGTCTATACATAGCGTGCATCATTAAGTCTAGACATTGCACTGTAGCTTGCTTAGTTGAAGTCTATACATTGCTGATCGAATGTAAGTCTATACATTCCAACCTTTTCCCACGTTCGCTGCTTTAGCTACACACCAAGTTTACACATTGGCAAAGTATATACATCGCTTATGCAAGTCTGTACAACCAGCGCATTCATTGATATCAAGTCTACACACTGCATATAGGCAAAGTCTGTACATTGTGCCTTGAAGATGTTCAAGTCTATACACTGATTTTCACTTCTAAGTCTGTACATTGGCCTCAAGCTTCACTAGTCTATACATTGTCTTCATGGCATCGCAAGTCTATACAGCCTGCATGCCTCATAACGCCAAGTCTATACATCGTGGGCTTCGGTTCTTCAAGTCTGTACATCCTTCAAGGGCCAAGTGTATACATAGTTCACAGCACACACGTTCAAAGTCTGAAGTCTGTACAGCCTTGGCATGTTCTTCGTAAAGTCTATACAACGCTCAAAGTCTGTACATCATGCTTTGTCATTCAAAGTACAAAGTCTATGCATAGCAGTGTTCAAGCTTTCAAAAGTATGTGCATTCTCTTCTGTAATGTTCATACATCAATTGTCAAATCTGTACAGCGTTCGCTTAAAGTCCATTCAGCAGTGTCTATACATTGGCTTGCTACTTCATGCGTTTGCTAGTCTATAGAGCCACATCATGTCTATACATTCTTTTAAGCTCAAAATCTGACACCCACCAGAAGTGGCGTCACTTCTGAAATAAACGCCTAGGAAAGAGGCATCTTTTTCCATTGTGCATACTTTGATAGATGCAGAGTCTATACATCTCCCACAGTAAGCATAACATGTCTGAACATCGGTTGCACAGCAACTAAGTATATACATTGTGTTGCATTGCATGCATCACCTAAAGTCTATACATTGCTAGTGTAACTCAAGCCTTTACATCAAAGTCTATACACTGGTTATGCTTGTGCATCACAAAGTCTGTACACTGCTGTCCCTTGTTTTCATGTCTATACATTTGATTGCTTCATGAATTACACTGAAGTCTACACATTCCCCTCTATTATGTTAATGCAACATTCTGCAAGTGTAGCAACCCATATAAAATTAAAAGAAATAAATTTAGATAAATTGAAATAAACTAAAAGATTAAGTGAACAAATAAAAAAGGTTGAAACAAGAAGAACAAAGCCCTGATTAAATTAACGCCTTGGAGCAAGGCGCTACGCCCTCATCTAAGGTGCGTTTTTAAGAAAGGACGCCCACGTTTCATGGCGTCAAATTTCAGACGGCCAAAATAAATAAAAGGCATAAAAAGACAATAAAAAGAGTAACGCCCTTTACATGGACGCATTTCAACAAGAAACGACGCACGTCAAGGCGTCAATTTAAATTCGACGCCCTAGAATAAGGCGTTAATTCCATTCCAATTTTGTTCGAACTAGAACTTATCCAGGGTAAGTGGATAACTATGAGAAAGAGTTCGAATGTAGTAATAACTCTATCATGGAAGTGTTACTTCCAATCGAACACTAACCCTATTAGGTTTCACCCAGATCCTATAAATACCCCCTAAATTAAGCCTGATCGATATTTTGGCGTTCGATTCTTCTAAAGGTATGTGAAGAACATGAGGTTCTTCCTTATTCTTTCTCCGTATACGATCTTATGAAGAACACTAATTGATTCTTCATCTTCTTTGTTTCGAAGGTAATCGGCCTGTCAAGTGTGAAGAACAAGGTAATGTTCTTCCTCTTCCTTCTCCTCTGATTATGTGCGATGAAGAAACTAATGTATGCAGTTTCTTCTTCTTCTATAGGATCTGCAGACGGTTGACAGGGAAGAACAGAGGATCCTTCGTCACCTGCCTTCGTCCGTTGTTTGAGTTCTGGGGATACTCTGTTCATAACAGAGTATCGCAAAGCATCTCCAAATCCTCAGAACCTTCACCCAGATAACTATCAAGGTAGGTTTTCTCAGGGATTGTAGCCCAAACTAGCATATTAATAATTATAATATCATCCGTTAATACATGCATATAGATTTCATGCGTTTTGATTAGTTTCTAAAGAGTTTTTGAAAGAAACGCCCCTATCAAGGGCGCTAAATTACAAGAAACGACCATGACTAGGTCGTCAATTTCATATTTGACGCCCTGCACACGGACGTCAATTTCTTTTAATTACTAAATACCATGTTTAAAAATTATATATCAATTCGAACATGATTCTAGATTAATGCATGATCAACCTCTTGTAATCCTGCTATTTTTCTGGTCCTGACCCTATATCATGTTTCCTGAAATTTCATCGTCTCGAAATTTTAAAAATTGTGAATTAACGACCTTGTCCAGGTCGTCTTTTATTGAACTGACGCCCCATACCAGGGCGCTTTCTGTAAACTAACGCCCCTGTCCAGGGCGTGTTTTATGAAAATTTCCAGATTTTTAATATTCTGCAAAATTAGAAATATTGAAAGGACGACTTCTATACATGTCGTCAAATTTAATATAAACGCCCCTGATTAAGGTGTTAATTTCATGAAAAATGACTTTACCAAAGTCGCTATTTTATGCACTACTGATTTTTCCTGATTACTGTTATCTGAGGGTTTCATTATACATACATACATATACATTGGCACTATTACTCCACTCCGTGAGTATAGTCCCATGTTTTCTACGATGATTTATCGCATTACACACTCACTTCTCATTGACATACAAGCTCTCCATTGGACATTCCGTTCCTTTGGACTAGCAAGTTAGTCATAGAGACCTCCGTAAGACTCCTCGCCGCCTTGGATTCCCTCAAGGCCGACTGAGCTGGTTGTATCCTAAAAACCCATTACACAATCTTTGCCATGTCCCTCTATAGAAACATGGTAATACCGGCCCTCCTGTCATGCCATGGGTATGATATGAGAATTATCTTAATGAACGGGGAAGAATATGACGTTGTTATGATGTTCTTGTAAACCCCAATTCTATATCAACATTGTTATGATGTTCTTGTAAACCTTAATTCTATATCAACATTGTTATGATGTTCTTGTAAATCCCAATTCTATATCAACATTGTTATGATGTTCTTGTAGACCCCAATTCTATATTAAACTTGATGTTCTTGTGAACCTCAATTCTATATTAAGAATGAGGACGTCTTGCCATTGAGGTGCTATTCATATAGACCTCAATTCTATATAAAAGAGTGTCTCTACTTACTTATCATGGTACCCGAGTTAAGGGAACCAATTCCACCTAGTTTTATCGAAAGTGCGATTGTACCGTTATTATCGCCTATTGATGTCAAAAGTCATATTTTTGGACTCTAATCTCTCAAAGTTGTCTTACATCACTACAAGCTTGCTTATTGAAATTCCATGATGGCTATACACAAAAATGTGGATGTTAAAAATACATGACTAATGCCTGCGCATATAGGGCCCGATCTGGTCCTAGGAGGAGCACCCGAAAGTACTTGTGCCCATGGGAGTTGATTGATCACGGTATTGGCATTATACCGAAGTGCATGACTAGCTTGATTAAACATTCCACAAATCTTGTACTTGACTTGATATTACATGACTTGCGTGGCCCGAAAAAGGGTAATTACTTGCGTACTTGAACGTGATAGCCAAATTTCATCTTGACATGATAAAGTACTTGCTTGAATATCTTGAGGTCATTTGATATAAGTTCTTGAAAGGTTCATGACTAGTTCTCCCTGTTATCTTATTGTTATATCCTCTTTCTATCTTGTCGTTTTAGGCGAGCATGCATAGCTATAGTGCATTCATGAAAGATGTAACTACTTAAACCCCTTGCTAGTTCCTGAGATATAATTTCCTACTGAGCGTTCGCTCACTCCGTGTTTCCCTTACTTTTCAGGTAGGTCCTACGATGAGGAAAGTCAATCGGATGGGGAGAATCAAGAGTGAAAGAGCTAGAGCTTTTCCAAGTGTCATCTAGTCTTTTATATATTTCTTGAGTCAAATGTGTACTTTTCTTTTTTTTTGAATAGAGTATTGGGTTTGTAATAGACTATTTATTATGAAGAAATAAATGGATTGGGTTATCTTTACTTTTACGCATCTCTGTCTTTGTGTCGAATACACTACTACTCTGATTGACATGATTGATATAAACTCGACACGCATCTCCGGGTATCTTCCGCTCTCGGGGCTTGACAGTTTTTGTGGTATCAGAGCCTAGGGTATTCAATTCCTAGGAAGCCCAAGTCCAAGGATAAGTTTTAAACCTTTAACCAGTGAGATTGGGTAGAACCAAGGGTTAAAAGTAACATAGAAAAACTAGTCTTTAAATACAAATCACGTATTAATATAGTTATGGTAATTGTAGGATAATGGCTGCCGAACGTGCTCAATGGCGCAACATGCAGCGTACACTTCATGGCATGACTCAAGTACTGCAACAAGTAGCACAGGGAGGTGGACAACGAACAGGAAGTCTCCACCATACTTTCAAGAACATGAACCCGCCCAAGTTCACGGGTTCTACTGATCCAGATGACGCTGAACACTGGATTAGGGAAACAGAACGAATATTCCATGTTATGCAATGCACGGATCAAGATAAGGTCTTATTAGCTACTTTTCAGTTAGAAAGGGATGCTAGATGCTGGTGGGAATCAATAGAGGCTACTATAAATCAAGATCAGGTTACGTGGGAGGAATTCGTTGAACACTTCAACGCAAAATATTTCTCGGATCGTGTTTAGGAAAAGAAGGCTGCAGAATTTGCTGCATTAAAGCAACGATCTTTGTCAGTGGCCGAGTATGAGGCCCAATTCTCTAGATTGTCTCGGTATGCTAAGCACTTAGTTAGCACCGAGAAGATGAAAGCTAGGAGGTTCCTAAACGGGCTCAGGCCCCAATATATTACCCAACTGGCACCGATGGACATTCAGGTCTATTCGGAGATAGTACGCCGCGCACAACTGTTAGAAGATGCCACAGAACTATCTGATAGGATTCGTGGTAAGGATAAGAAGGAACAAGTTACAGGATCGGGTTCCTTTAAACCCAATTCAAGAAGAGGCCTAGCAATGGAGGTATTTCCTCGCAAGAGCAAAAGTTCAAGAAGACCAAGCCCTTCTCTATCACCACTACCTCTTCAATTACAGTGTGCAAACATTGTGATAAAGCGGGTCATAGAGCAGAAGAATGCTGGAGGAAACTTGGAGCATGTCTCCGTTGTGGGAGTCGTGAGCATCGGATTCCCGATTGCCCACTACTAAATAACCAAGCCGATGACGGAAAGCGCCCAGTAACCAAGAATGCTCATCTTCATGCAATCAAGGAGACCGAGCAAGAAGAAGAAGGCGGCTTAGTGGAAGGTACATTGAAACTTTGTTCCAAGAATGCATATGTCTTAATTGATACTGGTGCATCGCATTCTATTATTTCTAAGAAGTTTGCTGACCCATTACCCCTAGAACCGGAATGGATGAAGTTAGTTTTGTCTACTCCTCTGGGTGATGAGACTGATATTACACATCATTACCAAAACTGTGAAGTATTGGTTCAGGGTAGAAATCTCCCTATTGATCTCATATGTTTAGATCTGAAAGAGTATGATGTTATACTAGGAGCAGATTGGTTATCCAAGTATCAGGCAACGGTTGATTGCCGCAATAGCAAGGTTACATTCAAGGAATTTCCAGAACTAATCTTTACTAGCCCCAAGGGTCGGAGCAGATCCCCTCTTATTTCAGCTCTCTGAGCTAGCAAGCTCATCAGGAAAGGATGTGCATCTTTCCTTGCCTTTGTCACAGTTAAAGAAGCTAAGGAAGCTAAGCTAGAAGACATTCCAATGGTGCAGGAATTTCCGGACGTGTTTCCGGAAGATTTGCCGGGATTACCCCCGCAAAGAGAAGTGGCCTTCACCATTGACTTAGTCCCTGGTGCTGGTCCGATTTCAAAGGCACCTTATAGGATGTCACCTGCTGAACTCAAGGAGTTAAAAGAGCAATTGATGGAACTCATTAAGAAAGGATTCATTAGACCAAGTACTTCCCCGTGGGGAGCGCCTGTATTATTTGTAAAGAAGAAAGACGGATCCATGAGGTTATGCATCGACTATCGACAGTTGAATCATCTCACTATCAAAAACAAGTATCCACTGCCGAGAATCGATGAATTGTTTGATCAAATTTCAGGATCCAAGTACTTTTCTAAAATTGATCTTAGGTCAGGATATCACCAACTAAGAATCAAGGACGAGGATATTCATAAAACCGCATTCAGAAGCAGGTATGGCCATTATGAATTTGTTGTTATGCCTTTCGGACTAACGAATGCCCCTGCTGCCTTCATGCAGTTAATGAATAGTATATTCAGGCCTTATTTAGATCAATTCGTGATGGTCTTTATTGATGATATATTGATTTATTCCAAGACCAAGGAAGAGCATGAGGAACATTTGAGGATTGCATTACAAATATTGAGGACAAACCAATTATATGCAAAACTTAACAAGTGTGAATTCTGGCTCGAAGAAGTGACTTTTCTCGGACATGTTATATCAAAGGATGGCTTGTCTGTAGACTCATCAAAGGTTGAAGCTGTAAGGAACTGGGAAAGACCGACCAATGCTAGCGAGATCCGAAGTTTCTTAGGTCTTGCCGGCTATTACAGGCGATTCATCAAGGATTTCTCTAAAATTGCCGTGCCACTTACGAGGTTAACTTGTATAGAGATCCGTTATGAATGGAGTGAGGAATGTGAAAGAAGCTTCCAAACTCTCAAGGATCATCTTACTACAGCTCCTATCCTAGCATTGCCAATTGAAGGAGAAAAGTTCGAGGTATACACTGATGCTTCTAGCATTGGCCTCGGGTGTGTTCTAATGTAACAAGGGAAGGTTATAGCCTACTCTTCTCGTCAATTAAAGAAGCATGAAGAGAACTACCCCGTCCATGACTTAGAATTGGCCGCGGTAGTATTTGCACTCAAAATATGGAGACATTATCTTTATGGAGTACAGTTTACTGTATACTCCGATCATAAGAGTCTCAAATATCTTTTCTCACAGAAGGAGTTAAATATGAGGCAAAGACGATGGCTGGAATCTCAAGGACTTCGACTTCAATATACAATATCATCCCGGAAAGGGTAATCATGTAGCAGATGCTCTTAGTCGAAAGCCGAGAGCACTGTTAGCCAATTGTATGATTCAAGAATGGAAGTTGCTGGAGCAATTCTCTGAACTCAATATAAGCATGGACACGGACCCTAGGTGCGTCATATTATCTCACATAAGTATTCAGTCAGACCTACTAACTGAAATACAAACTTCAAGGTGATGATCCAACATTAGTGGAGGTCAAGGGCAGATTAGAAGGACAATCGGATTTCCAATTAACTTCTGATAGAAGATTGTTATTCAAGAATAGAACTTGTATACCAGACTGCCCAGAATTGAAGAAGAAGATCTTAGATGAAGCTCATAGGTCAAGGTATACGATTCATCCAGGATCTACCAAAATGTACCAAGATGTAAAAAGAAATTTTTGGTGGCCCAACATGAAAAGAGAAATAGCGGACTACGTATCACGCTGTCTCACGTGCCAACAAGTCAAGGCGGAACACCAAAAGCCTGCTGAAAAATTACATCCTCTAGATATCCCTAAATGGAAGTGGGAGGATATTGGTATGGATTTCATCATGGGTTTATCTAAATCAAAAAGAGGACATGATGGAATATGGGTTATCATTGACCGATTGACTAAATCAGCGCATTTCTTGCCAATCAAGAGTCGATGGTCAGTTGATGTCTTAGCTGCACTATACATCAAGGAAATAGTCAGATTACATGGTATTCCTGTTTCAATCGTGTCTGACAGAGATCCCCGTTTTACTTCTCATTTTTGGAAAGGACTACAACATTTGTTGGGGACGAGACTTAACTTTAGTACGGCTTTTCATCCTCAAACGGATGGTCAGACCGAGAGAACCAATCAAGTAGTCGAAGATATGCTAAGAGCATGCATTACTGATTTTGGTGGAAACTGGCATGATCACTTGCCTCTGGTTGAATTTGCATACAATAATAGCTACCAGGTAAGTATACGAATGGCACCTTTTGAAGCCTTATATGGAAGGAGTTGTCGATCACCCTTATGCTGGGACGAAGTTGGAGAGAAACAACTATTAGGTCCAGACATGGTAAGGGACACTACCGAGAAGATACAATTGATCAGAGAAAGACTACAAGTTGCTCAGTCTAGACAAAAAGCTTATGCCGACACAAGAAGAAGAGATCTTGAATTCCAAGTTGGAGATCACGTATTTCTCAAGATATCGCCTGGACGTGGAATACGAAGATTTGGTGTTAAGGGCAAGCTTACACCAATATTTATCAGACCTTTTGAGATACTAGAAAGAGTTGGTGAGGTTGCTTATCGCATCGCATTGCCACCTCAACTGTCCGAAGTACATGATGTGTTCCATATATCTATGTTGAAGAAGTATGTGCATGATCCATCACATATTATTGAGCATGGAAATCTAGTAATCCGGAAAGATCTCACATACGAGCAGAAGCCCATAAGAATACTAGATCGAGAAGTATGAACCCTAAGGAATAAGGTTATTCCCATGCTAAAAGTACAATGGAATAAGAATTCAGAACATGAAGCTACATGGGAGACCGAGGAATCTATGAGGAAGCGATTTCCAGAATTATTTTAGAAGGTATGAACTCTACACTATCCATATGTAAATATATGCTATGAATTTGGGGACCAAATTCTTTTAAGTGAGGGAGGGTGTAGCAACCCATATAAAATTAAAAGAAATAAATTTAGATAAATTGAAATAAACTAAAAGATTAAGTGAACAAATGAAAAAGGTTGAAACAAGAAGAATAAAGCCTGATGAAATTAACGCCTTGGAGCAAGGCGCTACGCCCTCATCTAAGGTGCGTTTTTAAGAAAGGACGCCCACGTTTCACGGCGTCAAATTTCAGACGGCCAAAATAAATAAAAGGCATAAAAAGATAATAAAAAGAGTAACGCCCTTTACATGGACGCGTTTCAACAAGAAACGACGCACGTCAAGGCGTCAATTTAAATTCGACGCCCTAGAATAAGGCGTTAATTCCATTCCAGTTTCGTTCGAACCAGGAACTTATCCAGGGTAAGTGGATAACTATGAGAAAGAGTTCGAATGTAGTAATAACTCTATCATGGAAGTGTTACTTCCAATCGAACACTAACCCTATTAGGTTTCACCCAGATCCTATAAATACCCCCTAAATTAAGCCTGATCGATATTTTGGCGTTCGATTCTTCTAAAGGTATGTGAAGAACAGGAGGTTCTTCCTTATTCTTTCTCCGTATACGATCTTATGAAGAACACTAATTGATTCTTCATCTTCTTTGTTTCGAAGGTAATCGGCCTGTCAAGCGTGAAGAACAAGGTAATGTTCTTCCTCTTCCGTCTCCTCTGATTATGTGCGATGAAGAAACTAATGTATGCAGTTTCTTCTTCTTCTATAGGATTTGCAGACGGTTGACAGGGAAGAACAGAGGATCCTTCGTCACCTACCTTCGTCCGTTGTTTGAGTTCTGGGGATACTCTGTTCATAACAGAGTATCGCAAAGCATCTCCAAATCCTCAGAACCTTCACCCAGATAACTATCAAGGTAGGTTTTCTCAGGGATTGTAGCCCAAACTAGCATATTAATAATTATAACATCATCCGTTAATACATGCATATAGATTTCATGCGTTTTGATTAGTTTCTAAAGAGTTTTTGAAAGAAAGGCCCCTATCAAGGGCGCTAAATTACAAGAAACGACCATGACTAGGTCGTCAATTTCATATTTGACGCCCTGCACACGGACGTCAATTTCTTTTAATTACTAAATACCATGTTTAAAAATTATATATCAATTCAAACATGATTCTAGATTAATGCATGATCAACCTCTTGTAATCCTGCTATTTTTCTGGTCCTGACCCTATATCATGTTTCTTGAAATTTCATCGTCTCGAAATTTTAAAAATTGTGAATTAACGACCTTGTCCAGGTCGTCTTTTATTGAACTGACGCCCCATACCAGGGCGCTTTCTGTAAACTAACACCCCTGTCCAGGGCGTGTTTTATGAAAATTTCCAGATTTTTAATATTCTACAAAATTAGAAATATTGAAAGGACGACTTCTATACATGTCATCAAATTTAATATAAACGCCCCTGATTAAGGCGTTAATTTCATGAAAAATGACTTTACCAAAGTCGCTATTTTCTGCACTACTGATTTTTCCTGATTACTGTTATCTGAGGGTTTCATTATACATACATACATATACATTGGCACTATTACTCCACTCCGTGAGTATAGTCCCATGTTTTCTACGATGATTTATCGCATTACACACTCAATTCTCATTGACATACAAGCTCTCCATTGGACATTCTGTTCCTTTGGACTAGCAAGTTAGTCATAGAGACCTCCGTAAGACTCCTCGCCGCCTTGGATTCCCTCAAGGCCGACTGAGCTGGTTGTACCCTAAAAACCCATTACACAATCTTTGCCATGTCCCTCTATAGAAACATGGTAATACCGGCCCTCATGTCATGCCATGGGTATGATATGAGAATTATCTTAATGAACGGGGAAGAATATGCCGTCGTTATGATGTTCTTGTAAACCCCAATTCTATATCAACATTGTTATGATGTTCTTGTAAACCCCAATTCTATATCAACATTGTTATGATGTTCTTGTAGACCCCAATTCTATATTAAACTTGATGTTCTTGTGAACCTCAATTCTATATTAAGAATGAGGACGTCTTGCCATTGAGGTGCTATTCATATAGACCTCAATTCTGTATAAAAGAGTGTCTCTACTTACTTATCATGGTACCCAAGTTAAGGGAACCAATTCCACCTAGTTTTATCGAAAGTGCGATTGTACCGTTATTATCGCCTATTGGTGTCAAAAGTCATATTTTTGGACTCTATTCTCTCAAAGTTGTCTTACATCACTACAAGCTTACTTATTGAAATTCCATGATGGCTATACACAAAAATGTGGATGTTAAAAATACATGACTAATGCCTGCGCATATAGGCCCGATCTAGTCCTGGGAGGAGCACCCGAAAGTACTTGTGCCCATGGGAGTTGATTGATCACGGTATTGGCATTATACCGAAGTGCATGACTAGCTTGATTGAACATTCCACAAATCTTGTACTTGACTTGATATTACATGACTTGCGTGGCCCGAAAAAGGGTAATTACTTGCGTACTTGAACGTGATAGCCAAATTTCATCTTGACATGATAAAGTACTTGCTTGAATATCTTGAGGTCATTTGATATAAGTTCTTGAAAGGTTCATGACTAGTTCTCCCTGTTATCTTATTGTTATATCCTCTTTCTATCTTGTCGTTTTAGGCGAGCATGCATAGCTATAGTGCATTCATGACAGATGTAACTACTTAAACCCCTTGCTAGTTCCTGAGATATAATTTTCTACTGAGCGTTCGCTCACTCCGTGTTTCCCTTACTTTTCAGGTAGGTCCGACGATGAGGAAAGTCAATCGGATGGGGAGAATCAAGAGTGAAAGAGCTAGAGCTTTTCCAAGTGTCATCTAGTCTTTTATATATTTCTTGAGTCAAATGTGTACTTTTCTTTTTTTTGAATAGAGTATTGGGTTTGTAATAGACTATTTATTATGAAGAAATAAATGGATTGGGTTATCTTTACTTTTGCGCATCTCTGTCTTTGTGTCGAATACACTACTACTCTGATTGACATGATTGATATAAACTCGTCACGCATCTCCGGGTATCTTCCGCTCTGGGGGCGTGACAGCAAGTCTATACACTAAGGTCGCTGAAGGGTTTCAAGTTATACATTCTGACGTTGTATATACTTGCCTCTATGCTGTTCTAAAGTCTATACACGCCTTGTTAAAAGCTTTAACTGAACTAATTCGATACATTCCTTTTGTCTCTGCCTGTAGAATGTTTCAAGCTGATGATTGGACACGTCATCCGAGGTGGTACCTGGCACGTGATCCGAGGTGCTCTCTGGGAGGGAACCTAAAGGACACACGCCCAACATCTACTATATATATGGAGCATCTTATTTCAGTAGAAGTTTGATCGTGAAAGAAAGAGCAGAAGGCATTCTTGTGAGGTTGCACGATCCAGAAAAGAGAGAAAGCAGAGAATTCCATTTCATCCAGATCCGAGGGAAATATATTTGAGAGAGAGAGAGCAGTGTCTGTGGTTTGAAGAATTGCTTCTTCGGAAGCTACATTGTTTCCTGTTTTCAGAAAGGATTTTTGTGCTTTGATTTTCGTGTTTTCATTTTTCATTTCATCTTCCTTATCGAATATTGTTACCCTCCTGTGATCGGAGGAAGGGAGGATTGATCCTCCAGTTTGCAAGTGACAGGGACTCGCTTGTGGGTTCCCTCCTGGGTGGAGGAAGAGAGACCTCGGTCTCTAGTTTGCTAGTGACTGTTGTCACTGGTTGTATCCCTCCGGTGTTGAGGAAGAGGGGAGGATGTTCCCCTGGTCAAGCTGTGTGGCAGCATTTTATTCGCAGACTGAGTCTGTAGTTTCTAGCCGTGGCTAGTGGAAGTCTCACTCTAGTTGGAGTGAGGGGTGGATGTAGATTGGGGACTATAATCGAACCACCTTAAAAATTCTTGTCTCCTCTGTGGTTTTCTATTATCGTTTGTGCTCTCCATCTACTTGGCATTGTGTTTGACTGTGGACAGCTCGTTTAATCGCTCTTAATTCTTCTGTCTTGGTTATTGACTGCGTTAGCAATACTCTTTGTGCTATTTCTGAAGGGTTGTAAACCGTTGAACTAATATTCCACTGAAGTTTTTTAAAATCAGGAGTGATCTATTCATCCCCGCCTTCTATATCACTCTTCGCTGCGCTAACAGAAACTCCCAAGGGGCAACCATCAAAAGTCCCATCAGAAATCCCCTACGAAACCCGTGTTCGACCCTCGTCATCATCGGCGAGACCGGTCGACCTCTATCCTTTAACTCGGACCTTTCGTCCCCATTAATGAACATACCCTTGCTTCGACATGTAGCCCATGTCGATGAACAAACCCATGTTCGACCCTCATCATCATCGGTGAGACTGGTCGACCTCTATCGTTTAACTCGGACCTTTCGTCCCCGTTAATGAACATACCCTTGCTTCGACATGTAGCCCATGTCGATGAACAAACCCATGTTCGACCCTCATCATCATCGGTGAGACCGGTCGACGTCTATCCTTTAACTCGGACTTTTCATCCCCGTTAATGAACATACCCTTGCTTCGACATGTATCCCATGTCGACGAATGAACCCATGTTCGACCCTCGTCATCATCGGCGAGATCGGTCGAACTCTACCTTTAACTCGGACCTTTCGTCCTTGTTAATAAACATACCCCTTGCTTCGACATGTAACCCATGTCGGTGAACAAACCCGTGCTCGACCCTCGTCATCATCGGCGAGACCGGTTAACCCCTTATCCCTTAACTTGGACCTTTCGTCCTTGTTAAGAACTATATGGCCTTTGCTTTGGCATTTAACCATTGTCGACGAACTAAACCAGGGCCCGACTCTTGTCATCATCAACAAGGCCAGCCGGCATCCTAAGCAGACAAGTCATCCCATGTTCTGGATTCTCCGTGGAATAAAAAAAAGAAAGAAAGAAACAAAAATGGGGTTAAAAATAGAGATACCCCGCCGGCCTTGTTCCTAAACTAGGACAACGGCAAAAATGGTTGTAACCCGGCTGCGGCGAAAACCCGAAAGGGCGTTGCAGGCAAAATCGGGTACCCCGCCACGTGAAAACCCGAAAGGGCGCGTGGGCAAAAGCAAGAGGGGGCTGACTTCGGCGAAAACCCGAAAGGGCGCTTGAGTCAGTAATGTAAAATAATAATAATAATAATAAAAGGATAAAAAAATGAAATGAAATAATGATGTAGTAACGAGGTTACCCTCGTTCATCATACCACTTCCATCTACCATTTTCGACCCTTGTCACCATCGGTAAGATCGGTCTCTACCCCTTTCGGTCCTTGTCACCATCGGCAAGATCGGCTACCTTTTCGACCCTTGTCACCATCGGCAAGATCGGTCGCTACCCCTTTCGGTCCTTGTCACCATCTGCAAGACCGGCTACCTTTTCGACCCTTGTCATCATCGGAAAGATCGGTCGCCACCCCTTTCGGTCATTGTCACCATCGGCAAGACCGGCTACCTTTTCGACCCTTGTCACCATCGGCAAGACCAGTCGTTACCCCTCTTGGTCCTTGTCACCATCGGCAAGACTGGCTACCTTTTCGACCCTTGTCACCATCGGCAAGATCGGTCGCTACCCTTTCGGTCCTTGTCACCATCGACAAGATCGGCTACCTTTTCAACCCTTGTCACCATCGGCAAGATCGGTCGCTACCTCTTTCGGTCCTTGTCACCATCGACAAGACCGGCTACCTTTTCGACCCTTGTCACCATCGGCAAGATCGGTCGCTACCCTCTTGGTCCTTGTCACCATCGGCAAGACCGGCTACCTTTTTGACCCTTGTCACCATTGGTAAGATCGGTCGCTACCCCTCTCGGTCCTTGTCTCCATCGGCAAGACCGGCTACCTTTTCGACCCTTGTCACCATTAGCAAGATCGGTCGCTACCCCTCTCGGCCCTTGTCACCATCGGCAAGACCGGCCACCTTTTCGACCCTTGTCACTATCGGCAAGATCGGTCGCCACCCCTCTCGGCCCTTGTCACCATCGGCAAGATCGGTCGCTACCCCTCTCGGTCTTTGTCACCATCGGCAAGACCGGCTACCTTTTCGACCCTTGTCGCCATCGGCAAGATCGGTTGCTACCCTTTCGGCCCTTGTCACCATCGGCAAGATCGGCCATCCTTCGACCCTTATCACCATTGGCAAGATCGGTCGCTACTTTTTAACCCTCGTCACCATCGGTGAGCCCGGTCACTACCCTTTCGGTCCTTGTCACCATCGGCAAGACCAGCTACCATTTTGACCCTTGTCACCATCCGCAAGATCGGTCGCTACCCTTTCGGCCCTTATCACCATCGGCAAGACCGGCCATCTTTTCGGCCCTTGTCACCATCGGCAAGATCGGTCGCTACCCTTTCGGCCCTTGTCACCATCGGCAAGACCGGCCATCCTTCGACCCTTGTCACCATCGGCAAGATCGGTCATGACTTTTTGGCCCTCGTCACCATCGGTGAGACCGGTCGCTACCCTTTCCGCCCTTGTCACCATCAGCAAGACCGGTCACTACCTTTTGACCCTCGTCACCATCGGCGAGCCTGGTCAACTATCCTTTAACTTGGACCTTCCGTCCTCATTAATAGATAAACTACCATTGCTTCGACATTTAGACCATGTCGATGAATAAACCGCACTCTCAGCTTTCGTCACCATCGGTGAAATTAGTGGGGCGTGTTCGCCTACTCTACCCATGTCTCACCCTGGTCAAATTTTGATTCTGGGAGTAGTTAATCCGCAGTGGAGCGAACACCTCACTCCTTCGCTGAAGGCGTGAGCGCTCTCCTGCGCCAGTAACTTACATCCCTGGACTGAGCTAATCGACTAGAAGGAGAAAGAAAAGAAGAGAAAGAAAGAAGTCACGATTGAAGTAATAAATAAAGACATTTCATTGATATGAGGTGTTAGAATACATCCATACTCGGGGCATTCCCCGAGATACATGAGCTCCAAAGACAGAAAGGAGCGAAACTATAAAAAAAAAAGAGAAGCAAGGGAAAGCTACTGTAGAGGACGCCGAAAAATGTCTTCCAATTCCAAGAGGCCCAAGGAAGGATACTGAGTCAGCTCTTGCAACCGAGATTCGGTAGCTGTCAGCTGCGATAATTTTTCATCCAGAGAGGCGAGTTGTCCCTCAGCTAGGTCAGCTTCTTCTGCGGTCTGAACCTCCAGGAGCTCAGTCTCCTGCAATTCGGCTTCAGCCCTGGCAAGTTCCGCATGCAGTTCCACTATACGCGCTGTGAGAAAGGACCAGTGGTCTGATGTAGTGCTAGCAACATCTCTTAGTTGCCCCACGGTCCCTCTCAGCGAAGTGGTGGCAATTCGGCAATCAGCCTTCTCCAATTTTACAGCTGCCAGTTGATCGGATACCTCCCGGCTAAGGTACTCCCGCCTGTTGGCATGCTTCAGCAACATGGTAACCGGCGGGGTCCAATCATCCATTGGGCATCCGAATGCCAATAATGAGCGGGAGAGGTGTTCTATCAGACTCCTCAGGTGTGCATAAGTCAAGCCCGGGGAAGCCAACATGGCTCGCTGAAGATTATCTAGAGACTGCCAGACCATGTCACTAAAAAATTGTAAACCCAGTGGCAAAGTCTCGAGAAGCTGAAAGTCCACCTGGCTGTCCACCTCGGCCCAAATATCATCGTTCGCCCTGGAGGACATTGACGGCATGGTTCGTAGGGCACCAGCGCTGGACTCAACGGTAGCTGATACAGTTAGAAGAATCTCTACTACAGCAACCTCCTTGCTGGCCCCTGAGATGAAGCCGTGATGGCCATCTCGATAGCCGAGGATACTCGCTCCTCATGTACAGTCCCACCGGCTCCTACGGAAGAAGATTTCTCAATGACGGCCAAGGCCTTAGAAGCATTAGCCTCTTCTTCAACAATTTCGCCCGCTTCTATCTCTGGGAGGCTACTCTGCTCTAGCAGCAATTCTTTACCGGCGGCCGGGGCTTGAGATTCCACGACTTCGGTCGAGCCGCCAATTTCTACAATTGCTCCGGGCTCCTCTAAGGCTGCTGTTGTGGCATAAGTCTGTGGAAGTTGTAAGGCGATGGGCCACAGAACTGGTGGAAAGGTTCGTTGGCCCATGCCTAAGTTCGGAAGAGGTATGCGAACCGTCACAGTTGGTGACACCACCTCAGCCTGCATCACATATATGTATGTCAGCCAGCTAGCTTGGAAATAAAAAGTGGGGCTACTGGCGGGTGTCGGAACACTTCCTACCTCGACTGACACTATATTTAGGCCTCCAAGAGTGGCCTCTGAAGGTTTCGGTGCTCCTCCTGCGATCGGGTATGATGGCCCGTGCTCGATTCCTGGTAGCCTCGGAGGGCTGAATGTCAAAAAGTCACTTTCGTAAGCTGAAGAAGCCCCATCATCTTCAGTTTCTGTATCAGCCGGTGGAAGCTCGTCGTCACTGGAACCACCACCGTAATAAACCCGCTCAGGGGAGGAAGACTCTTCGGCCTGCTCCCGAATCTCCAGCATCTGAGCAGGTGCCGTGGTACTAAGAGTGGCTGCCTTAGCTGAAACCTCCTCAACGGTTTCTGTCTCAGGAGTGTCAGCTTGCTGAATATCTTGGGATTCTTCCCTGGAAGTCACCTGCTCTCTAGCAGCAGCTTCTCCCATGACCTCAACTCCGGGGAGCATTGCCGGTCGAATGTCGACTGAAAGCAAAACAATAAACAGTCAAGACCTGACTAAAGGCACGGTGGGGCACCGAGCTCTACTGGCAAGCTGCAACTTACCTTCCATCTTTTGATGGGGTGTCGGTGAAGGTAGATCCCTTTCAACAAAAGCTAGAGGGGCTTCCTCCTCTCTCTCTCTGGCCGCGACACCCGTCACTGCCTCCAGCCCGACAACAGCGGAAATAGTGCCAACAGCTGCAAAAAGATGATCAGCCAAAGCGGTAGAAATAAGCAAACAAGCCACAGAGGAACGAGAAGCTACCTTCATCTTCGGGCCCTTGTGTTCGAGCAGCCTCAAACTCAGCAAACGAAGGGATCTGGGGAGGAGCAACAACTGGTTCCTCTTCAGTAGCCTTCCTCCGGCACCCTCGTGTAGCACGAGTGTTTGCCTTCTTGGCCTTCTTCGCCTTGCTAATGGCCTCCCCGACCTGGGACCGGGTTCGCTTTCGCGAATCACCAGGAGGCAGTGGCATCGTAGTCGGAGCTGAGTCCGGGATGACAAAATATGAAGGCTTCTGTGCCTTAGAAATTAGCTCCCTGTAATGCCGAGTCACCTCCACAGAGAGGTGAGCTGCAAAGGCGCATAGGCAAGAAAGATGCATGCTGAATATGAAAGAAACAACTTGAAGCTGAAACAAAAGACAAGCATACCTGGCGGCCCTGTGTATCGGGGAGTGAGCGGCCGATAGAATACTGGGGGCGCCTTGTCTCGAGAAGCCGCCTCACGAACAAGCCAGTAGACATCACCTATTTTCTCACTCTTCTTAACCAGCTTTGCCAAATCTTCATGGCCGCGAGAAGATAAGTGATAATATAGGCCCAAGTGGTCCAACCCCCAGCCATCAGCATACTTAAAGGAGATTAAAAGCTGGTGGTCCAAGATGGCTTCTAATGAGCTGGTAATTGAGAGCCCTTGAGAATGAAGCAGGGTAAATATCCAGGGGGTATTAGAATACAGGCCTTCCCGCCTATCCTCCCTCCTGATGAAAGTCCTATACGGATGAAGACGGTCAACCTCCGGACACCAGCTCGCCACTACCGGAAGAGACTCCTCCGCCGGGATGGGGATCATCTAAAGCACTATCTGCTCACTGCTAACCTGGCACAACCCCCAAAGTGTCTTCACATAATCATCCTTTTGAATTTTCGGCATCTTCGGGTCAGCCTTGGATGACAGACACTTTGCAGCCTTCCTGGCTTCCAAATATGCCATTACTTCAGTATTGGACCAGGATTTCAGCTTCTTCAAGTAAGCTGGATCAATGTCCAAGGTAGGTTCTGGCTGAAAATCTATAAAATGCCCCTCAGTAACATGCCAGCAGTCTTTGCGGGAGGTCCGATAGAAACCTGTATGAGCATTCCACCACTTGATAAAGTCTGAAGTTACTCTAGGAGAACGAGCAGGAGATGGCACCTTGAAGGACACATCTTCCCGGCGGTGGAAGTAATCCCACCATGTACGAGCTTCATCCATGGTCATCTGGCCGGCTCGATGTCTGCTCGGAAGATTAAACCGCACCGAGGAGGAGGGGATGTTCTTGTCATACCCAAAATTCTGGCGAAAGCGGAAAGGGTAGTACGGCTCCAGCCACAATAAGCCACTCTTCTTGAACACAAGGACACTGGGGCGAATGGCCAGTGCCCAATCAATCAGCTCTGACTCCAAGATTGGCCTTGTGCTCTTGGTGCCGGCGAGCGGATGAATGAACTCTTCTATCTCGAACAAGCGGCACTGCCGCATCTTGTTCACAAGGGGGCTGGAGCTAGCTGCCAAACTCTAGAAATGCAGAACTCCTGATGAATCTTTTGGGACTGTGGTCAACTTCCCCCGAATAGCAAAAAGCTGATCTGCCATTGAAGACGACTCAGCACTAGCAAACTCGATCATCCTCGGCATAGGACGATCAGACTGAAGCGACCAGGGAGCTGCCTTAGGAAACAAAGTGCAGACCTAGGCGTTGAAGAAATGCATCGGACCAACTGTCCGTGAATTCCTGGGGATACATGATTTGTGCAGATCCCCCAACATCTTATAAATGAGGCATAAAGCCACTGGGCATAGGGACAGCTTCGTCCCCTAGTCCATCAGACAAGCAGGATAAATGGCCTCTGGCCTAATTACTGTCTCGTCCCCATGAGGAAGAGCAAACGAGCAAAACCAATATGTCAAATACACAGCACAGTGTGTGACGCGTCGACTCCTGTAGGGTTCGGGCCCCCTTGTCGCCCTCTCCCTGAAGCGAAAGGATAGGTTTTCTGGCGACGGGCCCTCTTCTTTCGCTTCACTACTGTCGGAGCGACTGTGGGGAAGTCTTCATATTGCTGCTCCCCACCAAAGAAATATTGAAGCCACGTGCCCATCCGCACGCGCCTTTTCTCACCAGGCTCCCGCGCTTCCCGTGAATCAAGCGTTAAACGCAATAGGGTACGGTATGCCTTCATCAAATAGCGATAGGCGAAGCCTGTGAAGTATTTGCCTTCGCCGTCCGTCTGGTCCTTCAGCCAGTCCGGGAAACAAACCTCTTAATATGGCTCCCCGTCTATCGGCAAGCTGCTCAACTGGGACATACTCCAAAGATCCAACAAAGTTTCTCCCTCTGCAGTATAGAAAGTATTGTATTCCCGGCAGAAGACTTCGATCATCCCGCAGCACAGACCACGGGAGATTGGGTACCGATACCGGGAAGCATATACGCTCTAATAAACACCGGCATGCACCAGGATTGGAGCATACTGCCGCAGTACATAATCTGTAAATTCAACAGCTCCTGGTCTGAAGGCATGGGCGTCGGTGGCTTTAAGCTCTCCAAACCACCCCACTGAAATTTGATGCTTGAAGCGGACTGCCAAGCAGTCCAAAAGGAAAGGCTCATCTCGATACCCCCATTTCAGCGGGGCGAGGAATAAGCCATATATGGGCTTCTCTCTGTCAACGCGCCCGACAGTCTCGTTCCATCGGGCTGGCGTAAACTACGGCGTTCTTGTCAATAGTTCGATCTCCGGAGTCAGCTCTTGCACGCCGAGAACGGCACCCCATTTTCTGAGTTCTCCGGGAAGATATATGGGCATGCCCGAAATGACTGACTCGTTCAGACTATCTCTGTCCGCTAGTAAAGCTCCCTAAGCTCGACGGACAAGAATTATATCACGCTTCCCGTGAAGGTTGAAGTGTCCGAGGAATGCCATCAAGTGCTTGTCCTTGGGGTGGTCCAGTATGACGCCATCCCCTCGCTCATACTTAAAATGATTATCATCGAGAATCATCAGGTGGCCAGTGTCAACAGTATCAGTCTCCGAATCCGAAGACTCAGCCACCATGGCTATCCGCCTGGACCCCCGATCAAGGGAATGGAAATTCTCCCATGTCACAGCAACGTGGGATGCAGAGGAAGAAGAACCGGATGCCATGTTATCTGCAAGATAGCATCCAGAAGAGAACAAGCAAAGTCAGAAATCAGTTAATTGAAATAAGATTTCTGACAGAATTTTGGCAGAGTCTCCCCAGCTCGGGGATTTGCCAAAAGAAAAACGGAAGCCATCCACCAAGGGAGCGGCCCCTAAAAGCAGCCATAGGCATTAAGCCAAGGCCAAATGGGACACCCGAGGGATCTAGCTCCGAGGACAAGTCCTACGAGGAGCCTCCCGAGGCCCGAAGAATGGGTTTGGAACCCGAGTGAATAGATAACACTCACCCTCTTAGCCAAACCCCTTTGCTCGCTCAGCTCGCCGCGGTGGAGAAGAGAGTGAAGAGAGAGAAAAACTTTGGTCAAATGAACAAGTGAAGAAGAGAAAATGAAGAAGAGGCCTTTATATAGGGAAGTTACTCCCCTTGTTAAAACGGCGCGCCCCGGAGCGCGCCGTTTTAACCAATTTGCGCGCCGGATAGGCCGGCGCCATTTCAACCTCCAAAGCAAAATGGCGTGCTGCTTCAAGCGGCGCCGTTTTAACAACGAAGGCAAGGGCGCGCCATTTTAAATGGCGCCATTCAAGCATCCAACGACGCCGGATTAACGACCAACGTCAGAATTAAGTGACGTTTTGAGCTTCCGTCACCAGAGGAGATCAATCCAGATGAAGCTCATCTGTCGGTCCTGCTGCACTCCTGCCTCGCTTGCAACACCCACGTATGGGGGCATTTGTTGGCACTCAAAATGTGATGAACGGCGATCAAGTTGCAAAGACAAATGATACGACCCACTGAAGCACAGAAGCCGATGAAGATCAACTTACTGAAGACTTCTCAAGCTGCCAGAGCCCCGAGTCACCTGGAATGAACACCGGGACTTCGCCTCAGGAAAGTCGAGATAAATCCACAACCAACCGGTAGTGCGACCAAGCCTGCCTAATGATTCGGCATCGACCCTGTCATGCCGCTACCCCGCACCCGTCACCCGACCAAGGATGACGGTCTACCCGGTGGCTAGCCACCTGAACAAGGACTCCCCTGAGGAGGAAGAATGCCATCGGCCCTTCGTAGCAGGGAACCAGAGGCTAGGGCAGCAGGAGGTCTCGATCACCTGACACGGGTTCGGCTTCTCGCTATATTGGGTCCGTTAGTGGCCGAATGATCGCCAATCAAGGCGGAATTTTTCTGGATGCCATGTCATCCCATAAAGAGGCTCCAAGCACCAGCCAGACCGAGCCGGAAGCACAAATCATAGTGCCGAAGGCCGTGTCAGTGGAAAACCCGCGTGCTCAAGCCAAACACACTCAGAGTTCGGATCAGAGACATACGCCGTATCGAGAGCTTCATCAAAGCCCCGTCAAGGTTTTTCAAGGACCGTGGCGAGAGGAAGAGCCAACGGGGGCTTCCGGAACCATCCCCGGATCCATCGACTAGCCCGCATTGAGCGAACAAGCCAAATCGACACACAATGGGTCCCGACGCCCCTTAATCCGGTGCCACCAGGTCCGGTGTGCCAGAAGCAATAGGGGGGTATCTCCTCGGTGCCACCCAATCCAGCGCGCCCTCCGTGGCGCCGGATTGGCTGGTGGCTACATAATTAGCCCTCGTTCGAGATGAAAAAAGAAGAAAAGGGGAAGGAGAAGAAGAGAATCAAAAAAATAGGGGCATGAGAGAGAGACCAAAAAAAAGGGGCCACCAACCAGAGCGAAGGGGCGAAGGGTTTCTTGGGGGGAAAGCTCCTCTTCTGAGAGTCTCCGGCGGCCGCCGTCCTACTCGTTCTAAACTCCCGTCGCCTGACAAGAGAAGTTTTGTTCTTTGCTTAGGTGGGTTGCTGTCGTGTCCCTGGTGGATCCCCCTTTCATTTTGTTCTTTTTTTTTCTACTGCAATGTAAGTGAGAAAGGGGGGAAGGGGCGATGATACGAGCCTTTCTTCCTTCCCCCCTTTGTCTCACCATCGTTCCTTAGTTCCCCTTCTTCTCTGTAACCCCTCCTGTGGGGGTAATGTAAGCGATGCCCGAGCGACAACACCGGCATCGAATGTCGTGGTTTGTTGAGTGTTCTTCGTGAATGAAAATGTGTGCATATGTATTGATGGCGTATGATTAATGTTGTTAGTTCTCTGTTCTCTCCTCATCACTTCTCGACTATGAACAGAGGTAAGTGAGGACGTCCCCATATTTCTTGTCACTATTTTCTAACCGTCGCCCGGTGAGTACATGACCAACCTTTTAATGTTCGCCCGCAGGCATACATGTATATCCCCGAGCACTGATATTGATCTGCTCACTACGCAAGTTTTCCCCATCATGCCGCTGTGCCATTTTATTAGTAAAATCCGGTGACCCGGGGAGGTGAAACATTCCCCCGATCTCTCAGTCAAATCGCTCAGTCCACAGGAGCCCACTCGTCAATAATGGATCTCCGAAAGACCAACGAGTGCATAGAGATTGGGTTAATCCCAATATTTCAAATCCACGGCCCTTAATGGGCTTCGTGGTGGCCGTGAGACGGGTGCCCCTCGTAGGCTGGCCCTCAGGGTTTTCCCTCTCCATCGGTCATCCTGACTTGGACGTGGTACTGACTCGGGTCGCGTGCCACTTGTAGGCTAGCCCTCTGGGTCTTCGCTCCCACTGTGAGTCACGCCATCCGTCTACTTTCTACCCACGGACTCGGTGCCCCTAGTAGGCTAGCCCTCAGGGTTCTCCTATCCGTTCGGGTCTGCCGGCCATCGCTCCGCCACGTGAGCACTTCCCGCTTCTCCCCGACAATCCTCTGGGATGGGGAGATGCTGCCAAAATTTCAGCTCGAACAAGTGTTGACTGGGAATGATCGCCGCGCTCGAGTACGAACCTCGCGCGAGCCTATGACTCGGCGTCCGGATGACCCAGGGCCGATCCGATGAGTACCTGATGCAGTAAACTTCCAAAATCTACTAAAAATGTTTTAATAAGTCCAAAAATGGATCGATAAAACCTCATTTTCTATGAAATAAGGTTAAATTGGCATCACCGTCACCCGGCGCGCCTTAAAACGGTGTGCCCCAATCCGGTGCGCCAATAAAAAGGGGGTGTTGACGCCTAATCTTATGTTTATTTTTTTTTTATTATTGTTTATTCATTGATTTATTGGCGTGCCAGTCACATGTGTGACGATTTCATTGTGCGCTCGATCTGACTTGGTCAGTCGATTGTGAGTGATCGTGTCTGGACCATAAGCCCGTCATACCATGAACGTTATGACGTTAATTACGTCCTTCCAAGGAAGGACAACCCTTGATTAAACGCTAAAGTAGGAGGCCTTGAGAGGCAAACAAATATTCACATGCTTGACTTTAAACTTCATACCAGGGCCAGAGAGACGGGTAAGATAATAACATCAATCACAGAAACCGACTAGATCGTGTGGTTGGCGGTTCAAAACAGTTATACTTGGTGGAAACAAGGAGATAGAAGACATTCATCACGGGAAGGCAAAGCCATGGCCATGATATAGGTTTAAAGCTTCGATTAGTATTTCGACGGCCTTTCCTCTTAATCTGGGTTATGCCCAGGGGGAAAGAGGCTATCACCCGCGGAGTATCGGGATGAGTGTCGAGAGCTAGAGAAGCCGAACCTCCCAACCCGTGTACATACGGGCTATGGGGGGCAATGTGTGATTTTCCCTTTGAAAGGGCTAGCGGGATTCATGCAGTGGGAAGACCCCCCGAGCAGAAGGGTTATTTGTAAATCCGTTGCGGTTAGGTGGAACATAGGGGTTATGACTCCCCTTCAATTTTATCCCCGGGACATATCGGGTGATCCACAGATATCCCTTGTGTGGGTTCACTTCGGATGTTGGAATTCATTGGGTGGTAGATCGGGCTCTCGGCACACTCTGAATGGACACAGGCTCTCGGCACGACCCAAAAATGGGAAGGCCAGGGCTTCCGGCACCAAAACAAGAAGGCTGGGGGTTCCCGGCGCCATGACGAGAGGGCTTGGGTTCCCGGCGCGACGAAGAGGAGCCAAAGGGGAGAGGGCCTTCGGCGCAGGCTTCCCGGCGCGAGGAAGAGATGCTAGAAGAGGGTCTCGGCGCGACGGGGCTGAGGAAGGCTCCCGGCGCGACGCGGCTACAAGAGGGGGGTGACTCCCGGCGCGCTCAGCCGAAGGGGAGGAAACCTCCCGGCGCGGCCAGAATGCAGGGCTCCCGGCGCGATGGCCAGAATGTAGGGCTCCCGGCGCGACGGCCAGAAAGCCAAAATCAGGTCTCGGCGCCCGAAGGATGGCGCCGAGAGCTATTCATCGTGTTTACTGTAGGTTGATCCGAGAGGTATTTTGGCGCCGGGACCAGAACAGAGCTTACGATACTCTGTTTTAGGTTTCTAATTGATCCAGGCCAAGGGAAGGGGTTTCTTTGGGGTCAAAAATTGGTCAGGGCATCAAAATTGAATTAGATTAGGCTTGGGCTTCATAGGAACATCAGGACCTGGGAGGACTTTGGGAAGGCCTAGGCATAGAGAAACCCTGTCACCAGTGTCATACAGAATCCCAGGGACAGTTTAATGTAGGCTTCGTGGTCCTGGGAGAATTTTGACAGCATCTCCCCCGGACTCAGCATTTGCCAGGGAATGATAGACGATCACCCACGGAGCGCCGGGGTGAAAGCCAAATAGAGGGGTATTGGACCCCTGATCATGTACATGCCTGCAGCACTGTTCCGATGTTCCCTTAGAGGTCAACGAAGCTTACGCAGCGGCGGAGCTCCATTGCCTCGGAAGGTTATAAAAGCCGATCGAGTCCAGAAAACCTAGTAGAAAAGGGGAGGGTTATCTCCATTAATTGTCATCCCTGAAGTGCACATACAGGCTCCTGGCGCCAGAAGAATGCCGGTGGCTTAGGCTCCCGGCGCATGGACAAAGAGGCAGGTTTCCGACGCGTTGAAGCGAAGGCCAGGAGTTCCCGGCGTGAAGAGGAATTGCCCAGAGTGGGAGGTTCCCGGCGGGATGGCCAAGGGAGAGGGGACTCTCGGCGCAGCGAGGAGGAGACCAGGGAGTAGGACTCCCGGCGCCGTGGTCAGAGTGCAGGGCTCCCGGCGCGGCCATGTTAGAACAGTTCTCGGCGCCTGAAGGATGGCGCCGAGAGCTATTCATCTGATTTACTGTACGCGGGGCCGAGAGCTATGAGGACGCCGGGATCAGAACAGAGCTTTACGGTACCCTGTTCTTAAATCTGTTAGGGATTCAGGGGTTTCTTGACGATTCAGGCCGAGGTAAATAGGTCCAGTGAGGTCAAAATGAATCAATTCCTCGGGTTTCAACTGGATTTGGCTTAGGTTTCAAAGAAAGTCCAAGATCAGAGAGGAAACCGGGAGGGAAAAATCAGGGTACAGAGAACCCGTGTCAGCACTACTGTGTAGAGTCCGGGGACAGCTTGATGTCGTCTTTCATCATCCTGAGAGCCAAGAGATGGCTGTCTCTGGACCCAGGGATGATTTTGACAGTGCCAATAGGCAAAAACCATAACATCTAGAATTATAGAAAATCACTAGCAGCGGCCATTGAAAGCATTGCCAATATCGATAGCAGACTGCCCCAGAAGCCAAGAGATAATCTGTCTCTGGCCCTGGGGCAAGCCTGGGAGGCTCCCCGCAAGCGACACCGAACGGCCATGGGCATCGGTATAACTAGAGCCACACTTATTCTGCTGAAGACGATTGAATCCGAAGACCCATTAGAGAATCAGGCGCGCTTCAGTCGAGCTAAAACAACGAAAACATGTAAAGGAAAGACATAGCAACATACGGAGAGATAGCTGGCAGATGTTTCAATCACCCAACGCCCAAACGGGCCATTAGAGCATTTCATATCATCAGATCACCCCAGAACTCACATCAATCGCACGGAGGGAATGAGGGAGAAGGAGATGAATAGACATCGGGATATCCCGGTTACATCCAAAACCAAAATCGAGATAAACTCGGCAGGATTACATGAATAAGAAAATAAAACCATGGGGGAGGGCGGAGCATTGACTCCTCTCCCTCCCCGGATGCCCACCTGGAGCTTCTTCCCTGGGGAATCGGTCTCTTCTCTCTTTCTTTTTCAGCGGAGGAGGCTCTCTCTCTCCCTCTGGCTTCTTCTCTTTTCTTTCTTTTTGATTGATGGTCTGGCTTCCGATCCTCCGATCGATCCCCTTTTCTTTCAAAGGGGGGGGGGTTTATATAGGTCTCATTCTCGTGTGTTCTCGGTGGAGAGCAGTCGGCGCGACCATCTTCTTAGCCACAGCTCCCGGCGCGTCCAGCGGCCCTTCGTGGAAGCTCCCGGCGCCATGGTCAGAAGCCCAATCAGCCGGCCCATTTAGTGCCCTTTTTTTTTTTAGGCCACATAATTGCCTTGGCTTCCCTTAGTCATTTTGTATTGACTTTTATCAGAACCGAAAGAGGCCCCTTTAGTAGTGACACAGCTTTGTTGAGATCATCTCGAGGTTCCATCAGTGAACAAACTGGGGTTTTAATCAGTATTGTCGTCTGAATGACGACAAAACCGGGTATGTTTCATCGGCATCGTCATCCGAACGGTGACAAGACCGGACATCAGCTTCAGTCTGACAGACTTCGGCCGGGTGTGTAATCTGTGTAGAGGATTCTTCATTTGTCTTGACTTTGCCAAAAGCCTTCGTAATCTTCATTTGTCGGCTCCGACTTCTCATCAGAGTGTGCTTGGAGGTCTTATCAGTCGAGTGACTGCGGCTTTATCGGTGCTGCCGTCTGAATGACATCGGCACCGGGCCTCAGCTTTGGCCGACAAAGGCTTTAGCCGGGTGAACGGTTGACGGGCTTCATCATTGATCTTTCACTGTTGGTCAGACCCACTTTTCAATTGTGCTTCCACCCTTGTTCATTTTCCAGGTGTCAACAAATGCCCCCCACCTGCGGGCGGCGTAAGCGTAGAATAAGCGACACGGGGTCTGCAGGTGTTTTTCATCATTCGAGGGTATATTCCTCAGTTTTATCCTTGACATTGTCCTTCAGCTTGATCACGTTGCTGTAGTAACCTTCTGCATATTCATCTTTCATTTTCATGTTTTCATCTCTGCATTTCCTGACTTCATTGTCACCGTTTGGAGATTTTGGGCCTTGCCTTGGACTTCTCGGCATGGCGCTCTCGGCGCGACCGTTGTCGGCGCGGCCATCTCGGCAGTGGCTTCTCGGCGCGCTCACGCTCGCCAGGCTTTCTGGGGCGAGGGCTTTTCGGCGACTGCTTCTCGGCGCGTGCCGCTCTCGGCGCGCTTTTTCTTTGGCGAAGGGGGCTCTCGGCGGAGTGTCGCTCTCGGCGCGCCTTTTTCTTTGGTGAAGGGGGGGGTCCCGGCGCGCATTTCTTCGCGTCGAGAAGCCCCTCCTCCTCTTCTTTTTAACCTGGCGAGAGGGCCTTTTACCCTCATTTCTTACCTCTTCTTCTCTCTCTTCATCTCGGCGGTGGCGGTGAGCTGCGAGCTTTCCCCCCCGAGAGCGTCATTTCCCCCCCCTTTTTACGGATTTTTTTGGGGTAGGTCCGCTATATATATGGGATTGAGTCCCATTTTATGCTCGGGATCACTCCCTCTTGGTGGGTGACTCCCTATTCTTTTTTGGGCATACCTCGGACAAGAGGAGATGCTGCCGAAATTTTGAGAATTTGTTTGTCTTATTGTTTCATGCCCGTTCATCTTTCTGATGCTTCTTTTCTTGTCTTTTTCTGACTGCAGGTGCTGACATGGCTTCCAGTTCTGCTGCTGCATCTTCCGGAGCCGTTGGAACAAGTTCATCGGCTCAGCCGGACATATCTCGGGCCAAAGTCAACTGGTTGAATGTATACAGCCTGAGCTTTGGCTACGACCAGATTGCTAGTGTCGACGAATCTTCCGATTCTGAAACTGACACTGTATCGACCGCTGAAGTTTATTCTTCCCTGGAAGGTACTGAATTCAGGAGAGCTGCTGACTATCGCCCGGACTTGCCGAAGGATCGTCATTTGCTGCCGTTTGTTCGGACTTTCACCATACGCGGAATGCGGGATGTTATTATTGCCCGTTCCGTGGAAGCGGCAATACTTGCCGATAGAGACAGCATGAAGGGCTCTGTCTATCGAGCCCGAGCCATATATCTCCCAGGTGAACAGAGGGACTGGAATGCTGTGCTGGGCATTTCTGATTTAGAACCCGAGAAGAAGATGCTGACCCGGGCCCCAGAATTCACCCCTGCAAGGTGGGACCATACAACTGGCCGTGTCCACCGAGAGAAGACTTCGTTCGGGCTCTTTTTGGCGCCTGCGAAGTGGGGTTATAGAGATGAGCCATTTGTTCTTAACTGCCTGGCCGTTCAGTTTAAATATCAGCTGGCTGCCGGCTGGTTCGGAGATGCCAAATTGACAGATGCCCATCTTTTTAGGGTTGGAGCAGTGGAATTCACAGAATATGTTTTGAAGGAATATGCCCCTCTACTGGTTAGAGCTGGGGTATACCACAGTGTGTTTGCCTCCAGGTTCCGCTATCCCGTCTCTCGGGGATTATGTTGCGGCATGCTTGAAGTGTTCTGCCCGCAGTTCAATACATTCTATACGGCGGAAGGCGAGACATCCCTCGACCTCTGGAGTTTATCGCAGCTTTCTGGCCTACCCATGGACGGAGAGCCATATGAGGAGGTCTGCCTGGACGATTCCATCAAGGACGCCTCTAATGGAGAGGGCCGCTATTCCTTCGGTTATGCATATCGATATCTGATGAAAGCTTACCGGTCCATCTGTTTGGCCTACAGTAGGGGGTCCTCCAAAGGCTATCAAGCCAGGGAAAAGAGCAGCCGACTGAGAGTCCGTGTGGGGCAGTGGATACAATATTTCTTCGGGGGTCCCTTGAGGTACGCAGACTTTCCTTCCGTAGGGCTGACTTCCGGTAAACAGGTCAGGGCCCCCCGTTACAAGTCAGCACTGCCAGCTTCATTGCGCCGGACAGACGCGGATGGCCCGAACCCAGCAGGGGTTGATCCCATTACCCATTGTGCAGCCTATTTGACTTTCTGGCTATGCACTTTCGCTCTCCCTCAAGGGGACGAGACGATTATTAGACCAGAGGCTATATATCCGGCATGCCAGATGGCTTGGGGGATGCGATTGTCTTTGTGCCCAGTGGCTCTGTGTTTAATTTACAAATCCTTGGGGGACTTGCATAGACATCGGACTCCCCGCTCTTCGAGGACCGTGGGTCCCTTTCATTTCTTTAATGCCTGGGTTTGCAGCATTTTCCCTGAGCTGGCCCCGAGGACTTTGCAGTCAGATACACTACTCCCTCGTATGATTGAGTTCGCCAGCGCCGAACCAGGTCCTTTCTCGGAACAGTTGTTCAAGATGAGGGGTAGATTAATAAGAGTGCCTGTAGACGCACCCGGCAGCATTCACTTTTGGAGCTTGGCAGCAGGCTCAGCTCCCTTGGTGGACCCTCAGAGGGAGTGCAAAATGGAGGAGGTGGAGGTTTATGTCCATCCTGTTTCGGGAGTCGCCGCCACCCGGCCTCTTTTAGAACCAGAATTGGTGAGGTGGGCCATGGCCATACGGCCTAGTGTATTAGTTTTCAGAAAGGGGGGCCTGCTCATTTTGGAGCCCTATTATCCTTTCCGCTTTGGCAGAAATTTTGGTTACGACCAGCATATCCCTCCATCGGCTGCTCAGTTTCCTCTGGAGAACCGGGCCAAGCATGGGTCTAGTATTGCCGGCGACGGTCGGGTATGGTGGGATTTCTTTCATCGTCGGGAAGACACAACTTTCAGGGTCCCGACTGTCTCCAATCGTCTCCCTCGGGTCTCATCAGACTATATCAAGTGGTGGAACATACGCACCAATTTTTATAAAGATGGCAGAGGTGCTTTTTGGGATGTGGCCGAGCGCTCCTTTTTGAAGCGGCAGTCAGGGCCTGTATTTGATATTGACGAGCTTCATCTGAGGAGGCTTTATTCCCAGCACCAGAGGGAGGCAGAAGCTTATATCGCTGCCCGCCGGTCTTTGAAGGAGGCGGGTGCGGAACTACCCACTCCTGTCTTTTCTGAAATTGATGTGGATACTTTCACCAGAGACTTGAGACAGCTGGGTCAGATAGGGGATACTCATTTGGAGGTGCAGTATCCATTTCCCTCGGAGGAACCACTCTCGAAGGCTACTTCTTGGAGGGGTCCGGCAGACAGGTTTCATCCTTATAGGACCTTTGTGCGGAGGGAGGACCGCACTCAGTCATATTATCAGCACACCTCCTGGCTTTTTATACTGTTAAATGTCCACGGGCTGACAGTGGAGAGCCCGATAGCTGTCATTCTGAATAAGCAGCTTTTTGTTTCTTTCCATTATGTTGACGCCTGGTGCATAGATTACCTCGGCCTATTTCATTGTCTTGATTTCCATGGCCATAAGGACTTGGCCGCCCTGACGGAGAAGTGTCAAACTATTGGCGATGTATGCTGGCTCGTGAAGGAGGCCGCCTCCCGATCAAAGGAGGTAGCTTATATGTATTGGCCGCTTTCCACATTTTATGACGGCCCAGCAGGTGTGCTTCTTGTTTGTTTGATCATGGCTTCTTTCTTCTTATTGTCATGTTTTGCATATGTTGACTATGACTGTCTTTCTCGTGTCTCGCACAGATAGACCAGACATAAAGCGGCAGGGGCTTTACAGGAAGATAATTGCTCAAGCTGAGAAACCTGCCCACTTTGAAATTCCTGAAGCAGCACCTACGACCACGCCCCTGCCTCCTGGTAAGAAGAGGAAGCCTTCTGTGGTGAAGGTTGCAGTCGCCAAGGCCAAGAAGGCCAAGGTTGCTCGGACCCGGAAATCGGCTTTGACTGCGAAGGAAGCTGGAACCCCTCTTCCGGATATCCCTTCATTTGACGCATTCGCATTTCAGAGGGAGACCACACAGGCATCTGCCGAAGGTGACGGTGATAGCTTGTAGCTGGAACTTCCTTTGTCATCTTGACCAATCTCCTAGGGAGCTCTTTGAGGCTGAGCTTCTTTTTTTATCTGATACAGCCCAGGAGCAGGTTGAAGCGCCTGTGGAGACGGACACAAGACTGCCTTCTCCCACCCCGGCTGGCGAGGAGGAGGGTAAATGTGCTTTTCTCATTTGTCTCATACTTCCGTTATTTTCTTTGCTATTCCTCTCAGAAGTTTTCTTTTCTTGTAGCCGTGGCAGTCGGGGAGCAAGCCGAGGCCATGATAATGACAGAAGAGCTGCCTCGACCACAGGAGGGTCACAAGATTCGGCCAAAGCAGAGTACTATTCCGGCCAGACGCATAATCACTCGATCTACATCCCGCCATACTTTAGAGGTACCGGCCCAGCATATAGCTAGTGTGGAAATATCTTCGGGCAGTTCCCAGGCCGCCTCCCATGAGGAGGAAGTAGATTTCAGCGGCAGCGAAGGGGAAGATATTTCCAAGTCAGAAGCCCCTCCTGCACTTGCAAAAGGTGTTCCGTCTCTTCGACCCGCCAAACTATTGGTGTTATCCTCTGAGGAAGAATTTCAGGAGGAGTTTGCCGAGCTCGATACTGAGATTGACATAACTCCACCACTCGCCATTTCGGCCACGGAGCTTTCTTCTCTTTCACCCCCTTTCGAGGGTGCGGACCCTGCTTCAAAGGTGGGTTGTTCTTCATGTATGCTGCTTCATTTG
This sequence comes from Amorphophallus konjac, assembly GCA_022559845.1. Taxonomy (NCBI): domain Eukaryota; kingdom Viridiplantae; phylum Streptophyta; class Magnoliopsida; order Alismatales; family Araceae; genus Amorphophallus; species Amorphophallus konjac. Next base: position 269,482,613 of record CM040127.1, read on the forward strand.
TTTCTTTTATTTAGTACTGAAGGTCGCTTTGCTTTGGTCTCAGAGTATTGTCGCTGCTACCTCGGCCACCTCCACATCCTTCATGGACATTTCCCTTGTAGATTGGGCTATTGTTCCATTTCTGCCTTTAACTTGCACGGGGGCTCCTGAGATCATTCGCCCAGTGCCAGTGCGGATACAGTCCTCGACAGACTTGGCATCATTAGACTTGGGAGCTGCAGAAGAAAGTGTCATCCCTGCCAGGGTTTCAGATCTTAGAGCCGAAACAGATCCGGCCAGGAACTCCGCTTTCATACCGGCCGCAGTGATGTCAATTGCGCCCGAGTTAACAATTCCTGCCATAGTGGCTACAGAGTCCGAATTCCTGCCTGCACAGTCTAAGGCACCTCCGTCCCCCTCACCGGAAAGAGCAGCTGAAGGTGCAGCTTCCATTGCAGAGATAACCCCACTACTCATTGATTCTCCTCCCGCGGATGTTCAAGGTGTAGCTCCCGAGGCAGCAGCAGAGGAGGAATCTTTAGTCCAGCAGGGGGGTACAGAGGGACAGCGGCTAGCTCTTTCGGCAGATTTGCCTTCTTCGTCCTCCCAAGCGGGCATTGGACTATGGGCAGATATTGACGGAGAGGTGACTTTCGAAGTCGTCGCATCTGCTTCTTTTGGCTTTACTTCTCCTGACAGCTTCGTCTGGCAGCATCTGGACATGTTACGCCAGCTGGTAGAGTCTCAGCCTGGCTTGACATATCTACAGCTGAAGGAAATCGCCAATCGCCTCACTGCTGGGCTGCAAGCCATGGGCTGCCCTTTGGACATATGGGCTCAGCGGGTCTTGCTTTTATTGAAATTCGTGCATCGGAGAGACTTCCTAGCACGAATCATGGTTGACAGGCTGACGGCGTTGAAGTTGCAGAGGTCGGAATGCAAATCCGAGGTGGAAAAGCTAACGCTGACACTTGATGAACGCCAGGCCGAGCTACAGAGTATTATTCAGCGGGAGGAGGCTATCCAGAAACGGGTAGCCGTTTTGGAGGCGGAGCTCACTGAACTTCGGGCCGAGCTGCAGCAATTATCTTCTGTTCGGCCACAGTCCACCGAGGAGGTGGCTTCACTGGAGGGTCGGGTGATGTCTTTCCAGGACCTGTCCATGAGGCTTCAGGAGGAGGAAGCGCGCCTTCATGAGTTAGGAGCCGCCCCCTATGTTGGTCTTCTGGCCTTTGAAGATATCTTTCGGCGGCCATGAATTATCTTCACTTTCTTTTCTTTTCTTTCTTCTCTTCCCATCTTTTGTTTGTGACACAGCGTCCCCTCGGGGCCCCTCATGTACTCACTTCGTAATGAAATGAAAAGAGATCTTTTGGCTTCATGTGCATCCATCTTGTCTTATCATGTGGTTTCATCACTTCGGGAAGTGGGGCAGTGGTTTTAGCAAACCCTCATGTGAATGGCTCGTACATAGCAGGAGAGCGTCCACCCCTTCAGAGAAAGGATGGGGAACTCGCTCCACTGCGTGACGGGCATCCGAAGAGGCATCCGAAGAGGTGCTTAAACCGGATTGTGTTGGTATCATCACACGTCCCTCCTGGCGACATGTGCTATGAGGGAGACAATTTGCAGGGATGTGACATAAGGGATTTCATCAGAATAGACGGAAAGTCTAGACTGGGTAGAAGTTATGGCAGGTGGGACATTTGAAGAGGGCATGTAGGTTTCATCAGGGTAGACGTAAGGTCCATCCCAACAGGTTTTATCGCATGTGGGGCTTGCCAAGAAATGCGTAGGCTTCATCAGGGCAGACGTGAGGTCTGAGGTGGACAGGCTTCATCAGGATGGTGATGGGTTTCATTGTCGGTGGGACGTTTGAAAGTGGGTACGTAGGTTTCATCAGGGTAGACGTAAGGTCCATCCCGGGAAAGCTTTATCATCGGTGGGGCATAGAGCCAGATGACCGACGGAAGGCTTCATCAGTGAAGGGGAGGTAAAGGTAGCGTGCCGGTTGGCATGGAACTTTTAAATTACCACATTACTGACCCAAGTGCCCTTTCGGGTTTTCACCGGAGCCAGCCCCCTCTTGCTTTTGCCCACGCGCCCTTTCGGGTTTTCACGTGGCGGGGTACCCGATTTTGCCTGCGGTGCCCTTTCGGGTTTTCACCACAGCTGGGTTTTTGGCCATTTTTGCCCTTATCCGGGATGTCCGAACAAGTCTGGCGGGGTATCTCTATTTTTAACCCCATTTTTTTTTATATACATATGTTTCCTGAATCGGGACTTCAGCACGGATCAGGCAATGTGCTGCTTTATTAATGCATGCTCTTATCATCGGTATTGGGTATATACCGACGCAAGGATTTTATAGGTTTCATCAGGGTAGACGTAAGGTCCACACTGGGCTGGTTTTATCATTGATCGGACAGGGTGCCGATCGACCAATGGTAGGTTTCATCACGGCGGGACGTAAAGGGATATGCAGATTTGATAGGACGGGTTTCTTTGTTGATCGGGCAGGGTGCCCATTGATCAAAGGTGGGTTTCATCGTTGGTATTGGGTTTATACCAATGCAAGGATTTTTATAGGTTTCATCAGAGTAGACGAAAAGTCTGGACTGGGTAGGTTTCATCACAGATCGGGCAGTGCGCCAATCAATCAGCAACGGGTTTCATCATCGGTATTGGGTTTATACCAATGCAAGGATCTTATGAATCTTCATCAGAACAGGCGTAAGGTCTACCCTGGGCTGGTTTTATCGTTGATCGGGCAGGGTGCCAATCGATCAACAGGAGGTTTCATCATCGGTATTGGGTTTATATCGATGCAAAGGTTTCATGGGTTTCATCGGGATAGACGTAAGGTCTAAGCCGGACAGGTTTCATTGCTGCTTGGGCGAGTGTGCCCATTAATCAGCAGCAGATTTCATCACGGTGGGACATAGCGAGACTCGTAGCTCTAGTCGGAACAGATGTAAGGTCTAGACCGAACAAATTTCTTCACCGATCGGGCAGGGTGCCCTGTCGACTAAAGATGGGTTTCATCATCGGTATTGGGTTTATACCAATGCAAGGATATCATGGATTTCATCTGGATAGACGTAGGGTCTAAACTGGATAGGTTTTATCGCTGATTGGGCAATGTGCCAATCAATCAACAGCAGGTTTCATCGTCAATATTGGATTTGAACCAATGCAGGAATTTCATAGGTTTCATCGGGATAGACGTAAGGTCTAAGCCGGATAGGTTTCATCGCTGATCGGGCAATGTGCCAATTGATCAAAGCAGGTTTCACCATCGTGGGATTTTGGCAAGGTATGAGGGTTTTATCAGGACAGACGTAGGGTATGAACTGGGCGGGTTTGATCGTTGATTGGACGAGAACGTCTCGGCCGATCGACGAGAAGTTCATGACGGGAGGTGAGGTTTCTTTAGGATCACCATATTACTGGCCCAAGCGCCCTTTCGGGTTTTCACCGGAGCCAGCCCCCTCTTGCTTTTGCCCACGCGCCCTTCCGGGTTTTCACGTGGCGGGGTACCCGATTTTGCCTGCAGTGCCCTTTCGGGTTTTCACCACAGCTGGGTCTTAGCCATTTTTGCCCTTGCTCGGAAAACCTGAACAAGACCGGCAGGGTATCTCTATTTTTTTTTTTACCCCATTTTTTTTATTTTCATTCTTTTATTCTCTCTTCCCCTCTTCTTGGGAGGGTAACGAGTCGGACTGTCATTAGATCATGACAAGGGACGGCTCGGCCAGGGCGGAGTGTCGCTAGACCAAGGAAATGGGTAGCTTGGTTAGGGCAGAGTGCCGCTAGGCCAAGGAGGCAGGGTAGCTTGGTTAGGGCGGAGTGCCGCTAGACCAAGGAAAAGGGTAGCTTGGTTAGGGCGGGGTGCCGCTAGACCAAGGAAATGGGTAGCTTTTAGCCTGATTACTCGGGGAACATTGGTTGGGCAGCATGATACAGCTTTAGGTGTTTACCGTTGAGTGGTGAGAATTGAATCTCCCCTCGATGGTTAACAACCATGTAGGCCCCTCCTTCGTAGACCCTATATATCACATAAGGGCCTTCCCAATTAGGATTCAACTTTCCTTTTGGGTTGGACGCCATGACTTCTCTTTTCTTGACCATGACGAGGTCACCTTTCTTAAATTCTCGTCCTTTTACGAGTTTGTTGAATGCAGTGGTCATGCGGGCCTGGTACATCTGGATATTCTTCTGAGCTTGGAGGCGCTTCCCTTCCAATTCGGCCAGTTCTTGTAATCTTCTTTCTGCATTGGTTTGTTCGCCACGGGCCAGGTCATATTGGATTGCCACCCTGAGTGACGGGACTTCCAGCTCCAGTGGAACTACTGCCTCTGAGCCGTATACCAATGAATATGGCGAGCACCCTGTAGGTGTCTTGAAGACAGTGCGATATGCCCATAGAGCTTCATACATCTTTTCTTCCCAGTCCTTCTTATTAGAACTGACGACTTTGGCCAACAAGGTGCATAACGTTTTGTTGAAGGCTTCTGCCAATCCATTTGCCTGTGGATTGTAAGGAGTGGAAGTCCTCCACTCGATCTTATACTTCTCGGCGAGCCGATAGATCTTTTGATTTCTGAAATGACTTCCATTATCGGATATTATTCGGCTGGGGATCCCAAACCGGAAGATAATGTTCTGTTTGATGAATCTGGCAACCAGCTCACCAGTCACTTCTCGTAATGCTATAGCCTCCGCCCATCGGGAGAAGTAATCTGTTATTGCCAGTATGTACTTATGTCCGGCTGAGGAGGTCGGTAGTGGGCCGACTACATCAGTTCCCCATTGTGCAAACGGCCAGCTAGGGATTGTAGGGTGCAGAACGGCAGGTGGCCTTCTAGGCACAACAGCATGCTCCTGACATCTCTGACATGACTTTGCAAACTTGCAGCAATCTTCAAACATGGTGGGCCAATAGTAGCCCAGCTTCTTGATTTCTATCTTCATCTTAGGGCCAGCTTGGTGAGCACCTGCTGTCCCAGCATGTATTTCTTTCATCGCTTGCCAAGCTTCCTCAGTGGACAGGCAGCGGAGCAGAATCTTCTTGCGTGCATCTGCCATTATTCGGAATAGAGTTCCATTTCTGAATTCATAAGAATCTTTGATCCTTAAAAGTTTCATCTTTTCTTCCCTTTTCTGCGGCAGCTGTTGGTGTAAAAACCATTGTAGCAAATGCTGTCTCCAATCAGATGCCTGTTCTGTACTAATCGTGGCGACTTCATTTTCTTCGGGGCAGTCTTCTAGCATGCTGGGGACTTGCCGCCGGTTTATAACAACAATGTTCAGTGTCTCATCCGGTGGGACTGCTATTGAGCTGGCTAGCTTTGCCAATGCATCAGCCTGGGCATTATGTGCACGGCCCACATGCTTGAGCTCAATATGATAGAATTTCGCCATGAGGCGCACAGCTCTTTGGTGGTAGGGGTTCAACTCTGGCTTTCGCACTTCGAACTCACCTTGGATTTGCTTTATTATCAACATTGAATCCCCGAATACCTGAAGCATCTGGATACCCATGTTGAGGCTGATGCGCAACCCGATTATCAGAGCTTCATACTCGGCTTCATTATTAGTGCAGGGCTTGTTTATAGAACAGGAAGTATGCACAACCTCCCCCTCTGGCGATCTTAGCACAATACCGGCCCCGGCCCGTATTCTGGTCTTTCCATTGGAGTCCGTCTCTGTTCTAGATGCTCCATCAAAGAATAGCTGCCACATAGTTGACTGAGCCTGGCAGGCTTCTAATGTTTCATCATCGGGTAACTCAGTCCCCAACATATCAATCTCTGGCACAGGGTGCTCTGCGAAGAAATCAGCCACGGCCTGTCCTTTTATTGCCCTCTGGGGTATATATGTGATATCGAATTCCATCAGAATTACTGCCCATTTGCCCAACCGGCCTTTCAGTACTGGCTGAGTCAATATGTATTTGAGCGGATCTGCTGCAGATATCAATCTGATTTCGTGTGACAGCATGTAGTGCCGGAGCTTTTTAACGGCAAAGACTAGTGCCAAGCATGTCTTTTCTATATAGGTGTAGCTTTCTTCAGTTCTAATCAGCCTCCGACTTAGGTAGTATAGAGCCTGCTCTTTGCCTTCTTCATTTATCTGTGCTAGCATTGCCCCCAGGGAACAGTGTGTGGCTGCAATGTATAGTATCAGAGGCTTGCCCTTAATAGGTGCCCCCAGCACTGGGGGGGTCTTGAGATATTCTTTCAGCTTCTCAAAAGCTTCCTGACAGCCATCGTCCCAGAGGAACGGTACATCTTTCATCATGAGCTTGTGAAAAGGGTGGCATCTTCCTGACAGATTTGATATGAATCGTCGGATGTAGGCCAAACGCCCTTGTAGAGATCTCAGCTCGTGGAGATTCCTTGGTGGAGGGAGCTCCTGGATAGCTTTAATCTTGGATGGGTCGATCTCAATGCCCCTATGACGGACGATGAACCCAAGGAATTTTCCACTGGACACGCCGAAGGCACATTTCATAGGGTTCATTTTGAGCTCATATTTGCGCAGCCTCTGGAACACTACTCTCAGATCCTGCAAATGGTCTTCTTTTCTGCTGGTTTTCACCACCAGGTCATCGATGTAGCACTCCATTTTCTTGAAGAGTAAATCATCAAAGATCTTTGTCATAGCTCTTTGGTAAGTAGCGCCGGCGTTCTTGAGGCCGAACGGCATCCTTTTGTAGTGAAATATCCCCTTCGGGGTGCGGAATGCAGTATGCACTCTGTCCTCTTCAGCAATCCAGATCTGGTTGTATCCGGATGACCCATCCATGAATGACAGGGCTTCATGGCCAGTGGTTGCATCGATCATTACTTCAGTGATTGGCACTGGGAAATCATCTTTCGGGCAAGCCTTATTCAGGTCTCTGAAATCTACACATATTCTGATCTGCCCATTTTTCTTCTTCACAGGCACTATATTGGCCAGCCATGTAGTATATTGGTTTTCTTCAACAAAGCCCACATCGATCAGCTTGTCGACTTCTTTGTTGATCTGATTTATCAGTTCGGGACGCATTCTCCTGGCAGGCTGCTTCACAGGGCTTGCCTCTGGGTTTATCGCCAATCGATGCTGTGCCACATCAGAACTCAGTCCCGGCATCTCATCATATGTCCACGCGAAGCAGTCTCGAAATTCTTTCAGAAACTGAATATACTGTTCTTTGGCAGCTGGCTCCAGCAATGCACTGAGGAACGTAGGCCTTGGCTCATCTACTGACCCCAGATTCACTTCCATCAGCTCATCAACAGTGGCTTGGCCTCCGTCTTCAACTTCGGGTGGGGCTTCTTGCAAATCAATAAAGCCTCCCGGGATATAATCTCCTTCATTTTCATGATTTTCTGTTTCATCAGATTGGTCATCAGCAGATGCTGGTGCATCGTATAAGGCCAATACGGCCGGATTCTGCTCAGTCTGCCCCGAGGACACGACTGGCTCAGCGGAAAACTTCGAAGTGGAGTCTTTCATGCTTAGAGGCTCTTCTGATGTGGGCTCCCTTGAGAGGTCATCATTATGTAGAGCTCGGAATTCTTCTAGAATGCACCCAAACTCCCGGCATCCTTGCAGCTCCCTGGCTACTTGATCCTCATCCGGGTTTCCGGTGTCAAATTGTGCTTTGGCCTGGAACAGATCCTCTTTGCAGGACGGATTCTCCCAGCACCAACCCTTCTTGGTTTCATCAGACATTCTTGCTTCCGGCTGGTTGTCTTGGACTTCATTGTCTGTTATGGATTGATACATAATCTCTTCATCTTCAAAGGGGTATTGATCATACCCTACTTCTGGGGAATCTTCATTCGGGTAGAAGGCTGAGATGACATCCACCTCGGCTCCATAGTATTCTTGCAGGGTATAACCCAGTCCCGGGTGCTGTGTGATCTTCCTCAGCTCTTTGCTATCTCGAGGCGGATCCCATAACTCCTTGAATGCTTTCTTCTGAGCGGTAGGCTGTATCGATGGCATTTGCATCTTGGAGAACATTTGTGAAACCCGTTGGGTAGTATAATCCAGGCCCGTAATGGGTACCATCAGGTTTGCAGCTTCTTCAGGGGCCATGCAGTCTTGATCATCTTCTTCGACTGCCTCCCCGGTGTAGAATATAATAGGGGGTTCGCCAAAGCGAGGGATTTCCATAGTCTTTAGGGGCAGCACTGTCTGGTATTCTGTGCTGGCTATGGGCTTGACTAGACCCTGAGGAACTTCCACCTGTGTGTATTTTTCTTTCATCTTTTCTTCGGTATCATCTGGGTGTATGCCGGGGGGAGTGATCCGAGCAAAATCACCAGCATAAGAGATGTGAGACACCCCATGCTTTTTAATGTAGCCCTTTGGCGGCGGCGGAGACCAATTTCTGGCTTTCGTCGCCGACTTTTCTTGGCTGACCACAGTTTCTTTTCCTTTATCCCTTTGTGACACCTCGGTGTAATAGGATGCATCGAGCATGTGGCACTCGAACACTTCGAATGGATGTAGGTCTGCAAACACCCTTTCCTCTTTTCCTTCATGGCAATATTTTATGCATTGGTGTAGCGTGGATGGCACTATCTGATATTCGTGCAGCCACGGTCTTCCCAGCAGGGCCTTATATGTGGTGTTGGAGTCGATTACATAGAATCGTACCACTGTAGTGAGGTCGCCCAGTGTGAGATTGAAATCAGCCACCCCGAGAGGTGTTTCACATTTCTGGTTGAATCCTGCAATTTTCATGTCTCTGACCTTGGTGAGCTGCAGATCAAAGTAATATTTCTGATAGATGCGGTATGGGAGAATATTCACAGCGGCCCCTGGATCTATCAGTATTCTGCTTATCGGCTGACAGTTCAGGGAACCCCTCATATATAGCGGTCTGTTATGGCCGGAATTTGGGATTAGCATATCATCCTCGGTGAACGTGACTGATGGCCCAGTATTCACCTCTGTCAAGAGTGCTTCACATTGTGCCGGGGACTGCAGGGCATCCACAATCGCTTGGCGAGCTTCTTCACTCAGAGAGAGAATTTCCCAGATGGAGAATCTGGTAGGGAGCTTCTTCAGCATTTTCATGACTCGACTGCCTACCCGGACATTAGACAGTCTCATCTCCTCTGCCCATCGGGGTCTTGGAGGTTCATGTGGTGCCTGTGGCCTTGGCTGCCCAGTCCCAATTTTATCTTCTTCATCGGTCTCCCGGGAGGCTTCTTCTGTAGCGACTGCCCCTGCCTTTGCTAGAGGGTTACATTCTTCATCTTCTTCATGCTGTTTCTGCTTTCCAACCGCTGTCTGCTGGCATTTATTGCTTTTATCTGGAGCAGTATGAGCCGGTTGCTCATTTTCTAAGCTGGACAGGAACTCCAGGAATGAAGGGGCTTCATCTGCCTTCTTTTTGTCTTGGTATAGACTGGCAGGGGGAGGAACCTGGATACCTCGAATCTCCGGCTTCGGGATTTGATAGGGTTGCTCCCCTCTGAACATGATATTATGGTTGGCTGGTGGTGGGCGCCCCCATCTTCTCCCAGAACGTGTTGCATGAGCTGAGGTTGAGGCTTCAGCATGGTTAGCTTCTAGCAGAGCGTTGGATGCTTCCGGCTCATCATCCTCCTCGGGCAAGGAAAAGAGTACCGACAGAGTGTTACATTGTACTGTCGTGACCTTCTTTCCTTTCTTGGATTTGGGCCGTTTCTTCTTCTTTTGGGAACTTGGCCTTGCTGGCTCCTGCCCCCAGAAGGGCTCATTCTCTGCTTTTTCTCGTTCTGTCTCTGGCTGCTCTTTGATTTTTGATTCTTCGAGCTGCTCCCAGAGTATACAGTCCTTCATTAGCAGATGCTTGGGCTTCTTCTGCTCGTACTCATCGAGCTCATTAATGTATTGCTGCAGACGCCTGGCTGCAGGGCTTACTTCTTTATGTGTAGGGAGGGGAGTTTGTCTCCTCCGGTTGTGAGTAGGGATCCGGATGACTGGTCCAGTCTCAGTTGTATGCCATATTGACTTTATCGGAGGCGGCTCAGGCCTTGGTGTAGTACCCCGGATAACTGCTCCGCTGGTACTGGCTACAGGAGTCTTCTTCTTTTTGCTTTTTATGGGTATTATCTGCCATCCTTCCTGATCTTTCTGCGGGGTGAGGAAGCAAGCTTCATAGGTATTCTTGGTGCATTCTTCAACGGCCTCTTTGGGCAGCTGTTGGTAGACTGAGATCATATTGGCAGCCACTCTCCAGGGTGGAGGCTCATGTGGATGAGGCGGCTTTACCTGGTAATCTCCCAACTGCAGCTCACCTTTCTTGACCATTCCTTCCATGATATCTTTGAAGACATAACAATCTTCAATTGCGTGCCCCAGCGCACGGTGGAATGGACAGAACAGCGGATCGTCTTTCTTTGCTGCATCTGCTGGTCTTTTGGGTTCAGGCAACGTTACCTTATTGAACTTGTATGCCCAGTTGAACAGTGCGGCCGTCTTATCCTTTGGAAAGGAATATGCTTTTCTCATCTTGTCTCTCAGAGAGACTTTATCCTTCCTTTCTGCTGTATCTGCCAGCGGGGGAACTTCATCTGCCCCTTTCTTCCCCTTCTGTTGCTCGAAGGTTCTGAAATCGACGGTGTTGGCCTCAGAGTGTGATGGCCGTCGTTCATTGGATTTTCCCTTCGGCATAGTGAGAACATTGGCGGTCGGACGTTTGGACAAGAACGTCTCGACCTCTGCCACTATATTGTTCAGTCGGTCAAATGTTCTGACATCTGCACCGATCATTTTTTCTAGCACCTCCCTCCTGAGGCTCTGCTTGCATATCTGCACCGCATCTTCCTGATGAGGAGGCCTTCGGCATCTCATGGCTAGGTTCCTCCATCTTTTGATGTAATCCAATGCAGTTTCATCTTGTTTCTGCTTGGTAGCATACAATTCTGCTATCGTGATTTCCCTTTCCGCGACATGAAATCTGTCGCGAAATTTTCTTTGCATATCAGGCCAATCAACCACTGACCCAGCTGGCAAGCTTGAGTACCATTCAAAGGCCAACCCAGTGAGGGATGAGCCAAAGAACTTGAGCAGATAAGCTTCATCGACTGCTAGGTCGCCCATGATTGTAGTGTAGTAGGCTATATGCTCCCTAGGGGAGCCTTGGCCATTAAATTTCTCAAACTTCGGCGGCTTACTGACGCCTGGGGGTAGTTTCTTGGCAGCATACTGGGGAGGATAGGGTACTCTGTACACATCATAGGCACCCGCGTCACCACCGGTCTTTTCTGACAGCTTCATTTCCACAATTCTTTCAATCATCTGCTTGTGGGCCACAGCTGGATCCATCTCTTCTGGGAAGAAGTGAGCTTGTTGCTGGCTGTGAGGAGTTGTCATCACAGTGGCACGCAAGATGGGCGCGGTAGGCTGTGTCTGAGACACAGAGGGCTGAGCTGCTGTTTGCTGTGGAGCAGGTTGGCTCGGTGTCTTGCCCTTATCGGCTAGGAGAGGATCAGCCAGGATAGTTGTTTCTGTGGAGCTGGATGTCTGCCCTGTAGGTTCAGCTTGCTTCGAGACTGATGTAGCTTCCTGTCTCTCATTGAGCTGTCTTCGGAGAGCGCTGATCTCCTGCTGATATCTTCTGAACATCATCTGGATCATGGGATCCATAGTCGATGGGATTTGTATATCTTCAGAAGTCCCTTCAGCATCATCAACGAAGGGGTTATCTCCATCTTCCGCTGTTACCACATTAACTGTCATAGTGGTAATCCTGTGAGCTTCATCCTCAATTTTCATTTTATCCTTTGCGGCCTGGCCTCTTCTTGTGACGGGACCCGGTCTAGTTGCCAGTCTGAGCAATTCATCTGACTGAGTTGGTAGTGTATCTTGCCCCCTGGCCAGTCCAGCCATGTTGCAGGCGAAGATTTGCATCTTTCCTTTTTGCTTGTAGGCCTTTCTTTTTATTTGACTAGGATATCTGAGCCGGTCAAAGACCGATATTCTTTCTTTGTCCTTTTCCCCGTGCAGGTCTTCTTCATTATATCTGGCCCTGAGGCCTTCTCCATAGTCATTTGAATCGGAGGAGGAGGCTCCGATCATCATTTCTTGGAAGGTTTCTTCTTCTTCATCATCCTTGGTGCCCAAGGCACGGAATAGTCTTCGTTGACCTAGGGCAGAGCTCCCTAGGCAGTGGAAGTAGTCTCGGACTACTTGCTTTGTCTCTTCAGAGTTGTGCCTTTGCGGCTCAGGTTGGAACACCAGTCTTTCCTGGCTTCTTTGTTGATAGGCCAGTCTTGTTATCTGAGCATTCAAATGCTCGGCCTTGGAATATCTGAAGATGTCGGCCTGTCTGGCACAAGCCCTCGATCTTCTTGGGACGGCAACCATGGCTGGTTCACGCATTCCCGCATCGCCATTCCGGCAGCAGTTGGTAGCAACATCATGGTTCTTTCTCTGCCATCTTCTGCCCCCGGCCCTGGGGCGGGTGACAGCAAGGTCTTCTTTCTTCTCAGGTCTCCTACCCCTCATCATGGGGCGAACAGCAGTCAGTTTTCTTTCTTCAATATTTCTTTCATATCCCCTTCCCCAGACTCTGGGGTGAGCAGCAATAGCATTTCCTGTTTCTTTTCCCTCTCCTCTTTGGCTTCCCGCCTTGAAGTGGGTGACAGCATCATGGGTAACCTTCTCCTCATCTTGAGCTTGAGTCCAGCTCTGCATCTTCTTCGGTTGCCAGACCTGTTTGTATCTTGCTGGCTTGGGCGCCAGCGACTTCCTTCCATCAGCTTCCCAATTGGCCTTCCTGGTGGCCAGAACTTGGAACTTGTTGTCAATTTGGATGGTCGGGACAATCCTGTCCGGCCGGACCTCTCGGGGGCGACCGTCGAGGTTCACCCTAACATCGCCCATCATCATTGTCTTCCCAGAATTTGAAAGACGACGGTTAGCAGCGGCATACCGGCTCCTCCGGTTGGTTGTTTTTCCCTTCTGGGCAGCAGTGGAGACCACGTCCCACCTTTGAACATGGTGCACATAGCAGGCGACGGCTGTCGAGGCCGTCTTCCCCGGTAAGCTAGTCTTCTCATCAGCAGCCCTTATCAGGGCACTTGCAGCGGCGCCTTGCTCGTTGTTATCGACCTGCAGAAGGTCGGTGAAGATAAGGCCCAGACAGTTGGGCATCCCGACGGCGGGCGGCATTGATCCGAACGCGAGGGGTACCGCCAGGTAGCCTTCTCGCACGTGCATGTCGATCGGCTGTTGGCCGAAGCAAACGGACATGATTCCGGCTGTCATTGTAGATTCCTGAGAATAAGGAAAGTACACAGAATCAGAGGTTTCAGGGGGGCCCGCCGGGCCTACTACTTTAGCGTAAAGATGAAGGGAGGCTAAGTCCCACCGGGCGTGCCAGACTTGTGGACGCATAATCTTATGTTTATTTATTTTTTTTTGTTTATTGTTTATTCATTGATTTATTGGCGTGCCAGTCACATGTGTGACGATTTCATTGTGCGCTCGATCTGACTTGGTCAGTCGATTGTGAGTGATCGTGTCTGGACCATAAGCCCGTCATACCATGAACGTTATGACGTTAATTACGTCCTTCCAAGGAAGGACAACCCTTGATTAAACGCTAAAGTAGGAGGCCTTGAGAGGCAAACAGATATTCACATGCTTGACTTTAAACTTCATACCAGGGCCAGAGAGACGGGTAAGATAATAACATCAATCACAGAAACCGACTAGATCGTGTGGTTGGCGGTTCAAAACAGTTATACTTGGTGGAAACAAGGAGATAGAAGACATTCATCACGGGAAGGCAAAGCCATGGCCATGATATAGGTTTAAAGCTTCGATTAGTATTTCGACGGCCTTTCCTCTTAATCTGGGTTATGCCCAGGGGGAAAGAGGCTATCACCCGCGGAGTATCGGGATGAGTGTCGAGAGCTAGAGAAGCCGAACCTCCCAACCCGTGTACATACGGGCTATGGGGGGCAATGTGTGATTTTCCCTTTGAAAGGGCTAGCGGGATTCATGCAGTGGCAAGACCCCCCGAGCAGAAGGGTTATTTGTAAATCCGTTGCGGTTAGGTGGAACATAGGGGTTATGACTCCCCTTCAATTTTATCCCCGGGACATATCGGGTGATCCACAGATATCCCTTGTGTGGGTTCACTTCGGATGTTGGAATTCATTGGGTGGTAGATCGGGCTCTCGGCACACTCTGAATGGACACAGGCTCTCGGCACGACCCAAAAATGGGAAGGCCAGGGCTTCCGGCACCAAAACAAGAAGGCTGGGGGTTCCCGGCGCCATGACGAGAGGGCTTGGGTTCCCGGCGCGACGAAGAGGAGCCAAAGGGGAGAGGGCCTTCGGCGCAGGCTTCCCGGCGCGAGGAAGAGATGCTAGAAGAGGGTCTCGGCGCGACGGGGCTGAGGAAGGCTCCCGGCGCGACGCGGCTACAAGAGGGGGGTGACTCCCGGCGCGCTCAGCCGAAGGGGAGGAAACCTCCCGGCGCGGCCAGAATGCAGGGCTCCCGGCGCGATGGCCAGAATGTAGGGCTCCCGGCGCGACGGCCAGAAAGCCAAAATCAGGTCTCGGCGCCCGAAGGATGGCGCCGAGAGCTATTCATCGTGTTTACTGTAGGTTGATCCGAGAGGTATTTTGGCGCCGGGACCAGAACAGAGCTTACGATACTCTGTTTTAGGTTTCTAATTGATCCAGGCCAAGGGAAGGGGTTTCTTTGGGGTCAAAAATTGGTCAGGGCATCAAAATTGAATTAGATTAGGCTTGGGCTTCATAGGAACATCAGGACCTGGGAGGACTTTGGGAAGGCCTAGGCATAGAGAAACCCTGTCACCAGTGTCATACAGAATCCCAGGGACAGTTTAATGTAGGCTTCGTGGTCCTGGGAGAATTTTGACAGCATCTCCCCCGGACTCAGCATTTGCCAGGGAATGATAGACGATCACCCACGGAGCGCCGGGGTGAAAGCCAAATAGAGGGGTATTGGACCCCTGATCATGTACATGCCTGCAGCACTGTTCCGATGTTCCCTTAGAGGTCAACGAAGCTTACGCAGCGGCGGAGCTCCATTGCCTCGGAAGGTTATAAAAGCCGATCGAGTCCAGAAAACCTAGTAGAAAAGGGGAGGGTTATCTCCATTAATTGTCATCCCTGAAGTGCACATACAGGCTCCTGGCGCCAGAAGAATGCCGGTGGCTTAGGCTCCCGGCGCATGGACAAAGAGGCAGGTTTCCGACGCGTTGAAGCGAAGGCCAGGAGTTCCCGGCGTGAAGAGGAATTGCCCAGAGTGGGAGGTTCCCGGCGGGATGGCCAAGGGAGAGGGGACTCTCGGCGCAGCGAGGAGGAGACCAGGGAGTAGGACTCCCGGCGCCGTGGTCAGAGTGCAGGGCTCCCGGCGCGGCCATGTTAGAACAGTTCTCGGCGCCTGAAGGATGGCGCCGAGAGCTATTCATCTGATTTACTGTACGCGGGGCCGAGAGCTATGAGGACGCCGGGATCAGAACAGAGCTTTACGGTACCCTGTTCTTAAATCTGTTAGGGATTCAGGGGTTTCTTGACGATTCAGGCCGAGGTAAATAGGTCCAGTGAGGTCAAAATGAATCAATTCCTCGGGTTTCAACTGGATTTGGCTTAGGTTTCAAAGAAAGTCCAAGATCAGAGAGGAAACCGGGAGGGAAAAATCAGGGTACAGAGAACCCGTGTCAGCACTACTGTGTAGAGTCCGGGGACAGCTTGATGTCGTCTTTCATCATCCTGAGAGCCAAGAGATGGCTGTCTCTGGACCCAGGGATGATTTTGACAGTGCCAATAGGCAAAAACCATAACATCTAGAATTATAGAAAATCACTAGCAGCGGCCATTGAAAGCATTGCCAATATCGATAGCAGACTGCCCCAGAAGCCAAGAGATAATCTGTCTCTGGCCCTGGGGCAAGCCTGGGAGGCTCCCCGCAAGCGACACCGAACGGCCATGGGCATCGGTATAACTAGAGCCACACTTATTCTGCTGAAGACGATTGAATCCGAAGACCCATTAGAGAATCAGGCGCGCTTCAGTCGAGCTAAAACAACGAAAACATGTAAAGGAAAGACATAGCAACATACGGAGAGATAGCTGGCAGATGTTTCAATCACCCAACGCCCAAACGGGCCATTAGAGCATTTCATATCATCAGATCACCCCAGAACTCACATCAATCGCACGGAGGGAATGAGGGAGAAGGAGATGAATAGACATCGGGATATCCCGGTTACATCCAAAACCAAAATCGAGATAAACTCGGCAGGATTACATGAATAAGAAAATAAAACCATGGGGGAGGGCGGAGCATTGACTCCTCTCCCTCCCCGGATGCCCACCTGGAGCTTCTTCCCTGGGGAATCGGTCTCTTCTCTCTTTCTTTTTCAGCGGAGGAGGCTCTCTCTCTCCCTCTGGCTTCTTCTCTTTTCTTTCTTTTTGATTGATGGTCTGGCTTCCGATCCTCCGATCGATCCCCTTTTCTTTCAAAGGGGGGGGGGGGTTTATATAGGTCTCATTCTCGTGTGTTCTCGGTGGAGAGCAGTCGGCGCGACCATCTTCTTAGCCACAGCTCCCGGCGCGTCCAACGGCCCTTCGTGGAAGCTCCCGGCGCCATGGTCAGAAGCCCAATCAGCCGGCCCATTTAGTGCCCTTTTTTTTTTAGGCCACATAATTGCCTTGGCTTCCCTTAGTCATTTTGTATTGACTTTTATCAGAACCGAAAGAGGCCCCTTTAGTAGTGACACAGCTTTGTTGAGATCATCTCGAGGTTCCATCAGTGAACAAACTGGGGTTTTAATCAGTATTGTCGTCTGAATGACGACAAAACCGGGTATGTTTCATCGGCATCGTCATCCGAACGGTGACAAGACCGGACATCAGCTTCAGTCTGACAGACTTCGGCCGGGTGTGTAATCTGTGTAGAGGATTCTTCATTTGTCTTGACTTTGCCAAAAGCCTTCGTAATCTTCATTTGTCGGCTCCGACTTCTCATCAGAGTGTGCTTGGAGGTCTTATCAGTCGAGTGACTGCGGCTTTATCGGTGCTGCCGTCTGAATGACATAGGCACCGGGCCTCAGCTTTGGCCGACAAAGGCTTTAGCCGGGTGAACGGTTGACGGGCTTCATCATTGATCTTTCACTGTTGGTCAGACCCACTTTTCAATTGTGCTTCCACCCTTGTTCATTTTCCAGGTGTCAACAGGGGGGCGCCGTTTCAATTTCTCCTCTTTATCTACGTTTATCACGTTGTTTTAAGCCTTTACCCACGCTTGGCGCGCCATTTTCAGTTTCATACCTACACGTACCACGCCGATTTCATCCCGAGTCGCGTCGTCGTGCCGTCTTAATCCTCGTTTCACCTCCGAGGTGGTTTCCTAGTTTAATAACATAGTTGGATAAATTCTGCAATCAATAAATTAAACAAAATGGTCTGTCCGAACCTAAATTAGCCGGCTTCGTAGCTTCATCATTATGTCCTAATCTAAGCATTCGCATCGCATCAATGAATGCTTGAGTGCGCGAGCCCTCGGTACATCAAATGGCATTAGTGGAAAGCCGGGCAACATCCGATAGGAAGCTCTTGTCATGCGTGAGGATGGTCTCCGGACCTAAGTCCTCCGCCACATATTGAGGGGTTTCGCCCTAATGAACTGTGCATGATAGATTATAATATCTTGCATGACCATCTGCATCCTTCTATTTCGGCCTCGACGGCCCATTATCTCGACAATTAATCAAGGGTTTTCCCTCCTCGTGGGGGATGTAATTAACGCCATAGCCTTTATGGTATGGCGGACTGCTGGTCCCGACCGAATCTCACTCTCGCCCGACACGGGTCAGAATGAGCGCACAATAAACTCGTCACGTATGTGACTGGCACGCCTGCATAGTCAATCAGTCAGTTAACTATCGGTTAGTTAACCGGTTGATCGACGCGTGAATAAACCAAATAAACGCTAAAACAGATGATAACATCCCATCAGAAATAGTGGGGTCCAATCATCCATTAGACACCCGAATGCTAATAATCAACGCGAGAGTTGTTCTATCAGACTCCTCAACTGCACATAAGTCAAGCCCGGGGAAACTGACATGGCTCGCTGAAGATTATCCAGAAACTGCCATACCATGTCGCTAGAAAATTGTAAACCTAGCGGTGATGTCTCGGGAAGCTGAAAGTCCACCCTGCTGTCTACCGCAGCCCAGATATCATCCCTTGCCCCAGAGGATGTCGACGGCATGGTTTGTAGGGCACCAGCGCTGGACTCCGCAATAGCAGCCGATACAACCGGAGGAGTCCCTGCTACGGCGACTTCTTTGCCTGTCCCCTGAGGTGAGCCCGTGGTGGCCGTCTCGATAGCCGAAGATACTTGCTCCTCGCGTGCAGTCCCACCGGCTTCCACGAGAGGAGATTCCTTGATGGCGGCCAAAGCCTTAGAAGCAGCGGCCTCCTCTTCCACAATTTCCCCTTCCTCTGCCCCAAGAAGGCCCTCTTGGATCTGAAATGGCTCTTCAACAATGACAAGATGCCGCTGCTCGGGAGTCACAGCCGATGGCTCACACCCGGCAATCATCTTCAGCGCCTCCGGGTCCATTACCATCATATAATCCTTCGGATACCTCAGAGCTATGGGTCTCAAGATCGGAGGAAACAAGGGCGGATCTGCACTGAGAGACGGTAGAGGTACCTTCACGGTTATCACCGGCGGGGTGACCTCGGCCTATCCAGCAGGGGCCTGGAAAAGGAAGAGGAGCATAAGAATCTCGGAAGACCAGCACAATGGTCGAACGAGAATGAGCACAAGACTGGGAAAGTGCAGTCCTTACCTCAGCCGGCACTAGGCTCAGATCTGCAGCAGCGGGAGCCACTATCTCCGCCCCTCCTGACCCTTTCCCTATTGAAGGACCTGGTGGCCCGAAACTACTCGGCGTAAGTCTTGGAGGACTGAAGGTCGTGAAGTCACTTTCATAGGCGGAAGACACTGTGGCATCCTCCGCCTCGGTTCCCGTAAAAAGGAAGTCCTCGTCGCTTAAGCCGCTGCCATAGTCCAACTGCTCCGATGAGGATGAACTTTGGACCACCAACATGTCTTTTTATCTCAACGCCGGTTGTCCTTCACTTGGAGAACCTCCTTCCGGAACTTCTGGCTCGACAGCCAGCATATGTCTCCTATTGCTTCACACTGGTCAGCCAGCAACCCAAGGTCCTCATGGCAGCGTGAAGATAAATGGCAGTATAAGCTGAGGTGGTCCAACCCCCACCCATCTGCATACTTGAAAGACAAAAGAACGGGTTGGCCCAATATGCCCTCACTGGGGCCACCCACTGAAATCGCATGGGAGCGCAGCAGCGCGAACAACCAAGGGGTGCCATCGTAAAGCTCCGGCATTCGGTCCTTTTTCCTAATAAAGGTTATGTATGGATAAAGCCGATCTCTCTCAGGACGCCAAGAAGCCGTGGAAGGTGTCGGCTCCTCCACTCGCAAAGGGATTTGTTGGAGGACCAGTCGCTCGCTGCTCACATGGCACAGGCCTTGGAGCATCTTCAAAAAGCCGTCTTTGCTGATTTTCGACAGCTGTGGCTCAACCTTAGACGTACCTTGTTTGGCAGCCTTCCTCACCTCCAGGTAGTTCGATACTGAAGCGTTCGTCCGGGATTTTGGCCGCTTTAAATAAGCCAGGTCGATGTCCAGAGCCGGCACTGGCGGGGAGTCCAGAAATTTACATTCTGCAACAGCCCAGCACTCTCTCCTCGAGTTCCTGTAGAAGCCTATACGCGCATTCCACCACTTGATGCACTCCGGAGTTACCCGGGGAAAGCGCGCAGGGACTGGAACTCTGAACGAAACCGCCTCTCGATGGCGAAAGTAATCCCACCAAATGCGGGCCTCGTCATTCGATACCTGGCCGGCTCGAGCCCTGTTCGGCAGCGCAAATTCGGTGGAGGTAGCTGGGATATGCTGATCATAGCCAAAATTCTGACTGAATCGGAAAGGATAATATAGCTCCAGCCATAAGGTGCTACTCTTGCAAAAAAATAGGACGCTTGGTCTTATAGACAGTGCCCAATCGATCAACTCTGACTCCAAGATCGGCCTTGTACACTTGGTGTCAGAAATGGGGTGGACATACTCTTTTACCTCGTGCATGCAACACCCCCTCATCATGTTCACTAGGGGGCTAGAATGAGCCGCCAAACTCCAAAAGTGCAGGACTCTCGGGGAATCCAGTGGAACCTTTGTAAGCTTTCCACGTATGGCAAAAAGCTGGTCCGCTACTCGTGTCGGCTCAACACTGGCGAACTCTATCATCTTGGAGACCAACTGTGCTGACTGAAGCGACCGAGGAGTAGCCTCCGGAAATAGGGTACAGACCCAGGCATTGAAGAAATGCAATGGGCCGACCGTTCGAAGACTTCTGGGAAGACGCGAACGGTGCAGGTCTCCCAGCAACTTGTATATCAGGCACAGTGCAACAGGGAAAAGCGAGAGCTTCATGCCCCAAGCCATCAAGCAGGAGGGATAGATAGCCTCTGCCCTAATCACGCTCTCATCACCTTGCGACAGAGCGAAGGAACAAATCCAATAAGTAAGAAAAGCAGCACAACGAGTGACTGCGTCTACACCCTTGGGGTTGGGGCCTCCGGGTTGACCTCCCCCTGAAGTCGAAGGATAAGCGGTCTCCCGCCGGACCCTTTTCTTCCGCTGAACTGGAGCCGACACCATAGAGGGGAAATCTGATGCGGGACGGGACCACGGACACGACAAGCTCACGATCGTCCCTTAACGAGGGAAGCATCGGACGTGCGCGGTTGAGAAACCGACAGTGAGCTAGGGTGGTCGGCTCTCTCTTTCGTGCCCGGATCGGGTCACGGGACTGTAACGCTCTCTCTCGCAGCAGTGGTGATATAAATATAAAGCGAGCTAATTACCCTATCATGCTCTCTAGCAGCGGCATAAACAAGCATATATGAAATTAAGCAAAATGCCAAGTAAGGAGCGAGGACGATACCTCCACGCGCTCGGCATGGGGACGACGGACCCGGCCGAAACTCGTACTCCCAGAACAATAATACACAAGATTACAGCAATACAAATCGCTGCCCACTCCACGCAGGGAGGTAAAGGGCTACACAATGGGGTCCGGGAGGACCGAATTCGGGTTGACGGGCGGCTTCTCGCGTTGATTCGGCAGCACCCGAACACGTGACGGTGGGGCCCACGTGCTGTCCGGAGGGACCGTGCGGGACCCGGTGTCACCACTATGGTGGGGACACTTGTGGAAGTGTTCCCTGGGCTGGCGACACACTGGTTCACCGGCCGGAGGCCAGGCGGCTCGGTTCGGCACTGGTCGGAATGACCGGCCACGGATTTGCCGGTTCTGTTTTCCGGCGCGCGCTCCGGCGAGAACGGACGCTGCGATCAGCCTCGACGTCGGAATGTGATGAAACTGGTGCCGTTGGAAAGCTACTTCGAAGGGCTTCAACTCTCTGTGATTACAGAAAAATAACAAAGCATGCACTTCCAATTAGTGAATTTTGAAGGTTGCTATTGTACAATGGCTTAACTCTCAGATCTGTAGGGCTGTCCTTTGAGAACTGTCGTTGACCGTAGGGTAGATGTCTGATTCAGCTCTTGAGGTCTTCATCAACGGTGTAGGAAATTGAGCTAGGAAGACGGAAAAACTAGTTTGGACAAGTTTGGATGGGGCTAGGAATTGATAGGATTTGTTCACTAACAGTGGGTCGGATCTGGAATCTGACTAAAGGACTTGTAGCAGAGATAGAACACGAATTTTGAAAAATGGATAGAGGGTAGATCAAAAATCAGGCAAAATGGTGGATGTAGGGGATGATGGACAGAACTCCCAATAAAATTGGGAGGGTTTGGAAAATTCAAAAAGGTGGTCGGAGATGGGAAACCCAGAGCTATTGCCACTGTAGACAGAGACAAAACAGATCTGGGAATAAAAAATGAACAAAAATAGAAAATTACTAAATGGAGGAGTTTGGACGTGAAAATTTAGGTGGAGGTGGGGATGCAAGGCAAGAACACACCTTCAAAATTTCAAATCCATCCGAGCTTGTGGCTGGCAGAAAGAATTCATGAACTACACCTCTATCCAGCAGGACAGAAACTTGAAGACGGCTCCACGGCGGCATGAACGGCGGCGGCGGCGGCACAGATGAAGATCAGAGGTTGAGAGGGGGAGATAGAAGATTGATACACTCTAGAACTGGAGGTTTGAGGAGAGGAAACCAGGGGGAGAGAGGAAGGGGGCGCAAGAGCCTTCTTGGCATTCAACAAAATTTCTGATTTTTCACTAATTTCCATATGAAAATACACACTTTTATATGCTACCAATCTAATCTAATGTACACCCTTGGACCTAGGGAGGGGGGATTGAAGGGCTAGGATGAGGTTTGAACAACACACAAAAAAAACATAAAATAATAGGGGAGAGGGGCGGCCTATTGACTATAAGAAAGGGTGGAATGGGGTAGGTGGCCAACCATTGGAATTTTGACCCATTTGTCTCCCATGTGTCCATATGACTAGTCCACCCTTCTAGATGTCCACCTAGAATGGTTGACCAGCCCCACAAGGTGACATGGACAAATGGAAAAGGGCTGAGGGCCCCCTAGCTGGACCTACTACAAAATTGCACAAAAATCCACACAATCCATGGGAATGACTCATTGGCTTATAAAGCCTTACATTTGCGTACATACTTTCCCAAGGATATAAACACAAACTAAAAGGACATAAATGCAAAAGAAAAAGTACAGGCTCGGTGTCGATTCCCATCAAAATCTGTATATTTCTACTCTCCCCTGAAGAAATACTGAAGCCATGTGCCCATCCGCATATGCCTCTTCTCTCCGGGCTTCCTCGCCCCCTTCGCTTCATGAGAAGAACGGCAGAGGTTGCGGTACCCCTTCATCAAGTAGCGGCAGGCGAAACCCGTCAGATATCACCCTTCACCGTCTGTCTGGTCCTTCAGCCAGTCTGGCCAGTATATTTCTTCATACTGCTCGCCGTCTATCGGGAGGCCGCTCAACTACGAGAGACTCCAGAGGTCTAAGGATGTCTCTCCTTCCGAAGTATAGAAGTTGTTGTACTCCGAGCAAAACACCTCAATCATGCCGCAACAAAGACCCTTTGAGATGGGGTAGCGGTATCTGGATGTGTATACACTGTGATATACACCCGCCCTAATCAGAATGGGTGCATACTGCTGCAAGACGAAGTCGGTGAATTCAACCGCTCCTGGCCTAAAAGCGTGGGCATTAATGGCCTTCAGGTCAGCAAACCACCCCACGGAGATCTGGTGCTTAAATCGGACCGCCAGGCAGTCTAATAAGAAAGGCTCGTCTCTGTATCAAACAATTTTAGACTGTGATAAAACCAAAGAGGAACTATCGTGCAAAATAGTTGAAATGGAGAAAGCATGTGAAAAGATCAAAATTAAAGAACAAAATCTAAAATCCACAAACTCAGAACTTGAAGAAAAGGCTATGAGTTTAGAAAAAGAAGTGGCTGATCTTCAGTTCACATTGTCAAGATTTGTTAAGGGCAAGCAAAATCTAGATAATATGTTGGGAGTTAAAGTCAATTTTCAAAAAGAAGGTCTCGGATATACTCCTCAAAATCAAAAATCATTTGAGCATAAGATCACCACATATTTGTTCATGAAAAAGATAAAAACCATGCTTCATGTTCCAAGCCTGAACCAAAACATGCTCAACCCAAACCATGACAGTTTCAAAGAAAGTTTGCCCCTGTTAACTGTTATCATTGTGGTAGATTTGGTCATGCTATTACAAATTGCTGGTTCAGACAAAACCCACATAGAAATCATATTTTTTGGACCAAGAAGAGATATACCCAGAACTGGACTAACTCCTACGGACCCAAACTAGCTTGGGTACCAAAAATAATTGCATGAGAATTCTTCTTCTTGCAGATATGTCTTGAAGTCAGGGAGAGCAAATGGTACATGGACAGTGGCCGTTCAAGGCATATGACAGGGGACAAGAAAGTGTTCTCTACACTGTAAGACAAGGATGGAGGTTCAGTTATCTTTGGAGGTCAAGACAAAGGTAAAATCGTTGGGATTGGCAATATTGGTAAGAATTCTGAAATTCTTATTGAAGATGTGTTTTTGGTGAAAGGTCTGAATCATAATCTGCTAAGCATAAGTCAATTGTGCGATAAGGGTTTAAAAGTTGTTTTTGATGAAACCCACTGCATTGTCTTGAATAAAAACACAAATGAGATCAAATTTCTTAGAAAAATAAATAACAATGTCTATACTGTTGATATTGGTAATGTTTCTTGTGATGATCTCTGCTTGGTTGCGAACAATAATGAAAATGCATGGTTATGGCACCGTAGGTTGGGTCATGCTAGTTTTGGAGTAATCTCCAAGTTGTCTAAACATGATTTGGTGAATGGACTGCCAAAATTAAAATTTGAAAGTGATAGAATCTGTGAAGCTTCCACAAAAGGCAAGCAAACACGAACTTCTTTCAAAAACAAAAACATTGTTTCATCTGCTAGGCCATTGGAATTACTGCATTTTGATCTTTTTGGTCCTACTAGAACCTCTAGCCTAGGAGGAAAATCCTATGGCTTTGTGATTGTTGATGACTTTTCAAGATTTACATGGGTGCTCTTCTTAGTAAATAAAAATGATGCCGTGATGGAATTTCAAGTTTTCTGCAGGAAAGTTTAGAATGATAAAGGCTATCTCATCACCACCATTCAAAGTGATCACGATAGAGAATTTGAGAATCATGACTTCAGCAAACTTTGTGAAGATCAAGGATTCACGCACAACTTTTCATCACCACGGACGCCTCAACAGAATGGAGTAGTGGAAAGGAAAAACAAAACTTTGATAGACATGGCACGGACCATGTTAAGTGAGAACTCCTTGCCCAAGTATTTCTGGGCCGAGGCGGTAAGTACATCATGTTACATCATCAACAGGGCAATGGTGATGTGATACCACTACGGGGTATGCAGCAAGCAAATGTAAACTTAGGACCTATTCCGCATTCACAACCACATAGCACCTAAGTTGATAAATCGGGGCCAAATCGCCGTCGCACACACGCGAGCCCGGGGTGACTAAATGATGCTAGGGGGAGGTGATGGATCAAGACCCTTGCTGGTAGAGTGCCAGCTGGGCTAGGGTTGCCCTCCCGAGGGTACGTAGCCCACGCTTATGGGGCTGGCCGGTGCCAATTGGGGCACTAGGTCCCACTCTCTCACTTTAGCCACGGTGACCACACTAAGATGGTGGCTCCGGGATCGGGCACTCGCTCGCATGCACAACGGAGCTATGTCTACGGATATTAAATGAACATACACTAAATAGTAATGGAGCAAAGTTTAGAGCTCACCTGGTTGGTTTGAAGAAACCAACCCCGTTCGGAGACGTGGGCGAGCGGGGAAGTGTGGATCCCGCACACTGCGCCGATGTATCTTGAGCTGCTTAATACAAACACTACTCCTCACGCAGGAGGGTTGGACTAAGGGTGGGGAAATCAAGCTTACATCCAAACACTACCTCCACGCAGGGAGGGGCACTAAGCCGGCCAGGCGGGAGGGGAAAACTCGCCGAGGTTGTAGGAGGGGAAGCCGACGTAGGATCTACTCGCTTGCTGTGAGAGGGGACAGGCCTCCGCCGTTGCAGTCGAGGTTCTTACTCCGGAATTTCTCCGGTGACGAGACCAGGAGGGAATTCTTCGTAACAGGAGCTGGGACGCCTCTGAATTTTACTGAATTCTTCTAATGTCGTCGCTGGCCGTGGCAGAGGCTCGAACAGGACGAAGGAATCTGGGGTTGACAGCTTCAGATCTGATGCAGTAGGATGCAGAGGTTGTACCATGGGCTCCCGAGCTCTGAATCTCCAACCGTCAGAATTTCAGGAACCGTGGATGAACCCTCTTTGCATAAAAACTGGTGGGGAGGCCGTCGGAGGTCGGGGTGGCCTGGGGGACACCGATGAGTGAGTGCTGGTCGCAGAAGACGTGAGAAGGCAGTCCCGCGCGACTGGAGGGGAAAAATCAGAACTTTGGCTCCCGGATGCCAAATGTAGCTCTGCTTCTTTCTCCTGGTCGGGGACAGGGGGAGGAAGAACTTTGAAGAAGGAACTTCAGTCAGAATCCTCCACTGTGAATCGTGGTTCAGCTTCTGGTCGAACTCTGGTGCTCTGCAGATGGAGCTTGGTGCAGTCGAGGGAGAATGGCTCTCCCGGGCAGCTCCGGACTCGGAATGGTACGATTCTTTCTCGCCTGCGTAGTGGACTGGACGACCTTTCCAGAAAGGTAAGGCACACCCTCAGATGTCGCCAGATGAACTCAGGGGAGCTTCTACAAGACGGGCCTTCTTCTGCCACCTGCAGATGTGACCGAATGAATGGGATGGTGGTGGGGTTAGGTTAAGGGGGATTGGAGTTTGGCCATGGAGGGAAGGGTGGAGGTGATTGCAAATGGGGGAGGGATGTGTGGGGGTGATGAGAGGGGCGGAGCAGGTGGTATGGAGGTGCAGGAGGGTGGAGGGGAGTGGGGGGCCGAAGCTAGGAGATGGGGGAAGGGAGTGGTCGGCCAAGGTAAGAGGAGGGGGGGTAAGTGGATGGAGGGGGGTTGCGCAAATGGTAGTGGGGGTGGGGGTTTGAATGCTTGGGGATATGAATGAGTGTGTGGGGGAGTGGAAGGGCTGCTTGGGGAAGAGGGATGGGTGCCTTGTAGGTGGATAAGGTGTATGGGGAATGGGAAGGGTTGCTTGGGAAGTGGGGGGAATTGAAGAATATTAAATGGCCTAGGGGAGGTGAAGGGTTGGAGGGTGAGGTGGCAGCTGAGGTGGCAGGGGGAGGGGGAGGTGAAAGGGCAGGTTCGCCCAAGGGAGAGAGAGAGAGAGAAGGGGGAAGAGAGAGAGAGGGGTTCGCCCCTAGAGAAAGAGAGAGAGAGTGAGAGAGCTAGAGAGAGAGGGAGGGTGCACTTATGCTCAAATATTCAAATATTCATTAACCATCTCAAGGGGGGGTTGGGGTCCTATTTATAGGGATCCCAACATTTACAAAAAGTCCCTGGAGAAAATACTAAAAGTAAATAAGCAAGGGGGTGGGAGAAGGAAGAGGGCGCCCATGGGCCAGGCCCATCTAATTGGGCCCATATGACCCCCTAGCCTAACAAACATAGATAGATAACGTGATAACCTAGTGACATGACTCAAAATAAAGACAAGTACATCAAGATGACTCAAGAAAGGAGAAAATACATCAATATGTCTTCAGAAATAAACTCCCGTGTCGCCGTGGGCCCATCAAGTCGTGTAGTCGCACACTACCTGTCTCCGGAAGGGAGAGAGGTGTCGAGCCAAAGGGAATTCTGGGTGATGTCCCCATCAACTCCCCCGGGCTGCGAAGAGCTCAACTCTTTCGAGAAAGGGTCCACTCGACTGCGGTAATGCTCCAGGAGGTCGGGGTCCAGCTGCTGAAGATCCTCCCTACTCACCCATGAATCATCTGAAGGGGGCCGGCACTTCCACCTGACCAAGTATCGCTCGTATGCTTTGCTCCGGGTGACAGTGACCTGTTCATCCAATATCCGCTCTATTTGCTCCCGTTGGCCCCTCTGGACTGGTGGAACTCTCTCATGGGTGGTGGCTCTCTCAGAAGGTGGAACAGGCTCAATTCCCTCACTAGGTGTCACCGTGGGACCCCTATATGGCACCAAGTCAGCCACATTGAATGTGGGACTTACTGCGTACTCCTCGAGGAGGTCCAACACGTAAGCGTTTGTGCCAATCCTCCTCAGAACCTGGAAGGGGCCTGATGCACGCGACCTCAGTTTGAAGACATTTCCAGGGAAAAGCCTCTCAGTTCTTACCATCACATAGTCACCTACGTGAGACTCTTGGTGGCGTCGGTGGGAATCGGCCGACTTCTTATACACCTTATTGCTTTTGTTGGTGTGTTTGCGGATGTTACCATGCAGAGTTGTGAATGATCCTTTAGCGATGAAGGGAGGGCCTGGACAATCAAATTCAGCCCTATCAAGTGTTAGTTTGGTTTTGACAGACTTAGGAGGACCAGGGCATCCATGAATTGACCTATCATGCTTAGAAACCATGTGGACCTTGGTGCACTTAGGTGGACCGGGGCAGCCATAAGTGGCCCTATCATGCATGAGACGGATGAAGAGCAGGGGAAGACCAACTTGTCCAAATGTAAACCTATCGTGCACTGGACCTAGTGTGTGAGTGACACAAATGATTTGACTAGCCTGACCACATGATGCGAAAGGTTGTGATACATGGATTCCTATCAAGATGGTCCCATCTATGAGATTTGGGGGTTTCCACTCATGGGGATCGAAGCGGTTATTGGGATGGGTCACTCCCTTATCTCCAAGGTTGATGTCACCCTTGGCATTGACTCTCATAGTGTGGGCAGAGTTTTGGAATGGGTGGGTTAGGACTGACATGGTGGGTGAGGGCAGGAGGGAGTGGGTGGTGAGTGATGGGTACTTGGAAGCCCATAGGGGGTGGCCAAACAGATCAAGATGGGTTAAGGGGTGAGTGACGTGGAGGGGGGTTTCAATCCAAGTGATCGCCCTAGGGTCCCTAGCACACATAGGGAAGTGAAAGTCATGACCCTGGTGGGACCCAATGCAATGCTCCTTGTAGGAGGGTAAGGGGGTGATGTTAGACTCATTAGGCTCGGGTAGAAATAATAGGAGTTTACTCATGCAAGGACCCTTGGTGTAAATGGAGGTTATGGTCCCGAGGGAGGAGTGTGAGAAACTAAGGTACCCCATGTGGCTTGCTTCTAAGGCCCACATGTTTGTCACCTCTATTTGCCAAAGTACACTCTTAATCAAGTCCCTCATGGCTCCCACAAAGGAGAACGATTGGTAGGTTGTGTGGAATGGAGGAGTGGGCAAAATTGGGTAATGATTCTCCATAGAGGGGTGCATGATGTGGAGGAGGAGGTTTTGCTTAAGCCACTCAATGAGAGGTTCCCCTAAAATCATAGTTCTTATGGAAGGGTGGGTGGGGGGACTTGGTTGGTCATCTGGCAACTCAAGGGGGAGGATGTTCCTAGTTAGGCTCGTTGTGGTCTCTTTGGATAAAGATGAGCCTTCTTGACCCAACCTTTGGCATTAGGCTTCATATTCTTCCTCCCAATCTAGGGAAGCCTCATATTCCTCAATCACGCTCTCATCCTTTTGGGGTGTGGGGGTTTTGCTTTCCAAAGGAATGGGAAGGTCTTTTGTGGATGGGGTGATGAAGGTTGGGGTATGGTGCACCCGGGGTGGTGAGGGTGCTTGAACTTGGGTTGGGTTTGGGAGTGGAAGAAGTGGAGACCTAAGTTGGGGTAGGATTGGGGTTGGTAGTGGAAGATGGGTGGGTCGAGGAGGATTGGGTTGATTGATTTTGGGAGGTGTATCCCTTTTAGGGGAAGATGGAGGGGTAGTGGTGGGGACTGTGGAAGCTTGTGGGGTGTGGGTTTGAGGAGAATTTTAGGTTGGGTGATGGCCGTCATGGGCCTAGGTGGAGTGAGGGTCACTTTGGTTTGAATGGTGGTGGTGATCGGGATAGGAATCATTTGGGGTGGTAGAGTTTGGGTCCTAAGGGAAGTCTTGGGTTGACTGGGAGGAAACGGGGGAGTGGGAGTGCTCTTCGGGTTATGGTCCTCACGGTAGGAGTTGGGGAGGTATTGGAACCTAAGTTGGGTCTTCATGTCTTCCCAGGTATGGATTGGTTCTTCCCTCCTAATCCTCTTCCTAGTTTCTACACTCATCCAATAGGTCTTAGCAAGGTTGGTAAGGTGCATTTTTACGAGCCTAACTTTCCTATCTTCCGTCATAGGGTACCAACCAAAGTATCGGTCCATAGCACTCTCCCATTTTAAGTAGACATGTGGATTATGTGACCCATCAAAGTTAGGAGCCTCAACCTTAATCATCCTCAAGAGGTAGTCATCCGGGTCCTCCCGTGGTCGCCTTTCAAAATGTCTAGGTTGGCGGGGCCTCTTATACTCACGGTGGAAGTCATCCTCAAGGTCCTCCCTATCAAGTTCAACTGGTAAAGGGGGTGCCCTGTCACGCCCCGAGCGCGGAAGATACCCGGAGATGCGCGACGTGTCTATATCAATCATGTCAATCAGAGTGGTCGTGTATTCGACTCAAAGACAGAGATGCGCAAAATAGCAAGATAACCCAATCCTTTATTTCATAATGGATAGACTATTACAAATCCAATACTCTGTTTAACAAAAAGGAAAAGAATACATATTTGACTCAAGAAACTATGGAAAAGACTAGACAACACTTGTAGAAGCTCTATCACTTTCACTCTTGACCATTCCCATCCGATTGACTTCCATCATCGTCGGACTTACCTGAAAAGTAAAAAGGGACAAACGGAATGAGCGAACGCTCAGTAGGAAATTATATCTCAAGTACTAGCAAGGGGTTTAAGTAATTACATTTTCATGAATGCAATAAGGCTATGCATGCTCGCATGAAACGACAAGATAGAGAGAATGTAATATCAAGGAAATAAGATGAACTTTCATGAACTTTCAACAAGATACAAGTTATTCAAGATATTCAAGCAAGTACCATTATCGAGTCATGTCAAGAACTTTGGCTATCATGTATCAAGCAAGTAAATTACCCTTTTTCGGGCCACGCATTTCATGTAAAGTCAAGTACGATTCAAGTACAAGATGTGTGTGGAATGTCCAATCAAGCAAGTCAAGTACTCGGTATAATGCCAGATACCTTATCATTTTAACTCCCATGGGCACAAGTACTTTCGGGTGCTCCTCCCAGGACCAGATCGGGCCCTATATGCGCAGGCATTTATCATGTGTTTTGACATCCACTCTTGTTTATAGCCAACATAGAATTTCAATAATCAAGCTTGTAGACACGTATGACAACTTTGATAGAATAGAGTCCAAAATATGACAAAGGACATAGAATGGCGATAATAACGGTATAATCACGATATCGATAAAACTAGGTAGAATATGGTTCCCTTAACTTAGGTACCATGACAAATCAATATGGACATTCTTTATATAGAATTGATGTCCACATGAACAGTATATCAAAGTAAGATACCCTCATTCTTATCATAGAATTGGGGTTTACAAGAACGACATGATATGGCATGATATCATCATCCCATTAAGAATTTTCTTATGATATACTCTTTGTACAATCATAAGGGCCGGTATACCATGTTTCTTTAGAGTGACATGGCATCAATGGTGTAATGGGTTTTTAGGGTACAACCAGCTCAGTCGGCCTTGAGGGAATCCAAGGCTACGAGGAGTCTTACGGAGGTCTCTATGACTAACTCGCTAGTCCAAAGGAACGGAATGTCCAATGGAGAGCTTGTATGTCAATGAGAGTTGAGTGTGATCGATAAAACACCGTGAAAAGTGGGACTATACTCACGGAGTGGAGAATAGTGCCGATATATATATATTATGATATATAAAACCATCGGTTAGCAAATCAGAGGAAAAATCAGTTTACAGTAAAATAACGACTTAGGTCAAGTCGTTTCTCAAGTAATTAACGCCTAACAGAAGGGCGTTTACATATGGTCCGTTTTGCAGAATTTTCAATAATTTCAATAATTTATCTAAAACGCGCCTTCGGCAGGGGCGTTTCTTCAAGAGTTGACGACTACAGTAGCAGGCGTCTTTTATTTACAATATTTTTCAGAACATATTTATTTTCAAAAATTATCAAAAACGCGCCCTTGGCAGGGGCGTTAATCATTAAATTCTTATTTTCTCAGAATATATATTCCAGGATTTTAACAGATACGCGCCCTAGTAAGGGGCATTTATTTTTAATTCACGCCCTGTGATGGGGCGTTACCACAGGGAAAACGACCTAGTCTAGGTCGTGAATTCAAGAAATATCAGGAATTAGCAAGATTTGCACGATAATCAAGGATAACAATCATATAGTCATGACAGGAAAATTGGCAGGAATTCATATGCAGTATATCAGATTTGATGTTTCATGTTTATTGACTTTTAACCGTTAACAATTATTGATTTGATTTCATGTAATTGCATAGATAATCAGTTCTTAAGATTTACATGAAATTAACGCCTGTGTACAGGGCGTCAAATATGAAATTGACGACCTGGGAAGGGTCGTGACTTGCAAAGTAGCGCCCTAGTCTGGGGCGTGTATTTCGTAGTCACGCCCTTGGTAAGGACGTTTCTTTCAAGAAATTAACAGAAACTCGTTCAGAAACTATAGTAAACCAAACCATGTATATGCATGATAATTATTGTACTGTATCAATTTAGTTTGGGCTACAGTGACTTGAGAAAATCCTACCTTGATAGTCGATTGAAGATGAACGTGAGGGATTTTAACTAGAAGAAGATGCTGCTCTGTTAAAGGTTCTGAAGCTTCTGTAGCAACAAAGTCACAGCAACCTAGATGAAGATGGACGACCTACAGAGGATAGAATACGAAGGTATTATGCTTTGTAATAACCTAACCGAAGATAAAGGAGGAGAATAACTTACTGGTTCTCCTAGGAAGACAGGGCTCCTTAACCTGTAGAAGAGATATAGATGAAGAACATTAGTTCTTCACATACTACGTTCATAATGAAAGGAAGAAGAAAAATCGAAGAACTTGATGTTCTTCACGTACCTTGCAGATTCCGAACGCCAAATAGCGTTGAAGGGTTCGAGCAGTAGATTATTTATAGGGATTTAGGGGGTCCTATTAGGACTAGAGTTTTATTGGGAGTAATATATCCCTAATAGAGTCCTTACCACCTTTTAACTCTTTCTAATACTTATCCATTACCCTGGATAAGTTTCTGGGTCGAACGATTCACGAACTAAATTAACGCCTTAGGTAAGGGCGTCGATTCTTTAATTAACGACCTAGTTCAGGTCGTTTCTTAAGAAACGTCTTGGATAAGGGCGTTCCTTGTTTAATAAACACGCCCCATATATGGGCGTTTCTTTTACTTGCCTATTTGGTCGTGAGAGTTGACGACCGCACGTGTGGGCGTCCTTTCTTTAGTCACGCCTTTGATAGAGGCGTTTCTTTTTGAATTAACGCCCTAATAAGAGGCGTTATTTTAATTTTGTTTTACTTCATCTAATTAATCCTATTCTCATTATCTGTATTACTACTGTAATATATATATGTTTTAATTTATTTCAAATATTCATTTATCAGGGTTGCTACATGCCCTTTGGGCATGGTTCCTAGGTGGGGCCCTAGCTTCATCGAGTCTCTCCAGGCGGGTGGAAATCCCAGTCATTTTCTCCAAGAGGGCTTGAATGGCAGCCTCAAGTCGATCCATTGGAGCTTGGGAAGCCTCCGTAGGGATGTTTGGGTAACCTTGGGGAATGGGATTCATGGGGGAACCGAGGTAGAGGGGTCGGCTCGGTGCAAGGCACCACTACGGGTGGACATGCATACGGATGATGAAAATGCAAAGACCCTAGGACCTAGGCTTGTAGAGACAAGTCTAGAACTTGCTCTGATACCAACTGATGTGATACCACTACGGGGTATGCAGCAAACAAATGTAAACTTAGGACCTATTCCGCATTCACAACCACATAGCAATTAAGTTGATAAATCGGGGCCAAATCGCCGTCGCACACACGCGAGCCCGGGGTGACTAAATGATGCTAGGGGGAGGTGATGGATCAAGACCCTTGCTGGTAGAGTGCCAGCTGGGCTAGGGTTGCCCTCCCGAGGGTATGTAGCCCACGCTTATGGGGCTGGCCGGTGCCAATTGGAGCACTAGGTCCCACTCTCTCACTTTAGCCACGGTGACCACACTAAGATGGTGGCTCCGGTATCGGGCACTCGCTCGCATGCACAACGGAGCTATGTCTACGGATATTAAATGAACAGACACTAAATAGTAATGGAGCAAAGTTTAGAGCTCACCTGGTTGGTTTGAAGAAACCAACCCCGTTCGGAGACGTGGGCGAGCCGGGAAGTGTGGATCCCGCACACTGCGCCGATGTAGCTTGAGCTGCTTAATACAAACACTACTCCTCAAGCAGGAGGGTTGGACTAAGGGTGGGGAAATCAAGCTTACATCCAAACACTACCTCCACGCAGGGAGGGGCACTAAGCCGGCCAGGCGGGAGGGGAAAACTCGCCGAGGTTGTAGGAGGAGAAGCCAACGTAGGATCTGCTCGCTTGCTGTAAGAGGGGACAGGCCGCCGCTGTTACAGTCGTAGTTCTTACTCCGGAATTTCGCCAGTGACGAGACCATGAGGGAATTCTTCGTAACAGGAGCTGGGACGCCTCTGAATTTTACTGAATTCTTCTAATGTCGTCGCTGGCCGCGGCAGAGGCTCGAACAGGATGAAGGAATCTGGGGTTGACAGCTTCAGATCTGATGCAGTAGGATGCAGAGGTTGTACCATGGGCTCCCGAGCTCCGAATCTCCAACCGTCAGAATTTATGGAACCGTGGATGAACCCTCTTTGCAGAAAAACTGGTGGGGAGGCCGTCGCAGGTCAGGGTGGCCTGGTGGACACCGATGAGTGAGTGCTGGTCGCATAAGACTGGAGAAGGCAGTCCCGCGCGACTGGAGGGGACAAATCAGAACTTTGGCTCCCGGATGCCGAATGTAGCTCTGCTTCTTTCTCCTGGTCGGGGACAGGGGGAGGAAGAACTTTGAAGAAGGAACTTCAGTCAGAATCCTCCACTGTGAATTGTGGTTCAGCTTCTGGTCGAACTCTAGTGCTCTGCAGATGGAGCTTGGTGCAGTCGAGGGAGAATGGCTCTCCCGGGAAGCTCCGGACTCGGAATGGTATGATTCTTTCTCGCCTGCGTAGTGGACTGGACGACCTTTCCAGAAAGGTAAAGCACGCCCTCAGATGTCGCCGGATGAACTCGGGGGAGCTTCTGCAAGACGGGTGTTCTTCTGCCACCTGCAGATGTGACCGAATGAATGGGATGGTGGTGGGGTTAGGTTAAGGGGGATTGGAGTTTGGCCATGGAGGGAAGGGTGGAGGTGATTGCAGATGGGGGAGGGATGTGTGGGGGTGATGAGAGGGGCGGAGCAGGTGGTATGTAGGTGCAGGAGGGTGGAGGGGAGTGGGGGGCCGAAGCTAGGAGATGGGGGAAGGGAGTGGTCGGCCAAGGTAAGAGGAGGGGGGGTAAGTGGATGGAGGGGGGTTGCGCAAATGGTAGTGGGGGTGGGGGTTTGAATGCTTGGGGATATGAATGAGTGTGTGGGGGAGTGGAAGGGCTGCTTGGGGAAGAGGGATGGGTGCCTTGGAGGTGGAGAAGGTGTATGGGGAATGGGAAGGGTTGCTTGGGAAGTGGGGGGAATTGAAGAATATTAAATGGCCTAGGGGAGGTGAAGGGTTGGAGGGTGAGGTGGCAGCTGAGGTGGCAGGGGGAGGGGGAGGTGAAAGGGCAGGTTCGCCCAAGGGAGAGAGAGAGAGAAGGGGGAAGAGAGAGAGAGGGGTTCACCCCCTAGAGAAAGAGAGAGAGAGTGAGAGAGCTAGAGAGAGAGGGAGGGTGCACTTATGCTCAAATATTCAAATATTCATTAACCATCTCAAGGGGGGGTTGGGGTCCTATTTATAGGGATCCCAACATTTACAAAAAGTCCCTGAAGAAAATACTAAAAGCAAATAAGCAAGGGGGTGGGGGAAGGAAGAGGGCGCCCATGGGCCAGGCCCATCTAATTGGGCCCATATGACCCCCTAGCCTAACAAACATAGATAGATAACATGATAACCTAGTGACTTGACTCAAAATAAAGACAAGTACATCAAGATGACTCAAGAAAAGAGAAAATACATCAATATGTCTTCAGAAATAAACTCCCGTGTCGCCGTGGGCCCATCAAGTCGTGTAGTCGCACACTACCTGTCTCCGGAAGGGAGAGAGGTGTCGAGCCAAAGGGAATTCTGGGTGATGTCCCCATCAAATGGTAAGGCCCATCTTAAAGAAAACTCCTTATGAGCTGTACAAGGGTAAGAAACCAAACATCTCTCATCTCAAACCCTTTGGATACTCATGTTTTATCTTGAACAATGGTAAGTCTAATCTAGGAAAGTTTGACGATAAAAGTGACAAAGGAATTTTCCTAGGCTATGCACTTAACTCTAGAGCCTACCGATTGTTCAATACGAGAACCTTGGTTGTAGAAGAAAGTCCTCATGTAATTTTTGATGAATCTGAATTAAAACCAACAAATCAGTCTGTTCAAATTGTGGATGTAGATGAGGATTCCAAAGGTCGGGGTGATGTCAAGGTCAAGAATGAGCCAACTGAAGGTGGATCAAGCAAAAGTGAAGAAGATAAGGATCCCTCAATTGAAACACTTCAAGAGCAGCAAGTGCAACACCCGAATTTGCCAAGGCCATCCACTCTTCTGAAAGATCACCCCGTTGAAAACATAATAGGTAATCCTAAAGATAGAGTAAGAACTAGATCCTCTCCAAGGCAAGTAGAAGAGGAGGACTTGTTTGCTTTAATTTCTCAAGAGGAGACATTCATGATGCTTTGCAAAATGACTCCTGGATCCAAGCTATGCATGAAGAGTTGCACTAGTTTGAAAGAAGCAAAGTGTGGACTCTTGTGCCACGTCCTAGAAATCAGCCCGTAATAGGAACCCGATGGGTCTTTAGAAATAAGCTGAATGACATGGGTATGGTCGTTAGGAATAAGGCCCGGCTTGTAGCCAAAGGGTATAGCCAGGAGATGGGGATTGATTTTGATGAATCTTTTGCCCCGGTTGCTAGGCTAGAAGCAGTCCGGATTTTATTATCTTTTGCTTGCTCACTGAACTTCAAACTATTTCAAATGAATGTCAAATCTACTTTTCTTAATGGGTATATCAAAGAGGATGTTTTTGTAGAACAACCTCTAGGCTTTGAAGATTCCAAGCACCCACAACATGTGTACAAGCTCCAAAAGGCGTTGTACGGGCTTAAGCAGGCACCAAGGGCATGGTACGAAAGACTTACTTCTTTTCTGACTAAAACTTGGTTCAAAAGAGGTAAGGTTGATCAAACACTCTTCACAAGAAAATCAGGTAAAGAGATACTGGTAGTTCAAGTGTACGTTGATGACATAATCTTTGGAGCTACCAACAATGCCCTATGTGATGAATTTGCAAGAATAATGCAAGGAGAGTTTGAAATGAGCTTAATGGGTGAACTAACCTTCTTTCTTGGTTTGCAGGTAAAACAAACGTCCGAAGGCATCTTCATAAACCAAGTCAAGTATACAATGGAGCTGTTGAAAAAATATGGGATGGCAGAAGCAAAACCCATATCGACTCCGATGGCCACAACCACGAAGTTGGACAAAAATGAAAATGGTATAATAGTAGATCCTACACTATTTCGAGGTATGATCGGATCACTACTATATTTAACAGCATGTCACCCTAACATTCAGTATAGTGTGTGTCTGTGTGCTCGCTTTCAATCATGTCCAAAAGAATCACATCTAATGGCTGTTAAACGGATTTTTCGGTACTTGATTGGCACACTAGACTTTGGTTTGTGGTTTCCTATTGGCAGTTCTTTTGATTTGATTGCATATACCGATGCCGATTATGCTGGTTGCATTGTTGATCAGAAAAGTACTAGTGGGTACTGTCAGTTTCTTGGTGGTTGTCTAGTTTCATGGGCCTCCAAGAAACAACATTCAGTAGCTCTCTCAACGGCCGAGGCTAAGTATGTAGCCGCCGGAAGTTGTGGAGCCCAAGTACTTTGGATCAAAAATCAATTGCTTGATTTGGATATTGAAATAAACTGTGTTCCAATTTTATGTGACAACACAAGTGCAATCAATCTATCCAAAAACCCTGTTCAGCATTCTAGGACCAAGCATATAGACATTCGACACCATTTCTTAAGAGATCATGTAGGCAAAGGGGTCTTTGAGCTGCATTTCATTGATACTCACAATCAGCTGGCCGATATCTTCACCAAGCCCTTAAACCAGGAGCAATTCAACAAGATTAGAAGGGAACTTGGCATGTGTAAGGGTGAGGGCATTCACTTAGGTCTGCATTAAGTCACGTGATGCATTTCAGAAGCATTAAGGGTATATAGTGTGACATGCATCACCATGTTGTGTGTTTCACTTCTCTATGTATGATACCATCC
Source organism: Amorphophallus konjac (assembly GCA_022559845.1). Lineage (NCBI taxonomy): Eukaryota > Viridiplantae > Streptophyta > Magnoliopsida > Alismatales > Araceae > Amorphophallus > Amorphophallus konjac. The sequence goes on from CM040127.1 coordinate 269,520,786, forward strand.
TGCATGTGTGATTATATTATTTTATCTTTATAACCCTCCTTGAAAATTTCTAAAACCCTATACTCCTTGACAAATAAATGTGGACAATTGACCTAGAGATACTAGACAGTCACTGAGGGGGAGCCTTCAGAAAAATTTCGCTGGTTTATTCTTCAGATGTTCCTTACTAAAATTCTCCCCAAAAGAAAAGAAAAAGGAAAAGAAAGAAAACACAAAAAGGAGGAAAATTATAAAGGGATGAATACCACTTAGTGAAGGGAGCTCAAGAGGACAGGAGATATGGAGGCTTTCTTTACCTAAATCAAAACCAACAAAAAAAGGTTTTTTGGGTTGTTGACCATTTCCGGTCGACTGGCCAACCCGGCCCGGTCGACCGAACAAGGTGGCCGGCCCAACCGGGACCTGACCGTTTTCATCCCCTCTTAGTTCATTCTTCTCCACTCATTCTCTCTCCCACACACTCTCAAAACCCTAGAACACCAACCTTCCACCTCTCAAGCCTTCAAACCACTTCATTCCTTCATCCGCACAAGCTTCGTCGGATTCGTCACCACTCCGGGACGCAATCTCCGCGAGTGTTCCTGCTACCACCCATTTACCTCCTCGATTCCAAAGCGTGGGGAGCGATCTTCCAGGGCTCCAGAAGTGCTCCTTAGTCCACTACAACCTCAAGGGTAGAGTCCCTTCACCTCGAAGGCTTTCACAGTCGGTTTCCTCGTCTAAGATGCCGCCTAGACGGGGCTCTCGGCGTTCCACTCAAGGGGAAGCCAGCGGTCAGAGACGAGAGGCCCCGACTCGTCCACAGCGGGCACCGGAACCTCGTCGTGCACCCCGTCTACCTCTACGACCCGTCATCAACCCTCGCCTGGTTGATTTTCAAGAGGTGAATGACATATTGACAAATTTGTTTGCACTCATTGCAATTCAAGACGGGTGGAATGATTTTGTCTCCAGATACTCTAGGTATTATCCAAACCTAGTACATCAATTTTATGGGAATCTCATTGAGAGAAATGGAAACTTATTCACAGTTGTTCAAGACATTGAGATACATATTGGACCCGATCTTTTCTGGCATGCATTAGGAGTTTCAGCCTGGGGTGTCGATATGACGTTTGGACATGGTGAAGTGGCAGACACATTCCTTGCTATGACGGGTTGTGACTATGTTCAGGGTGTTAGTAATCTTATTCAGTTGAATGCCAATCATTTTCCGCCTCTGCAACGTGTTCCACATCATATATTCACTACCTTGATTTATCCAAAAGGCGGTAGTAGAAATGAAGTGACGGCAGTTCATCGGTTCTTATTTTACCATGTTATGAATGGGAACACTGTGAATATGGGTCGGCTCATGACCACCTTGATTGATTCATGCCGCACCAACTTGGGACGATCCTTACCTTATGCATCCTAGTTGACAGGAGTGGTTATCTATGCTGGGGTTGATTTGGGTGAAGAAAGATCACTTCCAATTCGCCAAGATGATGTTTACAACGAACACAAGATCTTCTTCAATCTTGGTTATTATTGGGGTGAAGATGGTGAGCTTACAAGGGATATCCCCACTTATGTAGAACTACTTGCAAATGAGGAAGAACCGCAGTAACCACAGGATGATGGGGATGCACCCCCACCAGTTGAGGCAGAGGATCAACCTCCCCCACCTTCTCCACACCATATGGATGAGGAGTTGCCTCCACCTCCACAGTTTGCTCACGGGGAGTCCTCTACTCAGGGTGCTGGTCAGCCTTCTTGGGGGGACTATGAGGCTCTTGATAGACGCGTATTAGGCATGGAAACCCGGCTCTACTCATCCCTTGACAGGCTGGACACCCTCCTGGACAGTATGACTGGCCGAATGGATTCTTTCTCCCATGCTCTGGATGACCTTTCCACCCACATGGCCACACTTTATGCCAGCCACGAAGACAACCGTGAAGCCTTCCAGATTACCAATCACTCCCTTCTTACCATCCAACGACAGCTTCTTCATAATGATGAAATTCTGCATAGCTTTGAAGACCGTCTCCCTCCTGCTCCTGCTCCTCCTGTTGACGGTGCTTCTGGTGATGATGCTCGCGAGGGGACTCCGGATCACCCTGCTCATTAGTTGTCCATGTGTCTATGTAGTGTCTCTTCTGTCTACTATTCCTGTAACCCTCTCCCCATTTTGATGATGCCAAAGGGGGAGAAGTAGCTATGTCAGGTCCTATCTCTATGTATTTTGGGTGTTTGCGTGTCTGCATGCTTGAGTCATTGTGAGTCGTGTTGCATCATGTTAGCTTGTATCTTGTGTATTGCATTTTGTGCGTCTTGTTGGTTGGAACTCCTTGCACTATATCAACCTCGTATCAGCAATCCTTGATCTGTAATGATATGATGTGATGCACTTGGTTTTAGCCACTTAATGGATTCACTTGTTCTACTTCATATCAAAATCTGGGCATATATGAATGTTTCAATTGTTTGGTTTCTTGGTTGACTCGTCTTCGCTCTCTCTACTTGTGTTTTATCATCATCAAAAAGGGGGAGATTGTTGAGTCTCCTTGAGTGATTTTGATGATAACAAAACTCTAAGTGGAGGATTTATCTCGGCCCATGTCTTAGGACTCTAAATACGAGCTAATGGGGTTCAAGTTTATACCTATCAATTCTGCGAAAAACTCGTAAGTTTTATTTGAATCAATGTGTTTCAAATTGAGTTAACATTGTTTAAACAAACCCCAAAATGCATGATACATTCATTCACTTAAAGCCCTTGTCACTTTGATCAATTTCTCTGGGCTAACAACTTAGTTTTGCAGGTCCAGGCTATTCCAGTCGACCAGGACCATAGGCCCGGTCGACCAGTTTTTCCAGAGACGAAGGGTGCCAAGTTTTACAGGTTTCGGTCGACCATGACCCCAGGACCGGTCGATCGGTTCTTCCAGAAATCAAAAACTCCGGAAGTTACAGGTTTCAGTCGACCGCCCTTGGAATTCCAGTTGACTGGAATTCCTGAAGCCCTCTTTTGTTGACTTTTGGTCCAAGCTTGAAAAGAGGGAGTTTCTCCCAATTGTTTAAACCCTTTGGTCTCAGTCTTGGAGTGAATTGTGGATCTGGTCTAGGGACTTGTCTCCTAACCTTCCAAGATCTATAAAAGATCTCTTTGGGGTCATAAACCCTAAGGCTTTTCAAGAGAAGAAGGAGAGGCTGTCAAGGAGAGGGTGCTAGTACTATTCACATGAACAGTGATCCGAGAGGAATTCTTCATCCAGGAGCTGAAGCTTTCTAGAGTAAATCTGCATCCAAATCAAGTGAAGATCAAGCCAAGGGCAAGCTTCATTCAATACTATCTTCATCCACTAAGGGGGAGCCAGATCTATGTTTTCACTTCTTGTTTATGTTCCTTACATTCATGTTTGAGCTGATTCGTGCTTCCCTTGTAATATTCAAGCACTCGTGTGTGTGGATCTAGACAGATCCGTGTGTGTGTGTGTGTGTGTGTGTGTGTGTGTGTGTGTGTGTGTGTGTGTGTGTGTGTGTGTGTGTGTGTGTGTACTTCATTGTCCATCATTGTTCTTGTGTGTCCGTGCTCTAGCACTTTCGTGAGAGTTCTACAGCGTGTGTGTGTGTGGTTGGTGTTTGTCTTGTAATCTTATACAAGATAGTGTGTGAATCCTCACAGTGTGTGAGGGGTGGATGTAGGTTGCTGTTGTTGCCGCCGAATCACCTAAAAAATGCTGTCTACTGAATGGATTGATCCATATCTTCTACCTCCATTCTCTTTAGCTCAGTTTTATATCGCATTATCATTTAGTTCTATTTTCTGATCTGGATTCATTAACCCTCTTACGGAAGTTCCCTAGTATATCAAAAAATAAATTTAGATCGACAAGGCTAGTCCTGTCAAGAAGAAAATATCTTGTGTGAGAGAATCCTTGGATTCCTGGACTCCACCTAGTACTGAGGAACGGCTGTAGGAGTCTTTTTGTCCAGACTCTCTTTATGCTTCGCTGTATCTCTTTCCGTTGGTTGCTTGATTTGTAAACGTGCTTTCTTTTTATCCAGCTTTAGTTCATTAATTTTTAATACCCAATTCACCCCCCCCCTCTTGGGTGCCATTTAATCTCGGGACTTCAAATACCCCAGGATTTCCTTTCGAAACCCCATCGACATTGGGGGCATAGCCATATTTAGGACAAGTCCACCTAATTATTTTGGGAGCCTTTGTTAATTATGCATTTATAGCTGAATTGGGACTGCCCCAAGATGTGCATATCAGCCTTGCAGGGTACCTTTTTAAATAAATGGTCTTACCATTGAGCGGTTGATAATGTAACATGCTGTGTTTACCGCTTCTGTCCAATATCTCCTTGGAAGTTATCTTTCAGCAAGCATTGTTCTAGCCATCTCTATAAGTGTTCTATTTCTCCTCTCAACCACCCCATTTTGTTCAAGGGTCCTTGGTAATGAAAACTTATGAGTGATTCCTTCATCCCTGCAAAGATCATCAAATTCAGCATTGTCGAATTCACCACCATGGTTAGAAAGAATGTTAGAAATTTTAAACTCACCATCTTGCTTGATCTTCATGTAGAGTGCCTGAAACTCATCAAAAGCATCATTCCTATGCGTAAGAAAGAACACCCATGTGTACCTAGAGAAGTCATCCACTAACACATAGTCATATCTTTTACCACTTAAGCTAGCAGTTCTTGTTGGCCCAAACAAGTCCATATGAATTAGTTCAAGTGGTTTAGATGCTAAACTTTTCGTTCTGTTTTTGAAAGATTTCCTAGTTTGTTTACCTTGGGTGCATGCATCACATATTTTATTATTTTGTTTAAAAGAGAGTTCAGGCAAACCTTTTACCATTGAATGTTTCATGAGTTTATGTAAGACATTGTAGCTAGCATGTCCTAGTCTATGATGCCATAAACACGCAAGATCAGATTTTGGTACAGCAAGACAAAGATTCACATGAGCTGGATCATCTAAGTCAATCATGTATGCATTGTTGACTCTTTTACTAGAAAATTTGATTTTATTACAATTTGGTTCCAAAATTTTACATTCATGAGAGTCAAACACTACTTTATGTCCTTTATCACATAATTGACTTATACTTAACAAATTGTATTCCAAACCTTCAACTAATAAAACATTCTCAATTGAATTGGAGGGATTCTTACCTACTTTACTTCAACTAATGATCTTGCCTTTATTGTTCCCTCCAAAGGTGACATGACCAGCTTCTTTTTCCACCAAAAGACAAAATTTAGTTCTGTCCCCCGTCATATGTCTTGCACAGCTGCTATCAAGGTACCATCTATTGTGTACGGCCGCAAGACATTCTTGCACAGGGATTTAAGCAACAATTTTTGGAACCCAAGTATAATTGGGTCCCAACAAGCCATTCATCTTTGCAAAGCATGATAACACAGATTTAGGAATCCAAATTTTCTTCTCATTTTTCATTTCCTTGTTTTATGGAGAGTTTCTGTTCTTGTTTTCCATCTTTACATTGCCTTTTAGTTTATGAATATTTTTAGCTTTTGATTTGTGATGGAAATGTGGAAATGTTTGATTTTGGTTCCAATTCATTGTTTTCGGCTGATAGAAATTATGGTAGTTCATAGGGAAGTAGGTTGAGCCAGGTCCGTAAGTGTAATAACTGTAATGAGGCCGACCTACTGACTGTCTTGGCCTATAAGGGAACCTGTGTTGACCTATTCCCTGTTGCACCCAATAGTAACACCTATTATGAGGTAGATTCATTGGCTTTCTATAGAATGTGTGGTGACCTGTGAATGCCTTTCTATCATGTGGACTGGGCACTGACCATGAATATGTTGACCTCGCCCTAGAGGAATATCTACCAGCACTACCCTTTTGACCACTTCTAACCTTAGTGTGGGTTGGCTTGGACTGAGATTTGTGGTGTTTTGGCTGGGATTTTTGAGGAGGTTTGTTAGGAATTTCAGGATTTTTCTTTTGAGGCTCCTCCATTTTTTCTTTTCCCTTATTTTGAATAGGTTTGGTGTTTGAACTAGAAGCACTTGAAGAAGACACAAAAGTGATGGTCTTTAAACCTATTTCCTTTTTGTTTGTGGGAAAATAACTATCGCGTGGGTTTTTATGCCGATGACCAGGGTGAAGGTAAGAATACAGCGGGGAAGGAAAATACGGAAGTTTGATATATCTCGGGTATTCTCCTTTACGGTTGCATGCCTCTCACGGCAGTACCGGGCACTCTCCTCTTACGGAAAGTCAAAAAGGGTCGAATGGCATGGAAATATTGGGGTGTAGGTTAGCTGGATAGGGTGCGGGGGTGCCAGTCGATTTCTCGACAATCACCTATGGAACCAAGGGTTGACTGGGGAAGCGTTGCCAGGGCGCGGCACATGGGCTCGAGAGATCGGGCGACACGTAGATAGAAGGGGTTGTGGGAATCGTGTACTGGACGTCTTTCCCACCGACCTCAAGCGATCGGTGTTTATTTACATCGGATTGAATCCAAACACCTTCATTCTGTGCTGAAGAAAAGTCTGTATGTGTCTGAAGCCATGGGTAGAGGGCTGGGAGCATTCCGCCGCTATGGGTGCACTTTTGACTGAGAGGTGTTTACTAAGGTCAGGGGTATTAGGTACACGTGTCGAGTGGTGCAGGTAGAAAATTGGGGCCCACATACGGACGCTTGTATTCAACTGGTTTGATTCTATATGAGAGCCACACTGGCTTTACAAATGGGCCGAGGGGGGCCTTAGTACAATGGGCGCAAGCCGCGGGACAATTCCAACGCGTGGGTTGGTCCCCGGGTCAATGCGTAATAAGGTGGATATCCACGTGCTTTACAGAGGTTCTCTATGAGAAGATTGGGACAAGCCTGACTGCCTAGGTGGCAGGGGCGGTCATGGGCTGGCGCCTGACGAAGGTTGGACGCGGCTCGAAGATGAGCGGTCGGGTCCGGGCCTCGGGAGGCGAATGTCACCATAGTGGGGAGTTGAGGCCGGCCCCGGGAATATTACTCCCGGGCCAGGGTTCGACTAACTCGAGTCATCGGTCAGAGCGGTCGGCAGCTAGCTCGGGGCGAGCAGTAGGCACGCGGTTCCGTGTCAGACGGAGGTGCGGCATCATGGCGTATGTGTAGCCACCGTGGGTTGTCACACACGAGCGGACCCGGGATGCGGGTGTGTTTACCATTGTCATAACGCCTTACATGCGACGGGGGTGGACATGTGTGCGATGGCTAGACGCCGCGTGAGGGGAGTACGTGTGACATACCCTCGGCATGTACAAGCCGATCCACAAGCCAACCACGCGCGCACTTAGCTCCTCGCATCCTCGACCCTTGCTAGATGCCTGCGGAGGAACTCCGAGGGTGCAGCAGTTAGGTCATGGGTTCTCCTATTGATGTCTTCCTTCATTTATTGCCCCTTGAGCTTCTATGGGGTGGAATTTATGGGAAGTTGAAGGGGTAGGGAAGGGTTTAGGTGGACTAAGTTGAGGGCTGGGTTTGGTCCGAGGAAACCCTTAGAAATATATATATTTTTTGTTTACAGAGTTGGGGAGGGAGGGTTTAGGTGGACCAGCCCAATGGGCTAGTCTGGTCCGCCTAAACCCCTCCCCCATGGGGGGTTTAGGCGGACTAGCCCAAAGGGCTGGTCTCATCCGCCTAAACCCTCCACGGAGGGGTTGTTTTATAAAAAAAAACTTTTTTTTTGGTTTGGGATGGGTTTGGGCGGACCAGCCTGAGGGTCCAAGCTGGTCCTCCTAAACCATGGGTTTAGGCAGACTGGGCATGGGCTGGGTTTTTTTTTTTGTAAAAAACCTTTTTTTATTGTTCCAAGGGTTTAGATGGACCAGCCTGGGGGTCCAGGCTGGTCCGCCTAAACACTCCCCCGTGGGGTTTAGGCGGAGCAAGTGGGAGAGAGAGAGGGGGGCGGTCCCACCTCTATAAAAATTGTTTTTTTCTATTTTTTTATCCTAATTTGGCTAAGAAGAAGAGGACAAAGGATACTGGCCGCTAGAGGATACTGGGATTGATATTGCCCACACGTGTGGACCCGACGTGTGACGTTGTTGCCGAATGCTTCCACGCACGGTATGCCAGTCAACTTTGCACGATCTTTGCACGGACTGAGAGCATGAACTGGAAGCGATTGGGACTGGAGCTGGGAAATGGCCGGGAGGCCACCGGACTGCGAGGAGGGTGCCCTCCCCAAGGGAGTGGTTCGCCCTCCCAGGGCGCGGCCGCGCCCGGGGTGAACTCTCCCCGGGTGAGCCACAACCCCGAGGGGTGGCCCTCGGGGGTATTCTTTGTTGTCTAGGGTGTCCTTTGAAGGACAGAGGGCTCCGGGATGCATGGATTAGCTAATGGGGGCTTGTTGTTGTGAAGTCGTAGTTGCCGCTCGCAAGGTGTTCGGGTAAATGCCCGACACACCTCGGGTTGTCGAACGGCCTGGATAGCTAGCTGAGGGGCCTTGGAATGGGCCTTAGGCTGAGGATGTGAGCTCTTGGGAGCTGAGAGGAGGCACCCGGGGCACTTGGGCCTAGCCTCGAGGCGTGTTCCGTGTTGCACGGCTAGTCGGCAAGGTAGCCTCGGGTTAACTCGAGAGCTAAAGATAAGCGGCTCATCACCACGTGTCTGCAGGTCGGTGGTGGGCCTGGCCTACTGGAGGGTTGTTGTAGAACCCGACTAGTGTGCTGGAGTCATGGGTTGACCCATGGTTTGTTGTAGAAGGGCTGGGACATATGCGCCCACAATGTGTTCGGGGAAATGCCCGACACCCGTGTGTGAGCTGTATACACGTGCTGCGGGCCTCCAAAGCCTGTGGTCGACTTAGTTAAGTCTCCCTTTGACCTTGGAAGGCTGGAAGAAGGCATATCAAGGTGGGCCCTAGCCTTGTTGCTGGGTGCCGCGTGGCACGACTTGTAGTCGAGGCGCCCCCGGGTTGGCCCAGGTGGCTGTTTAGAATGCAGGAAGAACCCGGCACCGAGTGATTGGGGGTAGTCCAGACCAATTGTTGATGTTGCCGTATGTCAAGGCTAGCTTGTTGGGACCCTTGGTAGGGCCGGCAAGTTGTAGGAGAGGCTGGGTAGTCTGTGCCTTAAAGGTGTTTGGGGAAATTCCTGAACCCTTATCCTTTAAGAATTTACCGAGGAAATTGTCTGGGTACAATAAATGCCCCACACGGGGCATGCGTCGGAGGCAAAGACGAGGGCGTACGGCCCGTGAACTCCTCATTTTGGATTGTTGTAGTTGTATTTTGACACTTCATATGTCTTTGTTTTGTTGCATTGTGTATATTGACTTTTCGATGTGCTGACCATTTCTGTGTGCTTTCTCTTGCAGCTATGGCACGATTTGGTAGAGATGAGCGGGTCCCGAGGCGTGTGGCCCGGGAGGAGGATCATTGGGTGAGGAGGACTGAGCTTCCCATACCTCCCTTGGGCCTGCTAGTCATCACTGCAGCTGGCATGTATCAGCTTGACTCGGGGCACACGACGATAGTTGAGGGCCCTGTTGGCGAGCAGGTGAGCGGAGTTGGGGCCGTCGAGTTTGCCTAGATCTCAGAGGCGGGCGGGATCTACACCTACGACCGCAGCGGTGGCTATCCGACGGGGTTCCCACTGGACCGCCATATGTTTGAGTTTGTCAGGAGCTATGTTCCCTTTGGCATGGAGGAGGGGGGCTCTCGAGTTACCGGAGCACGCCACCGGCTGGAGCGGGCGATCTTAATAGGCAGGGACAGCCTGCACGGGATCGACCTCTGCGGCTTCCCGAGTTTTTCTAGAGACTATTGGAGGAAGTGTCAGTTTCTCAGTGCTGAGTGTCTAGGCTTCTTCAGTAGGGCGGACCGGTTTGGGGTCCACATTGGAGCGATAGGTCCCACCTCTTGGGACTTGCATGGCCATCATCGGGCAGAGACAGAGGGTATTACAGGCTTGGTGTTGGAGCCATCAGGGCTACAGTATGTTGGGGAAGGCTATGACGACCACAACCATCTAGCTAGAATTCTTCGGTAGACTGTTGTCAGCTAGTACGACCGCTGGGCGGTGATTCCTTCGCACAGATACTGCCAGGGAGCTATTGAGGGGCTGATGGGGATTGTACACCACTACCAAGCGCTACTGGACAGGACCGACATCAGATATGCCGTTACTACGGCTTTGTACGGGTATCCCTGCTACACGGGGCTTCTGCAGGCGTTGGTAGAGCGCTTCAACCGTCAGTGGAACACAGTAGCGACGGCTGAGGGAGAGACGTCACTTGACTTGTGATCTCTGTTTCGGATTTCTGGGCTATCGATTAGCGGTGAGGGATACGAGGAGGTCGTGTTGGATGACCTTCACCGCAGCCACAGTGATGGGTTGGGATGATACCGAGTTCCTTACATCTATCGATATCTGCTGAAGACATGGAGGGATTTAGCCCTAGCTGGGAGAGAGAGAGCTGCACAGACTCCCAGGGTGCCGCTGAATGTGTGGATCCGCCACTTCTACAATGAGCCCTTCTGCTTTTACCAAGAGTTTGCGAGAGATCAAACTCCATGGGAGGAGTACACAGAGGTGGAGCTGCGATTCCGAACGTACACGAGGTACATCTACGCACCGTGAGAGGTGTTGTGTCCCAGCGTGTTTTGACGAAGACATTTTGTGAGTTTTTACTAATAGGTCTGATGAGTGGTTTTTTGGACTGGCTCTTGATATCTAAATATATGATAGGAGTTCAGCATGCTTTGCAAATCTATATGAATGCCCTGATTGACTCGGAATTCTTAAATGGTTTCCTTGAATCGCATTGCACATGTGAACATATGATGGTTATGGCATGAGTTCTTCACATTGGTTTTTTGCAGTCCAAATATATGAATAGGCATCTTGAACAAGCTTTGGGAGAATGTTTTGTTGAATTCATTTGTTAAGTATTGAGTCTCATGGATTGGATAAATTGATCATTCTGTTGCAGGTTCAAGAAGCTTCCCATCCTTTGGTTCCATGGTAAACATGATGGTTGAATGGATTTTGTAAGGATTTAATGGAGTTGGTTCAAGTATTTAACTTATTGGGTTTAAATTCATTGCATATCTTGTTTTTGTGGTCTGGAGCTACAAGTGTCGACTCAAGGAGTCGACACTTGCAGCCCTGGGGACTATTTTTAGCGCAAGCAGAACCCCAGGAGAAAAGTGTTGACTCTAAGAGTCGACACTTTCACCCTGGGTGTTGTTTTTCCTCACGGGGCAGAAGAGGTGGGAAAAAGTGTCAACTCAAAGAGTCGACACTTTCCCCTGTGAGATGTTTTTTTGTCTTTTGGTAGAATACCCGTAAACAAGAGTCGACACTTGTTCCAGGCATTCCGATCGGGCTTGCAAGTTTTGGATGCGAACTCATTGATTCTAGATTCGATTGGCTTGGCTCTTTACCACAATACCCTTAGGGTTTCTACCCTTGATTGGGTATGGTTTTGAGAGATTATTTCATGGGGTTTCATGTTTTTTTGCATCTCTCCTCTTTGGGTATATGTATGTTGCATTCTCATACGATGAAAATAATCTTGCGGGCTAAGGTTTTCTATTCTTGCAGGAAAGAGGAGGATAAGGTGCTTGCTCTACTGAAGAACGAGATCCACGCTGCCAAGGAACGCGTCTCAGGTCCTCGAGCTTGAAGCCGGAGGCGAACCGCCACTGCTCTCCATCGACTGCTTTGCTTGGGCGGATTTATTCAAGGGGCCGGATTCTTCCTCTCACAGTTCTATCATTTCAATGCATCCTTCCACCCGTCCCCGAGTTCTATTGATGATTAAAGGGGAGAAACTAGTTATTTCATTTTTTTTAGTTCATTTAAGCATAGTTCTTTATCCTTTGGACTGGGTACTGTATTTCCACATACTTTTCTTTCATAGACAATCTTGGAGCCTTGTCTCCGTGTGTGCAGTTTCTCGTCGTCGTACGAGAACCCACGTGTGTTTGAGTTGTCGAGCCCATGTGTGTGGTTGCTTGCTACCGTCGTGCAGCGTTCATAGTGGAATCCTCTCGAGTTGAGAGGGGTGGATGTAGGACGGCACTTGGGTGCGTCCGAACCACCTAAAAATTACTGTATCATGGGTTGCTATTTGTGTGCTTGTTGTTCTTCTTTATCCATTCATCTTACGAGTGTGATACGGTGAGCTGAGAGCTCAATTAATATGTCCGTTCATTACATTCTGACCGAGTGATTCATCAAAAGCGCTGGAGAGTTGTGAGAGCTTGGTTGATATTCATCATATCTAGATATTCTTGTTTAGCTATCCAGATATTTCTTATCATCTCTACGGTTAAAAAGTTTGTCAAAAAGGGGGCACAATCAATTCACCCCCCTCTGGATTGCTTTCCTAACCGGGCCAACAACTAGTATCAGAGCCTCGGCTCTATTTTATTCTGAAACCTAGTGGTTTAGAGAGATCTGTTAGGAATGGCTAACAAGGGGTTAATGCCCGAAGGGCATTCTATTCATAGGCCTCCCTACTTTGATGGTACCAAATACACATATTGGAAGAATAGGATGACATTTTTCCTTCGTACTCAAAGCCATGAAATATGGACCGTTGTTAACAACAGCCCACATACTTTGCCAGATGATGAGATGAAGTGGAATGAAGAACATATTAAGAAGTCCACTGTGAACTTCAATGGCTTAAATATTATTCAGTGTGCCTTCACCTGACTGAATATGCTCGTGTATCTATGTGCAAGAACGCGAAAGAGATGTGGGATAAGCTAAGATTGATTTATGAAGGTACTTCTGAAGTCAAGGAAACGAAGGCGAACCTGCTTATCCGGGATTACGAGAGATTCCACATGAAAGAGAAAGAGAATATCTCCGAGATGTTTGCACGTCTCATGGAGATAACCAATGGACTGAAGGCACTCGGGAAGGAATTCAAGGACACTGATTTGGTCAGAAAGGTGTTGAGGTCTTTGTCACCAAGCTGGCACACCAAGGCAATGGTGATAGATGACTCGAAGGATCTTTCCACTCTTACATTGGATGCTCTCATAGGGTCTTTAATGGCCTATGAGATCAGCATCAAGAGGACGGAAGAGGATACCAAGAAGAAGAAATTATTAGCATTGAAGGCAAACCCCGATACTTTCTCAAGCCATGGGGACTCCATGGAGAAGATGGATGATGAGGAAGTTGCCATGATCACAAGGAAGGTCAGACAGTTTCTGCAGGAAAGAAGAAGGTTCAGTGGAAAGTTTAGGAAGGGAAAGAGGCAGTTCAGGCAGAAGGGTGATCCATCTAAAGCTGTTGAGATTATGTGCTATGAGTGATGAGGCACATGAGAAGTGAATGCCCCGAGCTCCAGAAAAAGGGCAAGAAGGTGAAAGGCAAAAAGCCCAAGACAATGAAGGTGACATAGAGCGACGAGGACGAGGATGAGCCAACGTCCGATGAAGAAGAGAATCTTGAAGAATTGGTCAAAAATCTATGTCTCATGGCAAAGAGCGATCAAGAACAGGTAATTTCTGACTCAGAATTTATTACAAACGATCAATGGGAATTAGCTTATGAGGAATTAGATGAGAAATACAAAAGAGTCAAAAATGAGAATAGAACTTTAAGAAAGAAAATTCATGAAATCATACATTCACCTAATTCCTGTGAAAAATGTTGTCTGTTTGAAATGCAAGCTCAAAACTTCAAAAATGCAAATGATACTCTTGAATCAAAATTGCCCTTGTTTGAAGACGAAATTTCATGCTTAGAGGTAGAAAAACAAAATGCATTCAAAATCAAAGAGGAAATCCAAGACAAGCATGATAAGTTGAAAAATGAGCTGGAAGAATTGAATGTTAAATTGGATGAATGTGAGAAAGCCAAGGAAGAACTGAGGAGTAACAATGGAAGACTTATCACAGAATTGGATGAAGTGAAAAATGCTCATGAAAAGATGCTGAAGGGAAAAGAAAAGCAAGTAGAGAAAAATTCAAGCTCTGTGCATGGTAACAAAACTCAATTTCAATTTAAGGTTAGAAGTTCACAAAATCATGGAGAACGTTCATACACACACACAAATCCACAAGTTGTTTATTCTCGATTCCCCTCTACTTCTACACATGTAAATAAAAGAAATAATTTTGGTAGGAAAAGACCCATCTATTTTTACTGTGGGAGAATAGGTCATGACATGTACATATGTCAATTGATGAAGTATGATGATGACTTGTTTTTGAAGAAGTATAATCATACTGTGATGAATGCTAACACCAAGAGACCTAAGCTTGCTTAGGTACCTAAATCAAAATGAGATTTGATGTTTGTTCTTGCAGGTCTGCATGAAAGCAATGGAAAATAAATGGTACCTGGACAGCGGATGCTCCAGGCACATGACGGGAAATAAACAACTTTTTGCAGACCTAACAGAGAAAACTGGAGGAATGGTATTTTTTGGCGGACAGGACAGAGGTAAGATCTTAGGCATTGGGAGAAATGGTAAGGATCTCAGCCATTGCATCAAGGATGTCTTACTTGTTAGAGGTCTAAACCATAATTTGCTAAGCATTAGTCAACTTTGTGACAAGGGTCACAAGGTTATTTTTGAATCTTCTCACTATTCTATTGTTGATGTAAAATCTCATGAAGTTAAATTCATAGGAGTGAGAAGTAACAACACTTATCAAGTTGATTTCAATGAAATTGCTTCTGAAAACTTGTGCTCAGTTGCTAATAAAAATGATGATGTTTGGTTGTGGCATCGCCGTCTTGGGCATACCAGTTTCAATGTCATTAGGAAGTTGAATCGGAATGGTTTAGTTAGAGGACTCCCATGTTTGAATTTTGAAACTTCAAGAGTCTGTTAAGCATGCAATAAAGGAAAATAAATCATAACTTCTTTCAAATGCAAAAACATTGTTTCTACAGAAAAATCCCTTGAGTTGTTACACTTGGACTTGTTTGGTCCCATCAGGACTCATAGTCTTGGAGGGAAACTTTATGGTTTTCTGATTGTCGATGATTTCTCAAGATATGCATGGGTTTTGTTCTTAGCTAACAAAAGTGATGCATGTAAAGAATTTGTTGATTTTTGTACAAGGGTTCAAAATGAAAAGGGTTATTCAATTCAGAAAATCCAAAGTGACCATGGAAAAGAATTTGAAAATCATGAATTTGATGAATTTTGCAGGAAGCAGGGGTACGAGTATCATTTTTCAGCACCTAGGACCCCGCAACAAAACGGAGTGGTCGAAAGGAAGAATAGAACACTCGTGGATATGGCGCGTACCATGCTAGCAAAAAATACCCTTCCATGGTATTTATGGGCAGAGGCAGTGAATACTGCTTGCTACATCACCAATCGGGTAATGGTAAGACCGATCCTTAAGAAAACTCCTTACGAGCTGTACAAAGGTAAAAAACCCAACATATCTCATTTTAAACCATTTGGATCTATTTGTTATATTTTGAACAATGGTAAAGATAATTTGGAGAAATTTGATGCTAAGAGTGATAAAGGGATTTTCCTCGGGTACTCTTTGTCATCTAGAGCTTATCGCGCCTACAATTCTAGAACTCTTGTTGTCGAGGAGAGTTCACATGTAGTAGTTGATGAATTTACCTTGAGAAAATCAAATGATGATGATCATTTTCATGTTACAGGTGAGAGTGAAGGTGACAAAGGAGAATCTAGCAAACAAGGTGAGGCAGAAGATCAAGAAAAGGAAAAGGAGCAAGAGCAACAAGAGGAGCAAGTACATCCGACTCTTCCACACCAATGGACTACGCATAAGGACCATCCGTTGGACAGTGTAATCAGCGACGTGGATGATAGTGTGCGAACACGGGCTTCATTCAGGGAAGTTCAAATTCATGATAATTTAGCTTTACTTTCTAGCATTGAGCATAAATCTTTAGATGACGCACTTAATGACAATTCTTGGGTTCTCGCCATGCAAGAAGAACTATACCAATTCCAAAAGAATCGGGTGTGGTTCCTTGTGCCTCGGCCTGATAATCATCCCATAATCAAAACTAAGTGGGTTTTCTGAAACAAACTTAGTGAAGATGGGGTGGTTGTGAGGAATAAGGCAAGATTGGTAGCCAAGGGCTACTCTCAAGAAGTTGACATTGATTTTGATTAATCTTTTGCTCTTGTGGCTAGATTAGAGGCAGTAAGAATACTTCTTGCTTATGCTTGTCACAGGAACACCAAGCTTTTTCAAATGGACGTGAAAAGTGGCTTCCTCAACGGCGTTATCAAGGAAGAAGTTTACATGGAACAACCGTCGGGGTTCAAAGATGAAAAATTTCCGGACCACGTCTACAAATTGGACAAGTCACTGTAAGGGTTAAAACAAGCTCCCCGGGCATGGTATGATCGTTTAAGTTCATTTTTGATAGATAATGGCTTCAAACGAGGTAATATAGATCAAACGTTGTTTACTAAAACTTGTGATAAACATGCCTTAATTGTTCAAGTTTATGTAGACGACATAATTTTTGGAGCCTCTGATCTAAAAATGAATGATGAATTTGCCCAACTCATATAGGGAGAGTTCGAGATGAGCTTGATGGGCGAGTTGAACTTCTTCTTGGGACTTCAAATAAAGTAGCTAGACGATGGTATCTTTATTAACCAGAAGAAGTACACACAAGAGATCATGAAGAAATTTCAATTGGAGACTGCTAAACCGTTTGATACACCAATGTCCACCTCACTGAAATTGGAAGAAGAGAAAGGTAACAAGGTTGATCAGAAACTTTTTAGGGGTATGATTGGTTCTCTATTGTATCTTACTGCTAGTTGGCCTGACATACATTTTAGTGTGTGTCTCTGTGCAAGATATCAATCTTATCTCAGGGAATCTCATTTGTCAGCTGTGAAAAGAATTTTTAGGTATTTGAAGGGTTCTTTTGATCTTGGTTTGTGGTATCCTAAGAATAATTCTTTTGATTTACATGCTTACACTGATTCTGATTATGCTGGGTGTAAAATGGATCGTAAGAGCACACGCGGTCATTGTCAGCTTCTAGGGGGCTGCATGGTCTCATGGGCCTCAAAGAAACAACATTGTGTGGCCTTATCAACTGCTGAAGCCGAATATGTGGCTGTAGGTAGTTGTGCGGCTCAAGTACTCTGGATCCAACATCAACTGTTAGATTTTGATTTTTGTTTGAAAAACACTCCCATCATGTGTGATGACACTTCTGTAATAAATCTATCCAAAAATCTTGTCCAACACTCTCGCACAAAACACATTGAGGTTAGACATCACTTCATTAGAGATCATATCAATAAAGGTGATTTTGAGTTAATTTTTGTTGATACAAAACACCAACTAGTAGATATTTTCACAAAACCTTTGAACTCTGATCAGTTTTGCTTTCTTAGGAGAGAATTAGGAGTGTTCAGATTAGATAGTTAAACCTTTTCGAATTGCCTTGTATATACACACTTTAGACTTTTCATAAAGGAATTATGCATTGTTGGCCCGGTTAGGAGGCAATCGAGAGGGGGGTGGATTGATTGCCCACCCTTCTTGACAAATTCTAACTAAATTAAATCAAACCACAGAGATGATAAATTAAGCACTAAATCATGCTTGATAAAAATGCACAGTTTAACTGCATACAAGCACTCACAACTTCCCAGCGCAGAATGATATCACTCGGATAGCAATGATTGAACGGACAATCAATAAAAACTCTCATCTCACCGACACACACTTGACGAATGAACGGATAAGAGAAAATGCAATCACACAATAGCAAACCATGGCGCAGTGATTTTTAGGTGGTTCGGACGCACCAAGTGCCGTCCTACGTGCACCCCTCTCACCTCGAGAGGATTTCACTAACAACCCTGCACGACGGCAGCAACCACCATACATGGGCTCGACGGCCCACACACGTGGGTTCTCGCACGACAATGAGACACCCCACACACACTCGGAGCAAGCTCTGAAATCATCAAAAGAAGGATAGAATGGAAAATACAATGCCCAGTCTGAGAATATGAATCTGAGCACAAGATATAATGATAACAAACATGATCTTCCCCATAAATCCTTAAACAAAACTCGGAGATTAACGAAGGTAGCACTAGAACGATGGAACCGAGGGTTGGAAGAAGTCGGTGTAGAAGATGTGGATGTCCGAAGCAGTGGATGAAGAGGATGCCGACCGCGGCCTCCAGATCTTGGCTCAGGCTCGAGTGGGGACGACCTCAGCATAGCCTTCCTCAACTCCAGCAGAGTGCAAAGCTCCTTCTTCTCCTGCAAGCACTAGATGAAAAAGTTAAAGCTCTCTTGGATGCTTCGATCGGAACAAGGGGGGCGGCGATATATACCAAATGAAAGCATGACATATGGACACAAAATCCCTCTCCAAGCCCCTTTCATATCAAGAACAAATGATGATGGATGCCCTAAGGCTATTCTGGTAAACAAGCAAGTCAAATGGATCTTACAATAATGGGTTCGAAACAGATCCGAAAATCCTGATCAAAACGTTCAGAAAAAGTATTGACTCATAGAGTCGACTCTTTTTCATAAATATTCTGCCAAAACACATAAAAACTAAACCCGTGAAACAAGTGTCGACCTATGGGGTCGACACTTTTTATCAAATGTTCTGGCCTGTGAAATCAACATAACATCCGTGGTGAAAAGTGTCGACTCTTGAGGTCGACACTTTTTCACGGAGCTTCTGATTTCACAGTATTGAACGAACTTACCTGAAAGTGTCGACCCACGAGGTCGACACTTTTTCCCGAGTGTTCTGACTTTGCAAAATAACAGAACCCTGGTGAAAGTGTCGACCCATGAGGTCGACACTTTCTGCCAGTGTTATAAAAACCTTAACGCACAGTAGAGTGTCTAAATAAGTGTCGACCCTATGGGCCGACACTTTTCCTGACATATGGAAAAGCTTAAAAATCCGATTGAAATTTCACAGAACATGTACCAAGATATCAAGATTGAACAATTGAGCACCAATAACTCAGATATACATTACAAAACATGATTTCTACCCAGATCAGTCCATCCACATTAAAATCCAATTTAACAAATGTTCTTACCATTTGGCCTTCAAGCTTTGAATGTTAATTTCACATTGAACCCAATTTTTCAGATTTGAACATACAGACCATTTTTGAGTCATAATCGTTCTATCCACTCAAGGTCAAGCAACGCATCTGTTCCTACTTCCATTTCCAGGACTTGAGAAAGAATTCCATATAGGACCTGCACATCACAGAATGCTCATCAGTATTAATCTCAAGCTAATCAATTGAGATTCTCAAAATCACCTCATATCAAATTACTCAATCAATGCATCCATTCATTTTCTGACAAATCAAGTGACCTTTTCATACACTGACTTCATTCCACAATGTAAGTCCAAACTACGGTCACTCAATCAAAATTTAACATGTTAGTCCAAACCAAACTTAATCAAGATTGAGCATTTTGCAAGTTATGCCCAATCAATCATTCAGAACTTGAAATTCATCAGGGTATATCAAACCAAATCCACATGCCATTCATTGAACACACAATTTGATCAACCAAACATGTTTTCATTCAAAGCCATCATTCATCAAATCTGTATCAATGCAAATCATAAAAACTGAATTCAAGACATGTTCATTCTAGATCTTCGTCAAAACAGACCGGGACACAACAATCTCCCCCTTTTTGACGAAAATAAAACCATTGAAAAATAACAAGGATTTGCATTAACAATTCAGCACTTTTAGTGTCAACACAATGATTTGCATTCAAAATCGCATGCAAATGACATGCAAACAATTATTTCTTATTTCTCCCCCTTTTTGTCAGAGTCAAATAGGGGATTATTAAAACCATAAAAGTATGGAAGTTAAGCCTCAAAATTTATAGTTAACTCAATGAGATGCATATGAAACGCAAGAAATGAGCTGTCAAGCACATATGCATTCATTATTATATGTAATATCAAGCATGTTCTAGGAACGGGATAGGAAGTATGCAAGAGACCGAGAACATGATGTCCATGAGTAATAGTAAAAGGGTAGTGCTTACAAGTAGTGGTACTACATTACTCATGAGATATGACTGATTCAAAATGTACATTCTAACAATCACTCCCTAGATGTCTAGGTGAAGTATGAGCAATGAAATCTAAGCAATATGGATGTTCAGATTGTCTAAGGAACACAAGGTGGAACTTTTCTTCCCTACACTTCCACACACCGTGCTCGACTTTTGGTAGCTTCGCACAACCCCAAAATTATTTTCTATATTTTTTTATTATTTAAATAACTTCATGACTAACCTTTTGACTCGAGGCATACCCTTTGTCTCATGGGTAATTCCCGGTTACTCAGTGTCGTCACTTATTATAACGTGGATGAGACACTTTCCGATGCGAGTTTCCTCCTTTATTTCAAGGGGGATTCTCGATGTACTCGATGTCAAATCACACTTATTCATTTTTGGTGGGGTTGACAGCTTTTTCCTCACGAGTCACGTGATTTCTATGTAGGGGTTTAAGTGTCCTAAAGTGTGTTGAGTGGAATAAGCGAAATCCTTATTGACTAGAATCATTAAGCTCAATAGTGCAAGTGGTGTGAGAGATTGCATGGAATGTAAGAGATGAATTAGCCGATTCATAGTGATGTCTCCCCCTAAGTGTATGCACAGTTCTAACAAGAACCTCCCCCTTAATATGTGCCATGTAAAAACATGTCTAAGTCAAAGCATTTTTATTTATCAAGGGTGTAAGGCCATAGGAGATATCAACTGAAAGGTGTGTAAACTATATACACTCAAGTATATCAAAATGGTGTTTTCAAGCAATTTTGATTACCGGTATGTGGCGGAGAACATAGGTCCGAGGACCATACTCACGCATAATGAAAGCTCCAGGTGGCCTTAATCCACCTTTCCACTGACGTCATTTTATATACCGGTGAATCATGGCATTCATGCACACATATATGAAGTATATGCATTTATGTACATGCGGATGCGAAAGGATAAAAGCATGTATGAGAACCAAATTGTTATTTCTTGAAATATGCACAAAGAGCAAAGCGTGAACTGTAAAAGCAATGAAAATTTTTTATGTGCAAAAGATAAGGCATTATGAACAGTTTCTTTATGAAAAAGTAAGAGTGTGTATGAACAAAACAATTCAAAAGATTTCAATTTTCTAACTTACACACTCTTGATTCTCTCCTCAAAAAATAAAATTGTTCAGAATTTAAAGGTTTTGTAAATATATCAGTAAGTTGGTGTTTTGTGTCAACAAAAATAAGTTCAAAATCACCTTTATTTATATGATCTTGTATAAAATGATGTCTATCTTCTATGTGCTTAGTGCGGGAGTGTTGGACAATATTTTTGGACAAGTTTATTGCAGAAGTGTTGTCGCACATTATGGGAGTATTTTTTAAACAAAAACCAAAATCCAGCAATTGATGTGGGATCCAAAGCACTTGAGCCGCACAACTATCGGCAGCCACGTACTCGGCTTCGGCAGTTGATAAAGTCACACAATGCTATTTCTTTGAGGCCCATGAAACCATGCAGCCCCCAAGAAACTGACAGTGGCCGCTTGTGCTTTTCGATCCATTTTACAACCAGCATAATTAGAGTCAGTGAAGGCATACAGTTCAAATGAATTATTTCTAAGAAACCACAAACCAAGGTCAAGAGTACCATTCAAATATCTGAAGATCCTTTTTACGGTCGCTAAATGGGAGTCCCTGGGACAAGATTGGTATCTTGCACAGAGACAAACACTAAAGTGTATGTCAGGCCTACTAGCAGTCAGGTAAATCAAAGATCCTATCATTCCCATGAAAAGTTTTTGATCGATTTTATTACCTTTTTCTTCTTCCATTTTCTGTGAGGTGGACATCGATGTTGCAAAGGGCTTGGCAGACTCATGTTGGTACTTTTTCATGATCTCTTGTGTGTACTTCTTCTGGTTGATAAAAATGCCGTCGTCCATTTGTTTTATTTACAATCCCAAGAAGAAGTTGAGCTCTCCCATCAAGCTCATCTCGAACTCCCCCTGCATAAGTTGGGCAAATTCATCATTCATTTTTGAGTTGGAGGCTCCAAAAATTATATCGTCTACATAAACTTGAACGATTAATGATTGATCATCACAAGTTTTTGTAAACAAAGCCTGATCTATGTTACCTCGTTTGAAGCCATTTTCAAAAAGAAATGAACTTAATCTATCATACCATGCTCGGGGAGCCTGTTTCAAACCATATAGTGCCTTGTCCAATTTGAAGACATGGTCTGGAAATCTTTCATCTTCAAAGCCCGGTGGTTGCTCCACGTACACTTCCTCCTTGATCACTCCATTGAGGAAGGCACTCTTCACGTCCATTTGAAACAGTTTAATGTTCCTATGACAAGCATAAGCAAGTAATATTCTAACTGCTTCTAATCTAGCCACAGGTGAAAACGATTCATCAAAATCAATACCAAATTCTTGAGAGTAGCCCTTGGCTACTAATCTTGCCTTATTCCTCACAACCACCCCATCTTCACTAAGTTTGTTTCGGAAAACCCACTTAGTTCCAATAATATGATGGTCATCAGGCCGGGGCACGAGGAACCACACCTGATTCCTTTGGAATTGGTGTAGCTCTTCTTGCATGGCGAGAACCCAAGAATTGTCATTCAAGGCATCATCTAAAGACTTAGGCTCAATGATAGAATGTAAAGCTAGATTATCGTGAATTTCAACTTCCCTCATTGAAGCCCGTGTTCGAATTCCTTCATCCACACCGTCAATCACGTTCTCCAATGGATGGTCCTTGTGTGTGGTCCATTGGTGTGGAAGGTTCAGATGTTGCTCTTGTTCCGCTTCCTCCTCTCGTTCCTTTTCTTCCTCTTGATTTGCTGCCTCACCTTGTTTGCTTGATTCTCCTTTTTCAGCTTCACCTTCACCTGTAATAAGAAAATGATCATCATCATTTGATTTTCTCATTGTAAACTCATCAACAACAACATGAGGACTCTCCTCGACAGTTAATGTCTTAGTGTTATGCACACAGTAGCTCTAGATGATAGAGAATACCCGAGGAAGATCCCTTTATCACTTTTTGCATCAAATTTTTCTAGATTGTCTTTACCATTATTTAAAATGTAACAGATTGACCCAAATGGTTTAAAATGAGATATATTGGGTTTCTTACCTTTGTAAAGCTCGTATCAAGTTTTCTTAAGTATTGGTCTTACCATAGCTCGATTTGTGATGTAGCAGGTGGTGTTCACCGCCTCTGCCCATAAGTACCGTGGAAGACCGTTCTCCGCAAGCATGGTACGCGCCATCTCCACGAGCGTCATATTTTTCCTTTCGACCACGCCGTTTTGTTGAGGGGCTCTTGGTGAAGAGAACTGATGCTCGTACCCCTGTTTCCTGCAAAAAACATCAAACTCATGGTTTTCAAATTCCTTTCCATGGTCACTTTGAATTTTCTGAATTGTATATCCTTTTTCATTCTGAACTCTAGTGCAAAAATCAATGAACTCGTTGCAAGCATCACTTTTATTTGCTAGATATAGAACCCATGCATATCACGAGAAATCATCGCCAATCACGAAACCATAAAGCTTCTCTCCAAGACTGTGAGTCCTGGTGGGACCAAATAAATCCAGATGCAACAATTGAAGGGGTTTTTCTGTTGAAACAATATTTTTGCATTTAAAAGATGTGGTGGTTTATTTTCCTTTATTACATGCTTCACATATCTTTGAAGTTTCAAAATTCAATTTAGGAAGACCTCTGACTAAATCATGATGATTCAACTTCCTAATAACATTAAAACTGGCATGCCCAAGACGGCGATGCCACAACCAAACATCTTCACTTTTATTGGCAACTAAACAAAGTTTCTTAGATGCAAGCTCATCAAAATCAACTTGATAGGTGTTGTTACATCTCACTTCTATGAACTTAATTTTCTGTGTGTTAGCATCAATGATAGTGCAGTGAGAAGACTCAAAAATAACTTTGTGACTCTTGTCACATAGTTGACTTACACTAAGCAAATTGTGGTGAAGACCTCTAACAAGTGAAACATCCTCAATGCAATGGTTAGGGTCCTTACCAATTCTCCCGATTTTGATTATCTTACCCTTGTCCTGTCCTCCAAAGATTACCGTACCGCCGTTCTTTTAAGCAAGGTCTGTAAAGAGGAGTTTATTTCCCCTCATGTGCCTGAGCATCCGCTGTCCAGGTACCATTTATTCTCTCCCGCCTTCATGCAGACCTGCACCAATTAGCAACCATGCTCATTTTGATTTGGGTACCCAAGCAAGCTTGGGTCCCTTCATGTTAGCATTCCCAAAAGATTGATTGTATCTATTGAAAAATATGTCATCATCGTATTGCATGAGTTGGCATATATACATATCATGCCCTATCTTCCCACAATAAAAACACCTGGGTCTTTTCCTACCAAAATCTCTTCTTTTATTTACATTCCTAAAGGTTGAGGGGAAACTAGAATTAACAGTTGGTTTTTCAAGGTGTGTGTGTGAACATTCTCCTTGACAAGATGAATTCTTAACAACATATGTAACATGATTCTTGTTGCCATGCATTGTACTTGGATTCTTCTCAATTTGTTTACCCTTTTCTCTCAACATTTTTTCATTCGCATTTTTCACGTTTTCAAGTTCAATGATAAAACTCTCATTCTTGCCTTTCAATTTTTCTTTCTCTTTCTCACATTCAGTCAGTTTAACATGCAACTCTTCCAATTCTTTGTTCAAGAGAATTCTTTGTTCAAGAGGTCATGCCTTTCTTGGATTTCATCATTACGTTTAAAGGCATTTTTCTTTTCTACTTCTAAGCATGCTATTTCATCTTCAAACAAAGCTAATTTGGTTTCCAAAGCATCATTAGCATTTTCAGACTTTTAACTTGCATTTCAAGTAGATTGCATTTTCCGCATGAATTAGATGAGTGAAGAATTTCATGAATCTTTTTTCTTTAATGTCCTATTTTTATTTTTCATTCTTCTGTATTTCTCATCTAACTCCTCATATGCAAGTTCCCACTGTTCGTTTGAAATAAGCTCTGTGTCAGAAATTACCTGCTCCTGATCGCTCCTTGCCATTAGACACATTATCTTCACAAGTTCTTCAATGTCTTGCTCCTCATCATCGGTCGTGGGCTCATCTTCATCTTCGTCGCTCCACGTCGCCTTCATGGCTTTTGACTTCTTGCCCTTGACCATTTTACCTTTCTTCTTTTGCAGCTCGGGGCATTCTCCTCGCATGTGCCCCGCTTTCTTGCATTCATAACATATAATATTGACGGCCTTGGATGGTTCATTTCGTTGCCTTGGCTGCCTCTTTCCTTTCCTGAATTTCCTGCCAAACTGTCTTCTTTGGCGTAGGAATTGTCTTACTTTCCTCGTCATCATGGCAACTTCTTCATCGTTGGTGGTTCCCAACGACTCCTCTTGGCTCGAGACACTTTCCGGGAGTGCTTTTAAAGCGATTGGCTTTTTCTTCTTTGGATCCTCTTCCATTCTCTTTATCACATTGATCTCATAGGTCATTAATGACCCTATGAGTGCATCCACGGTGAGCATTGACAAATCCTTTGAGTCCTCTCTCATGGTCCCCTTGGTGTCCCAGCTCGGTGATAGTGACCTCAACACCTTCCGTACCAATTCCTTATCTGTGAACTCTCTCCCGAGTGATTTTAATCCATTTGTAATCTCCATGAGACATGCGAACATCTCGGAGATATTTTCTTCATCCTTCATCTGAAACAGCTCGTAATCACGGATCAACATATTCACTTTCGTCTCTTTAACTTCTGTGGTACCTTCGTAGATAAGCTTGAGCTTATCCCACATTTCCTTTGCACTGCTGCACATGGAGACACGGGCATACTCGTTAGGGTGAATAGCACACTGAATAATGTTTAAAGCATTAAAGTTCACAGTGGCTTTCTTAATACTATCACCGTCCCACATATCCTCATCAGGGTGTAAAGTGTACAGACCATTCCTTAAGACAGTCCATATTTCATGACTTTGAGCACACAAAAAGACGGTCATCCTATTCTTCCAGTAAGGGTAGTTACTATCATCAAAGAAAGGTGGTCTTTGAATAGAATGCCCTTCGGGCATTAACCCCTTGTTAAGATTGTTCGCCATTCCTAACAGATCTCTCCAAACCGCTAGATTTCTAGATAAAAACATAGCCGAAGCTCTGATACCAATTGTTGGCCCGGTTAGGAGGTAATCAAGAGGGGGGTGAGTTGATTGCTCGCCCTTCTTGACAAATTATAACTAAATTAAATCAAACCACAGAGATGGTAAATTAAGCACTAAATCACGCTTGATAAACATGCACAGTTGAACTGCATACAAGCACTCACAACTTCCCAGCGCAGAATGATATCACTTGGATATCAATGATTGAACGGACAATCAATAAAAACTCTCGTCTCACCGACACACACTCGACAAATGAACGGATAAGAGAAAATGCAATCACACAATAGCAAACCATGGCGCAGTGATTTTAGGTGGTTCGGACGCACCAAGTGCCGTCCTACGTCCACCCTGTTGTGTATGTGATTTTGATGATTACAAAATGACTTTGTTGCCTGAACTTGCTTGGCCTTGTGCTTGAATGGTTATTCATGTTTTCATGGCTCTATATTGATGAGAAAGTTTTTTATGGAAAATAATGCTTCATGAATGTTAGTTTTTGTCAACAAGAATGCCATTTGAATGACTGTATTCCCATGCTTTCCTACATGCTTTGCATTTGGCATGATTGTTAACATTTGGGTATTGAAGCATTTTGATGTTGAAATTATGAAAGATACATGTAATCTATTTGAATGTTTAAGCTCCTATGTCAATATATTTGATTGAATGATAGATTCATGCTTATCATTTCAAAACCTTGTCATTTGGTCAAATTTATTTTTTTTTGACCTTGTGTGCTTGAATTGGAGGAGGTTGAGGTTGAGCTTTCATGTCTTTATATTTGGATGAGTGATAGATTCAAGTTCATCATAACAAAATCTTGTATTGATGAAATGGCATAATGCTCATTTGAATGCTAGTGTGCTCATGTGATAGAAATAATCTTGTGTAGTCATGAGTTTTCATGCATAGTGTGTATAGGTTGCAATACCCTTGTTTGTGGTTCATGGTTTCTTCATGATCCTTGAGGCTCATAATATGTTTGACTCTTTTATAGCACTCATGGTTGAATGTATGTCTTAAGAGTGGAACTCCTTGATCTTGATTTCCATGTAGATCTAATGATTTATCTTATTTTTGCAGGATGGACATTGATGGAAATCAGTTTGATATCACTTGGATGCATAGTAATATCCTTCTATTTTTTACCTATGAAAAATGGCCTTTTAGTAGGCTAGAAAAGCCCTTAGCATGATTCATGAATATACCTTATGGTTCTTGAGAGTTGTTATGTGCTTAATACATTCATATTCATCAAAGTGAAATTGGTTTCATGGTGCCCATATAATGAGTTTAAGTTGTTTGAATGACTTTGTTTCCACTTGAGGTTTTGGTGGTTTGAAAACTCTTTCATGCATTCACTTCATATGGTGTTGTAGTTTTCAAAGTGTTTCATGCATTGTCTAAATGACTTTTCCTTTGAAGTTGCAAAATGCTTAAGCCATTGAAATGACCATTTGTTGAATGAGGTCTAAAAATATGCCAACATATTGTCTCAATGCATGGTTACGTGATTTATATGTTGAATGATGAAGAATAGTTTTTCATTGAGCTTGAATTGATGAAATCCGGGTTTAGGATGTGCTTTCATGCGAAAACCTTCATAATGTTGAATTACATGCACTCCATTTGAAACAATTTGTTTTTCATCATTAAAATTCATGAATGGATGTTAGAATTCATTGGGTTGCATGTTTAGATCATTGGGAATGGTTTAGAAATCTTTTTTTAATGTTTCTAAGTGAATGGGTTGACCCCCCCACTCAATGGGTCGACCCTTGGGCCAAAAAATGGCCAAATAGTATTCTGTCTGCAAGTGGGTCGACCCACTTGCAGAGATGGGTCAACCCATTCCCTGTTCTGGGCAAAAACCAGAACGCTGCTTGTAGATGGGACGACCCACTTGCTAGATGGGATGTCCCATATGGTTTCGCAGCTCCGCGCGACTTCTCCGTGGGCCACCGTAGCCCATTCAAATGACCTCCGATTGGGGTGAAAGTTTACACCAATGCCCCTAGGTTACTAATGAACATATTAGGGTGGTTTTGCAAGGATTTTGCATGGGTATATGGGTCTTTTGGTGCCTTCTATATATACTTATATGTGACCTCCGAATTTGATAAGAAATGAACTCTAATGCTTGTTTGTGTTGTCTTGTAGGAGAAGAAAAAAGGGGAAAAGGAAGAGGAGCTATTGCAAGGTAGTTCTCATCTCCATCTCTGAGGATTTAGAGCTCGTGGTAGAAGAAGAAAAGAAGCATCTCGAAGAGAGGAACGCGAGGACGCCAAAATCGCGGCCATTCGATAACGAGCCAAGAAGAGCCGGAGTATTCCTTGAAGGGGGAGTTTCATACATGCTATATCTTCTCTGATTTAGTCCATAGAGTTTGTTTGGAGTCTATTGTATACATCTGTGGACACTTCATCTTTTCTGAACGATTATTCTGTGTGTAGGTTCGGAGAATGCTTTCTCCGAGTGGTTTGTGTTGACGCTTGTGAGTCGTGTGGTGCGGAGCATATCCGCGTGTGTGTTGGGATTCTTTTCTTGGTGTGTGTGGGGAGAAATCCCCGTGTGTTGCTGCATTCGTAGCGTGTGGTTTGGGGTTTTTACCCCGTGTGTGTGGGGAGAAATCTCCGTGTTTGCTGCATTCGCAGCGTGTGAAAAAAACCTCATCGGTTTGGTGAGGGGTGGACGTAGGGAGCCCGTCGTGGTCCCGAACAACCTTAAAAATCCTCGTGTCTCATGGTTTGATTTGTGTGATTATGTGCATCTCCGTTTAATCTATTTATGCAATCGTGTGAGCATGGTGAGATTGAGTGAATTTTGTTTATCCTGCTTGTTTAGCTTAAATTCCTCAATCTTGTTAATCTTGCTAATTCCGCTGTGCGAGTAGGTTTAAGTTTTTAATTGGACATAGTTTTTAGTAGAGGGTTCTATTCACCCCCCCTCTAGAACCGTGTTCCTGCACTACGGGACCCAACAATTGGTATCAGAGCGAGGCTCTGTTGTCCCTAGATCTCACGATCTACAGAGTGATCCCAGTGCATTCTACAATCATGAATTTTTCTATTGATCAAATCTCTATGATATGCATTCCTACTTTTGATGGTCATGATTATATTTCTTTGAGAAATGCTATGTGTGTTTATCTTGGTTTGCATGAGCCTTATGTTTGGAAGGTCATATGTGATGGTTTATACATGCTTCCTACTGAACATAACAAATGGGATGATATGCATGTCAAGAAAAATGCAATGAATGTTAGAGCATTAAATTTCCTCATGAATACCATTGAATCTAATATACTTTCACAAATCCCCTTGTGCAGGTCGGCAAGAGACCTTTGGGACGAGTTGGCACGAAAGTATGAAGAAGAAGTGATGGATCCATGCTTAATGGCTCATGGAGACGAAAATTCAAATGAGGTAAATTCTAACTCTGACTCTGATGAAGATGAAATGTCATTTGAAGAACTACTTGATGCTTATGAGGAGTTGTCGAGTAGATATAAGAAAATCAAGTTAGAAAACAAAAAATTGAAAAAGGAAGTTGAAGACAATGTTCATGACTCCCTCTGTGAAAAATGTGCTGAGAATGAGGAATTAAATGAGGTACGCATGACTGACATTAAAGAATACAAAGATACAATTGCATGTTTAAGGAGTGAAAATGAAGCTCTCAAGGATGAATTTAATCAAATAAAGAAAAATGAAGAATTCCTTAAGAACAAGCTTGCTTCTTTATCTGGTGATGAAAAATTATTTGAAAAACTTCTTGATAATGAAATTGATAGCAAGAGCATCATAGATGAAAATGAAGAACTTAAAAAGAAAAATGGTGACATGCTAATTAAAATTTCTCTTCTTGATGGTAGCTTGAAATGCCTTGAAAATTTTGAAAAAGAAAATGCGTTATTAAAATTTGAAAATGAAAAGTTGAAACATTTAAACAACACCATGTCTGAAAAACTGTTAACTTTTGAAAAGGGGAAAGCTTTGGATGTCAATGTTGAATCTGAAAAACTACTTGTGCTAGAACAAGAACTTGAAAACTATAAAATTGCAAATAAACTGTTGAATGAATGTAATGTTTGCAGTGAACAAGAAATTGCTAGCTATGAATTGCACATTGCATCCCTTGAATCTAAAATTGTAGACTTAAATACATCATTGTCTAAATTTATCAAACGGAATGAGAACTTAGATAAAATGCTAGGTGTTAAGGTCAACTTTCAAAAAGAGGGTCTTGGATATTCTCCAATTAACAAAAAGTCTTTTGAATCAAAAATAAAAACCTCTTTTGTTCATGCTTCTGACATCCCTCGCACTTCAAAATCAACTCCTCCTATTACACAAACAAAAATTTCTGAAAATCACTTTGAGAAAAAAAATGTTCACACCAAACCCACCATGCAAAAAGGATTCCAAAAAGATCAAGGTGGGTGGAAAATGAAATTGAATGTTAAATACTTTTATTGTGGCATGCATGGCCATGAAATGGATGATTGTAATGTCATGAGAATAGATGATGAAAATGTATGTAAAGTGAAAAATGCTTTCAAATCACAAAGTAATGTCTCTTGCTTTCTTTGTGGTAAGCTAGGCCACATAATGAAAAATTATTTTTCAAAGCAGAAGAAAGGTGAACAAAATACTTTTAATAGAAAAAGGAATGTTTCTTGCTCTCATTGTCATAAACTTGGCCATGTGATGGATAATTGTTATATGAAGCAAAAAGATGAACGTCATGCCATGAATGCTAAGTCTAATGTTCAAAGAAAATTCAATGACAAACAACTAACAACGAAAAGTTCTATGAAAAAACTCAAGCTCACAATGAAAAATCATTTGGAAGAACTACCACTCCTTGTTGCTTTCATTGTGGTAAATATGGGCATGTAATGAAAAACTGTTGGTTATTGAAAAGTGATCATTTTCATGCTTCTATAATGAATGCTAGGTTTAATTTTGTTAGATCTAGATCTTTTGGAAATAGAAGATGAAATACTGTTGAAAATACTTTTGCTCATGAAAGAACATCTTTTGCTAGAAATGCTTCTCCTCAATATTTTTATTGTGGAAATCATGGTCATGTGATTGAGGATTGCAAGATCATGAGAAATGACGACATTGAAGCAATAAAAGTGTGGAAGAATTCGGTTGGTGGTAATGCTACTAACTCCAAGGGACCCAAGAAGGTTTGGGTTCCCAAATTTGTCAAATGAGTTAGATTTGATGCAGGTGTGCCTTGAGGAAATAAATTGCAAGGGGTTCCAATAAAAGGGAACAAGGTACATTCGTTTGGTAAAACCCCGACTTTACTTTTTCTTATTGTCAAACTTGGTGATTTTGATATTTTCACTTCTATTGCTTTGTTATGTTGTTAGAATCATGTTTCAAGCCATACATGTTTTCATTGAATGAATATTTGGTATATTAAATGGTGATATGTGAAATGACAGATCAAGTATGTCAGGAAGCTATCACTATGTGAGAGGTGATCTTAGGATCAATGTACTCCACCTTGTACCAATATTCAAAATTTCAATTTGTTTGGCTTATGAGGATTCATGTATTTTGAATGGAATTGATTTACCTTTAATTTGCATATCTTTCAAATTGAATCTGAAAAACTCTCTTGTTTCAAAAAGGCAAAGATTTCTAAACTGTGGAATTACTTATTCTTTAATGCAACAATTGGCATTGGATGATGACCATGGCTTAGTTTAAAGTATGTTGACTGAGTGTGTGGTTGCTCTGCATGATCGATAAATTGCTTGATTTGTTCAATCTGAAAATTTATCTCATGCAATATCATTTTGAATGATCATGGTCGAATGTTTGGGTTGTAAGGAAAATAGATATTCATGATAAAGCTTGAAATGAAATGCTCATGGTTCTGTGTTAAATTCATTGAAAACTTAACTCATGCATTTACTGAATTCATGCTCACTTGAGTATTCAAGAATGCACAAAAATTGAAATCTCCATAAAAATATCGCATTGGCATTTTTGCATATCATTCACATATCATGCATGCTTCGTGAATTTGAGTCTCTTACATACTTTGACTTATTTATGCTTGAAAGCCATGATTTATGGGCACACAAAATAAAATAAAAAAAATTACATATTGCATATTCATGCATATAGGGCATATGCATATATTTCATGATAATTGCATATCTTGAATCATGAGTACTTGCATGAATAGTTTGTTAAAACCTTACTTATTCATACATTCCCCTTTCATCTAATTTTGAGCATAAACTTTTCATTTCAAAGATGAAGCTCATTGTGTGCCTATGTGTATATTTGGCATTTTCAGCATGCATATAGTGCATACTTTGAGATGCATCATTTTGAACACCGCTAACCTTCATGAACTGAAACTTCATAACATTGGGCCTTTAATTTGCATATTGCATTACATTCTCATGTTGTTATAGGTTGCACGCATAAGAGTTTGTGCATTAGGTGCATTTGGAACATTCATATAAAATCTGAAATTCTGCATTCATGATGCACTCTACATTGCATATTTGCATGTTTCCGTTGTATGCTTGCATGTTAATATATGCTAAAACCCCTTCTTTTAAACTTCTAAGACCTCATATCTCTTGATAAATAATGTTGCATCTGAGTCTTAACTATTGTGCTTAATGTTAAACACTCAGGGGGAGCATTTCCTGTTTAGTGCATTCACATAGGGGGAGCTGCACTATCTTGTGTTGAGTTAAATTTTCTTCATACATGTTAAATCAAATTCTCACACTTCATACACTTTAATGTGAAAAAGAGTGTTATTCATAAGGATATATGAATTTCATTTCAACACTCTAAAGTAATTAAACTTGCTACATTTATGATAAAGAAGCAGTTGAGGAAAAAGCTGCCTGCCTCAGCTGAAATTTTTTTTTTTATGAAATGAAAGGCAGAGCAATGCTTAGTCTCACTGAGTAAACTAGTTACACGTCACCTGAGACGTCATGTGGTTCATTTCTGAAAAGTGTTGACTAAAGTACCTCTGTTCAAAATGAAGTGAAATAGTTTAGTATTCTGAGTAACCAGGGATTCTGGCATGAGCTCCATGTGTCTCCTCACGTAAAAAGGAATTATTTGAACCTGATCACTCTAAGAAAAATTCAGATTGTCAATGTGAAATTCTTGAGAAAAATTCTGATGAAAAATTAATGGGGCAGAGCGTAGCCTCTAATACGTTGTTCTCTAGATTTAAATGCAATCTTTGTAATTACTCTTGTGTTCAATTAAAAATTTGGATATCCATATGGCTAAAGCCTATTTTCATGTTATTCACTTATACACATGGTAATTTGATTTAATATGTGTTTTAAAAATTTGATTGACTGCATGATTGGTGTATGTCTTTTGCTGTCTATCTGCACACTCTCCTAGGTGTACATATGAGCACCATGGTTTGATTGACTCACTTGTACTTTTCGTACACCTATCCTCTCATTATAAATAGAATGGGGGAGCTATATTGCATGTATATAGATTTACTTGCGTGGAAGTCAATCATACTTGATCATTCTACTTGCATTCTGCATGTTCATATTGCCCAAAACTTGCATTTCAAACATGTTCAAATTAGTTCATGCATATTTGACATTTAGTGCATTCACACATGCATATTTTGAATTGCATCTTCTTAAACATAATGTGCATATGGTTTTCTTAATAACCCCGTTGTCCGTCGACTCTCTGTCAATGACAAAGGGGGAGAGGCAGTTACTTTGTGCTTCTTTCATGAATATCATATTTTGCTTGTCCGTTCTCATTTTACCATAAGGGGAGAAAGCATGTTGGTTTGGTCTTGATGCTATCATGAATTCCCCATGTTGATCCCCATTTATGATTATGTCAAAGGGGGAGAGAGCATTAATGAGCATTAATGCATAACATTTTATCATCATCAAAATGGGGGAGATTGTTGTGTATGTGATTTGGATGATTACAAAATGACTTTGTTGCCTGGACTTGCTTGGCCTTGTGCTTGAATGGTTATTCATATTTTCATGGCTCTATATTGATGAGAAAGTTTTTTGTGGAAAACAATACTTCATGAATGTTAGTTTTTGTCAACAAGAATGCCATTTGAATGAATGTGTTCCCATGCTTTCCTACATGCTTTGCATTTGACATGATTGTTAACATTTGGGTATTGAAGCATTTTGATGTTGAAATTATGAAAGATACATGTAAGCTATTTGAATGTTTGAGCTCCCATGTCAATATATTTGATTGAATGATATATTCATGCTTATCATTTCAAAACCTTGTCATTTGGTCAAATTTATTTTTTGTTGACCTTGTGTGCTTGAATTGGAGGAGGTTGAGGTTGAGCTTTCATGTCTTTATATTTGGATGAGTGATAGATTCAAGTTCATCATAACAAAATCTTGTATTGGTGAAATGGCATAATGCTCATTTGAATGCTAGTGTGCTCATGTGATAGAAACAATCTTGTGTAGTCATGAGTTTTCATGCATAGTGTGTATAGGTTGCAATACCCTTGTTTGCGGTTCATGGTTTCTTCATGATCCTTGAGGCTCATAATATGTTTGACTCTTTTATAGCACTCATGGTTGAATGCATGTCTTAAGAGTGGAACTCCTTGATCTTGATTTCCATGTAGATCTAATGATTTATCTTATTTTTGCAGGATGGACATTGATGGAAATCAGTTTGATATCACTTGGATGCATGGTAATATTCCTCTATTTTTTACCTGTGAAAAATGGCCTTTTAGTAGGCTAGAAAAGCCCTTAGAATGATTCATGAATATACCTTATGGTTCTTTAGGGTTGTTATGTGCTTAATACATTCAGATTCATCAAAGTGAAATTGGTTTCATGGTACCCATATAATGAGTTTAAGTGGTTTGAATGACTTTGTTTCCACTTGAGGTTTTGGTGGTTTGAAAACTCTTTCATGCATTCACTTCATATGGTGTTGTAGTTTTCAAAGTGTTTCAAGCATTGTCTAAATGACTTTTCCTTTGAGGTTGCAAAATGCTTAAGCCATTGACATAACCATTTGTTGAATGAGGTCTAAAAATATGTCAACATCTTGTCTCAATGCATGGTTATTTGATTTATATGTTGAATGAGGAAGAATAGTTTTTCATTGAGCTTGAATTGATGAAATCCGGGTTTAGGATGTGCTTTCATGCGAAAACCTTCATAATGTTGAATTACATGCACTCCATTTGAAACAATTTGTTTTTTATCATTAAAACTCATGAATGGATGTTAGAATTCATTGGGTTGCATGTTTAGATCATTGGGAATGGTTTAGAAATCTTTTTTAATGTTTCTAAGTGAATGGGTCGACCGCCCCACTCAATGGGTCGACCCCTGGGCCAAAAAATGGCCAAATAGTGTTCTGTCTGCAAGTGGGTCGACCCACTTGTAGAGATGGGTCGACCCATTCCCTGTTCTGGGCAAAAACCAGAACTCTGCTTGTAGATGGGATGACCCACTTGCTAGATGGGACGTCCCATCTGGTTTCTCAGAGCCCATCCAAATGACCTCCGATTGGGGTGAAATTTTACACCAATGCCCCTAGGTTACTAATGAACATATTAGGGTGGTTTTGCAAGGGTTTTGCATGGGTATATGGGTATTTTGGTGCCTTCTATATATACTTACATGTGACCTCCGAGTTTGATATGAAATGAACTCTAATGCTTGTTTGTGTTGTCTTGTAGGAGAAGAAAAAAGGGGAAAAGGAAGAGGAGCTATTGCAAGATGGTTCTCATCTCCATCTCTGAGGATTTAGAGCTCGTGGTAGAAGAAGAAAAGAAGCATCTCGAAGAGAGGAACGTGAGGACGCCAAAATCGCGACCATCCGATAACGAGCCAAGAAGAGCCGGAGTATTCCTTGAAGGCGGAGTTTCATACATGCCATATCTTCTCTGATTTAGTCCATAGAGTTGATTTGGAGTCTACTGTATACATCCGTGGACACTTCATCTTTCTCTGAACGATTATTCTGTGTGTGGGTTTGGAGAATGGTTTCTCCGAGTGGTTTGTGTTGACGCTTGTGCGTCGTGTGGTGCGGAGCATATCCGCGTGTGTGTTGGGATTCTTTTCCCGGTGTCTGTGGGGAGAAATCCCCATGTGTTGCTGCATTCGCAGCGTGTGGTTTGGGGTTTTTACCCTGTGTGTGTGGGGAGAAATCTCCGTGTTTGCTGCATTCGTAGCATGTGGAAAAAGCCCCATCAGTTTGGTGAGGAGTGGACGTAGGGAGCCCGTCGTGGTTACGGACCACCTTAAAAATCCCCGTGTCTCATGGTTTGATTTGTGTGATTGTGTGTATCTCCGTTTAATCTATTTATGCAATCGTGTGAGCACGGTGAGATTGAGTGAATTTTGTTTATCCTGCTTGTTTAGCTTAAATTCCTCAATCTTGTTAATCTTGCTAATTTCGCTGTGCGAGTAGGTTTAAGTTTTTAATTGGACATAGTTTTTAGTAGAGGGTTCTATTCACCCCCCCTCTAGAACCGTGTTCCTGCACTACGGGACCAAACACACCCCTCTCACCTCGAGACGATTTCACTAACAATGCTGCACGATGGCAGCAACCACCACACACGGGCTCGACGGCCCACACACGTGGGTTCTCGCACAATGACGAGACACCCCACACACACTTGGAGCAAGCTCTGAAATCATCAAAGGAAGGATAGAATGGAAAATACAATGCCCAGTCTGAGAATATGAATCTAAGCACAAGATATAATGATAACAAACATGATCTTCCCCATAAATCCTTGAACAAAACTCGAAGATTAACGAAGGTAGCACTAGAACGATGGAACCAAGGCTTGGAAGAAGCCGGTGTAGAAGATGTGGACGCCCGAAGCAGCGGATGAATAGGATGCCGACCGCGGCCTCCAGATCTTGGCTCGGGCTCGAGTGGGGACGACCTCAGCGTAGCCTTCCTTTACCTCCAGCAGAGTGCAAAGCTCCTTCTTCTCCTACAAGCACAAGATGACAACGTCAAAGCTCTCTTGGATGCTTCGATCGGAACAAGGGGGGAGGTGATATATACCAAATGAAAGCATGAAATATGGACACAAAAGCCCTCTCTAAGCCCCTTTCATATCAAGAACAAATGATGATGGATGCCCTAAGGCTATTCTGGTAAACAAGCAAGCCAAATGGATCTTACAATAATGGATTCGAAACAGATCCAGAAATCCTGATCAAAACATTCAGAAAAAGTGTCGACTCATGGAGTCGACTCTTTTTCATGAATGTTTTGTCAAAACACATAAAAACTAAACCCGTGAAACAAGTGTCGACCTATGGGGTCGACACTTTTTATCAAATGGTCTAGCCTGTGAATAAACATAACATCTGTGGTGAAAAGTGTCGACTCTTGAGGTCGACACTTTTTCACGGAGCTTCTGATTTCACAGTATTGAACGAACTTACCTGAAAGTGTCGACCCATGAGTTCGACACTTTTTCCCGAGTGTTCTGACTTTGCAAAATAACATAACCCTAGTGAAAGTGTCGACCCATGAGGTCGACACTTTCTGCCAACGTTATAAAAACCTTAACGCACAGCAGAGTGTCCAAATAAGTGTCGACCCCATGGGTCGACACTGTTGTATATATATCTCGGTGTTTTTGATGATAACAAAACCAAGGACATATGGTTGCTCACATGCTTGGAACTAATAACCTAAGTGATTTTCATAAGCTTTCAAGGTCGAAACTATTCATGTTTTTGCTTAAGGTTTTAGCATTCCAAATGGTTTTCTAAGAACTTGAATGAACTTGAAATAACTTTTAACCAATCGTTCAATTCATGCCTCGATCATATGGATACACTTTTCTGGGCTAAACTCTTCATTTTTCAGGTTTTTGACAGTCCGGTCGACCTCCAGCATCACCCCGGTCGACCTGGAATAACAGAATGGAATTTTCTACATGCTGTCTCAGTGGCGGTCGACCGCCCCTCAATCCCGGTCGACCGGATTTCCCAGGGACCGGCCTCCCGCAGGTTTCTCAGTGGCGGTCGACCGCCAGCCCCTGTAGGTCGACCGCCAGCCCCGAGCTGCCCAATATTGTTGACTTTTTGTCACTTCGAGGGAAGCCTTTCCACTTGGTATTGTTTAATCCCTAAGCACTCAAACCCTCCAGAAATTATGGATCTGGTCTGGGGGAGTCCATGGACCATTCAAAGCCTATAAAACTTATACAAGAGGGTTAAGAAAACCCTAATGCTCAAGGTGGATCAAAAGAGGCTATCAAAGAGGAAGAGAAGGAAGCTAGCACTGTAGACATGAACAGTGATCCGAGAGGAGTTCTTCATCCTTCTTCATCCATTCAAGTGAAGATCAATCTAAAAGATCAAGCTGCATCCAAAGCATTCTTCATCCACTAAGGGGGAGCAAATCAAGATCCTTCTTTTGTGTTCTAAATTCATATTTTCTCTTGAGCTTCATTTGTGATTCTTGTAATCATTAAACTTTTCAGTGTGTGTGGATCTTCCTAGATCCGTGTGCGTGTGTTGTGTGTTCAATCCGTTGTAGTTGTATGTGTGTTAAGGTGTTCTTGCACCTTCGCGGAAGCTTTCTTTACCAGTGTGTGTGTGTGTGCGTCTGATCTTGTAACACTTTACAAGATAGTGTGTGGATCCTCACTGTCCGTGAGGGGTAGATGTAGGTTGCTGTTGTGGCATCCAAACCACCTTAAAATTGTTGTCTCATTGTGGTTTGCTCCTTATCTCCTATCCCCTTTCTGTGCACCCTTGTGGATCCAGTTATTTTGAAACCGTTAGATCTAGCTTTTTTCTCCCCCTTTCTCATAAATCCTTCGGTATATCAAAAGCTGGATTCGGACTGACAAGGTTACTCTCGCCAGAAAGATAACAGCTTGCGTGAGTGAATCTACGGATTTGTTGACTATGCCTAGTACCAAGGGTTATTGCAGTGTTGTTTTGATAAATCAAGTTTTTCCTGATCTTGTTTTCTTGTGTCCTCATGTAATAATAAAATTGTTTTTAATTCGGCAAAGAATTTGTTATCACGCAATTCACCCCCCTCTTGGGTGCCATTTAATCTCGGGACTTCAATTGGTATCAGAGCTAAGGCTCTTTTTTTCACAGATCCAATGATCTAGAGTAAGATCCGGTTAAATGGCAAACAAGGGTATGATACCCGAGGGTCACTCCATCAATCGTCCTCCCTTCTTTGATGGTTCAAACTACTCGTACTGAAAAAATAGAATGTATGTGTTTCTGAGGGCTCAAGAGTATGAAGTTTGGAGAGTTATGGACAAGGTCCCTCATAAACTCGGGGCT
This sequence comes from Amorphophallus konjac, assembly GCA_022559845.1. Classification (NCBI taxonomy): domain Eukaryota; kingdom Viridiplantae; phylum Streptophyta; class Magnoliopsida; order Alismatales; family Araceae; genus Amorphophallus; species Amorphophallus konjac. The sequence goes on from CM040127.1 coordinate 269,560,343, forward strand.
GATGAAGGAAAATGGACACCCGAGGAAATTAAGAAATGCACTGCTAATTTCAATGACATGAATATTATGCAATGTGCGATACACCCTAATGAATTCTCTCGTGTTTCTATGTGCAGCTCAGCCAAAGAAATGTGGGACAAGCTGCGACTCATATACGAGAGAAATTTAGAGGTCAAGGAAACCAAGGCAAATCTCCTAGTCACTAACTATGAGCTATTTAAGATGAAACCTGAAGAAACCATCTCCGAGATACTTGCAAGGTTAACAGAGATCACAAATGGTCTCAAAAGTCTCGGGAAGGAATACTCAAATTCTGACCTTGTGAGGAAGGTGTTAAGGTCCTTACCGTTGGCTTGGCACACAAAGGCCACGGTAATTGAAGACTCAAAGAACCTGTCAACTCTCACCTTGGACGAACTCATAGGGTCACTCATGACCTATGAGATAAATATAAAGAGGACGATTGATGAAGACATCAAGAAGAAGAAGGTCATTGGATTGAAAGCTCATCACTCCGATGACGAATTTCAAGAAGGTGAATCAAGTGACGGAAGCAATGAAGAGGAAGAATTGGCAATGATAACTCGCCAAATGAAGAAATTTCTAAGGAAGAAGAGAAACTTTTAGGGAAACTTCAGGAAGGGGCAAAGAAGGCCCACGCAAACCAAAGGTGAATCAAGCAAGCCAAGTAGCATCATATGCTACGAATGCAAGAAGCCTGGACACATGAGAGGTGAATGTCTGGATCTGAAAAAGAAATTCAAGAAGGAGAACTTCAAGAAACCCAAAGCCATGGTCGCCACTTGGAGTGACGAAGAAGATGAACCATCTGATGAAGAAATCCAATAACTCGTTGAAAGCTTGTGCCTCATGGCACATGAAGATGAATCTATGGAGGTAAACTCTTACCCTGATTTCATCTCCAATGAACAATGGGAATCTGAATATGAAAAGTTGTACATGAAATACAAGAAAATCAGATCTGAAAATAAAACTCTCAAAAAGAAACTTGATGACTTGTCACATGAAGACATCTTTGTCAAATTTGAGAAACTGGAATAAGAATGGTTTGAGGCTACGGAAGAAAAATAAAATCTATTACAAATAATTTTAGACTGTGATAAAACCAAAGGGGAATTATCTTGCAAAGTAGTTGAAATGGAGAAAGCATGTGAAAAGATCAAAATTGAAGAACGAATTCTGAAATCTACAAACTCAGAACTTGAAGAAAAGATTGTGACTCTTGAAAAAGAAGTGGTTGATCTCCAGTCTACATTGTCAAGATTTGTTAAGGGCAAGCAAAATCTAGATAACCTATTGGGAATCAAAATCAATTTTCAAAAGGAAGGTCTTGGATACACCCCCCGAAACAATAAATCATTTGAGCATAAGATCGCCACATCCCTTGTTCACGAGGAAGATAAAAACCATGCTTCATGTTCCAAAGCTGAATCAAAACATGTTCAACTCAAACCACGACAGTTTCAAAGAAAGTTTGCATCTGTTAATTGTTATCATTGTGGTAGATTTGGCCATGTTATTGTGAATTGCTGGTTTAGATAAAACCCACCAAGAAATCATGCTTTTTGGACCAAGAAGAGATATACCAAGAATTGGACTAACTCCTACGGACCCAAATTAGCTTGGGTACCAAAAACAATTGCATGAGAATTTTTCTTCTTACAGATATGTCTTGAAGCTAGGGGGAGCAAATAGTACTTGGATAGCGGCTGTTCAAGACATATGACAGGGGACAAGGAAGTGTTCTCTACACTGCAAGACAAGGATGGAGGTTCAGTTGTCTTTGGAGGTCAAGACAAAGGTAAAATCATTGGGATTGGCAACATTGGTAAGAATTCTGAAATTCTTATTGAAGATGTGCTTTTGGTGAAAGGTCTGAATCATAATTTGCTAAGCATAAGCCAATTGTGCGATAAGAGTTTCAAAGTTGTTTTTGATGAAACTCACTACATTGTCTTGAACAAAAACACAAATGAGATCAAATTTCTTGGAAAAAGGAATAACAATGTCTATACTATTGATATTGATAATGTTTCGTGCGATGATCTCTGCTTGGTTGCGAACAATCATGAAAATTCATGGTTATGGCACCGAAGATTAGGTCATGCTAGTTTTGGAGTAATCTCTAAGCTGTCTAGACATGACTTGGTGAATGGACTGCCAAAATTGAAATTTGAAAGTGATAGGATCTGTGAAGCTTGTACAAAAGGCAAGCAAACACGAATTTCCTTCAAAAATAAAAACATTGTTTCATCTGCTAGGCCTTTGGAACTGTTGCATCTTGATCTTTTTGGCCCTACTAGAACATCTAGCCTAGGTGGAAAATCCTATGGCTTTGTGATTGTTGATGACTTTTCCAGATTCACATGGGTGTTATTTTTAGTTAATAAAAGTGATGCCCTGATGGAGTTTCAAGTGTTTTGTAGAAAAATCCAAAATGAAAATCGTTACCTCATCACCACCATCCAGAGTGATCATGGTGGTGAGTTTGAAAATCATGAATTCAACATTTTCTGTGAAGAGCAGGGGTACACACATAATTTTTCATCACCAAGGACGTCCCAGTAAAATGGAGTAGTGGAAAGGAAGAACGGAACATTAATAGACATGGCCCGGACCATGCTAAGTGAGAATTCCCTACCTAAGTATTTTTGGGCTGAGGCGGTGAGTACAGCTTGCTACATCATCAATAGGGCAATGGTAAGGCCCATTCTGATGAAAACTCCATATGAGCTCTACAATGGTAAAAAACCAAACATCTCTTATCTTAAACCCTTTGGATGCCCTTGCTATATTTTGGACAACGGTAAGTCCAACCTGGGTAAGTTTGATGAAAAGAGTGATAAAGGAATCTTCCTAGGTTATGCACTCAATTCTAGAGCTTACCGTTTATTTAATAAAAGGACTTTGGTTGTTGAAGAAAGTCCTCATGTCATCTTTGACGAATCCGAATCAAAACTGACAGACCAAACTTCTTCTACCTTGGATGCAGATGAAGATCCTAAGAACTCAATGAGTGTCAAGACTAAGGATGAACTATTGAAAGCAACCTAAAGCAATAGTGAAAAAGATGAAGATCCTACACTCGAGACACTACAAGAACCACAAGTGCAGCATCCTGACCTACCCAGCTCTTCCACATTTTTAAAGGATCATCCAGCTGTGAACGTCATAGGCAATATGGAGGATGGGGTAGGAACTAGGTCCTCTCTAAGGCTAGTAGAAGAGGAAGACTTGATGGCCTTACTGTCACAAGAAGAACCCAAGGACATTCTTGAAACTCTTCAAAATGAATCCTGGATTTAGGCTATGCATGAAGAGTTACACCAGTTTGAAAGAAACAAGGTGTGGACTCTCGTACCGCGTCCTAAGAACCATCCCACTATTGGAACCAGTTGGGTTTTCAGAAATAAGTTGAATGATGCAGGATTGGTTGTTAGGAATAAGGCCCGGCTCGTAGCCAAAGGGTATAGCCAGGAGATGGGAATTGATTTTGATGAGTCTTTTGCACCTGTTGCCAGACTTGAAGCAGTCTGAATCCTACTGTCCTTTGCTTGCTCCTTGAACTTTAAATTATTTCAAATGGATGTTAAATCTACATTTCTCAATGGTTATATCAAGGAGGATGTGTTTGTAGAGCAGCCTCCAGGTTTTGAAGATTCCAAACATCCACGACATGTGTACAAGCTCCAAAAGGCCTTGTACGGACTAAAACAAGCACCAATGGCATGGTATGAAAGGCTTACCTCATTTCTGGTTGAAAATAGGTTCAAGAGAGGTAAGGTTGATCAAACACTTTTCACAAGAAAATCAGGTAAGGATATTTTAGTAGTTCAAGTCTATGTGGATGACATTATTTTTGGAGCTACTAACAATGCCTTATGCGATGAGTTTGCAAAGATTATGCAAGGAGAATTTGAGATGAGCTTAATGGGGGAGCTGACTTTCTTTCTTGGATTGCAGGCGAAGCAAACTTCTGAGGGCATATTCATAAGTCAAGCAAAATACACAATGGAATTGTTGAAGAAATACGGGATGGCAGAAGCAAAACCTATATCAACTCCCATGGCCACCACCACAAAGCTGGATACGGATGAAAATGGTAAAACAGTAGATTCCACACTGTTTTGAGGTATGATCGGATCACTATTGTACCTTACAGCATGTCACCCAGACATCCAATTCAGTGTATGCCTTTGTGCCCATTTTCAGTCATGCCCCAAAGAATCTCATTTATCAGCTGTTAAACGCATCTTTAGATATCTCATTGGCTCAGTTGACTTTGGCCTGTGGTTTCCTATCGATAGTTCCTTTGATTTAATTGCTTATACCGATGTTGATTATGCTGGGTGCATTGTAGATCGTAAAAGTACAAGTGGGTACTATCAGTTTCTTGACGGGTGCCTAGTCTCATGGGCCTCTAAGAAACAACATTCAGTAGCTCTCTCAACGGCCGAGGCTGAATATGTAGCCGCCGGAAGTTGTGGAGCCCAAGTACTTTGGATCAAAAATCAACTACTTGATTTAGATATTGAAATGTCATGTGTGCCAATTTTGTGTGATAATACTAGTGCAATCAATATGTCTAAAAATCATGATCAACACTCCAGGACCAAGCATATAGATATTCATCATCACTTCCTGAGAGATCATGTAAGAAAAGGGGTCTTTGAATTGAACTTCATTGACACACACAATCAGCTAGCCGATATTTTCACCAAACCCCTTAACCAGGATCAATTTAATAAGATAAGAAGAGAACTTGGGATGTGCAAGGGTGAGAGCATACATGCATAGATTTTCATTTGAGGTATAGGGTTGGATTTGTAGAAAAATCATGTGCATCAAGGGTAAAAAACATGCATATTGTTTTTTTTGTGTGTTTTTACTCACCTTGTATGCTTGGATGTAACTACTTATATTCAACCCTTCTTGAATAATACTTCTATGGCCAAATATTCCTTGATTACAAACATCTGTGGACTCAGTGTTGCTGGTACTAAAGGTACTAACTAGGGCAAATCAGAACCTTTTCTCTTATATACATCTTCATCTCCATAAACTTCCCATGTCATGTTGGTGGCCCTACTCAGGCAGTCCGTTGCCTATCCCCCAAATAAAAAAAATAAAAACAAAAAAAGGGAAAGAAGAATGAAAGAATCAAAAAAAAAGAAAAGGAAAAATTCAAAAATTGGAGATTTTGGTCCCGGCGGCGGACCGGCCCGACTTAAGGGTCAATCGACCCCTCTTATATGGGTCCTTTCTCTCTCTTTCTCTCTATCTTTCACTTCCATTCACTCTCCACCACCTTGCCCTAATCCTAGCACTCCCTATCTCTACCACTCAAACCCCCACAGCCCTCTCTTCCTCCACCCACACACGACTCGGTCGTCCCGTTGTCTTTTCGGGACATCCTCCATACGATCGTTCATGTGTCTCTGGAGATCCATCTCTGCTTCCATACTGTGGAAAGGTCAATCCAAGCCCTAGAAGTGCCCCTGTGCTTGGGTTGAGATCGATTGTTCAAGGGTTTTCGGTGGGTCTTTCAAGGTCGGGATGCCACTCAGACAGAGTTCTCGGCGTTCTGCCCAAGGGCAAGCTAGCCATCAATGGCCAGAGGCCCCGGCTCCTCCACCTCAGCCAGCTCCTCCTCTACCTCGAGCACCTTTACCTCCACGTCCCATTATCGACCCTCGCTTGGTCAACTTCAACGAGGTGAATGAGCTCCTCCCGGATGTGTGCGCTCTTTTTGAGGTTCAGGAAGGTTGGATGGATTTTGTTATCCGGTATAATAGATATTATCCTTGGTTGGTGCAGCAGTTCTATGGGTATTTAGTTGTGAGGGATGAACAGTTATGTACCACGGTTGAGGGTGTGGAGCTTCATATCACTCCGGAGTTATTTCAGCAGGCCCTAAGAGTATCCGCCATGCGTGCAGATAGGGCATATGGTTTTGGTGAAGTTCCAACAACATTTTCTGCTATGACCAACTGTGAGTATGTGCACGGCGTGAGCAATTTGATCAAGCTGAATGCCAATCATTTTCCTCCACTGCAACGGGTCCTGCACCACATGTTTACATCATTGATTTATCCCAAAGTGGCCGGTCGGGATGAGGTTACAGAAGTTCAGAGATTCCTATTCTATCATGTCATGAATGGAATTCAAATCAATATGGGTCGGCTCATGATAGATCTGATTAGCACCTGTCGTACCTACCTCCGGTGCTCTCTTCCATATGCTTCGCAGTTGACCGGTGTCTTCATTTATGTCAGGATTAATGTGGCAAATGAGCAGTTCATATATTTTAGGCAGGATGATGTATACAACAAGCATAAAATTTTCACAGATTTTGGCTACTACTTTGGTCCCGACGGCGAGCTTGTACGGGACATTCCAGTTTATGGGGAAGATAAAATCAGTGAGGAAGAAGAAGGACCAGCACAGCAGCAACGCGAAGGGGATATCCCCCTCCAGTTCCAGCTGAGGACCAGCCTCCCCCACCATCTTCTTATCACCAAGATTTTGAGATGCCTCCTCCACCTCAATTTCACCATGGGGAATCTTCCACTCAGGGGGCCGGACAGCGCCCTTCGGTGGACTACGAGGCTCTTGACGGGCGTCTTATTGGCTTAGAGACTCGTGTGGATACCCTTGGGTATCGTCTCTCTACTCTTGGGGACACCATAGGCATTGCATTTGACACCATATCCGGGTGCATGGATACCTTCTCTACTGCCTTGGACTCTCTCTCTACTCAGATGGCCACTCTCACCACCCACATGACTTCCTTCCGAGAGGATTTAGCTGAGTCTGGCTGATCCTTTAGCTTCATGCACCTCTCCCTTCTTGGCATGCGGCGCCAGGATGCGGCTCGTGATGAATTCATTAGTCATATTCTTGATCTTCTTCATACTCATGCACACCATCTTGGCGACATTCGTCGGCACCTTGGCCTTCCACCTACACCTCCCGCCGATCAGCCACCTCCTGAAGATGCTACATGAGGATTTGTTTTGCTTTCACCTCTAGCTTGTTCTCTTTTGGTCCAGCGTTGCTTGAGTCCCTCCTTCGTCTATCCTGCCCCTTTTTGCTATTGACAAAGGGGGAGAAGTAGTAGGGGAGGTTTATCTACTTATGTATGTCGTTGTGTGGTTGTGTTTGCTTGCTTGCATGTCACATGTGAGGGCTGTCGTAGGGTTAGTCTTTTGCTTAGTCTTTGGTATTAGAGTCATGCATTCGCTCTCGCACTAATGTACCTTGTAATGAAATGCTGAATTAAAAGTACTGGTGTTTGAACTCAGATGGTTGGCATTTGTGTCTCATTTCATATTCTTGCTGGCAAATAAGTGGTCGGGTGGTATATGCTACTTTGTGTTGAACGGACTAGCATGTTGACCTTCTAGCACTACGTCCAATTTGAATTTCTTTAAAACATGAACTTTGGTTTGAATGCCCTAGAGTTTTGTCATCATCAAAAAGGGGGAGATTGTTGTATATATATCTCGGTGTTTTTGATGATAACAAAACCAAGGACATATGGTTGCTCACATACTTGGAACTAATAACCTAAGTGATTTTCATAAGCTTCCAAGGTCGGAACTCTTCATGTTTTTGCTTAAGGTTTTAGCATTCCAAATGGTTTTCTAAGAACTTGAATGAACTTGAAATAACTTTTAACCAATCGTTCAATTCATGCCTCGATCATATGGATACACTTTTTGGGCTAAACTCTTCATTTTTCAGGTTTTTGACAGTCCAGTCGACCTCCAGCATCACCCCGGTCGACCTGGAATAACATAATGGAATTTTCTACAGGCTGTCTCAGTGGCGGTCGACCGCCCCTCAATCCCGGTCGATCGGATTTCCCAGGGACTGGCCTCCCGCAGGTTTCTCAGTGGCGGTCGACCGCCAGCCCCTGCAGGTTGACCGCCAGCCCCGAGCTGCCCAATATTATTGACTTTTTGTCACTTCGAGGGAAGCCTTTCCACTTGGTATTGTTTAATCCCTAAGCACCCAAACCCTCCAGAAATTGTGGATCAGGTCTGGGGGAGTCCATGGACCATTCAAAGCCTATAAAACTTATACAAGAGGGTTAAGAAAACCCTAATGCTCAAGGTGGATCAAAAGAGGCTATCAAAGAGGAAGAGAAGGAAGCTAGCACTGTAGACGTGAACAGTGATCCGAGAGGAGTTCTTCATCCTTCTTTGTCCATTCAAGTGAAGATCAATCTAAGAGATCAAGCTGCATCCAAAGCATTCTTCATCCACTAAGGGGGAGCAAATAAAGATCCTTCTTTTGTGTTCTAAATTCATATTTTCTCTTGAGCTTCATTTGTAATTCTTGTAATCATTAAACTTTTCAATGTGTGTGGATCTTCCTAGATCCGTGTGTGTGTTGTGTGTTCAATCCGTTGTAGTTGTGTGTGTGTTAAGGTGTTCTTACACCTTCACGGAAGCTCTCTTTCCCAGTGTGTGTGTGTGTGCGTCTGATCTTGTAACACTTTACAAGATAATGTGTGGATCCTCACTATCTGTGAGGGGTGGACGTAGGTTGCTATTGTGGCATCCGAACCACCTTAAAATTGCTGTCTCATTGTGGTTTGCTCCTTATCTCCTATCCCCTTTCTGTGCACCCTTGTGGATCCAGTTATTTTGAAACCGTTAGATCTAGATTTTTTCTCCCCCCTTTCTCATAAATCCTTCGGTATATCAAAAGCTGGATTCGGACTGACAAGGTTACTCTCGCCAGAAAGATAACAGCTTGCGTGAGTGAATCTACGGATTCGTTGACTACGCCTAGTACCAAGGGTTATTGCAGTGTTGTTTTGATAAATCTAGTTTTTCCTGATCTTGTTTTCCTGTGTCCTCACGTAATAATAAAATTGTTTTTAATTCGGCAAAGAATTTGTTATCACCCAATTCACCCCCCTCTTGGGTGCCATTTAATCTCGGGACTTCAGACACTTTTCCTGACAGATGGAAAAGCTTAAAAATCCGATTGAAATTTCACAGAACATGTACCAAGATATCAAGATTGAACAATTGAGCACTAATAACTTAGATATACATTACAAAACATGATTTCTACCCAGATCAGTCCATCCACATTAAAATCCAATTTAACAAATGTTCTTACCATTTGGCCATCAAGCTTTGAATGTTAATTTCACATTGAACCCAATTTTCCAGATTTGAACATACAAACCATTTTTGAGTCATAATCGTTCTATCCACTCAAGGTCAAGCAACGCATCTGTTCCTACTTCCATTTCCAGGACTTGAGAAAGAATTCCATATAGGACCTGCACATCACAGAATGCTCATCAGTATTAATCTCAAGCTAATCAATTGAGATTCTCAAAATCACCTCATATCAAATTACTCAATCAATGCATCCATTCATTTTCTGACAAATCAAATGACCTTTTCATACACTGACTTCATTCCACAGTGTAAGTCCAAACTATGGTCACTCAATCAAAATTTAACATGTTAGTCCAAACCAAACTTAATCAAGATTGAGTATTTTGCAAGTTATGCCCAATCAATCATTCAGAACCTAAAATTCATCAGGGTATATCAAACCAAATCCACATGCCATTCATTCAACACACAGTTTGATCAACCAAACATGTTTTCATTCAAAGCCATCATTCATCAAATCTGTATCAATGCAAATCATAAAAACTGAATTCAAGACATGTTCATTCAAGATATTCGTCAAAACAGACCAGGGCACAACATGCATACTGCTTTACTTTTTACACATAAGGAGATTTTCCATGACATTTACATTTTAATCTTTCCTTTTGTGCATATCACAGTGAATAACAATTTAACTTTTATACATATTCTAATTTTCTTGCTTTCGCATGTACATAAATGCATATACTTCATACTGGTGTGCTTGAATGCCATGATTATCCGGTATAGTAAATGCTGATTGCTAAAGGTTGGATTATGTCCAGCTGGAAGCTTTCTCCATGCGGGAGGGTGATCTTTTAACCTACGTTCTCTGCCTCGTACCGATAATCAAATTGCTTGAGAATTCCATTCTGATACATGCTTGAATGTATATATCGTACTCCTTACATTTTTTGATCCCTCCGATGACCTAACTCTCTTCCTAAATAAAATTACTTTGATTTAGACATGTTTGTTACATGGCACACAATAAGGGGGAGGTCCTTTTTATAACTGTGCATATACTTAGGGGGAGACATCACAATGAATAGACTAATTCATCTCTTACATTCTATACAATCTCTCACACTAATTGCACTTTTGAGTTAAATGATTCTATCAAATAAGGATTTCACCTATTCTGTAACACCCGAGAATTTTGTTAGAATTTTTCAGATTTAAATTACAATTATTAAGCATTTAATGGGCTATTTGAATTATAATAAATTAAAAACTAATTATTTAGGTCCTACATTGATCCAAGAGGATTAGGCCCATATAATAAACTCAATAGGCCCAAAAAGATTGTTTTGGACTATAGCCCATATTCTAGAACCTTAAAACTAGTATAGTCACGAAATTAAAGGAGATAATTGCTCCTTGGTAGGTAAATAAAGGGATAATATTAGAGATAATATCAAAAGAGTTTGATGTATTTAAAATTCGGCGCCCAATAGTGAAAGCGGTCTATCGCGAGACCGCTAGAGGATGGTTGGCGGTCCAGTACTAGACCGCTAATGTCTGTCAGTTCCGTGAGAGAAAGGAAGCGTGAAAAGATTAGATCTTTGGCATCTAAATCACCTAGGATCGACTCTATCAACTAATTAGATAAGTCTAGAAGGCTTGAGGATCGAATTGAAAGTCTAATTGGGACTCTAGGATCGTTCTAATCCTCAAAACCCTAGCTAAAACCTATAAATAGGTCCCAGGTTTGACATGCGCGACCCCTACTTTGGCTCACGTGGAACTCAGGTAAGGAGGTTGAATTAGAGGTAAGTTTCTTCAAGGAAGTTGTTTATTTTAGTTATATCAAACTCTCCTCAAAAGTTCATTCCAGGGGATCAAGCCTAAAAGAAGATAGAAGCTTGCAAAGTCGCTGAATTAGCACAAGCAACTCAGGAAACTATGCGGCGGCCCAGTGAAGATCAAGAAATTAGAAGCCCTAAACGAGGTATTTAGGGGTTATGGCTTTAGAACATTCTGTTCTCCTTTGTGTCCTCTCTTTACCCTCAAAATTTCACATCCATAGGTCAAGGGAATCAGGAGATACCAAGGTGTGAATTTGTTGGTTTAGCATAGGACGTGCAGAACTAGGGCTTATTTCCAGTCAAGAATTGGCAGTTTAGGAGTACTAATTAAGGTAGGTTATCTCATGAATGGCTCAAATATGAAGTCAGGAATAAAAGCCCTCTGATTTCATTCGATTTCATGCATTATATCTTGAGAATTTCATGTTTTTACTAGGACTATGCATCTAGTTAAGTCTTCATGCATGAACTAGCCTTAATGGGAATAAAAGGAAATTTCTTCTTAATTACATGAACCTATGCATATTGTTGGCACATCCTTGATTCTATCATGTCATAGAAAGTTTATATATGTTGATTTCCAGACATGAGATGTCTTAATTTAGCATTTGTTTTATTATTATTTGAACTCGGACTTACACAAGAAGAAACGATCTTCCTGTAGACCGCCAGGGAATCTAGCGGTCATACGATAGACCGCTAGCCACTATGAAATGGTCCTATACTAGACCGTTTTCGTTTTCTGATTTCTGTAATATTGTTAACCTGAAACATATTGCAGATTAGCCTTAATTAATATATGATAAGCTTAGTTAACTAAGTTTTATTCCTGGTTTGATTACTGGTTTTATATACTTAGTTATAATTACTATTTATCATCATAGATTTCATGTTTTTTGCACATTGGTATTATTTTAACTTATGTTAATTTGTGACCAAAATCAAATATTCTTGTAGTAAATACGTGTTTCAAATGATAGATGATTCATGATTTAACTTGATTACTGTTTTATCACGATTCTTCCTCTTCTAAGAGTCACTTTCTTAAGTACATGGCACATATCCCAGTATGTTGTCATTAGTTACACTTTTGCACATTAGGAACACAATCTTGGACATGATGACCTCTCCTTTGGATATTTCTTCCAACGGACTAGGAAATATTGTTTCAAGGCCTCCGTAAGTCTCCGCGAGCCTGGGATTCCCACTAGGACACCGAGATAGTTGTACCATTCAAACCCATTGTTTAGAAAGCACTGATATCGGTGTTTTATGCATTCTGGACCCTAGCGGCCATATGAACGACCGTCTGACTTTTGCTAGCGGCCATGAACTAGACCGCTAAAGGATACCTAACGGCCATCCACTAGACCGCTAACGCTTCAGATGATTTTACTGCATCAATGTCGTTAATCTATGAAACGGCCCAAGACTAGAGTGCCAAGTGTGTTTGCATCCTGATTTTTATATAACTCAAGGTTTGACCTTTGGGGTTGGTTTTCTTGAGTTCATGGGATTATACGGACTCTAAACTTATGTTAATTAGTCAATGTTAAGAATATGAAAGATGATGAATGTACCGTTATGCTGCCGACTTCTTTCCATAGCATAACCTAGTTATTAAATGCATTTATTGAAAGTCTCTTGTTCATAATTGAAGCATTCTTACCTTGGCTACGTGATCATGGAACTATTATTGAACTTGTTACATTACTGGCCATACTTTATTGTTATACTCGCGAAAGTAGCTTGATTTATACATGAAGATGCAGTTCGGGCACTGATTGTGTCCAGGGGCTCTATGCTAGTCCTCTCGGCTGATTGTCAGAAACATACAATAAACCATGAGGTATGATGCTACTGGCGTCGTATTACACTGGGAGTACTTTCTTTATAAATAAGTGAAAATCACGAGGACCTATTGATTGAATTGCTACATGCTTGTTACTTGACATTCTAGTACGTAACCTTTATGGTTATGAAAAGTAAAAAGTGAAAGTGCGTTCTTGATACATGCAAGCATATTGGCCAAGTTACATTCTTGTTGTATTCACCTGATCTTGTTCTTTACCCATCATACATCATAATCTTATCATGCTATTGTGCCACTTTAGTTTTATTCACATGTTTTCATCATATCTGCATGATTTATCTTATTCTCTAGAGCTAAAATGTTAATTACTTAAATTTACCTTCATGTTGATACGAAGATACCTACTGGGCAAGTGTGCTCATTACCTACTTTCCAATCTTTTTCAGGAAATTCTAGCGAGTCGGATTCGGATTACTCAAGTGATGGATCCGAGAGTGATTGATGGTTCGAGAGAAGCCGTAGTTGATCTAGTCAAGAGTCACTTATGTAATTTTTACTTTATTGAGTCCAGTTAGTCAATGAGTCAAGATCATGTACTTGATTATTATTATCAATAAAAGTCATATTTTTGATCAATTATTGGTGTCCATTCATCTTATGTGTGAATGATTTGCGCTCTAATTATTATTATCATTTGAGACTTCGCTTGCCGACTGTTCACGTTCCCGATTGTTTCCGCTGCATAATCTCGGGGCGTGACATATTCCACTCAACACACTTGAGGGCACTTGATCCCCTACATAGAAAACGCGTGTCTTGTGAGGAAAAAACTGTCAGGCCTAGAAAAAATTTGAATAAGTGTGATTTGGCACCGAGTAGTCGGGAATCTCCCCTGAAATAAAGGAGGAAACTCGGAGTGAAAAGTGTCTCATCCACATCCTCATAAGTGATGATACTGAGTAACCGGGAAATGCCCCTGAAACAAAGGGCATGACTCGTGTCAAAAGGTTAGTTATCTTGTTCTTTAAAATAAAAAAAATTACTATATAAATTTGGGGTTGTGCGAAGCTACCAAAAGTCGAGCACGGTGTATGGAAATGTAGGGAGGAAAAGTTCTTACTTGTGTTCCTTAGAAAATTAGAAAATCCATATCACTTAGATTTCATTGCTCATCCTTCACATATATGACTAGGGAGTGATTGTGAAAATGTACGTTTTGAATCAGTCATATTTCATGGGTAATGTAGTACCACTTTTTGTAAGCACTACCCTTTTAATATTTGCTCATGTAACTCATGCTCTCGGTCGATAGCATTATTCTTAACCTATTCATATAGAACATGCTTGATGCTATATAAAATAATGAATGCATATGTGCTTGAATGTTCATTCATTGCTTTTCATCAGCATTTCCTTGAGTTACGTGTGCATATGCGGCTTTGCTTTCATGTTCTTCATAATCCCTTATTTGACTCTGACAAAAAGGGGGAGTAATAAATGTTTGAATGTTTGCATGGTTGTTAATAATATCTTGTTCCATTCATGCATTTCATGCAAATCTTTTGAAGCATTTTTTCTTCGTCAAAAAGGGGGACATTGTTGTGCCCTGGCGTGTTTTGACGAAGACATTTTGTGAGTTTTTACAAATAGGTATGATGAGTGGTTTTTTGGACTGGCTCTTGATATCTAAATATATGATAGGAGTTCAGCATGCTTTGAAAATCTATATGAATGCCCTGATTGACTCGGAATTCATTAAATGGTTTCCTTGAATCGCATTGCACATGTGAACATATGATGGTTATGGCTTGAGTTCTTCACATGGGTTTTTTGCAGTCCAAATATATGAATAGGCATCTTGAACAAGCCTTGGGAGAATGTTTTGTTGAATTCATTTGTTAAGTATTGAGTCTCATGGATTGGATAAATGGATCATTCTATTACGGGTTCAAGAAGCTTCCCATCATTTGGTTCCATGGTAAACATGATGGTTGAATGAATTTTGTAAGGATTTAATGGAGTTGGTTCAAGTATTTAGCTTATTGGGTTTTAATTCATTGCATATCTTGTTTTTGTGGTCTGGAGCTACAAGTGTCGACTCAAGGAGTCGACATTTGCAGCCCTGGGGGCTATTTTTATCGCAAGCAGAACCCCAGGAGAAAAGTGTCGACCCTGAGAGTCGACACTTTCACTCTGGGTGTTATTTTTCCTCACGGGGCAGAAGAGGTGGGAAAAAGTGTCGACTCAAAGAGTCGACACTTTCCCCTGTGAGCTGTTTTTCTGTCTTTTGGTAGAACACCTGTAAACAAGAGTCGACACTTGTTCTGAGCGTTCTGATCGGGCTTGCCAGTTTTGGATGTGAACCCATTGATTCTAGATCCGATTGGCTTGGCTCTTTACCACATTACCCTTAGGGTTTCTACCCTTGATTGGGTGTGATTTTGAGAGATTATTTCATGGGGTTTCATGTATTTTTGCATCTCTCCTCTTTGGGTATATGTATGCTGCGTTCTCATACGATGAAAATAATCTTGCGGGCTAAGCTTTTCTATTCTTGCAGGAAAGAGGAAGAGAAGGTGCTTGCTTTGCTGAAGAAGGAGATCCACGCCGCCAAGGAACGCGTCTCAGGTCCCCGAGCTTGAAGTCGGAGGCTAGCCGCCACTGCTCTCCATTGACTGCTTTGCTTGGGTGGATTTCTTCAAGGGGCCGGATTCTTCCTCTCACAGTTCTAGCATTTCAATGCATCCTTCCACCCGTCCCCGAGTTGTATTGAAGATTAAAGGGGAGAAACTAGTTATTTCATTTTCTTAGTTCCATTTGAGCATAGTTCTTTATCCTTTGGACTGGGTACTGTATTTCCACATACTTTTCTTTCATAGACAATCTTGGAGCTTTGTCTCCGTGTGTGCGGTTTCTCGTCGTCGTACGAGAACCCACGTGTGTTGCGCCGTCGAGCCCGTGTGTGTGGTTGCTTACTGCCGTCGTGCAGCGTTCATAGTGGAATCCTCTCGAGTTGAGTGGGGGGGACGTAGGACGGCACTTGGGTGCATCCGAACCACCTAAAAATTGCTATGTCGTGGGTTGCTATTTGTGTGCTTGTTGTTCTTCTTTATCCATTCATCTTACAAGTGTGATACGGTGAGCTGAGAGCTCAATTAATATGTCCGTTCATTACATTCTGACCGAGTGATTCATCAAAAGCGCTGGAGAGTTGTGAGAGCTTGGTTGATTTTCACCATTTCTAGATATTCTTGTTTAGCTATCCAGATATTTCATGGCATCTCTATGGTTAAATTTTAAGTTTGTCAAAAAGGGGACGCAATCAATTCACCCCCCCCCCTCGATTGCTTTCATAACCGGGCCAACAAGAGGGGTGGAACGCCCATGGGCTGCCAGATGTGACACACTTTGCAGCGTATTTAGCATACTGGTTGGCGACATTCATAGTCCCGCACAGGGAGGACGGTCTACTGACAGTGGAGCTGTTGTGGCCTGCGTGCCTGCTAGCGGAGGGACGGTGGCTGGCTTTAGCTCCGGTGGCGCCGGCCAATATATATTAGGGATTGGGGGTGCTTGCGGCGCATCCGGCGCCACATGAGAGGAGTCTGCTTTTGCCGACCCACTACCTCAGTGTGTGGGCTGGCCTACTATTTCCGGGGTTGGTGACTCGAGGGTCGGTGGCGAACCACACAACGCCCCTGTTGTTTAGCTTCACCGACCAGCTAGACAGAGACGCAGTTGCACAGCTGGTGGGAACTAGGAGAGCCCTGTCTTACCTGCCCGGTAGGGGCGAGGAGGGGCTTCCTTTTGACAGCACCGTGAGGGATTCTCATCTGATTTTGGTGCCTTCAAACAGCCGGGCGACCTGCGCCCTCCCTTATCAGTGGGAGTCGGATGTGACATTGTATACAGAGTGGGTGATGAGCACCTGACCGATGGTACTGGCACTGCACCTGTCTGTGACGAGCTGCTTAGAGCCATACTACCCGTATAGGTTCACCGGGAACTTCGAGTACGCCCAGGGGATCCCGCCGAACAAGGAGTTTCCCTTAGTGGGCCGACAGTACAGATGCCGGGACACCTACTTGCTGGCTACAGCGTGGTGGGATTTCTACTACCTTCGGTAGCCGGAACGACTATCGACACCTAGGCTGGGACGTAGAGGATGGATCGACGTTCATTATGCCAAGTGGTGGTTCGAGCACAGCCACTTGTACCGACAGAAAGCCTCGGCGATCAGGAAAGCCAAGGAGGATCATCTTTTAAGGGAGGATCTACATCCTATTCTGCTGGATGATGAGCATCTGAGGACTCGCTTCTCCCGGATTCGCCGGGAGGTAGAGCGGCTAGCACAGCAGGTGCCTCGGGGCAGCCGAGGCTCGTTGTCCGTGGGACGAGGCGGCAGTGGGGCACTGAAGCCCCTTAAGCAAGCGCGGCTAGCGCCTGCAGATACTGGAGCTGAGGTGATGGGGACATCAAAGCAAGATCACTAACTTTTTTATTTGCATTTATATCCTTGAGTAAATTACGTTTGCAATTGTAAGGCATTATAAGCCATTGGGTTAGTCCTTAGGAATTAGTGGGTTTCTTTGCAAAAAGGTCATGTTGGCCCGGCGGGACCCCCACCCTCTCTCCCATTGGGCCACCTAGACTCTCTAGGACCCATAGGGATGGTCCATGGTCCAAGGTGGACCAGCCACCCTTGTTGACTCCAAGAGGGGGGCGCCCCCCTCTCTTGTCCCCATGTGGGATTTAAATAATCCCCCCTTTTTAGTTTTTTATAATTGTTATATTTGACCACATGGGAGAAAATTCTTCTCTCCCCTAATTACCCCTCCCTAACCCTAGACCTGAGGTTAGTTTAGGTAATTTACATTTCATATAAAACCCTTGTATTTTCCATATTTTCATAGATTAATGAGAAGAAAAATCAGGAATTGTTCTTGAAGCCCAAGGGCGCCCCTCTCTCCTCTCTCCCCCTTGCAGCTGGATTGCTGTGAATTCTATGGTGCGATGCCATAAACTGGTAGATTCCAAGTTCTATCTCCTCTCGTGGGGGTGAAGCTCAGCCACCGCCGCCGCCATCGGAGCCGCCAACGAGCCGCCACAACCCCACCTTCATCCTGCTGTCCAGATTTATGACCTGCAGAACTAAAGACCAAAGAATAGGTTGGTTCTCCCAATCCTATTATCTGATGGTCATAAAATTTTGATAGATCATCCCCCTTGTTGTTACCTCCTCCCATTTTAAATTTTGTGTCAATCCGCCATCGTTTGCTATTTCTCCCAGTCATTTAGTTCCACCCACGCAATCTGCTAGTTTGCAGATCTGCGATACAGTGTCTTGTTCTCTCATTTTTCCCACCCCTTAAACCACTCCCGAAAATTATCATAAAAATTGTGCACGTCCCACACATCCCTCTTTATCCCCCATAAAATCTCCAAGATCCAGATCTGTTGAGTTATGATTTTGATGATTGTTGTGATTGTTAAGTTATGGCTTTGATGATAACTAAACTTAATGTGTGATTAAGTGATGATAACTAAACTTGTGGTTGATTGCTCATGCTCTTGTTATCTATGTATGGTTGAGATGAAAAATGGAAACGGTTACACGGTCTTGATCCTTGGTTTGCATATGTTGGTTTTACCAGAGGCAAGAGGTTTCATAACCTCTTTAATGTGAACAAGCATGGTATTAACCTTGACTATCTTGCTTGCAGGATCAAACACATGGCAGTCACCTGGTGAACCAAACGTGTGAATAAGCACCTTGCTCCTCTATAATCCAAAACAGGATCAAACACATGGCAATCACATGGTGAACCAAACGTGTTGATAAGCACCCTGCTCCTCTACAATGCAAAACAGGTGGTATATGTCATTTACTGTCAAGAACCATTGGTGAGACTCTTACCCTGTCTTAGCATCGATCTCACCATGTGTATCTCATATACCTCTCCTTCATACACCTCATTCATGCACATTAAAACATGAAACCCTTCTAGCCATCCTGCGCAACAAAATTTTGATTAATGCTCAAATGGTTTACATGAACTTCATGCATTTATCATATGGATGGTTGAGCTATAGTTCTAATCAATTATGTATGGTTTTGCAGGTCAAAACACTCAGTAAAAATCCACAAGGTCAAAGACTCAGTTGACACCTTCTAAACTGTCAAGGGTGATGCCACAGACATGAACGGGCTGCTAAAGGACTTAAACAGTGGAGCTGAAGAGGTTAACGGACGACCCGGGAAAACCTGGGGTCTGCCCAGTTGGCGGTCGACCGCCAGCTCAGGGGCGGTCGACCGCCCCTGCCAGCAGCTCACTGCCTACAGGGATTCACAGTGGCGGTCGACCGCCAGCCCAGTAGCGGTCCACCGGAATTCCCAGAAACCAACAACCAACAGTTCTCTCAGTAGCGGTTGACCGCCAGCCTCTCCAGGTCGACCGCCAGCCCTCATAAGCCAAAAATATTGACTTTTGTCCATCTCGAAAGAAGCATCTCCTCTTGCTATTATTTAATCCCAAAGCCACCAAACCCTCCAGAATTTGTGGATCTGGTCTAGGGCTTGTCCATAGACCTTCCAAGGGTTATAAAATATCATATTAGAGTCATAACCCTAATTATCCAAGAGGTCCAAAGAGAGGCTGTCCAAGGTGAAAGGAGAGGATACTGTAGCTCCGTGAATAGTACTTCGTGCAGCAAGATCTTCATCCATCTCCAAGGTGTTTCAAGCAAAATTTGAAGCTAGCAACCTCCAAGGAAGTGAAGAAGGAAGCAAGCATTCAAGGAAGATCAAGGTGAAGCTGTCTAAGGAAGAAGAAAGGAAGAAGCAAGTAAGCAAGCAAGAGATCAAGGGAAGATTGCCAAAGGTGAAAGAACAAGGTTTTCACAACCCATTCAAAGCCATTCAAGCAAAGAAGGAATCAACGCAAGATCTGCATCATACACTCAGGGGGAGCCTAAATCAGGAGCATTCTAAACTATGGTTTAATTGTTTTGGTGTCTTGTGCCTTGAGTTTCAAATTTGTATTTCTCATAAACTACAAACTCGTGTGTGTGTGGATCGTGTTGGATCCGTGGTTGTGTGTGGTCATTGTACTTCATTCGTGTGTTGTATGCGTAGAGCTTCCTAGATCTACGTGTGTGTGTGTGGATCTATTTAGATCTGGTCTTTTTAGTGTGTGGAGTGCTGCATCTATTGTAGCGTGTGTGTGTGTGTTGTTGATCCTTCTGTCGAATCATGTTGGAGACCTCGTCTCCGTGTCTGTGTGTGTGTGTGTGTGTGTGTGTTGGGGTGCATCCCCGTGTGTGTGTGCAGGCGTCGTCCTGCTTGTGTGGTTGGAGCGTCGTCTCCGTTTGGGGATTTATCCCCGAGTGAAGCCTCACCGGGTTTGGTGAGGGGTGGACGTAGGACTGCCGTCGTTGCATCCGAACCACCTTAAAAACCGTTGTGCATTATGATTTGTATTGTGTGGTTTGGTCCATTTCTTCTACCTCCATTCTCCGTGAGTATTAGTGTAAACTGTTTATTCAGATTTATCATCGTGTATGTTGCATAATCTATATCATTATCATATATAGTTTGATAAATCCAAATTGTGTTCAAATAGTTTTGAATATCTTGAGTAGCATTCTATCACATATTTATAAAAGGCCAAAAGTTTCCTCAAAATTGGTAAACACCCAATTCACCCCCCTCTTGGGTGTCATTGATCGCGGGACTTCAAGATCTACCGTTTTCTATACGGTCAAAGGCCATTCTCAGGCAGATCTAACTCTGTCCTGCTTGATCTGGATTCCGAGCTAAAAACAACTACAACCCACAGAGTTTTTCATTTCCAATCCGTTTACTAGATGGTTTTGAAATAAATATATGTTATAGCCCTTCGAGTCCTCTTTCCAACGGCGCTAATTTCGCCCCAATCCGCCTCCGGATCTGGGCGCAACAATTATTTTTGTGAAAGCACGTAAATCTATCCTGTGAACAGGCCAGCAGAGTAGTCCGCCTAATAATTCTCCAATAAATCCACGGCTCCAATCCAGCAACCGCCGCTCCTGGGGATTGACCAGCAACCCCCCAGCAGCATCCCAGCCAGCCACAATAGCAAGGAGGCCCCCGGAAGCCGCTGTCCTAGTAGCCGAGTTCACTTGCTATCTAGCAGGCCTGAACCGAGTTTGAACAGTACCGAGTCGGACCAGCAGCCCGCCTCCGGCCCGAAAGCCCTTCCGGCTTGCTGCTCGTCAACCCGAGTTCGCTACTCTCGGGTCCCACGTGTAGCCCTTTACCTCCCTACATGGAGTGGGTAAAAAAAATCACTGCTGTAATTATTTAATTACTATACCGGGAGTACGAGTATTAGCCGGGGTCGCCTTCCCCACGCCCGGAGCATGGAGGTATCGTTTCCGCTCCCCTCTCTCGACATTTTGCATACTTCGTATATTTCTATATGCCGCTGGATGAGTGTTACGGTAATTAGCTTTTATATTATTTCAATCACCGCGACGAGAGAGAGCTGTTGATATGTTTTTACTTACGTTTCATTTCTTTACCGGCTTAAAAGACGTCTTCCTATCCCTTCTACTAAATCGATGTGAGAAATAAATGGAAAATAGAAGGGATATAGAAGCAAGTAAACAAGGGTGATCGCCACCACGGTTCCTAATGTGACTGACACACCGTACCTTGGAAAGAAAGGGAGACACTCGCCTTATGAGCAGCACTGCAGGGATGCGCGGCCTGTGAAGAAATGCCTTTCGTGTTGAACGGTCTCACGACAGACCGCTCATCAATGCTGCAGAGGACGCGGGACGTAGAACTACGGGTAGATGAACGGCTCCAAGGTAACCGTAGATGGAAGAAGAACGGTCAAAGATCCACCGCACCTCCTCTTGAACGGACGTAGGGGAACCGTGCAAGACCACCACGCCAGAAGTTGTAAGAGTCCAACCTCCATCCTTTCCGGCCGGCCAGAAGAGATGGGCCTCGTGCTAGTGGGTTGCTGACCTGCGAAACAGAGTGTAGAACACGAAGAAAAGCCCAATATCAAAACCGTGAAGCATAGCAAATGCTCAAATGGAAAGAAATAAACATAACTAAATGAAGTGGGGGGATACCTGGGGAGTTTTAAACCCCTGGGGGCGTCAGAAAACGTAGGAGGGTATGTGCATGGCAGTGCAAACAAAGAAAACGCGGGAGAATGGACGTGTAAAAACAAGCATGCAATGAGAAAAAAACGGGACTATCAAATGTAAACGACTCAAAACTAGGACTACTCCCTGAACCGGAGGCCTGTGTGGATGTAGAAGGCCTCCCTCCTTGGTGCTAGGTCGCTTAAGATTTCAGCAGGGCTTCGCCGTCGACCAAAAATCCCCCCCTCTCAAAGGTAGCCTTTAGGGTCTATTTATAGATCCCCCAAATGCTAACCCCGAAATTAGGGTTTCTATACATTTTTAGGTCGAGATAATCAAACAAAAGATGAAGATAATTCAATTATCTTTCATCTGGAAGAACGGCACTCAAAATGGTTAAGGATTTGCGGAGAAATCATTGGAGGAAGTTTGGGATAAATCCACGAGGAGAGAGAAAAAATCTGTTGAATCTTCAGCAAACGAGAATATGAACGGTCTTACGATAGACCACACATCCATATGGGCGGCCTATCCTTGGCCGTCCAACCCCGTCGGTGAAAAATCAAATATAGAGGAATTATCCACCATTTATCCATTAAACCAACCGATAATCTCACCGTTGGACTCTCACAAATGAACGGCTAGGATTAGTCCGTTCAAGAGGAAGAGCGGCCAAAGACCGCCGTTCTAGCCTTGTCGGTGATAAATAGATAAATTGGATAATTATCTGAGAAAACCACCAAGCGTAGGACTCTAGGAGATGAACGGCTACCATCCGTCCGTTCATCACTTTGGACGGCTAGAAGAAGACCGCATAAATGCTTGTCGGTGGAAATTCAAAAAATTAACCAAAATATTCCAAAAAATGTATGGACGGCCTACTATCAACCGCACATTGATTGAGCGGCCAGGGATGAACCGTACATGTATATGGGCGCTTGAATCTCATATAAAACAGCTCAATCAACTAAAACCAAGGCCCATTAAGCCCTGAATCAACTCGGACCTAGCCAGGGAGGGAGGCCACCCATAAAATCGGCCCAGAACGTGCCAGAAAATAGCCCAGCAAGTGATGGACAACTCGAGGCATCAATAAACGGGAGCAAGAGAAATGACTCAACTTGTCGGCAAAAAACGGGTGTCAAGAGATGCCCCTCCTTAACGTCCTCTTTACAGGGGAGCGAGCGGAGGTGAAACGAAAGTGACATGGAACATGGAGATGAAGCGGAAATGAAGCGGAGTGGACTGAAAAGCGGGCGTTAAGGTAAAACGACACCTATTTTTACCAACAAGCGATAAGAATCTTCTGGAAAACTCTGAACCATTCACGAGGGACAGTCAGACCAAAAGTGACACCAGTCTGGAGGAACTAAATAAAAGAAAAGAAAACACACGATCAACCTCATGGGAGACATCATCCCGCGAACCAATGAGGAGACCGGAATAAGCAGCGAAAAGTAAAGAAACGGGCTAAAACTCCAGACAAAGACCTCTTAATCAACCAAACCAAGCAAATTGACCAAAGTGAACCTTCCAATTCAGAATGGAATTGTTCCTCTTACTCAAACACTGAACGCACAGCTAACCATCACTGGTGGGACACTTCGCAGGCACACAATGGGGCATGAATGCTCAAAAGATGCGTATGTGATGGGGACATCTCCGACCACTCCACAGCTTTGGGGCTCCTGATGATCGCCAGCAGTGCTACAACTTGATTGCCACTTTTTTTCGAGTCATATGATGTATTTTTCATTTTCTTATTAATGTAATTTTCCTTTCATTTGAGTCAAGTCCCTAGGTTAAGGAGTCATCTACCTAGGTTAATTGTCATTAGAGTAGTTAATATGTCTTTTGGGCCCAATTAAGTGGGCTAGGCCCATGGGTGCCCCCTTTCCCCCTTGGTTTAATGTCATTAGTCTAAAACTCAAGGTCTTTGTTAAATTGTGAGATTCCTATAAATAGGACCTCAATCCCACATTTGTAGGCTAATGAATTATTGAGTTTAAAATCCACAAGATTTGTGTCTCTGGCTCTCTCTCTCTCTCTCTCTCAAGCTCTCTATCTCTCTACCTCTCTCTCTCTCTCTAAAGGGGGCGGCCCCCCTCTCTCTCTCCTCCCCCTCTCTCTCCAAATTTTGCCCCTCTCTCTCTCTCTTCTCCTTGCCACATCATCCTCCACCTCATCCCAACCCTTCCCCTTCCCAAGGTCCACTTAACTCCTCCCATTACTCACACCATATCCCCAAGCAACCTTTCACCTTCCAAGACAACATCTCCCTTTCCCAAGCCACCCCTCCATCTCCCAAGGGAGAATCCCACCTCCCCAAGCACCTCTCCACATCCCCAACACACCTCTTCCCCTTCCCAAGACCACATTAACCATCCCCACATTAAACCAAGTTCAAATCTCCCTCTCCCTCCAAGCCACTTGCGCCCCCCCCCCTTTCACCCTCCACCCTTGGCCGCACCCCCCCTTCCCCTCCACCTGCTAGTTGCGACCCAACCTCCTTCTCCAACCTCTCCCCCATCTCTACCCACCACCATCCAATCCCCACAGCCATTAGCCCCCTCCCCATTGCAGTCCCTTCAACCCTTCTCCACCAAATAGCCCCTTTACTCTGTTCAACCCGCAGGTAGCAGATTGGGGCCCGACTTTCAGAGCCGGCTCCGGAGTGATACGACGTCATCTGGAGGTGCACATTACATCTCTGGAAAGGTCCGCGAGTCTTCTTCGCAAGCGAGGTGGAATCGTCTCATTCCGACTTCGCTACAGTTTGTGGTGACCATTCTCCCCCGACTGCGTAGAGCTTCCCCAACAGAGTACCTGAACCAGAAAGGGAGCTGTGCCACGATGAATCACGGAGGAATTAGGCTAAGGGCTCTTCTAAAAAGTTCTTCCTCGTTCTGTCTGTCTTCAGGATCAAGAAGCGGAACATCGATCGGAGACCGTGGTCCCAAGTTACCATTTTTCTCCCTCATCTGCGCGGGTCTGCCTCCCACAGTCTGCAACGACCTACCTCCACTATTCTGAGTCCCCCAGTCCTCTCCGACATCGGACGGATTCCCCGTTAGTTTTTCTGCGAAGAAGACTTGTCCATGATTCCAACGCCTCCAGCGGTTCATGATTCAGAGTACGGGAGCGGTCGGGGCAATCCCTGCAAGCTTCTGTCAAAGACAGGAGGCTGCCGCGCCCAGATTCTGCCTCCCTGATCGAACCTCGTCCCGGACCCGCAACTGCATCAGAAGAATTCAGCAAAATTCAGAGGCATCCTAGTTCCAGATACGAAGCATTCCCCACTGATCTCGCCATCGGAAAAACTCCAGAACGGGATCTACAGCCTCGACACCAACTGTCAGTCAGCCATCGCAGAAAGCAGGCAGATTCAGCCTCGGCTTCTCCTTCCGCATTTCCGGCGAATCCCCCCTCCCCGCCTGGCCGGCTCACCGCCCCTCCCTGCGTGGGGGTAGTGTTTGCATGTAATTCAATCATCCCCACCCCAAGTTCACCCTCCTGTGAGAGGTGTAGTGAATGTAACTAATTAAGCAGGACTCAAGCTTCATCGGCGTAGTGTGCGGGGAACCCACACTTCCCCGCTCGCCCTCGTCTCCGGCCGGGATCGGTGTCTTCACACCGATCAGGTGAGCTTCGGACCACTCTCCTCTGCTGGTTCCTTACCTTTGCTTAGTTTAGTATTATTCCTTGATGTGCCATCGGTGGTGAGAGAGAGCTCGTCCCAACATTCCGTTTAATCAAGTGCCACCGCTGGTGAGTTGTGAGTGTGACATTACATCCCACGCCCTCGGCGTGCCGGCCACCCTTGACATTGGGCATCCCTGGCCCATTGGGGTCTATCCCTAGCTGGCCATATCCTTGGAGCCTCGAGGCCCAACCTCGGACCCTCACCACCATCGCCGGTCCACCTACGGATCCGGGTGCGCGCGACGCGGGTCAACCGCTTGTGAGAGATCGCCGTTCGGGCCGAATTGCTTGCACATTTAAGTCCAAGGATTTGTGTCACATCAAATTGGTATCAGAGTAAGTTCTAGACTTGTCTCTACTAAGTCTTGTCCTAGGGCCATTGCATGCATCACCCTTGTCCACCATCATGACTACCTCATACTTGGCATATTCGCCACTCTTAGGCCCATTAGAAGCCTTTGTGTTTGATGGATCCCGCCCTAGCATATATCTAGAATGGGAGAAGTCCATAGACCGACACTTTGGGAGGTTCACCCTGTCAGGGCCTATCCAAGTCAACTATGCCAAGAGTTTGCTCTGGCGCCAAGCTAGGAAAGAATGGGAGTACATTGTAGGTTTGAGAGAAGTCAAAGGGGAAGCACCCATTGAATCTTGGGTTGAAATGAGGGCCGATCTTAGAAAGATCTACGCACCCCAATCCGGACCTCCTCAACCAACCACTTTTTCACCCCCAACTCCAACCCAAGTACTTCCCCTATCAAGCCCAACCCAAGCCCATCCATGTTCACCACCCCGGGAGTACCATGAGCCGGCTATCTCCACTCCTCCACAAAAAGACCCATTCCTCCCCTTGGAAGAGGAGCCCATGATCCAAACACCTGATCCCTTGGAAGTAAACACCTCTTTCCTTGGAAGTAAGATTGACCTATACCCCCTCCCGACCCTCGAGGAAACCCAAGCCCACACTGTTGAGGAGGAGGAGCCACAAAACTCACCCACCCCTCCTAGTTCGGGTCCTCATGAGCCGCACACCATCACCATAGATGAGTCCATAATCCAATGGCTCAAGCAAAGTCCCATCCTCCTGAGATCACCACCATTGGGATATCAATCCCAAATTGTTCCCACCCGGTCTCCCCATGTCACTTTACAAACCTTCTACTTCGCGGGAGACTTGAGAGACCTAGTGGAGTGCCTATATTGGCAAGTCCACTTGACCGGCTTGCTTGCCATGGGACCTTCGGAGCCTAGCACCATTAACTTTGCCCACCCCACCATTGGCTCCATCACTTCCATTTGCACGAGTGGGCATTGCACTATTGAGATTCTTCTATTTCTCCCCTTGGAGGAAGAACCCACTCCGGTCTACTCCCCACCCATTGAGACCCCAAATGCCTTAAACGGTCAACTCACTAGAGATCTTGGACCAATTACTTTGGAGGAGGATGACTCACCACCATATTGTGAGGACCTTGAGGATGTTGAGATAAACTTAGCGCTCCTTTTCCCCGGATACACTTATGTTGATCCTTTTGACCCCTCCCAATGGGAACTCAGGAACCCATGTGGTCCACCCACATCACCTATCACCCACTCCTTCCTACCCTCACCCACCATGTTGGACCAAGCCCATCTCTCCCAAGACTCAGATTACACCATAGGAGCCATGACTTTGGGCAATACACACTTAGGGATCGAGGAAGTGCCCCACTTCATGATATCCACCTTCCAAGACCCCTTTGACCCATTCCAATGGAGGTCCAAAAGCCCACACATAGGAGACATCTTTGGTACAAAAGTGAATAAGTCTTGGCGTACAACACCACTTGATATGATTCTTAAGTCGGGTCCACTCGTTCATATCACCCACATGTCAAGTAGGATGCATGATTGGTTCATATTCGGGTGTATCGGCCCTCCCTCATTTAACATTGGTCATACACATGTCAAAGGCATCTATGGATGTCCGGGTCCCCCGATATTTATCACCACTTTACATGATAGGTACACCTATGGGTGCCCTGGCCCACCTAGGTTGACCAAAGTCTACACAACATCATTGCATGATAGGTCCACTTATGGATGTCCCGGTTCTCCCAATTTCATCAAAATATTATTGGCGTCAAAGCATGACTGGTCTACATATGGTTGTCCCGGTCCACCTTTACACACCAAGCTTTTCACACCCACTGTCACGCCCCGAGCGCGGAAGATACTCGGATATGCACGACGAGTTTATATCAATCATGTCAATCAGAGTAGTAGTGTATTCGACACCAAAATAGAGATGCGCAAAATAGAAAGATAACCCAATCTTTATTTCATAATGGATAGACTATTACAAATCCAATACTCTATTCAATTAAAAAGGAAAAGTACATAGTTGACTCAAGAAAATAGGAAAAAGACTAGATGACACTTGGAGAAGTTCTATCTCTTTCACTCTTGACCATTCCCATCCGATTGACTTCCCTCGTCGTCGGAATTACCTGAAAAGTAGGGAACACACGGAGTGAGCGAACGCTCAGTAGGAAATTATATCTCAAGCGCTAGCAAGGGGTTTAAATAATTACAGCTTTCATGTATGTACTGTAGCTATGCATGCTCGTATAAAACGACAAGATAGAGAGAGAATTTATCGGTAAGACAGCAAGATGAACTAGTCATGAGCTTTCAAGAAAAGAAAACAAGGTATTCAAACAAGTACTTTTTAGCAAGTCATGTCAAGAACTTTGGCTATCATGTATCAAGCAAGCAAGTAATTACCCTTTCTCGGGTCACGCAATTCATGTCATGTCAAGTACGAGTCAAGTACAAGATTTGTGTGGAATGTCCAATCAAGCTAGTCATGCACTCGGTATAATGCCAGATACCTTATCATTCAACTCCCATGGGCACAAGTACTTTCAGGTGCTCCTCCCAGGACCAGATCGGGCCCTATATGCGCAGGCATTTATCATGTATATTTGACATCCACTCTTGTATATATATATAGCCAATATAGAATTTCAACAATTTAAGCTTGTAGACACGTAGGATAACTTTGAGAGAATGGAGTCCAAAAATACGACATTGGACATAGATAGGCGATAACAACGGTACAATCACGATGAACGATGAAACTAGGTGGAATTAGGTTCCCTTAACTCGGGTACCATGACAAGTATGGACATTCTTTATATAGAATTGAGGTCCACATGAATAGTATATCAAAGGCAAGATACCCTCATTCTTATTATAAAATTGAGGTCTACAAGAATATCAACAAATGGCATGATATCATCATCTCATTAAGAATTCTCATGATATACTCTTTGCATATCATAAGGGCCGGTATACCATGTTTCTTTAGAGTGACATGGCATTCAATAGTGTAATGGGTTTTTAGGGTACAACCAGCTCAATCGGCCTTGAGGGAATCCAAGGCTCGAGGAGTCTTACGGAGGTCTCTATGACTAACTCGCTAGTCCAAAGGAACGGAATGTCCAATGGAGAGCTTGTATGTCAATGAGAGTTGAGGGTGATCGATAAAACATCATGAAACGTGGGACTATACTCACGGAGTGGAGATATAGTGCCGATATACATATATATATAGATATACTGAAACCATCGGTTATCATAAACAGGGTAAAAATATTTTTACAGGAAAATAACGACTTAAGTAAAGTCACTACTCAAGTAATTAACGCCTTCAGTAAGGGCATTTATCTATTTTACATTTTTGCAAGATTTAAATATTTCAGTATTTTACCAAAAACGCGCCCTGGTAAGGGGCGTTTAATTACAAGTTGACGACGTATGCAATGGTCGTTCATTCTTTACTTCTATTTTTACAGTATATATATTCAGAAATTTATCAAAAACACGCCCTGGACAGGGGCGTTACTTTTCAAGTCACGCCCTGAACAGGGGCATTAGTCAAGTGAGAGATGACCTATATAGGGTCGTGAATTCGAGCGTTTTACAATATTTCAGGAGATAGAATTCCAAGAGACAAGAGACATGATCATGACAGAAAATTAGCAGGAATTCACAGGTCGAGTCATGCAATATATATTAGATTGGATATTTCATATCTATTGGATTTTTAAACGTCGATCAATTTTTCATTACATGTGATTTTCATGAGATTAACGCCTACAGGACAGGGCGTCAAATCTGTAATTGACGACCTGGTTCAGGTCGTTTCTTTTAAAGTAGCGCCCTAGTCACGGGCGTCTCTTGCAAAAATATTACAGAAACGTGTAGAAACTATCAAGAAACTTATATACATGACATGCATGATGTGTTACTATGAATTTAACTTGTTTGGGCTACGTTGCTTGAGAAAACCTACCTTAATAGTTGATCTGGAGATGAACGGATGCAGGTTCTGAAAAAAAAATGATACTCTGTTTATAAATAGAGTTTTCTGACGTACTGATAGCCAAGTAAGATATATGCTTCCCTTGGCAACAGATGAGCTTGGGAAGATGCAGAGGATGTTGGTTGATGACGAAGAATTCCCCGTTCTTCCCTGTCAACCGTCTGCAGATCCTATAAAAGAAAAAGAAACTATATACCTTAGTTTCTTCATCGTACGTAACAGAGGAGAAAGCAGAAGAACGTTACCTAGTCCTTCACCGGAGCTTCTCAACCTGTAAGCAGAGAAGAGTATGAAGAATCATTAGTTCTTCATGCGTTGATCGAACACAATATAAGGAAGAAGGAAGAAGAAGAACCTGCTGTTCTTCGTATACCTTAGAAAACTCCGAATGCCAAATAGCGTTCTCGGTTCAAGCAGTAGGTTATTTATAAGATATTGGAAATCCTAATAAGGTTATTGTTCGATTGGAAGTAATACTTCCATATTAGAGTTATTACTACATTCGAACTCTTTCTCATAGTTATCAACTTACCCTGGATAGACTCCTGGGTCGAACGAAACTCAAACTGAATTAGCGTCCTAAGCAAGGGCGTCGAATTTAAATTGACGCCTTGTCAAGCGTTGTTACTTGTTGAAACGCGTCCACTCAAAGGACGTTACGCTAACTTGCCCTTTTTATTTATTTTGGTCGTTTGAAATTTGACGCCTTGACGTGTGGGCGTCCTTTCTCAAAACACGCCTTAGGTGAAGGCGTTTTATTGTAAAGTAGCGCCTATATCTGAGGTGTTATTTTCATCACGGTTTAATTATTTTTATTCCAAGCTCTTTCGTTTATTTACTAAATCTTTTAATCTATTTTGATTTATTTACTCCTTTTAAATTTATCAGGGTTGCTACACCCTCCCCCACTTAAAAAGAATTTGGTCCCCAAATTCCATATCATATATTTACATTTGGAGAGTGTAGAGTATGTACCTTCTAAAATAAATTTGGAAATTGTTTCCTCATAGATTCCTCGGTCTCCCATGTAGCTTCATGTTCTGAATTCTTATTCCATTGTACTTTTAGCATGGGAATAACCTTATTCCTTAGGGTACGTACTTCTCGATCTAAGATCTTCATAGGCTTCTGCTCATATGTGAGATCCTTCTGGATTACTAGGTCTCCATGTTCGATAATATGTGATGGATCATGTACATACTTCTTCAACATGGATATGTGGAACACATTATGTATCTCGGACAATTGAGGAGGCAATGCGATGCGATAAGCAACCTCGCCAACTCTTTCTAGAATTTCAAAAGGTCCGATAAATCTTGGTGTAAGCTTGCCCTTAACACCAAATCTTCGTATTCCCCGTCCAGGTGATATCTTGAGAAGTACATGATCTCTAACTTGGAACTCAAGATCTCTTCTTCTTGTGTCAGCATAAGCCTTTTGTCTAGACTGAGCAACTTGCAATTTTTCTCTGATTACTTGTATCTTCTCAGTTGTATCCCTTACCATGTCTGGACCTAATAGTTGTTTCTCTCCAACTTCGTCCCAGCATAAGGGTGATCGGCAACTCCTTCCGTATAAGGCTTCAAAAGGTGCCAGTTGTATACTTGCCTGGTAGCTATTATTGTATGCAAATTCGACCAGAGGCAAGTGATCATGCCAGTTTCCATCAAAATCAGTAATGCATGCTCTTAGCATATCTTCGACTACCTGATTAGTCCTCTCGGTCTGACCATCCGTTTGAGGATGAAAGGCTATGCTAAAGCTAAGTCTCGTTCCCAACGAATGTTGTAGCCCTTTTCAAAAATGAGAAGTAAAACGGGGATCTCTGTCAGACACGATTGAAACAGGAATACCATGTAATCTGACTATTTCCTTGATGTATAGTGCAGCTAAGACATCAACTGACCATCGACTCTTGATTGGCAAGAAATGCGCTGATTTAGTCAATCGGTCAATAATAACCCATATTCCATCATGTCCTCTTTTTGATTTAGATAAACCCATGATGAAATCCATACCAATATCCTCCCACTTCCATTTAGGGATATCTAGAGGATGTAGTTTTCTAGCAGACTTTTGGTGTTCCGCCTTGACTTGTTGGCATGTGAGACAGCGTGATACGTAGTCCGCTATTTCTCTTTTCATGTTGGGCCACCAAAAATTTCTTTTTACATCTTGGTACATTTTGGTAGATCCAGATGAATCGTATACTTTGACCTATGAGCTTCATCTAAGACCTTCTTCTTCAATTCTGGGCAGTCCGGTATACAAGTTCTATTCTTGAACATTAATCTTCCATCTGAAGCTAATTGGAAATCCGATTGTCCTTCTAGTCTGCCCTTGATTTCTACTAATGTAGGATCATCATTCTGAAGTGCTTGTATTTCAGACAATAAATCTGACTGTATGCTTACATGAGATAATGTGACACATCTAGGGTCCGTGTCCATGCTTATATTGAGTTCAGAGAATTGTTCCAGCAATTTTCATTCTTGAATCAGACAATTGGCTAACAGTGCTCTCGGCTTTCGACTAAGGGCATCTGCTACATGATTACCCTTTCCGGGATGATATTGTATATTGAAGTCGAAGTCCTTGAGATATTCCAGCCATCGTCTTTGCCTCATATTTAGTTCCTTCTGTGAGAAAAGATATTTGAGACTCTTGTGATCGGAGTATACAGTAAACTGTACTCCATAAAGATAATGTCTCCATATTTTGAGTGCAAATACTACCGCGGCCAATTCTAAGTCATGGACGGGGTAGTTCTCTTCATGCTTCTTTAATTGACGAGAAGAGTAGGCTATAACCTTCCCTTGTTGCATTAGAACACACCCGAGGCCAATGCCAGAAGCATCAGTGTATACCTCGAACTTTTCTCCTTCAATTGGCAATACTAAGATAGGAGCTGTAGTAAGATGATCCTTGAGAGTTTGGAAGCTTCTTTCACATTCCTCATCCCATTCATAACAGATCTCCTTGCGAGTTAACCTCGTAAGTGGCACGGCGATTTTTGAGAAATCCTTGATGAATCGCCTGTAATAGCCGGCAAGACCTAAGAAACTTCGGATCTCGCTAGCATTGGTCGGTCTTTCCCAGTTCCTTACAGCTTCAACCTTTGATGGGTCTACAGACAAGCCATCCTTTGATATGACATGTCCGAGAAAAGTCACTTCTTCAAGCCAGAATTCACACTTGCTAAGTTTTGCATATAATTAGTTTGTTCTCAATATTTGTAATGCAATCCTCAAATGTTCCTCATACTCTTCCTTGGTCTTGGAATAAATCAATATATCATCAATAAAGACCACCACGAATTGATCCAAATAAGGCCTGAATATACTATTCATTAACTGCATAAAGGCAGCAGGGGCATTCGTTAGTCCGAAAGGCATAACAACAAATTCATAATGGCCATACCTGCTTCTGAATGCGGTTTTATGAATATCCTCGTCCTTGATTCTTAGTTGGTGATATCCGGACCTAAGATCAATTTTGGAAAAGTACATGGATCCTGAAATTTGATCAAACAATTTATCGATTCTCGGCAGTGGATACTTGTTCTTGATAGTGAGATGATTCAATTGTCGATAGTCGACGCATAACCTCATGGATCCGTCTTTCTTCTTTACAAATAATACAGGCGCTCCCCACGGGGAAGTACTTAGTCTAATGAATCCTTTCTTAATGAGTTCCATCAATTGTTCTTTTAACTCCTTGAGTTCAGCAGGTGACATCCTATAAGGTGCCGTTGAAATCGGACCAGCACCAGGGACTAAGTCAATGGTGAAGGCCACTTCTCTTTGCGGGGGTAATCCCGGCAAATCTTCTGGAAACACGTCCGGAAATTCTTGTACCACTGGAATGTCTTCTAACTTAGCTTCCTTAGCTTCTTTAACTGTGACAAAGGCAAGGAAAGATGTACATCCTTTCCTGATGAGCTTGCTAGCTCGGAGAGCTGAAATAAGAGGGGATCTGCTCCGACCCTTGGGTCTAGTCAAGATTAGTTCTGGAAATTCCTTGAATGTAACCTTACTATTACGGCAATCAACCGTTGCCTGATACTTGGATAACCAATCTGCCCCTAGTATAACATCATACTCTTTCAGATCTAAACATATGAGATCAATAGGGAGATTTCTACCCTGAACCAATACTTCGCAGTTTTGGTAATGATGTGTAATATCAGTCTCATCATCCAGAGGAGTAGACAAAACTAACTTTATCAATTCCGGTTCTAGGGGTAATGGGTCAGCAAACTTCTTAGAAACAATAGAATGCGATGCACCAGTATCAATTAAGACATATACATTCCTGGAAGAAACTTTCAATGTACCTTCCACTAAGCTGCCTTCTTCTTCTTGCTCGGTCTCCTTGATTGCATGAAGACGAGCATTCTTGGTTATTGGGCGCTTCCCGTCAATGGCTTGATTGTTAAGTAATGGGCAATCAGGAATCCGATGCTCACGACTCGCACAACGGAGACATGCTCCTAGTTTCCTCCAGCATTCTTCTGCTCTATGACCCGCTTTATCACAATGTTTGCACACTGTATTTGGAGAGGTAGTGGTGATAGAGAAGGGCTTGATCTTCTTGAACTTTTGGTCTTGTGAGGATGCTCCTCCATTGCTAGGCCTTTTCTTGAAGTTGGGTTTAAAGGAACCCGAACCTGTAACTTGTTCCTTCTTATCCTTACCACGAATCCTATCAGACAGTTCTGTGGCATCTTCTAATAGTTGAGCTCGGCGTACTATCTCCGAGTAGACTTGAATGTCCATCGGCGCCAGTTGAGTAATAGCTTGGGGCCTGAGCCCATTAAGAAACCTCCTAGCTTTCATTTTCTCGGTGCTAACTAGATGCTTAGCATACCGAGATAATCTAGAGAATTGGGCCTCATACTCGGCCACTGACAAAGATCGTTGCTTTAATGTAGCAAATTCTGCAGCCTTCTTTTCCTGAACTCGGTCCGAGAAATATTTTGTGTTGAAGTGTTCAACGAATTCTTCCCACGAAACCTGATCTTGATTTATAGTACCCTCTATTGATTCCCACCAGCATCTAGCATCCCTTTCTAACTGAAAAGTAGCTAATAAGACCTTATCTTGATCCGTGCATTGCATAACACGGAATATTCGTTCTGTTTCCCTAATCCAGTGTTCAGCGTCATCTGGATCAGTAGAACCCGTGAACTTGGGCGGGTTCATGTTCTTGAAAGTCTGGTGGAGACTTCATGCTCGTTGTCCACCTCCTAGTGTTACTTGTTGCAGCACTTGAGTCATGCCTTGCAGTGTACGCTGCATGTTGCGCCATTGAGCACGTTCGGTAGCCATTATCCTACCATTATAATAACTAGATTAATACGTGATTTGTATCTTAAAGACTAGCATTCCATGTTAACTTTAACCCTTGGTTCTACCCAATCTCACTGGTTAAAGGGTTAAAACCTATCCTTGGACTTGGGTTTTCCTAGGAATTGAATACCCTAGGCTCTGATACCACAAAAACTGTCATGCCCCGAGTGCGGAAGATACTCGTATATGCGCGACGAGTTTATATCAATCATGTCAATCAGAGTAGTAGTGTATTCGACACCAAAACAGAGATGCGCAAAATAGAAAGATAACCCAATCCTTATTTCATAATGGATAGACTATTACAAATCCAATACTCTATTCAATTAAAAAGGAAAAGTACATAGTTGACTCAAGAAAATAGGAAAAAGACTAGATGACACTTGGAGAAGTTCTATCTCTTTCACTCTTGACCATTCCCATCCGATTGACTTCCCTCGTCGTCGGAATTACCTGAAAAGTAGGGAACACACGGAGTGAGCGAAAGCTCAGTAGGAAATTATATCTCAAGCGCTAGCAAGGGGTTTAAATAATTACAGCTTTCATGTATGTACTGTAGCTATGCA
Organism: Amorphophallus konjac; assembly: GCA_022559845.1. Taxonomy (NCBI): domain Eukaryota; kingdom Viridiplantae; phylum Streptophyta; class Magnoliopsida; order Alismatales; family Araceae; genus Amorphophallus; species Amorphophallus konjac. Next base: position 269,596,299 of record CM040127.1, read on the forward strand.
TGCTCGTATAAAACGACAAGATAGAGAGAGAATTTATCGATAAGACAGCAAGATGAACTAGTCATGAGCTTTCAAGAAAAGATAACAAGATATTCAAACAAGTACTTTTTAGTAAGTCATGTCAAGAACTTTGGCTATCATGTATCAAGCAAGCAAGTAATTACCCTTTCTCGGGTCACGCAATTCATGTCATGTCAAGTACGAGTCAAGTACAAGATTTGTGTGGAATGTCCAATCAAGCTAGTCATGCACTCGGTATAATGCCAGATACCTTATCATTCAACTCCCATGGGCACAAGTACTTTCGGGTGTTCCTCCCAGGACCAGATCGGGCCCTATATGCGCATGCATTTATCATGTATATTTGACATCCACTCTTGTATATATATATAGCCAATATGGAATTTCAACAATTTAAGCTTGTAGACACGTAGGATAACTTTGAGAGAATGGAGTCCAAAAATACGACATTGGACATAGATAGGCGATAACAACGGTACAATCACGATGAACGATGAAACTAGGTGGAATTAGGTTCCCTTAACTCGGGTACCATGACAAGTATGGACATTCTTTATATAGAATTGAGGTCCACATGAACAGTATATCAAAGGCAAGATACCCTCATTCTTATTATAAAATTGAGGTCTACAAGAACATCAACAAATGGCATGATATCATCATCTCATTAAGAATTCTCATGATATACTCTTTGCATATCATAAGGGCCGGTATACCATGTTTCTTTAGAGTGACATGGCATTCAATAGTGTAATGGGTTTTTAGGGTACAACCAGCTCAATCGACCTTGACGGAATCCAAGGCTCGAGGAGTTTTACGGAGGTCTCTATGACTAACTCGCTAGTCCAAAGGAACGGAATGTCCAATGGAGAGCTTGTATGTCAATGAGAGTTGAGGGTGATCGATAAAACATCATGAAACGTGGGACTATACTCACGGAGTGGAGATATAGTGCCGATATACATATATATATAGATATACTGAAACCATCGGTTATCAGAAACAGGGTAAAAACATTTTTACAGGAAAATAACGACTTAAGTAAAGTCACTACTCAAGTAATTAACGCCTTCAGTAAGGGCATTTATCTATTTTACATTTTTGCAAGATTTAAATATTTCAGTATTTTACCAAAAACGCGCCCTGGTAAGGGGCGTTTAATTACAAGTTGACGATGTATGCAATGGTCGTTCATTCTTTACTTCTATTTTTGCAGTATATATATTTAGAAATTTATCAAAAACACGCCCTGGACAGGGGCGTTACTTTTCAAGTCACGCCCTGAACAGGGGCGTTAGTCAAGTGAGAGACGACCTATATAGGGTCGTGAATTCGAGCATTTTACAATATTTCAGGAGATAGAATTCCAAGAGACAAGAGACATGATCATGACAGAAAATTAGCCTGAATTCACAGGTCGAGTCATGCAATATATATTAGATTGGATATTTCATATCTATTGGATTTTTAAACGTGGATCAATTTTTAATTACATGTGATTTTCATGAGATTAACGCCTACAAGACAAGGCGTCAAATCTGTAATTGACGACCTGGTTCAGGTCGTTTCTTTTAAAGTAGCGCCCTAGTCACGGGCGTCTCTTGTAAAAATATTACAGAAACGTGTAGAAACTATCAAGAAACTTATATACATGACATGCATGATGTGTTACTATGAATTTAACTTGTTTGGGCTACGTTGCTTGAGAAAACCTACCTTAATAGTTGATCTGGAGATGAACGGATGCAGGTTCTGGAAAAAAAAATGATACTCTGTTTATAAATAGAGTTTTCTGACGTACTGATAGCCAAGTAAGATATATGCTTCCCTTGGCAACAGATGAGCTTGGGAAGATGCAGAAGATGTTGGTTGATGACGAAGAATTCCCCGTTCTTCCCTGTCAACCGTCTGCAGATCCTATAAAAGAAAAAGAAACTATATACCTTAGTTTCTTCATCGTACGTAACAGAGGAGAAAGCAGAAGAACGTTACCTAGTCCTTCACCGGAGCTTCTCAACCTGTAAGCAGAGAAGAGTATGAAGAATCATTAGTTCTTCATGCGTTGATCGAACACAATATAAGGAAGAAGGAAGAAGAAGAACCTGCTGTTCTTCGTATACCTTAGAAAACTCCGAACGCCAAATAGCATTCTCGGTTCAAGCAGTAGGTTATTTATAAGATATTGGAAATCCTAATAAGGTTAGTGTTCGATTGGAAGTAATACTTCCATATTAGAGTTATTACTACATTCGAACTCTTTCTCATAGTTATCAACTTACCCTGGATAGACTCCTGGGTCGAATGAAACTCAAACTGAATTAGCGTCCTAAGCAAGGGCGTCGAATTTAAATTGACGCCTTGTCAAGCGTCGTTACTTGTTGAAACGCGTCCACTCAAAGGTCGTTACGCTAACTTGCCTTTTTTATTTATTTTGGTCGTTTGAAATTTGACGCCTTGACGTGTGGGCGTCCTTTCTCAAAACACGCCTTAGGTGAAGGCGTTTTATTATAAAGTAGCGCCTATATCTGAGGCGTTATTTTCATCACGGTTTAATTATTTTTATTCCAAGCTCTTTCGTTTATTTACTAAATCTTTTAATCTATTTTGATTTATTTATTCCTTTTAAATTTATCAGGGTTGCTACACCCACACCGCATCATAGTGCATGGCATACGCATTCGCGTAAGCATCTAACAACGAGCGGTGAGATTCACAAAGAGCGGGCAAAAGCTTGCGAGCGCCACTTGGAATTCCAAGTAGGCAACTTATCGATGGTGACATTGGAGTGGCTCTACCCTAGGGTCACCTCCAACTTGAGGGCACGAGGACTTGCACCTTGCCAAGTTCCGAGTGGCTTTGGCAACCCAACTTACGGGTCGGACTTACTAATGGGTTTTGGGATACACCCAACATCCGGCGCGGCGGATCTGGCACCCTATATAGGCACCGCGGTGGATCCTAGTGAGTGCCTCGAGCCTATATCTTCCTTTGAGAGGGACACCCTCGGAGAGCCACCAAAAATCAGCCTGAGAGTCCGACGTGTGCACATGGAGGCAATACTAGGCAGGCAGGGTTCCATCGCCAGCAGGAGAGTGCGCCCGAGCCACCTCGAGAGGATGAAGGACCGTCCCCTGGTTGCGGACGCAGGGTTGAGTTTGGAGGTTGAGGTTCACCCCGAGCTGCTTTAGAGGACCACCTCCCCAGTGGACCCATACTCGACGGAGTCGAGTTCTCCGCACCACGGGGGTATGATGGGGACATCTCCGACCACTCCACAGCTTTGGGGCTCCTGATGATCGCCATCAGTGCTACAACTTGATTGCCACTTTTTTTTCGAGTCATATGATGTATTTTTCATTTTCTTATTAATGTAATTTTCCTTTCATTTGAGTCAAGTCCCTAGGTTAAGGAGTCATCTACCTAGGTTAATTGTCATTAGAGTAGTTAATATGTCTTTTGGGCCCAATTAAGTGGGCTAGGCCCATGGGTGCCCCCTTTCCCCCTTGGTTTAATGTCATTAGTCTAAAACTCAGGGTCTTTGTTAAATTGTGAGATTCCTATAAATAGGACCTCAATCCCACATTTGTAGGCTAATGAATTATTGAGTTTAAAATCCACAAGATTTGTGTCTCTGGCTCTCTCTCTCTCTCTCTCTCTCAAGCTCTCTATCTCTCCACCTCTCTCTCTCTCTCTAAAGGGGGCTGCCCCCCTCTCTCTCTCCTCCCCCACTCTCTCCAAATTTTACCCCTCTCTCTCTCTCTTCTCCTTGCCACATCATCCTCCACCTCATCCCAACCCTTCCCCTTCCCAAGGTCCACTTAACTCCTCCCATTACTCACACCATATCCCCAAGCAACCTTTCACCTTCCAAGACAACATCTCCCTTTCCCAAGCCACCCCTCCATCTCCCAAGGGAGAATCCCACCTCCCCAAGCACCTCTCCACATCCCCAACACACCTCTTCCCCTTCCCAAGACCACGTTAACCATCCCCACATTAAACCAAGTTCAAATCTCCCTCTCCCACCAAGCCACTTGTGCCCCCCCCCCTTTCACCATCCACCCTTGGCCGCACCCCCCCTTCCCCTCCACCTGCTAGCTGCGACCCAACCTCCTTCTCCAACCTCTCCCCCATCTCTACCCACCACCATCCAATCCCCACAGCCATTAGCCCCCTCCCCATTGCAGTCCCTTCAACCCTTCTCCACCAAATAGCCCCTTTACTCTGTTCAACCCGTAGGTAGCAGATTGGGGTCCGACTTTCAGAGCTGGCTCCGGAGTCATACGAAGTCATCTGGAGGTGCACCTTACATCTCTGGAAATTTCTCCGAGTCTTCTTCGCAAGCGAGGTGGAATCGTCTCATTCCGACTTCGCTACAGTTCGTGGTGACCATTCTCCCCCGACTGCGCAGAGCTTCCCCAACAGAGTACCTGAACCAGAAACGGAGCTGTGCCACGACGAACCACGGAGGAATTAGGCTGAGGGATCTTCTAAAAAGTTCTTCCTCGTTCTGTCTGTCTTCAGGATCAAGAAGCGGATCATCGATCGGAGACCGTGGTCCCAAGTTACCATTTTTCTCCCTCATCTGCGCGGGTCTGCCTCCCACAGTCTGCAACGACCTGCCTCCACTATTCTGAGTCCCCCAGTCCTCTCCGACATCGGACGGCTTCCCCGTCTATTTTTCTGCTAAGAAGACTTGTCCACGATTCCAACACCTCCAGCGGTTCATGATTCAGAGTACGGGAGCGGTCGGGGCAATCTCTGCAAGCTGCTGTCAGAGACAGGAGGCTGCCGCGCCCAGATTCTGCCTCCCTGATCGAACCTCGTCCCGGACCCGCAACTGCATCAGAAGAATTCAGAAAATTTCAGAGGCATCCTAGTTCCAGATACGAAGCGTTCCCCACTGATCTCGCCATCGGAAAAATTCCAGAACGGGATCTACAGCCTCGACACCAACTGTCAGTCAGCCATCGCAGAAAGCAGGCAGATTCAGCCTCGGCTTCTCCTTCAGCATTTCCGGCGAATCCCCCCTCCCCGCCTGGCCGGCTCACCGCCCCTCCCTGCGTGGGGGTAGTGTTTGCATGTAATTCAATCATCCCCACCCCAAGTTCACCCTCCTGCGAGAGGTGTAGTGAATGTAACTAATTAAGCAGGACTCAAGCTTCATCGGCGCAGTGCGCGGGGAACCCACACTTCCCCGCTCGCCCTCGTCTCCGGCCAGGATCGGTGTCTTCACACCGATCAGGTGAGCTTCGGACCACTCTCCTCTTCTGGTTCCTTACCTTTGCTTAGTTTAGTATTATCCCTTGATGTGCCATCGGCGGTGAGAGAGAGCTCGTCCCAACATTCCGTTTAATCAAGTGCCACCGCGGGCGAGTTGTGAGTGTGACATTACATCCCACGCCCTCGGCATGCCGGCCACCCTTGACATTGGGCATCCCTGGCCCATTGGGGTCTATCCCTAGCTGGCCATATCCTTGGAGCCTCGAGGCCCAACTTCGGACCCTCACCACCATCGCCGGGCCACCTACGGATCCGGGTGCGCGCGACGCGGGTCAACCGCTTGTGAGAGATCGCCGTTCGGGCCGAATTGCTTGCACATTTAAGTCCAAGGATTTGTGTCACATCAGTATGATACAAGCTGGGCCAAAATAAAAGAAATCATTAAAACAAATGCGAAGAAAGATTAAAATATAAAATACTCGAGAATAATATTACTAGGCTGGGAGAATTCGAGTCAAAACACTATCCGCAATCACAGCGTGTAGGATAGAACCATCCTCCTCGATACATCCCAACCGAACGACCTATCCGAAGGTCAAACGCGTAAACCTGGATCATCATCATTTTTGTTGAAGGGGAACATCAGATCCTGGAACACGCGAGCAACCAACTGGTTCTCGAGATAATATAGCATAGTACCATATAGTAATGCAGTAAGTGATGTAGGGATAGAAGGCCATACCTGACTTACCTGCGTAGGTGAAATGGCCAGTGAAAGGTGATGCTGCAAAGAACCCATGAACAGGATGTTGCAATATTTCATCATGGAATAAACATTCAAGTCAAAAAGAAATCAGCCCTTTAATCACATAATGCAGCAAAGTTGGGTTTACAAAGTAATTCCATCATTCAGCACATGAACGGCCATGTCCGAGACTGCTCAACATTTAAAATGACCAATCTGGGGCCGTGCAGCCATTGCCAGTTTAAATGAGATTATGAAACTACACGGCCCATATGTAGGCCGTTCAATTGTAAGCACAGCCACATTCTAGCCGCTCAATGGCAATGTACCGTTGAAGAAGAATGGTTACAACACAACCGCTCAAATGAAGGATGGCCTATCGTGAGGCCGTATAACTTCTGGGGTTTTGAAACAAAAAACCCCTTCGTCTCCCTCCTCCCCACCGTAACCGGTGGAGGAAGGGAACGAAGGGCTCACCGCCTCCATCCCCCATCTCTCTACCTCTCAAACTTCTCTCTCCTTCTCTCGTCTCTCAATTCCCCCCCCCCATCTCTCCTTCCTAATGCGGACCAAGCATCAAGCCGCCTGCGACCGGGCGACCGGCGAGGAGACGCCACCACCAACGGCCGATGAAGCGCCACCGCGGCCGGCGGTGGCCGCCGCGGAGGAGACCGCCGGAGGAGAGGGAGGCCCACCGCCCGTCGTCCCCGCGGAGGAGGAGGCGCCGCCAGAACCTGAAGGGGAGGCCAGGACTGCCGCGGTGGCTGGAGAAGAGATAGAACCTGCGGTGGAGGCGTCCACCGCGGTGGTCAAGCCCACGAAGGACCCCGAGGTAGGCCTAAACCCTAGCCCGTTGCCATTTTAATTTCTGCATGTTAGTTTAAGAAGTTTATGGGTGGTTTAGGCTACTTAGGAGCCGATTTGGGGGTGCCATGGGGCGCTCCCGCCGGCGGGGAAGCCCTCACCGTCGTCGGGGAAGACGATGGTAGGGCGGTTTTCAAAGAACCGCACAAACCATAACATATGGCTCACATAGAGCCGCCCACAATCACGTGGCCCAGGGGAAGCCATTCAAACTCTGAAAACAGCAGAACCAAACACGAAGAGGAATGGTTGGAAATCCACCGTTCAACATAAAACGGGCCTCACGGGGCCGTTCAAACCCTGAAGATCATAGAACTCAAGCAGCCAACATAGGACTGTCCATAACCTCATGCGGCCCAGGGATGTCCGCATAAAACCAGAAAACCTAGGGAAATAATAGTGAACTATAAACCGTTCAAGGTAAGAACGGTCGGTATTGGTCTGTTCAAAACAAAGAACCTGAGGATTGGAACGGCCCACATGTGACTGTTCATGAGGAAGAGTGGTCTATGGGAGACCGCCCTTTTGACAGAAAATGAAACTTTGATTATTTTCATTTATTTATGAAATAAAATGCCCAATATAATTACTAAATGCATTAAAATGAATGAATGCAGGGAAAGCGCAGGATCCGCACCTCGTGGCTGCAGGTCCACGCACTGTATTTGGCACTGCTGGACTTTCAGCGGGAGCCGTTGGCTGCCATGGGGTTCGCCCCATTCCTGAGCATCGAGGTGTGTCGGTTCGACGTAGCTTTGCTCTACGCCCTGCACGACCGCTGGGATCCAGTGAGTCATACGTTCCTCTTCCCGTGGCGGCATATGGTCCCTACACTGGAGGACGTGGCAAGACTCACTGGCCTTCGAGTGCACGGGCTGCCAGTTAGCGGGACCACTTTTCCCGACTACCGGGTGATGGCTTCGGAGCTGCTGGGCCTAGAGCTGCGGCGCCCCGAGAGGCAGTCGACCCTCCTAGCCCGGGCTAGTCTTCAGGGCAGCTTGGGATTACGACGGGCGGGGGTAGAGGTTGGAGAGTAGCCGAAGCAGCACCTACAGCGGCTGATCGAGCTGGCGAGACCGAGAGTAGCGGCAGAGCCAGGAGCAGGGGCAGACAGAGTGCTGCGGCGATTCGTGATGCTGTTGTTCGGGCAACTCCTCTTCTCCACCAGGGCAGATGTGATGAGCTACCAGTTCCTTCCCTTCCTTGAGGAGCTCAGCCACGTGGGTGACTACGCATGGGGAGCGGTGGTCCTCGCCTTCCTGTTCGATACGCTGAGTTCGACGGCCCGTCGGACCATGCTCGGGGGCTTCTCCACCTTACTCCAGGTACGACTCCTACCCTAGACTTAATTACGCAACTTCTGTATGTTTCCTAAATGCTGACACGATGCTGTGATCGCCCGGAGGTGGACAGCACCTCGAGAGACCGCAGCTCGTAGGAGACAGGTCCGAGAGTTTTAGGATGACTTGGACACTCTACCATTTGCCTCGGTATGCTTCTAAACTTAGACTCTTTAATTAAATGCAATTCTAGATGATGATGATGCTGATGCGACTTTCTATTTCTTGCAGGTACGGTGGACACCTTTCACAGAGGAGGGCCAGGAAGGTCACCCTTGGGTGGTTGGCGCCCTCGCCTTTGTCGGACTAGACGTGTGGCTTCACTGCATGAATGTGGCGGAGCCACTGTACTACAGACTGGTGATGAGGACCATCGGGGTCCATCAGCCAGCGGTGGAGTTCCCGGTGCCTGAGAAGGTGGGGAAGCGTGTGACGAGGACTACCCGGGGCCTGGCGGCGGCGTTTGATTGGACGGCGAGGAATGCTACACAGGTGGCCGACTGGACAGCCCTTGGGTGAGTGGTGACCGCCCGAGCTGACAGCGACTCAGCGTACTACACCGCGTACGCTAGACACTTCCGGGACAAGGTATTCCGGGCTGCCCACAGACCGGTATGACTTCTAAACTTAAACTCTACATACTATGCTTATTATTTCCATATGATGATGCACTGACACTGGGACTTCTAAATGCAGATTGGCCCTGAGGGACGACTTGCGGAGCTGTAGGGGCTCCTGCACTCCACCATCAGGGAGCGGGACGAGGCCCGGTAGGCCCTGGCCTTATTGGTGAGTTTTCTAAACCCTATACTTCCTAAATTATGCGAATGCTTATGATTATGATTATGCATGTGACTGACCTGGAGTTTTGGATGCAGCGTGCCGAGGGGGCCCATCGAAGGGGGCCGATGCTCCTTCTTCTTCTTCTACTCAGACTCCTGCAGATCGGGCCGAGCGGGAGGCCGACTTCACTCGGATGGTAGCGCAGGCCAAGGCGGCCGAGGTGGCGCTCACCGAGAGGGTACGTAAATCACGACACTTTCCCTTGTTATTTATGCTTATGAAATGCAGTTGACTGACAATGATATGTGCATGCAGGCGTCCGAGCTAACCCATCTTAGAACAGAGCTAGAGCAGAGCCGGGCAGCGGCTAGGGAGGAGCTGGCCCGTGTACGGGAGGAGGCAGCACAGAGCTGACCAGCTGACACCCTCGAGACGGCCCTTCTGCGAGCGGAGCTAGAGCGACTCCGAGCTGGAGCGGAGGAGCTGGTGCAGGTCCGAGCAGAGCGGGATCGGGCTCTGATCAAGGTGTCCGGGCTGAGTGGAGAGCTGCGGGCCTATAAGGAGATGAGCCGGCAATCACGCAGCGAACTCCGAGCGGCAGTCACGGCACCCACGGCTCTGTGAGGAGTTACTTCACGGGTTCCTCCGGTCACCGGAGGAACGAGGAGGACGAGCAGCGCTGGAGACGTCAACGTGGCGAGGCGACTTCAGTGATGCCTCCACCAAAGAGGCACGAGGGCGGTGGAGACAGTGACAGGGGCCAGGGAGAGGGACAGTCTGACTTTTGTACTCTGGGCCCGACTTTTGAACATGATATGATATGATAGTGACATGCCTTTCTTTATTTTGATTTTGTGGATGTATGAATGTATGAATGAATGCAAATGACTGACTATGACAACGACACGAGTGAGATGGACACGAGTGAGAGAGAGAGAGACGACGTGAGTGAGTGAGTGAGGAGAGAGACACAACAGAGTGAGAGAGAGACGACACGAGTGAGCGAGAGAGGGCCAAGTGTGAATGAGAGGAGTCACGCCAACTGAGTGAGATGAGTGACGTCAAATGAGTGAGATGAGTGACACCGACTAAGTGAGAAGAGTGATGCCAAATGAGTAAGAAAAGCGACACCAAATGAGTGAGAAGAGTGACATCAAATGAGTGAGATGAGGGATGCCAACTGAGTGAGAAGAGGGACGGACACGACTACTAGTGGCACAGGTGCACAACTTGAATGAAGGCCTCAAATCAGAAGGACAGTTTCAAGTGGGCCGCCTAAAGAGACGCACGGTCCTGAGTAGACCGCCCAAAAGAGACATTAAACGGCCTTCTCTCCACCGTTCAACAAAAAGAACAGTCTATGATCAACCGTGTGATCAAATAAACGGTCTAATTTAGACCGCTCAAACTTCAGCACTCGAACTCTCTGGTAGGTGACAAACGGTCCCTCCGAGGCCGCTCAATAAGATAGGCGGTCTATCGTGAGACCATCCAAATGGATGTCCTGCGACTTTGAAAGGCACTCTGCATGAGAGTCCTAACCCGAGAGTAAACTGTTTAACTCAATCCAAACCTTATCTTATCTCGCCCTAGACTTATCTAATGCCAATATCAAGAGACCTAAGCCTCCTAACGAGCCCTATAAGTAGGAGGGGAGTCTAAATTCGTGATTCACACATCCTCCCTCTTCTAAACCTTGAAACCTTTGCCATTCATCACCAAATCATCATGAAGAGGGCCTTGGAGGGGAGTTCCATGGAGGGAGCATCTTTTGAAGGGCCAAAGTCAGCCAGAAAGGAGCGGGAAGTGCTCCAATGTCTGATCGTGATCCCCCGACATCTTAGCTCGAGTCCTCTGAGAGAGGTAAGTTAATCATGAATTCATTCAATTTAATTCTTTCATTTACTTACATGCTTTTCCTTTCTCTCTCTTTTCCTCCTTCTTCTTTCTTCCCACCTCAGCTTCTTCCTGGCCCTAGGCGCTATTCCACCTTGAAGTGGATGGCTCCCATGATTCGCGCATTGCCCCTAGGAGTGACATCCATCCTGAGATCTTGGCACCTACAACCTCTCCTAGTACTAGGTCAGAACTACTCAAAGCTTTCTCTTGATTGGCACAGCATTTCAGCCTTAGTAGAAATCTGGCACCCTCAGACCCATACATTCTTATTTCTATCATTCGAGGCCACTATCCTACTAGAGGAGGTAGAGACCTACTTCTCTTTCCCTAGGTCCCAGGTCGGAGAGGAGGACTTGGTGTGTCACATTGTTGCCCCTGTAGATCCTAGGCTCATCTTGGGAGGGTTCATACCAGATAGCAGGGACGTCCACACTTTCATAGGCCCACGTCAGATTCACCTTCTTCCTCTTAGTCAGTAGGTAGTGGAGCATTGTAGGAATCAGTGTGGGTGGGATGAGGCAATAGCTAAGGCCGCGTCTATTTGCCTGTACAGGGCTATCTTGTTTCCTTAAGTTGACCATGTGCTAGAGATTCCCCTTCTTAGTACCATCAGCAGCCTATGGCAGGGTCTTTCTATTTCGCAGGCCATCCTAGCTTACTTGTACGAGGGCCTTACTTCAGCAGCTTTAGGAGGTCCCCTATTTGGTTCCATGATCCTTCTAGAGTGTTGGATGGGTGTCAGGATGAAATTCATTTATAAGGAGGATGTCACTTCAGCTAGCAGGATCTTCGGGAGCCACCCTCTCTTCTTCATAGGTGGCGCATCCGGATTCTCTTCATAGGTAGAGTGCAAGACAGCAGAGAAGAAGACTAGGGACGAGTGGCGACTGCACATCAACAGGCTGCCCCTGAATTGGTTTGTGATGCGACCGGACTTCCTCCGTGACACCACTGTCAGAGTTCCTAGGAGGTCAGGCTTAGATCTGAGGCTCGTGAGTGACACTGCACTGGCGATGTACAGCCCGCACCGGTGCTACCTAGAGGTTGGACTACCCCGGACTGTTCTACCAGCACTACCCCACCTTCCCGCACTCTAGGCAAGGAGGATCGGTACGGAGGAGGACGAGCAGGCGGTTAGGAGTGCCCTGATCATGTGGGAGTTGAGCAGGGTGCTTACCCTACCAGCAGAGGTTGCAGAGATCTCGGCGACATGCCAGGCCTACGTTAGAGAGCTGAGAGAGATTTGTCCCCGCGGGGATGCCCAGCGGAGGACTGAGTGATTTTCTTGTCTTCTTTTCATGATGGTATTGATGTAGAGATTTTATGCTCAGAAAGTTTGATATAAGAATGAGATTGATGAATTAATTGGTTGGAGCTTGAATTTTTCTTTGTGTGATTGAGTAAGTTGGGATATGACTTCAACATTTACGCGGTCACACATAGACCGCTCAGAGATTAGGACAGCTCTCTCGGAGCTGTGCATCAGATTTACAGTAGGTTTGGTAGAAGGGAGTTGAGCGGTGTTGATTTAAAACCGTGTGAATGGGTGGACGGTCCGACCAAGACCGTTGAAATAAAATGATTGACAACTAGCCGCGTGAAGGCTGAAGTGCTGAGCCTTGAGCTTCAACCCGCCCCTACACACATGTAAACAAAAGGAAAGATTAAATCTGTTTTAGGCTTAACCCATTGCCTATAGCAAGTTAGGAATTGATCGGTCCTTGATTTTTGGTCAAGGGGGTAAGCCTTATTAAATAGGTAAACTGACGAAGATGAAGATGAATGCAATGGATGCTATGCATGCAAGTCATGAAAAACCCCTTTTTGTAATTTTGAAAATATCTGATTTTTTTAGATTTCAAAATATTTGATTTTTTTTATTTTGAAATATTCAATTTTTTTGGGTTATGAAATTTCTGATGTTTTTGAGTTTTTGAAATATCTGATTTTTTTAATTTTAAAATATTTGATTTTTTGTGAGTTTTGAAATATTTGATTTTTGTGAGTTTTGAAATATTTGATTTTTGTGAGTTTTTTCATATTTGATTTTTTTTATTCTGAAATATTTGATTTTTTTTAGTTTTGACATATTTGATTTTTTTGGATTTTGAAATACTTGATTTTTTTAGATTTTGAAATATTTGATTTTTTTTTTTGGATTTTGAAACCAACTTAAACCTAACGACGGGGAACCTCCCGTCTCACTAGGGGTCTCCCAGGTCCAACACGTGCTAAAAGGGAACGCCCATGGCCGGGGCCAATTTCGCTTAACGGTGTCTCTACCGAGGCAATACCCGAGGTGGGATCCATTCCTTGGAAAATAAAACAAGATTTAGCAGAAAAGCTGGCGGTAGGTATAGAGGTTTTTAGGGCTTGAGTTCTTCTCACAACACCCCCTTTTCAAAGAATTTAGTCTGTTGCGTCGGGGCTTTGTGTCCATCATCGAACCTACATCCGCTCTAGGCACGCATACGACCGGACTCATAACGTCCCGCAGGGAAACTGTACTGCCACTCTTGCCATGCCTAGTTTTATCATTTTGGGGACTTTCAAACTTTTGAGAGCTTCGAGCTTTGGGTGAACTTTTAGCTTTGATTTTTGCCCCTTTCTTTCTCCATTTCTTTTCTTAGTCTTTTTCTTGCTCTTTTGTCCTGTGGAATAAGGTCATAACGGACTGCCCCTATTTGAGACCTCTTTTATCGGGGAGTCTCGATCAGTTCTCACCCCCTTATTCACCACTTGCCCCTATGTTCAGCCGAGAGAGAAGAACAAAAATAAGGATTTTCACCCTCCCCGAAACATGGCCAAGGGAGAAACGGTGTTGCGCAAAAGATGAAAACCAAACCACGGGGGGTCGTGTAGTGTGTGAAATGTTGAACTGGGGATCCCCCTTTGCGATCAGGTGAAGGCACACCCCGTCGCCGGGCTATCGCTGGCTTGACTCTATGGATAAAAGCATTTTAAATATAGTCCATTCCACGGATTCGACAATTCCTCACCTTCCGCGTTGATCAGACGATACGCATTACCCGGATAGACTTCCTTAACTACAAACGGCCCTTCCCAGTTAGGTTGTAGCTTAGACTTGGGACCTACTGATCTGATAAATTTACGTTTCAAAACCATATTACCCACTTAGAATTTTCTTTCAATAACCTTCTTTTGGAAATACCGCGAGACACGTTTTTGATAAACCGAGACGTGATTGGCCGCGTTAAGCCTCTTCTCGTCTAAGAGTTCCAGTTGGACTAGCAATGCCTCTCGACGCTCGTCGAGATTAAGTTCTTTGTCTAGCTGCACCCTTAGGGAAGGAATCAGGATCTCGTACGGGAGTACCCCTCCATCCCATAGGTGAGAGCAAAAGGAGTTTGCCCCGTGGGAGTGCGGACGGAGGTGCGATAAGCCCGTAGAGCTTCTATCAATTTGTCGACCCAATCAGCAAATTTGTGTGACTCACATGTTTTCTTGATGATTTTAAGAAGGGTTTTGTTCATGGCCTCAGCCTGGCCATTACCTTGGGGGTAGTATGGTGATGAATGATGCAATGATATATTAAATTTCTTACAGAGGTCCCGGAGTTCTTGAGAAACGAATTGAGGCCCGTTGTCGGTGACGATATCACTTGGCACTCCAAACCGCAAAATGATATTCTTCAAGATGAAGCGGCATACTGTGGTGTCTTTGATTTCTGCATAAGCTTCAGCTTCCGCCACTTGGTGAAGTACTCTATAGCCGTTAGAATGAATGATTTCTGTTTGACTGCGGAATTCGGGTCACCGACAGGTCCAACGATATCAAAGGCCCACATGGAGAACGGCCAAGGAGCAGAGAGAGGATGGAGAGAAGAAGCAGGAGCATGGATCTTGTCAGCATGGAGCTGGCATTGAAGGCACCTACAGATATAGGTGGAACAATCTTCTTCTAGGGTTGGCCAGTAATAGCCCTGCCTAAGAATCTTCTTCGCCAATGCCTGCCCATTTACGTGCCCTCCACACTCGCTGGAGTGAGCTGCTTCAACTACTTTCCAAGCCTCATCGGCATCCAAACACCTCATCAAAACTCCATTGAGAGCCCGCCTATACAATTCTCCAGCAACAATCGTGTATTTGGAGGCGGCTCGTCGAATGGCCTTGCGCTGCTCGGCGTTTGCTATCTCGGGAAAGGAACCATCCCTGCAATACTGCTCAATCTCATAATACCACGGCAATTCTTCTTCTTCTTCTATAATCTCCTCAAGCTCAGTTAACGAAACTTCTTTCACCTCTTCCCTTTCTGCCTTCCTTTCTACAGATTTCCTAAGGTTGTCGAACCAGGGATCCTGAAGAGAAGGAGCGTCTAGTCGCTGGACCACAATGGTCTCAGTGGCGCAGCTGAGGGGAAATGAGAGAGAAGAAGCGAGTGATGCAAGTGCATTAGCCAGGATGTTCTGGGAACGAGGAGTATGAATATAGATAAGTTTCCAGAATTGCCTAGCCAAGAGCGTGACCAGATCTTGATAGGACTTGAGCTTGGGGTCACGGGTGCGATAAGTTGATAGAACTTGACGCAGCACCAACTGAGAGTCTCCTACGAAGTTAAGATATCGTGTGCCCATGAGGTAGGTGTGCTTCAGACCAGCAAGGAGAGCCTCATACTCGGCTATATTGTTCGTGGCAGTAAAAGAGAGTTGATAGGCAATAGGGATGGTCACTCCTTCCGGAGTGAGGAGAACGGCGCCGATTCCACGGCCTTGAGAATTAAGAGCACCATCGAAATGGAGAGACCAAAAAGGAAGATGAGTGATTACTACCAAGTGTTCATCAGGAAACTCGTCCTGGATCGAATCAGTGCGAGGGATAGGAGAATGAGCCATATGCTCAGCAATGGCGTATCCCTTGATCGCTTTCTAGATGATGAAGGTGATATCGAATTGGGAAAGAAAGCTCTGCCCGCGAGCTAATCGGCTAGAAAGGATAGGTTTTTCTAACAGGTAACGAATAGGGTCTATTCTAGAGATCAGCTTAACCTGATGGGCAAGAAAATAGTGTTTGAGCTTCTGAGCTACCCACACTAGTGCTGCACAGGTCTTCTCCATGGCAGTATACTTGGATTCAGCCGGATTAAACAACCTCGAAAGATAGTATGCTGCCCTTTCTCTTCCTTCATCATTCACCTGAGCCAAGATAGCTCCTAGGGAGTCCTCAATAACGAAAATGTATAGGATCAGGGGTTTCCCAGGGACGGGTGGTTGCAAAATCGGGGGATTAGAAAGATAAACCTTAAGATCCTTATAGGGCTTTTGACATTGTACATTCCATTAGAATTTAGCTTCCGCCTTTAACAATTCATAGAATGGGCGGCATCTTTGTGAGTGTTGAGATATGAATCTTCTAATGAATTGTAAGCGCCCAATCAAACCTCTGAGTTCAGTGATGTTCTTAGGCGGTGGCATTTCCATAACGGCCTTTGCTTTATTCGGATCGATCTGAATCCCCCGTTTACTAACTATAAACCCAAGCAATTTCCTGATGCAACTCCAAACACGCATTTCTTTGGATTCATTTTCAATTTATACTCCCTAGCCCTTTGCAACACTTTGGCTAGAATGGCGAGGTGTTCTTCTTTGGACCTCGACTTTACCAGAATGTCATCCACGTAAGCTTCTAAGTACACATGCATCATGTCGTGGAAGATAGCCATCATTGCCCTCTGATAAGTAGCACATGCATTCTTCAATCCAAACGGCATAACGACATAGCAGTACGTGCCCCAGGGCGTAGTGAACGAGGTCTTCTCTTGATCCTCAGGGGCAAGACGGATTTGGTTATATCCAGAATAACCATCCATGAATGAGAGGGCCTCATATCCAGCCGTGATATCAACTAATACATCAATGTGATGAAGCGGGAAATCATCTTTCGGACATGCCTTATTCAAGTCCCTGAAATCAATACAAATCCAAATTTTGCCATCTTTCTTCATCACTGGGACTATAGTTGCCACCCATTGCGGATATAAAATAACTCTAATAAACCTGGCCTTATGCAATTTATCGACTTCTTCCTTTATCTTTAAGGCCATCTGCGGGTGGAATCTTCTTGCTTTTTGCTTAACGGGTGTTGCCCCTGATTTAAGAATCAATCGATGTTCAACCAACGTGGGGTCAAGACCCGGCATGTCCTCATAGAACCAGGCAAAAGAATCGATGTACTCCCTCAACACCTTGATTAGCTCCACTCATAGGAGCAGAAATAAGTATGGGCCTGGGATCCTCTTCTGTTCCGAGATTAATTTCTTTAGTGGGTTCATCCACTGCCGAGGACGGTTCGTCAAACCTCTTCAAATCTTGCGCGTATAAATCGACAGTGTCATCCACATCGCTTTCCCCATCATCGGCTGGGTCCTTCCCATCTACAATTTCATACACTCCCAATCCGGCATTGCTCCACACCCCTCCCTTTTCCTCATCATCCTCTAAAACAATTGTGGTATCTACAAACTCCGGGCACTTAAGAAGGGCATGGCATCTCTCGGCCAAATCTTGCATAAACCTATCTGGGATGGATTTAGGATGACGCATCACAGGGTGTGCCGCAGACGTGGATGGGCTAACTAGACACGAACTAGACTCTACCCCAGCTAACTCAACTAACCTAGGAGATTCTACACACTGTACATCTACCCTAGGAGATAAGAAATCTATTGGGAAAGAAGTAGGGGCCTTGTGCCCCTGGGAAGAGGATGGACTGAAGACAGCGTAATCTTCCATAGAAACCTCCGTTTTAAAATTGGCATTTTTTTTTGGAATTCGGAGGAGATCACGCAACAAGAGGAAGATGGGGGAGGAGGGAGTTGCATGGGAAACAGATCGGGGAAGATGCAATCGAAGAATGGATCAGAGGATCGAAACCACATCTCATGGAGTTGGGCATTGGGGGGAGAAGGAGTAAACAGAGTTGAAAGATCAATAGGTGGGCAGCGCCCACATGCACACGGCACGAACAGAATTTTAGGTGGTCTTTCCGTGAAATACGGGTCGACCATAATCGGAGGGGAACGGGAGACAAATTCCAATTGTTGAAATAGAGAGGCAAGACGGGATGGGGACAGAGAAAAGGTAGTGAAGGAGCTCCCCGCTTCCCGTCGCCTCTGGCGGACTAGCTGCGTTGGAGAATGCTTCACCAGCTGCATCTCCTTCTTCTTCGGTCGGTCTTCTTCTTCACTGAACATCTTTTCAAAGCAGACACAAAAATCTTCCATATCACCCACCAGCCCCTTCAGTGGCGGCGGTGGGTCAGCAACATCATAGGCGGCATCAATCTTCTTCTCAGGGCAGGGTGGCGGCTTCTTTAAAGTGCCAGACTGTAGCGGGCCTTTCACGAAGTGTTGACGGTAATCCCACGTAAGTGGCCCGGAGTCTCCCAGAATGGACAATGTTGTCTCGCGGTAGCCAAGGCCTCAGTGGCCCATCTTCCTGCCTTTGGGGATGGGCTTAGTTCTCCCCTGTAGTTGTGCACCGAGACCCAAGCCCAGCTGATAACCCAACTTTAAGATCATGCGCCACCCTTTCGAATCTCTAATCTTGGACATAATTTTTACATTGACTGACGCAGTGACGGGCTTGCGTGACGCATATGCCCATGAGTAGTTTAAGTCTATCACAGAAAGAACGGGCATGTTACTCGGCCACAGAGTAGGGAGAATCTTAGCTGCTATCGCATTAACATTCTAGATAGTGGAAATACTCTTCACCTTGACCACCCGCCCTTGGAATGGAAACTTCAAACACTGGTGGCCAGTCGAGGGCACGGCATTCAGACTGTTTATCCATGGATGACCCAGAATTGCTTTGAACATTGGGTCTATGTCCAATACGTAAAATTCCACGTCCATGACCAAAGGTCCTAGCTCGGCCTGAACAGTTACGACCCCATGACAAGCACGCCTGGGGTTATCATATGCTGCTATTGTGGTCGGTGTGGGCTTCAACATTTCTTCTGAGATGTTGCAGGCATGGATGGTACTTAATGGACACACATTTATTGATGCTCCCGTGTCCACTAGGGCGGACTCAACGGCCACTTTATTTAAATAAATTATGATACAAAGTGGCATCTGCCGTGCTTCTACGGGTGCCAGTTCCGTCTCTGAAAATGAAATAGAGGGCCCCCTTGTAATAGTTGCCAACACCGTAGGTAAACTATTCGTAGCTACATCTTCATTTACCATAACTTTCTGTAAAAAGGTCTTCAAGGCATCTTGATGTAGCGGTGACCTCTTAATCAACTCCAAAACTGAGATCTTGGCCGGCATCCAGTCCAAGTGATGTAGCAAGTCGTACTTTGTGCCCGGCACAGGGTCTGCTTCTTCTACTTCAGCCGCAGGGGAAGGAACTTGGGGGTTGGGTGCAGACGCACCAGAGGAAGGGTAAACTCTATGAAATGGATGCCCGCTCCGAAGGGCGCAATGTCATGCCGGCACGGCTTGGGACGGGCCCCAGCTTGGCCCAGTGGGGTATGTGGAGGGGGTAGAAATGGAAGTGAGGGTGACGGGGGTTGGCCTGATGGGCCCTAGTGGAGGGGTGATGGGTGAAGGGTTAAGTGGAGGGGTGATGATGGAAGGCACGGAGGGTGAAGGCTGAATGACTGGCGGCATGGTGGGGAATGTGGTGGGGGTGATGAGTGGCCGGGAAGGGATAGTGGGTGGAGCGGTAGTGAAGGTGGTGGGTCGAAGGATGTAGGGAACGGAAGGCGCGGGGCTAGTGTGGTGGAAGGCCAGGAGATGGGCGGGGGTCTCATCATCAAAGGACCATCCAGCGTTGGGGGTTGGGTGGTGGACTGCATTAACTTGAGCCGGTGCCGGCGGCTGTTGTTGTGGTTGCTGCTGAGGAGCGGGTGGATGTACTGGCATGGGATTCTGGTGAATCTCGAGGTCTTGCTACTGCTGCTGTAGGGGTTGTTGTTGTTGTTGTTGTTGTTGTTGTTGTTGTTATTGTTGGAGGGGTTGTTGTTGGAACTGCTGTTGCTGGGGCGCCGCCTGCTACGGCCTTGCTTGTCTTCGTTTCTCCTTTATATCTTCAATTATCTTATGCATTTGGGCCCAATCAATCCTCTGGCCCTCATGCAGATCATACACCAAATCTCTAAACTGAAAGCATCTTTCTATGGTGTGCCGGGGCTGCCGATGGTATATGCAATACCTGGACTGATCGGCTGCCGGATTCCAATTCTGATGTTCCGGAGGCAATTGGATGTCACCAGTGTACATTAGAGCTAAAAATATGTCAGGGAGGGTTTCTGGCTGTGGTGGATAATTAGCCCTTTTGGGCCCTGGCCGAGCAGGCCCATAACCAGTGGGTGGGGGAACATTGTGGTACTCGGGTGGCTGTTGCGGCTGTTGAGGCGGTGGTGGTTGTTGTGGATGCTGAGGGGCATGGAAAGTGGGTCGGGGAGCTTGTGGGGCGGCGAACTGGGGGTTGCGTGGCGGTTGCTGGAAACGGGGTGAAGTAGGCTAGTTAGGGAATTGAACAGGCTGGACCTGCTCGTTGACTTGGACTCCCTCAGTAATTGGGCCCTGGGATTTTCGGGTAGTCTTGGATTTCTGGGCCTCAAACAATGAATGGATGGGGGAGTCTTTAAATTGGGTCTGGATAAACCGGGCCCGACTGTACAACTGGTGCATGTTAGAAATGTCGTTCATTGCCAAAATATTCCGAAACGTCGGAGTGGCATTAGAAATTAACAATTTTACTTTTTCTTCTTTCGGGATTTGCCCGAGCACACGCAAGGCCATCTGCCTCCATTTGTCTGCATACACAGCAAAGTCTTCATCCGGCTTCATCTTTTCTGCAACCAGGTCGGTGAAAAAATATTCAGGACCAACCCGATCCTGGAACCTCTGAATAAACTTCTCGTTGATTGTCTTGAAACTTTCTGCCTCCTCCAAAGGCAAGGTATAGAACCATTCCAGGGCGACCCCTTCCAATGATCGGCGGAATAAGTAAGCCATCAGGTGATCATCTTGCTGGAACTGCGCCGACTCATATAGAAACTCCCTGACATGAATGAACAGGTTGCCGTTCCCATCATATTTTCGGGACACGGGGAGCTCGGACTGAGGAGGAAAACGAATGTCCCTGAAGTTAGGAATAGGGACATCAGCCAAAGACTGCGGGCCAA
The DNA here is from genome assembly GCA_022559845.1 of Amorphophallus konjac. Taxonomy (NCBI): domain Eukaryota; kingdom Viridiplantae; phylum Streptophyta; class Magnoliopsida; order Alismatales; family Araceae; genus Amorphophallus; species Amorphophallus konjac. The sequence goes on from CM040127.1 coordinate 269,617,331, forward strand.
CCCGCTTGTGGAGGAGGTCAATTTGTTGCTGCATAGCAGCCCATTTGTCAAGGAGTTCCCGCTCCCGGGAAGGAGGGGACTGAGCAGGAAAGATGGAGCCCGGATGAGGAACGGAGGGGTGAACCGGCTGTGAGGGGAGCCCATAGGATGGATAATGGGCCCAGGAAGGGCCCATATCCACGTGAGCCAATTGGGCGGCCCCGGGTTGTAAACGAGTGAAATCAGCCGGGGCTAGAGGGGCCTGCGGCGATGGAGAGATTGTAGTGTATGGATCAAGATAACAACCAGAGGGGACCTGGGTCTTCCCCTTATCAAGATACTGATGGGCCGAGGTGGAGGCCTGTCCCGTTTCCATGCTGGGGTATCGGAGAACCTGGGAACGGATGGGAGTAAGATCAATGGGGACAGCAGGGACGGGCGTTGACCCAACAATAGGAGACGTAGTGGTGGTGGTGGCAGTCACGCCATAGGAAGGAACAGAGGACGGGGCGTCTGCCCCTTGCAGAGCTTGTCGGATAAGGTGGAGCTGGGAGGGATCAAGCTGGGCCATCAAATTAAGAATTTGACTGGCCGAATTTTGTGTGGAGGAACTAGGAAGGGAGGGCTGAGAGCCCTCGATGGCGATGGTCGGGAGAGGAGGGGCAGTCCACTCTCCTCCCTGCACATGGGTGACCCTGGGCGGGTCCTCAAGAAGTCCGCGAGGGAGAGAATCCTCATGGGAATGGGAGAAGGCGTATGAGGACATGGGGGATGACGAATCAAACAAAAGATTAAAGTAAGAAATGAAGTGAGAGTTGCCCTTAGATGATGATCCTATGGGGAAGAAACAACTCCGCATGCACTGATGATAATGGGGAAGGGCCGGGGGAGGCAAACAGCCCTAAGTAAAGAGCTAAAACAAACAACTCGAATGAAATGCACACAATGGAGGGGCGAGATGAGAGGAGAATCAGCCAATTAAGCAACCAAGTTGCCAAATGATGCGCAACAATTTTCAGATTCCTCTTCTAGGACCTTAGTGGATTAATTAATGTATAAATTCGCTCAACCACAAGGTACCTAATCAGGGTAGGAAATGAGGAACTGGGTGACTCTACGGAACTCACTCTCCCATGGATGCAAACCCTATGTAGATATATTTTCTCCTCTTCCTTAAAGGAAGATGTGTTATGAATAAATCAATATGCAATGAATAAGTGAAAAATAGTAAGAGGAGGATAGAAAAAAATGACCGTGATCGCCACCAAAGTGCCGAACGTGATGAACACGCCGTGCTTTGGAAAGGAAGGGGAGACACTCGCCTGGCTGTAGCACTAGGAAGATGAGCGGTTGATGGAGAACCGCCTATAGGACGCACGGTCTTACGATAGACCGCCTAAGGGTGCTGCAGAAGGTGCGGGATGAAGCACTCCTGGATGTTGAACGGCTCTATAACGACCGCCGGATGAAGAAGAACGGCTGAAGATGCACCGCACGTCTCCTTGCACGGACAGAAGAGAACCGCTCGAGACCACCAAGCCAGAAGTCACAAAGGGGTCCAACCTCCACCCTCTCCAGCCGGCCAGAGGGGATGGGCCTCGTGTTAGGAGGTGCTGACCTGCAAAACAACGTAAAGAAACAAAGAAACAACCTAGATTAGAACTGAATGGTGTAGTAAATGTCAAAATAATGAGGAATGAACGTGACTAAATGGAAAGGGGGATACCTGGGGTATTTTAAACCCCTAGGGTGTCAAAAAATGTAGGTAGGTGTGTGCATGGTAATGAAGATGAAGGAGAACGTGGGAGAAAGTGTGAAAAACAATGCATGCAATAACAAGGAGGATGAAAACAATCAAACATGAAAGGACTCAAAACCAAACTACTTCCTGAACCGGAGGCTTGTATGGATGTAGAAAGTCTCCCTCCTTGGTGCTAGGTCGCTCAAGAATGCGGCAGGGCTTCGCCGTCGACCAAAAATCTCCCCCCTTTTCAAGCTTGGCCTTTAGGGTCTATTTATGGAGCCTAGAAAGCCTAGCTAGAAATTAGGGTTTAGAGTCATTTTCAGATCGAGATTATCAAACAAAAATCATAGATAAATGAATCATCTTTTATTCAGTCGAAACGGCACTTAAAATGGTTGATTATCCGCGGAGAAAATGATGAAAGAAGTTGGGGATAAAACCACGGATAAAAGGGATAACAATTGTTGAAATTCAGGAATCGAACAGATGAACGGTCTTACGATAGACCGCTCAACTGAATGTGCGGCTATGTTAGGGCCGTTCAACCACGTCGGTGGAAATTCAAAATAAATCTGAAATAATCCAGCTTATCCCTCGAACTGACTGAAACGTTTGCCGTTGGACTCTCATAGAAGAACGGCTCAAATGAGACCGTTCAACAGTAGTGTGGCCAAGGACAAACCGTTATGTCCTTGTCGGTGATAATTCAATTAATTGGATAATTATCTGAGAAAACCACCAAGCGCTGGACTCTGGACGATGAGCAGCCACTTTCCGTCCGTTCATCATATTGAGCGGCTAGGTTAGGACCGCATAAATGCTTGCCGGTGGAAATTCAAAAAATTAGCCAAAATGTTCTAAAATATATGGACGGCTCGTAGTCAATCGCACATGGATTGAGCGGTCATGGATGAACGTACATGCACGTGGGCGTTGAAACTTATAGAAAAGCCCAATTAACCAAAACCAAGGCCCATTAAGCCCTGAATCAACTTAGACCTAACCAAGGTGGGAGGCAATCCATAAAACTGGCCCAAAACATGCCTGAAAACAGCCCCAACGAGTGATGGGCAACTCGAGACATCAACAAAAGGGAGTAAGAGAAACGACTCAACTTATCGACATAAAACGGGTGTCAATAGATGCCCCTCCTTAACGTCCTCTTTGCAGGGGAGTGAGCGGAGGTGAAGCAAAAGTGACATGGAACATGGAGATGAAGCGGAGATGCAGCGGAGTGGACAGAAAAAGTGGGCGTTAAGGTAAAACGACACCCGTTTTTACCAACAAGTGACAAGAATCTTCCGAAAAACTCTGAACCAAACGCAAGGAACGATTAAACCAAAAGCGACACCAGTCTGGAGGAACTAAACTAAATGAAATAAATCGACAAGACCAACCTCATGGGGGACACAATCCCGCGGTCCAATGAGGAGGCATCAAGAGTAAAGGAAACAGGCTAAAGCTCCAGACGGGGACCTTTCAATCAATCAATCCAAGCGAATCGACCAAAGAGAACCTTCCAACTCATAGTGGAATTAATTCCTCTTACTCAAACACTGAACGTACAGCTAACCATCACTGACGGGTCATTCTTCAAGCAAACCATGGGTCATGAAAGCTCAAAAGATGCGTATGATGCATGCTGGGCTAAAATAAAAGAAATCGTAAAAACAAATGCAAAGAAAGATTAAAATATAAAATACTCGAGAATAATATTGCTAAGCTGGGAAAGTCAGAGTCAAGATACTATTCGCAACCACGGCATGCAGGATAGAACCATCCTTCCCGTGACATCCCAACCTAACGGCCTATCCGAAGATTAAATACGTGAACCTGGATCATCATCATTTTTGTTGAAGGGGAACGTCAGATTCTGTAACACGTAGATAACTAACTGGTTCTCGAGATAATATAGTACCATATAATAATGCAATAAGGGTGACAGGGATAGAAGGACATACCTGACTTACCTGTGCAGGCGAAACGGCAAGTGAAAGTTCTGGATGCTGCACACAAATTTGTTAACAATATTTGCAATAACATCAAAATTCATCAATTGAACACCAAGTGCAGATATAGGGAGCCAAACAACTTCAAACATGAACGGTTAATGACGAACCGCCCCAAGAAGAACGGCTACGGGAGAACCGTATGTATCATAGAATTTGAACCGACTTAAGCATCCTATCGTTGAAGATGAACGGTCATAGAGCAACCGCACAAACAATGGACGGTCTATCGCTAGACCGCGTAACCTCTGCAACCTCGAAAAGCTAAACCCTTCGTCTCCCTCCACCGTAACCGACGGTGGGGAGAAACGAAGGGCAACCGAGCCCATTCTAACCCCCCCTCTCTCAACTCTCTCTCGCCCAAACTCTCTTCCTCTTAACCCTCTCTCTCACTCTCTATGTGTCAGAAGCACCAAGCCCGCCGCCCCGAGATGGCCGGAGAGGAGGCAACCACACCGCCGTCGTCGACCGCCACCGCGGCGGCGAACACCGAAGGACCACCGCCCGTGGTGCTGCCGCCGACGTCCACGGCTGAGGGGGATGCACTCCCGCCACCGCCCGTAGCCGAGGAGGAAGCCGGAGTAGCCACAGCCGAGGAAGAGGTCGCCATCGTCGGAGAAGATGCACCGGCGGAGAGGCCGGCCAAGAAGCAACGAGACCCCAAAGTAGGAGCCCTAAAACTTCTCCCATTTCCATTTTTATTCCATTTTTAAGCCATGCATGTTAGTTTGGGGGCTTTTTCAAGGGATTTAGAGGGCTTAGGGGCCGATTTGGGGGGCCACAGTGGCTTCCCTGCCGGTGGGAAACCCTCACCGTCGTCGGGGAAGACGATGGTAGGGCGGTTCAGTCAAAACCGCACAAACACAAACATGCGGTTCACATAGAGCCGCCCAACATCCATACGGCCCAGGAGTAGCCGTTCAAACTCACAACCACAGAACCGAACCAACCAATGACGGTGAGAGGCTCACCGCTCAAACAATCAAACGGGCCTCATCGGTCCGTTCCAAAACCTGTCAACAAAGAACCATGCGGTCCCTATTGGACCGCCCAACCTTCCTGCGGCGCAGGAGCGACCGTTCGACACTAAGAAGCATGAGGAAAGAACGGTGCGAGATTACCCGTTCAAGATAGGAACGGCCTACACTGGCCCGTTCAAAACACAGAACGTAAGGAGTAAAACGGTGCACATCGGACCGTTAGAGGGAATGAGCGGCCTGTGGGTAACCGCTCTACTGACAGAGACTTAAGCTTTGATGGTTTTATTTAGAAATGAAACAAAATACTTAAACAAATTACTAAAATGCATCTAAAATGAATGAATGAATGTAGGGAAAGCGCAGGACCCGCACCTCGTGGCTGCAGGTCCGCGCAGTGTACTTAGCACTGTCGGACTTCCAGAGGGAGCGGTTGGCTGCCATGGGGTTCGCCTCCTTCCTAAGCATCGAGGTGTGTCGGTTCGACGCAGCTCTGCTCTACGCCCTGCATGATTGTTGGGACCCAGTGAGTCAGACGTTCCTTTTCCCGTGGGGGCATATGGTCCCCACGTTGGAGGACGTGGCCAGGCTCACTGGCCTTCGAGTGCACTGGTCACCGGTCAGCGGGACTACTTTTCCTGACTACCGGACGATGGCTCGGGGATTGCTGGGCTTAGAGCTGTGGCGCCCTGAGAGGCAGTCAACCCTCCTTCCCCGAGCTAGTCTCCAGGACAGCCTGGGGTTACGACGGGCGGGAGTCGCAGTCGGCGAGCAGTCGGAGGAGTGTTGTGCCCCTTAGGCACAAGCATGTGCTATGTTACTTTGATGATAGCAATGCTATTTGGTTTTGATGATAGCAAGACAGTGAGTGCATTTGAGTGCATTTGATATTGTATTTTGATGATAGCAATGCTATTGTGTTTTGATGATTGCCATAAACAAAGTGCATCTCTGTGCATTCTTATCCTTGAGCATTCTACATATGATAGCAACATGAATGATGATGTTTAGCATTGATGGCATTTGTTCTTTATATATCTAAATTGCATTTTGTCAGATATCATGTCTCTACATGTATCTGCATAGTCTGAATGTCTCTGCATGTATCTGCATAGTCTGAATGTCTCTGCATGTATCTGCATAGTCTGAATAGCAGTAAGTGCTAGTCTCTACATTGGAAGTGTGCATCATTTGCATTCAAGCCTTGAAGTCTGTACATCATGTTCATTCAGTTCACTTCAAGTCTGTCAGCCGTGTGCATTGTATTCAAAGTCTATACTGCCTCTGCGTGTTCTTTGCATTCCATTCACATTCCATTCACTGCTGTTTACATTTCTCATATGTCATGGGTCGACACATCCTCTGATGGGTCGACTCCTTCAGCAGTCATGCTTAAGAAATCAAGTCCATACACTGGAAACTCTTCAATTGATTGAGTCTATACATTGTCCTAGGCTAAGTGTGTACACTGGAAACTCTTCAATTGATTGAGTCTATACATTGTCCTAGGCTAAGTGTGTACAACGTCTCATTCATGATTTGATTAATGAAGTCTGTACATCAGTCTTCACATTCTAAGTCTGTACAGCCGTTGGGTTTGGACTCAGAGTCTGTACACTCGATTCGCCTTTGAATTGGTCAAGTGTGTACACTCCTTCACTGTAGCTTTCGCGTATCGAAAGTCTACACATCGTGAAAGTCTATACATTCTTCACTGACTTTCGTTCAAGGCAAAGTCTATACATTGGGGTCTTTCTCTACGTTTCATAAGTGAAGTCTGTACATCCGTTTCTGAAGCCTGAAGTCTATACACTCCAGCCTATTCCTACGATCAAGGCTTCAGCTACACTCTAAGTCTGTACATTGGCTTCGCTTCATCAAGTTTGTACACTGACTCACTTCATGTCCCTAAAGTCTGTACATCCATAGTGAAATCCAAAGTCTATACATTGGTCTTCACATTGAAAGCCTATACATTGCTGGATGATCAAGTCTGTACATTGGGGGGCTTTTCCTACGCTTGGCCAAGTCTATACACTCATACCTTTCCCTACGTTTTGCTGGCCAAGTCTATACATCGCTGAGTCTGTACATTACTTACAGCTCACACGTTCAAAGCCTAAAGTCTGTACAACGTGAAGTCTATACATTGGGTTCAACTCTTCAAAGTCTGTACAGTGGCTTCGCATCGGCAAGTCTATACATCGGCTTCACTCATTCAAGTCTATACATCCACAGTGGATCATCAAGTCTATACATCCACAGTGGAACTTCGAAGTCTGTACACTGCTTGAGCCTCAACAAGTCTGTACATCACCTTAAGCGTTTCAAGTCTATTCATTGGCTCAAGCTTCCAAGTCTGTACACTGGTTCAAAGTCTACACAACGCCTCTTTGATTCTAAGTCTATACATTCATTTTAAGGCAAAGTCTGTACATTACCTTTGTGCTTCAAAGTTTGTACACTGCTTGAGCCTCAACAAGTATGTACAGCGAGTCCCTTCTCATCTAAAGTCTAAACATTTCTTTACACTATAGCAACTCCATACACTGCTTCAGATCTGATTCATAACGTCTATACATTGGTTCTCAATGTACACACTTATTCCTTGTGCTGCTTCACGCATAAAGTCTATACACTGGCTTTGATGCCAAGTCTATACGTCGACTGGCAGTCTTCAGCTAAGTGTATCCTTTGCTTCATAACATGAAGTCTCTGCATTGCATTCTCATTCAGCGAAGTCTCTACATTACATACAAGCATCACAAAGTCTGTACAGTCCAATGTCTATACATTGCCTTTGGGATTTAAAGTCTATACAACCATTGTCTGCACTGCATTGCATTCATTAGTTGTAAAGTCTGCACTCGAGTCCAGTGTCTTCAGTAAAGTCTATACATTGGCATCGGGCTTCACTTTGAGTCTGTACAGCGGCTGCTAGGAAGTATGTACAACTGTTGCCTCCTCATATGAAGTCTATACTTTGGGCAAGTCTGTACACTGGATTCCTTTTATGAAGCCTATACATTCACTAAGTCTATACACTGCATTCCTTCTTATGAAGCCTTTATATTCATTAAGTCTATACACTGCGTTGTGCACACTTTACATTGCTTTCGCCTTCACAGCAAAGTCTGTACAATGCAATGCGTATACTTAGAACTGATGACTTCGTTTCATTTGTCTGACAGGGACTGAAGAGGCTAATGAAGGGCACGTGATCCGAGGTGCCTGGCTCGTGATCCAAGGATGGACGAGATACCAGGATGCTGCCACGTGGCCCGAATTTTTAGGGCAGGAAATGTGGAAGCCACACGCGCCCAGTGTGCCTGCTGCTGCTGCTGCTATATACATACAAGCCTTCTTCCACAGAATCAGCAGATCGAGATAGAGGAGAGAAGCTGTCGATCCAGCACAAGAGAGGAAAGAAAAGAGAGAGAAGAGAAGAGCAGAGAGTGAGAGATTAGCAAAAGAAGAAGAGAAGAAGAGCAAGAGAGAGATTGAGAGCTCGAGTTGAGAAAGAAAGAGAGTTTGAGGTTGTCTGGCTTTTGGATCGAATCCAAGCTAGAGCTGCTCCTTCGAGAGCTATATTTGTGCTTCATTGTTTCAGCTTTCTGTTGCTGCTATTTCTTGTCCTTTATTTTATCTTTTACATCTTTCTTCAAGCTGTTAGTCAGCGGATTGCAGAGGTGCTGCCTCTGGACGGCTAAGCTGTATTGCCCAGTGGTTTGCAGTGGAGGATTCCACTGGACGGCAAGCTGTGTTGCCCAGCGGTTGTATGGCAAGCTGTGATGCCCAGCTGTTCAAGCTGTGAGTCAGCGGAAGCCACACTCGGTTTGAGTGTGGGGTGGATGTAGGTCTGCTGGACCGAACCACCTAAAAACCCATTGTGCAGTGGTTTGATATATTTGTGGTTTGCTTCCGTTAGATGATTGATTAGGGGCGCACTAACTGTTGGCTTTCTGGTTGAGCAGAAAAGTTGATTATCTCTCTTAGAGTGTCTTAATCTGTTAAGTAATCAAAATTCAAATTGAGCTATAGTTCGTCTAACTTGTCTTGTTAGAGTGCTCACTGTCTGTTTGTTTAATTCCGCATCTGCCCATTAGCTTTTAAGCTTGTCTAGTTTGCGAACTAGTAACTTTAGTGAGCATAATATTTTAATTGGGTGAAAGTTTTTATAGGCCATATTCATTCACCCCCCCTCTGAATACTTGCACCGAACCCAACAAGGAGCACTTGCAGCGACTGGTGGAGCAGGCGCGGCCGAGAGTAGCTGCAGGACCGGGAGCGAAGGAGGACAGAGTGTTGAGACGGTTCTTGATGCTAATGTTCGGACGACTCCTCTTCCCCACTAGAGCGGATGTGATGAGCTGCCGGTTCTTTCCTTTCCTTGAGGAGCTGAGCCACGTGGGCGACTACGCATGGGGAGCAGCAGTTCTCGCCTTCCTTTTCAACATGCTGAGTTCGAAGGCCCATCGGACGATGCTAGGGGGCTTCTCCCCCTTACTCCAGGTATGACTCTCAGCCTAGACTTAATTGTGCAATTCTCTATGTTTCTAAATGCGACATAACGCTATGATGCAGGTGTTGGCCTACGTGTACCTACGTGTGTTGGGCAGAGGCGAGAAGACCCGTCTCGGGCTCCTACCGATTCCGCGAAGGTGGACAGCACCCCGAGAAACTGTAGCCCTGAGACGGCAGGTCCGAGAGCTGCAAGATGAGCTGGACGCTCTATCGTATGCCTCGGTATGCTTCTAAACTCAGACTCTTTAATTAAAAGCAATTCTTATATGATGATGATGCTGATGCGAGTTTCTATGTCTTGCAGGTACGGTGGACACCTTAAACGGGTGAGGGCCAGGAGGGTCAGCCTTGGGTGGTCGGTGCCCTTGTCTTCGCCGGACGAGATGTGTGGCTTCATTGCATGAATGTGGTAAAGCCACTATATTACAGGTTGGTGATGAGGACCATCGGGGTGCATCAGCCCACGGTGGAGTTCCCAGCGCCTGAGAAGGCGGGGGAGCGAGTGACGAGGATGACCCGGGGCCTAGCGGCAGCATTTGATTGGTCGACGAGGAACGCTGCGCAGGTGGCCGACTGGAGAGCTCTGGGGTGAGTGGTGACCGCCCGAGCGGAGAGCGACTCGGAGTACTACACTGCGTACGCGAGACACTACCGGGACCAGGTGTTCCGGGGTGCCCACCGACCGGTACGACTTCTAAACTCAAACTCTGTCCATTATGTTTATGATTCTTATATGATGCACTGACACTTGGACCTCTAAATGCAGATTGACCCAGCGGGACGACTAGCGGAGCTACAGGGGCTCCTACACTCAACCATCAGGGAGCGGGACGAGGCCCGACAGGCCCTGGACTTACTGGTGAGTTTTCTAAAACCCTAAACTCTTTAAATTATGCAAATGCTTATGATCATGATTATGCATGTGACCGACCTGGAGTTTTGGATGCAGCGTGCCGAGGGTACCCAGCGACAGGGGGCTGATGCTCCTTCTTCTTCTTCTACCTAGACTCCTGCAGATCGGGCCGAGCGGGAGGCCGACTTCACCAGGATGGTGGCGCGGGCCAAGGCGGCCGATGTGGCGCTCACGGAGAGGGTATGCAAATCATTACGCTTTCCCTTTGTTATTTATACTTTTGATATGTATGAAATGCAATTGACTGACAATGATATGTGCATGCAGATGTTCGAGCTGACCCGCCTTAGGACTGAGTTGGAGCAGAGCCGGGCAGCTGCTGGGGAGGAGGTGGCCCGTGTGCGGGAGGAGGCAGCACAGAGCCGACCAGCAGACATGCTGGAGACGGCGCTTTTTCAGGCTGACCTAGAGCGACTCCGAGCAGGTACGACCGAGGCGGACCGCTACCGGGTTGAGACGGAGCGACTTCGAGCCAGTGCGACCGAGGCGGAGCGCTACCGGGCCGCGGCGGAGCGTTACCGGACTGAGGAAGAGCAGGCCCGGCTACAGGTTGCCAGGTTGGAGGGCAAGGTGGAGGGCATGAGAGAGGCGAGTCGGGAGCGCAGCAGAGCGACTCCGAGTGGCAGCCACGGCACCCACGGCTCCGTGAGGAGCTACTTCACTAGTTCCTCCGGCCATCAGAGGAATGAGGAGGAGGAGCGACGCCGGCGACGGCGTGACGAGGCGAGCTCAGAGATGCCTCCCCCAAAGAGGCATGAGGGCGGTGGAGATAGTGACGGGGGCCAGAGAGAGGGACATGCTTGACTTTGTACTCGGCCCAACTTTTGTACATATGATATGATATGATAGTGATATGCATGCTTTTGTTTTTATTTTGTGGATGAATGAATGTATGAATGTATGAATGGACAGATGCGACTATCGACTCGACACGAGTGCGTAAGTGAAAGATGACGACTACGGGTGAGACACGACTACGAGTGAGACGCGACACGACTGTGGGTGAGACAGAGGGACGTCGACCTTGAATGAGAGAGAGAGAGTGTGATAACAAATGAGCGAGATGAGGAACGTCAAATGGGTGAGGTGAGAGACGTCAAATAAGTGAGATGAGTGACGCCAAATGAGTGAGATGAGTGACGCCAACTGAGTGAGATGACTGACGCCAAATGAGTGATACGAGTGACGCCAACTGAGTGAGATGAGTGTAGCACGACTTACTAGTTGAACAGGTACACAAGGGGCTTCAGCCAGGAAGAACGGTTCTCAGTGGGCCGCTCAAAGGACTACACGGTCTGTAATAGACCGTTCCAAGCGCAATCGGATGGTTTTATGTTAACCGTTCTGAAGGTTGAACGGTTCAATGTAAGCCGCGTAAGAAGAAGAACGGTCTAAATAAGACCGCTTGGAACCCTGCCCTCGAGTTTTTTAGAGGATGATAAACGGTCCGTCACGGACCGCACAAATAGATATGCGGTCTATCGTAAGACCGTCCAATGGGGCACCCTGTGAACTTAAAAGGGGCTCTCCTGGAGAGTCCTTAACCCGAGGGTAAACTGCCTTAGACCTATCCAAACCTCATCTTAACCTGTCCTAGACTTATCCAACCCGATCTCAGGGGACCTAGGCTTCCTAGCAAGCCCTATAAGTGAGAGGGGGAGCCTAAATTCGTGATTCACACACCCTCTCCCTTCTAAGCCTTGAAACCTTCACTATTTATCACCAAACCAACATGAAGAGGACCCTAGAGGGGAGTTCTATGGAGGGAGCATCTTTCGAAGGGCCAAAGTCGGCCAGGAAGGAGCGGGAAGTGCTCCAACGGCTGACCGCGATCCCGCGACATCTGAGCTCGAGTTCTTTGAGAGAGGTAAGCTAACCATGATTTCTTTCAATTCAATTCTTTCATTGACTTACATGTTTTTCCTTTCTCTCTCTTTCCTCTATCTTCTTTCCACCTCAGCTTCTTCCTGGTGCGAGGCGGTATTCCACCTTGAAGTGGTTGGCTCCCATGGTCCGCGCCTTGCCCCTAGGAGTGACATCTATCCTGAGATCTTGGCACTTACAACCCCTCCTAGTGTTAGGTCAGAACTACCCAAAGCTTTCCCTTGATTGGCATAGCATCTCAGCCTTAGTTGAAATTTGGCATCCTCAAACCCATACATTCATCTTCCCATCATTCGAGGCCACTATGCTACTGGTGGAGGTAGAGACCTACTTCTCTTTACCCAAGTCCCAGGTGGGAGGAGAAGATTCGGTGTGTCATACTGTTGGCCCCTATAGATCCTAGGTTCATCTTGGGAAGGTTCATACCAGATAGCAGGGATGTCCACACCTTCGTAGGCCCACGTCAGATTCACCTTCTTCCTCTTAGCCAGTGGGTAGTGGAACATTGCAAGAACAGGTGTGGGTGGGATGAAGCTATAGCTATGGCTGCGTCCATTTGCTTGTGCGGGGCCATCTTGTTCCCTTCAGTTGACCATGTGCTAGAGATGCCCCTTCTTAGTACCATTAGCGGCCTGTGGCAGGGGCTTTCCATCTCTCAGGCCATCCTCGTTTACTTGTACGAGGGCCTTACTTCAGCAGCCTTAGGAGGTCCTCTGTTTGGCTCTATGATCCTTCTAGAGTGTTGGATGGGTGCTAGGATGAAATTCATCTATAGGGAGGATGTCACTTCGGCTAGCAAGATCTTTGGGAGCCACCCCCTCTTCTTCATAGGTGGCGCGTTCGGATTCTCTCCCAAGGTAGAGTGCAGGATAGCTGAGATCAAGACCAGGGATGAGTGGCGACTGTACATCAATAGGCTGCCCCTGGATCGGTTCGTGATGCGCCCGGGCTTCCTTCGTGACACCACCGTCAGACTTCCCAGGCAGCCGGGCTTGGACTTGAGGCTCGTGCGCGACACCGCGCTGGCGATGTACAGCCCGCACCGATGCTACCTACAGGTCGGACTACCTCGGACTGTTCTACCAACACTACCCCACCTTCCCGCACTACAGGCGAGGAGGATTGGCGCAGAGGAGGATGAGCAGGCAGTCAGGAGCGCCCTGATCATGTGGGAGGTGAGCAGGGTGCTCTCCCTACCAGCAGAGGTTGCAGAGATCCCAGCGATGCGCCAGGCCTACGTTAGAGAGCTGAGAGAGATACGTCCCTACGAGGATGCCCAGCGGAGGACTGAGTGATTTTCTTTGTTTCATGATGATGATGTTGGATAGGACTTGTGCTTAGAAGGTTTGATATATGAAATGAATAAGATTGATGATTGGATTGCGTTTGAGCTTTGTTTGGGTTATGATGTGATTGCACAGGTTGGGATGAGACTTTACCATTCACATGGTCACGAGCTAACTGCACTTTTCGGCTTCAACCTGCCGTAGAACACATACAAACACAGAAAACGGATTAAATCTGTTTTAGGCTTAAACCCTTGCCTATAACAAGTTAGGAAATGACCAGTTCTTGATTTTTGGTCAAGGGGGTAAGCCTTATTAAAATAGGTAATTAACAAATGTTAAATGAATGCAATGGATGCTATGAATGCAAATCAAGGAAATCCTTTTTTGGGAGCTTTGAAAATATCTGATTTTTGTTTGGTTTTAAAAATCTTTTGATTTTGTTTTGGGTTTTGAACATATTTGATTTTTTTGAGTTTTGAAATATTTAATTTTTCTGAGTTTTGAAATATTTGATTTTTTTTGGATTTTGAAATATTTGATTTTTGTGAGTTTTGAAATATTTGATTTTTGTGAGTTCTGAAATATTTGATTTTTTTAGTTTTGAAATATTTAATTTTTGTGGTTTTGAAATATTTGTTTTTTTGGTTTTGAAATATTTGATTTTTGTTGTTTTGAAATATTTGATTTTTTTGGTTTTGAAATATTTGATTTTTGTGGTTTTTGACATATTTGATTTTTTGTGGATTTTGAAACCAGCTTAGTCCTGATGACAGGGAACCTCCCATCTCACCAGGGGCCTCCCGGGCTCAACGTGCAATATAAAGGACCGCCCGTGGCCGGTGCTAACCTTGCTTTGACGGTGCCTCTACCGAGGCCATACCCGGGGTAGGATCCAATCCTTGGAAAATAAAATAGATTTAGCAGGAAAACTGGCGATAGGTATAGAGGTTTTTAGGGCTTGAGTTCTTCTCGCGACACCCCCTTTTTCAAAGAATTTGGTCTGTTGCGCCGGGGCTTTATGTCCATTCTCGAACCTACTCCCGCTCTAGACACGCATACGACCGGGCTCATAACGTCACGCGGGGAAACTGTACTGCCACTCTTGTCGTGCCTAGTTTGGTTATTTGTGGACCTGCTGATCTGATAAATTTGCATTTCAAAACCATATTACCCACTTGGAATTTTCGTTCGATAACCTTCTTTTGAAAATACCGCGAGACACGTTTTTGATAAACCGAAACATGATTGGCCGCGTTAACCCTCTTCTCATCTAAGAGTTCCAGTTGGACTAGCAACGCCTCTCGACGCTCGTCGAGATTAAGTTCTTTATCCAGCTGCACCCTTAGGGAAGGGATTAGGATCTCGTACGGGAGTACCGCCTCCATCCCATAGGTGAGAGCAAAGGGTGTCTGCCCCGTGGGGGTACAGACGGAGGTGCGATAAGCCCATAGAGCTTCTATCAGTTTATCGGCCCAATCAGCAAATTTGTGTGATTCGCACGTTTTCTTGATGATTTTAAGAAGGGTTTTATTCGTGGCCTCAGCCTGGCCATTACCTTGGGGGTAGTATGGTGATGAATGATGCAATGATATATTAAACTTCTTATAGAGGTCCCGGAGTTCTTGAGAGACAAATTGAGGCCCGTTGTCGGTGACAATATCACTTGGCACTCCAAACCGCGAGATGATATTCTTCATGATGAAGCGACATACTGTGGTGGCTTTGATTTCTGTATAAGCTTCAGCTTCCACCCACTTGGTGAAGTACTCCGTAGCCATCAAGATGAAGGACTTCTGCTTGACTACGGAATTTGGGTCACCGAGAGGTCCGATGATATCAAAGGCCCACATGGAGAATGGCCAAGGAGCAGAAAGAGGATGGAGAGAAGAAGCAGGAGCATGGATCTTGTCAGCATGGAGCTGGCATTGAAGGCACCTACGGACATAGGTAGAGCAATCCTCTTCTAGGGTTGGCCAGTAATAGCCCTGCCTAAGATTCTTCTTTGCCAACGCTTGTCCATTCACGTGCCCTCCACACTCACTGGAGTGGGCTGCTTCTACTACCTTCCAAGCCTCATCGTCATCTAGGCACCTCATTAGAACTCCATTGAGAGCCCGCCTATACAATTCTCCAGCAACAATCGTGTATCTTGCGGCGACTCTTCTAATGGACTTTCGCTGCTCGGCATTTACCGTCTCCGGGAATGAACCATCCTTACAATACTGCTCAATCTCATAATACCACGGCAACTCTTCTTCTTCTATGATCTCCTCAAGCTCAGTTAATGAGACTTCCTTCACTTCTTCCCTTTCTGCCTTCCTTTCTACAGATTTCCTAAGGTTGTCAAACCAGGGATCCGGAAGGGAGGGAGCGTCTAACCGCTGGACCACAATGGTCTTAGTGGCAAGACTGAGGGGAAATGAAAGAAAAGAAGCTAGTGATGCCAGGGCATCAGCCAAGATGTTCTGAGAACGAGGAGTGTGAATATAGATAAGCTTCCGGAATTGCCTAGCCAAGAGCGTGACCAAGTCTTGATAGGGCTTAAGCTTAGGGTCACGTGTGCGGTAAGTTGATAGAAATTGGCGCAGCACTAACTGAGAGTCTCCTATGATGTTAAGGTATCGCGCGCCCATGAGGTAGGCGTGCTTCAGACCGACAAGGAGAGCCTCATACTCGGCTATATTATTCGTGGCAGGAAATGAGAGTTGATAAGCGATAGGGATGGTTACCCCTTCTGGAGTAAGGAGAACGGCGCCGATTCCACTGCCCTGGGAATTGAGAGCACCATCGAAATGGAGAGACCAAAAAGGAAGATGAGTGATTATCGCCAAGTGTTCATCGGGGAACTCGTCCTGGATCGAATCCGTGCGAGGTATGGCAGAATGAGCAAGATGCGCAGCAATGGCATATCCCTTGATCACTTTTTGGACGACGAAGGTGTTGTCGAATTGGGAAAGAAAGCTCTGCTAGTGAGCTAATCGGCTAGAAAGGATAGGTTTTTCTAAGAGATAACGAATGGGGTCCATTCTAGAGATCCGCCTAACTTCGTGGGCAAGGAAATAATGTTTGAGCTTCTGAGCTACCCATACCAGCGCTGCACAGGTCTTCTCCATGGAAGTATGCTTGGATTCAACAGGATTAAACAACCTCGAAAGGTAGTATGCTACCCTTTCCCTTCCTTCATCATCTACCTGAGCCAGAACAGCTCCTTGGGAATCCTCAATCACATAAATGTATAGGATCAGGGGTTTCCCAGGGACGGGTGGTTGCAGAACTGGGGGATTAGAAAGATAAACCTTAAGCTCCTCATAGGCCTTTTGGCATTGTTCATTCCATTCAAACTTTGCGCCCGCCTTTAATAATTCATAAAATGGACGGCATCTTTGCGAGTGTTGAGATATAAATCTCCTGATGAATTGTAAACGCCCAATCAAACCTCGAAGTTCAGTGATATTCTTAGGCGGCGGCATTTCCATAACGGCCTTTGCTTTGTTTGGATCGATCTGAATCCCCCGTTTACTAACTATAAACCCGAGTAACTTCCCTGATGCATCTCCAAACACGCATTTCTTTGGATTCATCTTTAACTTATACTCCCTAGCCCTTTGCAACACTTTGGCTAGAATGGTGGGGTGTTCTTCTTGAGACCTCGATTTTACCAAAATATAATCCATGTAAGCTTCTAAGTAGACATACATCATGTCGTGGAAGATAGCCATCATTGCCCTTTGATAAGTAGCACCTGCATTCTTTAATCCAAACGGCATAACAACATAGCAGTATGTGCCCCAGGGCGTGGTGAACGAGGTCTTCTCTTGATCCTCAAGAGCCAGACGGATTTGGTTATATCCAGAATAACCATCCATAAACGAGAGGGCTTCATATCTAGCTGTGTTATCAACCAATGCATCAATGTGAGGAAGCGGGAAATCATCCTTCGGACATGCCTTATTTAAGTCCCTGAAATCGATACAAATCCAAATTTTGCCATCCTTTTTCATCACTGGGACTATGTTTGCCACCCATTGCGGATATAAAACAACTCTAATAAACCTGGCCTTATGCAATTTGTCGACTTCTTCCTTAATTCTCAAGGCCATCTATGGGTGGAATCTTGCTTTTTGTTTAACGGGTGTTGCCCCTGGTTTAAGAATCAATCGAAGTTCAACCAATGTGGGGTCAAGACCCGGCATGTCCTCATAGGACCAGGCAAAGGAATCGCTATACTCCCTCAAAACCTTGATGAGCTCCTCTTCAACCTGAGGAGGGAGATTGGCAGAAATAAGTATGGGCCTGGGATCCTCTTCGGTTCCAAGATTAATTTCCTTAGTGGGTTCATCCACTGCCGAGGATGGTTCATCAAATCTCTTCAAACCTTGCGCGTACAGGTCAGCAGTGTCATCCATGTCGCTTTCCTCATCGTCAGCTGGGTCCTTCTCATTCACAATTTCATATACCCCTAATCCGTCGTCGCTCCATACCCCTTCTAATTCCTCATCATCTTCCAAAATAATCGCGGTCTCCACAAACTCCGGGCACCTAAGAAGGGCATGGCATCTCTCGGCCAAATCTCATAGAAACCTATCAGGGATGGATTTGGGACGACGCGCCACAAGGTGCGCTGCAGATGAGGACGGGCTGACTAGACTCGAACTAGACTCTACCCCAACTGACTCGACTAACCTAGGAGACTCTACGCACTGTACATCTAACCTAGGAGAGAGGAAATCTACTGGAAAAGGAACAAGGGTCTCACACCCCTGGGAATCTGAGCAGAACACATCGTAATCTTCCACTGAAATCTTAGTTTTAAAATTGGCATTTTTTTTGGAGGCCGGAGGAGATCACGCAGCACGAGGAAGAGGATGGAGGAGGAGGGAGTTGCATGGGGAATAACTCAGGGAATATGCAATCGAAGAACGGATCGGAGGAGGAAAACCACATCTCGTGGAGTTGAGCACCGGGGGGAGGAAAAGTAAATAAGGTTGAAAGATGAATAGGCGGGCAGTGCCCGCAAGCACAGGGAACGAATAAAATTTCAGGTGGTCTCTCCGTGAAGTACGGGTCGACCAGGATTGGAGGGGAACGGGGAACAAACCCCAATTGTTGAAACCAAGAGGCAAGATGGGATGGGGACATAGAATAAGTAGTGATAGAGCTCCCCACTTCCCGTGACCCCCGGCGGACCAGTTGCATTGGAGGACGCTTCACTAGCTGCGTCTCCTTCTTCTTCGGACGGTCTTCTCTCTTGCTGAACAACTTCTCAAAACAACCAGCAAAATCTTCCATATCACCCACCAACCCCTTCAGAGGCGGTGGTGGGTCAGCATCATCACAGCCATCATCGGCCTTCTCATCAAAACTAGGTGGTGGCTTCTTCAAAGTGCCGGGCTGTAGCGGGCCTTTCACAAAATGCTGTCGATAGTCCCATGTTAACGGCCCAGAGTCTCCAAGTATCGACATCGCTGAATCATGGAAGCCAAGGCCCCAGCGGCCCATCTTTCTACCTTTAGGGACGGGGTTAGTCCGCCCCTGTAATTGTGCGCCGAGACCTAGGCCCGACTGATAGCCCAGTTTCAAAATCATGTGCCACCCTTTGGAATCTCTCATCTTGGGCTTGATCTTGACATTTGTTGGCGCAGTAGCGGGCTTGCGTGACGCATATGCCCACGAATAATTCAGGTCCATAACTGACAAAACCAGCCGATTGCTTGGCCATAATGTAGGAAGGATCTTGGATGCTATCGCATCGACATTCTGGACCGTGGAAATACTCTTCACCTTGACCATACGCCCTTGGAATGGAAATTTCAAACACTGGTGGGCAGTTGTGGGCATGGCGTTCAGGCTGTTTATCCACGGATGACCCAGGATAGCTTTGAACATTGGGTCTATGTCTAATACATAAAATTCCATGTCCATAACCAATGGCCCTAGCTCGGCCTGTACAGTCACGACCCCGTGACAAGCACGCCTGGAATTATCATATGCTGCTATGGTGGTGGGCGTTGGCTTGAGCATATCCTCTGAAATGTTGCAAGCACGGAGGGTACTCAATGGACACACATTTATCGATGCTCCTGTGTCCACTAGGGTAGACTCAACAGCCACTTTGTTCAAAGAGATGGTAATACACAGCGGCATCTGCAGTGCCTCAGGGGGTGCTAACTCTGATTAGGAGAATGAAATGGAAGGTCCCTTTGTCACCGTTGCCAACACCGACGGCAAACTGTCTACTGCCACGTCCTCGCTCACCATAACCTTATGTAGAAAAGTCCTCAAAGCATCTTGGTGTAGCGGCGACCTTTTGATCAATTACAAAACTGAAATCTTGGCCGGCATCCGGTCCAAGTGCTGTAATAGGTCATACTTTGTGCCTGGCATGGGGTCTACTTCTTCTGTTTCTGCTGTCGGGGAGGGAACTTGAAGGTTGGGTGCAGTCGCCCCAGAGGAAGGGAAAACTCTTTGGAAGGGACGCCTGCTCCGAAGGGCGCAATGAGGTGCCGGCACGGTCTGAGATGGGCCCCCGCTTGGCCCGGTGGGGTAGGTGGAAGGCGTAAAAATGGGGGTGAGGATGGCGAAAGTTGGTCTAATGGGCCCTGGTGAAGGGGAAATGGGCAAGGGGTTGAGTGGAGGGGCGATGATGGAGGGTATGGTGGATGATGGCGAAGGAACTGGCGGTATGGAGGGGAATGTAGTGGGCCTGATGGGTGGTGCGGAGGAAATAATGAGTGGAGTGGTGGTGAGAACGGCGGGCCTGAGAACGGAGGGGATAGCAGGTGCGGGGGAATGGTGGTGGTGAAAGGCCAAAAGGTGTACGGGGATTTCATCATCAAAAGTCCACCCAGCGTTGGGGGCTGGGTGCTGGACAATGTTTACTTGTGCTGGTGCCAGCGCCGGCGGCTGCTGTTGTTGCTGAGGAGCGGGTTGATGCATCGGCATGGGATTCTGATGGATCCCAAGGTCCTGTTGCTGCTGCTGTTGCTGGGGTTGCTGTTGTTGCAGGGGTTGCGGTTGCTGCGGTTGCTGGGGCGCCGCCTGCTGCGGCCTGGCTTGTCTCTGCCTCTGCTTAATGTCTTCGATCAGCTGGTGCATATGGGCCCAATCAATCCTCTGGCCCTCGATCGAGCAGGTCCGTAAGCGGCAGGTGGAGGAACATTATTATATTGTGGCGGCCGCTGAGGCTATTGGGGTGGTGGTGGTTGTTGTTGCGGGTATTGGGGAACCTGGAAAGTGGGTTGGGGAACTTGTGGAGTGGCGAACTGGGGGTTGCGTGGAGGCTGTAGGAAGCGAGGTGAAGCGGCTTGGTGGGGGAACTGAATAGCCTGGACCTGCTCGTTGATTTGCACTCCCCCAGTGACGGGGCCCTGGGATTTCCTTGCGGCTTTGGGTTTCTAGGCCTCAAATAGGGAATGAATAGGGGAGTCTTTGAACTGAGTTTGTATGAACCGAGCTCTGCTGTATAACTGATGCATATTCGAAATGTCATTCATTGCCAAAATATTTCTGAATGTTGGGGTGGCATTGGAGATCAATAACTTGACTTTTTCTTCTTCCGGGATTTTCCAGGGCACACGTGAGGCCATCTGCCTCCATCGATCTGCATAGGTCGCAAAATCTTCCTCTGGCTTCATCTTCTCAGCTACCAGGTCGGTGAAGGAATACTCGGGACCGACCCGATCTTGGAATCTCTGAATGAACCGCTCCTTGACGGTCTTGAAATTCTTGGCCTCCTTCATGGGCAAAGTATAGAACCATTCCAGGGCGACCCCTTCCAATGATCGGCGAAACAAATAAGCCATTAGGCGATCGTCATGCTGGAACTATGATGGCTCGTAAAGGAACTCCCGAACATGAATGAACGGGTTGCCATTCCCGTCATATTTCTGATACACGGGGAGCTCAGATTAAGGAGGAAAATGAATGTCCCTAAAGTTAGGAATAGGGACATCAGCCAAAGATTGTGGGCCAACCCGCTTGTGGAGGAGGTCGATTTGTTGCTGCATAGCAGCCCATTTATCAAGAATCTCCCATTCCCAGGACGGGGGAGAAGGAGCAGGAGGAGCAGTACCTGGATACGTAGCCAAAGGATAAGCTGACTGAGGGGGCGGCCCGTAAGATGGATGATGGGCCAGGGAAGGGCCCACATCCGCATGAGCCAGCTGGGCGGCCCCTGGTTGCAACCGAGTGAAGTCTGCCGGGGCTACAAGGGCCTGTGGCGATGGAGAAACAGTGACATAGAGATCAAGATAAGGAACATAGGGGATTTGGGACTTCCCCTTATCGAGCGGCTGATGGGCCGAGGTGGAAGCCTGGCCCATTTCCATGTGGGAGTACCGAAGGACCTGAGGACGAGTGGGAGTAAGGTCAATAGGGGCCACAGAGGTGGTCCCAGCAACAGAAGATGTGGTGGTATAGCATTCGTGCCACGAGGAGGAGCTGAAGTTGGGGCGTCGGCCCCCTGCAAGGCTTGCCGGATGAGATGGAGCTGGGTAGGGTCCAGCTGGGCCATCATATTAAGAATTTGATTGGCCGGATTGTGAATGGATTGATTTGAAAGAGAGGGTTGGGCACCCAAACCAAGGATGATCGGGAGCGGAGGGGCAGTCCCCTCTCCTCCCTGCATATGGGCGACCCTAGGCGGGTCCTCAAGAAGGCCACGAGGAAGAGAGTTCTCATGAGACTGAGAGAAGTCGTATGACGACATAAGAGATGATGAATCAAAAAAAGGATTGAAGTTTGAATGGAAATGAGAACTGGCCCTAGGAGATGATCCTGAGGGAAAGAAACAACCCCACACACACTAAGCACCTAGGACTAGGGCAAACAAACCTAACCAACCAAATCAACAAAGCAAACAACAAGCATGCAATGGAAGGAAGAGATGAGAGGAGAATCACCCAATTGTACAATCAAGTTATTAAGTGATGGTCGTCGAATTCTTATGAGTTCCTCTTTGAACCTTAGTGGCTTAAAAAAATATAAATTCACTCAACCACTAGGTGCCTAACTAGGGTAGGAAATGAGGAACTGTGTGACTCTATAGGGACCTCTCACTCGCGGATGCAAACCCTAGACTGGGGTGGATATGGTACAACCTGCCCGGCGTCCGTGTGGGAATCCACGGCTCACGGGGGCTTACGGAGGTCCTCAGCAAGGTCCCTAGTCGGCTCCAAGGAATATGGAGACGAGAGGAAACCCTACCTCGGTAGGAATGCAACTACTATGAAAGAGATGGATGGTCCTATGCGCACCGGAGTGCATGCAAAATCTAACCTAGTAACTATCAAGCAATAAGCAATCAAATATATTAGCAATAAAAACAATCATGCAACAGTGATATGGGAGCAGGGGGAGATCAATAACTAGCACCAAAGCTGATAAATCTCATGGAATATGGCAATCAAAATGGACAATGAGTGCACTGCGGCACCAGAAGGACGGTCTGTGTGAGACCGCTCAAAGGGACAGACGGTCTGAATAGGACCGTATAAACCAGGGAGCAACAGAACAACAGAATGCATGTAGCAGTAATCACAGAACGTTGGAAATATAGGACGACAGATGAAGAACGTACCAGAAGAACGGTCTGTAGCCAACCGCGTAATCGCTGGGACGGATCTCCAGCAACCGTTCAGCTACACTCAGAAAAGCCAGAAGCGTACCTGTGCCAGAATGATGAATGGCCAGAGACAGGCCGTGCAGAAGTATGGATGGTCGATAGGACGCCGTCTACGACAGGACGCTGGAGGGGAACTGGCACTGTTCGCAGGGAAGGATGGTGGATGATCAGCCGCCCCAGAGGATGGACGGCTCTGGACAAACCCCTCACGTTCCAGAAGGTAGAAAACGCACCCAACCTGCAATCACTCCAAGAAGAAAACCAAACAACGAAAGGGGGGTCAACAACTCACAAGCACGATGGGCACTAGTTGCCCCACCGTGATCGCCACAAAAGAATGGTGTAGATATATTTTCTCCTCTTACTTAAACGAAGATGTGTTATGAATAAATCGATATGCAATGAATAAGTGAAAAATAGTAAGAGGAGAACATAAAAAAATGACCGTGATCGCCACCAAAGCGCCGAACGTGATGAACACGCCGTGCTTTGGAAAGGAAGGGGAGACACTCGCCTGGCTGTAGCACTGGGAAGATGAGTGGTTGATAAAGAACTGCCTATAGGACGCACGGTCTTACGATAGACCGCCTAAGGGTGCTGCAGAAGGTGCAGGATGAAGCACTCCTGGATGTTGAACGGCTCTATAATGACCGTGGGACGAAGAAGAACGGCAGAAGATGCACCGCACGTCTCCTTGCACGGACAGAAGAGAACCGCTCGAGACCACCAAGCCAGAAGTCACAAAGGGGTCCAACCTCCACCCTCTCCAGCCGGCTAGAGGGGATGGGCCTCGTGCTAGGAAGTGCTGACCTACAAAACAACGTAAAGAAACAAAGAAACAGCCTAGATTAGAACTGAATGGTGTAGTAAATGTCGAAATAATGAGGAATGAACGTAACTAAATGGAAAGGGGGATACATGGGAGATTTTAAACCCCTAGGGTGTCAAAAAACGTAGGTAGGTGTGTGCATGGTTGATGTGACACAGACTTTGTGAATGCAGCAACTAGACCGAGGGTCCTTGGACTTACCAAGCAAGCACAACGCACAAGAGTAGAGAATTACGCAAGTTGCCAAACCACCGTTGCGCACACGATTCCCGGGTGACTCGGCGATGCCGAGTGGAGGTAGTGGAACAAGGCCCTTGCTGGTAGAGGACCAGCAAAGCTATGGTCGCCCTCTCGAGGGTACGGTGCCCACAATCAAGGGGCTGGCTAAGTGCCGAAAAGGGCACCGGGTCGCTCTCTCACAATCCCACGATGACTGCTCGTAAACGGGGGAGCTTCGGGGTCGGGCGCTCTCTCACCGTCAGCGGAGCATTTCCACGGATATTATATGAACAAATACTGATAACAGAGCAAGGTATAGAGCTTACCCGGTTGGTTTGAAGAAACCAACCCCGTTCGGAGACGATGGGTGAGCGGGGAAGTGTGGGTTCCCCGCACACTACGTCGACTGAAGCTTCGACCTGTTTAAATAAGTACAAGTACTACGCCTCACGCAGGAGGGGGAGCTTGGGGTGGGGAGAATTGGACTACAATCAAACACTACCTCCACACAGGGAGGGGCGGTAATCCGGCCAGGCGGGGAGGGAAAAGAGACTAAGAATGGAGCCGGATCACCCACTCGGAGTTCTGTCCACTGGTTCTGCCCGCTGACAGGTAGTCGCTGTCGGCTCTGTTGTGATCGCTCCCGGAGTTGAAAGTAGACGATACCAGCGCCAAAATGTCGGTGACTGACCCAGGATTAAGCCTGAATTTTTCCGGACTCTCGAAGTGTTGCTGATGACGGGAGCAGACGCTGGACTGAAGCTGTTTGGTTATGGTTCGGACAGGATCCTTGGAGAAGCAGCAGGAAGAAGAAGATGCCACGGACGCTCCCGTGCACCAATCGAGGTGAGACCAGGGCAGTCTCGAGCGCGAACGAGTCCTCTTCGATTGGCAACCAGGAAGGGCACCAGAGGAGGTAGGAGCAGGGAGGTGGAGCCCATAGAGTGAGGGGGGGTCTGATCAGTCTCTGACAGGACTGACCTGCGCACCTGGGGGAAATAATTTGGAACGGGGAGCTCCGAACTCCAAATGAGGTCCCTCTGGCTGCGTTGGATAGAGGACCAGTGGAGCTTCGCCCCGGTCAAGTGGCGCGCCAAGAGGAGCATCGGTGTGGTTGCAGTAGCTTCTGAATGGCGGCTCTGGTTTCTGGACGGACCGGTTCCGCGCAGTTGGTGAAGAAGGGCTCTCCCGGGCAGCTCCGAACTCGAATCGGGGAGGGATCACCTTGCCTGCAAAGCCGACTGGGAGATATTTCCGGAAATGTATGATACGCCTCCAGAAGATTCTCGGTGACGACGTACCGGCCTCTGCAACAAGCGACTTGTCTGCTGCCTGCGACCCTAACAGGATATGATGGTGGAAGGGGATGGTAGTAGGGGATTGGGGAGGGGGAATAGGAGTGGGAATTGGCTGGGGCTTCCCTTGGTTGATAGGGGGGTCAAAGGGGGTCGATCCAAGGGGTGAGAGGGGGGAAATGGGGGATGGAAGGGGGTCTATTAGGTGGGGGACTGGGAAGCTGCGAATTTGGTGTTGGAAGGGAGAGGGAGATCCCTCTCCTTTGGTTTGAATGTGAGGTTAATGGGGGTTTAATGTTGCTTTGGGAAGGGGAAGCGTTGTGTTCGGGATGGGAAGGGTTGTATGGGAAGGTGGAAGGGTGCTTGGGAGAAGGGATTCTTCCTTGGGGAAAGGAAGGGGTGTATGGGGAATGGCAAGGGTCACCTAGGAAGGGGAAGGGAATTGATGGGGGGAATTCAATGCTTCTTGGGAGGTGAAGGGCCTTGGTGATGTGGCAAGTGGAGAGTGGAGGAGATGGTGATGAGGTGGCAGGGGAAGGTGAAGGGACAAGGGCACCTAAGGGAGAGAGAGAGGGGAGGAGAGAGAGGGGGTCGCCCCCTTTAGAGAGAGAGAGAGAGAGAGAGAGAGAGAACTAGAGAGAGAGAGAGAGAGGGGAAACTCACAAATTTTATGGAAACTCAACTCAATATCATTCATTCCTTAGTTCTCCATGGAGGGATTGGGGTCCTATTTATAGGGAACCCTCAATTTACAAAAAGTCCTTACCTTTTGGACTATTGACAAATGACCAAGGGGGGAAGGGGGTGCCCATGGGCCAAGCCCATTGAAGTGGGCCCGTTAACCCACTAGGCCACCTAATGATACTTAGACTTAGATAGATGACTCACTAACTTAGGTACTTGACTCAATAAAAGGAAAGTTACATGGTTAAGACTCAAAGAAAGATATGGAAATTACATAGCTAGACTCAGATAATCAAGATGAACACAATGGCGAGCATCGGGACCCTTGGAGAAATGGGAAGTGGTAAGCGATGTCCCCATCAATGGTAATGAAGATGAAGGAGAACGTGGGAGAAAGTGTGAAAAGTAATGCATGCAATAACAAGGAGGATGAAAACAATCAAACACGAAAGAACTCAAAACCAAACTACTCCCTGAACCAGAGGCTTGTATGGACGTAGAAAGACTCCCTCCTTGGTTCTAGGTCGCTCAAGAATGCGGTAGGGCTTCGCCGTCGACCAAAAATCTCCCCCCTTTTCAAGCTTAGCCTTTAGGGTCTATTTATAGAGCCTAGAAAGCCTAGCTCAAAATTAGGGTTTAGAGTCATTTTCAGATCGAGATTATCAAACAAAAATCGTAGATAAATGAATCATCTTTTATCCAGTCGAAATGGTACTTAAAATGGTTGATTATCCGCGGAGAAAATGATGAAAGAAGTTGGGGATAAAACCATTGATAAAAGGGATAAAAATTGTTAAAATTCAGGAACCGAACAGATGAACGGTCTTACGATAGACCGCTCAACTGAATGTGCGGCTATGTTAGGACCGTTCAACCACGTCGGTGGAAATTCAAAATAAATCTAAAATAATCCAGCTTATCCCTCGAACTGACCGAAAGGTTCACCGTTTGACTCTCATAGAAGAACGGCTCAGATGAGACCGTTCAACAGTAGAGCGGCCAAGGACAAACCGTTCTGTCCTTGTCAGTGATAATTCAATTAATTGGATAATTATCTGAGAAAGCCACCAAGCACAGGACTCTGGACGATGAGCGGCCACTTTCCGTCTATTCATCATATTGAGCGGCTAGGTTAGGACCGCATAAATGCTTGACGGTGGAAATTTAGAAAAGTAGCCAAAATGTTCCAAAATATATGGACGGCCCGTAGTCAACCGCACATGGATTGAGCGGTCATGGATGAACCGTACATGCACGTGGACGTTGAAACTAAAAGCCCAATCAACCAAAACCAAGGCCCATTAAGCCCTGAATCAACTTGGTCCTAACCAAGGAGGGAGGCAACCCATAAAACTAGCCCAAAACATACCTGAAAACAGCCCCAACGAGCGATGGGCAACTCGAGGCATCAACAAAAGGGAGTAAGAGAAACGACTCAACTTATCGGCATAAAACGGGTGTCAACACCCTAAACTGGGGGTGGATACGGTACAACCTTCCCGGTGTCCGTGTGGGAATCCACGGCTCACGGGGGCTTACGGATGTCCTCAGCAAGGTCCCCTAGTCGGCTCCAAGGCGTATGGAGACGAGAGGAAACCCTACCTCGGTAGGAATGCAACTACTATGAACGGAATGTATGCCCCTATGTGCACCGGAGTGCATGCAAAGTCTAGCCTAGCAACTAGCAATCAATGATCAATCGAATATGTAAACAATGGGAACAAGCATTCAACAATGATCTAAGAGCAGGGGGAGATCAATAGTCAGCACCAAATGTCATGACAATCATACAACACGACAATCAAAGTGAATCACTGGTGCACTGTAGCATGACAAGAACGGTCTCTGTAAGACCGCTCAAGGAGGTAGACGGTCTGGAGACAACTGTATGATCCAGGGAGTAACGACAAACTAATCATGAAAATCAGAAAACACTGGAATGGAAGGTGACAGTAATCAGAAACGTACCAGGTTGAACGGTCACCATATAGACCGTGTAAGAGCCGGGACGGACCTACAGAAATCGCGTAATAGCAACCAAACTAGCAGTATGGGGACAGAGGCGTACCTGTGCCAGCAAGATGGACGGCCAAATGCAGGCCGTAGGGAAGATGAACGGGCAGTCGGAGACCGCTCGCGATAGCAAGCTTGGGGGAGAAGTGGCACTGTTAGCAGAGAAGGACGGTGAACCTTCAGCCGCATAAACCTTGGACGGCCCTGTGAGAGCCGTTCATGTTCCAGAGGACAGAGAACGCGACCCAACCTGCAACCACTTCAAAAAAGGACTAACACAGTAAAAGAAAGGGTCAGCAAATCACTAACACGATGGGCACTAGGTGTCCCACCGTGATCGCCAAAAAATGGGTTGTTGATATGTTTTTACTTACGTTTCATTTCTTTACAGACTTAAAAGACGTCTTCCTATCCCTTCTACTAAATCGATGTGAGAAATAAATTTAAAATAGAAGGGATATAGAAGCAAGTAAACAAGGGTGATCGCCACCAAGGTGCCTAATGTGACTAACACACTGTACCTTGGAAAGAGAGAGAGACACTCGCCTTATGAGCAGCACTACAGGGATGCGCGGCCTGTGAAGAAACACCTTTCGTGTTGAACGGTCTCATGACAGACTGCTCATCAATGCTGCAGAGGACGCGGGATGTAGAACTACTGGCAGATGAACGGCTCCAAGGTAACCGCAGTTGGAAGAAGAATGGTCAAAGATCCACCGCACCTCCTCTTGAATGGATGTAGGGGAACCGTGCAAGACCACCATGCCAGAAGTTGTAAGAGTCCAACCTCCACCCTTTCCGGCCGACCAGAAAGGATGGGCCTCGTGCTAGTGGGTTGCTGACCTGCGAAACAGAGTGTAGAACACAAAGAAAAGCTCAATATCAGAACTGTGACGCATAGCAAATGCTCAAACGGAAAGAAATAAACATAACTAAATGAAGTGGGGGGATACCTGGGGAGTTTTAAACCCCTGGGGGCATCAGAAAATGTAGGAGGTTATGTGCATGGCAGTGCAAACAATGAAAACATGGGAGAATGGACGTGTAAAAACAAGCATGCAATGAGAAAAAAAATGGGACTATCAAATGTAAACGACTCAAAACTAGGACTACTCCCTGAACCGGAGGCCTGTGTGGATGTAGAAGGCCTCCCTCCTTGGTGCTAGGTTGCTCAAGATTTCAGCAGGGCTTCGCCGTCGACCAAAAATCTCCCCCTCTCAAAGGTAGCCTTTATGGTCTATTTATAGAACCCTCAAATGCTAACCCCGAAATTAGGGTTTCTATGCATTTTTAGGTCGAGATAATCAAACAAAAGATGAAGATAATTCAATTATCTTTCATCTGGAAGAAACGGCACTCAAAATGGTTAAGGATTCGCAGAGAAATCATCGGAGGAAGTTTGGGATAAATCCACGAGGAGAGAGAGAAAATATGTTGAATCTTCAGCAAACGAGAATATGAACGGTCTTACGATAGACCACACATCCATATGGGCGGCCTATCCTTGGCCGTCCAACCCCGTCGGTGAAAAATCAAATATAGAGGAATTATCGACCATTTATCCATTAAACCAACCGATAATCTCACCGTTGGACTCTCACAAATGAACGGCTAGGATTAGTCCGTTCAAGAGGAAGAGCGGCCAAAGACCGTCCATTCTAGCCTTGTAGGTGATAAATAGATAAATTTGATAATTATCTGAGAAAACCACCAAGCGTAGGACTCTGGGAGACGAACGGCTACCATCCGTCCGTCCATCACTTTGCACGGCTAGAAGAAGACCGCATAAATGCTTGTCAGTGGAAATTCAAAAAATTAACCAAAATATTCCAAAAAATGTATGGACGGCCTACTATCAACCGCACATTGATTAAGCGGCCAAGGATGAACCGTACATGTATATGGGCGCTTGAATCTCATATAAAACAGCTCAATCAACCAAAACCAAGGCCCATTAAGCCCTGAATCAACTCGGACCTTGCCAGGGAGGGAGGCTACCTATAAAATCGGCCCAGAACGTTCCAGAAAATAGCCCAGCGAGTGATGGATAACTCAAGACATCAATAAACGGGAGTAAGAGAAATGACTCAACTTGTCGGCAAAAATTGGGTGTCAACAAGAGCGAGACCCGTCCCGTGACTCGATCCGAGCACGAGAGTGAGTTTGACCACCCTTGACTCATTGCCGGTTTCTCAACCGTGCACATCTGCACGCTTCCCTCGCTAGGGATGAGTAGCGAGTTTGCCTAGAGTTCAAGGTTCACATTCAAATTGACATCGAGTCACATCCCGTCCCGCATCAGTTTGGTATAAGTGCAAGTTGCCCACTTTCTCTCACAACTTCAGTCCTTGGCTAAGTCCGCTCTGCCGTAAAGGGAGAATTTGAAACTTCGGGTGCATCATCCTTGAGATGGGGATGGGTGCGAGACCCCAGTCGAAGCTCCAGATCCGTCCTTCTATGTCGTCCATCTTCACCGCCCGTCTCCACCAACACCGCTACTGATGAGGACATCCCACGACACTCGTTATGGCTCGGGTCGTCTGCACACCCTTGATTTGGTCGACTCATTCTCATCTTATGTATCTTCCTTTTATTGAGTCTTATCATATGTAATTTTCCTTTTATTGGATCATGTCGCATGTATTTCCTTTTATTA
The DNA here is from genome assembly GCA_022559845.1 of Amorphophallus konjac. Lineage (NCBI taxonomy): Eukaryota > Viridiplantae > Streptophyta > Magnoliopsida > Alismatales > Araceae > Amorphophallus > Amorphophallus konjac. Next base: position 269,647,968 of record CM040127.1, read on the forward strand.
TGTCATGTTGTACTAGTCCATTTCCCCTATTTGGTCTAATTGGGCCCTAATACCTTAGTTTGGGCCTATTGGACTGAGTCTAGGACATGTTTGGTCTTTTGCCTTAAATGGCAGGGTTATTTTTGTCTTGTAAAGATGGGTTGCCTATAAATAGCCCCCATCTCCCTCCATGTACTCACTTTTGATGAAATATTGAAAACTACTTCATTCCACCTCTCAAGATCTCTCTCTTTTACTCTCTCTCTCTCATTCTCTCTCTCCCCAAGGGGAGTTCGACCCTCTCTCTCTCTCCTCCTTCCCCCTCACTTACTCCAACCCCCAACCACCTCCACTACCTCACCCACCTCCATTAAGGCCCTCCACTTCCCCATAGCCCCTCATTTACTCCCCCTCCTTGTCCCAAAGCAACTCTTCCACCTCCCAACACAATCCCCCCACTTCCCCACACAAATCCCACCCCTCCCATGGCCAATTTATAATTTGAACCTTCCCTCCATTGCCTTGGCCGCCCCATACCCCTCCCCCTCAAGCCAAGTTCGCCCCCACCCTCCATTCACACTCCCCCTCTCTCTTGTGCACAGCCACCTCTCCACCTCCACCTCCAGCAGCTCCAGCCAGGTTCGCCATCACCCCTGCTCCCCTCAGCCCTCCAGCAACCTTCCTCCATATCCCACAGCCCACAGCCACCCTCCCCTTGCTAAGTTACCCCACCCCAACACCATTTGACACCATAAGATTGCGGCTACATCAACAGTTCGTTGGCAGCAGAGTTGGGTCCTGAAAGTCGCAACATCTTCGGCCGATCCCTGATCTTCCTGGGGTCAATGCCTACATCTTTGGAAAGGTCTTCCAGAGAGCTTTCCAGGCGAGGCAGTTTCATCGGCATCCGAGCTCCGAGCTGTCCGCGGCAACCATTCTCCCTCGACTGTGCAGGGCTTCTCAGGCCAGGAACCAGAACGACAGAGCAGGCTCTCCCACGACGAACCTTGAAGGAACCAGCCTTCAAGGTCTTCTACAAAGATCTTCCTCCCCCTGTCAGCGTCCAGGAACAGAAGGCGGAACCCCGTTCAGCATCCGACAACCAGAGAGATTAATTTTCTACCACAACCACGCTGATCTGCCTCCTCACAGTCTGCACCGACCACCGTCCACTCCTCTGGACACCCAGCTCATCTCCGACATCAGAAGACTTCCCTGTTTATTTTTATGAAAAGTAGACTCATCCGCGGTTCTAACAAGTCCGGCGGTGCCAGATTTGGAGCTCAGGAGCGGTCGTGGCAACTTCTGCAACCTGCTGTTTCAGATCATGTTCGGCCAGAGACCAGAACTACAACCACCTTCCAGTCGCCGGAGCAGCCAGCCCCCAGATCGGAACATCACCCAAAAATTCAAGCCTTTCCCCTATCCAGTTAGGAAGCTTTTGGCGCAAGTCTCGTCAGATTCTGAGCTCGGTGGAATTATTGGCAGCATCGACATCAATCCTCTGTCCCAAAATACAGAAGCTAGGCAGAATCGGCGAAGCTCCGAAAGTCGACTCTATCTCGCTCATTCCCCTCCCCGCTTGGCCGGCTGAAGGCCCCTCCCTGCGTGGAGGTAATTTTTGGTTGTAATACATTAACCCCCACCCCAAGATCCCCCCCTTGCACGGGGTGTAGTGCTGTACCTCTTCGCATTTTCAGGTCAAGCTCCATCGCCGCAGCGATCGGGTGTATACCCTCGCCTCCCGGCGCGCCCTCGTCTCCGAACGGGATCGGTGTCTTCACACCGATCAGGTGAGCTTCTGATCACACCCTTGTAGCTTCATTTCTGCAAATGTAGTATTTCCTTGAATGCCCGTCGGACGGTAAGAGAGTGCTCGGACTTCACTTTAGGTAATATCGTACCCACCGCGGCCCGTGAGTGAGTGCCACCCAACACCCCATCTTGCGGGCCAGCCACCCACAAAGTTGGGTCTCCTAGGCCCATTGGGGGGTCAGCCATAGTATTGTAAGTCCATTAGGACAATTGGGTCCCGCCTCGGACCCTCACCATCATCTCCCGGATCCACCGGGTGAACGTGTGAGCCGTGTGGGCAAAAATCGTCATTGTGAGAATCATTGAGCGCTTGTATGCTTGCGGGTCTAAGTCCTAGGGTCATCTCATCATATTTAGTGGTCTTTGGGTTGTGCCACATCAAGTGGTATCAGAGCGGTCATAGACTTGTCCTTACAAGTCTAGTCTTGGGTCACACTAAGTTTTTCTTAGGTGCACTCGCACACCCTTGCATAGCCCACCCAACTTTGCATGACCACTCGTAGTGGAACTCATTATCAAGACAATTCATCTTATTCCAATAACACCATGAATCCTAATTCCCACGGTGACCGGTTCACCATGTCCTTTAGCTTCAAAGTAGTCCTACCCCACAACAAAATCACCACTGTGTTCCTTGATGAGTACCAATCGAGAAATTATGTCTCCCAAACTCTTGTGAACTCCTTATCACAAGAAGGGAAAATTGTCATCCATGGGGAATGGGTTTTCGTAGAGTTCTACGTACCTTGTGTAAGCCGCATTCCCTCTAAATCCATTACGTGGGGTAGTGGAGCATGGTGCAAAATTCGGCCCCTTGGGTCACATATTATTTTGGGAAAAGAATGGATGGAAGAACAACAAGCAATCATAGACCCCGAAGGAAAAGGGTGTCACTTGCAATCCCCGGGAGACAAGAAAAGGTTCCACTTCCCAAATTCTTATAACCAAGCCCTCTCCAAGTTTAAGCAAACCATTTAAAAGTGATCAGTTAAAGTGGAAAATGAGCCTCAAATCTCCATTGCACAAAACCAACCCGAACCCCAACATGAGCAACTCATCCCACCCACTGGTGAGCTAACCATAGAGGAGCCCCTAGCTACCTGGCTCAAGAAAGGTCCCATCTTGTACCCTTCAACCCCATGCAACCTCCCCATAGAGCAAGTTCAACTAGTGCCATGTCATTCTCGTCACACAACATATCAATCCTTTTGCTTTGTGGAAACCCTTGAATACCTACTTAGGAGTTTGAGTTATCAAATGGGGTTGACTAGCATGTTGGCCATGGAACCCATTAAGCCCAAGTACCTTGCCTTTGCCTACTCATCCATTGGCTCCATTACATCTATTTGCACTATAGGCCAATGCACTAGTGAGCTTCTAATCTTCCTGCCAACCCCTAGGGAACTTGACCCAATGAGCCCCACAAAAAAATGCTCTCCTCTCCTCAAGGTCACACTTCCTAGTGAGTCCACACTCTTGTTGTTGCCCCTTGTCGATGAAGGTTCAACATGCATCGGGGAACGTCCTACTTGGGCCAACCTATCCAAGGACATAGAGGAATCCCTCCATAAGAGTTTCAATTTCTATGATCCTTTTGACCCCACTCAATGGAAATCCCCTTCTTCCACAAGGAAAGGGATTTCAATTCCCGATGAGTTTTACACCACTCCCCTACCACAAGGAGAGGGCAATCAACCTAAGGAATCCACTTTGGTGCTTACCCGATTAGGAGACGAGTGCCCAGCCCACACTAGGGAGTGTATGCTTTGGAATGCTCAAGGTCCAGGATGGGAAAAAGCCTCATTCCCCTCAACCCAAGTCCTCCTAGATCCACATGTTCCCTTCCCACTAGCCCCTCATTACCAACCCACCTCCTGGCCCTCCTACATCTCTCCCTACCCCTCGCCCCTTTGCAAGGAGCATTACGATAAGTCCCACTGGGTTCATGATTTCCACTTCCCTATGTGTGCTAGGGACCTTAGGGCGACCACTTGGATTGAAACCCACCTCCACATCACCCACCCCTTAACCCATCTTGATCTGTTTGGCCACTCCCTATGGGCTTCCAAGTACTCCTCACCCACCACCCACTCCCTCCTACCCTCACCCACCATGTCAGGCCTAACCCACCTATTCCGAAATTCCGCCCACACTATGAGAGTCAATGCCAAGGGTGGCATCAACCTTGGAAATAAGGGAGTGACCCATCCCAAGATGTCCACCCCTTGGAACCGCTTCGATCCCCATGAGTGGAAACCCCCAAATCTCACAGATGGGACCATCTTGATAGGAATCCATGTATCAAAACCTTTTGCATCATGTGGTCAGGCTAGTCACATCATTTGTGTCATTCACACACTAGGTCCAGTGCATGATAGGCTTACATTTGGACAAGTTGGTCTTCCCCCACTCTTCATCCGTCTCATGCATGATAGGGCCACTTGTGGCTGCCCCGGTCCACCTAAGTGCATCAAGGTCCACATGGTTTCTAAGCATGATAGGTCAATTCATGGATGCCCTGGTCCTCCTAAGTCTGTCAAAACCAATCTAACACTTGATAGGGCTGAATTTGGTTGTCCAGGCCCTCCCTTCATCCCTATAGGATCATCATTCATGACAGTGCATGGTTTTAGGCCTAGAAAGCCCTCGGATCTCATTCCCCTTCCCCCACATGCTAGGGTGTCAGTCTCAGCTGAGTCCTTTGCACAACATATCAAAGAGTTGCATGATGACATCCGCAAGCATATAGGGAAAAGCAATGAGGCTTACAAAAGACGGGCAGATGATCACCGACGCCACTGTGAATTCCAAGTGGGAGACCTAGTGATGGTGAGGACGGAGCGGCTCCTTCCCGGGCCTGCCTCCAAGTTGAGGGCACGAGGGTCGGGACACTTTTGAGTTCTACCATGACTTGGCAGCAATGCTTATGAGCTTGACCTGCCAGAGAGCTATGGGGTGCACCCTACTTTCAATGTGGCGGATATGGTACCCTACAAAGGCCCCGCAGTGGAACCCAGTAAGAAGCTTGAGCTTTTACCCCACCTTGAGAGGGACACTTCCGGAGGGACTCCACCTTCTAGCCTGAGAGACCGACGAGAGCAGATAGAGGCAATACTGGATGAGCAGAGCATCATTACGAGGCACAAGGTGTATCAGCGCTACTTGGTTAGGTGGAAGAACCGTCCCCCGACGGAGGATACTTGGGTGAGTCGGGAGGACCTGCTGCGGTTGGATCCCGACATTCTGGAGCACTATGACAGCCAGGCAGACCCGCACTCGACAGGGTCGAGTTCTCCCCACCCCGTGGGATTTGATGAGGACATCCCACGACACTCGTTATGGCTCGGGTCGCCTGCACACCCTTGATTTGGTCGACTCATTCTCATCTTATGTATCTTCCTTTTATTGAGTCTTATCATATGTAATTTTCCTTTTATTGGGTCATGTCGCATGTATTTCCTTTTATTATGTCATGTTGTACTAGTCCATTTCCCCTATTTGGTCTAATTGGGCCCTAATACCTTAGTTTGGGCCTATTGGACTGAGTCTAGGACATGTTTGGTCTTTTGCCTTAAATGGCAGGGTTATTTTTGTCTTGTAAAGATGGGTTGCCTATAAATAGCCCCCATCTCCCTCCATGTACTCACTTTTGATGAAATATTGAAAACTACTTCATTCCACCTCTCAAGATCTCTCTCTTTTACTCTCTCTCTCTCATTCTCTCTCTCCCCAAGGGGAGTTCGACCCTCTCTCTCTCTCCTCCTTCCCCCTCACTTACTCCAACCACCTCCACTACCTCACCCACCTCCATTAAGGCCCTCCACTTCCCCATAGCCCCTCATTTACTCCCCCTCCTTGTCCCAAAGCAACTCTTCCACCTCCCAACACAATCCCCCCACTTCCCCACACAAATCCCACCCCTCCCATGGCCAATTTATAATTTGAACCTTCCCTCCATTGCCTTGGCCGCCCCATACCCCTCCCCCTCAAGCCAAGTTCGCCCCCACCCTCCATTCACACTCCCCCTCTCTCTTGTGCACACCCACCTCTCCACCTCCACCTCCAGCAGCTCCAGCCAGGTTTGCCATCACCCCTGCTCCCCTCAGCCCTCCAGCAACCTTCCTCCATATCCCACAGCCCACAGCCACCCTCCCCTTGCTAAGTTACCCCACCCCAACACCATTTGACACCATAAGATTGCGGCTACATCAATAGTTCATTGGCAGCAGAGTTGGGTCCTGAAAGTCGCAACATCTTCGGCTGATCCCTGATCTTCCTGGTGTCAAGGCCTACATCTTTGGAAAGGTCTTCCAGAGAGCTTTCCAGGCGAGGCGGTTTCGTCGGCATCCGAGCTCCGAGCTGTCCGGGGCAACCATTCTCCCTCGACTGCGCAGGGCTTCTCAGGCCAGGAACCAGAACGACAGAGCAGGCTCTCCCACGACGAACCTTGAAGGAACCAGACTTCAAGGTCTTCTACAAAGATCTTCCTCCCCCTGTCAGCGTCCAGGAACAGAAGGCGGAACCCCATTCAGCATCCGAAAACCAGAGATCTCAATTTTCTACCACAACCACGCCGATCTGCCTCCTCACAGTCTGCACCGACCACTGTCCACTCCTCTGGACACCCAGCTCATCTCCGACATCAGAAGACTTCCATGTTTGTTTTTATGTAAAGTAGACTCATCCATGGTTCCAACGAGTCTAGCGGTGCCAGATTTGGAGCTCAGGAGCGGTCGTGGCAACTTCTGCAACCTGCTGTTTCAGATCGTGTTTGGCCAGAGACCAGAACTGCAACCACCTTCCAGTCGCCGGAGCAGCCAGCCCCCAGATCGGAACGTCGCCCAAAAATTCAAGCCTTTCCCCTCTCCAGTTAGGAAGCTTTTGACACAAGTCTCGTCAGATTCTGATCTCGGTGTAATTATTGGCAGCATCGACATCGATTCTCTATCCCGAGATACAGAAGCTAGGCAGAATCGGCGAAGCTCGGAAAGTCGACTCTATCTCGCTCATTCCCCTCCCCGCTTGGCCGGCTGAAGGCCCCTCCCTGCGTGGAGGTAATTTTTGGTTGTAATACATTAACCCCCACCCCAAGATCCCCCCCTTGCACGGGGTGTAGTGCTGTACCTCTTCGCATTTTCAGGTCAAGCTCCATCGCCGTGGCGATCGGGTGTATACCCTCGCCTCCCGGCGCGCCCTCGTCTCCGAACGGGATCGGTGTCTTCACACCGATCAGGTGAGCTTCTGATCACACCCTTGTAGCTTCATTTCTGCAAATGTAGTATTACCTTGAATGCCCGTCGGACGGTAAAAGAGTGCTCGGACTTCACTTTAGGCAATATCGTGCCCACCGCGGCCCGTGAGTGAGTGCCACCCAACACCCCGTCTTGCGGGCCAGCCACCCACAAAGTTGGGTCTCCTAGGCCCATTGGGGGGTCAGCCATAGCATTGTAAGTCCATTAGGACAATTGGGTCCCGCCTCGGACCCTCACCATCATCTCCCGGATCCACCGGGTGAACGTGTGAGCCGTGTGGGCAAAAATCATCATTGTGAGAATCATTGAGCGCTTGTATGCTTGCGGGTCTAAGTCCTAGGGTCATCTCATCATATTTAGTGGTCTTTGGGCTGTGCCACATCAGCTACTCCTCCAAGCAAAGGTCCTAGGTTCGAGGTTGAACCTCCTCCAAACAGAGGGGTTTGATGAGGATCGTCAAGCAGCATGGGCAACTATCCAATTACCTTTATAAGTGTTTTTTGTTAATGGGTCACTTTAGTGGGCCTATATGTGTACTTTATAGAAAATAAGATGTGTCATCATCATGTAATAGTTTTTTATTGTTTTAGTCTTCCCAAGTATAATTAGTCATAGATGTCAGGTGTTAGGTGAGGTTTGGTATGATTTGTCATGGGTGTTAGGTGTTAACGTTTTTTATGAGTTGTCTTTATGATGATTCTATAAAAGGGTCTGTAAACCCCATGTTAAGGGAGAAGAACGATGAAGTTGAAATGAAATTATTGGAGAGTTATTCCATATGAGGTGTGATGCCTTTGCCTTATTTTTTCTTCTCCGAGAAGGAGATGGGTGAGATGCCCCTGGGGTGAGAGGCCCCATCCTATCCCACCACCTCACCATCTCCTCTCTCCCCCTCCACTGTAGCAAAGCTCTCCCCTCCACTTTCCCATTAATTCTTTTGTTTGATTCTCCTTCCTCCCACCGTGCTACCCCACCCCCCACGGACACTATAGATCATCTCCCCCTCCTCCATTCTCATGCGCTCGGCTTGCATCCATGGCCGGTCGTCATCGCTGCAGTACCCGGTGCCTCTCGAGGTGAAGAAGTAGGGGATGCCGAGGAGCTCCAGCTCTCGGGTGAGGTCACTCACCGATCCACCCCTCCAGCCGCAGCAGCTCGTCAACCAAGATTTGAATGTTGATGATTTAGAGACGAGCCATTTTGTTCTTGTCCATGGAGGCGGTTTTGGTGCTTGGTGTTGGTATAAGACCATAGCACTTCTAGAAGAGTGTGGATTTAAAGTAACCGCTATAGACCTCACTGGTTCTGGTGTTCATTCTTTTGATACAAATAACATCACAAGTCTTTCCCAATATGTGAAGCCGCTTACAGATTTTCTGGAAAGCTTGCAGATGGAGAAAAGGTAATTTTGGTGGGACATGATTTTGGAGGAGCATGCATATCTTATGCTATGGAAAAACCCATCGCCCTACTCCCTCCCTCACCCCATTCTCACATCCCACCCCACCTGCAACTATGAACAAGGCCTCCGGCCCCAACGATCTGTGCCGCTCACCCACAACCCGACCATGCACGTGAATGACCTCCCTCCCTCTCCATCTCTTTAGCGAAAGAAGCAGGGGTCGACCCCACTTGGTAGAGTGTAATAGAGAAAAAAAGGAGTGTGTGAAGAGAAAGAGAGGGGCAAACTTCTCCTTGCCACCCACTTCCCTTCTCTCTCTCTCTCTCTCTCTCTCTCTCTCTCTCTCTCTCTCCTCATCTCTCTCTTTCTATTGAGTACTGTAGTAATAATGATAAAAAAGAGAGAGAACGTCCCTCCCATCCTCTCTGCTCCCTCTCTCACTCACGTTGTATTTCTTTGTCACTATAGTAAGTTTGAAACAAAAATGAGAAAAGACGTGGCAGAGAAGGTTTGAAAAAAAAAGGTGAGCAAATATTTTCAAAAAAAATGAAAAGAAGAAAAAATAAAGAGAGAAAAAATATTTCTAAAAAAGGGGAAGAAAGAATATGTTCTAAAAAAATTAGTGAAAAAAAAGAAGAAATAAAAGCATAAAAGGGTGAAATAGATAGCAACGTGAGTAAAGAATAAAACCATAAGATCAGGGTTTTTGTCCCGCATCAAATTGGTATCAGAGCGGGTTAGAGTCTAGGGTAGTCGGTCCAACGTTTGCATTGCATTCCATTCTGGTATATTAAAAGGTGTCCTTGGAACCATAGGTTACGCATATTGGGAAGGTAGCACACTTGCGTGAGTGCGATCTTCAGATCAAATCTCTGCCACGTACCGGATACTAGTTGAGTCTAGGTTTGTAGTCGAGTCTGCATTCCAACTTTGCATTGCTATTTAGGGTCAGTTCAGTCCATGTCAGTCCAAGTTTAGTCCCCATTTCTCATTTGGCATTAGTCGGTCACTCACTTGTCTGCATGTCCAACTACCCATCAGCCTATGGCTGTTCCCCAAGACCATGCATCCAAGTGATCATCCCTAGTGGCCCAATTCGAGGCCCTCATGGCTCGATCCCCGGGGCTCACCCCTATCATTCAACCACCGGTTGACCATACCCCCATGCCGACAACCGAGTCGTTCCAGCGCCCTATAGTGTCCACTGCCATTCTACCTAATGGGTTGCATATGGAGATCGACTTCATCAGTAGGGGTGTCGTCTGACTGTGTCTCACAAGATATAGTTGAGTCTCTCTCTAAGATCGGGGAGATTGTTCTCAATGGTGGCTTAGCATTCGTAGAGTTCCAATGGAGGTTCGGCCCCGTTCTTTATGACGATGGAGCATGGTGCAAGGTCGACACACTTGCTGGTCCATGCATCATTTTCGAGAAAAAATGGTTGGAAGAGAGGAGAGCGACCTTTGACCGGGATAGGAGGACTCGCATCTTACACCCACCTCACCTACCTGGCAAGTTCGTATTCCACGACGGCATTTAGCCGACCACCTCCGTGTCGCCAGCCACCCACCCCCAGCGACCCGCTCCGCCTCCGGACTCACACCCGCCACCTCTCCCGGAGCCAACCTCCTCTAGTAGGAGTAGCCACTTCCCCGACCAGTGTCCTTCACGTTCACCTATCTTAGAGAGGACACACATTCGGAGGATGCCCCACCCGGGCTTACTCTAGAGAGTTGTGAGGCTGACCACGAGTTGGCCGAGGAGTACCTCGCTAAGGTTGAGGGGTTAGAGATCAAACCCATAGTGCACCTAGAGGGCCAAGGTCTGTCGGCCACCCCAACCCCACCGGTCATCACAGAGCTGTCTGTCCCTCCCACTTTGTCCTCGATGGATGTTCCATCCACCGACCCCATGCAGTCAGCCGTCCCACTTTTACCCGTCTCTCCTACGGTAGCGCAGCTGCTTGTGACTACCGTACCGTTGTCAACGCCCTATGTTGACGCAATATGGTCAGATTTCTACCATGCATACAAGAGACAATATCCGGACTTCCTTTTTGTTGTGCTTCACACCACACGACCGGATTACCTTCCCATCACCCGCCTCCTAATCCTCCCGTACTTCCATACCCGAGGACAAGTCTTCTCAAACCGGAGACGGTTGACGAGGGTTGAGACTCACAGCATCAAGTTGTGGGTCAATCTTTCTTTACACTTAGTGTACGTAGACGGTGTCCGTCATCCTTACCGAGTCTTCCTTAGTATGTCCTTGTGTTTGTGTCTCTTCGTCGTCAATCATAGTATTACTATGAGTGTCTAAGTTTGCCTAGGGTCATGTATGGCCTAGGGTCATGTGTGAGTCTTTGTTTCGTACAGTCTGTGAGAGTCTGCATACGAGTCGGTCTAATGCAAGCTCGCAAGTGTTAGTTCCTTTCGAGTGTGAGGCAAGTCGGATCTCATGCGTACGTTGTAGACTTGTCAAAATTTGGGATCAGCTCTACTTTCAAAGTCTCGGATCTAATCACCTTCAGGGACCCATCGGTGATTCCTAGTGAGTCATTGAGCCATCTCCTTCCTTTGAGAGTGACCCCACCCTAGAGTGTCCACCACTAGCCTTATTCCCACAACAGTGTGAGCATATAGAACATATACGGGAAGAGCAGGTGACGATTACTCTGAGTGGAGCGTACCCGTGCTACCTGGTATCGTGACAGATCCGCAAGTGCCACATGTGCTGCCGCACCCCTTACTCTGTGGGGTTGAGTTTCTCCCACCCGGGGAGAATTGATGGGGACATCAAAGCAAGACCACTAACTTTTTTATTTACATTTATATCCTTGAGTAAAGTGGGTTTGCAATTGTAAGGCATTATAAGCCATTGGGTTAAACCTTAGGAATTAGTGGGTTTCTTTACAAAAAGGTCATGTTGGCCCGGCGGGACCCCCACCCTCTCTCCCATTGGGCCACCTAGACTCTTTAGGGCCCATAGGGATGGTCCATGGTCCAAGGTGGACCAGCCACCCTTGTTGACTCCAAGAAGGGGGTGCCCCCCTCTCTTGTCCCCATGTGTGATTTAAATAATCCTGCCCTTTTTAGTTTTTTACAATTGTTGTATTTGACCACATGGGAGAAAATTCTTCTCTCCCCTAATTACCCCTCCCTAACCCTAGATCTGAGGTTAATTTACGTCATTTACATTTCATATAAAATCCTTATATTTTCCATATTTTCATAGATTAATGAGAAGAAAAATCAGGAATTATTCTTGAAGCCCAAGGGCGCCCCTCTCTCCCCCTTGCAGCTGGATTGCTGTGAATTCTATGGTGTGATGCCATAAACTTGGTGGATTCCAAGTTCTATCTCCTCCCCTGGGTGTGAAGCTCAGCCGCTGCTGCCGTCGCCGCCATCGGAGCCGCCAACGAGCCGCCACAACCCGACCTTCATCTTGATGTCCAGATCTGCAACCTGCAGAACTGAAGCCCAAAGAATAGGTTGGTTCTCCCAATCTGGTTATCTGATGGTCATACAATTTTGATAGATGATCCCCCTTGTTGTTACATCCTCCCATTTTAAATTTTGTGTCAATTCGCCCCCATTTGCTATTTTTCCCAGTCATTTAGTTCTACCCGCACAATCTGCCAGTTTGCAGATCTGCGAGATAGTGTCTTGTTCTTCCATTTTCCCCACCCCATAAACCACTCTATAAAATTACCATAAAAATTGTGCACATCCCACACATCCCCCTCTATCCCCCATAAAATTCCCAAGATCCAGATCTATCGTTGTCCATCCGGTCAAAGGCCATTCTCAGGCCGATCTAACTCTATCCTGCTTGATCTGGATTCTGAGCTAGAAACAACTACAACCCACAGAGTTTTTCATTTCCAATCCATTTACAAGATGGTTGTGAAATAAATATATGTTATAACCCTTTGAGTCCTCTTTCCAACGGCAATAATTTCGCCCCGATCCGCCTCCGGACTTGGGCGCAACAATTATTTTTATGGAAGCGCGTAAATATGTCCCGTGAACAGGCCAGCAGAGTAGTCCGCCGGTTAATTCTCCCATAAATCCCCGGCTCCAATCCAGCGACCGCTGTAGACACGCTAAAATCGATGATATGTTGAGTAAATCTCATGTCACCATGTGATGCCCCAAAGTGGACTTCAATATTACTTTAATATGAAGTTTTTCTATTTTCTATATGTTAATTGTGATTTCTTGGGTTTTTTCTTTGATAATTGGAATTAACGCCTTAACAAGGGGCGTCATTTAATTGACGACCAAGCCCGGGGTGTGTGTTAATAAATGGACGACCGTTCCTAGAGGCGTCGTTTTCTGGATTTTTCCGAATCCTAACCAAAATACAAAATCAAAGAATTGACGTCCCTATGAAGGGCGTTTATTATTTAACGCCCATATCAGAAGGCGTCATTTCAGAATTTCTAATAAGGAAAGTCAGTTGTTGCCATAATTAAATCCAGGAATTGACAGCTTAGTTCAAGTCGTCATTTTAATTAACGCCTTTGGTAATGTCATCATTTATAATTGACGCCCTTTGAGAGGTCGTCATTTCCGATTCCGTTCCCTTTTCGCCTGCTTATTTCCAGTAATGATCCCTTCCCCATTTTACACATTGTGTTTGATTGGGAAGAGGGTTTCTTATTGGAGGTCCGTTGCCTTGTTTTAATCCTATTTTTTTGGGCTATAAATACCCCTGATGTTCTTCTCTCGCGGGCATATATAAAAAAGCAGAGCAAGAACGGTACATAACAGAGAGAACCACTGTGAGAGTTTGTTTTTAACAGGGAGAAGAGAGTTTCTGTTTTGCAGGAGTTATTTTTAAGTAATCTTTCTCCTTCCTGGCGTTGATTCTTCTCTCCCACGGTGGTTATCATCATCATCTGCTGTTCAACTTTTTGGTTTCTTTCTCTCAGTACTGCTGCACGCACAGTAGAGAAGAGATCTTGCCCTCAATTTCTTTTATTAACATCAGCATCAACATCTTCATCTTATTCTTTCTAGCTATTTTGCTAGAAGACATTGTCACTTTCACATCATATCTTGCTGCATATATCATTGCATTCATATCTCCATACCTTTGTTACTCCTCCTAAGGGGTTTAAAAAACCAAAACACACAAGGTGTGTTCATGCTTCATTTGATCAATTTCATACTTTTAGAACATTGATACTACATCTTTTGGATAATCCATTCTTTTCACTTGTTTTGTGTGTTTTTACAAGGGTAATCAAGCTAAGAACCCCCTTCATCGGCCGTCCGGTAGAAGGAGGAAGGAAAAGTCCATAATCTCACCCGCTCAATACAAGGTACATGCGATCACTTTTATTTTTCTTGAGGTAACCCCTCTGGCGATCACACTCCTCATTAGCACCACGTGCTTTATTTTTTTTCTTTTCTTTAGTGGATTTTTCATAATCTACAAATTGGCGATCACGGTGGGACCTCTTTTATTTTTAGTTTGATTACCCCTCCATTGTGCTCAACGTAGCACCCTCCCATTGACACTCTCGCGTGTCCCTCCTTTGGTACCCTCGCGTACCCCACCATTGTGCTCCACGTAGCACCCTCCCATTGGCGCCCTCGCGTGCCCCTCCTTTGGTACCCTCGTGTACCCCTCCTTTGTGCTCCACGTAGCACCCTTCCCCTTGTGCACCACGTGCACACCTCCCACTGATTAGCCATTTTCTGATTTCTGTCTGATTGCTGTCTGATTGCCAGGGCTGTCAGTTCTCTGAACTGAATAGCGCCTTCCACACTGCCGTCACTTCTCCATACAGCGACCGCGACAGAGGTGATGTTTCAGTCATTTTCCTGCATTTTTGTCATTTTTATAATTCACGCCCCTTACAGAGGCGTCATTTCAGCATTCAACGCCTTGCACAAAGGCGTCATTTCGTTGATTACTATCATTTTGCCCTTTATCCATTACTGTTTACAGTGTTTTGATGCCCCTTTGCAGAGGCGTCGGTTCATCATTTGACGCCTCATTCCAAGGCGTCTTTTTGCCTACTGGTACTTACTGCACGATTTGATGCCTCCCACGGAAGTGTCTTTCACTGATTCAGCGCCTTATCACAAGGCGTCATTTTATTATCATCATTTTTATTTATATTACGAGTACTATTCACTGCCATTTGACGCCCCTTTCCAGAGGCGTTTTTCACAGAATCTGCGCCCTGTTCGCACTGTTCACAACAGCTAGCGACTGCACTCCAGACGCTGTCTGTTAATATAGCGCCTTGCTTCAAGGCGTCATTTTCTTCTGTGCCCACAGAAGTGCTGATTGTTGGTGTTTGCTTGATTGATCTATATTGATATCACCTGCTTGACATTGCCTACATTAGATTGCATCTAGGGCATTCGTTTTGGGAGACCTCCTCTCCCCACACTTTTTAGGAGCTACACCCCTCTTGGTGAAGGAAGGACCATCCTTTGAGCATTCCGTCTCACTGGATCGGAAATTCCTAAGCCAAGCCTCTGTAAGTCCTCGCACCCGTGGATTTCCTCACGGACGCCAGGCAGGTTGTACCATCGAAGTACCCGGAGTATAGTTGACCCATACGTTGGAGAGGAGAGAGAAAAATCTAGATACCCGAAGATTATACCCAAATTTTCAACCAGGATCCACCTTCAAAAGAGAGAACCTAATTTTGAACTCACCCTAATCTCCAAGGGAAATCTTAAAATTTTTTGGGGCTCATTACAACTTGTGTGTTTCTTTTGCTTGAGAAGGTGATATTCATTGATTATATCTCATTGCTGAAAATTCATTTCTTTCTCCTTAAGCATGAAATTACGTTCAGGTAAAATCATCAACATGGCCAACTACGGGTACACTTATGACGGTTATGAGGAGGGTCATTCTATGAGATTCCCTCTCAGGATCCTGTCTATTACGAGGGAAACTACACTTCTTCTCCCACTCAGGTCCACATGGTGGACACTACTACTTTGGAGGTTGAGCCTTCTTCCCAAGCTCAACCTACTACTCAGAATACTTCAGGGGACACTTCCCCTTCTCTCAATTTCAATGAATTTCTCAAGGCACTTGCTCAGCTGGATGACTCCCAGCGCCAGGCGGCTCAAGCCCTCCTAAAGGGAAAATCTATCCCGTCATCTTCTAACCCTCCCCAGGCCATGGGTGGCCACTCTGTTAACTCTCCCAACGACCCGGCAGTCGCCCCTAGGGTGCCCTCGCGCCCATCAACTCCTGTTATGACTATGCCGGCCCAACCGGCAAGTCACTCCGTTGCTAGGCCTCAACAACCTCCGTTTCTCAAATTTTGAGAAGGCCTATGACAAACCAACACTCTTTTCGTCCGGCCCCAGCCGAGTCTGATAGCCATGCTCTACTCCTCCAAAAGATGGCTAGTATGGAAGAACAGCTTAAGAGGGTTACTGCATCCAAGATCACTCCCGAAATCATGCTTCCCCCTATGCCGATTTTTCATCTACCACCGTCTGAGATGCCAAATTTCTGGCGGTATAATGGCACGGGCAACCTGCACATCCATTTGAAGGACTTATTGTATGAAGCATCATTCTGGCAGGACAATAAGAACTCATTGGCTTATCTCTTTAGGCGGTCTTTGGATGGCCCAGCACTGGAATGGTTTTATTCTTTGGAGCCGGCTGATGCCGGCGACTTTGATGTAGTTCAACGGAAGTTCGTGCAGAAATATAAGGACCGTGTGGGTCCCTCCTTGTCTGTTACTGATTTGGTTGCGGAGAAGATGAAGCCCGAGGAGGACTTCGTCTTATTTACTGATAGGTGGAGGGCTATGGCCGAGAAGTTAAAGCATACATTGTCGGAGACAGAACAAGTAAAGATGATAATATCAAACTCTACTCCGCAATTTCATCATATTTTGGCCATGAACAAATTAAGCACTATGGAGGAGCTCTATGAAAGAGCTAGATATATACAAACTCAAATGAAAGATTCGCCCATTATGGGCATGTTCGTGCCAAGGCCAAAGGTGATAAAGAAGAATGTTAATACTGGTAATACTGGCCCAACTACTGAAGGCACTATCATCAACGAGCAGGTGAGCGCGTTCGGCAACTCCACTCCTTTCCGCCACCCTCTAAACCAAGGGCCATCACCACAACAGCCCGCCTTCCAGAACCAAGTCCACCAGCTAAATAATAATCCTCCTCAAACCTTAAGGCCTCCCCCACCTCCTCAACAACAACAACTCCCCCTCGCTCCACAAAACCAATATCACCAAGTGCCCCCCCCGGCTAATTATCAACCGCAACAACCGAGAAGGCCGATGGGCCCACGAAGAGCCCAATACTCTCCGCTACCTGAAAGTTTGTCGGACATTTTTAACGCCCTCATGGCTGCTAACCTGCTTACATTACCTAAAGAAAGGGCAATATGGCCGCAAAATGTGGACACCTCCCGGTATTGCGTCTTCCATCGGCAGCCGGGGCACAACATTGATTATTGTTTTCACTTTAAGGATTACATACATGACATGAATGATCAAGGTGATATTAATTGGGATGAGATGAGGAGGGTCATCGCTACTTTGAAGGCTCGAAGTCCTCCTCGGCAACCACCAGTTCAGCAACCACAACAAGGTCAGCAACAGGTTCCACAGCAACAACAGGCTCCTGCACCCCAGCCAAATATGGGGATTGTTAATAACCCGCTACCGGAGCACCCGGTTCAGAATCAACAAGTGAACCTTGTCACCTCAACCCATGAAGTAGAAAGGGGGCAGATTTGGCATAAAGAAAACGCCTCTGTCAGAGTCATTAGTCAAAATTCCGATCAATCACAACCACCACAACTGATAAGAAGGCCTCAGCTTTTATCTCCTTCCCAGCCACAACGTACCCTTATACGCTCCACCACTCCTTCGCAGCGTCTTCTTTTACGCCAAACTCCGAACTCCCCTCCACACCAAAACCCTCCACCAAATAGACCTCTTCTTATCCGCCGCTCGCCGGCAGCCATCACTCCTCCTGCTCCATCTCCACCTACCACTACCATGATTCCAAGGCCTCTCCTTGTCACCCAGCCTCCGCCTCCGCCTTTCGATAATCCCCAGACGGCGAGGTCCCTTACAAGAACCTCTCCCCCTGCCAGTCCAGCACCCAATACCACTATTCCCTCCACCTCCTCTACCCCTTTACCCACTCCAGGCCCGACAGAGGCGCCCCAAACCATGGTGCTCCGTAGTGGACGGATGTTCCACTGAGTGTTTCCCCAGCGGGAGCAGGAGCCAGCACAAGAACAAGGAGAGCAAGAGCAAGAGTCTACACCGGGAATGGAATATGATTTATTGAAGCATTTGGACAGAATGCCGTCACGAATTTCTATTTTAGAATTGATTAAAAGATCAACCACACATCAGCTGGCCTTAAAACAGTACTTGCAGAAAGTGATGGTCAATGAAGACATTCCGACTGAACAAGTCACTACAGTTTTAAATCCGTTAAGAAATCAACCGGCTATTACTTTTTATGAACATGAATTGGCTCCGCAGCCGGCTATAAAATATGCATTGTGTATCACTATTGACATCAATAAGATAGCTGTAAAGCAATGTTTGGTTGACACCGGGGCATCCATTAATGTTCTGCCGCCAAGTACCTTGAAGATGTGCGGCATTCCAGAAAGTCAAATTCGGCCATCTACAATTACCATCACAGCTTATGATAATACTAAGAAGTCGCCATTGGGAATGATCACTCTAAGAGTTGGTTTGGGTCCGGTGACAGTCACAGCAGATTTCCACATTTTAGACATGGATCCGACATTCAACGGCATCCTCGGCTGTCCCTATATTCAAGAACTTGATGCTGTGCCCTCCACAAACCATCAATGCATAAAGTTTCCACAAAAAGGGTGCATTATCAAAGTTATTAGCATGCCCATCTTGCCAACAGAAGACATACATTCAGCAACTTCAGTACCTTCCATGTGGCCTTCCAATAGGCCTTTACTTTCAGTCTTGGATGTTGCCGACCCGCGGCAAAATTTGCTAAGGCCCCCAGTCACTAAACCAGCTTCACCCCTAATAACACCCCTGCCTCCCCAAGGAAAGAAAACGAAGAATATGATGAACACGCTTGGATGGAATATCTTATTAAGAATGGGATATAAGACTGGTAAAGGCTTGGGGGTCAATCTCCAAGGCCGCGTTAAACCAATCAGACACCAAAAGATGATTCCCCGGGGTGGCCTAGGGTATAAAGGGCCGAGCAAAAGCAAAGATGAAGATGGGCCATGGGCCGTCATGACTTCCACTCTTAAGACAGACCGACAACCTCTTACATGGACCTTGCAAACACATTTTATAAAAGGGGGAACTCATAATGATGAGCAAACCACGCTCGTTACTTCCATGCTGGATTGTCAAGATGTACATGCACGGTAGTTTGCTCGCCACATGGCACCACTGGCCACCTACAAGGCCCTGGAATCCTTGCGGCCAGATAAGAGAAGAAAAATGGATGACCCTGAATGTGACTGGTATAGATGGTTCGACATGAATGACATTGCCATTGCTCTAAGCCGACTGTTTATGCCAACTGACCCGGAATGGCCGCCGTTGATTCATGAGCTAATTGAGAAGCCAGCAGTGATCACAGACAAGAGGCAGTTGTTAAGTGATTATACAGATACCGGAGAGCTTGATGTGCCGTTCGAGGAGGGCTGCAATATAGACAGGCTGTGGGCCGGCCTTTTTCTTACCAAGTCCGTTCACCCAACGGCTGTTGTCCGTTTGATTGATCAACTATTTTCCTCAGATATCCCTAGACCGCCCGCGGTCTTAATAACTTTTTCTCCAAATTCATCTCCGGTTTCTCCATTAATTCCTCCCTTGCTCCTCGAGCAATTTTCCAAACTCTCCATCACGCCCCGTGCGGGCCATCATTGATCCAATCTTTTGCCAATCTTTCAATTTCAACCCCACCTCCTGTTTCGTCCTCACATTGCCTTCTCCTTGAAAATGAAAATGAAAATAAAAATGAAAACAAAAAAAATGTCAAAATTCCAATTTTTCAATCCTCCATCTCCGTTGAGGAAACCTCCTATCTCCTTTCTGAGTGTGTCCCAACCCCGGGGCCGCTCTTTTAGGATTCATTGATAGATCTTTTATACCCCTCTAGCGAGGCGTCTTCATCTGTATCACCTTCTGTACCCGCTTTTCCCCTCCTTTCTCTTCTTCGTCAGGTTTTAGTGAGCAGGCTAGTTATTCTTATTCTCCTAAAGATAAGACTCATGGGGTAGCTTCACATAAGAAATCCAAGGGTAAGCAGATTCCCCGTAGATTCCTTAGAGAATTAGCTGTCAGATGTCAAGCTTGTTTAGCCATCCCCGAATTTGTGGAGAATCCGATTATCCTGCCGAAAATAGAATATGAGGATACTTGTGCTTTTAATGAGGGTTTTGGTGTTTATGAGATTATGAATGATGAAGACCCTATTGAAGATGGGGACAAAAGTTACGAAGAATATGAGGACGAGGCCGATGCTTTTACGAGTGGCATGAGGAGATTTGATGAACCATCAGCCTCAGTAGAAGAGCCTACCAAAGAAATAAATCTGGGTACGGAGGAAGACCCTAGGATTGTCCTTAATTCAAAAAACTTGCCGCCCTCCGAAGAGGAGGCGCTTATTTTGGTCCTCCAAGAATATAAGGACACGTTCGCTTGGTGTTATGAAGATATGCCTGGACTAGACCCTACGCTCGTTGAACATCAACTTACACTTAAGCCGGGGTCTATCGCGGTTAAACAGCGGTTGAGACGTTTCCACCCTAATATGGCGTTAAAAATAAAAGAAGAGGTCGATAAGCTTCATAAGGCTAGATTTGTTAGAGTTGTCCTCTATCCTAATTGGGTGGCTAACATCGTCCCAGTCATGAAGAAGGACGGAAAGGTTCGAATTTGTATAGACTCTCGGGACCTCAACCGCGCGTGTCCTAAAGATGACTTCCCCCTCCTTCATATTGATGTTCTAATTGACAATACGGCAGGATATGAGACTCTCTCCTTTATGGATGGTTTTTCAGGTTATAATCAGATTCGCCTGGCTGAGGAAGATCAAGAGAAAACATCGTTCACTACACCATGGGGAACCTATTGTTACGTGGTCATGCCTTTTGGACTTAAGAATGCTGGAGCCACCTATCAAAGGGCTATGATGGCAATCTTTCATGATATGATCCACATTTATATTGAGGTGTATGTTGACGATTTGGTAGTGAAATCAAGGACAAGGATTGAGCATCCCAGGGTTCTAACCAAAGTCTTGCAAAGAGCACGGGAGTATCAATTAAAGATGAACCCTAAGAAGTGTGAATTTGGTGTTTCATCAGGGAAGTTGCTTGGATTCATCGTGAGTAAGAGGGGTATTGAGATTGATCCCAACAAGGCGAAGGCCATAAGAGAAATGCCTCCTCCCAGGAATTTGAAAGAAGTTCGAGGTTTGATCGGGAGGTTGCAATTTATTCGCCGCTTTGTCTCCCAGCATTCACAAAGATGTAGGCCGTTCTATGAGCTTACTAAGTCGGGAGTCAAGTTTGTTTGGGATGACAAGTGTCAGGCAGCTTTTGACGGATTGAAGGATTATCTCTTAAATCCTCCTATCCTGAGGCCGCCAGTTCCAGGCAAACAGCTTGTTCTTTATATTTCCGTCCTGGATGATTCTGTAGGCGTTGTCTTAGCCCAAGTTGATGAAGAAGGAAAAGAAAGGGCAGCCTACTACTTGTCAAAGCTTCTCAACCCCCGTGAGCAGAGGTATTCAGCTATAGAGAAGACTTGTGCTACTTTAGTCTGGGTAGTTCAGAAACTTAAGCATTATTTCTTAGCTCACGAGGTTCACCTCATCGCTCGTATGAATCCAATTAAATTCCTTCTTGAAAAATCTGTTCTAACCAACCGATTGCCACGATGGAAAAGCTTCCTCTCTCAATTCGACATCATTTACATTCAGCAAAAAGTGATTAAAGGCTATGCCATAGCAGAGCATCTTGCTCATCACCCCCTCCCTAGATTTGACCCTGTTCGCTCAGAGTTTCCAGATGAGGAACTAATGTCCGTTAATCAGACCGATTCAATGTGGACGTTACATTTTGATGAAGCTTTGAATTCGAAAGGGAAAGGGATTGGTGTTGCTCTTCTATCACCAGAGGGTATCACTATTCCACTCGCCTCTCAGCTCGCATTTCCAGTTACAAACAATATAGCTGAGTATGAGGCTCTCTTGGCCGGACTGGAGGCCGTTCATCAATTTGGTGTTACCCATTTGCGGATTGTAGGTGATAGTCAGTTTATTCTTCGCCAAGTGCTCACCAAGTGCCGCACGCTTAATCCTAAACTCAAACCCTACCAGGAATTAACTTCTGCGTATATCAAGCTTTTCACTAAATTAATCTTCATCCATGTTCCTCGTGATCATAACATCTTAGCTGATGCTCTCGCTTCTCTTGCTTCTTCCTTGGCTTTCCCTCTCGAAAGGGATTCCCATTCTATCATTGTTCACAAGCGGCTCACTCCAGCGATTAAGGATCCAGCTTTCCTTAGTGTTAAGGAGGAGGTGCTTAGGAAGGTGAAGCAAGAAGGATCATTGAGAATAAGGAAGTCATGCTATTGGACTTAGAGGAAGAATTGGACGATGCAAAAAAGCCATGGTATTACGAGATTGCTAAGTATTGCCAAGATCAATCATATCCAGAAGAAGCCACGGCTGAAGAAAAGAAAGCCATTCGAAGAGTTGCTCAGCGATACACTTTATTGTGTGCTTTACAGAAGAGGTCTTACCAGTGTTTTGCTAAGATGCCTAGACGATGATGAATCTTGGAAGGTTGTGGAAGAGGCGCATTCAGGAGTGTCTAGCGGTCATGTCAATAGCCAGATGCTAGCTAAGAAGATCCTTATGCTAGGTTTCTATTGGCCCACTCTAGAAGAGGACTGCTCGATCTATGTTCGAAGGTGTGTTAAGTGCCAACTGCACGCCGAAAAAATTCATTCTCCTGCTTCTTCACTCCATCCTATATCTTCCCCATAGCCTTTCTCCATGTGGACTTTCGATATCATTGGACCCCTTGGTGATCCGACCCTCCTCACAAAACCAAAGTCATTTATACTCACGGCGACGGAGTACTTCACCAAGTGGGCGGAAGCGGAAGCTTACGTGGAGATAAAAGCGTCAACCGTCTGTAAATTTATAATGAAGAACATCATCGCAAGGTTCGGCATCCCGGGTACCATCGTCACCGACAATGGGCCACAATTCATCTCTCAGGAGCTTCAGGACCTCTGCAATAGGTATAACATTGCATTGCATCATTCATCTCCTTAATTATTATCCGCAGGGCAATGGTCAAGCAGAGGCAACTAATAAAACTTTGATTAAAATTATCAAGAAAATGTGTGAGGCTACCATATTTGTGGATTGGCCAGAAAAGTTAGTGGAAGCTCTTTGGGCCTATCGCACCTCTATTCAAACCCCTACTGGGCAGACCCCTTTCGCCCTCACTTATGGAATGGAGGCGGTAGTCCCTTATGAGGTTCTTATCCCTTCTCTACGAGTACAATTGAACAAGGAGCTCCCCATGGATGA
Source organism: Amorphophallus konjac (assembly GCA_022559845.1). Lineage (NCBI taxonomy): Eukaryota > Viridiplantae > Streptophyta > Magnoliopsida > Alismatales > Araceae > Amorphophallus > Amorphophallus konjac. The sequence goes on from CM040127.1 coordinate 269,671,025, forward strand.
GCGTCGCGAATCTCTCCTTGCTCAGTTGGAACTCCTAGACGAGAAGCGTTTGGCCGCCGCCGAGCATGCGCGTGTTTATCAAAACAGGCTTTCGCGTTTTTATCAAAAGAAAGTGATTGAAAGAAAATTCAAAATTGGTGAGATGGTAATTAAAAGAATCTTTGTAAAACCTGGTGGACCGCGTTCAAAACTCCAACCTAATTGGGAAGGTCCCTTTGTTATAAAAGATGTTTATCCTGGCAACGCTTACAAATTAATTAATGCTGAAGGTGAGGAGCTAACTCCTCCTTGGAATGGTCTCTATTTGAAGAAATACTACCCCTAAAAAAACCAAAAAAATAATAATAAAGCAACCAAAAATAAACAAAAAGAAGAAAAACTTCTGAAAATCAAAAGCAGATATGGTACATGGGTCACAAGCCCGAACAATAAAAATCCTTAATTCATTCTTCAGTCTCGATGGTTTAACTTTAGGGTCAACTCCCGTACACAATACATGCTCTACTTTTAAACTCAAGCAGCTCGGAATTCAAGGAAAGTCCGACCCAAACTAAGGGTGTGAAAACCTTACCTATTCTCTTCTCTTCGGCTCACGAGAGGGAGTACGAGTCAAGGGTCACTAATCAAACCTGCTCGCCGCCCTAGTAGGTGGAAGTCAGGGCCCAAAAGGAAACAAAATGCTTAAAGCCCAAGTACAATTAGGTCTCTATTTTTGAAAGAAAAGGAAAAAAGGGAAGGAAAGTTATGAAAGAAAGCATGACAAGAGGGCAAAGTCCCCGCAGGGAAAACCCTAGCCATAAGCATGCATGAATAAGGGTAAAAAGAGCAACAAAATTTTCCTAAGCCGAAGACCGAATCTCAACAGGCATTAGGGCAGGGGAGGAATGTTCCCCACTCTTGAAAACCTTTCGTGAGCTTCCTCAAATTATTCTTCTTTTCCCTCTCCATGGTGGGTTCTAAACTCGAAGAATGACAAAGACTGACTAAGAAGGATGGGCTACGAGAGAATATGAGTAAAAGCATAAGTCGTTTAGCACGTTAACCCCTTTGTTAAACCTTTTGAGAAAGTTTAATGAATTTAAGATCATGATGGCATAAGATTTAAAACCCTGTACTATGCTTGCTTTCAAAAAAAAGTAATTCTTCAAATTAATGTCCTTAGTTAAGACGTCATTTTCAAAAAAACAAAACAAAAAGATAGAAAACAAATGAAAAATAAGAATTAACGCCTCTTCATACAGGCGTCTTTTTCAAAATTAACGACTTTCAAGAAGTCGTCATTTTCAAATTAAACATTAAAAAAATGTTTTTTTTAATAAACACCTTTCATGGTGGCGTCAATTTCACAATGAGCGCCCGTTGGCGAGGGCGTCATTTTAAAAATCGAAAATAAAAAAAAGAGAGAGGGAAAATAAAACGAGAAATAAAAAATTGAGCTGTTGTTGTGCATATGCCCGGTTGCATTTTTGTGTGAGCATCTTTTATTTTTCTTTTTTTAGTTAGCATTTGCTTGCTTGCATGTCGCATTTTCCTTATATTTGATTATCATTTGCCTTCATTGATTAAAGGCTTGGCCCCTTGACCCGTTATCAAGGTCAAAGTATACACATCCCTTACTTATTGAGCAAGGGGCCAAGCTGAACAGATGAATTAACCTGTTTGTTCAAGTGTGAACTACAGCTACAGGCGCAGGGCGAAAAGTAAAAGGTGAGAAAGTGAAGGAAAACACAAGTACACAACTACACAAGTGCTCAGGTAACGAAAATTTCAATCTCATGTATATATGTATCATAAATATTTGGGTACAGGTGTGAGGGTGGAGAAGTACAAGTAAAGCCTCTCTCAGCTCTCGCCTCCACCCTCCTCTCTCCTACTCTCGGCCTCACTCTCGTCCTCCCGACGAGGCGCTCGTGGAGGGGGCATGGACCCCCGAGAAGTAGCCGGAGCTCGAACCTGCTCCTCTGCCTCGCTCCTCTGCCGAAGAGAGGAACCCGCCATAAAAGTGCAGCTGGTGAGGGCGTACCCCGCAGCTCGCGCCCGCTCCCGGCCTCGCTGAAGCCGCTCCTCGATCGACCGTAGCCGCTCTTGGGTGACGGCTAGCTGGGTCCTCAAGTCTGCAAGCTCTCGCTCGCGTGCTGCCCCCTGCTCATGGTCACGGGCATGGTCCGCCTGGCGCTCCTCTCGCTCCCGGGCACGCTCCCTCCGCTCCATCTCGAGGGCGACTCGCAGCTCCGCCACGTCCTGGGGCAGCTCCTCTCGCCGCCTCAAGGCCCTCTCGAGCTCCGCGACCCACTGATCGCGGATGGCCAACTCCGCCCCGGCTAAAGTGGTCTGGGTAAGCGACGCCTGTAACTCCGAGGTCTGCAAGCATTTAAACAAATCATCAGTTCCATACATATAATTTTTTTAACTCAAGTTGATACTTGCAAGGGGGGAGACGGGAGAGGGGGTTCATCTCTTCATTGCGGAAGAAGATGAAACCACTATCCCGGCCACCAGGCAAGCGATTTTCATATAAGAAAGCATAAAAGAGAAAGGGGTACAGAGGGGGGGGAGGGGAAACGGCCAAAGAGGGCCAAGAAGCGTACAAGTCCCAAGGCCCAAAGAAGCAAAAATGAGGCCAAAGAGCCCAAGCAAGGGCAGCAATAAAAGCCCGAGAACCCATAGAGGAGACCAAGCCCCTACAAATAGGAGTCTTTGTCGAAGACCCCTTCAGAATCAGACGAGAACACAGAACGGACACCACGCTGACGACCCGGAGAGCAAGGGCAGTCAAGAGGATCAACCTCTGAACCGTCGGGATCGAGCACCTCCGAGTAGGAAGGGTCGACCGGCAGCGGGGGCGCCATCGAAGAAGACTAGAGCTGGAGAGAATGACGTGGAAGGAGACCAGCGTCCTCAAACATGCACTGCCGATCACGCGAGGATGAGGTGGAGTTGGAACGCCGAGGAGCCCCGCCTTCCATCCTCGAGGGCGGCCGAGAGCGGTCCTGGCAAGAGGTGCCCACAAAAGCCGTATGAGCCGCCGTAAGGTCACGGGACCCCGAAGCAGGCTCAAGCCCGGGGATGTGGAGAGCCTGGACGAGCTTGGGGAACCGGAGAGGCATGCCAAGATCCGAGGGGGGCACAACACCCACGGGATACACTGGAGCAGGAGCAGGAGGCGGGGCGGAGGCGACGATCGGCCCGGGCGGGGCCCGGTTGATTTTCTTCTTCAAAGCTTGGGCGAAAGAGAGACGAGGGGCGGCTGTCGGGGAAGAGGAAGAAGCCAAGGACCCTTCAACGCTAGCCGCCTGGGAGGTGGGTAGTGCCCCTGGGGACCAAGCAGCCGCAGCGGCATTAAGCCCAGAGGAAGGGCCGCCAAGAGGGTGAGCATCCGGCGCCGGGAGGCCGAGGGCCAAAGAGGAGGACACCTGGGCCGCAGGAGAGACAGCCGAGGGTGCAACTGAGCACGGAGGGGGGAGGCCTTCCCGGGAGGATGAACAGCCGGAGGGGAAGTCACGAGGCCCACTATCAGAGGAGGCGGACCACGATTGCCTGGGCTCGGAGGAGGGGCGAGGCCAACAAAGCTAGCATGTGCAGCTGGCAAGTCTGGAAATTGAGAAATGTGCTCCATACCTGGCACAGATAGCACATGAATAATGGGGTGGACAGATAGAGGGTGCTCCACGGCTGGGCACTGAGGAGGGCACTGAAGAGGCGCACACTCCCCAACTACAGATGCTGGGTGGTCCGCGGTCCACCTCGGCGCGGCCTGGAGAGAACCTGGAGATGGCCCAACAGGAACGGAGCAGCTGCGGTCTTTCGCTGGGGTAGGAGCAGCAGAGACAACGTTGACCGAGGCCGAAGCCAGGAGGAGGGAAGCCTGCAGCAACCGAGGTGGAAAGGGAAAGGACGACACTATCCATTGGAGTGAGCCCGTCAGCCTGGAGGATGGGCACTGCAGGGGGTAGCTCCAAGGTAGCCACGCTTGGATGGGGAACAACAGGAGAGGAGTCAACTCGTTGAAGATGGGAGTGAGCCTCCACAGAGACACCAAACAGCTCCGGAGCCGCAGCATCAGCACGCAAGGGGAGAACCCTTGAAGTGGCAACCAAGGGGGTCGGTGCAGTCAAGGTCACCGCAGGCATGGGGGCGATCGCACCTTGCATGCAAACTCCCCCCTCCCCCTGTATAGAAGAAGCATGGGGCAGGGGAACTCTTGCGCAAGCCAGAGGCGGCGGGCCAACAGGCAAGGGAGCCACTGCAACAGCACCAGAACCAGTGCCCAATACAGGAGAAGGCTGCGAGCACTCCTGGACAGGGAGGGCCTGATGGGGTGCGGTAGCCGGTCCTAGAACAGGGGAAGAACCTGGGGCAGTGGGCAACGCCTCACCCGTGTTGACGGCACCAGCGGGACAGCAGACGGGACCACGGGGACGAACGGCTGCCTTAGGAGCAGAGTGGGGAGGGGGATGTGCCCTGCCACCAGTAGTGGCGCTCCCAGCCCCATCCGACGGCGGGGAGAACTTCTTCTTACAGCCATCCGCCAGATGGCCTAGATGCGAGCAACGGCTGCAAAACAGAGGTGGGTCGGGGTAGACAATGGCCTGCCACGATCCTCCGCCGTCGATGCCAACCCATACCCTTGGTGGAAGGAGCTTGGTTATGTCAAGCAGAACACACTCTGGCGGCATGTCCACAAAGCAGACAGGAGGTGTTACGGTCCACCTGCAGATAATTCAATAGTTCATGAGACAAGCAATAAACAATTGAAAATAAATAACTCACCCGGGTGGCCATCGCCTATTGTCCCTCCTCGACGCAGGTAAGAGAGGCCCGGAGCTCCTCAGTCTGTGAACACATTTTTTTATGAAAGCATATCATATAAACAACTGAATGGAAATTTGAGTTTTAAAGTTTAAGGCATACCCGTGTGGCAAGGTCGCGCTCTGCTGCCTCGGCCCGTGCTACTGCTCCAGCCAACTGATCCGCTAGTGCAGTCGTCTCTGCACTAGGTCCTCTCAAGCTGGAGGCCTCTCCCGTCTCTCTCACCGCTGCTCCCTGCTGGGCACGCTGCATTCATTGAGATTGTCAGTGGCTAATCATCAATAATTCAGGAATTCATTTGCATATAGATAAATTAAATACTCACCAGGGTCTCAAGGTCTGCCCGTGTGGTAGCTAGCCAACTGGGCCTCTAAGCTGTGGAGATGGGCTTGCATGTCCAACACCACTATGTCCCGTGCATCCTGCATTCATCACATATTAGTCGTATAATAGATATACAAAGCATTTGCATTTAATTAAAAAAAGAGTGCATGCATACATACCCCTAAGACCCTCATCTGGGGTTGGCCGGCGTAAACCTCCCAGTAGCGTCGGAGGTACTCGGAGCTATCTGCCGCCTGTGAGGTGACTCGGGTCCCGCCACGCTGCCAGTCGGCGTGCTGGTCTGGGAACCGCACTCTCCAGTCAATCGCCTTCGTGCGACCGCGCGTCTTCTTGCCTATCCCCCGCAGCTCTCCAACCTCGACCCACTCCTGGTGTAGGCCGAGGGTCCTCATCACCAGCCTAAGCCGTAACGGCTCAATCTCGTTCAGGCAATTAACCCACAGCTTATGCCCGAAGCGAGGTCGGCCCGCTACGACCCACGGCTGGCCCTCATCAGTCATCCCCTCATAAGGTCTCCATCTCACCTGCATCCAAACATGCATATCATCATATCAACATATCTCATATAAAAACATAAAAATAAATTTGCATCACGTCAAGCATGCATACCAGTGAGGCGGGGAAGTCGCGGAACTCCCATCGTAGAACTCGCAGCTCGTATACGAGTGGGGCTCCAGTCACCACTGGTAGCCAGTGCCGTGCTAGAGGGAAGGATCCCTCATCTCCAGGCCGTTGTAGACACGCCAAAATTGACGCTATGTTGATCAAATCTCATGTCACTATGTTGGCACCCCAAAGTGAACTTCAATATTTCTATAATATAAGGTTTTTTTATTTTTGAGATTTAGTCTTTATTTTTTTTGTTGTTTTTGGTGATTCACGACTTAAATAAGGGCGTGTTTTAAATAGTGACCTTATCTAGGGCGTGTTCAAAAGAAAGGACGACCAAATGTCAGGGCGTCAATTCCTAGTATTATTCGATTTCAAAATAAATTCAAATTATTGATTAACGTCCTTCCTCAGGGCGTGTTTTCAAGTAACGCCTTCATCTCAGGCATTTTTTTTCATAATTTTCAAATAAAGTAAGTTTTATTGCCACAATTAAATCCAAGAAGTGACGCCCTTGATCATGGTCATGTTTTGAGTAATGTCTTGATGTAGGTAGTCAATTTGTGATTTGACGCCCTTCTGAAGGTCGTGTTTTATCTTTCGGTGTCCTGCTTAAACTTGTCTTTCCTGGAGAGTTCCCTGCCTTTAATGGTCTCCTTGCTCGAATTGGAACTAGAGTCCTGCCTTCTTTTGATCATTGCCCGTTCTTATCCTTCCGAATCTGAGGTTATCTTGGATCTGGAACCCTATATAGGGATGTCTTGATCGACCTCGCGCGAGGTTGGGAGCAGGTTACGGGAGCAGGTCACCGAGGTTAGAGTTTTTATGCGTAGATGCTGAATTTACGGAGGCTATCCATCTTCTTCCTGTGCAATCTTTAAAAAGCTCCCTACTTCCTGTTCTTCCTGTCAACAACATCGACTTCGGTTCCCCTTTACTATCGTCAGGGACAACAGGGGTCTTTGTTCGTCTAATTGTGTTTTCTTCATCGATCATCATACGTTTTTCTCCTTTTGCATTAGTTTCATCATATCTTCTCCTTCCCTATTTCTTTAGGGGTTTTAAAACAAAAAAAAGGTGCGCATGTTTTATTCTCTATTCATCATCATATCATCTACTTGGGATTGATACTACATTCACATGGCTGATCCACTTCTTTTGTTTGTTTGTTTTGTCTTTTTTGCAAGGGTAATCAATAAAGGAAAACCCCCTTCATCGGCCGGCCGATTGAAGGAGGAGGAGGAATTCACAATCCATCCCGCATTCTATTTTCTACCAGGTATTCGCGATCTTCTTTGTTTCTTCTTGAGGTAACCCCTCTGGCGATCACCCTCCTTAGTAGCACCGCGTGCTTCTTTTCTTCATTATTATACCATCTCTCCCCCTTGTGTTTTCTCATATTTAAACTCTTCTTCATGTGTGGATTTATCACAATCTACAAATTGGCGATCACGGTGGGACATCCACTGTTTTTCTTTTGATTACCATCTCCTATTGGCACCCACGTGTGCCCTTTCCCCTTCGGCACCCACGTGTGTCCTTTCCCCTCGGTACCCACGGTACCCCTCCTTTTGTGCCCCACGGGCACCCTCCACCGTGCACACTGCACACTCCCGGGATCAGCCAGTTTGTGATTGTTTTATTATTTTCCTGAATTAACGACTCACACAGAGACACTTTTTCGTTTAACGCCTTCATCGAGGGCATCTATTTTATATGTTACGTCTTCCCAGAAGGCGTCTTTTATCATATCTGCTGTCTTCTTGTTCTGTTTGATAATTCGCACCCTCCCCTTTGGGCGTCTTTTTATTTGGCAGCGCCTTATACCAAGGCGCGTGTTTCCTCGACCGTGTGCACCACTAATATTTGACGCCCTTTTATAGAGGCGTCCTTTTCATATTACGCGCCTCACACCAAGGCGCGTGTTTTGCACTACCTGTGGGCCACCACAATGATTCACGACAGTGACTCTGTCGTCTCTTTGGTTAATAGCTACCTGCCCCAGGTCGTCTCTTTCCTGCGTTTTATAGAAACCTGTTTCCTGTTGTTGTCTGTGATTGTTGGATTGATTATTATATTGCTTGCCTATATTGCTGTGATCTGATCATATTATTTTGCATCTTGTGGCATTTGGTTGTGAGACCTCCTCTCTCTACACTAGGATTCCACACACCTCTCTTGGAATCGGGATAACCCTCCATTGAGCACTCCGTCTCTTTGGACCAGAAATCCCTTTTCCAAGACCTCCGTAAATCCCCGCACCCGTGGATTCCCTCACGGACGCCAGGCTGGTTGTACCCTTGAAGTACCCGGAGTATAGAGAACCTATCGTTGGTGAGGAGAGAGAAATAATCTAGTTAACCCGGAGATCACACTTGGATAAACTAGGTTTCACTTTGTAAAAGAGGGAATTATTCTGCAATTTAATCCACTCTAATCTCAAGCGTAACACTAAAATCTTGCGTTCATCTCAACTTGGTTGTATAAACTTGCTTGGGTTGATTTGGCTTGCTTGGATTGAGTGGGTTTTGTTTGATAGTTCCTTTATAAGGCCGTCTCTCCTCTTAAACATGAAACTCCGCTCAGGTAAAATCATCAACATGGCAGGCTACGGATATTCTTATGATGATGAGGATGAGAATGTTTTTGGTCAATATGAAAGTCCCCTCCAAGATTCCATCTATCATGAGGGAAATTACCCTCCTTTTCAGTCTCATTATCCTCAAGTCCATGTGGTTGATACCACTCCTCAAGAGGTTGTGCCCTCTTCTCAGGCTGTGCCTTCCAACACTTCGGGGAATCCTTCCCCATCCTTCAATGTCACGTATTTAATTAATGCACTATCTCAGTTGGATGATTCCCAGCGGCAGGCAGTCCAAGCCGCTTTGAAAGGGAAGTCCGTTCCTTCTTCATCCTCCAATTCCCCTCCGGCCGAGAGTGGCCATCATCCCGTTAATGACCAGGCGGTCCTGCATAAACCTCCTTCCCGTCCCCCAACGCCCGGTACGGCCATGCCGGCCCAACAGGCGAGCCACTCTGCGGTTAGGCACCAATTTCTCCAACCTCCCCGAATTCTACGGACGCCTATACCGCATTCTTTTATTCAAAATCCGGCCCCAGTCGAGTCCGACACTAATGTTCTACTGCTTCAGAAGTTGGCAAGCATGGAAGAGCAACTGAAGAAGGTCACTACGGCTAAGAACGCCCCAGAGATCTCGCTCCCTACATTGCCAGTCTTCCACTTACCACCATCTGAGATGCCGAACTTTCGGCGATATAATGGGACTGGTAACCCTTTTATTCATTTGAAGGATTTTATGTACGAGACCTCCTTTTGGCAAGACAACAAGGCCTCTTTGGCTTACTTATTCAGGAGATCTCTGGAGGGGCCAGCCCTTGAATGGTTCTATTCATTGGATCCTGCTGATGCCGGTGACTTTGATATCGTTCAGAGGAAGTTCTTGCAGAAGTACAGAGACCGGGTCGGACCTTCCCTCTCACTCACGGACCTAGTTGCGGAAAAAATGAAGCCCGAGGAAGACTTCATAATGTTTGCTGATAGATGGCGGTTGATCGTCGAGAAGCTGAAAGATACACTGTCGGAACAAGAACAAGTCAAGATGATAATTTCAATGCAACTCCTCAGTTCCGGCATATCTTGGCCATGAATAGGTTAACCACCATGGAGGAGCTCTATGAAAGGGCTCGTTATATCCAGACGCAGATGAAGGATTTGCCCATTATGGGCATGTTTGAGCCGAAGCCACGGCTATTCAAGAAAACCACAACTGTCAACAACAGCGGGCCCACGATGGAGGGCACTATTGCAAATGAGCAGGTTGGCATAGTTGGCCACCCTCACCACCAAGCTAACCCACGACCTAACCCACCTCCACCACAAAGCCCCCATTTCAACTCCACTCCACAACGCCAATTCGCACCCCAACATTTCTTTGCTTCACCGCAAAACCAAGCGCCCCGTGCTAACCCTCCAGCTCCGCAATAGTACCACCAGGTACCACCACCTACCAACTATGGCCAACAACAACAACGGAGACCACCACTTGGCCCCAAAAGGGACCACTACCCTCCACTACCAGAAAGTCTCTCGGATATTTTCAATGCTTTAATGGTCGCCAATTTGCTCATGTTACCAAGGGAAAGAACAGTGTGGCCTGCTAATGTTGACACATCCCGTTACTGCGCTTTCCATCGTGCACCTGGTCACAACCTTGATCGTTGCTTCCACTTCAGAGATTACATTTATGACCTAAATGACTAGGGTGACATCAATTGGGATGAGATGAGACAATTCATCGCCACCATGAAAGAAAGAAGGTCTCCTCGGTAGCAACAGGCTCAGCAGCCACAGCAACCAGCTCCACATCAGCAACAACAAGCTCCAGCACCTCAGCACGATATGGGGATCGTCCACAATCCACTGCCGGAGCACCCGCCAAACCAGCACGTAAACCCTGTTACGTCTCTCTATGAGGTGGAGAGAGGGCAGGGATGGCATGAAGAAAATGCCTCTGTCGGGGCACTTCATCATAATCAAAATCAACCTCCGCACCTCTTGCGCACCCCTTCTTCTTCTCCTACCCCTCAATTGGGCCGATCTCTTCTGCGCCCCGTTAATCCACCTACCTCCGCCTATTCTCCGACCTTGCCGGTTCGCCCCCTTCTTACACGCTTACCACCTCCACAGCCTACACCACAACAAAACCCATCCACCACCAACCCTTCGCCATTGCCATCTAGGCCACTCCTCATCCGCCCATCGCCAACGCCCACTGCACACGCCACCACTACTCCTTCACCGGCAAGGATCCCCCCACCATCGGTTCCACCACCTTTTTTACCCAGAACTCTTCTCATTCCACCCCCCACCAATTCCCCCCGCATTCGGGTATCCCTTTCTACCCCTACACCCTCTACGGGGATTCCCTTTGCAGGAACTCCCGCCCCGCCACTTCTTAACACCAACACACCTTCTTCTTCTTCTCATCCTCCTCCCACACTTGCCCCGACAGAGACACGTCAAGGAGTGGCGCCGCTCCGCAGTGGACGGATGTTCCACCGTATTTTTCCACAGAGAGAGCTAGAGCTGCAGGGGCCGCAAGAGCAAGAACAAGAACAAGAGTCAGTGCCAGGGACTCAGTATGATTTGCTAAAACACTTGGACAGAACCCCAGCAAGGATTTCAATCCTGGAATTAATTAAAAGATCCACCACTCATCAGCTAGCTTTGAAAGAATATCTGCAAAAGGTGATGGTCAATGAGGACATTCCAGTTGAGCAGATAGTCACGGTTTTAACGCCCGCTAGCAGTCAGCCGGCAATTACTTTCCATGAACATGAACTGGCGCCACTCCCAGCAAGAAAGTACGCTCTATGCATCACAGTTGACATTAATAAGGTGACTGTTAAGCAATGTCTGGTGGACACTGGGGCATCCATCAATGTCTTGCCACCTAGCACCTTGGAGTTGTGTGGCATTCCGGAAAGCCAAATTCGACCGTCCACTATCACAGTCACTGCATATGATAACACGAAGAAACCTCCTCTAGGCATGATTACGTTAAAAGTAAGTTTGGGTCCTGCCGCTATCACAGCAGATTTTCACATTCTGGATATGGATCCGACATTTAATGGCATTCTGGGACGCCCCTACATTCAGCAACTCGATGCGGTGCCCTCCACAAATCACCAATGCCTTAAATTCCCACACAAGGGCCGCATTATTAAAGTTACCAGTATGCCGATTTTGCCAGAGGAGGATATTCACGTGGCTTCATCAGTTCCATCCATGTGGCCGGCCAACAAGCCACTATTATCTGTGCTAGACATCCCTTGTCCACGACCAATGCCAGAAAAAGTCACAACAGTTGCTATGACACCCCTGCCTCCCAAGGGGAAAAAGAAGAAAACAATGATGAACACCTCTGGCTGGAACATCTTGATGAAAATGGGGTATCAAAATGGCAAAGGTCTGGGTGCCAATTGTCAAGGCAGGATTAGGCCTGTTAAACCTCAGAAGCTGATTACACGAGGTGGCCTAGGCTACAAAGGGCCAAGCAAAAACAAAGATGAACCATGGGCATTTATGACATCCACATTAAAAACAGATCGCCAGCCGCTCACTTGGACATTGAAGACACATTTTGTCACGGGTGGCTTTCAAAATAAGGAGCAAACTACCATAATTACTTCCATATTAGACTGTCAGGATGTTCATGCTAGACAGTTTGCTCGTCATATTGCCCCGTTGGCCACATACAAAGCCTTGGAGTCCTTAAGGCCTGACAAGAGAAGGAAAATGGATGATCCAGAATGTGATTGGTACAGGTGGTTCGATATGTAGGATATTACTATTTCTTTGAGCCGCCTCTTCATGCCGACTGATCCGGAATGGCCGCCACTTATTCATGAATTGATTGAAAAGCCGGCCGTAATTACAGATAAGAGACAATTGCTGAGTGACTACACTGATACTGGAGAACTAGATGTTCCGTTTGAAGAAGGTTTCACCGTGGACAGGCTGTGGGCTGGCCTCTTTTCTCTCACTTCCATGCATCCATCTGTGCTTGCTTCTCTATATTCTCATCGGTTTGGTCGCGTGCCAAGACCGCCTCCGATTATAATCAATTTATCTCCAGATTCAATCCAAGTTTCTCTCATAATTCCTTCTTCGCTCCTCGAGCGATTTTCTAAACTCTCCATCACGCCCCCGCGCAGGCCATCACTGATTCAACCTTTCTCTGATCTGGCAATTTCCACTCCTCCTGCTATCCTCCCTGCACACTGCTTTCTTCTTAAAACAAAAAATAAAAATGAAAAAAAAGACAAAAATGAAAAAAAATGCCAAATTCCCAACTTTCCAAACCTCCATTTCTGTTGAGGAGACCTCCTATTTTTCTTCTGAGTGCGTCCCGACCCAGGGGCCGCTCCTTCAAGATTCATTGCTAAATCTTTTCTCCCCCACTGGTGAGGGGACTTCCTCTGTATTACCTCATGTATCCACTTTTTCACCTCCTTCCCTTCCTTTTTCTGATCAAGCTAGTTGCTCCTCCTCTTCTTCTGCTAACGCTAAAATTCAAGGGGTAGATTCACGTAAGAAGTCCAAGGGTAAGCAGATTCCCCATAGGTTTCTGTTGGAGTTAGCTATCAGATGCCAGGCTTGTTTAGCTCTTCCTGAATTTATAGAGAATCCAATCATCCTGCCAGAGTTAGAATATGAGGATGCTGTTGTTTCTTATGAGGGTTTGGGTGTCTATGAAATTATGAATGACGAAGATCCTATTGAAGAGGGGGATGAAAGTTATGAAGAATATGAGGACGAGGCTGATGCTTTTGCTAGTGGCATAAGACAATTTGACGAACCATCAGCCTCTGTAGAAGAGCCTACCAAAGAAATTAATTTGGGTACCGAGGAAGACCCTAGGATTGTCCTCATAAGCAAGAATTTGCCGCCCTCCGAAGAGGAGGCGCTCATTTTGGTCCTGCAAGAATACAATGACACGTTCGCATGGAGTTATGAAGATATGCCTGATTTAGAGCCTGCGCTCGTTGAACACCGCCTTACACTTAAGCCAGGGTCTGTGCCGGTCAAGCAACGGTTGAGGCGTTTCCACCCTAATATGGCTTTAAAGATGAAAGAAGAGGTCGACAAGCTCCATAAGGCTAGATTTGTTAGAGTTGTCCTCTACCCCAATTGGGTGGCTAACATCGTCCCGGTTATGAAGAAAGATGGAAAAGTTCGGATTTGTATAGACTTCCGGGATCTCAACCGTGCGTGTCCTAAGGATGACTTCCCCCTCCCTCATATTGATGTTTTGATCGATAATACGGCAGGATTTGAGACTCTCTCTTTCATGGATGGCTTTTCAGGTTACAATCAAATTCGTCTGGCTGAAGAAGATCAAGAGAAGACATCATTCACTACACCATGGGGTACTTATTGTTATGTGGTCATGCCTTTTGGACTTAAGAATGCTGGAGCCACCTATCAGAGGGCTATGATGGAGATTTTTCATGACATGATTCATATTTATATTAAGGTGTATGTGGATGACCTGGTTGTGAAATCAAGGACAAGGATTGAGCATCCTGGGGTTCTAGCTAAGGTCTTGCAAAGATCACAAGAATATCAATTGAAGATGAACCCCAAGAAGTGCGTATTTGGCGTTTCTTCAGGAAAGTTGCTTGGTTTCATTGTTAGCAAGAGGGGAATTGAAGTTGATCCCAACAAGGCAAGGGCCATTAGAGATATGCCTCCTCCCAAGAATTTGAAGGAAGTTCGAGGATTAATCGGGAGGTTGCAATTTATTCGCCGCTTCGTCTCCCAGCATTCACAAAGATGTAGGCCGTTTTACGAGCTTACTAAGCCGGGAGTCAAGTTCAATTGGGATGATAAGTGTCAGGCAGCCTTTGACGGATTGAAGGATTATTTGGCCAATCCTCCTGTCCTGAGGCCGCCAATTCCAGGCAAACCACTTATTCTCTATGTCTCAGTCCTGGATGACTCTGTAGGTGCTATCTTAGCTCAAGTGGATGAAGAAGGTAAGGAGAGGGCAGCATACTATTTGTCTAAACTTCTTAACCCCTGTGAGCAGAGGTATTCAGCCATGGAGAAGACTTGCGCTGCTTTGGTCTGGGTAGTTCAGAAGTTAAAGCACTATTTCCTAGCTCACGAGGTTCACCTCATTGCTCGCATGAATCCGATTAAATTATTCCTTGAAAAATCTGTCCTCACTGATCGATTAGCACGCTGGCAAAGCTTCCTCTCTCAATTTGATATCACTTACATTTAGCAGAAAGCTATCAAATGTTACGCCATTGCCGAACATCTTGCTCACCACCCTCTACCTCGTTTTGATCCTGTCAATTCAGAGTTTCCAAATGAAGAACTAATGTCCATTAATCAACCCCATGATCCTATGTGGACATTACATTTTGATGGAGCTCTAAATTCTCAAGGAAGAGGGATCGGCATGGTTCTTTTAACACCAGAAGGGGTCACCATCCCATTTGCTGCTCGGCTCACTTTTCCTGTCACCAATAATATAGCTGAGTATGAGGCTCTTTTGGCCGGTCTTCAAACCGCTCATCGATATGGTGTCACCCATTTGAGGATTGTGGGTGATAGTCAGCTCATTCTATGCCAGGTGCTGGTCAAGTGCCGCACTATCAATCCTAAGCTCAAACCCTACCAGGAACTTGCTTCAGCTTATGCCAAACTCTTCACCAAATTAATCTTCGTCCACGTTCCTCGTAGTTAGAATATCTTGGCTGACGCCCTTGCTTCTTTGGCCTCTGCTTTAGTCTTCCCTCCTGAGCGTGATTTTCATGTTCCCCTGATTCATCAGCGCGACACGCCAGCTATTAAGGATCGTGCATTCCTCGATATTAGGGATAAAGTGCTTGAAAAGGTTAAGTAGAAGGAATCTCTTAAAGGCAAAGAGGTCATGCTATTGGACTGGGAAGAAGAATTGGCTGACGAAGAGAAGCCTTGGTATTATGAGATTGCCAGATATTGCAATGATCAGTCCTATCCTGAGGAAGCCACTGTGGAAGAGAAGAAAGCAATTAGAAGAGTGGCTCAGCGGTATGTTTTGGTTGGAGGAGTACTCTAGAGGAGAGGGCTCACCGGTGTTTTGTTAAGATGCCTCGATGATGATGAATCTTGGAAAGTTGTGGAAGAGGCGCATTCAGGAGTGTGTGGTGGTCATGTGAATAGCCAGATGCTAGCTAAGAAGATTCTTAGGCTAGGTTTCTATTGGCCCACTCTAGAGGAGGATTGTTCCATCTATGTTCGAAGGTGTGTTAAGTGCCAACTGCACGCCGACAAAATTCATTCTCCTGCTTCTTCACTCCATCCTATGTCCTCCCCATGGCCTTTCTCCATGTGGGCTTTTGATATCATTGGACCTCTTGGTGACTCGAACCTCCTGACCAAACAAAAGTCGTTCATCCTCACGGCAACGGAGTACTTCACCAAGTGGGCAGAAGCGGAAGCTTACGTGGAGATTAAAGCGTCAACCGTCTGCAGGTTTATAATGAAGAACATCATCGCAAGGTTCGGCATCCCGAGCACCATCGTCACCGACAATGGACCTTAATTTATCTCTCAAGAGCTCAAGGATCTCTGCAACAGGTATAACATTGCATTGCATCATTCTTCTCCCTATTATCCGCAGGGCAATGGCCAAGCAGAGGCCACTAATAAAACTTTGATCAAGATTATTAAAAAGACGTGTGAGGCTAATAAATTTTCAGACTGGCCAGACAAGCTAGTTGAAGCCCTCTGGGCCTATCGCACTTCCATTCGTACCCCCACTGGGCAAACCCCTTTCGCCCTTACTTATGGAATGGAGGCGGTAGTCCCTTACGAGATTCTCATTCCCTCTCTGCGAGTACAATTGGATAAGGAATTTTCTATTGATGAACGTCGGGATTCACTCCTTGTCCAATTGGAACTCCTAGATGAGAAGCGTCTGGTCGCCGCTGAGCATGCGCGCATTTATCAAAACAGACTCTCACGTTTTTATCAAAAGAAAGCAATTGAGAGAAAATTTAAAATCGGTGAGATGGTAATCAAGAGGATTTTTGTAAAGCCGGGTGGCCCCCGCTCAAAACTCCAACCTAACTGGGAAGGACCGTTCGTCATAAAAGACGTTTTTCCTAGCAATGCTTATAAACTGATTAATGCTAAAGGAGAAGAGTTAACTCACCCTTGGAATGGTTTGTATCTTAAGAAATACTACACTTGATTCAAAAAATCCAAATATATATATATAGAGAGAGAGAGAGAAATTTTCAAAATCCAAAAAAATGAAAATTGATTCAAAAAATCCAAAAAAACAAAGTGGAATATTTCCAAAAAAAACCAAAAAAAAATAAATAGACATTCCAACAAAAAAGCAAACAAAAAAAACAAAAATAAAGAAATTCATCAAAATCAAAAGAGATCAAAATTGGTGCCATGGCACACGAAGGATCAAGGCCCGAAAGGTCAAAATTCAGAATTCATTCATCAGTCTTGCTAACTTAAAAGGGGGTTGACACCCACACACACTACACGCTTTATTCTTGAGCTCAAGTGGTGCAAAATCCGATGGAAAGTCAAAAACCTGACTGAAAGTGAAAGACAATACCCGTTCTTTTCTTCTTCGGCCCATAAGGGAGGAAGGGAGACCTCGGGGTAGACACGCCAAGCCTATCCGCCGCCCTAGTAGGTGGAAGTCAGGGCCCAAAAAGGGAGCAAATGCCACAAAAGCCCAAGTACAATTAGGTTATTCATCAATGCAAATCAAATTCAAAGTGAAAGTCAAGTTGTGAAAAGAAAAGCATGTTAAGAGGGCAAAGTCCCCGCAAGGAAAACCTTGGGCGTATGCGTGCAATATAAAAGAGGCAAAAAGGCAACAAATTTCCCTACGCCAAAGACCGAACCCCAACAGGCACAGGGTAGGTGTCACGCCCCGAGCACGGAAGATACCCGGAGATGCGCGACGTGTCTATATCAATCATGTCAATCAGAGTGGTCGTGTATTCGACACAAAGACAGAGATGCGCAAAATAGCAAGATAACCCAATCCTTTATTTCATAATGGATAGACTATTACAAATCCAATACTCCATTTAACAAAAAGAAAAAGAATACATATTTGACTCAAGAAACTATGGAAAAGACTAGACGACACTTGTAGAAGCTCTATCACTTTCACTCTTGACCATTCCCATCCGATTGACTTCCATCGTCGTCGGACTTACCTGAAAAGTAAAAAGGGACAAACGGAATGAGCGAACGCTCAGTAGGAAATTATATCTCAAGTACTAGCAAGGGGTTTAAGTAATTACCTTTTCATGAATGCAATAAGGCTATGCATGCTCGCATGAAACGACAAGATAGAGAGAATGTAATATCAAGGAAATAAGATGAACTTATCATGAACTTTCAACAAGATACGAGTTATTCAAGATATTCAAGCAAGCACGTTTAACAAGTCATGTCAAGAACTTTGGCTATCATGTATCAAGCAAGTAAATTACCCTCTTTCGGGCCACGCATTTCATGTAAAGTCAAGTACGATTCAAGTACAAGATGTGTGTGGAATGTCCAATCAAGCAAGTCAAGTACTCGGTATAATGTCAGATACCTTATCATTTTAACTCCCATGGGCACAAGTACTTTCGGGTGCTCCTCCCAGGACCAGATCGGGCCCTATATGCGCAGGCATTTGTCATGTGTTTTGACATCCACTCTTGTTTATATAGCCAATATAGAATTTCAATAATCAAGCTTGTAGACACGTATGACAACTTTGATAGAATAGAGTCCAAAGTATGACAAAGGACATAGAATGGCGATAATAACGGTATAATCACGATATCGATAAAACTAGGTAGAATATGGTTCCCTTAACTTGGGTACCATGACAAATCAATATGGACATTCTTTATATAGAATTGAGGTCCACATGAACAGTATATCAAGGTAAGATACCCTCATTCTTATCATAGAATTGGGGTTTACAAGAACGACATGATATGGCATGATATCATCATCCCATTAAGAATTTTCTTATGATATACTCTTTGTACAATCATAAGGGCCGGTATACCATGTTTCTTTAGAGTGACATGGCATCAATGGTGTAATGGGTTTTAGGGTACAACCAGCTCAGTCGGCCTTGAGGGAATCCAAGGCTACGAGGAGTCTTACGGAGGTCTCTATGACTAACTCGCTAGTCCAAAGGAACGGAATGTCCAATGGAGAGCTTGTATGTCAATGAGAGTTGAGTGTGATCGATAAAACACCGTGAAAAGTGGGACTATACTCACGGAGTGGAGAATAGTGCCGATATATATATATATATATATATTATGATATATAAAACCATCGGTTAGCAAATCTGAGGAAAAATCAGTTTACGGTAAAATAACGACTTAGGTCAAGTCGTTTCTCAAGTAATTAACGCCTAACAGAAGGGCGTTTACATATGGTCCGTTTTGCAGAATTTTCAATAATTTCAATAATTTATTTAAAACGCGCCTTCGTCAGGGGCGTTTCTTCAAGAGTTGACGACTACTGTAGCAGGCGTCTTTTATTTACAATATTTTTCAGAACATATTTATTTTCAGAAATTATCAAATACGCGCCCTTGGCAGGGGCGTTAATCATTAAATTCTTATTTTCTCAGAATATATATTCCAGGATTTTAACAGATACGCGCCCTAGTAAGGGGCGTTTATTTTTAATTCACGCCCTGTGATGGGGCGTTACCACAGGGAAAAACGACCTAGTCTAGGTCGTGAATTCAAGAAATATCAGGAATTAGCAAGATTTGCACGATAATCAAGGATAACAATCATATAGTCATGACAGGAAAATTGGCAGGAATTCACATGCAGTATATCAGATTTGATGTTTCATGTTTATTGACTTTTAACCGTTAACAATTATTGATTTGATTTCATGTAATTGCATAGATAATCAGTTCTTGAGATTTACATGAAATTAACGCCTGTGTACAGGGCGTCAAATATTAAATTGACGACCTTGGTAGGGTCGTGACTTGTTAATTAGCGCCCTAGTCTGGGGCGTGTATTTAATAGTCACGCCCTTGGTAAGGACGTTTCTTTCAAGAAATTAACAGAAACTCGTTCAGAAACTATAGTAAACCAAACCATGTATATGCATGATAATTATTGTACTGTATCAATTTAGTTTGGGCTACAGTGACTTGAGAAAATCCTACCTTGATAGTCGATTGAAGATGAGCTCTGTTGCAACGAAAATCTGCAACAGCAGCAGCAGCCGGAAGAAGAACAAATGTTCTTCAAAGATCTTCACGCTACAGAACCTGTAGAGGAAGAGAAAAAGAGGGAAGATGAAGATGTTAATAATCTTCATAGTTATAATCGACGTTTAAGGAAAAGATAGAAGAATATTACCTACTCTTCGACGGCAGTAGCAGAGTTTCCTGAACAAGAAGAAAACTAATTATTCTTCATATAATCTGAAGCAAGAAAAACAAAAGGGAATAAGAAGAACAGTTTGTTCTTCACGTACCGTGCAGCAGTAGTTCGTCCAAATAGATTTAGGGTTGGCCGAACAAGTTTATTTATAAGACTTTGGAAGTCCTATTAGAGTTAGTGATTGTGTGAGGGTAGTATATCCCTAATAGAGTCCTTACTCTATTAGACACTTACCAGATTAGGTTAATCTTTCCCTGGATAAGCTCTGGGTTCGAACGGTTCACGAACGGAATTAACGCCTTTGGTCAGGGCGTCGATTCTTGAATTGACGACCTTGTTCAGGTCGTTTCTTAAGAAACGTCTTGGATAAGGGCGTTCCTTGTTTTTGAAACACGCCCCATATATGGGCGTTTCTATTACTTGCCTATTTGGTCGTGAGAGTTGACGACCGCACGTGTGGGCGTCCTTTCTTTAGTCACGCCTTTGATAGAGGCATTTCTTATTGAATTAACGCCCTAATAAGAGGCGTTATTTTAATTTTATTTTACTTCTTCTGATTAATCCTATTCTCATTATCTGTATTACTACTGTAATATATATGTTTTAATTTATTTCAAATATTCATTTATCAGGGTTGCTACAGTAGGGGAGGTAACTTTACCTTGAGCATCTCAGAATCCCTTATGGGCTTCCCTTATATTTTCTTACATCCTTTCTATGTGGCAAGTCACGAACTGGCAGGATGGTCAAGACGGACCTCGGAAATTGCATTGTACGAAATCTCGAATACAAGTCAACTATGATCACGTCGACCCCCTTTTAATTACTCAAGAAAGGTTAATGAATTTTAGAGGGTGACCGTGTAGGACCCGTGGTCTTGATAGCCTTGTCAACCTTTTTTGCAGAATAATTCAATTAACGCCTTTGGCTAAGGCGCTTTTTATAGAATTAATGTCCTAGATTAGGTCATCTATTTCCGAATAACGTCTCTGAGCGGGTCGTTACTTTCTCAAAAATCAGATTCCCTTTTCAAATTCACGCCGTCTTCTAGGGCGTCTTTGTGCAAACCACGACCTACTCTAAGGCTTGTTTTTCAGGAAAAATAACAAAAAAAATATAAATGAGAGGAAAAAGAAAAAATGCATTTCTTCACAATGTATGCTTGCATTCTTTTGCATGGGCATCTTTTATTTATGGTTTGCATATGCATGCTTGCATGATGCATCTCCCCGTTATCAGATATTTTATTTACCTTGGTTGATGAAAGGCTTGGCCCCTTGACCCGCCATTAAGGTCAAAAGTAAAGGCACCCCTTGCTTATTGAGCAAGGGGCCAAGTCGAACAGATGAATTAACCTATTTATTCAAAGTGTGGATTACAGTCACAGAAACAGGGCAAAGCAAAGCAAAGACGAAGAACGTGGAAAGAGGAAAGTACACAAACACAAGTACGCAACCACACAAAGTGCTCAGGTAACAAAAAGATATCAATCTCATATATATATATACATCATGAATGTAGTACAAGCATGAGGGTGGGGGAGTACAAGTAAGTCTCTCAGCTCTCGCCTCCACCCTCCTCTCTCCTACTCTCAACCTCCTCCTCGCCGTCCCGAGCTGGCGCTGGTGGAGGAGGCATGGGCCCCCGTGAAGAAGCTGGAACCCGAACCTGACCTCTGCCTCGCTCCTCTCTCGGAGGGAAGAGCCCGCCACAAAGGTAGAGCTGGTGAAGGAGTACCCCGCGGCCCGTGCTCGCTCACGCCCTCGCTAGAGACGCTCCTCAGACACTCGTAGCCACTCCTGAGAAAGGATCAACTGGGTCCTCGAGTCTGCCAGCTCTCGCTCGCGTGCTGCTACCTGCTCCTGGTACCGGGCACGCTCCGCCTGCTGAAGCTCAAGGTGCCGGGCACACTCCGCCTGGTACTCCTCCCGCTCACAAGCACGCTCATCGCGCTCCCGGGCCCGCTCCCTCCTCTCCAGCTCAAGAGCCACCCGCAGCTCGGCCACGTCCTGAGGCAGCTCCTCTCGACACCTCAGGGACCTCTCTAGCTCTTAGATCCGCTGATCGCGGATCGCCAACTCGGTACGTACCGTCTGAAGCTGAGTCGCCTGCAAACAGGTAAGAAAATCATCAATTCCACAATTAATGCAATGATTCAGTAATCTAACAATTCAAGCAACACATGATTGAACCACTCACCTGTGTGCTCGTCGCACGGAAGCCCTCATCAACGCAGGTAAGAGCGGCTCGAAGCTCCTCAGTCTGTAAAATGAATTTTCATCAGTGCATAATTATATAATCAATATTTGAATGGATTTGTGTTTTGGAATTTACCCGTGAAGCGAGATCGCGCTCTGCCGCCTCAGCTCGTGCGGTCGCTCCAGCTAACTGCTCTGCCAGTGCAGTCACCTCTGCACTGGGCCCTCTCGAGCTGGAGGCCTCCCCTGGGTCTCTCCTCACTGCTCCCTGCTGGGCATGCTGCATTCATTGAGATCGTCAGTGGCTAATCATCAATAATTCAACAAAAAAATACATTTGCATATAGAAATAATTTAAACACTCACCAGGGTCTCTAGGTCGGCCCGTGTGGCGGCCAGCTGGTACTCCAGGCTGTGTAGGTGGGCATGTGCATCCATCGCCGCTATGTCCCGCGCATCCTTCATTCATTACATGTTAGTCACATGATAGAAACATAAGCATTTGCATTTAATTTAGAAATAATTGCATTCATACATACCCCTAAGACCCTCATCTGGGGTCGGCCAGCGTATACCTCCCAGTAGCGCCGGAGGTACTCGGAGCTGTCAGTCGCGCGAGAGGTGACTCTGGTCCCGCCTCGCTGCCAGTCGGCGTACTGCTCCTCGAACCGCACTCTCCAGTCGGTCGCCTTCCTACGACCGCGCGTCTTCTTCCCAATGCCGCGTGACTCGCCGACCTCTACCCACTCCTGGTGGAGGCCCAGCGTCCTCATCACCAACCTAAGCCGTAACGGCTCGATCTCGCTCAGGCAATGAACCCACATCTCATGCTCAAAACAAGGTCGGCCCGCTACGACCCACGGCTGGCCCTCGTCTGTCATTCCCTCATAAGGTCTCCACTGCACCTGCATTCATAAACATACATGTCATCATTTCATCATCATCATAATAAATTCAAAATAAATGCAAAAGAAAGATGCATAACATTCATACATACCAGTGAGGGTGGGAAGTCTCGGAACTCTCTCCGCAGCACCCACAGCTCGTAGCCCAGTGGGGCTCCAAACACCACCGGCAGCCAGCGCCGCGCTAGAGGGAAAGCTCCCTCACCTCCAGGCCGTGGGTCAACGCGCCCCATCGGCATGTATAGGTGGCTCCAAACCTGCATCCATGCATTGCATTAGTAAGGTATTCATACGCATAAAAAATAATAATAAGAGAAGAAAAAGAGAAAAATGCATACCTGAAGAAAAGGTGAGAAGCCACTGACGGTCGTCTCTCGACCTGTCCCCGTGGACAGGTCGGCCATCATATGCGCCAGCAATGCCGCTCCCCAGGCGTAGCTGCCAACTGCCTCCAAGTCCTCGAGGATCCCTAGGAATCGGCAGTTGATGACGTTGCCCTTCGTCCCGAGCAATAGCCTCCCTAGTAACAGCAGTAGAAACCTCCTCAGGTCCCGGTCCGCTCTCTCCCTGTCAGCTGGGTCCTGGCAGTAGACCGCCCTAGCGCCGTCGATCAACCTCTGAGAAAACTGCTCCAAGGACTCCCCGGACCTATGCCTAGCATTCCCCAAGCCCATCACTGTAGTCAGGTCGGTGCGGAAGATAGTCCTACACTTGCTAGGTGTCTCGTAGACCATCTCTAGCCCTAGCAGTCTCTGGGTGAGCTCAGTGTAGTCAGGGTAGGTGATCCCACTCACAACCTCACCGTCTACCCTCAATCCGGTGATCCTAGCTACATCCTCTAGGGTAGGAACCATATGCCCCCATGGCATCAAGAATGCCCGGCTAGTCCTGTCCCATCTCTCCCGTAGAACCTGGATAAGTGGTAGGTCGGGTCTGACTGGCTCTATGCTAAGGAAGGCCCCGAACCCCATAGCATCTACCCTGGCTCTCTGAAACTCGGGGAGGCCGTAGTATGCTGCTCGGACCATGACCCAGGAGATCCGTGTCCTCATCAACCCCTGCACGCATGAAGGAAGAAATTTTGGTTTAATTGTTCAATTATTCTTGTTGGAATTCACTTAACTGCCTTGGTTTGAAATGTTAATGTTTGATTTAATTAACGACCTCCTCAGGTCGTGGTTTGTTGAATTAGCGCCCCTGAGGAGGGCGCGGTTCTAAGTGTGCTTTGAATTTACGACCTATCCTAGGTCGCTGTTCATCCTTGAAACGCCTCGGTATTGGGCGTGGTTCTATGGTTAATTGCTAAAATTCTTAAAGAATATTTCAAGTCACGCCCTTGGGTGGGGCGTTTTCCAAAATGGGTCCGTTAATTTAATCAGGAATTAATGAATGGACGACCGCTGGTTTGGTCGTCTGTCGTTGAATTAACGCCCTGGTGGGGGGCGTTGTTTTCAAGTTTTTCAGAAAATGAAGTAAAAATAACAACATACGAATAATTCATGAAAAATAATTAAAGCATGGGAATTAATAGAAATTAACAGCATGATATGAAAACTGATGAATTTAAATGGGCGACATGATGCAGGGCGTGTTCTCATGGGGTTATTTATTTTTCAGGGAAATAATTTAATTAACGCCCTTGGGTTGGGCGTTTCATTTCTAAAACGTGACGCCCCTGAGGGCGTCTTCTTTCTGGGTTGCAAGGTTTATACCCCGAGAGCTATGGAAATTATAGGAAAAATAAAAATAAAAATAAAAAATGGGAATTGGGTTTGGGGGCCTACCTTCTTGTGCTTTGGTCCTTGTGGCTGAGGCCGTGGCTGACGCGGTCGCCGTAGTTGGCCGGCACGGGGAGGAGCCGCCGCCGTGGGCGGTGGCTCATCACCACCACGGCGGCGGCTCATCACCACCTCCTTCTCCTTCTCCACCACCTTGTTCCTCGCCATCTTCGCCTTCTTCTTCTTCTGCGGCTTCACCAGCATCATCCTCACCTCCCTCATCTTCTTCTTCGTCGCCGGCCATCGCCGCCGGACCTTCCTCGGCCGCCGCCGGCGGAGCCTCCACGGCGTCTTCATCGTGGGCGTCTTCGCCCAGGTCCACCACCTCAAGCGCCGCCACCCGTTGTCATTTCAAGCCTCCTCCGGCCATGGCTAGGGCTAGGGTGTGTAGAGGAAAGGAAGAGATAGAGAGATAGAATGAGAGATGGGGTTGGGTTCGGTTAGGGTTGCAGAAGAAGAGAGAAAGAGGGAAAGAGGACGAAGGAAGAAGAAGAAAAGAGGGAAAGTTAAGTCGAACGGTCAAAAAGAATTCACGACTTAAGGAAGGCCGTGTTTTAAGGAATTAACGACTGAAGCCAGGGCGTTTATTGATAATTGATGACATTTCTTGAGGCGTTACTTTTGTTTGCATGGGGAATGATAATCGTCGTCAGGCGCATTGAATGGGGATTGATTGATGTGATTGAAGCAATTATTACTTTTCTGTATTAACGTCTGTGCTTGAGGCGTTATTTGAATGAAACGTGACTTTTCTGAAGGTGTTACTTTTGGAACTTCAACGAATACTTTTTGGAATATGAATCAAATTAACGCCTTGTCCTAGGACGTTTTTTCAGTTAACGCCCATTGGTGAAGGCGTCAGTTATGAGCGATCAATCATTGGAAGCGACATTGGCTGAGGCGTCACTTTGTGAATTCACGACATTGACTGAGTCGTTATTTGCAACAGAATCGCATGTTATTGGAAGATTTGGTCAGAATCACTGTGTTATTGGCTCAATCAGAAAATTATCATTGATTTATTGAAAGAAAGATTACAATGATTAATGAGCCACTTTGGGCCTCAATTTTCTTAAAGCAATTTCATAAGATTTCCATTCATCTCTGTCTTCATCCAAGCTTTCTACAGGTTGATGGGTTTTATTGATTTTCCACAGAGCTTGAATAGTTGTGCATTCTTCACCATCTTCATTGCTGCCAAGGTCCCGTGTCTTGATAGGAAGAAGGTGTGATGGATCCTTGAATACTTGCCGTGGAAGCCCGAGTTGAGGAAGGCACCGATGTGAATTATACAAGACGAATTCTGAAGCGCCGATGAGTCTAAGGTCCGTGCCGGGAGAAAGTCTTGCACGGAGTTCTTGAGTCTTGAGTATTCCCGGGGCGCAAGTGAAGAGGTTCTTTGGCATTACTTTGAGGTGTTCTCTCCATTCCACTCTCTTCTTGATTTGAGGAATCCGGTTCGTCACCCTATTGCTTATCCCAAGTGAACAGGTCATGTAAGAGAGTGGGCTTTTTGAGAAGATTCTTGAGGATTGTTGGGCCTCACCACATGGATCGAACTTGAAGTGGAGATCTACCCAACTAGAGAGTGCTAGCATGCATCCGTAGATGGGCCTTCCCATCACCGCCGAGGTTAGTCCGCTATAGAGATAGGCTAGAATAGCCGGTCCAACTCTATCTCCTTCCCATAAGCTCACTATGGCGCTTAATTGGGCCTCTTCTAGAAAGTCCTCCGTGGATGGGAATAAGATTGCTCCTGCCAAGCACACCATGAAGGCCTTTGCTGCCCGCTCTATCTCTTCATCTTCTTTGGCTTGATCTGCTCTCTTGTACACCCATGAGGCGAGCTTTAGAAGATTGATTCCTTTAGTAGCTTTGATTTGATTCACTAGGTTGGGGCTAGAAATCAAGCTTGTTAATAGCTCATGAGAGGAAATTGGTTTTGGCATGATGGCCATCTTTTCCTCATCCCCTTGCTTCATTCTCTTTAAGCCCAAGATCATCTCCAATTCTTCTAATAGGATTGTGGCTTCAAAAGTTGAGAAGAGAAAGGTATGAGTAGAAGGATGCCACATCTCTACAAGAGCTCCTATAGCTGCCCAGTCAAGATGAATTTGATCGTAATGTTTGGCATGGGTAACTATGTTAGGGTGCAATGCCCGGATACAGAGGGGGGTGAATGTATCCTTTTACAATTAATGCCCAAATAAAAACTCAAGTGCTGGACGCAATCTCAGAATAAAACCAAATTCAATTAAACCAATGAGCAAACACAAGAGACGCGCCTATTCAAGCATCTAGCGGAAGCACACTCACAATGCAAACCACTGCTCAAGAGATTTTTAGGTGGTTCGGTCCTCCAGACCTACATCCACCCCACACTCAAACCAAGTGTGGCTACACTAACCGCTGGGTAACATAGCTTGCCAACAGATGCTGATACACAGCTTACCCAGGGGAACAGACTCCCCTCTTCCTCCTACCTGGAGGGAACCTCTAGTAACCCTCGGTCACTAGAAAACTAGAGACTAGCGTCTCTCTTCCTCTATACCAAGAGGGAACCCCACTGGTACCAGCCAGTAGCACTCTGCTACCAACAACCCACCAGAGGTAGAGCCTCTCTTCCTCCAGACCAGGAGGGACCCCTGGACTTGCAACCCACAAGCCCAGAACTGGAGATCAGATCTCCCTTCCTCCAAACCGGAGGGAACAGACAAGTGACTTCCAGCCACTTGCAGACTAGAGGTCGAAGACCTCTCTTCCTCTAGACCAGGAGGGACCCGACCTCAGTCCAGAGGATCGGAAGTACAAAGCTAACCAAATGAAAAAAGAAAAAATAAGAAAAGAAAAATACACAGCGATCAGAAAGCTGTAAGGAAAGATAACACAGATGTGGCTCACAAGGAGCTGACTGGCCTGGATTTGATCCACGGTCCAGTAGACAGATCTTCAGGTAAGCTTCTCTTCCTCTTCTCTTCTCTCTCACTTTCTTTTTCTCTTAACCCTCACGAGCTCTCTAACTTTCTCACTTTTTCTTCTCCTCTTCTTCTGCTCTTTTTACTCTCTCGATCTCTGCTCCTCTATTCTTTCTGGCTCATATGCTTGCTCTCTGCTTCATCAGCCTTTCTTCCATTTATATCAGCAGCCAGCAGGATGATAGGGTACAAAGTGCGTGTGCCTCCCACGCTTGATCCAGAACCTTCCTGCCACGTGCCCTTTTCGAATTTGTTCCTCTAGTATTGGATCACGTGCAGCCCAGTTATTGGGGAATATTCTTCCTCGGACCTGCAAGGAGATAAAAACTATTAATACTCAGGGTTCTCTATATATATCTACCTGAAATGAGTTGGTTGACACTCAAGCTGAAACTGCACGAGGTATGTGGGAATGACAAGAGGTGCACTATACTGAGAACGACACGAGATACAGTGGTGACAAAACAAACACTACCAAGAGAACGACACGAAGTCCAAGGGTGACAAAATAGATACTACAAAGAGAACGACACGAGGTAGAGAGAGAACAACACGAGATATACAATAATAAAGCTGACACTACAAAGAGAACGGCACGAAGTAGAAAGAGAACAGCACGAGGTAAAAAGGAAATAGCACGGAACTAAAAAGGTAGTAAGACACGCAGTCAGAGGAAACCTGGACGAGGATAGAAAGAAACAACACGCAGACATAAACACAAGAATAACACGAAGACACGAATACAAAAGCAACACGACATAACAAACAGTAAAGAGAACGGCACGAGAACAACATGGACTGAAACCAACTCGAAGATGAAAACGACACGAAAACAACATGGACTGAAACCAACTCGAAGACGAAAACAACACGAAAACAACATGGACTGAAACCAACTCGAAGACGGAAACAAAAACTGACACGAAGTGTGGTCACAAAGTAAAAAAGACATGGGGTCTAGGAAAGACAACACGAGGACAGAAGATAGGAACAGTTTCAACGACACGTGATAAAACAAAGAAAGCAGGAAAACGACTCGAGTATCTACAGTAAATGACACGAAGACAAGCCCTGAAAATACTGTTTAGACTTCACGCTGTACAGACTTTGAGGAGTCTGAACCAATGTACAGACTTTAAAGGCTGTGAATACCAAGGCATGCTGAACAGACTTGAAACCTATGAAGATGGAGTGTATAGACTTGAAAGACTGAATGTGATGTGCATACTTGCTGAGTTGACGCTGCAGCCCAATGAGTTAACGCTGCAACGTATACACTTTGCGTTCAACTGAAGGTGTATATACATGAAGTTTCAAGGCCACAATGTATAGACTTCAAAAGAAGCAGTCCGATGTACAGACTTCAAATGTGAAGACATTGTGACTGCAAATGCAGTGATCAGACTTCATTGTATAGACTTGGAGAACTTGAAACAATATGCATACTTGGGACGCCTGAAGACCAATGTATAACATGACTGAACATAATCAATTATGCAATGCCATATTAGAACTAATGAAGAACTGCATTATGATCAGAAAGTAGCGATTTGACTCACACAAGATGACTCACAGTGAATAGCTCACTACAAAGGCCAAACATCAAAACCACCATTAAAACCATCATCAAAACCACAGGGGCACAACAAACTAGACCTAGAAGGTGCCATCTTGTTAAGTACACCCTCATATCTGAAGAAAATTTGGAGAGTATGAGAGGCAGCCACTTAATTTTTGTAAATCTCCTTGCTCCTGGGACATTCGGGAAGTCCTGTGGAAGGAAGAAAGGAAGAACAATGCAGAGAAAGAAGGATAAATGAGCATGCAGAAGAGAAGAACATTTAAGACAAAAGTGGAAAAGAACAGAAGGATTTTATCTTTACCTGGTTCATGGAGATTCTACTGCTTATGTGCCCATTAATCTCGGTTAGCCTGGGAGTGGAAGCTTTGGACCTCTTAATCGCCCTCTCCATCTTCGGTTTGTAGGAAGAAGTTCGGACGGTTGCGGTGTCTGCAGAAGAACAGAAGAAGCAGCAGAAGAAACAGAGCTCGGAGGATTTGATTGATTTGAGGAATTTCCTTCCCTTTATAGAAGTCCGGGGAGTCTTAAGGCTGTTCGGAGTTAGAAAGTTTATGACTATTAGGACTGGGTTTAGCTTTCGAATCGGAAACGGAAGTTTGTGCTTAATTAACGCCTTCTGTTAGGGCGTCAATTGTTGAATTGACGACCTGACTAAGGTCGTGTTTTATTTAACGCCCTTGAGTGGGTCGTTTTCTTCGTGAACTCTCGATGCATTTCACGTCTTAGTGAAGGGCGTGTCTATCTTTTTGACACCCTTATAACAAGGCGCGTTTCATGTTTTGACGCCGATCAGTGCAGGCGTGAATTTGTGAGCTTATGAATTTGCTTCCCTACATGCTCTGATGAACATAAGTGCTATTATTTTCGTTGGAATTTTATTTTATTAAGCACTTATGATCATGTCATACTTTGAATTGAAGATTATTGATATTATAGGAAGGCTAATGAACTTTCAAGTGCAGAGGATTGCAGGTTTCGAGATGCCCGGATCACTGTGGAAGTAACATCATGATGTTCTTGTAAGCATTATTACTATATGGTATTTTACGCTATTATAGCATATCAAGGACCTTGTGGTTCTGATGAACCTAGAATTTGAGTTCCCCTTCATCAAAAACAGTGATAGTTCCAGGAGAGTCTTGATCACACGGATAGGCCGTTGAGTCATTGAAGGTCTGGGACGATGGTTCCACTTTCTGAGTTGATACGCGGACAAACGGGCTTCGGCTTAGTGTCAGCTCAGAGATCTGGATTCTTGACCAAATCTAGGTGGCTTGGTAATATTATCCTTGATTATTTTCTATGTTTTTAGTTTGTCTTATCTTTTCTTTTAGCCCAGCATGCATCATGTAGGACTTTGAGCTTCATGCTAAAAATCTTCATATTATGGCAATAATGAAGGTCACTCACTCTTGATTGAGTTGACATGAGATATTCCACTCCAAATTGAGTACTTTATTCTCTTTGAAGCCGCTTAGGATGATTACTTGAAAATGTCCCTTTGCTGGATCTCCATTTCAATTCCCTTTATTTTCCCCACAAATATGCCTTGGTTGTAGCACGTCCACGTTGACTGGTAACCGCTCTCCAATGGTGTCTCCTTATCGTGCCATGCGCACATTTTTACTTGCTTAGCTTAGTCTCCTTTATCCAGCAAATCGATGCTTCCTTGGAATCACTCGGAGTTGTTTCACTTTGAATCTTGGAAAGATTTCCAATGCTTAGTGTCTGAGGCGTGTCATATCACACCTTGGCGTCTACTTATCAGTTCGCTCCACTTCATTCCGTTGGTTGTACTTTTACTCCATTTTGTCCCACTCCCTTGCAAAGCAGACGCCAAGGCGGGGCAGCTGTAGACACGTCAAAATTGACGCTATGTTGATCAAATCTCATGTCACTATGTTGGCACCCCAAAGTGAACTTCAATATTTCTATAATATAAGATTTTTTTATTTTTGAGATTTAGTCTTTATTTTTTTTGTTGTTTTTGGTGATTCACGACTTAAATAAGGGCGTGTTTTAAATAGTGACCTTATCTAGGGCGTGTTCAAAAGAAAGGACGACCAAATGTCAGGGTGTCAATTCCTAGTATTATTCGGTTTCAAAATAAATTCAAATTATTGATTAACGTCCTTCCTCAGGGCGTGTTTTCAAGTAACGCCTTCATCTCAGACATTTTTTTTCATAATTTTCAAATAAAGTAAGTTTTATTGCCACAATTAAATCCAAGAAGTGACGCCCTTGATCATGGTCGTGTTTTGAGTAATGTCTTGATGTAGGTCGTCAATTTGTGATTTGACGCCCTTCTGAAGGTCGTGTTTTATCTTTCGGTGTCCTGCTTAAACTCGTCTTTCCTGGAGAGTTCCCTGCCTTTAATGGTCTCCTTGCTCGAATTGGAACTAGAGTCCTGCCTTCTTTTGATCATTGCCCATTCTTATCCTTCCGAATCTGAGGTTATCTTGGATCTGGAACCCTATATAGGGATGTCTTGATCGACCTCGCGCGAGGTTGGGAGCAGGTTACGGGAGCAGGTCACCGAGGTTAGAGTTTTTATGCGTAGATGCTGAATTTACGGAGGCTATCCATCTTCTTCCTGTGCAATCTTTAAAAAGCTCCCTACTTCATGTTCTTCCTGTCAACAACATCGACTTCGGTTCCCCTTTACTGTCGTCAGGGACAGCAGGGGTCTTTGTTCGTCTAATTGTGTTTTCTTCATCGATCATCATACGTTTTTCTCCTTTTGCATTAGTTTCATCATTTCTTCTCCTTCCCTATTTCTTTAGGGGTTTTAAAACAAAAAAAAGGTGCGCATGTTTTATTCTCTATTCATCATCATATCATCTACTTGGGATTGATACTACATTCACTTGGCTGATCCACTTCTTTTGTTTGTTTGTTTTGTCTTTTTTGCAAGGGTAATCAATAAAGGAAAACCCCCTTCATCGGGCGGCCGATTGAAGGAGGAGGAGGAATTCACAATCCATCCCGCGTTCTATTTTCTACCAGGTATTCGCGATCTTCTTTGTTTCTTCTTGAGGTAACCCCTCTGGCGATCACCCTCCTTAGTAGCACCACGTACTTCTTTTCTTCATTATTATACCATCTCTCCCCCTTGTGTTTTCTCATATTTAAACTCTTCTTCATGTGTAGATTTATCACAATCTACAGCCGTGGGTCAGCACGTCCCATCGGCATGTATAAATGACTCCATAGCTGTATCCATACATTGCATTAGTAAAGCATTCACATACATATAAAAGAAAAAGAGAGAAAAAATAATAATAAAAAGAAAAGCATACCTGAAGAAAGGGTGAAATGCCACTGACAGTCGCCTCTCGACCTATCCCCGTGGACAAGTCGGCTATCAAGTGCGCCAGCAGCGCCGCTCCCTAGGTGTATCTGCCGACTCCCTCCAGGTCCTCGAGTATCCCCAGGAATCGGCAGTTGATGATATCGCCCTTCGTGCCGAGCATCAACCTCCCGAGCATCAGGAATAGAAATCTCCTCAGGTCTCGATCTGCTCTCTCCCTCTCAACCGGGTCCTGGCAATAGGCAGCCCTAGCCCCGTCTATCAGCCTATGTGAAAACTGCTCCAGAGACTCCCTCGACCTCTGCCTAGAGTCACCTAAGCCTATAGCTATAGTAAGGTCGGTGCGGTAGATGGTCCTACACTCGCTAGGCGTCTCGTAGACTGTCTCTAGCCCTAGCAATCTCTGTGTCAGCTCGCTATAATCAGGCAGGGTGATCCCACTCACCGCCTCTCTGTTTACCCTCAGCCCGGTGATCCTAGTGACGTCCTCTAGGGTAGGTACCATATGACCCCACGGCATCAGAAAGGCCCTGCTAGTCCTATCCCATCTCTCTCTGAGCACCTGGATCAAGGGTAGGTCTGGTCTCACTGGCTCTATGCTAAGGAAGGGTCCAAACCCCATAGCGTCTACCCTAGCCCTCTGGAACTCAGGGAGCCCATAGTAAGATGCTCGGACTTGGACCCAAGAGATCCGTGTCCTCATCAATCCCTGCATGCAATAAAAATAAAAATTCTCGCTTAAGTTTTCATGTGGATATTAATTTGTTGTTACATTTGCTATCTATTTAATTGACGGCCAATCCCAGGTCGTGGTTTAATTAAGTGACGCCCTTGAGGGAGGTGTTATTTTACAATGTGTTTCTAATAATTTCATGACAAATTTGAATTAACGACCCGCCATAGGTCGTTGTTTACTTAAATGACGTCCCTATGGGGAGTGTTGTTTTGAAATTAATTTCCTAAATTCTGAGAAATTTTTAATTGACGCCCAGACATGGGTCGTCATTTGTTTAAGTAATGCCCCTGTGTGGGGCGCGGTTTAAAAGGCAATTCTCTATCCTAACCGTAATTTTAAAAAAAAATTGAATTGACGACCACACCCGTGGTCGCTGCTTAATGAATTGACGCCCCAGTGGGGGGCGTTGTTTTTCTGGGGTTTTCAAACTAATTAACATGCAAAATGAAATTAACAGAGGCACATATGTTTTAAATAAATGAAATGGCATGGAAATTGACCGCATGATGATAAACATGATAAATTTAAAAAAAATGACGACATGCTGCAGGGCGTGATTTCATGCATTTATCATTTTTTAGAAATTAAATTAATTGAATTGACGGCTCAGGTTGGAGCGTTGTTTTAATTAATGACACCCCTGGGGGCATCATTTTTCTGAGTCACTGTTTTTTCAACCGAGGGCTATGGAAATGAAAAAATGGAAATAAAATGAAAATAAAATTAAAAATGGAAGGTTTGGGGCCTACCTTGCGTCGTTCGGGCACGATCAACCCTCCCCGGATAATTTGCCTTGGTTGCCGTGGCCGACGGGGTTGGCCGGGTCGTGGGACAGCCGCCGCCGTCTCCAGTGGTTGCTCTCCTTCTCCTTCCTCTCCTCCTTGTTCTTCTTCCCCTACTTCTTCATCTCCTTCTTCTTCCTCATCATCGTCCTCTCCGTCTTCATCGTCTTCACCATCATCTTCTTCTTCTCCGTCTTCTCTTTCTTCTTCATTGGCTCCTTCCTCTTCTTCTACACCGAGCTCCGTCGCCGATGCTTCTTCGGCCGCCGCGGGAGGAAGCTCCTCCACGGCATGTTCGCCTTCGAAGTCCATGACCTCGGGGGTTGTGACCCTTTGGCATTTCTGTGCACTGTCCGCCATGGGAACGAGAGATAGGGAGAGTGAGAATGAGGGAGATAGAGTATGGGGGTTTTTCGGTTAGGGTTTGCAGAAGAGAGAGGGAAAGAAATGAACGAAAGAGGAAGAAGAAGGAAGGGAAAAGGGCTTTAACGGTCGAAAAGAAATGACGCCCTAATGAAAGTCATCATTATATCAATTGACGGTCTGAGTAGAGGCGTGGTTTCAGGTTATGACGACATGATCTGAGGCGTCATTTGAATCTTGCGTGGGAACTTGTAATCAGCGTCAGGTGCATTAATGGGAAAGTGATTGATGTGATTGATCGTCATCATTACCTTTAAAATTGACGACGGTGTTTACAGGCGTCAGTTTTGTTAACACACGACATTCGTAAAGGCGTCGTTTAAGTGAAATTAAGGAGTTATCTTGAAAATAATTTGAAGAATTTGAACCGATTAACGCCTTATTTGGAGACGCGAATTAAGAGACGCCTATCGCTGAGGGCGTCAATTGTGAATTTTGAATTGTTTTAAGGAATTGATTTAATGACAATTGACGACATTATTGGAGGCGTTATTCAATCAATTGACGCCATGAAAGAAGGCGCTTCTCAGGACAGAGAGCCCGGAGCTCGTTTTATCAGACAGAATCACATGAATTAGAAGACATGATCTTATAAACTCTTTGTTTTGGCTCAAAAGAGGAAAGAATTTTTATTTCATTAAGGAAAAATCATGATTACATTTATTGAGCCATTATAGGCCTTATCTTCCTAAGAGCTAGTACATAAGACTTGCATTTGTCTTCTTCTTCTTCTACATGTGTCTTGGACTTTTGGAGTAGTCCAACCTTCCATTGAGCCATTATTGCCTTGATCTCCTCTTGATCCCCACTTGAGCATAGTTCCCTTCTTTTGAGTGGAGGTAGATGAGAAGGTTCTTCAAAGAGGTGCCGAGGTAGCCCGAGTTGTGGGAGGCACCGGTGTGCATTGTAGAGAACAAAATCGCTCCCGCCTATCAACCGAAGCTCTATGCCGGGAGAAAGCCTTGAGTGAAGTTCTTGGGTCTTGAGGAACCCCGGTGTGCAAGTAAAACCACTCTTAGGCATGGTCTTGAAGTAGTCTCTCCAATCTCCTCTTTTCTTTAGCTTAGGAACCCGATTGATTACTCTCTCACATAAGCCCAAAGAATCCGTCATGTATCGGAGGGGGCTCTTGGAAAAGATTTTGGAGGCCGCTTGGGTTGCTTGGCAAGGATCAAATTTGAAGTGAAGATCTACCCAACAAGATAGAAGAAGCATAGACCCGTAGAGGGGCCGTCCCAATGAAGCCGAGGTAAGCCCATTATATAGGTTGGCTAGTACCGCCGGACCTATTCTCTTTCCCTCCCACATACAAGCAATAGTGCTTGGATGGCATTCCTCTAGATGGTCTTCCGTTGAAGGGAAGAGTAGAGCTCCCGCTATGCATATAACGAACCCCTTCATTACTCTCCAACAAGTCTTCATCTTCTTGGGTCTTGTCCATACTTTTGTATACCCATGAGGCTAGTTTCACAAGGTTGATCCACTTATGAGCTTTAATTTGGTTCACTATATTTGGGTTTTGAATAAGGCTAGTGAGTATGTCATGAGCTTGTATTGGTTTAGCCATGTGAGCCATCTTAGATTCCTCTCTTTGCTTCATCTTTCTTAATCCTAGGAGTGTCTCTACTTCCTCTAGGAGTGTGGTAGCTTCAAAGGATGGAAAGAGGAAAGTGTGTGTCACGCCCCGAGCGCGGAAGATACCCGGAGATGCGCGACGTGTCTATATCAATCATGTCAATCAGAGTGGTCGTGTATTCGACACAAAGACAGAGATGCGCAAAATAGCAAGATAACCCAATCCTTTATTTCATAATGGATAGACTATTACAAATCCAATACTCTGTTTAATAAAAAGAAAAGTACATAGTTGACTCGAGAAAACTATAGAAAAGACTAGATGACACTTGTAGAAGCTCTATCACTTTCACTCTTGATCATTCCCATCCGATTGACTTCCATCATCGTCGGACTTACCTGAAAAGTACAAAGGGACAAACGGAATGAGCGAACGCTCAGTAGGAAATTATATCTCAAGTACTAGCGAGGGGTTTAAGTAATTACATTTTCATGAATGCAATAAAGCTATGCATGCTCGCATAAAACGACAGATAGAGAGATGTAGTATCAAGAAATAAGATGAACTTATCATGAACTTCAACAAGATAACAAGTTTATTCGCGATATTCAAGCAAGTACATTTAACAAATCATGTCAAGAACTTTGGCTATCATGTATCAAGCAAGTAAATTACCCTTTTTCGGGCCACGCATTTCATTTCATGTCAAGTACGAGTCAAGTACAAGATGTGTGTGGAATGTCCAATCAAGCAAGTCAAGTACTCGGTATAATGCCAGATACCTTATCATTTTAACTCCCATGGGCACAAGTACTTTCGGGTGCTCCTCCCAGGACCAGATCGGGCCCTATATGCGCAGGCATTTATCATGTGTTTTGACATCCACTCTTGTTTATATAGCCAATATAGAATTTCAATAATCAAGCTTGTAGACACGTATGACAACTTTGATAGAATAGAGTCCAAAATATGACAAAGGACATAGAATGGCGATAATAACGGTATAATCACGATGTCGATAAAACTAGGTAGAATATGGTTCCCTTAACTTAGGTACCATGACAAATCAATATGGACATTCTTTATATAGAATTGAGGTCCACATGAACATAAGATCAAGCAAGATACCCTCATTCTTATCATAGAATTGGGGTTTACAAGAATGACACGATATGGCATGATATCATCATCCCATCAAGAATTTCTTATGATATACTCTTTGTATAATCATAAGGGCCGGTATACCATGTTTCTTTAGATTGACATGGCAAGGATCGTGTAACGGGTTTTTAGGGTACAACCAGCTCAGTCGGCCTTGAGGGAATCCAAGGCTACGAGGAGTCTTACGGAGGTCTCTATGACTAACTCGCTAGTCCAAAGGAACGGAATGTCCAATGGAGAGCTTGTATGTCAATGAGAGTTGAGTGTGATCGATAAATCAACGTGAAAAGTGGGACTATACTCACGGAATGGAGAATAGTGCCGATATATATATATATATGTATAATATGAAACCATCGGTAATAGAATCAGGATAAAATCAGTTTACAGTAAAATAACGACTTAAGTAAAGTCGTGTATTGAATAATTAACGCCTAACAGAAGGGCGTTTACATATATTGCCAATTTGCAGAATTTCCATTATTTCATTAATTTATCAAAAACACGCCTTTCCTGGGGGCGTTTCTTCAAAGTTGACGACTGCAGAGGCAGGCGTCTCATCATTTACATATTCGACAGGATATAATTATTCTCAGAAATTTATCAAAAACGCGCCCTTGGAAGGGGCGTTACTTTCTAATTCCATTTTACAGAATATGTGAATTTCAGGATTTTAACAGATACACGCCCTAGGCAGGGGCGTTACTTTTCAGATTCACGCCTTGTACTGGGGCGTTAGAATATGGAAAACGACTTTGTCCAAGTCGTGAATTTCAAGGGATTTACGATATTTTAATAAATAATATTTCGAGAGACAGGAGACATGTCATGGCAGTAAAATTTAACAGGAATTCACAGAGTCATGCAAGATATTAAAAATCAATATTTCATATGTATTGTAATTTTTAAACAGGATCAATCATTAATCACATGCGATTCTTATGAAATTAACGCCTGCGTAGAGGGCGTCAAATATTAAATTGACGACCACTAGCATGGTCGTTTCTTTTAAATTAGCGCCCTAATCAAGGGCGTTTCTTTCAAAATTTTGCAGAAAACGTAATAAAACCTTATAAACAGTATGCATGCCATGCTCATATACGTATGTATAGATATCTTGCATTAATTCTTATTTGGGCTACAATAACTTGAGAAAATCCTACCTTAACAATGGATTTGAAGGTGACAGACACGTGAAGACGTTGATAAGGATAAACTGAATCAGCAGTAGGCAGAGAACCTTTGTTCTTTGGTCGATCCCTAGAGTTTTCCTACAGAGGAATATGAAGAGATATTAGAAATTTCTTCATAAGCTTGGCTGAAGATGGAAGTTTAGAAGAACTTACCCTTGTTCTTCACGATGTCTAGGCTTCCTCAACCTGTAAGAAGAAAAGAGAGTGAAGAATCATTAGTTCTTCGTGTAGGCAAAGCAGAGATCAAAGGAATAGTTTGTTCTTCACGTACCTAGCAGCAGACGTTCGATCAAATGGGTTTTAGGGTTCGATCGAACATGTTATTTATAGGATTTTGAAGTCCTAACAAGAGTAGTGTTTGATTGAGGGTAATATATCCTTAATAGAGTCCTTACTCTAATAGACACTTACTAGATTAGGTTAATCTTTCCTTGGATAAGTTCTGGGTTCGATCGGTTCTCGAACTGAATTAACGACTTTGGTCAGGGCGTCTATTCTTTAATTGACGCCTTACTTTAGGGCGTTTCTTAAAAAGCGCCTTGACAAAGGGCGTTTCGTGTTTTAAAACACGCCCAAGATAGGGGCGTTTCTTTTACTTACCCATTTGGTCGTATGAGAACTGACGACCGCATATGTGGGCGTCCTTTCTTTAGTCACGCCATGGATAGAGGCGTTTCTTTATAAATTAACGCCTTAATAAGAGGCGTTATTTTTAATTTTGCTTTACTTCGTCCAATTAACCCTATTCCTTTTATATATTACTTCTGTAATATATATGTTTTAATTCATTTCAATTATTCATTTATTAGGGTTGCTACACCCTCCCCCACTTAAAAAGAATTTGGTCCCCAAATTCAATATATATATAATTATACACGCGGAGAGTGTAGGACATATACCTCTTAGAATAACTCGGGAAATCGTTTCTTCATAGATTCCTCGGTCTCCCATGTCGCTTCGCGTTCAGGATTCTTATTCCATTGCACCTTGAGCATGGGAATAACCTTATTCCTTAGAGCTCGTATTTCTCGATCTAATATCTTCAAGGGCCTCTGTTCATATGTGAGATCTTTCTGGATCACCAGATCTCCATACTCAATAATATGTGACGGATCGTGCACATACTTCTTCAACATAGATATGTGAAATACATTGTGTACCTCGGACAACTGAGGAGGCAACGCGATGCGATAAGCAACCTCGCCAACTCTTTCGAGTACCTCAAATGGTCCGATGAATCTTGGCGTAAGCTTGCCCTTAACACCAAATCTTCGTATGCCACGTCCAGGGGATATTTTGAGAAATACATGATCTCCGATTTGGAATTCAAGATCTCTTCTTCTTGTATCTGCATAAGCTTTTGTCTGTCTGAGCAACTTGTAATCTTTCTCTGATTACTTGTATCTTCTCGGTTGTATCCCTTACCATGTCTGGACCTAATAGTTGTTTTTCTCCAACTTCGTTCCAACATATGGGAGATCGGCAACTCCTTCCGTATAAGGCTTCGAAAGGTGCCATTTGGATACTAGCTTGGTAGCTATTATTATATGCAAATTCAACTAAAGGTAAGTGGTCATGCCAGCTTCCTCCAAAGTCAATAATGCATGCTCTCAGCATATCTTCAACAACTTGATTAGTTCGCTCGGTCTGACCATCCGTTTGTGGGTGAAAAGCAGTACTAAAGTTGAGCCTTGTTCCCAACGAATGTTGTAATCCCTTCCAAAAATGAGAAGTAAAACGGGGATCTCTATCAGACACGATTGAGACAGGAATTCCATGTATCCTGACTATTTCTTTGATGTATAGTGCAGCTAGCACATCAATTGACCATCGGCTTTTGATTGGCAAGAAATGTGCCGATTTAGTCAATCGGTCAATGATAACCCAGATTCCATCATGTCCTCCTTTAGATTTAGACAAACCCATGATGAAGTCCATACCAATATCCTCCCATTTCCACTTAGGAATATCTAGAGGATGTAGTTTTCCCGCAGGCTTTTGGTGTTCCGCCTTGACCTGTTGGCATGTGAGACAGCGTGATACATAGTCCGCTATTTCTCTTTTCATATTAGGCCACCAAAAGTTCCTCTTTACATCTTGGTACATTTTGGTTGATCCTGGATGAATAGTGTACCTGGATCGGTGAGCTTCATCTAAGATCTTCTTCTTTAATTCCGGACAATCGGGTATACAAGTTCTATCTTTGAACGATAATCTTCCATCAGAAGTTAGTTGAAAATCAGATTGTCCTTCTAATCTGCTTTTGATTTCTACTAACATAGGATCATCATCCTGAAGTGTTTGTATTTCAGATAATAAGTCTGACTGTATGCTTACATGAGATAATGTGATAAATTTGGATTCCGTGTCCAAGCTTATATTGAGCTCGGAGAATTGTTCAAGTAACCTCCATTCTTGTATCATACAATTTGCTATCCTTGCTCTCGGCTTTCGACTAAGGGCATCAGCCACATAATTACCCTTTCCGGGATGGTATTGTATACTGAAGTCGAAGTCCTTGAGATATTCTAGCCAACGTCTTTGTCTCATGTTCAGCTCCTTTTGTGAAAATAGATATTTGAGACTTTTGTGATCGGAGTATACAGTGAACTGTACCCCATAGAGATAGTGTCTCCATATCTTTAGGGCAAATACTACCGCGGCCAGTTCCAAGTCATGGACGGGGTAATTCTCCTCATGCTTCTTCAGTTGACGAGAAGAGTATGCTATGACCTTCCCTTGTTGCATTAGAACACATCCGAGGCCAATGCCAGAAGCATCAGTGTAGACCTCGAATTTCTCTCC
The DNA here is from genome assembly GCA_022559845.1 of Amorphophallus konjac. Lineage (NCBI taxonomy): Eukaryota > Viridiplantae > Streptophyta > Magnoliopsida > Alismatales > Araceae > Amorphophallus > Amorphophallus konjac. The sequence goes on from CM040127.1 coordinate 269,712,192, forward strand.
TTCAATTGGTAGGGCTAAGACCGGAGCTGTGGTGAGATGATCCTTGAGAGTTTGAAAACTGCTTTCACATTCCTCACTCCATTCATATCGGATCTCCTTACGAGTTAATCTTGTAAGTGGTACGGCGATCTTAGAGAAATCTTTGATAAATCGCCGATAATAGCCTGCAAGACCTAAGAAACTTCTGATCTCGCTTGCATTAGTGGGTCTCTCCCAGTTTCTCACAGCTTCAACTTTTGACGGATCCACAGATAAACCGTCCTTGGATATGACATGTCCGAGAAAAGCCACTTCTTCAAGCCAGAACTCGCATTTGCTGAGTTTAGCATATAATTGATTTGTCCTCAAGACTTGCAATGCAATCCTCAAATGCTCTTCATGTTCTTCCTTAGTCTTAGAATATATCAATATATCATCAATGAAGACTACTATGAATTGATCCAAGTAAGGCCTGAATATGCTATTCATTAACTGCATAAAGGCAGCAGGGGCATTTGTTAGTCCAAAAGGCATAACAACAAATTCGTAATGGCCATACCTGCTTCTGAATGCAGTCTTGTGAATGTCATCGTCCTTGATTCTTAATTGATGATATCCCGACCTGAGATCAATCTTGGAGAAATATTTGGATCCTGAAATCTGATCAAATAACTCATCGATTCTCGGCAGTGGATACTTGTTCTTGATAGTAAGATGATTCAACTGTCGATAGTCGATACACAATCTCATGGACCCATCCTTCTTCTTTACAAATAAGACTGGTGCTCCCCACGGGGAAGTACTTGGTCTAATAAACCCTTTTCGGATTAGTTCCATCAACTGCTCCTTCAACTCCTTGAGTTCAGCAGGGGACATTCTATATGGTGCCTTGGAAACAGGACCGGCACCAGGGACTAAGTCAATGGTGAAGGCCACTTCTCTTTGAGGGGGTAATCCCGGCAATTCTTCCGGAAATACGTCTGGAAATTCTCGCACTACCTGAATGTCCTCTATCTTGGTTTCTTTAGCTTCTTTAATAGTGACAAAAGCAAGGAAGGATACACATCCTTTCTTGACGAGCTTGCTTGCTCGAAGAGCCGAGATAAGAGGGGATTTGCTTCGACTCTTAGGACTAGTATAAGTCAGTTCCGGAAATTCCTTGAAAACAATCTTGCTATCACGGCAATCAACCGTTGCCTGGTATTTGGATAACCAATCTGCCCCTAGTATAACATCATATTCTTTTAGATCTAAGCAGATAAGATCAATAGGAAAATTCTTTCCTCGAACCAATACCTCACAATTTTGGTAATGATGTGTGATATCCGTCTCGTTTCCGAGAGGAGTAGACAATATTATCTTCATCCATTCTGGTTCTAGAGGTAATGGGTCAGCAAACTTCTTGGAAATAATGGAATGCGATGCACCCGTATCAAATAAAACATGTGCATATTTAGAACAAATTTTTAATGTACCTTCCACCAATCCGCCTTCTTCTTCTGGTTCGGTCCCTTGGATTGCATGAAGACGAGCATTCTTTGTCACTGGACGTTTACCCTCACCGGCTTGGTCATTCATTAATGGACAATCGGGAATCCGATGTTCACGACTCCCACAACGGAGACATGCTCCTAGTTTCCTCCAGCATTCTTCTGTTTTGTGACCAGCCTTGTCACAATGCTTGCATACTACGTTTGAAGGGGTAGTGGTGATAGAGAAAGGCTTGGATTTCTTGTACTTCTGATCTTGAGAGGAAGAACCTCCATTATTGGGCCTCTTCTTAAAGTTGGGTTTAAAAGAACCCGAACTTGTGACTTGCTCCTTTTTGTCTTTCCCACGGATCCTATCAGATAGTTCCGTGGCATCTTCAAGCAACTGAGCTCGGCGCACCATTTCAGTATAAACTTGAATATCCATAGGCGCCAGTTGAGTAATGTAGTGGGGCCTAAGCCCATTAAGAAATCTACGAGCTTTCATCTTTTCCGTGCTAATCAAATGCTTAGCATATCTAGACAGTCTAGAGAACTGTGCTTCATAATCAGCCACCGATAAAGATCTTTGCTTTAATGCGGCAAATTCGGCGGCCTTCTTTTCCTGGACCCTATCAGAGAAATATTTGGCGTTGAAATATTCAACGAATTCACCCCATGTAACTTGAGTTGGGTCAATAGTAGCTTCAATCGACTCCCACCAGCATCTAGCATCCTTTTCTAACTGGAAAGTAGCTAATAAGACTTTGTCCTGATCCGTGCATTGCATAACACGGAATATACGTTCAATCTCCCGAACCCAATGCTCGGCATCGTCTGGATCGGTCGATCCCATGAACTTCGGGGGATTCATATTCTTGAATGCTTGGTGTAAGCTTCCAGCTCGTGGAGCACCACCTTGTGCTACCTGTTGTAGCACTTGGGTCATCCCTTGAAGGGTACGCTGCATGTTGCGCCATTGAGCACGTTCGGCAGCCATTATCCTACAATTACGATAGCTACGTTAGTATTATATCACTATGATCTTATAAAGGACTCATTGATCATTTAACCCTTGGTTCTACCCACTCTCACTTGGTTAAAGGTTTTGAAACCTATCCTTGGACTTGGGTTTCCTAGGAATTGAATACCTTAGGCTCTGATACCACAAAGACTGTCACGCCCCGAGCGCGGAAGATACCCGGAGATGCGCGACGTGTCTATATCAATCATGTCAATCAGAGTGGTCGTGTATTCGACACAAAGACAGAGATGCGCAAAATAGCAAGATAACCCAATCCTTTATTTCATAATGGATAGACTATTACAAATCCAATACTCTGTTTAATAAAAAGAAAAGTACATAGTTGACTCGAGAAAACTATAGAAAAGACTAGATGACACTTGTAGAAGCTCTATCACTTTCACTCTTGACCATTCCCATCCGATTGACTTCCATCGTCGTCGGACTTACCTGAAAAGTAGAAAGGGACAAACGGAATGAGCGAACGCTCAGTAGGAAATTATATCTCAAGTACTAGCGAGGGGTTTAAGTAATTACATTTTCATGAATGCAATAAAGCTATGCATGCTCGCATAAAACGACAGATAGAGAGAATGTAATATCAAGAAATAAGATGAACTTATCATGAACTTCAACAAGATAACAAGTTTATTCGAGATATTCAAGCAAGTACATTTAACAAGTCATGTCAAGAACTTTGGCTATCATGTATCAAGCAAGTAAATTACCCTTTTTCGGGCCACGCATTTCATTTCATGTCAAGTACGAGTCAAGTACAAGATGTGTGTGGAATGTCCAATCAAGCAAGTCAAGTACTCGGTATAATGCCAGATACCTTATCATTTTAACTCCCATGGGCACAAGTACTTTCGGGTGCTCCTCCCAGGACCAGATCGGGCCCTATATGCGCAGGCATTTATCATGTGTTTTGACATCCACTCTTGTTTATATAGCCAATATAGAATTTCAATAATCAAGCTTGTAGACACGTATGACAACTTTGATAGAATAGAGTCCAAAATATGACAAAGGACATAGAATGGCGATAATAACGGTATAATCACGATGTCGATAAAACTAGGTAGAATATGGTTCCCTTAACTTAGGTACCATGACAAATCAATATGGACATTCTTTATATAGAATTGAGGTCCACATGAACATAAGATCAAGCAAGATACCCTCATTCTTATCATAGAATTGAGGTTTACAAGAATGACACGATATGGCATGATATCATCATCCCATCAAGAATTTCTTATGATATACTCTTTGTATAATCATAAGGGCCGGTATACCATGTTTCTTTAGATTGACATGGCAAGGATCGTGTAACGGGTTTTTAGGGTACAACCAGCTCAGTCGGCCTTGAGGGAATCCAAGGCTACGAGGAGTCTTACGGAGGTCTCTATGACTAACTCGCTAGTCCAAAGGAACGGAATGTCCAATGGAGAGCTTGTATGTCAATGAGAGTTGAGTGTGATCGATAAATCAACATGAAACGTGGGACTATACTCACGGAGTGGAGAATAGTGCCGATATATATATATATATGTATAATATGAAACCATCGGTAATAGAATCAGGATAAAATCAGTTTACAGTAAAATAACGACTTAAGTAAAGTCGTGTATTGAATAATTAACGCCTAACAGAAGGGCGTTTACATATATTGCCAATTTGCAGAATTTCCATTATTTCATTAATTTATCAAAAACACGCCTTTCCTGGGGGCGTTTCTTCAAAGTTGACGACTGCAGAGGCAGGCGTCTCATCATTTACATATTCGACAGGATATAATTATTCTCAGAAATTTATCAAAAACGCGCCCTTGGAAGGGGCGTTACTTTCTAATTCCATTTTACAGAATATGTGAATTTCAGGATTTTAACAGATACACGCCCTAGGCAGGGGCGTTACTTTTCAGATTCACGCCTTGTACTGGGGCGTTAGAATATGGAAAACGACTTTGTCCAAGTCGTGAATTTCAAGGGATTTACGATATTTTAATAAATAATATTTCGAGAGACAGGAGACATGTCATGGCAGTAAAATTTAACAGGAATTCACAGAGTCATGCAAGATATTAAAAATCAATATTTCATATGTATTGTAATTTTTAAACAGGATCAATCATTAATCACATGCGATTCTTATGAAATTAACGCCTGCGTAGAGGGCGTCAAATATTAAATTGACGACCACTAGCATGGTCGTTTCTTTTAAATTAGCGCCCTAATCAAGGGCGTTTCTTTCAAAATTTTGCAGAAAACGTAATAAAACCTTATAAACAGTATGCATGCCATGCTCATATACGTATGTATAGATATCTTGCATTAATTCTTATTTGGGCTACAATAACTTGAGAAAATCCTACCTTAACAATGGATTTGAAGGTGACAGACACGTGAAGACGTTGATAAGGATAAACTGAATCAGCAGTAGGCAGAGAACCTTTGTTCTTTGGTCGATCCCTAGAGTTTTCCTACAGAGGAATATGAAGAGATATTAGAAATTTCTTCATAAGCTTGGCTGAAGATGGAAGTTTAGAAGAACTTACCCTTGTTCTTCACGATGTCTAGGCTTCCTCAACCTGTAAGAAGAAAAGAGAGTGAAGAATCATTAGTTCTTCGTGTAGGCAAAGCAGAGATCAAAGGAATAGTTTGTTCTTCACGTACCTAGCAGCAGACGTTCGATCAAATGGGTTTTAGGGTTCGATCGAACATGTTATTTATAGGATTTTGAAGTCCTAACAAGAGTAGTGTTTGATTGAGGGTAATATATCCTTAATAGAGTCCTTACTCTAATAGACACTTACTAGATTAGGTTAATCTTTCCTTGGATAAGTTCTGGGTTCGATCGGTTCTCGAACTGAATTAACGACTTTGGTCAGGGCGTCTATTCTTTAATTGACGCCTTACTTTAGGGCGTTTCTTAAAAAGCGCCTTGACAAAGGGCGTTTCGTGTTTTAAAACACGCCCAAGATAGGGGCGTTTCTTTTACTTACCCATTTGGTCGTATGAGAACTGACGACCGCATATGTGGGCGTCCTTTCTTTAGTCACGCCATGGATAGAGGCGTTTCTTTATAAATTAACGCCTTAATAAGGGGCGTTATTTTTAATTTTGCTTTACTTCGTCCAATTAACCATATTCCTTTTATATATTACTTCTGTAATATATATGTTTTAATTCATTTCAATTATTCATTTATTAGGGTTGCTACAGTGTGGGTATGAGGGTGCCATAGTTCTATAAGAGCTCCAATAGAGGCCCAATCTAGGTGAATGTCATTGTAATGAGTAGCATGGATTATGAGGCCAAGAAGGTGCCACCTTGAGAGGAAGGATTTCATGTCTAAAGAGAGTTTGGAGAGTAATAAAGGAAGCCACTTAATCTTGAGAAATCTCCTTGGACCTGGAATAATTGGGTAATCCTGAAAACATAAAAGAAGAAGAGAGAATGCAATCAGAAATTTTGAAAAGGAAGAAAGGAAGAACAAAATAAAAGCTTTAACATAAAAAAACACTTACTTGGCCGTTGGCAGTTCTCCCACTAATATGGCCTGGAACTTCAGAAATCCGTGGAAAACTCATCTTAGGCTTTTTGGAAGGCTTTTGCATCATCATGTTCATCTTTCTTCTGCTAGTTCTGATATCTCTGTTGCTTCGATTCTCTGTTAGCTCGATCGTTTGGTGAGCTCTGGAGATGAACAGAGCCCTTTTATAATGTTTTGAAACACTAACGGGAATCACGGTTTGAATCTGAATAGAACAAGTTGCTGGAAGCTTAATTCTGAGCAGGAAATGAAAACAGTTAATTGATGACTCGCCGTTTGGGTTCTTTTCTTGAATTGACGACACACTCAGGGTCGTCATTCATTTAGCGCCTCCCTGGAAGGCGTCATTTGCGCTCCAATTCCAAATCAAACCTCAATTGTAAATAACGCCCCAATGGCCGTCGTCATTTCTCATTTGGACGCCACTCGCGAGAGTCGTCATTTCTTCAGTTATTCATGAACTTAAGTGCTATTATATCTTGATGGAATTATTCATATTATGCACTTATGATCATATTGTGAGCTGTCCTGAGCTGATAATTCTTTTGATGAGCTAATGAGCTTTGAAGTGCAGAAGTGCAGGTTGTGCAAATCTGGAAATGCTTGGATTGACACGAACTCACAATCAAGATCATAAGTTCAAATAATGCCCGCCCATTCGCATTTCTTCATTGTTGGTTCACACGCATTTCGATGCATATTTGTATAAGTCCAAGCATAACAAAGTCTGTACATTCCATGTCTAAGCATCGAAGTCCAAGCATAACAAAGTCTGTACATTCCATGTCTAAGCATCGAAGTCTAAGCATAGCAAAGTCTGTACATTCCATGTCTAAGCATCGAAGTCTACACATCCCACAAGTCTATACATTCATCCTAAGTCTATACATCGCATGCTTCATCCAAGTCTACACATTCCATAAGTCTATACATCATAAGTCTATACATCCTAAGTCTATGCATCCATGTCCAAGCATTCCAAGTCCAAGCATTCTTCATCCGTGTCTACACATTCCCTAAGTCTATCATTCCACAGGTCTGAGCATTTCGCAAGTCCAAGTCCAAGTATTTTTCATCCATGTCTATACATCCTAAGTCTTGCATCCATGTTTATACATCCTAAGTCTATACATTCCTCCAAAGTCCAAGCATCCTAAGTCCAAGCATGCAACATCTATACATCCCAATGCAAATTCTGTGCATTCCCAATCCTACGTCAGTGCATCTCCAAGGTCATCTAACCATGGCCAAGTCGGTGCAGCCCTCAACCAGCAGGGACAATTCCTTTGCAAGGATCAAGAACACGGGATGAGTACTCTTCATTCATTGTTGTCAATTTTTTAATTCCTCCCAATACTCTCATGATATGTCGCCCTGGGCACTTCAGTTATCATCTCTCCATCATTCTGAGCAATTTATGTCAATCTGATCATTCAAGAGCCAGCTTCTCTGACTAGTCCTACTAGCTTTATGCATCAATCTTCTGATTTACCAACACTGTCATCCTCGTGACGACATTGAACAAAAATACTTGGAATGCTCTCCTCTTTTACGACTTTATATATGATGCTTTCCATAATACTTTTCAATGCTATGCAATGTTGTTGAGTGTTTCGATTATGCATATTTATATCTTGGCTAATGAAATTTTGAGCGCAGGATAAGAAGCTCTTGGTCCCATCGACTGGGCATCATCATCCAAGCCCCACGGTGTTCGCACAGTATTCCATTTTAGTTCCCCACATGCTCATTGCTATCACCATCTTCCTGTATTTCTCCTGTATTGCATTATTACTATATGATATTCTACGCTACTATAGCATATCAAGGACCTTGTGGTTCTAATGAACATGGAATTTGAGTTCCCCTTCATCAAAAAATAGTGATAATTCTAGGGGAATCTTGATCACACGGATAGGCCGTTGAGTCATTTAAGGTTTGGGATGATGGTTCCACTTTCTGAGTTGATGCGTGGACAAACGGGCTTCGGCTTAGTGTCAGCTTAGAGATCTGGATTCTTGACCAAATCTAGATGGTTTAGCAATATTATCCTTGATTATTTTCTATTCTTTGTTTTGTTTTAATTTTTCTTTTAGCCCAGCATGCATCATGTAGGACTTTGAGCTTAATGATGAAAATCTTCATATTACGCCAATAATGAAGGTCGCTTGCTCTTAATCGAGTTAGCATGAGATATTCCATTCCAAATCAAGTACTTTATTCTCCTTGAAGCCGCTCAGGCTGGTTCCTTGAAAAGCGTTCATTTGCTGGGTCTTCATCTCAATTCATTTTATTTTCTTGCAAATCTACCATGGTTGTAGCACGTCCACATTGGCTGGTAACCGCTCTCCAATGGTGTCTCCCTTCCGTGCCCTCGCGCACATTTTTAGTTCATTTAGTTTAGTCTCTTTAATCCAGCCGATCAATGCTTTCTTGTAATCATCCGGAGTTGTTTCATTTAGAATCTTGGAAAGATTCCCAACGCTTAGTGTTGGAGGCGTGTCACATCACACCTTGGCATCTACTTATCAGTTCGTTCTACTCCACGCCGCTTGTTTCACTTTCACTTTATTCCATCTCACTCCCTTGCAAAGCAGACGCCAAGGCGGGGCAACTGTAGACACGCTAAAATTGATGATATGTTGAGTAAATCTCATGTCACCATGTGACGCCCCAAAGTGGACTTCAATATTGGTTTAATATGAAGTTTTTCTATTTTCTATATGTTAATTATGATTTCTTGGGTTTTTTCTTTGATAATTGGAGTTAACGCCTAAACAAGGGGCGTCATTTAATTGACGGCCAAGCCCGGGGCGTGTGTTAATAAATGGATGACCGTTCCTAGAGGCGTCATTTTCTGGATTTTTCCGAATCCTAACCAAAATACAAAATCAAAGAATTGACGTCCCTATGAAGGGCGTTTATTATTTAACACCCATATCAAAAGGCGTCATTTTAGAATTTCTACTAAGGAAAGTCAGTTGTTGCCATAATTAAATCCAGGAATTGACGGCATAGTTCACGTCGTCATTTTAATTAACGCCTTTGGTAATGTCATCATTTATAATTGACGCCCTTTGAGAGGTCATCATTTTCGATTCCGTTCCCTTTTCGCCTGCTTATTTCCAGTAATGATCCCTTCCCCATTTTACACATTGTGTTTGATTGGGAAGAGGGTTTCTTATTGGAGGTCCGTTGCCTTGTTTTAATCCTATTTTTTTGGGCTATAAATACCCCTGATGTTCTTCTCTCGCGGGCATATATAAAAAAGTAGTGCAAGAACGGTACATAACAGAGAGAACCACTATGAGAGTTTGTTTTTAACAAGGAGAAGAGAGTTTCTATTTTGCAGGAGTTATTTTTAAGTAATCTTTCTCCTTCCTGGCGTTGATTCTTCTCTCCCACGGTGGTTATCATCATCATCTGTTGTTCAGCTTTTTGGTTTCTTTCTCTCAGTACTACTGCACGCACAGCAGAGAAGAGATCTTGCCCTCAATTTCTTTTATTAACATCAGCATCTTCATCTTATTCTTTCTAGCTATTTTGCTAGAAGACATTGTCACTTTCACGTCATATCTTGCTGCATATATCATTGCATTCATATCTCCATACCTTTGTTACTCCTCCTAAGGGGTTTAAAAAACCAAAACACACAAGGTGTGTTCATGCTTCATTTGATCAATTTCATACTTTTAGAACATTGATACTATATCTTTTGGCTAATCCATTCTTTTCACTTGTTTTATGTGTTTTTACAAGGGTAATCAAGCTAAGAACCCCCTTCATCGGCCGGCCGGTAGAAGGAGGAAGGAAGAGTCCATAATCTCACCCGCTCAATACAAGGTACATGCGATCACTTTTATTTTTCTTGAGGTAACCCCTCTGGCGATCACACTCCTCATTAGCACCACGTGCTTTATTTTTTTTCTTTTCTTTAGTGGATTTTCCATAATCTACAACCACCGCTCATGGGGATCGACCAGCAACCCCCCAGCAGCATCCCAGCAAGCCACCGTAGCAAGGAGGCCCCTGGAAGCCGCTGTCCTAGCAGCCGAGTTCACTTGCTGTCCAGCAGGCCTGAAGCGAGTTTGAACAGTGCTGAGTCGGACCAGCAGCCCACCTCCGGCCCGAAAGCCCTTCCGGCTTGCTACCCGTCAACCCGAGTTCACTACTCCCGGGTCCCACGTGTAGCCCTTTACCTACCTGCGTGGAGTGGGTAATAAAAATCAATGATGTAATTATTTAATTACTGTACTGGGAGTATGAGTCTTGGCCAGGGTCGCCTTCCCTACGCCCGGAGCGTGGAGATATCATTTCTGCTCCCCTCTCTTGGCATTTTGCTTACTTCGTATATTTCTATATGCCACTGCATGAGTGTTAGGGTAATTAGATCTTTTATTATTTCAATCACCACTACGAGAGAGAGCGAGACTCGTCCCGTGACATGATCTGAGCATGAGAGTGAGTTTGACCACCCTTGACTCATTGCCGGTTTCTCAACCGCGCACATCCGCATGCTTCCCTCGCTAGGGACGAGTTGCTAGTTTGCCTAGAGTCCAAGGTTCGCATTCAAATTGGCATCGAGTCGCATCCCGTCCTGCATCATGAGGCATCTCGACCAAGGGCACCGAGGACTTGGTGGGCCCAATTCCTGGCCGACTGTGGCTTTGGGAAGAAGGGCTCACTGGACCAAGTGCTCCCTGAGGGGAGCTTCACTGACACTGCAGTCGACGATTAGAGATGCCACATCGCCCATGCGATAGGGTCAGCCGGTCCCGTGGAGTTTGTGTCCCATGTCAAGTGTGGTTACACCCTGTGGGACATTAAGGAGGCGGTAGAGAAGGCCGCGCGAGCTGTGGGTCTGAAGCCGGAGCAGCTGGTTCCCCTATCGTTGACCCCATTCATGGCCTCAGGTGAGATGTTTTCCTGAGTATGCTATCTCGGCCTTTTGATTTTCTGATGTGTATGGCTGAGACGTTGTGTTGCTATGTTTGCTGACAGGCTCTGCGGTGGAGGGAGATCACCCCTCCACAGAGGCATCCTCGGGGAGTGGAGACGGGGGTCTCTAGCCTATGCGGAAGCGCCCTCAGGTAGAGACCGGGGCAGTGGAAGCTAGTGAGTTCTCTCGAAGGCCCGGGGCTGACGAGCACATCGAGGCCGAGCCGGTTTGAGTAAGTGTCGTATTCGCCTCTCTTGTGCCTTGTTGGTTTAGCCATGATGATTGACTAACCCTGCGTCCCAGGATTTGTGTCTTGTAGTTCCGCTGGAGATCGGGGCGGACATGGCTTTCTCGCCGCCCTAGGAGGTCGACCTATTGCCTGATGACGAGGTCGAGTGTGGGATAGATATGGAGGGCTTCCTTCATGTGATGGACGAGGTTGCCCCCAACATCGAGACTTTCCTTGACTTTGAGTCATGGAAGGCCTCATAGGATGCCCACCCAAGTAGGGACTTATAGAACTGGGCATAATCTGGTTATGGCTGTGTTTGGTTCTGGAGACTAACATAGTCATTGGTATTATGCAGAAGTGGCTAAGATGTCAGAGACCGCGGCTCCTTCTGAGGCACAGGGTGAGGTGCCTCTGCCGGTTGGAGGGCAGGAACCAGTAACGACCCAGGATGGCTCGGGTAAGCATTGACTTGCTATGGAGGGGATTACTCTCCCATTATTGTACAGTTGTTGGGCCGGAGTTGTTGACTGTGCTTGTGTTGTTATTTGGCAGGTGAGGATCTGATTGCTACTCTGGAGATGATCCAAGAGTTAGTCAGTACTGGCCCGTCAGTGGCCCTCCCCTCTTTCGAGGTAGAGCCAGGAGCGGTGGACGCCTCGATCTCGTCTGTTACCAGGGGTGCGCCTGGCTTGCTACTGCAGCTGCTAGCAGAGATGCCTCTCGCTTCTTTACCAGCCGTGGTGCCTGCCTGCACCGTAGGACTAGTCGGGTCTTCCAGCATGGGACCCTCAGGTGTGTGACTGGGGACTTAGCCACTTATGGTGAGCTTTTTATGTCGTCTATTGACACTGGGCTCCTTTTGGCATTGGTCGAAGGTACTTCTTCAACTTTGGAGGAGGGTGAGCTTCCCCGCGACATGACTGAGGCAGCGGAAGAAGGGCCTACTGCAGTGGCTTCGACTGGGGGCGACGAGGAGATCATCGACATTGAGAGGGTCTCAGAAGGGAGTGCCCCGGCTGGTGAGTTTCTTGTTCGAAACCCTTGACTGGAGAGTTATTTTTGCACGAGGTTGGGTTGTGTGGTAACCTCGTTTTCTTTGTCGACTTGCAGGGGCCTCTAGCCTGGCAACCTCCGGGAGTTCGTTGGAGGCTTCGACAGGCTCTCTAGGAAACGGCCGCCTGGCCATGGAGTCGGAGGAGAGCTCGAGCTCGAGCTCGAGCTCTTCCTCTTCTGGGGACTCTTCTACCGAGGAGGCTGAGATGAGGACTACTTCTAGAGGTATGTGGGGGTTGTCCCTCTCCCCATTTGGCATTTGTTTGCGCTTTATGGTGAAGTGCTGATGCTCTTAGGTTGCATGCAGCGTCGAAGTCTAGAGAGGAGCACGCATCAGCGCCTGCTGAGAGCGGGTAGGAGGAGCCTCCTATCTCACCTATGGTTACTGGCGACGACCAGGTTGTAGAGGAGTCACTGCCTTCTCTGACCCCGGTGGGCGGCACTATTAAGATGGAGGAGAGGTTGCCTTCCCCTACCCCGGCGGAAGACACCACTGGCGCAGGGGGACTTACTCTGGGTAAGGGATGGAAACTTGTCTTTTCTTAGGTTTTCCACCGTATTTGTCGTAGTAAGTTTTGCATGTATTGCTCACTCCCCTTTGGTGTTTGTTGAGGTTATGTAGGCTCTACTGGACCACCAGCCGCGTCAAGTGACTTCTGCTTGGATTTAGGGATCGAGTGGCCTATGTCCGCTTCTCCGCCAGAGCCATTGTTGAACGTGAGCGTGGGTGGAGCCTTGCTCCAAGGAGCCCGGGGCTACCTAAAGGGCGACCCTCTTCCTTCTCCGGAGGGCCTGAGACAGCGGCTGAGAGAGTGCACCTAGGGCTACCACGCGCTCGGCTTCCCATGTGAGCTCTGGATGTCTGGGTTAGCTGGGATCTGGGCGGAGTACTTGTGACTCTACGAGGATCGAGAGCAGAGGAGTCGGAGGCTGGCAGCCATCCAAGAGGTGCGGGAGCAGCGGGCCCAGTTTGTGTCGGCTGTAGCGGAGCAGAGGGGCCATGCCGAGGCAACCGTGGCGGTGTCTCGGGACCGCACCGTGTCGTTGGGAGAGACAGAGAGCCGGGTTGAGGCCTTAAGGAAGGCCTTGGAGGAGCAGCGGTTAGCCGTCGAGCGCACCCGAGCTAAGTGGCAGACGGCCGAGACGACGGCCGAGGCTAGCGCTCAGCTTTTGTTGACCCTGGAGGCGGAGCTTGTGGTTGCTGACTCTCGCCTTGCGGCACTACAGGGGATCGAGCCCGGGGTTTGATTGTATTTCTTTCCCCCTTTTTGTTTTGTGTCATCCGGACTATCTGGATTTTGTCACCCCAAGGGCATGTCTTGGGCTCCTTTTACAGAGTATTAATGACAAACTTGCTGGATTTTTTTTTGGTTGTTTACTTGGTTGTTCCCTCCCTTCTCTAGTGGAATGGTGTTGCGTGCATAGACTGGCGACAACTCAGTCGTGCTTGTTTTTTTTTTCACTATGTACTAGTATAAGTAAAAATGGGACTGGGTGTACTCACTTTCGGGGGTAGGAGTACAGGCGCTGAGTCTGCAGAATAGTGTAACTGGATGCTGGGTACTGGGTTCCGGGAATAGAGTGCTGGAAACTGGAGGCTGAGTACTGGGTGGTAGGAGAGAATGGCTAGGTGTCGGGGCTAATCCTCTTGAAGGATAAAGGCCTGTGTAACATGAAGCTGACGTGGACCTATGGGGGTATGGCGGCCCATGCGGTCTAGGGCTAATGGGGTTATTCTGGGGTGTGTCGGTTACAGATCGAGTGATAGAGTATCGGCTATTAGCATGTTGTTAGCCGGAAATGTAGTCCCCATTAGCCTGGGGGGACCAGAGCCAAGCTGGCCAGGTGGCTCGAGGAAGGCATTTCGGCCAAGAACTGGGACTGGGACAAGGACTGGAGGTTGAAACTGGGTTCGAGACTGGAACTGACACTAGAGTTGGGATTGTGACTAAAGATGGGGACTGGGGCTAGAGCCATCCGACAGGCGTGCAAAGGTGTTGTAGCCTGCGGCTGGGGCTGGTGGCTGGGCAGCTGGCCTATGAAGGCGTTGTAGCTGAAAGTTGGGACTGGAGACTGGGCGGCTGGCCTGTGAAGGTGTTGTAGCTGGAAACTAGAACTGGAATTGGGCGGCTGGCCTGTTAAGGTGTGGTAGCCAGAATATTGGGACTGGAAACTTGGCGACTGGCCTGTGAAGGCGTTGTAGCCAGAAATCAGAACTGGAGACTGGCGATGGCCGACCCTCGAGGGCGTGTTGGCCACCGTTGTTGCAGGATGATATTGAGGTAGCCGTCGACGCGGTGTTGCGGTTGACGGCTTTCATCAGTGAGGAGTAGAGAGGGAGAGAGTTTTTTTCTCTTTACCAGCTCAACCGCCCTTGCGGGTTTTCGTCAGAGCTGGCCCCCTTTAACTTTTTTCGGTGCGCCCTTGCGGGTTTTCACACTGAGGGGTTACCCGATTTTTCCTAAGATGCCCTTTCGGGTTTTCACCTCAGCTGGGTTGGTGGCAATTTTTACCCCCAGTCATCTCTTTGTAATGAGGACTATCGGGTCCACCAGGGTATCTCTATTTTTAACCTTATTGTTTGTTTGTTTTTTTTAGGAATTGCCGTCCATAGCATGTCGCTGTCAGGGGATGTAGCCTGGAGCAGAAGGATGTGGGTAACTGGGTATTGCTTCGCCCTTAATAAGGGTTCCTATAAATTATCAAACTATGGTGCTAGGGACCACCTCGTCGTGGCAGGATGTGACTGGGGTTATAGCTGGTGGGTCAAGGATTACAGGGGGGACTGGGTGCATACTGAGACTCGGGGAGTTCTGTATTTGCAGGAGATGTAGGATGTAGTAGTGTGGAATGATAAGAGTCTGGGAATAGGCCGAGACTAGAGTTGACCGGAATGGCGACTAGGATGTCCTGTAGACGCTAGAACTTATCGGTCCGCTGCGACGGAGCAACGGCCGAAACTAGAGTGGGCTAAGTAGGGTGATGTAAGGTTAACTGGAGATTGCAAGGTTAATGGTCTAGCACTGTGGGTTAACCGAAGGCTGGTATCTGGGGAGGCCTATGACCTATTGAGGAATGGGCGGAAGGTCACCCTGACTGGTGGGGAGAGGAAGATTTTCTCCTTATCGGCTCTACCGTGTTGGATTTTCCAGCGTCTCCCTTGTGATTTGCTGCTCCACGTGGGGTATGGGACCCACGTGGTGCATCGGCGCTTGACAGCCCAACCAGCCGCATGGATTATGAGGTCCATGTGCGAAGCCCCTCATGTCCACCCACAGCACGATAGTGTGGGGTTCTGCGCTGCCATAAAGAAATACGGTTCCGCCTTCGCTACTAGCTCAAGCTTTTAGCGCAATGGTAGGGGCTTGATCCTATAAACTGGTATTAGAGCGAGGTCGCGGGTTCAAATCCCCCGGGTGTCGCTGGGGGGGAGATTGTTGGATTTTCCAGTGTCTCCCTTGTGATTTGCTGCTCCACGTGGAGTATGGGACCCACGTGGTGCATCGGTGCTTGACAGCCCAACCCGCCGCATGGATTATGGGGTCCATGTGCGAAGCCCCTCATGTCCACCCACATCACGATAGTGTGGGATTCTGCGCTGCCATAAGGAAATACAGTTCCGTCTTGGCTACCAGCTCGAGCTTTTAGCGCAACGGTAGGGGCTTGATCCTATAAACTGGACCACGTGCCCGATGTACAGACTTGGAATTTCAACTGAATGGTGTATAGACTTGACCAAACAGTCCAGTGAATAGACTTCAATAGCTGAGGCCAGTGTACAGACTTGCCACCGACCAATGTGTAGACTCGATCAGCATAAGGCACAGTATAGACATCAACTCTGCACATCGAATGTATAGACTTCAAGTGTGAAGACCATTGTATAGACTTTGGATTCGAAGACCAATGTGCAGACTTTGGATTTGAAGACCAATGTGCAGACTTCAAGTTTCACTGTGGATGTACAGACTTTAGGAAATCAAGCGATGTGTAGACTTGAAGCTCCACGATGGATGTATAGACTTCAAATATCACTGTGGATGTATAGACTTCAGGAAATCAAGCGATGTGTAGACTTCAAAGAAGTTGGCGATTCAATGTACAGACTTGATGAAGCGAAACCATGTACAGACTTGAGTGTAGCTAAAGCCTTGATCGTAGGAATATGCTAGAGTGTATAGACTTCAGGCTTCAGAAACGAGTGTACAGACTTCACTTAAGAAACGTAGGGAAAGACTCCAATGTATAGTCTTTGCCTTGAAGGAAAGTCAGTGAAGAATGAATAGACTTTCACGATGTGTAGACTTTGGATACGTGAAAGCTACAGTGAAGGAATGTACACACTTGACCAATTCAAAGGCGAATCGAGTGTACAGACTCTGAGTCCAAACCCAACGGCTGTACAGACTTAGAATGTGAAGACTGATGTACAGACTTCATTAATCAAAGCATGAATGAGACACTGTACAGACTTAGCCTAAGACATGCATGAACTGACGTTGTATAGACTTAATCTAGACAAGTCTGCTAAAGGAGTCGACCCATCAGAGGATGCGTCGACCCATGACAGTGAGAAATGCAAACAACAGTGTATGAAATGCAAAGAACACATAGTCAATCTGATAGAGCAATTTCATCAAAGCAAGAGCAGTTGCCAATCAATCAAAACAATGGTGTTGCCAATGAAATAAAGCAAGTGTCAACATCATCAACATAGAGGGGTCACAACAATCTCCCCCTTTTTTATGATGGCAACCCCATATGAAGTAGAATAACAACATCCTGACATATAGGTATATGTTTGATGAAAGACATGATGAGTTATGCAGATTGACATGCAGATGCTATGAATGCATGCAACTCACTGCCTCAAACTCTCCCTTATCATTATGCATATACACTCCTACTCCCCCTTGGAATGAATTCAGAATTCAGACAGATATGTATTCTCCCCCTAAACATCCCCCTAGATAATATTCTCCCCCTTTGCCATCAACAAAGAGGAGGGAAAAATTAAATAGAAGGGAAGGATCAAGAGAAGAACTGACTGGCATTCTGAACAGGTAGTTCATGAATAAGCATTCTAAAGCATAGAGTCTTCAGTCATATGAAATTAGAAACTACTGTCAGAAAGAGTTCTGGTTTAAGGATGATAAAATTTGGAGTTCATGCACTACAAGCAATAGATAAGTTCACTGTGCATGATAAAACAATAAACCAGAATCACATTTGCATGAAAGATTTAGTTTCATAATATCTTACTTTCATAGTCTCATAAAAAATATTGAGAGAAACCAAGTCATGTATTGAAACTAAACAAATTGACACTCATGAACTTTTCTTTTGAAGGAGCAGCATTATCAATATTAGACCATTTAGAGCATTCAGGTACCATAAGTCTTTCTGAGTAAGGGTATACGTTTATCAGACGCCAATACCCCCAGATACTCAACAAGATGGACCATTCTACCTATGATCAAATTTAACAGAACTGAGTTACACCTTTTTGTGTGAGGGTACACGTTTATCAGACGCCAGTTACCCCTAGGTACTCAGTGAAACCAGCCTACTATTTTGAACATTCTATACAGAGATAGCTGATACACTTCATGACATGAGTGTTGTCCACTTCTGTGATGGATCACTCAGTTTCTCAATGATTTACCAGTCATTGCTCTGCCAATATTAATTTTCAATGATTTTCAATGTTTTTCAATATCTTTCTTAGCTGTCCTTTTTATGTTTCAGAATGACTTGTTTAAGAACAATACACATACTTAACCTCTCAAACATGATTTCAGATGAGTTTTCAGATTTCAGATATGATTAGCTTTGTCTGACATGAACTAAGAAAGAGGTTGAGAGTTTTATCAATTTTCAACTTACTTATATACTGATTGCAATCTTTAAACTCCAACCATTATAAGATTTAAACCATTATATCAGTCTTTGAACAGTTCAAATTCTTATAAATGAAGAAGTCCATTTTCTACTGCTTAGAAATCAGAACTGACCAACAGATTGCCATAATGTCAGAGACAAGTATTCAGAGTTAAAGGTTGAATGACTTCAAGAAAGTTAAAACCTGTAGCAACCCGTATAAAATTAAAAGAAATAAATTTAGATAAATTGAAATAAACTAAAAGATTAAGTGAACAAATGAAAAAGGTTGAAACAAGAAGAACAAAGCCCTGATGAAATTAACGCCTTGGAGCAAGGCGCTATGCCCTCATCTAAGGCGCGTTTTTAAGAAAGGACGCCCACGTTTCACGGCGTCAAATTTTAGACGGCCAAAATAAATAAAAGGCATAAAAAGATAATAAAAAGGGTAACGCCCTTTACATGGACGCATTTCAACAAGAAACGACGCACGTCAAGGCGTCAATTTAAAATTCGACGCCCTAGCATAAGGCGTTAATTCCATTCCAATTTCGTTCGAACCGGGAACTTATCCAGGGTAAGTTGATAACTATGAGAAAGAGTTCGAATGTAGTAATAACTCTATCATGGATGTGTTACTTCCAATCGAACATTAACCCTATTAGGTTTCACCCAGATCCTATAAATATCCCCTAAAATAAGCCTGATCGATATTTTGGCGTTTGATTCTTCTAAAGGTATGTGAAGAACAGGAGGTTCTTCCTTATTCTTTCTCCGTACACGATCTTATGAAGAACACTAATTGATTCTTCATCTTCTTTGTTTCGTAGGTAATCGGCCTGTCAAGCGTGAAGAACAAGGTAATGGTCTTCCTCTTCCTTCTCCTCTGATTATGTGCGATGAAGAAACTAATGTATGCAGTTTCTTCTTCTTTTATAGGATCTGCAGACGGTTGACAGGGAAGAACAGAGGATCCTTCGTCACCTGCCTTCGTCCGTGGTTTGAGTTCTGGGGATACTCTGTTCATAACAGAGTATCACAAAGCATCTCCAAATCCTCAGAACCTTCACCCAGATAACTATCAAGGTAGGTTTTCTCAGGGATTGTAGTCCAAACTAGCATATTAATAATTATAACGTCATCCGTTAATACATGCATATAGATTTCATGCGTTTTGATTAGTATGTAAAGAGTTTTTGAAAGAAACGCCCCTATCAAGGGCGCTAAATTACAAGAAACGACCATGACTAGGTCGTCAATTTCATATTTGACGCCCTGCACACGGACGTCAATTTCTTTTAATTACTAAATACCATGTTTAAAAGTTATATATCAATTCAAACATGATTCTAGATTAATGCATGATCAATCTCTTGTAATCCTGCTATTTTTCTAGTCCTGACCCTATATCATGTTTTCCTGAAATTTCATCGTCTCGAAATTGTAAAAATTGTGAATTAACGACCTTGTCTAGGTCGTCTTTTATTGAACTGACGCCCCATACCAGGGCGCTTTCTGTAAACTAACGCCCCTGTCCAAGGCATGTTTTATGAAAATTTCCAGATTTTTAATCTTCTGCAAAATTAGAAATATTGAAAGGACGACTTCTATACATGTCGTCAAATTTAATATAAACGCCTCTGATTAAGGCGTTAATTTCATGAAAAATGACTTTACCAAAGTCGCTATTTTCTGCACTACTGATTTTTCCTGATTACTATTATCCGAGGGTTTCATTATACATACATACATATACATTGGCACTATTACTCCACTCCGTGAGTATAGTCCCATGTTTTCTACGATGATTTATCGCATTACACACTCAATTCTCATTGACATACAAGCTCTACATTGGACATTCCGTTCCTTTGGACTAGCAAGTTAGTCATAGAGACCTCCGTAAGACTCCTCGCCGCCTTGGATTCCCTCAAGGCCGACTGAGCTGGTTGTACCCTAAAAACCCATTACACAATCTTTGCCATGTCCCTCTATAGAAACATGGTAATACCGGCCCTCATGTCATGCTATGGGTATGATATGAGAATTATCTTAATGAACGGGGAAGAATATGCCGTTGTTATGATGTTCTTGTAGACCCCAATTCTATATTAAACTTGATGTTCTTGTGAACCTCAATTCTATATTAAGAATGAGGACGTCTTGCCATTGAGGTGCTATTCATATGGACCTCAATTCTATATAAAAGAGTGTCTCTACTTACTTATCATGGTACCCGAGTTAAGGGAACCAATTCCACCTAGTTTTATCGAAAGTGCGATTGTACCGTTATTATCGCCTATTGGTGTCAAAAGTCATATTTTTGGACTCTAATCTCTCAAAGTTGTCTTACATGACTACAAGCTTGCTTATTGAAATTCCATGATGGCTATACACAAAAATGTGGATGTTAAAAATACATGACTAATGCTTGCGCATATAGGGCCCGATCTGGTCCTGGGAGGAGCACCCGAAAGTACTTGTGCCCATGGGAGTTGATTGATCACGGTATTGGCATTATACCGAAGTGCATGACTAGCTTGATTGAACATTCCACAAATCTTGTACTTGACTTGATATTACATGACTTGCGTGGCCCGAAAAAGGGTAATTACTTGCGTACTTGAACGTGATAGCCAAATTTCATCTTGACATGATAAAGTACTTGATTGAATATGTTGAGGTCATTTGATATAAGTTCTTGAAAGGTTCATGACCAGTTCTCTACCTTATTGTTATATTCTCTTTCTATCTTGTCGTTTTATGCGAGCATGGATAGCTATAGTGCATTCATGAAAGATGTAACTACTTAAACCCCTTGCTAGTTCCTGAGATATAATTTCCTACTGAATGTTCGCTCACTCCGTGTTTCCCTTACTTTTCAGGTAGGTCCGACAATGAGGAAAGTCAATCGGATGGGGAGAATCAAGAGTGAAAGAGCTAAAGCTTTTCCAAGTGTCATCTAGTCTTTTATATATTTCTTGAGTCAAATGTGTACTTTTCTTTTTTTTGAATAGAGTATTGGGTTTGTAATAGACTATTTATTATGAAGAAATAAATGGATTGGGTTATCTTTACTTTTGCGCATCTCTGTCTTTGTGTCGAATACACTACTACTCTGATTGACATGATTGATATAAACTCGTCACGCATCTCCGGGTATCTTCCGCTCTCGGGACGTGACAGTTTTTGTGGTATCAGAGCCTACGGTATTCAATTCCTAGGAAACCCAAGTCCAAGGATAAGTTTTAAACCTTTAACCAGTGAGATTGGGTAGAACCAAGGGTTAAAATTAACATAGAAATACTAGTCTTTAAATATAAATCACGTATTAATATAGTTATTATAATTGTAGGATAATGGCTGCCGAACGTGCCCAATGGCGCAACATGCAGCGTACACTTCAAGGCATGACTCAAGTGCTGCAACAAGTAACACAAGGAGGTGGACAACGAGCAGGAAGTCTCCATCAGACTTTCAAGAACATGAACCCGCCCAAGTTCACGGGTTCTACTGATCCGGGTGACGCTGAACACTGGATTAGGGAAACAGAACGTATCTTCCGTGTCATGCAATGCACGGACCAGGATAAAATTTTGTTAGCTACCTTTTAGCTAGAAAGGGATGCTAGATGCTGGTGGGAATCAATAGAGGCTACTCTAAATCAAGACCAAGTTACATGGGCGGAATTCGTTGAACACTTCAACATAAAATATTTTTCAGACCGAGTGTAGGAAAAGAAAGCTGCAGAATTTGCTGCACTGAAGCAACGATCCTTGTCAGTGGCCGAGTATGTGGCCCAATTCTCTAGATTGTCTCGGTATGCTAAGCACTTAGTTAGCACCGAGAAGATGAAAGCTAGGAGGTTCCAAAACGGGCTCAGGCCCCAATATATTACCCAACTGGCACCGATGGACATTCAGGTCTATTCGGAGATAGTACGCCGCGCACAACTGTTAGAAGATGCCACAGAACTATCTGATAGGATTCGTGGTAAGGATAAGAAGGAACAAGTTACATGATCGGGTTCCTTTAAACCCAACTTCAAGAAGAGGCCTAGCAATGGAGGTATTTCCTCGCAAGATCAGAAGTTTAAGAAGACCAAGCCCTTCTCTATCACCACTACCCTATCAAACACAGTGTGCAAACATTGTGACAAGGCAGGCCATAGAGCAGAAGAATGCTGGAGGGAACTAGGAGCATGTCTCCATTGTGGGAGTCGTGAGCATCAGATTCCTGATTGCCCGTTACTTAACGATCAAGCCGATGTCGGGAAACGCCCGATAACCAAGAATGCGCGTCTTCACGCAATCAAGGAGACCGAACAAGAAGAAGAAGGCGGACTAGTGGAAGGTACATTGAAAGTTTGTTCCAAGAATGCATATGTCTTAATTGATACTGGTGCATCACATTCTATTATTTCTAAGAAGTTCGCTGACCCATTACCCCTAGAACCGAAATGGATGAAATTAGTTTTGTCTACTCCTCTGGGTGACGAGACCGATATTACACATCATTACCAAAACTGTGAAGTATTGGTTTAGGGTAGAAATCTCCCTATTGATTTCATATGTTTAGATCTGAAAGAGTATGATGTTATACTAGGAGCAGATTGGTTATCCAAGTATCAGGCAACGGTTGATTGCCGCAATAGCAAGGTTACATTCAAGGAATTTCCAGAATTAATCTTCACTAGCCCTAAGAGTCGAAGCAAATCCCCTTTTATTTCGGCTCTCCGAGCTAGCAAGCTCATCAGGAAAGGATGTGTATCTTTCCTTGCATTTATCACAGTTAAAGAAGCTAAGGAAACTAAGCTAGAAGACATTCCAGTAGTGCAAGAATTTCCAGACGTATTTCCGGAAGATTTACCTGGATTACCCCCACAAAGAGAAGTGGCCTTCACCATTGACTTAGTCCCTGGTGCTGGTCCAATTTCAAAGGCACCTTATAGGATGTCACCTGCTGAACTCAAAGAGTTAAAAGAGCAATTGATGGAACTCATTAAGAAAGGATTCATTAGACCAAGTACTACCCCGTGGGGAGCGCCTGTATTATTTGTAAAGAAGAAAGACGGATCCATGAGGTTATGCATCGACTATCGACAGTTGAATCATCTCACTATCAAGAACAAGTATCCACTGTCGAGAATCGATGAATTGTTTGATCAAATTTCAAGATCCAAGTACTTTTCCAAAATTGATCTTAGGTCAGGATATCACCAACTAAGAATCAAGGACGAGGATATTCATAAAACCGCATTCAGAAGCAGGTATGGCCATTATGAATTTGTTGTTATGCCTTTCGGACTAATGAATGCCCCTGCTGCCTTTATTTGGATCAATTCGTGGTGGTCTTTATTGATGATATATTGATTTATTCCAAGACCAAGGAAGAGCATGAGGAACATTTGAGGATTGTATTACAAATATTGAGGACAAACCAATTATATGCAAAACTTAGCAAGTGTGAATTCTGGTTTGAAGAAGTGACTTTTCTCGGACATGTTATATCAAAGGATGGCTTGTCTGTAGACCCATCAAAGGTTGAAGCTGTAAGGAACTGGGAAAGATCGACCAATGCTAGCGAGATCCAAAGTTTCTTAGGTCTTGCCGGCTATTACAGGCGATTCATCAAGGATTTCTCTAAAATTGCAGTGCCACCTATGAGGTTAACTCGCAAGGAGATCCGTTATGAGTGGAGTGAGGAATGTGAAAGAAGCTTCCAAACTTTCAAGGATCATCTTACTACAGCTCCTATCTTGGCATTGCCAATTGAAGGAGAAAAGTTCGAGGTATACACTGATGCTTCTGGCATTGGCCTCGGATGTGTTCTAATGCAACAAGGGAAGGTTATAGCCTACTCTTCTCGTCAATTAAAGAAGCATGAAGAGAACTACCCCGTCCATGACTTAGAATTGGCCGCGGTAGTATTTGCACTCAAAATATGGAGACATTATCTTTATGGAGTACAGTTTACTGTATACTCCGATCACAAGAGTCTCAAATATCTTTTCTCACAGAAGGAGTTAAATATGAGGCAAAGACGATGGCTGGAATATCTCAAGGACTTTGACTTCAATATACAATATCATCCCGGAAAGGGTAATCATGTAGCAGATGCCCTTAGTCGAAAGCCGAGAGCACTGTTAGCCAATTGTATGATTCAAGAATGGAAGTTGCTGGAGCAATTCTCTGAACTCAATATAAGCATGGACACGGACCCTAGGTGCGTCATATTATCTCACATAAGTATTCAGTCAGACCTACTAACTGAAATATAAGGACTTCAGGGTGATGATCCAACATTAGTGAAGGTCAAGGGCAGATTAGAAGGACAATCGGATTTCCAATTAACTTCTGATAGAAGATTGTTATTCAAGAATAGAACTTGTATACCAGACTGCCCAGAATTGAAGAAGAAGATCTTAGATGAAGCTCATAGGTCAAGGTATACGATTCATCCAGGATCTACCAAAATGTACCAAGATGTAAAAAGAAATTTTTGGTGGCCCAACATGAAAAGAGAAATAGCGGACTACGTATCACGCTGTCTCACGTGCCAACAAGTCAAGGCGGAACACCAAAAGCCTGCTGGAAAACTACATCCTCTAGATATCCCTAAATGGAAGTGGGAGGATATTGGTATGGATTTCATCATGGGTTTATCTAAATCAAAAAGGGGACATGATGGAATATGGGTTATCATTGACTGATTGACTAAATCAGCGCATTTCTTGTCAATCAAGAGTCGATGGTCAGTTGATGTCTTAGCTGCACTATACATCAAGGAAATAGTCAGATTACATGGTATTCCTGTTTCAATCGTGTCTGACAGAGATTCTCATTTTACTTCTCATTTTTGGAAAGGACTACAACATTCGTTGGGGACGAGACTTAACTTTAGTACAGCTTTTCATCCTCAAACGGATGGTCAGACCGAGAGAACCAATCAAGTAGTCGAAGATATGCTAAGAGCATGCATTACTGATTTTGCTGGAAACTGGCATGATCACTTGCCTCTGGTAGAATTTGCATACAATAATAGCTACCAGGCAAGTATACGAATGGCACCTTTTGAAGCCTTATACGGAAGGAGTTGTCGATCACCCTTATGCTGGGACGAAGTTGGAGAGAAACAACTATTAGGTCCAGACATGGTAAGGGACACTACCGAAAAGATACAATTGATCAGAGAAAGACTACAAGTTGCTCAGTCTAGACAAACGACTTATGCCGACACAAGAAGAAGAGATCTTGAATTCCAAATTGGAGATCATGTATTTCTCAAGATATCGCATGGACGTGGAATACGAAGATTTGGTGTTAAGGGCAAGCTTACACAAAGATTTATCGGACCTTTTGAGATACTAGAAAGAGTTGGCGAGGTTGCTTATCGCATCGCATTGCCACCTCAACTGTCCGAAGTACATGATGTGTTCCACATATCTATGTTGAAGAAGTATGTGCATGATCCATCACATATTATTGAGCATGGAAATCTAGTAATCCGGAAAGATCTCACATATGAGCAGAAGCCCATAAGAATACTAGATCGAGAAGTACGAACCCTAAGGAATAAGGCTATTCCCATGCTAAAAGTACAATGGAATAAGAATTCAGAACATGAAGCTACATGGGAGACCGAGGAATCTATGAGGAAGCGATTTCCAGAGTTATTTTAGAAGGTATGAACTCTACACTCTCCATATGTAAATATATGCTATGAATTTGGGGACCAAATTCTTTTAAGTGGGGGAGGGAGTAGCAACCCGTATAAAATTAAAAGAAATAAATTTAGATAAATTGAAATAAACTAAAAGATTAAGTGAACAAATGAAAAAGGTTGAAACAAGAAGAACAAAGCCCTGATGAAATTAACGCCTTGGAGCAAGGCGCTACGCCCTCATCTAAGGCACGTTTTTAAGAAAGGACGCCCACGTTTCACGACGTCAAATTTCAGACGGCCAAAATAAATAAAAGGCATAAAAAGATAATAAAAAGAGTAACGCCCTTTACATGGACGCGTTTCAACAAGAAACGACGCACGTCAAGGCGTCAATTTAAAATTCGACGCCCTAGCATAAGGCGTTAATTCCATTCCAGTTTCGTTCGAACCGAGAACTTATCCAGGGTAAGTTGATAACTATGAGAAAGAGTTCGAATGTAGTAATAACTCTATCGTGGAAGTGTTACTTCCAATCGAACACTAACCCTATTAGGTTTCACCCAGATCCTATAAATACCCCCTAAATTAAGCCTGATCGATATTTTGGCGTTCGATTCTTCTAAAGGTATGTGAAGAACAGAAGGTTCTTCCTTATTCTTTCTCCGTACACGATCTTATGAAGAACACTAATTGATTCTTCATCTTCTTTTTTTCGTAGGTAATCAGCCTGTCAAGCGTGAAGAACTAGGTAATGTTCTTCCTCTTCCTTCTCCTTTGATTATGTGCGATGAAGAAACTAATGTATGCAGTTTCTTCTTCTTCTATAGGATCTGCAGACGGTTGACAGGGAAGAACAGAGGATCCTTCGTCACCTGCCTTCGTCCGTGGTTTGAGTTCTGGGGATACTCTATTCATAACAGAGTATCGCAAAGCATCTCCAAATCCTCAGAACCTTCACCCAGATAACTATCAAGGTAGGTTTTCTGAGGGATTGTAGCCCAAACTAGCATATTAATAATTATAACATCATCCGTTAATACATGCATATAGATTTCATGCGTTTTGATTAGTTTCTAAAGAGTTTTTAAAAGAAACGCCCCTATCAAGGGCGCTAAATTACAAGAAACGACCATGACTAGGTCGTCAATTTCATATTTGACGCCCTGCACATGGACGTCAATTTCTTTTAATTACTAAATACCATGTTTAAAAATTATATATCAATTCAAACATGATTCTAGATTACTGCATGATCAACCTCTTGTAATCCTGCTATTTTTCTAGTCCTGACCCTATATCATGTTTTCCTGAAATTTCATCGTCTCGAAATTGTAAAAATTGTGAATTAACGACCTTGTCCAGGTCATCTTTTATTGAACTAACGTCCCATACCAGGGCGCTTTCTGTAAACTAACGCCCCTGTCCAGGGCGTGTTTTATGAAAATTTCCAGATTTTTAATCTTCTGCAAAATTAGAAATATTGAAAGGACGACTTCTATACATGTCGTCAAATTTAATATAAACGCCCCTGATTAAGGCGTTAATTTCATGAAAAACGACTTTACCAAAGTCGCTATTTTCTGCACTACTGATTTTTCCTGATTACTGTTATCCGAGGGTTTCATTATACATACATACATATACATTGGCACTATTACTCCACTCCATGAGTATAGTCCCATGTTTTCTACGATGATTTATCGCATTACACACTCAATTCTCATTGACATACAAGCTCTCTATTGGACATTCCGTTCCTTTGGACTAGCAAGTTAGTCATAGAGACCTCCGTAAGACTCCTCGCCGCCTTGGATTCCCTCAAGGCCAACTGAGCTGGTTGTACCCTAAAAACCCATTACACAATCTTTGCCATGTCCCTCTATAGAAACATGGTAATACCGGCCCTCATGTCATGCTATGGGTATGATATGAGAATTATCTTAATGAACGGGGAAGAATATGCCGTTGTTATGATGTTCTTGTAGACCCCAATTCTATATTAAACTTGATATTCTTGTGAACCTCAATTCTATATTAAGAATGAGGACGTCTTGCCATTGAGGTGCTATTCATATGGACCTCAATTCTATATAAAAGAGTGTCTCTACTTACTTATCATAGTACCCGAGTTAAGGGAACCAATTCCACCTAGTTTTATCGAAAGTGCGATTGTACCGTTATTATCGCCTATTGGTGTCAAAAGTCATATTTTTAGACTCTAATCTCTCAAAGTTGTCTTACATGACTACAAGCTTGCTTATTGAAATTCCATGATGGCTATACACAAAAATGTGGATGTTAAAAATACATGACTAATGTCTGCGCATATAGGGCCCGATCTGGTCCTGGGAGGAGCACCCGAAAGTACTTGTGCCCATGGGAGTTGATTGATCACGGTATTGGCATTATACCGAAGTGCATGACTAGCTTGATTGAACATTCCACAAATCTTGTACTTGACTTGATATTACATGACTTGCGTGGCCCGAAAAAGGGTAATTACTTGCGTACTTGAGCGTGATAGCCAAATTTCATCTTGACATGATAAAGTACTTACTTGAATATGTTGAGGTCATTTGATATAAGTTCTTGAAAGGTTCATGACTAGTTCTCCTTGTTACCTTATTGTTATATTCTCTTTCTATCTTGTTGTTTTATGCGAGCATGCATAGCTATAGTGCATTCATGAAAGATGTAACTACTTAAACCCCTTGCTAGTTCCTGAGATATAATTTCCTACTGAGCGTTCGCTCACTCCGTGTTTCCCTTACTTTTCAGGTAGGTCCGACAATGAGGAAAGTCAATCGGATGGGGAGAATCAAGAGTGAAAGAGCTAGAGCTTTTCCAAGTGTCATCTAGTCTTTTATATATTTCTTGAGTCAAATGTGTACTTTTCTTTTTTTTGAATAGAGTATTGGGTTTGTAATAGACTATTTATTATGAAGAAATAAATGGATTGGGTTATCTTTACTTTTGCGCATCTCTGTCTTTGTGTCGAATACACTACTACTCTGATTGACATGATTGATATAAACTCGTCACGCATCTCCGGGTATCTTCCGCTCTCGAGGCGTGACAAAACCACTCTGAATTTCTAGCAATACTCCCCCTGTCTATATGCATGCAATTTGCTAATGAAAGGCAAGAATTAATTGAGAGAGAGCTTATGCATAGGTCATGAATGAATGATATGCAAAGACATGCAAATACTCGACAAGCTCCCCCTGAATATATGTAATGTTTTCTTTGAACACTGAACAAAGTATTTTGAAATTCATGCTCATTCAGACTCCCCTATCAATCAATATAACCCATGGTACTAGGCGGAGAACCTGGTCTCAAGGACCATCTCACACATAGTAAGAATCTCCAGACAGATTTCCCTGCCCTTTAGTAGCCTACTATTTAATATACCACGGTTATGTAGAGAAATGCAATGCAGGACAGTTCTACATGCATGTTCAGTAATGATTATGAGTCTGTTTCAATATTCACATCCACATGAATTATCCAAGCAATCAAATGCAAGTCCACATCAGAAATTTTATTCACAGCAGTTAAACAATCATTCATCATGCTAAAATTTACATAAGCCAAGTTCTCTTCTAAGAAACTTAAAATTTTCATTCCCAATAGGCTTCGTAAAAATATCAGTAATTTTTTTTTCAGTTTCTATGAAATTCATTTCAATCTCATTTTTATTTACAGCATCTCTAAGAAAATGATGTTTTATCTCTATATGCTTAGTCCTAGAATGGTGAACAGGATTTTTAGCAAGGCATATAGCACTAGTATTATCACATAAAAGTGGAATGCATCCCAGATTTATCTGATAATCAGCCAGTTGGTGCTTAATCCAAAGTACTTGGGCTGTACAATTACATGCTGCAACATACTCAGCTTCAGCTGTGGATAATGCTACAGTGTGTTGCTTCTTAGTGTCCAAGACACTAGACAGCCACCAAGGAATTGACAGTAGCCACTGGTGCTTTTTCTATCTACTCGACACCCAGCATAGTCTGCATCAGTGTAGGTTAGAAGCTCTAACTCACACTTAGCAGGATATAAGAGACCTAGTTCTTGGGTGCCTAGTAAATACCTAAAAATCCTTTTCACAGCTTTAAAGTGAGTTTCTTTAGGACTGGCTTGAAATCTAGAGCATAAACACACAGCAAATTGTATATCAGGCCTAGATGCTGTAAGATAGAGAAGAGATCCGATCATACCTCTGTATAGCCTTTGGTCCACAGGTTTACCTTTAGAATCTTCATCCAAACTGGTTGAGGTACACATTGGAGTAGCTATTTCCTTGAGGTTGTCCATTTTATACTTCTTCAATAAGTTCTTTACATACTTGGACTGAGAGATGAAGGTGCCATCTTCTGTTTCTGTAACCTGCAGTCCAAGAAATAGTTTGAGCTCACCCATTGAGCTCATTTCAAATTCATCAGTCATTATTTGAGAGAATTCCTCACATAATTTGGGGTTAGTTGACCCAAACACAATGTCATCCACATAAATCTGAATGATAAGAATATCTGGATGGCTTACCTTGGTAAACAATGTTTGATCAACTATACCTCTTGTGAAGTTCTTGTCGGTGAGAAATTTGCTCAACCTGTCATACCAAGCTCTAGGAGCTTACTTTAAACCATAGAGAGCTTTATTGAGCTTGTAAACATGATTAGGGAAATCTAAACATTCAAACCCAGGAGGCTGTCTCACATATACATCCTCATTAATTTCCCCATTTAGAAAAGCAGATTTCACATCCATCTGCTGAAGATTTATTCCTAGGGAACATGCATAAGCCAATAAAATTCTTATTGCTTCTAACCTAGCTACAGGGGCAAAAGACTCTTCAAAGTCTATTCCAAATTCCTGATTGTACCCCTGAGCTACAAGTCTGGCTTTATTTTTAGTAACATTCCATGCTTCATCAGTTTTGTTTCTAAATACCCATTTAGTTCCTATGACTGTTTCATGATCAGGAGGTGGAACCAAAAATCACACCTTATTCCTGTCAAATTGATTGAGCTCCTCATGCATGGCATTAATCCAATGCACATCTTGGAGAGCACAGTCAATGGACTTGGGTTCTGTGTTTGATACAAAAGCATAAGCATTCAGTTCATGTTGAATTCTTAAGTGGCCTCTAGTCCTAGGAGGGTCATGCAGATTCCCAATAACATTATCTACAGGATGATCCTTGAGATATCTAATATTTGCAATTGGACTATCATGAACTTGATTTACCTCCCCCTGAACTGTAGGCTCCTCTTCATTAAGCTCTTTATGTCCTTCTTCATCCTCGGATTTGTCTGCAGGATCTCCTTCCTTCAGAATTTCACCATTGTTTTCATTCCTACATTGACCAACATTAGAATTTACCAAGGATTCATCAAAAACTATGTGTGGAGATTCTTCAACAATCTTAGAGTTCAGATTGTACACTCTGTATGCTCGGGTGTTTTCAGAATAGCCAAGAAAAATTCCTGGTTCTCCTTTAGGTTCAAATTTATCAAGGCCCTTCTTATCATTTATGTGAATGAAACATTTACAACCAAAGACCTTGAAGTGAGCAATAGAAGGTTTCTTACCTTTTAAGATCTCATATGGTGTTTGCTGGGTAGAAGGTCTTACCATGGCTCTGTTAATTATATAACAGGCAGTGTTCACTGCTTCAGCCCAAAATTTTCTTGGTAGACCACCTTCGACAAGGAGTGTACGACCCATTTCCACTAGGGTTCTGTTCCTTCTCTCCACAACTCCATTCTGCTCAAGTGTCCTTGGTGAGGAGTACCTGTGGTTGATTCCATTTGACCTACAGAATTCATCAAATTGTGAGTTTTCAAACTCACCTCCATGATCAGACAAAATGTTTTCAATTTTCTGATTTGTTTTATCATAAAACTCTTGAAATTCAGAGAAAGCATCACTCTTATTAGATAAGAAATAAACCCAAGTATACCTCGAAAAGTCATCTACCATGACAAACCCATGCCTCCTCCCTGATAGGCTGACAGATCTAGTTGGCCCAAAAAGGTCCATATGTATCAGCTCATAGGGTTTGGAAGACAGATTTTCAGTTCTAGACTTAAATGACTTTCTAGTTATCTTTGATTGAGTGCATGCATCACAGATTTTATTTTCTTTCTTGAATGAGACTTCAGGAAGTCCTCTAACCATGCCATGCTTATTTAATTTGTGCAAAACAGTGTAGCTAGCATGACCTAACCTACGATGCCATAAAAATGCTATGTCTTCTCTACTGGCAGTAAGGCAAAGGTTAGTGTGTTGAATTTCATCTAAATTTATCATGTAAGTATTATTTATTCTTTTTCCAAAAAATTTGACAATATCAGAATCAGGTTCAAAAACTTTGCAGCATTGAGAATTAAATAAAACATTATAACCTTTATCACATAACTGGCTGATGCTAAGTAGATTATAGGCTAACCCTTCAACCAACATAACATCATCAATGCAGCAGGTAGAGCACTTACCTATCTTACCTGATCCGATAATCCTACCCTTTGTGTTGCTTCCAAAGGTGACAAGGCCTTCTACTTTCTCAGTCAGCATGCAAAATTTGGCCTTATCTCCTGTCATATGCCTGGAGCAGCCGCTATCCATGTACCACAAGTTGTTCTTGGCTGCCAGGCATACCTGCATACACAATTAGGTAGAGAAGTTTGGAACCCAAGACTGATTGGGCTCCAATGTAAATGAACTAGAAGCAAAGCAGGAAAGCAGATGTTTCGGAATCCACATTTGTTTAAATGAACTTTGTTCAGTGGATCCTACATATTTTCTTCTGTTGTTGTTCCTTTTCTTTTTATTGTTCATTTTCTTATTGGCAGCAGCATGATTATTGACAGTATTGTTATTTCTGTGCCAGTGCCTTGGCCAGGGTGTGTTCACAAAATTTTGGCCATAGTAGTTCCTAGGCTGGCTATGGAAATATTGGTTTCTAGATGTCCAGTAACCATACCCATTGACCAAATTTCTACTGTAAGGTCTTTGATATTGAGCACCCTGGTGTGCAAGACCTGTAAACCTACCCTGAGTTCTAGACCAATCTGACCTATTGAAGTAGGTTGGTTGTTCATTGTAGTGGGTCTGAGCTCTAGGTTGATAAAAATAATTGGGTTGACTCCTAGCAGCACTCTGTCTCCCTTGTACTTTGGACCCTGCTGACCTATACACAGGTTTGTATTGGGTCTTCTTCAGAGGTGGAGTTGATGGTGGAGACTTGGTTACCTTGACCTGGGGTTTACTGGACTGTGTAGGTTGACCCCTAGCCTGAGTCTGAGCCCTAGGATTCTGCTTGGATGTGCTGGCTCTACTAGGCTCATTAACCTTTCGTTTGCCCTTCTCCTCAGCACTGGGCTTTTTCAGATTAGCAGTTTTGTTCATCAAATTTGTTGAGTTCATGCTAATTAGAGGTCCCTTTTCCTTTTGAGCAACAAATGAAATTGTTCTCATCCCAAATGTTTTTGTTGCACTAGAACTAAATCCTAGGCCCTCTTTTCTGAAATTAACCTTTGACCCTAACAAAGCATTTAAGTTATCTGTTCCTTGGGTCATTTTCTTAATGGTTTTCATTTTATCCTCATTATCTTTCTGAAGTTCATCAATAGACTTTTTCAGCTCATTGTTGACATTGAGGACAGCTTCATATTTTTCAGAGATGATTTTTACTTCACTTTCACATTTTTGAATCTTCAGCTTCCATTCATCAATTTCATTTTCAAGCCTTAGATTCTCTTCCCTAGAAACCTTTAACTCAATTTTGATGTCCTCTACTTCAGAGCATGTGAGTTTCAGTTTATCATTTTCAGATTTCAAACATGCAATTTTATCAGATAGAGTTTTATCATTTTGCATTGAATTGATTTTTCTTCTAAGATGCCTATTCTCTTTTCTAATATCATCAGCTCTATCAGCTATGTCATGATAAGCAACTACCCAATCAGCAATTGTGAAGTTTTCAAATCTAGTGATTACCTCATCTGTGTCCTCCTCTCTATCTTCGGAGCTTGTTGCCATAAGGCAAATGGGCTGTTCAGATTCGGCTTCACTATCTGAGCTGCTGCTGAAAGAGCCTTCATCTTCATCACTCCATGTGCTGATCATAGCTCTTCCCTTCTTGGTTTTCTCCTTTGACCTGTCCTTATGTTTCTGATTGTCTGGATAGTCAGCTTTCAGATGCCCTGGTTTCCTGCATTGATAACAGACATTAGCTTCATTTTTCTTTATAGATTTAGATTTATACCTTTTATCCTTTCGGCCACCATTGTATTTCTTCTGGCCGAACCGTCCTGCTCCCTTTCTGAGAAATCGCCAGAACTCTCTAGTCATCATGGCTATCTCAGATCGAGTCACATCTTCTTCTTCATTTAGGCTCTCCTCTGATGATGAAGAGCTGCTGGAGTTGGATTTTGTTGATTTGCTGGAACTAGCCTTCAGCGCTATCGGCTTCTTCTTCCTCTCGGCTTCATCTGTCCTTGGCATGTTTATCTCATATGCCATTAGTGAGCCAATCAGCTCATCAGCTTTAGTATTACGCAAGTCCCTTGACTCCTCCATCACTATTGCTTTGGTGTGCCAAATGGGAGTCAGGGAGCGCAGAATTTTCCTCACTACATCATACTCTGTCTGAGGTTTCCCAAAACCTCTGAGGCCATTGGTTATGACAGTCAGCCGAGCGTACATTTCGCTGATGGACTCCTTCTGCTTCATCTTGAAGGCTTCATACTCAGATACAAGAAGATTGGCCTTCTGCTCTCTTACTTGAGATGTACCTTCATGAATTACTTCCAGCGCATCCCACATCTCCTTAGCTGATTTGCAAGCAGACACACGGAAGAATTCTTTAGGATGCAGAGCGCACTGGATAGCATTTATAGCACTCCAATTCAGCGTGGACCTTCTGATCTCCTCCTTGGTCCATACATCTTCATTCGGGGACAGCTCATAAGGTCCCTTGCTGACAATCTTCCAAATCTCATAATCCTTAGCCCTGAGGAACACTTGCATATGGTTCTTCCAATATGCGTAGTTTGATCCATCAAAGAATGGGGGCTTCGTTGTTGAGTGACCTTCGGCAATCATCCCTCGAGCATCCATCTCTGCCTATTCTCTTCGGGCGATGAGTCCATGCAGAAGAGTTAGGCTCTGATACCAAGTGTTGGGTTAGATGGATGCAGTCTATCTCCACTGAGTGTGGATCTAGAGGGGGGTGAATAGATCAACTTGCCTAATTTAAAACTACTGTAAGTTCTAAAGCGAAATGTAGGCAAACATCAGTTAAGCTAAAGGAAGAATGCTAAGCAAAGGGTCGACCCATGAAAGCCATTCACCATATCTATATATCGAAAGCTAGACATGAGCATGAGCGATGAAACCAAATAAGCTAAGCAAGAATTCCCATCGCACACAGATCAAACAAAAACACAAACACACTACACACACAATTTTTAGGTGGTTCGGTCAACGACCTACGTCCACCCCACACTCAACCGAGTATGGCTTCCTGCTGCGCAACACAGCTTGCGTCCGCTGGGCTTTACAGCTTGGCCAAACAATCCGCTGATACACAGCTTCGCTGGGCACTACAGCTTGCCGACCGGAGGATCTGATCCTCTGCAACCGCTGGGGAAATACAGCTTAACCCGTCCAGTGGAGACTACCACTGCAAGACCGCTGACACACAGCTTGATGAAACAATATTCGGAAATGATAGACAGAATCAAAACGAAAAAGGAAAACCCAAAAGCAATGTAGCTCTAAAGAGCAAAGCTCAGCTCTGGTTTTGAACAACGAGACTGAGATACAAACTCTCTCACTCTCACTCTCAATCAGCTCTCAATCTCTTCTTCTCTCGTTTTCTTCTTCTTCTCTATTTCTTCTTCTTCTCTGTATCTTTTCTCTAAGTGGATCGAAGGAGCCTTTGATGCGGGACGGGACTGAAAAGGGCTAGGACCTATGAATGCAACACAGTGCGGCCAGCACTCGCACGCTAAAGGCAAGCCGGGCGGCTGACCTCCGTAGCATTCCTCCGGGTGGAGGCGTCTCTCAACAAGAAACTCAAGCCCAACGACCGTCCCTATGAGGGAAGCGCGGGGATCTCAGCGGCTAAGGAACCGCCGTACGCCTAAGGGAATCTAGTCCAAGCTCGGCGCTCGACTAGGGCCATGGGATGGGTGCTCTCAACTCACAGTCACGCGGTGACTAAAAGACTAGCTAGGATCCTAAGCACTCACGCGGCATAATAGAAAGCATACTAGTAAAGCAAATGCCAACAAAGGGAGCGTCGCACGTACCTCCACGCCTAGGCGTGGGGAAGAAACCACGGCCGAGATCAACAACCCCGATACACAAAGATGAACAATAATACAACCTCAACCACAAATGCCCACTCCTCGCAAGGAGATAACAGGCTACAACATAGAGATTCGGGGCTGCCGATGTACGGGCTGACGGGCGGCACTCGGTGAAGGGTTGGCCACGAGGAGGACCCGAGCGGCGGTCGGCAGGTTCGCAGCAATGCGTGACTCGGCGGTGAAAGCTCCCACGACCTGATCTGGTGTCCGATTGAGGCGCCGTCAGTGAGGGCGCGTACCTAGTTCACGGGAGGAAGTATCGGCCAAAGGGGGCGTGCAGATTCCGTCGTGGAAGCCGGGGGTGCACCTGCAATTTGCGACAGGGATTCTGCTCCCAAAACCACGTGATCGAGCAAGAAAAATGACAAGAAATAGCTCCGAAGGGCGAACGGAGCTCCTCTTGTTGGAGGACGAAGAGGACGCAGGGCAGCAGGTCCCGACTGAAGGGCTCGTTCAGATCCAGTCGTGATTGAGTGCAGCAAGCTCAGGAATCTGCAGGTAGTCCTGGCGCCGGGTGGACAGGGCAGACCTACACGACCTCACGGGAATGGACGTCACGAACAGCTCGGAAGTCGGAACAGGGTGAGGTCGGTGGCGCTGGAAAGAGGACGAAGAGAGGTACGACCGGTGAAGATCCCACGTCCAAACTCGCTGATGTCCATCCCGTGGGATTTTTGCAAGGGGGCGGACAGAACCAGGTTCGCAGGGAGAGGGGGTCCTGCGCACGCTCACGAAGAAAACCGCCACGGGTGATGCCGAACTCCGAATGAGGCGAGACCACCTCGCACGCGTTGGCGACTCGTAGCAGGATCACCCAAAAATGGGCTGGTCGCCCAAACTCACCAGGAACAGAGGAGGACGTCACAGCTCTTGGAGACAAGATCTGGTTGCACTGAGCTTGAACTGTGAAGAGATAGAAGAGAGGGGGAACCTCGGCGTCACACCGAGGGGATGGGGAGTCACACCCCAAGCTTGATCCCGTCGCAGGATCAAGAGAAACAGAGGGGGGCGCAGCCTCCTTCAAGAGAAACAACAACTTTTTTGTTTATTCATTTGATAATCCACCAAAAGAAAAAATACAAGCCTTATATATTAGGGGGGGAAGAGCTAGGGTTTCATCCCAAGCCACAAGGAAGGGGGGGGGCGCAAATGGAAGGGGGGGTGCGACCAGCCCTCCTCCATTCAAGGGGGTTGCGGCCAGCCCCCCTCCAATCAAGGAGGGATCAAGGGGGGAGCGCCCAAAGGGGAAAGGGGGGGAGATGGAATGGGGAAAGGGGGGGCGCCCAAAAAGGGAAGTGGAGGGGCCAAGGGGAGAAGGTGGCGCAGCCACCAAAGGTGAGGGATGCGCCCCCCTACCCAAAACCCTAACCCTAATTCAACCATCTATGGGCCAAGGCTAAGCCCAATAATAAAGGAAGATAGCCCAATACTCCCTACACATAGTCTGATAACATAAAAGAACTAGATAACGTGTCCACGCAGGGACCAAACCTAGGCCCAACATGGCCTCAAATGAGAAGAAAGATCCTCTAGTAGATGCCGTAGTCGCCTAGCCAAAGAGATGCTGGCGTGCTCCGTGTGCTCCGTCGAGTGATGCGGCGCGTGTCCTCACCAATTCTCCCCGGGTGGGAAGAACTCGACCCCATCGAGTAAGGGTCACGGTCGCTCAAGTAGCGCTCCAGCAGGTCCGGGTCGATCCTCTCCAGCTCTCCACGTGTGATCCAGGCGTCGTCTGTCGCAGGGCGCCCTCTCCAACGCACTAGGAAGCGTTGGTAGGCTCCGCTCCTGGTCGTGGTCACCTGCTCATCCAGTATACAATCTATATGCTCG
Organism: Amorphophallus konjac; assembly: GCA_022559845.1. Taxonomy (NCBI): domain Eukaryota; kingdom Viridiplantae; phylum Streptophyta; class Magnoliopsida; order Alismatales; family Araceae; genus Amorphophallus; species Amorphophallus konjac. The sequence goes on from CM040127.1 coordinate 269,750,209, forward strand.
CGTTTCTGTAATGGGGCTGGAAGAGGTGGACGCTCAGAAGGTGTAATACTCTCAACAGGAGGGGAGGGCCTAAAAAGCTCACTGGGAATCACCGCGGGATCCCGATATGCCACCATATCTGAGACATTGAACGTCGAACAGATCCCATAGTCGTCTGGCAGCTCAATCTCATACGCATTCGACCCAATTCGCTTCAAGACTCGAAAGGGTCCAGCACCGCGGGCCTGGAGTTTCTTCACGGCCCCCGAAGGAAACCGTTCAGGTCTGACCCTGATCATGACGTACTCTCCTTCTCGGAACTCACGGGTGCGTCGATGCGCATCAGCTAACTCCTTATAACGTGCGTTGCTGGCCTCGAGGTGGTGATGATGCAGACTCCGAACTAGCTGTGTTGACTCATACCTATGTGAATGCAGTGGTGGTCCTGGACATCCAAACACAGACCTAGCATGCCTATGACTCCTACATGATTGGACAACACGGGGAGGACCTGGACAACCAAAGTTGTATCTATCATGCATGGGTGTCCTACTGAATGTGGTAGACTCATGGGGACTAGATTGCCCAAACTCACTCATGACATTACCCCTATATGATGAGGGACATGGAGAAACATGAGAGTGAGACATGTGTCCCTGGCCTCCTAAACTCTGGCGGCTGGGTGTTTGCGAGGTGAGATGTTGACTAGCAGGCCTAGATGGGGTGTGATAATGGACCTGCTCGACAAGGTGGGGAAAAGAATACGAGTCGAGAGGCTCACTAGGGAAAGGATCGAATGGGTCAAAGAAATGATGACCCCTCCCGACAGGTCCCTTCACTATACTTGCCCATGTGCGACATTCGCCCAGGTGCAGATGATCACCGTCAGGCGCTCTAATGTATTGGGCAAGAGGCTCATGAGGATGGCAAGGAAGGCAAGGCTCCACCCTCGGGACCGTGATACCATAAGAGGGGACAAAATCAACCTCCACGGGTATGGGAAAGAATAAAAGGACCTCGGAGGTGATATGTCCTATGGTGTAGACCGAGGTAATAGACCCCAAAGCAGGGAGTGTAAAGCAATGACTATAGGGTTGGTCAGACCCTAAGGTCAACATATATGTCAACTCCCATTGACAATCTAAACTCCTAAGGAAGCCCTTCACATTTTCAAGAAAGCAGAAGGACCGAAAAGTGGTGTGAAAGGAGTCAAGGGGTACAATTGGGAGGGCTGGTCCCATGGGTGTATAGCAAGGAATGGAGACATCTAGAAGTGGACCCTCCCTTAGCCAGCTAGCTAAAGACTCTCCAATGACCAGTTCACCCTCGGAAGGTAAGAATGGCTCTATATGAGGGTCTAAGGGTGAAGCATCTCCCTCGGGAATGGAAACAGAGTCCTCTATGATGTGGAGGGGCCCCTGGCTCTCAATCGAGGGTCTCAGGCCGAGAGTGTCGGCCCTAACTTCCAAAGGTTCAGGCACGACTGGGTGCTCCATGGGGTCACTCCCCAACTCCTCGACCTCAGTTAGGTACTCCTTAATCAACTCCTGTTCAGCGTCGTAAGTCACTGGAACAAAAGGCGGAGTGGATCGCTGGGGGTGGGTGGCTAGCGACACGGAGGTGGTCGGCGCAGCGCCGTCGTGGAAGACAAACTCGCCTGGAAGGTGAGATGGGTGTAAGGTGCAGGTCCTCCTGTCCAGGTCGGTGGTCGCTCTTCTCTCCTCCAACCAAGTTTGCCCTAAAATGATGCATGGACCAGCAAGTGTGTCGATCTTACACCATGCACCATCGTGATATAGAACGGGGCCGAACCATCGTTGAAACTCGACAAAAGCTAAGCCACCGTGGAGAACAATCTCCCCAGTCTTAGAGAGAGACTCAACAATGTCCTGTGAGACCCAATTAGATGGAACCCTACTGATGAAGTCGATCTCCGTATGCAACCCATTAGGTAGGACCGCCACAGACATGACAGGGCGCTGGAATGACTCGGTCATCGGTAAAGGGATCGGGTCTCCCGACGACTGAGTGGTAGGGGCGACACCCAGGGGTCGTGCCATAAGTGTTGGATTGTGTGTCTTCCCTAAGTATTTTGATGATGAGCAACACTATGTTAATTATTCTTGTTATTTTTGATCAGATATCTTGCACTTGAGTTATCCATGGTTTTATATGAAATAACTGCTAAGAGGTAACACTTCGTGTGTTCGTTCAGGTTCTGTCTTCGTGCTGTTTTTCCTCAAACATCATGTAGTTCTTGCTTCGCGTTTTCACCTCGTGTCGAGTTAGCCATGTTGTCGTCTGTTTGAGTGTTGTCTTTTACCTCGTGCAGTGTTATCCCGTGTCATTTACTGTTTCGACTTTGTGTCGTTATCAGCCTGTGTTGTTTTCATCTCGTGCTTTTCTCACTATCCTCGTGTTGTTCTCACCGCGTGTCGATTACTGTTTTCACTTAGCATTATTTTTATTTCGTGTCGTTTTTCTGTGTAGTGTGTGTTTGTCACCACTATACTTCGTGTCGTTGCTTTTTACTTCGTGTCTAACTTCACTTCGTGTTGTTTTCACCTCGAGTCGTTTCGTTATATTCTGTCCTCGTGTTGGTCTCTCGCTTTAGTCTTCATGTCGGTTTCTGTCGTTAGCCCGTATTGTCCTCGTGTTGTTTTTACATTCGTAACCTCGTGTCTCTCTTGCTTATAACCTCACCTCGTGTCATTATCTTCTGTATATCTGATCTGTTACAGAGTATCTCGTGTCGTTCTTATGTCATCTCGAGAAATAGTCACGTCGTGTTGTTGTTACTATACATCATGCAGTTTTGGTTTTAATAGCCATGCAGCGTATTAATGGACTTAATCTCATTACAGGTCCGAGGAAGAACATTCCACACTCCAGGGCTGCACGTGATCCGAGACAAGAGGAACCAATTTGATAAAGGCACGTGACAGGAAACTTGTGGATCGAGCGTGGGAGGCACACGCGTTTCATGCCCTATCCATCTGCTGTTGATGCTATAAATATAATCCTTCGTCCTCAGATGAAGGTGATCGAAGAAGAGAGGCATAGAAGAAAACAGGGAAACAGAGAGCCCTTCGATCTAGGAAAAAGAAAAGAAAGAAGAAAGAATAGCAGAGAGAAATAGAAAGAGAGCAGAAGAGTGATCAGAAGAATTGTTCTAACTTGCGGATCAAATCCGAAGTCTATTGCTCTATATTGAGCTACATTGTTTCCATTGTCTGGCATTTGATTTCCTTCGTTCGTATTTTTCATTTCTTGTTCTTATCTTTCTTCAACTGTTATTGTTTGTGTTTCCGATCCTCTGGACTGAGGTCGGGGTCCTCCTGTGAGATCAGGAGTAGGGAGAGTCAATCTCCGGTTTGCAAGCAGCAGGTGAGCTGCTTGTAGGTACCCTCCGGGTTGGGAGGAAGAGGGGTCTTCGACCTCTGGTTCACTAGTAGCAGGGCTGCTACTAGTGGGGTTTCCCTCTTGGTAAAGAGGAAGAGAGACGTGAGTCTCTGGGTTCTAGTGACTGCTGATCGCTAGAGGTTCCCTCCGGGTAGGAGGAAGAGGAGAGGTTGCTCTCCTGGGAAGCTGTGTATCAGCAGTTGTTTGGCAAGCTGTGTTGCCCAGCCTTTAGTGAAGCCACACTCAGGTTGAGTGTGGGGTGGATGTAGGTCTGAAGGACCGAACCACCTTAAAATCCTCTGAGCCCTTGTGTGATTGATCGTGATAATATTGTGGTATGCCTTCTATTTGCTTGAGCTATTAACTGCACTGCATCTTTTACGATAGTCAGAGCTCGAGGTTAGCTCCGTTTAGCAATATACTCTGCAATAATTTTTTAAATCTACGAAAACAGTGATCTATTCATCCCCTCCCCTTCTAGATCACTTCATATTGTACTTATCAGTTGGTATCAGAGCAGGTTTTTCCCAGAATGTGGTCCAACGGCCAGGGAAACGGATCCAATGGTCCTCGCAGTTTCATAGCTGATGGGCAGTCTATCACCCGCCCCCCTTTCTTTGATGGTAATAATTACTTCTTCTGGAAGAACAGGATGGAAGTCTTTATCAGGGCCCAAAGCAACAAGCTATGGAAAGTCATTACAGATGGTCCATACACCCTTCCACCGAATGAAGGTATGTGGACAGAAGATCAGGTCAAACTCTCCGCACTGAATTGGACAGCTCTTAACATCATACAGTGCGCCGTCCATCCGGAAGAATATTCAAGGATCTCAGCGTGCAAGACTGCAAAGAACATGTGGGATGATTTGCAGTTAATTCATGAGGGCACATCTCAGGTGAAGGCTACCAAGATCAACATACTTACAACTCAATATGAGTTATTTAAGATGAAGCCAGAGGAGCCGATCACAGAAATGTATGCCAGATTATCTGTGATCATCAACAGTCTGAAAGGCCTTGGAAAGGATATTCAACAAGAAGACATAGTCAGAAGATCCTTAGGTCTCTAACTCCCGTCTGGGATACCAAGGTGACTGTAATAGAGGAATCAAGAGATTTATCCATCATGACAGTAACCCAGCTGATTGGTTCTCTCATGACCCATGAAATGAATTTCAAACGAGGAAACGATGGGCATGACAGAAAGGGAAAGAATGTTGCTCTGAAGGTTTCACGACATACTAAGAAGAGCAACAGTAGCAGCAGCAGCAGCAGTGATGATAGCAGCGAAGGGTCTGATGGACTCTCAGACCTGGACAAGGACGAGCGAGCTATGCTCACCAGGCAGTTCAGAAAGTTCCTAAGAACAAAAAGAAAATTCTACAGGAGGAAGAAATTTAATGCTGCAATGAAGTCTCCTGAACGAAGATTTGAGAAGAACCGGTCTGCTAAGAAGATCACTTGCTATCATTGTCAGAAATCCGGTCACATGAAAAGTGAATGTCCAGAGCTACAAGCTAAGGCTCCAGGACACCAGAAGAATGTGGTGCACAAGAAGAAGAAGGCCATGCTGTGCACATGGAGCGATGAGGAGGAGGACCCAGAAGCCACTTCGTCCAGTGAAAATGAAGAGAAGACCTGCCTCATGGCCGACCATGAGAAAGAGGTAACAAATTTATTTGAGAATTTTACTTTGGATGATTGGGAGGACGCCTATGGCGACCTGTTAAGTAAATATAATTGTTTAAATAAGGAGCACAGAATGCTTAGACGTAAGTTTCATTCTCTATCTGAAGAACACTCTTCTATTGTCACTGATAGCATGAAAACCAAGGAGATGGCCATTGAGCTAGACCAGGTTAAAGGTGAGAGTGAGAGGTTGAGAATGGAAAGAGAGGAGAGTCTAGCTAGAATAGATGAGCTGAAGTGTAAAGCTGAAGAGTCTAAAGGAGAGATTAGACTGATGGCTGAAAAATATGAGGCAGTTAGAACAGTTAATCAGGAACTCCAGGACCAATGCAATGAATTTCAGAAAAGAGATTGAGGACAAAGAAAAAGTGCTTGAAAAGTTTACAGAGGGGAGAAACAACCTGAATGTCCTTCTGGGGTCGAGGGTAAACTTCAATAGGGAGGGATTAGGATACAATCCTACTAGTAAAAAACCCTTTGAATTTAAGACTATCACGTTCTGCCCCGCCAAAGGCAAAGAGAAACTGGAAACACCATCCAGTTCCAAATCTGTCTCTACAATGAAGTCTTCGACCAGTAAATTCATTCACTCCACTGGTCAGCAGTCTAAGTCAGGAAATCCTGAGACAAGAACTGCTCATGTACAGCAGGCGTGGAACAAAGGTCCTCACAGGACCAGTCCTATAGAGGCCACAAAAAGAGCGAAAAGTTTTGTTAAGAAAACTCATCATGCTAATTATCAAGTAGAGCATGGCAACGATCACCAGTTTCAGCACAAATTTTATTGGAGTAAAAATGCTTACATGAATTATGCTCAACACACACGCACATCTTCTAAGAGGCCAACCAACAATGTCTTTGTTCAGAAACAGCGTAGTTCAAATAGGAATAAGCTTATTCAACACCCACCAAGAAATAACAAAAGGGAAGAATCAACCCACATAAATCCACTGAAGAGAACTATAAAACAAATGTGGATTCCCAAGTGCTTTCTACATAATCTGAAAACTGGTTTTGGACCCAATTTGAATTGGGTCCCACATTACTCTGTCTGAATTTTTGCAGGTCAGCCTGGCAGCTGAGCATAACAAGTGGTATCTTGACAGCGGCTGTAGCAGGCACATGACAGGAGACCGGTCCAAATTCAGCAAACTAAAAATGAAGTCTGGGGGCTTGGTCAAATTCAGAGGAAATAACAGAGGAAGAATAATTGGAATTGGCACGGTTGGTAAGTCCTCCACTAACTCCATTGAAGATGTGTATCTTGTAGAAGGACTTCAGCACAACTTGGTAAGTATAAGTCAACTTTGTGACAAAGGACACAAGGTACTCTTTGACCACAACTCGTGCACTGTTTTTGAGCTGAATTCTGATAACATCATGTTCAAAGGTCATAGAGTAAATAATGTGTACATCGTTGATCTTGATGATAATTCTGAAACAAACTTGTGTCTGTCTGCTAATTCTGAACAGGTTGCTTTTGACTGGCATAGGCGTCTAGGCCACGCTAGTGTGTCTACTTTAAATAAACTGTCTAATTATAACCTAGTCAGAGGTTTGCCCAAAATAAAATTCCAGTTAGGGTCCAAGCTCTGTGATGCTTGTGCTCAAGGTAAACAGACTCGTGCAGTTTTTAAGTTGAGAACTGAGGGTCTCTCATCTAAACCACTACAGCACTTGCACATGGATCTCTTTGGTCCTACTCGAATACAAAGCCTGTCAGGTAAGAGATATGGTCTAGTCATAGTTGATGACTTCACTAGATTTTCTTGGTTGTTCTGTTTAGCAAATAAAAATGATGCTTTTGCTCACTTTGAAGAACTTTTTAATAAAATCAAACTGCAAGGTGAACATAATATCATTACAATTCAGTCTGACCATAGAGGAGAGTTTGAAAACTCTTCATTCTCTGAATTTTGCTCAAGAGAGGGAGTGACTCACAGATTTTCTTCTCCCAGGACACCGGAGCAGAATGGAATTGTTGAGAGAAGAAACAGGTCAATAATTGAAATGGCCAGGACTATGCTAATTGAGAGTGGACTTCCAAGGAGATTTTGGGCAGAAGCTGCAAATACAGCATGCTACATTTTAAATCGAGCCTTGGTAAGACCTACTCATAAGAAAACTCCTTATGAACTCCTCAAGGGTAAGCTGCCAAACATTTCTTACTTTAAAATTTTTGGTTCCAAATGCTTCATCCACAATAATGGTAAGAATGGTTTGGATAAGTTTGAAGCAAGAAGCTCTCCTGGAATTTTTCTCGGATATTCAGAAACCTCTAGGGCTTACAGAGTCTTCAATAAAGATGAGCAAACTGTTGAAGAAACACCTCATGTGGTGTTTGATGAGAATGTTCTAACTGACAAAAGGACAAATGATGATAGGGAGTCACCTGATGAGGGAGATTTCCTGGAGAAAATTGAAGTAGGAGAGATGCAGCAAACTGCTCAACCAGAAAACTTACAACAAGAAGGAGCAACTGAGGTAGGTGAACCCTCAGGTGAGGTAATATTTCACAAAGATCATCCTAGTGAAAATGTCATAGGTAATTTGCATGATCCCACTAGGACAAGGTCTCACTTTAGAACTGTCCAAGAACAGGACTTAGCTGCTTTGACATCTCAGGTAGAACCCAAGACTGTGGAAGAGGCTTTAAAGCATGATTCTTGGGTATCCTCCATGGGTGAGGAATTAAATCAATTTGAGAAAAATAATGTATGGAAACTAGTTCCTAGACCTGAAAACACTCATGTCATTGGCACTAAATGGGTTTTCAAAAATAAGATTGATGAAAATGGTGCTATCTCTAGAAACAAAGCAAGACTTGTAGCTCAAGGCTACAGTCAGGAATTTGGTGTGGATTTTGATGAATCCTATGCACCAGTAGCTAGGATGGAAGCTATAAGAATTCTGTTTGCATTTGCATGCTCTAGAAAAATTCGGCTACAGCAAATGGATGTCAAAAGCGCATTCTTAAATGGGTTATTGAAGGAAGAGGTATATGTTGAACAACCTCCTGCGTTTAATTTCTCTGTTCAGCCTAACATGGTTTTTAGGTTGAATAAAGCCCTCTATGGATTGAAGCAGGCTCCCCGAGCCTGGTATGAGAGACTTTCTGAGTTCCTTGTGAGCAAGGGCTACACTCGAGGTAAGGTTGACCAAACCCTCTTCACCAAAAGTCTCGGAAAGGAGTTAATTGTGGTCCAGGTATATGTTGATGATATCATTTTCGGATCTAACAACTCAAAATTATGTAAAGACTTTTCTGAGTCTATGTCCCAAGAATTTGAAATGAGTCTAGTTGGCGAACTAAAATATTTTCTTGGGCTGCAGGTCAAACAAATGGAGGATGGTTGTTTCATAAATCAAACCAAGTATACTCTGGAGATGCTGAAAAGGTTTGGAATGACCAACCTCAAGACAATCTCAACACCCATGGGTACCAGCTCCTCACTGGATTCAGACGAAAAAGGTAAAGAGGTGGATGCTAAACTATATAGAGGTATGATCGGTTCACTCCTCTACTTAACTGCATCCAGGCCGGACATTCAATTTAGTGTAGGGATGTGTGCCAGATACCAGGCTAGACCTACTGAATTGCATCTGGCAGCTGTAAAGAGAATCTTTAGATACTTATCTGCCACTCATGATCTAGGTCTCTGGTATCCTGCATCATGTAACTTAGATCTAATTGCATACACTGATGCAGATTATGCAGGATGTAAATTGGACAGGAAGAGCACTAGTGGTCACTGCGAATTTCTAGGAGGGTGCTTAGTCTCTTGGGGATCCAAGAAGCAACACTCTGTGGCTCTCTCTACTGCTGAAGCTGAATATGTGGCAGCAGGGAGCTGTGGCACACAGGTTATATGGATAAAACACCAGCTTCTGGATTACTCGGTTGAGCTAGGTTGTACTTCTATCTTTTGTGACAATACTAGTGTAATAAACATTGCAAAGAATCCTGTACTTCATTCTCGAACTAAACACATTGAAATCAGGCATCATTTTATTCGAGATGAAGTAGCAAGGAAGACTTTTGAGTTGATCCATGTTGGCACTAACTCACAAATTGCAGATATCTTTACTAAGCCACTGGATACTGAAAAATTTAGCACTATGCGCAGAGAACTAGGTATTTACAGAATTTCATGATTGAAAATTTGATTTCTGAATACCATGTCATGTGTTATTATGATTATCATATTCATCATGATGTTCTTTTTGAAGTGCGTTGAGGGTTGTCTTGGCTAAGTCTGTGTTGGGGTCAAGGTCTCAGGGGGAGATGATTTATAATAGGTGTCTTGATCTTTGACCTAATTTGAACATACTCCGAACGACATTTTGCTGACATCATAAGAGAATCAGGTTGATTAGGTGTATAAAAGAAAATGTTGGATGCTTTACTCTTTAAGGCTGTTCATCTAATTTCTTGTTGGAATTTCAGCTGTTAGTCCCACTGAGATCAAAATCTGAATTCAAGATTAATCTTCATACACTGTAACTGTCTTCTGATCTAGTCAGTACAGCATACCTACTTAGTCAATGGTGAGTCCAAAATGAGGTATTTTGTGCTTTAGTCTGAATCACCTTGGATCTGGTGTATTGTTCTCAAACGGACTCAAGCTTCATTAACAAGGTTTTAAGAGCTGGTAAATAAAAACAAAATTCATAAAAGGGTTATCAACTTTGTTAACTGCTCATTGAGAAACTGGGATTTTCATCAATGAAGTGAAAGCTTCCCATGTCATGAGATGGCAGTAATCATCTGGTCTTAATAGTTGTCTTGATCATACAGAGCTATGGTACATATCTGGTTAGTAACTGGGGTGTCTGGCCTCAGATAAAGGTGTCACCTTAATGTCAACACCAGCTAGAATACTATCTCTGTCTTCTTATCAGAAGGGGTAATGTGGTCCTGCCACCGAGTAACTGGGGATTCTTGCCTCTAAACAAGGTGTCTCCCTAATGTCAAAGGTCTACTTGACAGACTTACCTCTGATCTTGACCATCTTTAAAGATCCTGCTCACTTGAAGTATAGCTTTTGATTTGTTTGTTCTCAATACCACAGGTCTTTGTCTTCTGGCTGTCTTACATAATACTCTCTCAGTAAAGACTTATTTTGATCAAACTGGTATCTTGTACCTCACTTGCTTAAAATCTGGTTCTGTGTATGGAGCAAATCCTTATTCACAGTTTTTGCACAGTCTGACTAACTGTTCCTCAAAAATCCTCACATAAAATTAATGGCTTTCTTAATTGACTAAACATCTCAATAGTCTCCATTTATCTGCCTTACTCTGTCCTGTTTTCTCTCTATAGTCAGCAATTTTCCCTTCTCTGTATCTTCAGATTTGACCCTAGTTTTGATGATGTCAAAGGGGGAGAGAATTGAGTTGAGGGGGAGTTTGAGGTAAACTGTTGGTAAACTGTTGCTGTGTTCAGGGGGAGTGAGGGGGAGTGTTCAGGTTTCATCAAGGGAAGTAAGGAAGCAAGTATGCTTTAAGTTGTCAGTGTTCAGGTTTCATCAAGGGAAGTAAGGAAGCAAGTATGCTTTAAGTTGTCTGCATTAAATATCCTGAATTGATCTCTTTTGAACTTATCTCTCATACTTAATATAGTGTTGCCATCATCAAAAAGGGGGAGATTGTTGGATTGTGTGTCTTCCCTAAGTATTTTGATGATGAGCAACACTATGTTAATTGTTCTTGTTATTTTTGATCAGATATCTTGCACTTGAGTTATCCATGGTTTTATATGAAATAACTGCTAAGAGGTAACACTTCGTGTGTTCGTTCATGTTCTGTCTTCGTGCTGTTTTTCCTCAAACATCATGTAGTTCTTGCTTCGCGTTTTCACCTCGTGTCGAGTTAGCCATGTTGTCGTCTGTTTGAGTGTTGTCTTTTACCTCGTGCAGTGTTATCTCGTGTCATTTACTGTTTCGACTTTGTGTCGTTATCAGCCTGTGTTGTTTTCATCTCGTGCTGTTCTCACTATCCTCGTGTTGTTCTCACCGCGTGTCGATTACTGTTTTCACTTAGCATTATTTTTATTTCGTGTCGTTTTTCTGTGTAGTGTGTGTTTGTCACCACTATACTTCGTGTCGTTGCTTTTTACTTCGTGTCTAACTTCACTTCGTGTTGTTTTCACCTCGAGTCGTTTCCTTATATTCTGTCCTCGTGTTGGTCTCTCGCTTTAGTCTTCATGTCGGTTTCTGTCGTTAGCCCGTATTGTCCTCGTGTTGTTTTTGCATTCGTAACCTCGTGTCTCTCTTGCTTATAACCTCACCTCGTGTCATTATCTTCTGTATATCTGATCTGTTACAGAGTATCTCGTGTCGTTCTTATGTCATCTCGAGAAATAGTCACGTCGTGTTGTTGTTACTATACCTCATGCAGTTTTGGTTTTAATAGCCATGCAGCGTATTAATGGACTTAATCTCATTACAGGTCCGAGGAAGAACATTCCACACTCCAGGGCTGCACGTGATCCGAGACAAGAGGAACCAATTTGATAAAGGCACGTGACAGGAAACTTGTGGATCGAGCGTGGGAGGCACACGCGTTTCATGCCCTATCCATCTGCTGTTGATGCTATAAATATAATCCTTCGTCCTCAGATGAAGGTGATCGAAGAAGAGAGGCATAGAAGAAAACAGGGAAACAGAGAGCCCTTCGATCTAGGAAAAAGAAAAGAAAGAAGAAAGAATAGCAGAGAGAAATAGAAAGAGAGCAGAAGAGTGATCAGAAGAATTGTTCTGACTTGCGGATCAAATCCGAAGTCTATTGCTCTATATTGAGCTACATTGTTTCCATTGTCTGGCATTTGATTTCCTTCGTTCGTATTTTTCATTTCTTGTTCTTATCTTTCTTCAACTGTTATTGTTTGTGTTTCCGATCCTCTGGACTGAGGTCGGGGTCCTCCTGTGAGATCAGGAGTAGGGAGAGTCAATCTCCGGTTTGCAAGCAGCAGGTGAGCTGCTTGTAGGTACCCTCCGGGTTGGGAGGAAGAGGGGTCTTCGACCTCTGGTTCACTAGTAGCAGGGCTGCTACTAGTGGGGTTTCCCTCTTGGTAAAGAGGAAGAGAGACGTGAGTCTCTGGGTTCTAGTGACTGCTGATCGCTAGAGGTTCCCTCCGGGTAGGAGGAAGAGGAGAGGTTGCTCTCCTGGGAAGCTGTGTATCAGCAGTTGTTTGGCAAGCTGTGTTGCCCAGCCTTTAGTGAAGCCACACTCAGGTTGAGTGTGGGGTGGATGTAGGTCTGAAGGACCGAACCACTTAAAATCCTCTGAGCCCTTGTGTGATTGATCGTGATAATATTGTGGTATGCCTTCTATTTGCTTGAGCTATTAACTGCACTGCATCTTTTACGATAGTCAGAGCTCGAGGTTAGCTCCGTTTAGCAATATACTCTGCAATAATTTTTTAAATCTACGAAAATAGTGATCTATTCATCCCCTCCCCTTCTAGATCACTTCATATTGTACTTATCAATAAGAGCGTCGAATCAAGCCAATAGGGATGACCAATCTGACACGTGGGCACGAGGAACCACCATGGGGCTGGCCGGGGGGGGGGGGGGGCAGGACATGCAAGACTCAACGAGACAAGGATAAAACTCTAACTAGACACAAACCTAAAATGACAATGCACTGGTAGGTTACCTAGATGAACCAAGAGACTTAATGCACCCTAGACAACCTAAAGACTCAAATGACCTCAGACCCCAATTTGTTAGAACAAACTGGTTCCCTAAGCTCTGATACCAATTTGATGCGGGACGGGACTGAAAAGGGCTAGGACCTATGAATGCAACACAGTGCGGCCAGCACTCGCACGCTAAAGCAAGCCGGGCGGCTGACCTCCATAGCGTTCCTCCGGGTGGAGGCGTCTCTCAACAAGAAACTCAAGCCCAACGACCGTCCCTATGAGGGAAGCGCAGGGATCTCAGCGGCTAAGGAACCGCCGTACGCCTAAGGGAATCTAGTCCAAGCTCGGCGCTCGACTAGGGCCACGGGATGGGTGCTCTCAACTCACAGTCACGCGGTGACTAAAAGACTAGCTAGGATCCTAAGCACTCACACGGCATAATAGAAAGCATACTAGTAAAGCAAATGCCAACAAAGGGAGCGTCGCACGTACCTCCACGCCTAGGCGTGGGGAAGAAACCCCGGCCGAGATCAACAACCCCGATACACAAGGATGAACAATAATACAACCTCAACCACAAATGCCCACTCCTCGCAAGGAGATAACAGGCTACAACATAGAGATTCGGGGCTGCCGATGTACGGGCTGATGGGCGGCACTCGGTGAAGGGTTGGCCACGAGGAGGACCCGAGCGGCGGTCGGCAGGTTCGTAGCAATGCGTAACTCGGCGGTGAAAGCTCCCACGACCTGATCTGGTGTCCGATTGAGGCGCCGTCAGCGAGGGCGCGTAGCTAGTTCACGGGAGGAAGTATCGGCCAAAGGGGGCGTGCAGATTCCGTCCGTGGAAGCCGGGGGTGCACCTGCAATTTGCGACAGGGATTCTGCTCCGAGAACCACGTGATCGAGCGGGAAAAATGACAAGAAATAGCTCCGAAGGGCGAACGGAGCTCCGCTTGTTGGAGGACGAAGAGGACGCAGGGCAGCAGGTGGGCTCGTTCAGATCCAGTCGTGATTGAGTGCAGCAAGCTCGAGAATCTGCAGGTAGTCCTGGCGCCGGGTGGACAGGGCAGACCTACACGACCTCACGGGAATGGACGTCACGAACAGCTCGGATGTCGGAACAGGGTGAGGTCGGTGGCGCTGGAAAGAGGACAAAGAGAGGTACGACCGGTGAAGATCCCACGTCCAAACTCGCTGATGTCCATCCCGTGGGATTTTTGCAAGGGGGCGGACAGAACCAGGTTCGCAGGGAGAGGGGGTTCTGCGCGCGCTCACGAAGAAAACCGCCACTGGTGATGCCGAACTCCGAATGAGGCGAGACCACCTCGCACACGTTGGCGACTCGTAGCAGGATCACCCAAAAATGGGCTGGTCGCCCAAAGTCACCAGGAACAGAGGAGGACATCGCAGCTCTTGGAGACAAGATCTGGTTGCATTGAGCTTGAATCTGTGAAGAGATAGAAGAGAGGGGGAACCTCGGCATCGCACCGAGGGGATGGGGAGTCACACCCCAAGCTTGATCCCATCGTAGGATCAAGAGAAACAGAGGGGGGCGCAGCCTCCTTCAAGAGAAACAGCAACTTTTTTGTTTATTCATTTGATAATCCACCAAAAGAAAAAATACAAGCCTTATATATCAGGGGGGAAAGAGCTAGGGTTTCATCCCAAGCCACAAGGAAGGGGGGGGGGGGGCGCAAATGGAAGGGGGGGTGCGACCAGCCCTCCTCCATTCAAGGGGGTTGCGGCCAGCCCCCCTCCAATCAAGGAGGGATCAAGGGGGGGGCGCCCAAAGGGGAAAGGGGGGGAGATGGAATGGGGAAAGGGGGGGGCGCCCAAAAAGGGAAGTGGAGGGGCCAAGGGGAGAAGGTGGTGCAGCCACCAAAGGTGAGGGATGCGCCCCCCTCCCCAAAACCCTAACCTTAATTCAACCATCTATGGGCCAAGGCTAAGCCCAATAATAAAGGAAGACAGCCCAATACTCCCTACACATAGTCTGATAACATAAAAGAACTAGATAACGTGTCCACGCAGGGACCAAACCTAGGCCCAACATGGCCTCAAATGAGAAGAAAGATCCTCTAGTAGATGCCGTAGTCGCCTAGCCAAAGAGATGCTGGCGTGCTCTGTGTGCTCCGTCGAGTGATGCGGCGCGTGTCGTCACCAGCCTTGCTGCTTTGGCTGTATAGACTTTCTATCCTTCTCTTCGATCTCCCTTCTTCTGTGGAAGAAGGCATGTATATATAGCAGCAGCAGCGGCAGGCGTGTGCTCTCCACGTTTCCCACCAAAGCATTTGGATCACGTGGCAGCATCCAATGGAGTGTCAGAACACGTGTCCTCATCTGGATACCTTGTCCTTCGCGGATCACGAGCCAGGTATCTCGGATCACGTGCCCTTCATTTGTCTCTGCATTCCCTGTCAGACAGACAAGAGCATATTCAGTTTAACTGTAAACCCTGTACATGCTTTGCAACCATGAGTGCAATGCAAAGTATGCACAACGCAGTGTATAGACTCAATGATCGTAAAGGCTTCATGAGAAGGAAAGCAGTGTATAGACTTAGTAAATATAAAGGCTTCATAAGAAGGAAAACCAGTGTACAGACTTGCCCAAAGTATAGACTTTATATGAAGAGGCAACGGCTGTACATACTTCCTATATGAAGCAGCCACTGTACATACTCAAGGTGAAGACCGATGCCAATGTATAGACTTTACTGAAGACAACGGACTCGAGTGCAGTGTACAGACTTGACTATGCTCACCCAATACCAATGTATATACTTGATGCTCAAAGAGTGGCTATACAGACTTGATAACGATGCAGAACAACGGATGTACATACTTCATGTGAAAGCCCAATGTACAGACTTTGAAGAACAAGCAGCTACAGTCCAATGTGTGGACTTGTCGTTCACTGGTGAGTGTACAGACTTCGAATGAAACACCAATGTGTAGACTTACCACCGACCATTGTGTAGACTTGAAGAAGTGAGACGATGGCTAAGACACTGTACAATCGGATGTATAGACACAGTCCGATGTACAGACTTGGAATTTAAACTGAAGGGTGTATAGACTTGACCAAACAGTCCAGTGAATAGACTTGAATAGCTGAGGTCAATGTACAGACTTGCCACCGACCAATGTGTAGACTCGATCAGCATAAGGCACAGTATAGACATCAACTCTACACATCGAATGTATAGAGTTCAAGTGTGAAGACCATTGTATAGACTTTAGATTCGAAGACCAATGTGCAGACTTTGGATTTGAAGACCAATGTGCAGACTTCAAGTTTCACTGTGGATGTACAGACTTTAGGAAATCAAGCGATGTGTAGACTTGAAGCACCACGATGGATGTATAGACTTCAAATATCACTGTGGATGTATAGACTTCAGGAAATCAAGCGATGTGTAGACTTCAAAGAAGTTGGCGATTCAATGTACAGACTTGATGAAGCGAAACCATGTACAGACTTGAGTGTAGCTAAAGCCTTGATCGTAGGAATAGGCTGGAGTGTATAGACTTCAGGCTTCAGAAACGAGTGTACAGACTTCACTTAAGAAACGTAGGGAAAGACTCCAATGTATAGACTTTGCCTTGAACGAAAGTCAGTGAAGAATGAATAGACTTTCACGATGTGTAGACTTTGGATACGTGAAAGCTACAGTGAAGGAATGTACACACTTGACCAATTCAAAGGCGAATCGAGTGTACAGACTCTGAGTCCAAACCCAACGGCTGTATAGACTTAGAATGTGAAGACTGATGTACAGACTTCATTAATCAAAGCATGAATGAGACGCTGTACAGACTTAGCCTAACACATGCATGAACTGATGCTGTATAGACTTAATCTAGACAAGTCTGCTAAAGGAGTCGACCCATCAGAGGATGCGTCGACCCATGACAGTGAGAAATGCAAACAACAGTGTATGAAATGCAAAGAACACATAGTCAATCTGATAGAGCAATTTCATCAAAGCAAGAGCAGTTGCCAATCAATCAAAATAATGGTGTTGCCAATGAAATAAAGCAAGTGTCAACATCATCAACATAGAGGGGTCACAACATACCGCCCTTTTCAGGTTTTCGCTAGAGCTGACCCCCTTTTGATTTTTCCGACGCGCCCTTGCGAGGTTTTCGCCAGAACCTCCCAATTTTGCTTGAGGTGCCCTTTCAGGTTTCCACCTCAACCAGGTTATTGACCTTTTTGCCCTCAATCGCTCCCTTGCGATGAGGGTGACTGGGTCTGTTGGGGCATCTCTATTTTTAACCCCATTTTTTGTTTTTTATTTTTTTGTTTTTTTGCTTACTTGGGAGCCTGATGGCTAGATTGTTGCTGGCATAGAGGTGTCCTTGCTCTTGTCATGGCAAGGACGACGGCGGGGAGTTGACCCTCGAGAATGCCTAGCGGTGGTTCTGGGAGGGCTTGGCTGGCCCTGTTGCTTGGCTAGGAATCGGAGACTGGAAGGAATGATCGGTTAAACCCTTCGCAGGGAAAGGCCGATTTACTAGTAGTAGCTGGGACGTGCATCGTAGTCTGGCTGGCGCACGAACTCGTGTTCAGGTGCATAGTATAGCTTCATATGCTTGTCATTGAGAGGTGGAAAGGGTTTGTGACCCTTGTGGTCGGCGACCGTGTAAGCCCCACCCTTGTAGATGTTGTGAATGATGTATGGACCTCGCCAATTTGGCTGTAGTTTTTTACTGGAGCGCCCCACTATGACTTCCTTTTCCTTGATAATGACACGGTCACCTTACTTGAAGGCTCGCTGCCTGACGAGCTTATCATAGGCTCTCGTCATATGGGCCTAGTATACTTGTAGGTGTTTGTAGGCTTCGAGCCGTTTGCCTTCGAGATCGGCCAGCTCCTCTAGCCTTCTCTGGTATTCATTTTCGTTAGGGCCGGCGAGGCCGGTATGGATCGCCACACGATAAGAGGCTAACTGGACTTCGATGGGGATAATGGCTTCTGCCCCATAGGTGAGGAAGAACGGTGAACACCCCATAGGGGTTTTGTAGATCGTCTAGTAGGACCATAGTGCCTCGAAGACCTTCTTCCCCCAATCACGTTTCTGGTGGCTAACCATTTTAGCCTGGAGCTTGCAGAGGGTTTTGTTGAAGGCTTCCGCCAAGCCGTTGGCCTGGGGTTGTAGACCGAAGAGGTTCTCCAGTCGATGTGAAATTTGGCCACTAGCTGGTATATGGCCCTATTCTTGAATGGTGTGCCATTGTCTGACACTATGCAACTGGGAGTACCGAATCGGTAGATGATGTTGTGCCGGACAAATCTGGTGACCAGTTCGCTGGTGACCTCCCTTAAGGGGAGGGCTTCTGCCCAGCGAGAGAAGTAGTCGGTGGCGGTCAAGATGTATTTATGGCCCTTGGAAGATGGCGAGAAAGGCCCCACGGTGTCCATGCCCCACTCTGCGAACGACCAAGTAGGGGCTATAGGACGCAGTGGATTGGGAGGTTTTCTGGGTACTAGGCCAAAGGCTTGGCATTGATGGCATGTACGGGCGTACTGGACGCAATCCACGTACATGGTTGGGCAATAGAAGCCCTTGAGCTTGATGGTGTGCTTCATTCGATCTCCAGCCTGGTGCGCGCCACACAATCCGGAGTGGACTTTCCGCATGATGGCTCGAGCCTCGGTTGGAGAGACACATCTCAGGAGAATCGACTTGTCCTTCTCATGGACCAGTCGGTATAGGGAGTCGCCAATCACCTCATAAGAGGTTGCTCGGAGTAGTAGCTGGACTCTTTGAGCTCAGTCAGGAGGGAGCCACCCTTTCTTGAACTTGATGATGGGCTCGCGTCAATCTTATTTTTCTGGAGGGGTGTTCTGGTCAAGGTCATGGACCTCGTAGACGGTGAGACCAGCATTCCCCTCGAGTGAGCTCGGCATCAGTCTTCTGTGCTTGACGATGATGTCGACCTCACCCTCGGGTGGGAGCTTCATAGCCGAAGCCAGCTTCACCAGGGCGTCTGTCGGGGCGTTGCTGCTCCTGGAAATATCATCTATTTCAAAGAAATAGAACTTTGGGGTCAATCTAGTGACGGAGGCGTGGTATGGAACCAGCTTTGGCTTCCGCACGTCATAGATGCTGAGGACTTGCCGAACTATTAGCTGGGAGTCCCCATAGGCTTTATGGAATTTGATGCCTATATCGAGAGCCATCTGAAGCCCAATGAGTAGAGCTTCGTATTCGGCCTCATTGTTGGTCAGGGACTTCATGAGAGCACAAGAGTTATACAAAACCCCGCCCTGAGGAGTCAGGAAAACGATGCCGGCACCTACCATGATGGCTGGGTCTTGGTTATTCTAAGTAATCCCCCAGGAAGCACTGTCGAAGTAGAGCTCCCAGTAGGGTACGTTGGTTGTGAGAGCGCTCTGATGCTAGTAATGCAAGACATCTCCGCTCTGTTCAATCCGTAGTTGTGATTGGACAGCAAGGGACTCCTCGTCAGGGAGCTCCGTGTTGAAGGGTGAGTCGTCTGGTACTGGGTGAGCTACCAAGAATTCCGCCATACCTGTCCCTTGATTGCCTTTCTAAGGACATAAGTGATGTCGTTCCATTAGCAGGAGGGCCCACTTTCCCAGTCGGCCCGAGAGGACGGGCTGTCTGAGGAGGTACTTCAGGGGGTCGTGCTTGGATATGAGCTCGACTCGATGGGACAGGAGGTAATGCCGTAGCTTCTTGACGGCGAATACCAATGCCAAGCAAACTTTCTCTATGGAGGAGTAGTGGTACTCAGCACCGATCAATTTTTGACTGATGTAGTAGAGCCGCTGCTCTTTACCTTCTTCGTTGATTTGCACCAATAGAGCTCCTAGCGAAGCGTCCAGGGCGGCGATGTAGAGTATAAGGGGTTTACCCTTGACTGGTGCCCCCAGGACTAGGGGAGTGAGGAGGTACTCCTTGATTTTCTCGAAAGCGGCATGGCATTCTGAGTCCCATACGAAGGGGGCATCTTTCTTCATCAGCTTGCTGAAAGGCGCGTATCGACCAGAGAGATTGGAGATGAACCTCCGAATGTAGGTCAGTCTTCCTTAGAAGGACCTTAGTTCAGTGAGGTTGCTGGGTGGTGGAAGCTCCCAGATCGCTTTGATCTTGCTGGGGTCCTCCTCATTTCCTCAGTATCAAACGACGAAGCCGAGGAACTTGCCACTGGATACGCCAAAGGAGCATTTCATGGGGTTTATCTTGAGCCTGTATTGCCGGAGACGATGGAAGACTTGGCGTAAATCGGGCAAATGGTCTTCGCGCCTTTTAGTCTTGACGACGAGGTCATCGACGTAACACTCGATGATATTGTGTAGCATCTCGTCGAATATTTTGGCCATGTCCCTTTGGTAAATAGTGCCAGCATTCTTCAAACCGATGGGCATGCGCTTGTAGTTGAAAATTCCTTTGGGGGAACTGAAGGCTATGTGGTTCTTGTCTTTAAGAGACATCCGGATCTGGTTATAACCAGATGACCCATCCATGAAAGACAAGACTTCATGCTCGGTGGTCATGTCGACCATTGTTTCTGTGATCGAAATTGGAAAGTCGTCCTTCGCACAAGCTTTCTTGAGGTCTCGGAAGTCGACGCAAATGCGGACTTGACCACTTTTCTTCTTGACTGGGACTATGTTGGCGAGCAAGATCGGATAGATACACGGCTCGATGAAGTCTACCTCTGCCATTGTATTGACTTCGGTCGAAACTTGGAGCTCCAGCTCATGGCACCTGCGTTGCTGTGGCTGTTTGACTCGAGTGACTGAGGGAGAAATAGCTAGCTCATGCTCCGCTATGGAGGAGTCTAGCCCTGGCATCTCCCTATACGTCCAGGCGAAGCAGCCTTTATACTCAAGCAGGAGTTGTCACACCCCGATGTGGAAAATCGAAACGCAACAGTTATATCATTCATGTCAATCAGAGCATTCATTGCCACAGAAAATCACACAACAAGGCTAACAACTCCAAATAACCAACTTTATTGATAATAATGAAGAAAAGTATTTTATTACAACCGACAATCTTGTGGGCTTTCTAATTCTACATCGACAAAAGAAAAAATTACAACGACTCCAAACTTGACAGGATCTGACATTAACTAAGACATCAACTCAACATAAACTGAAAAGGCTCGCTCCAAGATCACTCACTCCCGTCCCCATCAGTGTGCACGTCTTCATCCGCACTACCTGAAAAGATTGGAAAGTAGGGGTGAGCAACAAGCTCAGTAGGATTTTATATCTCTATCACCTGGCACAATTTAAGTGATTAATCAGTTTAGCATGTATAACAACATAACAAAAGAACAATAATAAGTAAATGACAAGCGATAAATAATAGATGGAAGAATAGAAAGACAGATCTCATGTGGGAATAGTTGCCTGTATAACAAGAATCTTTCATGAGGTTTCAAGTGAGATATAACTGAACTGGCCATAACAAGCACGCATGTAAAGTCACGCAAGAAATTGAATGAAGTAGAATGTCATAGACTAATCACGCTAGTCATGCACTTCGGTGCAATGCCACACCTTGCCATTACAAATTCTCCGGGGCACAAGTACTTTCGGGCGCTCCTCCTAGGACCAGACCGGGCCCTTTGTTGCGTTGGCACTGAAGGGTTGGATCATAGATCCCAATCTAGACTTTCACCACATTAAATGGCCAGGAATTTCAAGGTTTAAGCTTATGAACTTACTTTTAAGATCAAGAGACATTCCAAAGGAAAATTGTAATAGGATATCACAAGGAAATGACTTGAGAGTCTAAAGTGACCATAAACCAAGCAAGGCTTCGCAGTCCAAGGCCATCCTTGATATGACTGCTATCATAACAAAAATACAGAAAACGGTTTAGTTCCAAGATTAGCGGTCAATACTTGGACCGCTCGGATACGGCTAACGGTCTAGCCCTAGACCGCTAATGGTTGAGTATTATAAGGCTTTTTAATTTGACAAAGGAAGGTCCTCAATTCAACCTGGGACAGAATGGGTCCAAACTAGAGATCAGCCCACGAAGCCCAAGTTAATAGAGAGAACTTGGTCCGGTCAGAATTGACTGGGTTCAAGAATAATCTGACTATCCCAAGCTCACTTCTAACCAGGGCAACAAAAGACTAGCGGTCTACGCATGGGCCGCTAATGGTCTCCTAGCGGTCCCCACGAGGGCCGCTAAGGGTCCAGAACAGTCTAGGTATTGGTCCGCTCTAAAACATGAATCAAAATCAAGTTCGTGGGTTCTGGTCTTTGTGGTACAACCCGCCCGGCGTCCTGGAGGGAATCCCGGGCTCACGGGGACTTATGGAGGTCTCATAATAGTGGTCCTAGTCCGACGGAAGGAATATCCGACGGAGAGTCCCAACTATTACAAGATTGAGGCTCTATGAAACACGGAAAACGTGAACGGTGCGGTCAGTCAATTCCACCGGAGTGGAATGACTGTCAAACAATGATATCAGAAACATAGTATAAGCAATTTATAAGTGGCAAGGTTTAAGATCATGAAGTTGATAACCAAGTTTATTCCATTAATTCACATAGTGTCTAACGGGGATTATCAAAGGAAAAATTTTATGTAGATAATGAAAATAAACGTATGACTTCATGATATCTAGTTAATACTTCGTTCTGCATAATTACTACTCAAAAAAATAACCATGCGAACCAAGATAAAACGCATAAATCATACTTAAAATCTCCCTGCCAGAGGCCGAAAACGGTCTATATGGAGACCGCCAATATGAGAAAGCGGTCTATCGTACGACCGTTTGATACATATAAAAATATATTTTTAAATTTTTTCTTTTTGAAAAAAAAACGGGATGGCCAAGCGGTCTATCGGGCGACCGCTATATGCCTAGCGGTCCGTGAAAGGACCGTTTACCAACCCGAGTCTCCACCGACTACGAGCCTCGACACAACACGATTAGAACTCCGATTTGCAAACGTTAGGGTGAACAATAATTGGGCAAATAGATACCAATGGAAAGAGCATAAAAATACGCCTAAGATCACATGCTTTAATTGAAGTTTAAAGCGATTTAACTAAACATAAAACGGGTTATTATGGAACTTTACCCTTCGGATGTACCTCGGGGTAAATGATGAAATTAGACCAACATGGTGCATGGAATTTAGGCAATTGGGTATCTAAAGAAAGAGCTCGAAAGGACGAACAAGATGGTATAATTAATCTTTAGTTCAGCCTGAGAGACACCTACCTTTTAACGCTGGAAAGAGGAAGAAGAAAGGGGGTCTCTGGAACCACAATCTGGCTGCTCCTAGAATGCCCAAATTCACCCTCGTCCGGTCACGATCGATCACGCCACCAGCCGCCGGAGCAAATAGTGTTTCAGGGGGTCGAAAGCCCTCTATTTAAAGAATCTATGGATGCCTCCAGCGATCGAATTTGGGTGGAGAGTCCAAAGAGGAAAAACGGTAGAAATTTCAGGGAAGATTCTAATCCGCCGCCGCCGCTGCCAATCGAAGACTCTAGAGCTAGGGTTTTCGGAGGGAAAACGATCCTCTATAGTTGGGCTAGGGTTTGGTTCCAATCAGGGCCCAATTGGGCAAGAATTTGGGTCCGATTAAGGATGATTAGTTTGGCTTTCAAAACAACGATTTTCAGCTTAAATTGTGAAATTGGGCCTTAATCAGTTTTATTCCGAGTTTCTTTCCTGAAGACAAAATCACTGGAAATTAAATTTTACACAAAATACATATTTTTTCTATATTTTAATAATTTTTTTTGAATTTGAGCTAAGAAAATAATTAAATAATACGGTGATATTAATATATATATATATATAAATTCAGGATGCTACACCCTCCCCCACTTTAAGGAATTTGGTCCCTAAATTCACTAAATCTACTGAAAAACTAACCTTAGGACAAATCGGGATATAACTTTCTAATTGCTTCCTCGGACTCCCACGTTGCCTCCTCAGTTCCACGCCGACTCCACTGGACCTTGACCATCGGAATGGATCGATTCCGAAGTTGCTGATGCTTGTAGTCCAAAATCTTGACAGGCTTTTCTTCATAAGATAAATCTTCTTTCAATTCCAAATCAGCATGTTGATGATGTGCGACGGGTCGTAGACGTACTTCTGCGGCATAGACATGAAACACATTATGAATGCATGATAACTGTGGTGGTAATGCTAACTTATAGGCAACTTCGCCTACCCTCTCTAAGATTTCGAATGGGCCAACAAATCTTGGACTTACCTTGCCTCGAATTCCAAATCTTCTGATTCCTCTTGATGGTGATACCTTCAGAAAGACATGCTCTCCGACCTGAAACTCTAACTACCTTCTTCTGTTATCAGCATAGCTCTTCTGTCTGGACTGAGCAATCTTCAATCGATCTCTAATGACCTGAATGTTTTTAGATAACTCCGAAACAAGATCCGGTCCGAGCCATTGCTTCTTACCGATCTCTTCCCAACAAAGAGGGGATCTACAGCTTCTCCCATACAAAGTCTCAAATGGTGCCATCTGTATGCTGGACTGGTAACTGTTATTGTATGCAAACTCAATCAGAGGTAAATGTTCATGCCAACTGCCTCCAAAGTCAATTATACAAGCTCTCAACATATCTTCAACAATCTGATTTGTTCTCTCAGTCTGCCCGTCAGTTTGAGGGTGAAAAGCTGTACTGAAGTTCAAACGAGTTCCCAACGATGCTTGCAGTCCTTTCCAAAAGTGAGAGGTAAATCTGGGGTCTCTGTCAGATATGATGGATACAAGGACTCCATGCAACCTCACTATTTCCTTCATGTACAGGGAAGCCAACACATCCACTGTCCACTTAGACTTAATAGGTAGGAAATACGCAAACTTTGTCAGACAATCAATAATCACCTGTGGACGTCGAAAAATGTCGATGATGATCATACGGCATGCACGTCTCGACACTCGAGAGCAAGCCGAAGACGGAAATGTCAAATAAATCTCATGCCTCACCCGATCAGGATGAGGACTGGCTTGGTGGTCCACTAGCCGATGAGGGAGCCCCCCCAGGCGGAAGATACAGCCACAACTCTACAGTCGGTCGTGCCGAGAGTTGAATCGAAGAAGAGTCGGGGACTCCGACACAGCCTCGGCGTGCACCGAAAGTCACGCAAATTCTGGGATCGAGCCCCAGAGGCTGCGAACGGAACATTGTGGAGGCCATACATCGCAACCGGAACATTCTGAGAATGCCAACATTCATATAAACAGCCACGACTTCGAAAAGAACCCGTTCGGTGCTTAAAACGGCGCGGAAGGGCCTTAAAGCGGCATGCCTTAAAACGGCGCCACCCCCCCCCACTTTTGCTTAAACGGCGCGCTCACCTTTGATTCATGTCCCCCCTTTTGGTCATCTTAAACCGGCACGCCCTTGAGTATGACAAAACCGGCGCACCCATTTGCCCATTTCTAAAAGTCTTTCTTCAAATATTTACCCTGGCGTGCTCATGTTGAAAGCGAAAGAAAAGCTATTCCGGCGCGGGTACTATTCCCCCACGCCGGATTAGGTGATGTGAACAAGCCGTTCTCTGAGGCGTTTATCCGGCGTGCAGTGAAGCCATCCCGTCATCAATGTGGTCCCATGTTTCCTGCGAACATCACGTCGACGAACTGCTTAAAATGGCTAAACGTCTGCTTCGATCCGTTGGGCAGCCAAGCATGTTCTTCAAATGGAAATTCTCGAGCCTTGCACCGCCGAACGCTCATTCCGTCGGTTGGCCGCCCATTCTACTGCAAATGATGAAAGCAACGTGGCACGCGAAGGAGCTTGACAGCAACATAGTCGCGACGTGGGCAAGCGGCGCGGCATGCTCTTCTTCGAACAGAGAGAACCTCTTCCGGGATATATATATATATATGGAGAGGGGCTGTGTGCAAAGAGGAGAAGAAGAAGAGGAGAGAGCTCGAGAAAGTAAAATAAGATGGTGACCCCGGCAACGTCAACAACATCAGCAACGAAGGTACCTTCGACAGCGTAGCTTCAACAGTATGGGGTCGACAGCAAAAAAAAAGGGAGTCGGGGATATGGAGTACTTCCCTCTGAAATAGGGCCTCCAACCCCTATAAAAGGAGCGCCCATGTGAAGCTTAAATCTGGTTGGACAACTCTTGGAAGCCTAGAGAGCGGAAGCTTTTCTTCTGAGAGAAACCCCTTGAAGCCCCGAAGCCCGTGTGGAGAAGAAGAAAGAAAGAGTGGGAGAGAAAGTGTGAGGAAGAGTGAGAGCCAGCCGTGTGAGGGTGGGTCATGGTCTTTCTCCTCTTCCTTTGTATTCTACTCGGCGACGTCCAGCCCCGATGTAGTTATTTTCTGTTTGAGTGGAAATGAAGCACGGGGCCTTCAACCCCGATCCTTTCTTATCTCCTTCATGAAACCCGATTTTGATGCTTGCTCATCCCTTGCCTTTTGCAAGTCCATATGTTTCCGTCGGATCATATATGCATAGATATGTACATATATATCTGTAGATAGATATATACGCATGCATGCGTTAACTTCCTTTTACTGCTATCCCCTGGATCTCCCCTCCGCCGTGTTCTTGTGTCGACTTTAGCTCTCACGCGGTCTTCAGCCACGCGATCACGGCAACCCTCGGGTCACCGAAGTTCTTTTGTAGGCTGGCCCTCATGACCTCCGGCCCCGAACGGGGGGAGTCAATACGATCGCAACAACCCATGGGTCACCGGACTCCCTTGTAGGCTAGCCCTCGGGACCTCCGGCCCCAAATGGGATAATTTTACTAGTGTCGTCGCTTATGCGCACACCGGGATGTTTCGGGGCCGTCGGAGTTCTCTCCGTAGGGCGCGCCCCATTTTTTCCCCCAGACCCTTCGGGTCTAGGGGAGATGCTGCCCAAATTTTGCCAGGCGAATAACCCATAAGAACGAACGAGCAGAATAAGCTCTGTGGGGAAAAGAATAGCATATGTTGAAAACCACTAAAACAAACCGAATCTCTGAGTTCTTGCATAAACTTTTCTAATAAAATACTCGAATCATCATGCTAATCCACCTGAAAAAATAATTAAAACACTTAAATCTTCCTTCCACAAACATAATCCATCAATAAGATGAACAAACCAATCAATAAATTAGTTCGCAGTTGAAGGAAAGAAGAAACAGAGCACAAAAGGGTTGAATGAAAGCTTTACGGAGCTAATCCGACGCGGTCCTAATCCAGCGCGGGCTAATCCGGCGCGCTCCCCCCACACTTAAATCCACATTCAAACTCTTGGAATGAATAGTATGCGCTCCCATCACTTTATGAGCCTAAACCCGGCACGCCATTCTCCTTGAACTTAATCCGGCGCGCCCCTTGGCCTTCCTTAAACCGGCGTGCCCTTCTTCCCCTTTGGATCCCTTTTAACCCCCCCCCCCCTTTGTATTATCCTTATCCGGCGCACCCCCTCGAGCTTCCTTATCCGGCGCGCCCCTTCAATACCACCAAATCCGGCGTGCCTGAAAGGGGGATAATGATTAATCAGATAAGAGAAAAGACTTGAAGCTAATGAATAAAACTATCCGGCGCAGGTCAATCCGCGTGCGAGGGCGCACGTTGATGAATTCGGGCTTTGCACGTAACGATTCACTTCCCCGGACTGTGTGTGAAGGGAAGAGCAATGACGCCCCGTGGCATCGGATGTGGTCCTCAGAAATCCCGATATGGCCATAGTCCACAACCATCTCAGGCTAATAGATCATTAATCTGACTCCGCCATGCCCGGGCATACAGATGCTCTGATTTTCCTGCAATGATTGTGAGGTGTTCATACAGGACATTTGTTCGAGCACCAAATGGTCGATTTATGACCGAAACGGCTTCAAATATCTCTCTGCACCCCACTATAGGGAATTTTAATGCTTTTTCAATATGCCATTCACTCCTTTCATAGAAACTAATATTTAGGCCATGAGGCCCCTTTTCTTGGCGATTAATCAGAGGTCTTCCCCTCTCCGAGGGGATGTAATTAACGTCGTGGCCTTTATGGTGCGGCGGGTCTCCAGTCCCAACCCGATATCCACAATCGTCTGATTAGTCAGACGGAGCGCACCCCGGGCTTCGGACCACTCCAGTCTCGAAGCCCGAACACATTGTCACCTAGGTGACTGGCATGCCCTCGCACTCGATAAACTGATAAAAAAATGATAAACCGATGAAAGAACACTCAATATTTTCACACACGAATTTTGTGTGTCCAACATCACCCAAATTGCATCAAAGTTGCCACGAGTTTGGGGCAAACCCATAATAAAATCCATACCGACACTCTCCCACTTCTATTATGGTATTTGAAGGGGCTTTAATTTCCCAGCAGGCCTGAAATGTTCAGCTTTAACTTGCTGACATACTAAACACCTGCTTACAAATTTGACCACTTCTCTCTTCATGTTCGGCCACCACAAGGTTCTCTTCAGATCTCGATACATCTTCGTGGCTCTTGGATGAATAGTATATTTAGACTTATGAGCTTCCTCGAGAATCTTTCTCTTTATTTCTGCAGAATCAGGAACACAAGTTCTTCCTTGAAACAACAGTCTACCATCATCAGCTAACGCAAAATCTGGTCGACTAGCCAACTGCTCTCTGATCTCTACTAGTAACGGGTCATTATCCTGTAGCTGCCTAATCTCTGCCAATAATCCTGAATAAAGTTGGATATGAGCAACCATAAGCCGATCCTCCTTTTCCGTGACATTAAGATCTAAGCTTGCAAATTGCTCTAGAAACTTCCATTCTTGAAGTATCAAACTTTCTAATCTAGCTATCGGCTTCCTGCTTAAAGCATCTACTACAACATTCCCTTTTCTGGGATGATATTCAATAGAGAAGTCAAAATCTTTTAAGTAATCTTGCCACCTTCTCTGCCTCATGTTCAACTCCTTCTGAGAAAATAAATATTTAAGGCTCTTATGATCTAAGTATATCGGGAAAGTTTCTCCATATAGGTAATGTCTCCAAATCTTCAGAGCAAACACAACTGCTGCTAGCTCCAAGTCATGAACAGAGTAATTCTCTTCATGCTTCCTTAGCTGCCTGGAAGAATAAGCTATCACTCTCCCTCGCTGCATCAAAACGCAACCCAAGCCGATTCCTGAAGCATCAGTGTATATTTCAAAACCTCCTTCTCCAAATGGTAAAGCCAAAACTGGGGCAGTGGTCAAACACTCCTTCAAAGTCTGAAAGCTCTTTTCACAATCTTCTGACCACTCGAATCGACTCTCCTTATGAGTTAACCTAGTTAAGGGTACTGCAATCTTGGAGAAGTCCTTAATGAACCTCCGATAATAACCTGCTAGGCCTAAGAAACTCCTGATCTCAGTTACATCAACAGGCCTTTTCCAATCACGTACTGCCTCTACTTTAGAAGGGTCCACTGAAATTCCATCTTTAGAGATAATATGCCCTAGAAAAGATACCTCTTGCAACCAGAACTCACATTTACTGAACTTGGCGTATAACTGTTGAACCTTTAGGATTTGCAACACCATCCTCAAGTGCTCTTCATGCCCCTTCCTGCTTTTGGAGTATATTAAAATATCATCAATGAATACTACGACCCACTGATCTAAGTAGGGTCGGAACACACTATTCATCAGCTGCATGAAAGCTACAGGAGCATTTGTTAGTCCAAACGGCATGACAACAAATTCAAAATACCCATACCTGCTATGGAATGCCATCTTAAAAGTATCCTCGTCCTTTTCCTCAACTGGTGATACCCCGACCTGAGATCGATCTTCGAGAAATACTGGGCTCTAGATATCTGATCAAACAGCTCATCGATCCTGGGTAATGGATACTTATTCTTTACGGTGAGCTGGTTCAGCTGGCGATAATCAATGCATAACCTCAATGAACCATCCTTCTTTCTTACGAAGAGTACAGGAGCACCCCATGGGGAAGTACTCGGACGAATAAACCCTTTTTCTAGCAAGTCCAACAATTGATTCTACAATTCCCTTAACTCAGCAGGGGACATACAATAGGGGGACTTAGAAACAGGTGAAGCGCCAGGAATTAAATCTATGGAGAAAACCACCTCCCTCTCAGGGGGAAGACCTGACAATTCTTTAGGAAACACTTCCGGAAAATCCCGAACAATCGAGATATCCTTCAATTCTACTTCCTTCTTATCAGTCAAGGAAACCAAAGCCAAGAAAGCCTGGCACCCCTTCCCTAACAATTTATCTGCCTGGAGTGCCGAAATGAGCGGCACAGACTTAGATTGTCTAGAGCCAGAAAAGGAAAGTCCAGGACATCCAGTTAAAGATACCATTCCTAGTTTACAGTGGACACTAGCACCATGTCTCGCTAACCAATTTGCTCCTAAAATCACATCATAATCTTTCATCTTCATGCATACCAAATCAGTAGATAAGTTACAATCATTAATCAAAACTTCACTAGAAGGGTAAAAATGTTTAATCTCAGACCCCGAACCAATAGGGGTTGATATCACAAGATGAGAATCCAATAATATTGGTTCCACAAATAAAGTCTTAGCAAATTTTAGAGATATAAAAGAATGAGTGGCTCCTGTGTCGAAAAGTACAAATGCTAGCTCGGAAAGAACAGTAAGGGTACCTTCGACAATACCTCCTTCCTCGGTAGCCTCGGTCTCAGTCTCCGCCTCTTGGAGGGCTTGAAGCTTGCCCTGCCACCTTTGACTTCCTTGCGGCGTGTCAGTTGCTGCATGTTCATTAATAAGGGGACACTCGGGGATTCGGTGGTCCCTGCTACCACATCTCAGATAAGCGCCCAATTTGCGCCAACACTCCTCCATCTTGTGACCTGGATGGTCACAATACTTGCATGCTGCTTTAGGTGGAGCAGTCGATCTTGCCTTCTTCCCGCCTTCCTTCAGTTTTTTGTTCTTCAAAAAACTCAGCCCACCATTGGGCCTCTTCTGGGGGAATGGAAGGCTATGTGGTTCTTGTCTTTAAGAGACATCCGGATCTGGTTATAACCAGACGACCCGTCCATGAAAGACAAGGCTTCATGCCCGGTGGTCATGTCGACTGTAACGACCCGAGAATCTGATTACCGGGAAGGTCCGATAACCCGAGACTCGAACCGCCGCCCACGAGCCAGGAGGGCTCGGAAGGGCTAAAAGGAGTGTGGAGGCACAAAGAAATAGGAAATAAAGCAGGACAACAATTAACAGAAATAAATAAACAACTACAACTATAACAGAGTCCAGTCCAACAGAAAGTACAATCTAAAGTAGTAAAGTGTACCACATGCCAAGTGAACACTGGGCCCGGCAAGCTGGCAACTGAGAACCTCCGCTCCGCACCCTCGAACCTCGAGGAAGAACTGCCACACCTGAAAAGCAGAGAATGAGTCTCCAAAATAGAGACTCAGTAGGGATCCCACGGAACCCTAACCGGAAACAACGGCGGTAGCGGAAAGGAAGGCTACAAGAGCAACCGCAACATCAGGAACAGTAAACCCGGTGGCCGGTCGAAACTCGGCACTACAGCTACTCCTACTGTACCAAAAACACACCCCGAACTCACAATCGAGGCTACCGAACTACACTAGTACCGCTTACCAAAGTAAAAACCCACAGCAACCATGCCGTAGAGGCCTGTCCCCCGGACACAGCCGACCTGGACACGCTGTCCAAGGTGCAACCCCGACCATCCGATCGTGGGTACCGCACAACAAGATACAACCTCGGTAAAGCCACTAGCACTAGTTTCATGGCGCAGAAACCGACACCCGCGCCACGGCAAAACAACCGAAACTCAACGGTCGACACGACCGAAAACCCGAAGGTTAAAGTCACGGAAACTAACAGTATGTCACTCCCAACTCGACAGGAGTACCTCCCACTAGAAGCACAGTCGGTAGCGTCCCCTGACGTCTTACACCGCACCGCAGGTGAACTGCCTGACGTGGTAGCGCCTACCAAAGGCACGAACACCGTACAAGTAACCACAAACAAGTGACTAGCTGGGGTCATGCCCGTCGACGTGGGTCCAACCGCCCCCAACCACGTGTGCACACACAGGCCGTCCGCCCCTGGCCTAGCCTCTAACTGGTTTTCTCCTCAGCCGGACTCTGGCTGTTAGACGCGGGGCCCGATGATAACCAGTCTAAAAACCGTCCTCAGGGTAAGCCTCTCCACCTACTCCCAGGTGGGACCACTCGTGTGTAAGCAGGCTATGACTAGTGGAGTGTCACTGAGAGAGTAGACTCTCAAGTCAACGAAAAACAATGTCCGAACCCGACGACGTACGGGACCACCCCGCATACCGGTCCCGTCGCACGGTGACCACAGTCGGAGAAGAAACAGGACTCGCAGTCCACGGCCACGCACGCACCCTGCGCGAGAGTCGAGAAAACTCAAGTGGCGCTAAGCCACTAGACTCTGGGCAGTCCTCTAGACGCACTACACCCAACGGTCCTTGAGTCACAAGACTCAGGGTCAAGACCGTTGTACGCAACAGCACAAGGTCGTCAATCTAGTCCAATCTCTAGGTATAAAATCATGGTAGCACGAGTATCGAGATAACTCACGAGCCACCAAGACCACTCCCTCGGGTAGGGAACGCAAAGGACTAAAGCCACCCACACGGGCCACACGGAAAACACAAAAGCATGATTCCCAAGGCAGCACACAAGCCGCCATGTCGATCTCCCATCCCAGGGCAGCGGGAAACCTCCAGCCCCAGGTCGGATAACTGGACTCGCAGTCCAAGACCAAACACATGGCCCACACGGGAATCGCCTTCCAATGAAACCCACGACATGCGGGGGAGACCCCACCGCACACACACCGATACACGGTGACTCGATCGAGCGTAACACTAAAGCCCGGAACACGTAAGGTCACCCGGACCCACCATACCTATGGGCAGGCTAATCGAGGTAAATGGAACCTCCGGACACCCAAAGACATGGTCACGAAACTCCACGGGGTGTCCGGGACACTCACGAGACCTAAAGTCAACCACTGGGTCACAACCGGGTCGACCGGAGGTCAAAACAACGCGAACGGAAACTGCAACGTAGTCACGGTCACCTGGGGACCGCGACTACAGTCACGGTCGACTGGGGACCGCGACCACACAGTAGTGGTCGACCGAGGACCGTGACTACGCAGTCACGGTCACCTCACGACCGCAACTAGCCACGTGCAAACCCGATGGTAGCGGTCGCCCCAGGACCGCCACCACACAGTCACGGTCGGGTCACGACCGTGACTAGATGAAAACGGTCTATCGCACGTCCGCGACGCTTGCCGACGCTCTTGGGGAAACACGGTTCTCCCAAGACCGTGACCAATGAAAGCGGTTACTGGTAGACCGCGACCAATTCGGAAAATCGAGAACGGCGGGAAAACCCCAAAAATCCACGCCACGCCCCCAAACATCCACGGATGAGGGGGAAAACATGGGGGAAGCTCCCCAGTAGTCCCTAGCATGCATCTATGGCCTCGGATCGGCCTAAAACGCAAAGAAACGCCAGATCGGGCGATCACTCCCCAAAACATGGTTTTCCCCAAAACGCCCCAAATGACCCGCTCGGCTCACCATGGCCAAAAAAACTCGCGGGAAATGCAGCGCACGAGCTGGGGGTCAATCTCCCTACCTCCACCGAAGATTTCACGCACAATGGACGCCGATCCACGGAGAAAACGTTGTTAAAGCCTCGCCGTTCCACGAACCCACGGCCGAGCTTCACCGCGCCTCCACCGCCTCGATCCTCATCCTGCGCCATCCCCACCTCGCCCGTACCTCACCCGCGCCGTCCCCACCTCGCCCACGCTCCACCCCGTCAGACGCCGGAGAAGAGAGAGTGAGAGGAGAGAGCGTGAGAAGAGAGAGGGAGAGAAGAGAGAAATGAGAGGGGAGAGAGAGAAAAGGGTTATATATAGGAAAATTCAGAATTTCGGAAAAATCCCAAAAAATAGAAAATCATACCCTCGCGATCCTCGGAATGCACCGATCGCAACGGTACCACACTCGCCTAGGTGAACAGGCCGGTTCACCCGCAACGAGGTTCCGAAGGAATTACCGAAACACACATCGGGAATTGGAAAACACACGCGGAAAAGCCGCGGATTCACTCCGTGCCTCCGAAACAACTCCGGATCGCGTCGATCCGAACACGAAAGATGTCCGAAACGAAATTTTGGACACAACGGAGTCGGACACTCCGAAAAACCAGGTCCGAGACCCACGAACAAGGATCTGAAAAATCCAGGGCATTACAGCCCTCCCCCCTCAAAGGAATTTCATCCTCGAAATTTAGGACCTAGCACAAAGTCACAGGGGAAGAACACTGAACCAACCGACACGCTTTCAGGGCCCCAGCACAGAAAACCTCGATTCTCACAAAAACACCGATCCTGAGGGACACAGCCAGACTTACAATCACAAGCAACACCTCACTCCTCGAGCCGAGCACACTGGCCAACAGAGTAGGCATATACCAAAGGACACAGTCCGACATCACCTCAGACAACGCGAGAATCCACCATGGCGCCGCAGCCACAATCTTGCTCACCGAGGAATCACAACCCTCGCACGAGAAAACAGCCACCGATCCATCCTATGGTCGGCAGACAAATCGCACATCAGCTTCGCAGCCAGCTGACAGGTCGCACACCCTCCTCAAGGGAGCAACCAAAATAGAGCCTCCACCAGCTCAAGCAGTCCTCTCAGCAGACCGCAACTAGAACATCGGCTCAGCACGAAGAAACATCTCACACATGGCAAGCCGAAAGCCGGACATAACACCGTGCCAACTCTTGTCAGAAGACAAACTTCGACAAAGCCCAGATCCCATCCAGAAAGGCACATCACAGAAACGACCACCAAAGGTCTCGCTGGCACACGGCTCTCGCCACGCTCGAGCCCCAACCACCAGCATCTTCTGTCTGTGAAATGACCACACGTCGACGACCACCAACTGCTCGCTCAGGTTCTTCCTTCTTTCCTGGTCCTCCACCGGGTCCGAAGGAAACATTCCGAACCTCGACAAGCCATCCGTCGACTCCCACACAGACTGATGCCACAACTCGAGCCACACTCCTCGCGGATTCTGCATCCGATCTTAACTCGACCCTCTCGGGGAGCACGATGAAACCAAATGACAGATCTTGGTGTCTTCAGTCATCACCTCACTGGACTCAGACTCACAGGGGAACCATCCCATGCTGGTCACCACACCAGGGATAAACATTACGACACCAGCATCCCGTCAAGGACCATCCTCCGACGCCCATCTCACAAAAGGCCTCCACCCATAGGCGTCACTCTTCTATCTGGTCTCATCAAATCCTTCGATCAATCCAAGTGGACACCTGCCAATCCCGATTCCACCCTTACCACAGAGCCACGGGACACCACCTGAACAGTGCTCACGGGTCCCTAAGCAACATACATCTCACCATGGTCGGCTACGAGGCTAGCCTTACCAGTCACTCGCTGCTACCAACAGGAACCCACAGCCTGCCAGAGATCACTTCTCCAAAAATGATCTCATTCGAGGACACGACTGGGAGCACAAGTCGGACACCAAGCCACCGACTCTGACCAACACGTCCTCGACCTCCGTCAGGCGACATCCTCAACAACCCCCTCAGGGTCTAACACCGACGCCTGACACGGCTTCCATTACAGGAATAGGGTACTCATGCGGCGCACTTGTTGAGTCTTGTTGAATCTTTACATGTTTTGATGATGACAACACTATAAGTCTTAGTGGTCTTCAAAAATTATGTCTATGTGAAAACTTAACAAAAATATTTTTTGTGAAAAATGAACAAAGAACATGTTTGTTGAAGAATGAACCTTCATTTCATTTCAGGTATTTTTCAGGGACTGTATTCGTGTTGGTTGGCACTTCGTCATGTTTGTATATAACACCTCGTGTTGAACTGTTTGTCTTCGTGTCATTTTTCTCTGAAGTGTTTGTTTTGATTCAGTGACATTTTCGTGTCATTTGATCCTTACTTCGTGTTGTTTTCATCGTCTTCGTATCATTCTCCGTGTAGTGTGTGGTTCTGTCAGAGTTCACTTCGTGTCTGTCTTATGTTGAAACCACACTTCGTGTTGGTTTCTGTTTTGATGAACTTCGAGTCGTTTTCCAGTGAACCCCGTGTTGTTTTGTCCTCCTGCGTCATCCTTGTTTTCACTCCGTGTCTATTTTCTGTTCTCATCATACTTAGTGTTGTTTTTCATTTCATGTCAACTTCACTTCGTGTGGTTCTCAACCCGTGTCGATTATCGTTTTGACTTCGTGTTGTTTTCAACTCGTGTCGATTACTGTTTCGACTTCGTGTTGTTTTCAGTATGTGTCAACTCTGTCTTCGTGTCGTTTTTCACCTCGTGTCGTGTTACCCCATGTCAATTACTGTTTCGACTTCGTATCGTTATCAGTCCGTGTCTCTCTTATGTTGAAATCACACCTCGTGCTGATCACTGTTCTTACTTCGTGTTGTTTCTTTGTATTCTGTCTTCGTGTTGATCTTTCGTTATTTAGACTTCGTGTCTTTATCACATTGATCACACTCCGTGTCGCTTCTCCTCTCATAACTTCGTGTCGTGTTTTTTCTACACCTCGTGTCGTTGTCTCCTTGTGTCTTCACCTCGTGTTGTTTTCGTCTCTTCGTGTCGGGTTTGTTCTAGTGCGTACAGGACATCGCAGCACTTCATGTTGCTTCCTGTTTCACTTTCGTGTCATTTGTTTTGTTGTATCTTCGTGTCGTTTTTATTCTTCCTAGTCCTCGTGTTCTTCTTGTATTGAAACCATACTTAGTGTTGGTTTCTGTTCTTGTCTTCGTGTCTTTGCGTTGTTTGTCTGTCTACCTCGTAAAATTCTCTTAGTAATGTTCATTGTGTCACCACCTTATCTCGTGTCGTTCTCTGTTTAGTACCTCTTGTCGTGTCCACTAACCTCATGCAGTTCTAGTTATTTATGACACTCAATACTAATGGCTCTTATCTCGTTGCAGGTCCGAGGAAGAACATTCACCAATGTCTGGGTGCACATGATCCGATGCTAAAGGAACAAATACAAAGAGGGCACGTGGCAAGAAGGTTCTAGGATCGAGCGTGGGAGGCACACGCGTTCAGTGCCCTATTCATCTGCTGCGGCTATAAAGAAAAACCTTTCGCCCACCGATTAAAGGTGATCAGAGCCAAGAAAGGAAAGGCAGTGTTACAGAGAGCTCGATCCAGCAGAAGAAGAAAAAGAAAAGAGAGAGAGATAGTGGTCGTGTGAAAGAGGAAGAGAGTGTAAGAGAAAGAAAGAGAGATAGAGAGTGAGTGAGAGAGCTCGTGGAGAAGAAGAAAGAAGTTTACCTGAAGATCTGTCTTCACTGGACCGTGGATCAGATCCAGGCCAGTCAGCTCTGTTAGGAGCCAAATTGTGCATTTCGTGTTTCAGCTTTTGTTTGCTGAAGTTATTTTCGTTTATGATTTTTTCCTTTGTTTTCTGGTCTGTTGTGCTTTCCGATCCTCTGGTCTGAGGTCGTGTTCCCTCCGGTTTGGAGGAAGGGAGATCTAATCTCCAGTTGCAAGTAGCTGGGAGCTACTTGTGGGTTCCCTCCGGCTTGGAGGAAGGGAGACTTGTCTCCGGTTCTGGACTTGTGGATTCAAGTCCAGAGGTTCCCTCCGGTTTGGAGGAAGAGGGGAGGTTGTTCCCCTGGTCAAGCTGTGTGGCAGCAATTGTTTGCAGACTGAGTCTGCTGGGTTCTAGCGTTCGCTAGTGAAGCCTCACTCCGGTTGGGAGTGAGGGGTGGATGTAGGTCTGAAGGACCGAACCACCTAAAAAATCTTTTGAGCAGTGGCTTGATTGTTTGGTTTGCTTCCGCTAGATGCTTGAGTAGGTGCGCTCAATGGGTTTGTATTTGAGTAGAATAGAATTGGTTCTATTCTGTTTCCTTATCTAGCATCAGTTTTTTAAATTTGGTCATTATTCGTAGAAGGATTCATTCACCCCCCCTCTGTATTCGGGCCAAGCACCCTAACAGCACTAGCCAGTACATTCCCCAATACTCCATCCTGCCAGTGCCAAGAACCAGAATATCTCGAGTAACGGCACGGCAACAACACGTTTCACATCGAGGAACCAATCCTCCGATGCTCAACGCAACTCAGGAATCCACCCGTAGCAACCAACGCTACGATCCTGAACCAGTGGGTCACAAGCCCACCATGCTTCCGCTGCGCACTCTGATCCGCGCGCACAACCGAGAAAGTGAACACCGCCCAACCAGCACTCGTCCTTCTGAACAGTGCCAGCACACCCTCACATGACAAGGGAATGGGCACGACTTCTCACAGGCAACCACCTTGCCAAAAACACGGAATGCGTCTCGCACAGACTTCATGGCACACAAGGCCAACCAATCTGAACACACAATGCAAGACGACGAACCTTAACCCAACACAATCTCTCCAACCAAAGGAGAAACCAGCGCACTTCTGACCAACGGAAGAACTCCACGCTCGACCTGACCCCAAAACCTCGCACATGCTGGAAATAGCACCATCCAGCACCAAGGAAAACCATCCCTTCCATTAGGTCAGTGCCTCCGACACACTCGGTGAGTGTCACATCAGACCATAATCACAGCACCTCTCGATGCACCGCCGCCGCAATTCCTCGAACTGCAACATGGCATGCCAAGAGCCGCAACACGAGCCATCACGACAACCACCGATGCTCATCCTCGAGTCCCGAACTCGCCGTGGAGCCTTCACATCTCAAGCCAACTCCAGGGCGAACACAATCCATTCGCACACAAGAGCGCAGGAGCAAGACTTACTGGGACACCACAGCCCAATCCTACCTCGAAATCCGTAAAATAATCGGGACCGACACGTCCTTTCTGACGCAACAGCAGCTCACCGAGAAGATCCTCCGCTCACCCGAGCACGCTTCTCGATTAGAACACCCGCTCTGCCACCTTAAACCACGACCTGAACACCTCAGGGGCTGGACAAACCTGAAGCTGGAGTGGCCAAAACCGACAGCAGCTCCCTCAGAGTACGCTCACGGCCACTTAACTAAGAAAAATCCTCTCCAGCCACCTAACCACGCTGCAGGTTCCTCGAACGCAGCATCGCGAGCTCGCGCCTGCCAGCAACCTCTACCGAACGCAGCACAACCAGGGCCACCACCGATGAGGGAGAAGGCTCTCAACCTCAATCCTTAGACCTCATGCTGGCACGAAAGCCGCGAACAGGAACCACCTTTACAGCGCCGCACAGCGCACTCAAGCTCTCAAGCGAGAAACTAGGCGGAAAGGAAACACAAAACCCTAAGCCAACTGTCGACTGTACTGGACCTTATGGACTCTGATCACTGCAATATCTCGAATTCCTATGTATGTCCACAACCACCGCTCTGATACCAGCTGTAACGACCTGAGAATCCGATTACCGGGAAGGCCCGATAACCCGAGACTCGAACCGCCGCCCAGGAGCCGGGAGGGCTCGGAAGGGCTAAAAGGAGTGTGGAGTCACAAAGAAATAGGAAATAAAGCAGGACAACAATTAACAGAAATAAATAAATAACTACAGCTATAACAGAGTCCAGTCCAACAGAAAGTACAGTCTAAAGCAATAAAGCGTACCACAGGCCAAGTGAACACTCGGCACGGAAAGTTGGCAACTGAGAACCTCTGCTCCACACCCTCGAACCTCGAGGAAGAACCGCCACACCTGAAAAGCAGAGAATGAGTCTCCAAAACAGAGACTCCGCAAGGATCCCGCGGAACCCTAACCGGAAACAACGGCGGTAGCGGAAAGGAAGGCTACAAGAGCAACCGCAACAGCAGGAACAGTAAACCCGGTGGCCGGTCAAAACTCGGCACTACAGCTACTCCTGTTGTACCAAAAACACACCCCGAACTCACAGTCGAGGCTACCGAACTACACTAGTACCGCTTACCGAAGTAAAAACCCACGAAAACCATGTCGTAGAGGCCTGTCCCCCGGACACAGTCGACCTGGACACGCTGTCCAAGGTGCAACCCCGACCATCCGATCGCGAGTACCGCACAACAAGATGCAACCTCGGTAAAGCCACTAGCACTAGTTTCACGGCGCAGAAACCGACACCCGCGCCACGGCGAAACAACCGAAACTCAACGGTCGACACGACCGAAAATCCGAAGGTCAAAGTCACGGAAACTAATAGTATGTCACTCCCAACTCGACAGGAGTACCTCCCACTAGAAGCACAGTCTGTAGCGTCCCCTGACGTCTTACACCGCACCGCAGGTGAACTGCCTGACGTGGTAGCGCCTACCAAAGGCACGAACACCACACAAGTAACCACAAACAAGTGACTAGCTGGGGTCACGCCCGTCGACGTGGGTCCAACCGCCCCCAACCACATGTGCACACACAGGCCGTCCGCCCCTGGCCTTGCCTTTAACTAGTTTTCCCCTCAGCCGGACTCTGGCTGCTAGACGCGGGGCCCGACGGTAACCAGTCTAAAAACCGTCCTCAGGGTAAGCCTCTCCACCTACTCCCAGGTGGGACCACTCGTGTGTAAGCAGGCTACGACTAGTGGAGTGTCACTGAGAAAGTGGACTCTCAAGTCAATGAAAAACAACGTCCGAACCCGACGACGTACGGGGACCATCCCGCGTACCGGCCCCGTCGCACGGTGACCACAGTTGGAGAAGAAACAGGACTCGCAGTCCACGGCCACGCACGCACCCTGTGCGAGAGTCGAGAAAACTCAAGTGGCGCTAAGCCACTAGACTCTGGGCAGTCCTCTAGAAGCACTACACCCAATGGTCCTTGAGTCACAAGACTCGGGGTCAAGACCATTGTACGTAACAGCACAAGGCCGTCAATCTAGTCAAATCTCTAGGTCTAAAACCACGGTAGCACGAGTACCGAGACAACTCACGAGCCGCCAAGACCACTCCCTCTAGAAGGGAACACAAAGGACTAAAGCTACCCACACGGGCCACACGGAAAATACAGAAGCACGATTCCCAAGGCAGCACACAAGCCGCCATGTCGATCTCCCATCCCAGGGCAGCGGGAAACCTCCAGCCCCAGGCCGGATAACTGGACTCGCAGTCCAAGACCAAACACATGGCCCACACGGGAATCGCCTTCCAAAGAAACCCACGACATGCGGGGGAGACCCCACCGCACACACACCGATACACGGTGACTCGATCGAGCGTAACACTAAAGCCCGGAACACGTGAGGTCACCCGGACCCACCATACCTATGGGTAGGCTAATCGAGGTAAATGGAACCTCCGGACACCCAAAGACACGGTCACGGAACTCCGCGGGGTGTCCGGGACACTCACGAGACCTAAAGTCAACCACTGGGCCACAACCAGGTCGACCGGAGGTCAAAACAACGCGAACGGAAACTACAACGTAGTCACGGTCACCTGGGGACCGCGACTACAGTCACGGTCGACTGGGGACCGCGACCACACAGTAGTGGTCGACCGAGGACTGCGACTACGTAGTCACGGTCACCTCACGACCGCAACTAGCCACGCGCAATCCCGATGGTAGCGGTTGCCCAAGGACCGCGACCACACAGTCACGGTCGAGTCACGACCGCGACTAGATGAAAATTGTCTATCGCACGTCCGCGATGCTTGCCGACGCTCTTGGGGAAACTCGGTTCTCCCAAGACCGCGACCAATGAAATCAGTTACTGGTAAACCGCGACCATTTCGGAAAACCGAGAACGGCGGGAAAACCCCAAAAATCCACGCCACGCCCCCAAACATCCACGGATGAGGGGGAAAACATGGGGGAAGCTCCCCAGTAGTCCCTAGCATGCATCTATGGCCTCGGATCGGCCTAAAACGCAAAGAAACGCCAGATCGGGCGATCACTCCCCAAAACATGGTTTTCCCCAAAACGCCCCAAATGACTCGCTCGGCTCACCATGGCCAACAAACCACGCGGGAAATGAAGCTCACGAGCTGGGGGTCCATCTCCCTACCTCCACTGAAGATTTCGCGCACCGTGGACGCCGATCCACGGAGAAAACGCCGTTAAAGCCTCGCCGTTCCATAAACCCACGGTCGAGCTTCAGCGCGCCTCCACCGCCTCGATCCTCATCCATCCTCACCCGTACCTTGCCTGCGCCGTCCCCACCTCACCCACGCTCCACCCCGTCGGCCGCCGGAGAGGAGAGAGTGAGAGGAGAGAGCGTGAGAAGAGAGAGGGAGAGAAGTGAGAAATGAGAGGGGAGAGAGAGAAAAGGGTTATATATAGGAAAATCCAAAATTTCGGGAAAATCTCGAAAAATAGAAAATCACACCCTCGCGATCCT
The DNA here is from genome assembly GCA_022559845.1 of Amorphophallus konjac. Classification (NCBI taxonomy): domain Eukaryota; kingdom Viridiplantae; phylum Streptophyta; class Magnoliopsida; order Alismatales; family Araceae; genus Amorphophallus; species Amorphophallus konjac. The sequence continues at coordinate 269,792,244 of CM040127.1, forward strand.
CGGAACGCACCGATCGCAACGGTACCACACTCGCCTAGGTGAACGGCCCGGTTCACCCGCAACGAGGTTCCGAAGGAATTATCGAAACACACACCGGGAATCGGAAAACACACGCGAAATAGCCGCGGACGCACTCCGGGCCTCCGAAACAACTCCGGATCGCGCCGATCCGAACACGAAAGATGTCCGAAACGAAATTTCGGACACAACAGAGTTGGACACTCCGAAAAACCAGATCTGGGACCCATGAACAAGGATCCAAAAAATCCGGGGCATTACATGTTGACCATTGTTTCTGTGATCGGAACTGGAAAGTCATCCTTTGGACAAGCTTTCTTGAGGTCCCAAAAGTCGACGCAGATGCGGACTTGACCACTTTTCTTCTTGACTGGGACTATGTTGGTGAGCCAGATTGGATAGATAGATACACGGCTCGATGAAGTCGACCTCCGCCATTTTATTGACTTCGGTCGAAACTTGGAGCTTCAGCTCATGGCACCTGTGCTGCTGTGGCTGTTTGACTGGAGTGACTGAGGGAGGAATAGCTAGCTCGTGCTCCACTACGGAGGAGTCTAGCCCTGGCATCTCCATGTACATCTAGGCGAAGCAGCCTTTATACTCAAGCCGGAGTTGTCACGCCTCGATGCGGAAAATTGGAACGCATCAGTTATATCATTCATGGTAATCAGAGCATTCATTGCCATAAGAAATCACACAACAAGGCTAACAACTCCAAATAACCAACTTTATTGATAGTAATGAAGAAAAGTATTTTATTACAACCGACAATCTTGTGGACTTTCTAATTCTACATCGACAAAAGAAAGAATTACAATGACTCCAAACTTGACAGGATCTGACATTAACTAAGACATCGACTCAACATAAACTAAAAAGGCTCGCTCCAAGATCACTCGCTCCCGTCCCCATCAGTGCGCACGTCTTCATCCACACTACCTGAAAAGATTGGAAAGTAGGGGTGAGTAACAAGCTCAGTAGGATTTTATGTCTCTATCACCAGGCATAATTTAAGTGATTAATCAGTTTAGCATGTATAACAGCATAACAAAAGAAAAATAATAAGTAAATGACAAGCAATAAATAACAAATGGAAGAAAAGAAAGACAGATCTCATGTGGGAATAGTTGTCTGTATAACAAGAATCTTTCACGAGGTTTCAAGTGAGATATAACAGAACTGGCCATAACAAGCATGCATGTCAAGTCACGCAAGAAATTAAGTGAAGTAGAATGTCATAGACCAATCACGCTAGTCATGCACTTCGGTGCAATGCCACACCTTGTCATTATAAACTCCCCAGGGCACAAGTACTTTCGGGCGCTCCTCCTAGGAACAGACCGGGCCCTTTGATGCATTGGCACTGAAGGGTTGGATCATAGATCCCAATCTAGACATTCACCACATTAAATGGCCAGGAATTTCAAGGTTTAAGCTTATGAACTTACTTTTAAGATCAAGAGACATTCCAAAGGAAAATTGTAATAAGATATCACAAGGAAATGACCTGAGAGTCCAAAGTGACCATAAACGAAGCAAGACTTCGCAGTCCAAGGCCATCCTTGATACGACTGCTATCATAACAAAAATACGGAAAATAGTTTAGTTCCAAGGTTAGCGGTCAATACTTGGACCGCTCGGATACGGCTAACGGTCTAGCCCTAGACCGCGAATGGTTGAGTATTATAAGGCTTTTCAATTTGATAAAGGAAGGTCCTCAATTCAACCTGGGATAGAATGGGTCCAACCCAGATATCAGCCCACGAAGCCCAAGTTAATAGAGAGAACTTGGTCGGGTCAGAATTGACTGGGTTCAAGAATAATCTGACTAACCCAAGCTCACTTCTAACCAGGGCAACAAAAGACTAGCGGTCTACCCATGGGCCGCTAATGGCCTCCTAGTAGTCCCCACGTGGGCCGCTAAGGGTCCAGAACAGTCCAGGTATTGGTCCGCTCTAAAACATGAATCAAAATCAAGTTCGTGGGTTTTGGTCTTTGTGGTACAACCCGCCCTACGTCCTGGAGGGAATCCCAGGCTCACGGGGACTTACAGAGGTCTCATAATAGTGGTCCTAGTCCGACAGAAGGAATATCCGGCGGAGAGTCCCAACTATTACAAGATTGAGGCTATATGAAACACGAAAAACGTGAACGGTGCGGTCAGTCAATTCCACCGGAGTGGCATGACTGTCAAACAATGATATCAGAAACATAGTATAAGCAATTTATAAGTGGCAAGGTTTAAGATCATGAAGTTGATAACCAAGTTTATTCCATTAATTCACATAGTGTCTAACGGGGATTATCAAAGGAAAAATTTTATGTAGATAATGGAAATAAACGTATAACTTCATGATATCTAGTTAATACTTCATTCTGCATAATTACTACTCAAAAAAATAACCATGCTAATCAAGATAAAATGCGTAAATCATACTTAAAATCTCCCTGCCAGAGGCCGAAAACGGTCTATATGGAGACCGCCAATATGAGAAAGCGGTCTATCGTACGACCATTTGATACATATAAAAATATATTTTTAAAATTTTTCTTTTTAAAAAAAAAAATCGGACGGCCAAGCGGTCTATCGGGCGACTGCTATATGCCTAGCGGTCCCTGAAAGGACCGTTTACCAACCCGAGTCTCCACCGACTACGAGCCTCAACACACCACGATTAGAACTCCGATTTGTAAATGTTAGGGTGAACAATAATTGGGCAAATAGATACCAATGGAAAGAGCATAAAAATACGCCTAAGATCACATGCTTTAATTGAAGTTTAAAGCTATTTAACTAAACATAAAACGGATTATTATGGAACTTTACCCTTCGGAAGTACCTCGGGGTAAATGATGAAATTAGACCAACATGGTGCATGGAATTTTGGCAATTGGGTATCAAAAGAAAGAGCTCGAAAGGACGAACAAGATGGTATAATTAATCTTTAGTTCAGCCTGAGAGACACCTACCTTTTAACGCTAGAAAGAGGAAGAAGAAAGGTAGTCGCCGGAACCATAATCCGGCCGCTCCTAGAACGCCCAAATTCACCCTCGTACGATCACGATCGATCACCCCACCAGTTGCCGGAGCAAATAGGGTTTCAGGGGGTCGAAAGCCCTCTATTTAATGAATCTATGGATGCCTCCGGCGATCGAATTTGGGTGGAGAGTCCAAAGAGGAAAAACGGCAAAAATTTTGGGGAAGATTCTAATCCGCCGCCGCCACCGCCAATCGAAGACTCTAGAGTTAGGGTTTTCGGAGGGAAAATGATCCTCTATAGTTGGGCTAGGGTTTGGTTCCAATCAGGGCCCAATTGGGCAAGAATTTGGGTCCGATTAAGGATGAATAGTTTGGCTTTCAAAACAACAATTTTTAGCTTAAATTGTGAAATTGGGCCTTAATCTATTTTATTTCGGGTTTCTTTCCTGAAGACAAAATCGCTGGAAATTAAAATTTACACAAAATACATATTTTTTCTATCTTTTAATAATTTTTTTTGAATTTGAGCTAAGAAAATAATTGAATAATATGGTGATATATATATATATATTCAGGATGCTACAAGAGTTGCTTGTAATCCCGTCTTTCTGCCTTGGTGAGGAGAGCGCTGACGAATGTGGGCTGGGGGGCTTCATCTTCGCCCAAGTTGATTTCAACGAGCTCATCAACGGTCGCCTGGCCGCCGTCCTCCAGCTCGGGAGGAGCGGGCTGGAAGTCGATGAAATCCTCATCGTCGATGTCGGCTTCATGCATTTCTTGATTCTCGAAGCCACTGGTTGACGCCGATGGGACTGGAGAGTTGTTGTCGCTGGAATCCATCAGGGATTGACCTGGGCCGCAAGCTTCTCGCCAGCAGTTGTCTACTGGGGTTGCTGAGGTTTCCCTGGGGTTGCCTGCTAAAGCTGAAAATCCTTCGTAGCTAGTATCAGGGTCTCCCCCTCATCAGGTGAGTTTGTTGAACTGGGTCCTTCGGCTGGCTGGATGACAGGAGCTTCTTCAGCCCTGATGTCTTTGCAGGGAGGCGAGGAAGGTTCCTCAACTGGTTGGACTGGTGCGCTGGCTTTGACGGGGATTGAAATTAGTATCTCCTCCTCCTCGTCCCCGGAGCTGTCAAATTTGACCTCGACTTTAGCCCGGTCGTCGACCGGCTGTGTCAAGCCTGTGACATTAACCGCATGATAGACGCGGAAGTCCAGGTCCTGGTCATAGCCAAGCCCCCTAGTATCCTTACGAAAGGACGAGGGTTGCCCCCCGACCTGGGAAGGGGTCCACAGTCGGTGTAAATATTCACGTCGTGTCGATCCTTGCCATTGGGGGATGTGTTGTTTCAGACACATTTCCCGAATGTGCGGCGGGTCGTCCAGTACCTGGACTGATTCAGGGGTATCATCGGCTCGTTTGGACCAGTCGAAGTTGTCATTTGGTGGGGCTTGAGGAACCATGTCTCCCTTATAGAAGATAATGTGTTTGTCCCTGTTAGCCTTCTTCTTATTTCGGTGTTGTCGCTTGAAGGTGACGATAAAAGTCATCAGCGACTCAACGCTGTGTTCTTCGGATGCACATGGAAACTGGATGCAGTCTGGTGGCAAGTATATACTCTTGACAATAGCTTGACTAATGAGATTGGCCTCAAAGTCAATCTTACACCTTTTCGGGGTGATTTGGGGTTGACTTGGAGCTGAGGCGTAGCTGATGGAGCTTGGCCTTCTCCTCGTCAACGAAGAAGAGATCATCATCATATTCCTCCGAGAGCCAACCATTGCTTTTGCTCTTGACCATAGGGTATGGGCAAATCCCCTTGAAGTAGAGCGCAGCGTCAACTAGATTGCATTCCGCTGGAGTGAATGGTGACAGGTTTGCGAAGATTGTATGTTGCTCTCCGCCCTTGGCATACTTGATGCATTGGTGGAGAGTTGACGGGATGACCCAATTTTCATGGAGCCAGGGTCTGCCCAGTAGCACCTTATATGATGTCTTAGCATCAATGATGTAGAATGTCACCTTAGAGGTGAAATCATCGAGCACCAGATCGACATCCACCCGACCGAGGACATCCTCGGTGTCTTGGTTGAAGCCGGATATCTTGACCGCTTGAACCTTCTGGAGGTTTGGAGCCAGATATAAAGTCTTGAATGTTTTAAGCAACATAATGTTAACAGCGGCGCCAGCGTCCACCAGAATCCGATTCACATCATGCCCATTGACCTTCCCCTTCATGTAGAGAGGGCAGTTATGGCACGGAGGGGATAGCAGCATGTCCTTCTTCGTGAAGGAGACGGTGGCTGTGAAGGCTTCATAGGCGGCCGCCTTCATTTCTGCAACATGTGCTTCATAAGCTTTTGGCTCTTGGAGTATCTTGATAAGTGTTTCTCTTAACTCTTTATTCCAAGCAATGGCTTCCCAGATTGTAACGCTGGTGGGGAAACGCTTCATCTAGTCGAGGACTTTTCGGTCGGCTCGAGCTCGAGCATCCTCCAAGGAGGGTAGTATGTCAGGCTGAGGTTTCTGTGAGCTACCGCGTTGCTCCCTGTCGGGGAGTCGCACTGCCTTGCCTTTACCATCGAGATCAAACTGACCATGATCGCCTGTGGACTGTTGGAATAGGGGTGCCAATGATGGCTCTCCTAGGGGTAACTAGTGAGCTGGCTCATCCTTGCCGGACGGTCCCGCTTGTTCTACAGAAGAAGCCGAAGCCGGTGCAGGGACTGGGATGCCGGCAGTAATCTCTCCAGCACCGGAAGGGTCGAAGATGTCGGGACACTTCCAAATTTCTACCTCCAGAATGGGGGCATGTTCCTCTCCTCGAAAGAGGATAATTAGCTACGAGTCGAAGGTGGACGGGTGAAGGGGTAGCTCAGGAATTCTCCCGCGGCCTCTATCGCGTCCCCGGCCACGACCTCGGCCATGGCCTGTGTGTTCTAGAGCTGTCTGTAGCCCAAGCAGGGCAGTGGTTCTTTGTTTGGTTCGGGAGGCCACTAGCTCGCCTCGCCGAGAAGCGTTGATGTTATCAGGAGGTGGGATGGCCACCATGTTGCAGGTATAGCCTCGAAGCATTTCTTCCAGCTACTCTATCATGATCTCCTTATCTTTATAGCACAAGGAGAGCTCATCTGGGATCAAGAGTCTTTCGCCGTTCTTAAGCTTTCGGATCATCTCTTGGACCCAGTCTCCGAGGCGGGCTCGTTTATGCATTTCTTCCCACGGGATATAGCTGTCGAGTGGGAGAGCACCGATAGGATGATGAGGAACGTATTCCTCGAGGTCATCAATGAGCCGCTGGAGCCTCTGGAGATTCGTTGGCTCGACTGGTAATTGTAGGGCAGCTGCTTGTTCAGCTTGTTTCTTGAGCCGTCTTCTTAGGTTCTTCCTCCTATTTTTCTCATGTTTCTTGGCGACAGCCATCTCTAAGGGAGTAGGGGGAGAGGTGCTGGGGCCGGAGTTGATAAATTCCCATGAGGGTATCTCCGAACTGGTGTCTTGACTGGGTAAGGCCGACGACCTTTCTTTGCCCGGATTTCAATCCAGGCACCTTCCGCTTATTGTATCTGGAAGGTGGCATTAATCGCCTACTCGATTACCTCGAGTGGCAACTCCTGGTATCCTAGGATACTGGGACTAGCGTCCGAAGACTTGTGCGTGGTTTGGCGCCTTACCCGCAGTGGCGATAGGAGTCTACGAGGAATTGACAGACTGGTGCTGGCGTCCGAAGACGTATGCGCGGTTTGATGCCTTAGCCGCGGTGGCGGCGGCTTTTGCTGAGGAGCGGTGTCACGCCCCGACGGAAAATATCAGAATGCGGCAGTTATATACATTCATGATAAACAAAGCGATAACGAAATTAAAATAGCATAATTGCAAAGAGAAGGAATTACTCTATAATTACCAATTTATTCATACATAGAGAATAAAATGTTTCCAACATCTTACATTTTGACTAGAAGAAGAAAAAGAAGAAAAGAAAAGATTACAACTCGAATTGAGCAACTGGACTAACAATAAACAATGACTCTTTAAAATAGCTCTAAGACCACTCCAATGACTATCTATGACATTAGCAAGGTTCACGCCTATCGGGGCCACTCCAGGTCTTTACTCTTGCCCATCCCCGTCCGTTTGCGTTTCCTCATCGGAGCTACCTGAAAATGGGGGGAAAACTGGGTGAGCGAACACTCAGTAGGCAATAGCAGGCAGGCTTAAGTAGTTAACCAAGTTAATTAATAGTCATGCATGCGAACTAAGAATGATAAAACAAGTTAACATAAGAATTGATGGAAACGAAAATAATAGGATGAATTGAACATAGATATATCAATTTCAAGGAATTGGCCGATCAAGCACGCAAACAAGCAAGTCATATCGATATAAATTCCATGTAGCAATCTAATAAAATGTACAGAGAAAATGGTTGAATGTCATAGACACACGCTAGTCATGCACTCGGTGTAATGCCTCACCATGTCATTACAACTCCCTGGGGCACTAGTACTTTTCAGGCGCTCCTCCCAAGACCAGACCTGGCCTTTATGAGGCGTTGGCATGGATTTAGTGGATCCAAGATCCCAAGTAATATCTAGACATTCATTTGAATCGGCCAAGAATTCCAAGGTCAAGTTATGTAACTTAATCTCTAAGATCAAAAGAGATTTCAATAATAGAATGGAAATCCAAGATTTATGGCTTGTAAGGGACAAGAACAAAATCAGGATTTAGTGTAACTCAAGCCCATCTTGGCTCAGCTTACCAGAACACAGAAGAACCACATGAAACAAGCTTCAGGCTAAGTTATGGTCATACCTGGGCCGCAACAAGACAAAAACGGTCTAACATGGACCGCTACGGGCGATATTGGGCCAGAAAATAAGACCCAGAGTCAAGAATTAAAACGGTCCTAGATGGGCCATTTACCAAATGAAAATGGTCCACAGGGGGCCGCCAAGCACGAGAAAGTTCCTGGGCCACAGCAAGGTAAATGGTCTCTTACTGGGCCGCCCCATCCAGAAACTATCCTTGGACGGCCGCTTGGAGGATGAAAATGGTCCATTGTCAACCGTAACTATTCTGGGCCCAGCTAGACTGAAACAGTTGACCTAATGGGCTCCTAGCCCACCCAAGACATGATGGAACTGAACCAGGGTCCAGCCCACACCTCTCAGGTTGAGCCAGAGGCGATTTGGTCAACTTAGACATGGCTAGGTCGATGGGAAACAAGGAAGACGACCAGCAGAACCAGGCTCATGGCCAGCAAGAAAATGGTCATGACTAGACCGCTTAAAGCACCAGGCGGTCAACCCAGGGCCGCCTTTAAGCCAAGACAGAACCAAACTCCAGCTGTAAAACAGGCGATTCGATCGAGTAATTGGGTACAGGTCTTGAGGGTACAACCCGACCGGCGTCCTAGTGGGAATCCCACGCTCGCGGGGGCTTACGGAGGTCTCATAATCGAGGTCCTAGTCCGATGGAAGGAATATCCGGCGGAGAGTCCCAACCATTACAAGATTAAAGGTTTAATGAAACATCAGAAAATGCTAGATGATCGGTCAGTCAGTACGACCGGAGTGGAGTGACTATCAAACAATCCTAGATAATTTTCACATTGTGACATGTTGATATAATTTTCAATTTTAAAACCAAGATCATGTTGGAGAACGTAGTGTGATGGAATGGAAGAGAGAGATTAATCATGAATATAGTTAGATCAGTTCATTGAATCGTATTCCATAATTTTCCAATTTCCTTGTGTGGGTTTCTGTCCTACACATGCATTCTAGCCGAGGTAATCAACATAATCAAAATATACAAAAAGGAAATCAAAGATATGAGACGGTCTATATAGGACCGCTAACAGGGGCTAGCGGTCTATCAAATGACTACCTAGGGTGATGATCAACAAAATTGGCAGATAAGGGAAACGGTCTATCGAGCAATCGCCAGGGTTCCTTAAACAGTCAATTGACCGGCCGCATGGTCCAAAACATTGAACGGGGAAACGGTCTATCATTCGACCGCTAGGGTCCCAGGCGATTCCTGTTACGACCGCAAACAGGTCGACACGCCCAGTCTCGACGATCTTTGATAGACCCCAATTGCGTGTTGAAATTCATGATGTACGATGCATAATACTTAGGCAAAATAGAACTACTAGAAAGAGCACAAAATTTTACATAATGTGGCATGTTTAATTTCATTTTAGCCCGCTAGATAACCTACGATCAGATCAAAATATGGAAGCTAAGCATGGATGAAACCCTAGTTGACATGCTTCTACTAAAATCTATCATATGATCTCTATACAGGATGAAATTTGGGGCTTTGAATAAGGATCGAAAGAGGACTTACAGACGCTTCTAAAGGTATGTTTTATGATGGGTTTGGGCTATGATTGCCTACCTTAATCGAAGGAAGAAGACGACACAAGCCACCAAGATCACACGAAGAACACCTCGCCCACGCCGCCGAATACTCCCACGTCCTTGTTCCTCACTGGTAGCCGCAGAAAACGTCGATACTAGGTCGGGATAGGGTCGATTTTATAGGGCCAATTGATTCTAGAAGGATCGATCGAAGGGGATAGAGTCCTACGAACTCCGATCATGTGATATTCGCGCATTGATCTGGTCATGCCGCCGTCTCGCCTCAAATTCAAATTCTAGAGTTAGGGTTTCGATGTGGAACGAGAGGGCTAATGGGATACCGATCGAGGCTGATCTAATGGGCTTGATTTGGGCTCAAATGATCACGATTTGGGCTCAAATTAAGCGATCTAAGGTCTGGTTACTTAAAGATCTGATTTTAGCCTTAATTCCATAATTTGGCTTGGTTAATATTTTAATTAGGGTTTGACCCAGAAGGACAATAGTCTAAACTTTTCGTTTTCTACATGATTATCATTTTTTCATATTTTTATAAATTATTTGAGTTTCTCCGGAAAGAAAATTTTTTACTTTTTTAAATTTTAAATTCCACCATTTAGTTCTAATTAAATTCTCGGGATGCTACACCCTCCCCCACATTAAGAAATTTGGTCCTCCAAATTCACTGCGCTAATCAAAATTGGGATAGTAATATAACTGACCTTAGAATAAATCGGGGTATTATTTTCGGATAGCATCTTCAGACTCCCAAGTAGCTTCTTTGATTCCTCGTCGGCTCCATTGAACTTTGACCATAGGTATGGAACGATTCCAGAGTTGTTGTTCCTTCTGATCTAAAATCTTTATGGGCTTTTCCTCATAATTCAAATCTTCCTTTAATTCCAGATCCGCATGTTGAATGATGTGAGTGGGGTCATAAACGTATTTTCACAACATAGATATGTGAAAAACATTGTTCACTCCAGATAACTGAGGTAATAAAGCTAATTTGTAAGCAACTTCTCCAACTCTCTCCAAAATCTCGAAAGGGTCAACATATCTCGGACTTAGCTTGCCACGAATGCCAAACCTTTGAATTCCTCTCATAGGCGAAACCTTCAAGAATACATCCTCGCCGACTTGAAACTCCAAGGCTCTCCTTCTACTATTAGCATAACTTTTCTGTCTCGATTGTGCCACTTGTAGACGATCTCGGATAACACGGATGTTCTTGGATGATTCTGAGATGAGATTCGGTTCCAGCCATTGCTTCTCTCCTACCGCATCCCAACACAATGGTGATCGGAAACTTCTTCCATAAAGAGCCTCGAACGGAGCCATCTGGATACTGGACTGGTAACTGTTATTGTAGGTGAACTCAATCAAAGTCAAGTGCTCATGCCAACTGCCTCCAAAATCAATCATGCAAGCCCTTAACATATCTTCAACGATCTGATTACTTCTTTCAGTCTGCCCGTCTGTCTGAGGATGAAAGGCAGTGCTGAAATTCAGACGAGTTCCCAAGGACTCTTGCAGTCCTCTCCAGAAATGCGAAGTAAACCTGGGGTCTCTATCTGACACAATTCTTACCGGTACTCCATGAAGTCTTACAATTTCCTTTATATACAAAGCAGCCAAAACATCCACTGTCCACTTTGACTTAATGGATAAGAAATGAGCAGACTTAGTTAGTCTATCAACAATGACCCATATCGTATCAAATCCACTACGTGTCTTAGGTAGACCCATGATAAAATCCATGCCGACGCTCTCCCATTTCCATTGTGGTATATCGAGCGGCTTTAACTTCCCAGCAGGTCTGAAATGCTCAGTCTTTACTTGCTGACATACCAATCATTTACTCACGAATTTTGCTACTTCCTTTTTCATGCTCGGCCACCAAAAGGTCCTTTTTAAATCCTGGTACATCTTAGTACCTCCACGGTGAATAGTATACCTAGACCTATGGGCTTCTTCTAAAATCTTGCCTTTTACTTCAGCCACATCAGGAACACATGTTCTTCCTCGATACAACAACCTGTCGTCATCGGATAACATAAAATCTGGTCTACTGCTCAGACTTTCCTTAATCTCTACCAACATCGGATCATTTCCTTGCAGGGACTTGATGTAAGACCCCAGAATTTTTATAAAGTATTTTTAGAATATTTAGTTATTTTTTGAAAATTATAAAGGCTTAAATAACTTAATGAAGGGGTTATTAGATTAATAAGTCATTATAAGGCTCAATTAGGCTAATTAGTTAACCTAGCCTGTCTAATAATTATCCAAAAGGTTTATGGACCAAGCCCATCAAGTTTGGCCCATATTCTAGAAGGGTAATTGGCTTATTCACATATTTTAAAGATAAATACTAATTATATAAGATAATCATGTGGATAAACGAATAAAAGAGTTTGATTAAATTAAAACTCTATATACGTTGAATGTAACGGTCTATCGGGCGACCGCCACAGCCATGTAACGCACCTAGACACGACCGTTACATCCTGCAGATTCCGTAAGGTGAGGAAATTGTAAAAAGATTAGAACTTTGAAATCCTATCTACAAGAGATCGATTTGGGATAGCTTATAACATTGCTAAGGACTCTTAGGGATTAAGTTCTGACCAATTAAGGACTCTAGAATCGATCTAATCTTCAAACCCTAGCTAAAACCCTATAAATAGGACTTAGTTCTGAACTGAGCGACCCTTACTTTTGCTCGCGTGGGATCAAGGTAAGGAGTCACAATTATATGTAAGTTCTTTAGAACCTTTTGTTTATAATACTTTAGGCTAACTATTCTCAAATTTCCATGTTAGGAGATCGAGTATCCAAGGAGCTAGGATCTTCCAAAGCTGCTGGTTTCATCACGACAGTCCAAGAATATGTGCCGCAGGGTACTGAAGATCAAGAAATTAGAGAGCCTAAACAAGGTAATTAGAGTTAGATGCTTTAGAACTTTTTGTTCCCAATAGTTTTGTCTTCCTAACCTCCAAATTTCACGTCTTTAGGTCAAGAGATTGGAGAGATAGAGCAACGTGAAGTTGCTGAAAACCCTCGGAAAGGGAAGAACTAGGGCATGGTTTTCAGACTCAAATTAGAACTCTAAAGCTCAATTACGCGGTAGGTTATCTCATGATTGGAAAAAAATAACTTGTTAGGGATAAAAGCCCTCTGATTGTGCTTGATTTCATGCATTATAGACTAAGAATTTCATGATTTCATAGTTTTATACTTTCATGCATCTCTTAGCCCTAAATGGAAATTAAAAGGTATTATCTTGTCTATTTCACTAAACCCTTGCATATAGTTGGCCTTGTTGGGACGCTAAAGAGTGATCTAGAGGGGTGAATAGATCACCCGTTAAAAAATTATTGCAGCAGAATCAAATGCGGAATGAAAACTTCTACTGAACAGATAGTGGGCACAATGCGAATGCCACCCAGAATAGATGAAGAACCGTCCTAAGCATACATCTACTGTGCGAAGATAAAAATATAGAAGCTAGGCAAACCACAAAACAATCACACAGTAGACAAAGGCTTTTAGGTGGTTCGGTCCTCCAGACCTACATCCACCCCACACTCAACCCGAGTGTGGATTACTGCTGACTCCCAGCTTGAACCGCTGGGCCTCACAGCTTGCCTACAACCCGCTGAGCCTCACAGCTTGCTGTCCGAGGTACCCACCTCGCGTGCTGAGCCTCACAGCTTGTTGTCTAGAGGAATCCTCCTCTGCAAAACCGCTGGGCAATACAGCTTAGCCGTCCAGTGGAATCCTCCACTGCAAGTGCTGCCACACAGCTTGAACATAATAGTTTTGAAAAGTAAAACAAAAGACAAACGAAATATAAAAGAAATCCCTGCAGAGATTATAGCTCAACCAAGTGAGCAAACCTCAGATCTGGTTTTGAACCAAAGATCTGAGGAACATCTCTCTCAACTCTTCACTCTCTCAACTCTCTTCCTTTTCTCTCTTTTCTTTTTATCTTCTGTTGGATCGAAAGGCTCTCTGCTCTCTGCTTTTCCTTCAAGGCTTCTGCATTCGATCCCACACTTTCGATCAGTCTTCTCCTGAGGAAGAAGACTTCCTTTTATAGTAGCAGCCAGCAGGAGGGCAGCGCTGGGTGCGTGTCTTCCACATTTCCCGCCCAAGTGTTTTGGCCACGTGTCATCCTATCAGCCCTTCCAACCTCGGATCACGTGGCCAACGAATAGAGCCTGTCAGACAGAGAATTATCAGTTCAGTGTCGACACATTGTATAGACTTCGTTCGATGCATCAAGCAATGTATAGACTTGATAATGCGAAGACAATGTATAGACTTTGCAGTGTGTGCAGTGATGCACAAAGTGAAGTATGCACAATGGCTGTATGGACTTGGCGTTCTGAACAATGTACATACTTGCTGTGAAGAACAATGCCCAAATGCAGTGTATGGACTTAGCGTGAATGCAATGCAGACACAAGAGTGTATAGACTTGATGAATGCGATGCAGACATGCAGAGTGTGTAGACTTGATGACCACTGCATTCCAAGCAGACCCTGTACAGACTTGAATGATGAAGCACACGATGCAATGTGAAGACTTTGAAGAACGTTCAGCAGCCAATGTATAGACTTACGCAATGTAGAGACTTGGATAGACACCTGAACGATGTATGGACTTCAACTCAATTGATGCACAATGTACAGACTTGAATGATGTGCGATGTATAGACTTAGCCAGCCTTCAACTCGCTGTACAGACTTGCTGGTTGCAACGTAGGTAAAATATACCAAATGTACAGACTTGCATGAACAATGCATGAATGTATAGACTTGTTCGATGAATGTATGAACAGTCCAATGTACAGACTTTATGAACAATGCATGAATGTATAGACTTGTTCGATGAATGCATGAACAAGCCGGCTGTACAGACTTGCCAATGTTCAAGTCCAATGTATAGACTTGCCATGTCTGCCCCAAAAGCGATGTATGAACTTACACAGTTAAAGGATGTATAGACTTATGTTCTAAACGATGCACAAACACAACACAAGATAATGTATAGACATTGAGTGTATAGACTTGTGTGTGTGCAGTGTGTAGACCTGTGTGTGTGTGTGCATTGTGTAGACTTGATGCACTGACTGTACACACTTCAGAAAGCGCGATGTATAGACATGCGAATCTGGGGGGTCGACCCATCTAAGTGCACTGATGCAATGTATGTACAAAGCAGATATTGAACTGAAGCTAACTGACAGAATGCAATGCATCTATATTGACTCACTGTTATGAATGCACCTGTAATACTCTCACTGTGTTGCTATCATCAAAACAACATAGCATATGCTTGTGCCTAAGAGGCACAACATTCTCCCCCTTTTTGATGATGGCAACAAAGTGACAGTGAGTCAAATATTCTTCCCCTTTGACATGATCAAAAAGAAAGAAACACATGAGTGCAACATGCAGAATACATGCTCAAACTCCCCCTGAAGTATTGACTCCCCCTGAATTATGGCTCCCCCTTTGAGAAGGAATATGGACCGATGAAACAAATGATCAAAGGTAGGGAAGGAACATGAAGAGAATAAGGGGTCATTACACAACAGCTGAAGCAGTGGTTTAGAAAAATGAGTATGATTATAAACGATTGTTAAAGTATAAGATTCAGCAATATACAGTCTTGAAAGAATTCAGGTTTAACAGTGATAAAAATAGAGTAAAGCAGCTGACCACTGAAAAAGAGTTTTAGACTCCATTTATAGCAATGAATCTAAGGCACATGTTTTTAATAGAGAAGTCAGAAATAATACCCTTTGTGATTAAACATGGAAGTTCAAGAAAGGCAACTTGAATATGTATTGAGAAAAATAATTTTCACTCAATGACTTTTGATTTCAAAGGGTTACGGCAGTTTGTTTTTCACTTTTTAATTTTTAGAAACTAAGCTAAGTGAATAGACCAGTGGCATTTATACTTTTGACATTAGGTGTACACCTTGATCAGAGGCAGGTACCCCCAGTTACTAGGCATAAACTACTAGATCTATTTCAGATCAAGACCTACAAGGAATAATTTTCACCTTTGACATTAAGGGCACACCTTGATCAGAGGCCAGTACCCCCAGTTACTTGGTGAAAACTCCCCCTATAGATTTGACCCTATGAACAGAGGTAATCTTAAGCACTTCATGACTTATGAATTCTCCTGCTTCATTGGAGGAGATCACAGTTTCTCAGTGCAATTCAGCCATTGCTCTATCACTATGTTCAACTCTTTGCATTGATGATCTTATTTACTGCTGCCCTTATTTCTTTTAGAGTGATTGTTTAAAAAATCAGTACACACTCTCATTTACCTTTTCTAGTCATTTCCAGTCTAACACTTTCAGGCATTAAAAAAAAACTTATTCTATTTTAACCACGAGACAAAGATTAAGAGCTATAAAAGTTTTCTTTTATCTCAATTTCTGAAGTGCAGACAGTAAACTCTTCAATTTATAAAAGTTAAACCTTCAGTTCCTTTCAATTTGTACGTGTGATTCTTATAAGTGAACAATTGTAATAACCACAGCTCAATGTATAAACCGAAGCAATATTGTTGTTCAGTGAAGGTTAGGGAAATGATGGTAATTGATAAACAGTGATAGCAATAGGCAATAAGGTACAATGGCATCTGATGTTAAAGAATGTGAATGAATTGAATGGGGATAATGAGAAGTGAAAAGATTCAAAGAATTGAACAGAACTCTCAACTCCTCCTGACACCAAGATGCAAAAGATATGATATGCAATACACTGTTCTACATGCAGACTATGCAACAATTATACATAGAGCAAGTATGCAATCATTTCAAGTTTATGCACCCAAGTCATGAACATTTTTATCCTTTTCAGATTTTTCAACATATGATGATATGCATTACACGACATGCAGACTACAACAATAAGCAAATGATAGTCATGCAAATGATATATGCAAACATTAGACACATGCATTGACTATGAACATGGTTGTGTAGTGCATCCAGCATCTTATGTACACATGCAATAACTGGCAAGAGAATAGCATTGAATTTGAGCAGAATTAAATTCAATAGCTGAGTCTGGAATACAGACTGATCAGCTAGACAAGCATAGAATATCAGACATCAAACAATCAAATCAACATGACTTTCTCAATTTAGTTCTGAAGGTAAATCACTTACCTGCTTTACCAGACTGATTTATTTTTACCCTTGGTGTTGCATCAGATTTTTGACAAGGCCTCCAATTTCTTTCAGCTCTTAGGATTTTGGCCCCGCCTCTTGTCATATGCCATGAAGTAGCTTTTTCTGTTTCATCAGTTTGTTCCCGGCTACCAGACATACTTGCAAACACACTTAGGGAGCAGGTTTTGGAACCCAAAATATTTTGGGCCCCAAGACAGAACCAGACATTTGAGAGTGAGAACATGACAACAGCTGTTTAGGGATCCACATTTGTGTAAAGGTGGAAGGTTTGGTGGATTCTACAGCTTGAGAGTTCTTTTTGTTATTTTTCTTTTTCTCAGCACCAACAGGTTTAGTTTTCTTTTTCTAGTGCTTTGATGGTTGTTGTGTAGTCCTGGCATTCATTTTATTAAAAACATTTTTGTTTTTCTGCCAGTGCCTTGGCCAATGATTGTGCTGGAAGTTGTGGCCCAAATTGGTCCTAGGCTGACCATAGAACCCCTGGTGACTAGGACTCCATGTCCTAAACTGACTATCCCATCTCCTAGCTGGCTGAGGTCTATAGGGCTGATACCAAGTGGGGAAATTCTGATACCTAGACCTCATGTATGCAGGGTTCCACCCAAACCTATTAAATGTTTGTGAGTGATTGTGATGATAGACTTGGGCTCTAGGGAAATAGGGATGAGCAGATTGGTTCCTAGCTACACTAGGTCTCCCTGCCACCTTTGACCCACTAGGTTTCTGAACTGACTTATGTTGGGTCTTTTTCTGGGCGGTTAATGGTGATGGAGACTTAGCAGCCTTGGGCTGGGGTTTTGATGTGCTAGCTGGCTGACCCCTAGCCTTGGACTTATCCTTGGGAGAAGAGCATGCAGCTCTAGGCTCAACAACTCTCTGCTTTCCCTTGTCCTTAGCACTGGACACTTTTGATTTTATATTTTTCAAAGCAGATTTTTCATTGACCATTTTTATGAGTGGTCCTCTATTCTTTTCTCCCACAACTGAAATAGTTTTCAATTCAAAGCTCTTTTTAGCTGAGGGATTAAAGCCGAGACCCTCCTTTCTGAAATTAACTTTTGACCCTAGCAAGGCATTTAAATATTCTGTTCCTTGGGTCATGCTTTCAATGATTTTCATTTTGTCAGAATTTTCATTTTCCAGATTTTCAATAGTTTTCTTCAATTCAACATTCACTGACAAGATAGCTTCATATTTTTCATTTGAAATCTTTATTTCTTATTCAGACTTCTGAATTTTCAATTTTAATTCATCAACAACATTTTTCAGCAATTCTTTTTCTTTCCTACAATCAATCACAACATGCTTTAATTCATCAAACTCAATACATGCATTTTTCAATTTGTCATTCTCTGATTGTAAGCATGCAACTTTATCAGAAAGAGTTTTATCATTAACCAGAGAGTTCATTTTCTTCTTCAAGAGTCTGTTTTCCTTCCTAATATCATTAGCTTTATCTAACAGATCTCCATAAGCATCTGCCCAATCAGAAATAGTGTAATGTTCGAAAAGGGATGATACCTGATCAGACTCTTCTTCTTCTTCTCCATTCCTGGCCATCAAGCATATGTCCTTTTCTGATTTTCCACTATCTGAGGAAGTGCTCAGCGTGCCTTCTTCCTCATCACTCCATGTACTGACCATGGCCTTTCCCTTTGGCGCTTTCTTCCATGGTCTTCCTTTCATTTTCTGTAACTCTGGACAATCAGCCTTCATATGAACTGTCTTCCTGCAATGATAACAAGCATTAACATCAGATTTTTCAGCAGGGTTAAATTTATACCTGTTTTGCTTCCTGCTGTGGTATTTTCTGTAGAGATTCTTCCCTTCTCTTTTAAGAAATCTACCGAACTCTTTTGTGATCATAGCTATTTCATCCTTTTCAAGATCTGATCCAGATGAACTCCAATCACTGGATGATCCAATGCTGCTGGACTGTTTTGAGCTGCTATGCTTGGCCTTCAGAGCAATAGGCTTCCTATTTTCGAGCTCTTCAGCTTGTAGTAAATTCATCTCGTACGCCATTAAGGAACCTATCAGCTCATTGGGTTTCATCTTTTGTAGATCTTTTGACTCCTCAACCACAGTTGCTTTGGTATGCCATATAGGAGTCAACGATCGAAGGATCTTCCTTACAACTTCATGATCAGTATAACTCTTTCCCAGATTTCTTAGACCATTTGTGATGATGGTCAGACGAGCATACATTTCGGTCACTGTCTCACCAGGCTTCATCCGAAATGCTTCATACTTTGACACTAGCATATTTGCCCTCGTCTCTCTCACTTCAGATGTTCCCTCATAGATAACTTCGAGGGTATCCCACATCTCCTTCGCTGTCTTGCAGGATGACACTCTGTCAAATTCAGTGGGATGGAGTGCACACTGAATGGCGTTGATAGCACTCCAATTCAGAGTAGATTTACAGACTTCTTCTCTGGTCCATAATTCCTCATTCTCATGTAGCTCATAAGGACCTTTTCTCACAATTTTCCATACCTCGTAATCTTTGGCTCTGAGGAAGACCTGCATCCGGTTCTTCCAATATGGGAAGTTCGAACCATCGAAGAATGGTGGCTTCGTAGTGGACTGACCCTCTGCTGTTAGCTCTCTAGGATCCATGGCCGATCCTCTTTAGGATGTTAGTCCTGCACAAAGAGTTAGGCTCTGATACCAATTTTTGGGACGCTAAAGAGTGATCTAGAGGGGGTGAATAGATCAATCACCCGTTAAAAAATTACTGCAGCAAAATCAAATGCGGAATAAAAACTTCTACTGAACAGATAGTGGGCATAATGTGAATGCCACCCAGAACAGATGAAGAACCGTCCTAAGCATACATCTACTCTGCGAAGATAGAAATATAGAAGCTAGGCAAACCACAAAACAATCACATAGTAGACAAAGGCTTTTAGGTGGTTCGGTCCTCCAGACCTACATCCACCCCACACTTAACCCGAGTGTGGATTACTGCTGACTCACAGCTTGAACTGCTGGGCCTCACAGCTTGCCTACAACCCGCTGAGCCTCACAGCTTGATGTCTGAGGTACCCACCTCGCCTGCTGAGCCTCACAGCTTACTGTCCAGAGGAATCCACCTCTGCAAAACCGCTGGGCAATACAGCTTAGCCGTCCAGTGGAATCCTCCACTGCAAGTGCTGCCACACAGCTTGAACACAATAGTTTCGAAAAGCAAAACAAAAGACAAACGAAATATAAAAGAAATCCCTACAGGGAATATAGCTCAACCAAGTGAGCAAACCTCAGATCTGGTTTTGAACCAAAGATCTGAGGAACATCTCTCTCAACTCTTCACTCTCTCAACTCTCTTCCTTTTCTCCCTTTTCTTTTTCTCTTCTGCTGGATCGAAAGGCTCTCTGCTCTCTGCTTTTCCTTCAAGGCTTCTGCATTCGATCCCACACTTTCGATCAGTCTTCTCCTGAGGAACAAGACTTCCTTTTATAGCAGTAGCCAGCAAGAGGGCAGCGCTGGGCGCGTGTCTTCCACATTTCCCGCCCAAGTGTTTTGGCCATGTGTCATCTAGTCAACCCTTCTAGCCTCGGATCACGTGCCCAACGAGCAGAGCCTGTCAGACAGAGAATTATCAGTTCAGTGTCGACACATTGTATGGACTTCGTTCGATGCATCAAGCAATGTATAGACTTGATAATGCGAAGACAATGTATAGACTTTGTAGTGTGTGCAGTGATGCACAAGGTGAAGTATGCACAATGGCTGTATGGACTTGGCGTTCTGAACAATGTACATACTTGCTATGAAGAACAATGCCCAAATGTAGTGTATGGACTTAGCGTGAATGCAATGCAGACATAAGAGTGTATAGACTTGATGAATGCGATGCAGACATACAGAGTGTGTAGACTTGATGACCAATGCATTCCAAGCAGACCCTGTACAGACTTGAATAATGATGCACACGATGCAATGTGAAGACTTTGAAGAACGTTCAACAGCCAATGTATAGACTTACGCAATGTAGAGACTTGGACAGACACCTGAACGATGTATGGACTTCAACTCAATTGATGCACAATGTATAGACTTGAATGCCGTGCGATATATAGACTTAGCCAGCGTTCAACTCGCTGTACAGACTTGCTGGTTGCAACGTAGGTAAAATATACCAAATGTACAGACTTGCATGAACAATGCATGAATGTATAGACTTGTTCGATGAATGCATGAACAGTCCAATGTACAGACTTTATGAACAATGCATGAATGTATAGACTTGTTCAATGAATGCATGAATGTATAGACTTGTTCGATGAATGCATGAACAGTCCAATGTACAGACTTTATGAACAATGTATGAATGTATAGACTTGTTCGATGAATGCATGAACAGGCTGGCTGTACAGACTTGCCAATGTTCAAGTCCAATGTATAGACTTTCCATGCCTGCCCCAAAAGTGATGTATGAACTTACACAGTTAAAGGATGTATAGACTTATGTTCTAAACGATGCACAAACACAACACAAGATAATGTATAGACATTGAGTTTGTAGACTTGTGTGTGCAGTGTGTAGACCTGTGTGTGTGTGCATTGTGTAGACTTGATGCACTGACTGTACACACTTCAGAAAGCGCGATGTATAGACATGCGAATCTGGGGGGTCGACCCATCAAAGTGCACTGATGCAATGTATGTACAAAGCATATATTGAACTGAAGCTAACTGACAGAATGCAATGCATCTATACTGACTCACTGTTATGAATGCACATGTGATACTCATTAAAACAACATAGCATATGCTTGTGCCTAAGAGGCACAACAGGCCTATGTATCGTTATCATGACTAAGACAGTAGTAATATGTTGATTTCCAGGCATGTTATGTTTCATAAACCTTTACTTTAGTTTACTGCCAGCAGATTCTCTAACGCACCAACGTGAGACCGTCACATGAATGTAACGGCCTTACGATAGACCGTCACATCCTGTTGTGTTTTTATTTGTTCTATTGTCTCTGACGCACCCTAGCAGGAGCGTTACACCACTGTAACGGCCCCTCGATAAACCGTCACAATACTGTAACGCGCCTATCCTACACCGTCAGGCACTGTGTTCTGTCAGCCCGAGGCAGAATGATAATCAGTTAGAGTTTACTTATAAATAAGCTTAGATAGCTAAGTTTGGACATGTTATCATGACTTTAAGTTTAGTTAGTGTTTCATAATCAACTTGCATGATTAATGTGTCTTAGGTTATTTTAAGTTATGTTAATTTCATTGGCTAAAACTCTATAGTTTTATATTCTAAATCATGATTTTCCAAAGATTGTATTGACGGAGTTTTCTCATGATTTCACATGGTTACACATTCTTTTCCATCTATAGAGTCATTTCTTTAAGTACACGGCACATATTTCGATATGTTGTCCATTAGTTCACTTTGCACTATAGGAACATTATTCTTGGACATGAGGACCTCTCTATTGGATATTCCTTCCAATGGACAAGGAAATCTTGTTTCAAGGCCTCCGTAATTCTCCGCGAGCCTGGGATTCCCACTAGGACGCCGAGTTGTTGTACCATTAAAGCCCATTGATTAGATTACACTATCAATGTTTTCTGGTTCTAGCTATGTAATGGACTTATACTGGACCGTCAGGAGCACCTAACGGCCCACTATACGACCGTCACACTTCACTGAGTCTATTTTTTTGATTCTAGATTCAGACTAATGTAACGGCCTAACACTAGACCGTCACATAATGTAACGACCGAGTACACAACTGTCACACTGCTTGAGTATTTTTAACCCAAGGTGGATCAAGGGTTGACATTCCAAGGTTTCTAGATGGACTATTGATGATCTAGAACTTGTCATATTGATCAAGAAACTTAATATAATGAATGGAAGATAAAGAACGTACCGTTATGCTACCGATTATTTCCATAGGCATAACATAGTATAAGTCATTCTTGATCTCTCGTACTCTAAATTGAAACATTCATTCATTGATTGTTGTTATCATGAGTTTATTGAACTTATTGCATTCTTGGCTATACCTTATTGTTACATGGGTAGAAAAAGCTTGATTTATACTTGAAGATGCGATCGAGCACTGATTGTGTTCATGGGCTCTATGCTAGTCCCCTCGGCTGATTGTCGGAAACATACTATTATAAATCATGGGGTATGATGCTACTGGCGTCGCATTGCGCTGGGAGTACTTTCTTTATAAATAAGTGAAAAATCCACAACACAATACAGCATGACATGACATTCTTGTACATGACTTTCTTACTTGATATTCCACAGAAATTAACGAAGTACTTGCTCATCAGCAAAAGATACAAGAGTGATGACTATGTGCCGTGCTAGTACATTCTCGATACATTCTTGTTCTTGAAAGGCCAATATCATGTTCTTGTTTCATTCTTGCTAGTTCATACTTGCTCTCATTCTATCTTACATAATTATCTTGTTACTTTGGTTTAATCGCATGATTGATCACATTCACATGATTTTACATTATTCCTCTAGAGTAAAGACGTTACTTTCTTTAATAGTGCCTTCATGTTGATGCGAAGATATCTACTGGGCAAGTGTGCTCATTACCTATTTCCAATCTTTTCAGTAGATGGAAGCGATTCGAATTCAGATTCGGGTTATACAAGTAGCGGGTCCGAGAGTGAATGAAAGTGTTATCAAGATGAGAGTGAAGACTTAGGAAGTCTATATTGTTTAGATCGAGTATCTGTAATTTTTCCCTATTTCTTGAGTCTAGTAGAATGGAAAATGATGAAAAGGTTATTGTAAAAGAATATTTTGATCATTTATGAAATGAAGTTGGAGTTTGACTAAATTATTGTCCAATTGCATTTATGTGTGTGATTATCTTGCACTCTGATCGTTCTTGTTTTCAAGAGGCTTACCATGCCGGCTGTTCGCACTCCCCGAGTTAGTCTTCCGCTGTAATAAAGGCTCGGGGCGTGACAGTTAAGTTGGTATCAGAGCCTAAGTCTCAAGACTTAAGAAAAAAGAGCCATGTCACAGGATAAGTCCCAGGATTAAGGACCCATACCTATGAACTAAGGAAAAAGTTTCCATACCCATGTGAGAATTGGGTAGAGCCCGGGATAAGATAATTAATTAGCTTTATGATTGATTTTCATTCTAATTTCATGAGAAATAACAAGTTGTTATATTACTCTCAGGTACCCTATTATTATCATGGCTCATCATGTAGATTGGGATGGCATGCAATAAACAGTTGCCGGCCTTACTCAGGCATTACAAACAATAGCGCAAGGTGGCGCCGGGGCAAGGGCTGGTGACCTACATCGCAATTTTCAGAGTTTAAATCCTCCACGATTCTATGGCTCCTCTAATCCCGACGAGGCAGAGAACTGGATTGACGAAATGAATCGAATATTTGACGTCATCCAATGCACCGATCAGGAGAAGGTGCATCTCGCAACCATTCAACTTAACAAAGATGCTCGCACCTGGTGGAAGTTAGTTCCGGCACCTCCAGCCAATGCACCTCATACATGGGATGGGTTCCTCACCCTATTTCGTGCCAAATACTTTTTAGAGCACGTAAAGGAGCGAAAGGCTATAGAGTTTGCCACCCTTCGGCACGGAATGATGACGGTTGCCGAATATGAACTTCAATTCTCAAGGCTAGCACCATATGCATCACATCTAATCAATACCGATTTATTAAAGGTGAATCGGTTTATGGACGGGTTACGTCCCGATTTCATCCAGCAGCTCGGGATCCAAAACATCCGTACTTATGCGGAGATGGTTCAGCGGGCGTACCTATGTGAAAGGACCTTAGAGAAGGTCAAAAAATTGAAAGGAAATGGAGAAGAATCCAGCCGATGTTCTGATCAACATTATAAGAAAGAGAAATTCAGCATCACGAAACCCTATAAAAGTCGTGATAGTAAGAAAAGATCTAGGAGTGGGAACGGTGGGAGTTCCCATAAGCAAAAGAAGGTCAAGGAGGAGAAGGAGCAGGTCGCCACGGCTTGCACATTTTTGTGAAAATTTCGGCCATTCGGCTGAGGAGTGTTGGTAGCGTCTTGGCGCATGTTTACGTTGTGGAAGTAGGGAGCATCGCATGCCAGAATGCCCCCCTTATGAAGGACCAATCATCTGGTGGAGGACGCAGGAGGCAGGCTCACCTCAATGCCATCCTAGAAGAAGAGGAAGCGCCCAGGGATGATGGGCTTATGGAAGGTACTCTTTAAATTTGTTCTCATCCTGCATTTGTGCTATTTGATACTGATGCCTCTCATTCTTTTATCTCCACTACCTTCGCAAAAACATTATCAATTGCATCAGTTCCCTTACCCTCAGATCTCGCTATTACCACCCCATTAGGTTCTGGAATAAAACTTACCAACTATTATCCTGACAGCGAAGTGATAGTAAACGGTCATAATCTCCCCGCAAACTTAGTATGCCTTGACATGAAAGGTTATGATGCCATTTTAGGGGTAGATTGGCTTGTAGATCATGATGCTTATATCAATTGCCGAAACAGGATTATATCCTTTAGAAAACCTGGTCTTCCGAGATTCTCTTTTCTTGGCATCAAGTACAAAAGCACCCCACCATCATATCCTCACTTCACGCTTGCAAACTTATCTCGCAAGGATGTGAAGCTTTTCTTGCTTCTGTCATTATTACCTAATCCAAAGAAATTAACATAGCAGACATCCCTATTGTAAATGAGTTCCCAGACGTGTTTCCATCGGAACTACCCAGTTTACCACCCGAAAGGGAAGTGAACTTCACTATTGAACTCATTCTAGGAGTAGCACCTATGTCTATAGCCCCTTACAGGATGTCCCCCACGGAGCTTAAGGAATTGAAAAGGCAGTTGCAGGAACTACTAGACAAGGGCTTCATCAGACCTAGCACATCCCCTTGGGGTGCACCGGTTCTATTTGTCAAAAAGGAGGATGGTTCTCTCAGGCTATGCATCGATTACAGGCGACTGAATCAACTCATAATTAAAAACAAGTATCCGTTGCCACGTATTGATGAGCTCTTTGATCAACTTTCGGGAGCAGAGTATTTCTCTAAGATTGACCTCCGATCAGGTTATCATCAGCTTCGAATTAAGGAAGATGACATTTATAAATCAGCTTTTTGAAGTCGTTATGGCCACTATGAGTTCGTAGTAATGTCGTTTGGGTTAACTAATGCCCCAGCAGCATTTATGCAACTTATGAACAATATTTTCAAGCCATATCTGGACCAGTTCATTATCATCTTCATTGATGATATCTTGATATATTCCAAGACAAAAGAGGAACATGAATAATATTTGAAAATAGCTTTACAAACACTTAGAGAACACAAGCTTTATGCCAAACTCAATAAGTGTGAATTCTGGCTCGGGGAAGTTTCATTCCTAGGCCACATTATTTCAAAGGAAAGTATTGTTGTGGATCCTTCTAAGGTAGAAGCTGTCAAGAATTGGAGTCGGCCAACGACTGTATCGGAAGTAAGAAGCTTTCTGGGTTTAGCAGGTTATTATAGGAGATTCATTAAGGACTTCTCAAAAATTACGGTTCATTTAACTAGACTTACTAGAAAAGAAAATCCTTTTATCTGGTCAAAGGACTGTGAAAAGAGCTTTCAAATTCTTAAGAATCATCTTACGACAACTCCTATTCTATCACTACCAATGGAAGGTGGTGGGTTTGAAGTGTATACGGATGCGTCTGGCATTGGCTTAGGATGCGTTCTCATGCAGAATGGAAAAGTAATCTGTTATTTTTCAAGATAATTAAAACGTCACGAAGAAAATTATCTTGTACATGATTTGGAATTGGCAGCGGTTATTTTCGCCTTGAAAATTTGGCGCCATTATCTTTATGGAGAAAAGTTCACGGTATACTCGGACCACAAAAGCTTGAAATATTTATTCTCTCAAAAAGAGCTTAACATGAGGCAGAGGAGGTGGTTAGAATATCTCAAAGACCTTGATTTCGTTATTCAATATCATCCTGGCAAGGCTAATGCTGTAGCAGATGCACTCAGCAGAAAACCAATGGGTATGCTATCAAGTCTTATGATAAGTGTAACTAACATTGTCCCTCAATTTGCTCAGTTGAACTTAGATATTGACATAAAGGAAGAAGATTGTTTCATAGCTAATATCCGAGCTCAACCTACATTGATAGAAGATCTGGTCAAGCTGCAAAATGATGATCCTATATTACTGGAAATTAAAGCCAATATTGAACAAAGGTCAGATTTTTCTATTTCCAATAATGGAAGATTGTTATTCAAGGGCCGAATATGTGTACCAGATCATGAGGCTACGAAGAAATTGATCCTAGATGAAGCGCATAATTCCAAATATACAATTCATCCAGGAAGAACAAAGATGTATCAAGATCTCAAAAGAAATTTCTGGTGGCCCAACATGAAGAGAGAGATAGCTGATTTCGTATCCCGTTGTCTCACCTGCCAACAAGCAAAAGCAGAATATTTTAGACCCGCAGGTAAACTGCATCCCTTGAGTATTCCCGAATGGAAATGGGAGAGTATAAGAATGGACTTCATTATGGGTTTACCCAAGACAAGAGGTGGACACGATGGAATATGGGTAATCATAGACCGATTGACTAAATCCGCACATTTCATACCAATAAAGAGTCGATGGTCTGTGAATATTCTAGCAGCATTATACATAAAGGAGATTGTCAAACTACATGGTGTCCTAGTCACTATTATATCTGATAGAGATCCTCGATTCACATCACAGTTCTGGAAGGGTCTACAAATAGATGGTCAAACGGAAAGAACAAATCAGGTAGTAGAAGATATACTCAGGGCTTGTGCTATCGACTTTGGAGGTAGTTGGCATGATCATTTACCTCTAATAGAGTTTGCATATAACAATAGTTACCAGGCCAGCATACAAATGGTACCTTTTGAAGCTTTATACGGAAAAAGCTGTCGATCACCAATATGTTAGAATGAAATAGGGGAAAGATAATTCTTAGGCCCCGATATTATCAGAGATTCTACAGAGAAGATCAAGCTCATTCAAGAAAGAATGAAAATGGCACAAGATAGGCAAAAGTCTTATGCTGACAATCGAAGACGTGACTTGGAGTTTCAGGTAGGAGATCATGTATATTTAAAGGTTTCTCCAGGTCGTGGTATTTGAAGATTTGGCATTAAAGGGAAGTTAACTCCAAGATTCATTGGCCCATTTAAAATTCTTGAAAGGATTGATGAAGTGGCTTACAAATTGGCTTTACCTCCATAATTAGTAGGGGTTCATGATGTATTTCACGTCTCTATGCTGAAGAAGTATGTATATGATCCTGACCATATTATCACTTATGATAATCTGGAGATTAAGAAGGATATGATGTACGAGCAAACGCCAATAAAGATTCTGGAACGGGAAGTGCGTCAACTAAGAAATAAAGTTATTCCTATGGTCAAGATTCAATGGAAGGAAACATGGCCATATGAAGCAACATGGGAAACCGAAGTAGCCATGCGGAAAAGATTTCCAGAATTATTTAACTGTAAGTACACTCTCCGAAATCCATATATTAAATTTGGGGACCAAATTCTCTTAAGTGGGGGAGGGTGTAAGACCCCAGAATTTTTATAAAGTATTTTTGGAATATTTAGTTATTTTCTGAAAATTATAAAGGCTTAAATAACTTAATGAAGGGGTTATTGGATTAATAAGTCATTATAAGGCTCAATTAGGCTAATTAGTTAACCTAGCCTATCTAATAATTATCCAAAAGGTTTATGGACCAACCCCATCAAGTTTGGCCCATATTCTAGAAGGGTAATTGGCTTATTCACGTATTTTAAAGATAAATATTAATTATATAAGATAATCATGTGGATAAACGAATAAAAGAGTTTGATTAAATTAAAACTCTATATACGTTGAATGTAACGGTCTATCGGGCGACCGCCACAGCCATGTAACGCACCTAGACACAACCGTTACATCCTGCAGATTCCGTAAGGTGAGGAAATTATCAAAAGATTGGAACTTTGAAATCCTATCTACAAGAGATCGATTTGAGATAGCTTATAACATTGCTAAGGACTCTTAGGGATTAAGTTCTGACCAATTAATGACTCTAGAATCGATCTAATCTTCAAACCCTAGCTAAAACCCTATAAATAGAACTTAGTTCTGAACTGAGCGACCCTTACTTTTGCTCGCGTGGGATCAAGGTAAGGAGTCACAATTATAGGTAAGTTCTTTAGAACCTTTTGTTTATAATACTTTAGGCTAACTATTCTCAAATTTTCATGTTAAGAGATCGAGTATCCAAGGAGCTAGGATCTTCCAAAGTTGTTGGTTTCATCACGACAGTCCAGGAAACTGTGCCACAGGGTACTGAAGATCAGGAAATTAGAGAGCCTAAACAAGGTAATTAGAGTTAGATGCTTTAGAACTTTTTATTCCCAATAGTTTTGTCTTCCTAACCTCTAAATTTCACATCCTTAGGTCAAGAGATTGGAGAGATAGAGCAACATGAAATTGCTGAAAACCCTCAGGAAGGGAAGAACTAGGGCACGGTTTTCAGACTCAAATTAGAAGTCTAAAGCTCAGTTAAGCGGTAGGTTATCTCATGATTGGCAAAAAATAACTTGCTAGGGATAAAAACCCTCTGATTGTACTTGATTTCATGCATTATAGACAGAATTTCATGATTTGATAGTTTTATACTTTCATGCATCTCTTAGCCCTAAATGGAAATTAAAAGGTATTATCTTGTCTATTTCACTAAACCCTTGCATATAGTTGGCCTATGTATCATTATCATGACTAGGACAGTAGTAATATGTTGATTTCCAGGCATGTTATGTTTTCATAAACCTTTACTTTAGTTTACTGCCAGCAGATTCTCTAACGCACCAACGTGAGATCGTCACATGAATGTAACGGCCTTACGATAGACCGTCACATCCTATTGTGTTTTTATTTGTTCTATTGTCTCTAACGCACCCTAGCAGGAGCGTTACACCACTGTAACGGCCCCTCGGTAAACCGTCACAATACTGTAACGCGCCTATCCTAGACCGTCAGGCACTGTGTTCTGTCAGCCCGAGGCAGAATGATAATCAGTTAGAGTTTACTTATAAATAAGCTTAGATAGCTAAGTTTGGACATGTTATCATGAATTTAAGTTTAGTTACTGTTTCATAATCAACTTGCATGATTAATGTGTCTTAGGTTATTTTAAGTTATGTTAATTTCATTGGCTAAAACTCTATAGTTTTGTATTCTAAATCATGATTTTCCAAAGATTATATTGACAGAGTTTTCTCATGCTTTCACATGGTTACACATTCTTTTCCATCTATAGAGTCATTTCTTTAAGTACATGGCACATATTCCGGTATGTTATCCATTAGTTCACTTTGCACTATAGGAACATTATTCTTGGACATGAGGACCTCTCTATTGGATATTCCTTCCAATGGACTAGGAAATCTTGTTTCAAGGCCTCCGTAATTCTCCGCGAACCTAGGATTCCCACTAGGACGCCGAGTTGGTTGTACCATTAAAGCCCATTGATTAGATTACACTATCAATATTTTCTGGTTCTAGCTATGTAACGGACTTATACTGGACCGTCAGGAGCACCTAACGGCCCACTATACGATCGTCACACTTCACTGAGTCTATTTTATTGATTCTAGATTCAGACTAATGTAACGGCCTAACACTAGACCGTCACATAATGTAACGGCCCAGTACACAACCGTCACACTGCTTGAGTATTTTTAACCCAAGGTGGACCAAGGGTTGATATTCCAAGGTTTCTAGATGGACTATTGATGATCTAGAACTTGTCATATTGATCAAGAAACTTAATATAATGAATGGAAGATAAAGAACGTACCGTTATGCTGCCGATTATTTCCATAGGCATAACATAGTATAAGTCATTCTTGATCTCTCGTACTCTAAATTGAAGCATTCATTCATTGATTGTTGTTATCATGAGTTTATTGAACTTATTGCATTATTGGCCATACCTTATTGTTACATGCGTGGAAAAAGATTGATTTATACTTGAAGATGGGATCGAGCATTGATTGTGTTCAAGGGCTCTATATATACTAGTCCCCTCAACTGATTGTCAGAAACATACTATTATAAACCATGGGGTATGATGCTACTGACGTCGCATTACGCTGGGAGTACTTTCTTTATAAATAAGTGAAAAATCCACAACACAATACAGCATGACATGACAGTCTTGTACATGACTTTCTTGCTTGATATTCCACAGAAATTCATAAAGACTTGCTCATCAGCAAAAGATACTAGAGTGATGACTATGTGGCGTGCTAGTACATTCTCGATACATTCTTGTTCATAAAAGGCCAATATCATGTTCTTGTTTCATTCTTGCTAGTTCATACTTGCTCTCATTCTATCTTACATAATTATCTTGTTACTTTGGTTTAATCGCATGATTGATCACATTCACATGATTTTACATTATTCCTTTAGAGTAAAGACGTTAATTTCTTTAATAGTGCCTTCATGTTGATGCGAAGATACCTACGGGGCAAGTGTGCTCATTACCTATTTCCAATCTTTTCAGTAGATGGAAGCGATTCGAATTCAGATTCGGGTTATACAAGTAGTGGGTCCGAGAGTGAATGAAAGTGTTATCAAGATGAGAGTGAAGACTTAGGAAGTCTATATTGTTTAGATCGAGTATCTGTAATTTTTCCCTATTTCTTGAGTCTAGTAGAATGGAAAATGATGAAAAGGTTATTGTAAAAGAATATTTTGATCATTTATGAAATGAAGTTGGAGTTTGACTAAATTATTGTCCAATTGCATTTATGTGTGTGATTATCTTGCACTCTGATCGTTCTTGTTTTCAAGAGGCTTACCATGCCGGCTGTTCGCGCTTCCCGAGTTAATCTTCCGCTGTAATAAAGGCTCGAGACGTGACACTTGATTTCCATCAATAATTCCGGACGAAGCTAAAACTGAGCGACCATGACCCGATCCTCGCTAACATTGAGGTCTAAACTAGCCAACTGTTCCAACAGTCTCCATTCTTGCAACATGATACTTGACAATTTGGCTATTGGCTTGTTGCTCGAAGCATCAGCCACCACATTACCTTTTCCAGGATGGTACTCAATAGAGAAATCAAAATCTTTCAAATACTCGAGCCACTTCTCTGCCTCATGTTAAGCTCCTTCTGAGAAAATAGGTATTTAAGGCTCTTATGGTCAGAGAATACGGTAAAAGCCTCCCCGTATAAGTAGTGCCTCCAAATTTTTAGGACAAACACCACTGCAGCAATTTTCAAATCATGGATGGGATAATTCTCTTCATGCTTCCTCAGTTGCCTAGAGGAATAGGCTATCACCCTGCCATTCTACATAAGCACACAACCCAAGCTAATGCCCGAAGCGTCCATGTAGACTTCAACTCCTCCTTCTCCAGAAGGCAAGGCCAAAACAGGGGCAGTGGTCAAACAGTCCTTCAGAGTTTGGAAATTCCGCTCACAATCTTCCGACCACTCAAACCGATTCTCCTTGCGAGTCAATCTAGTCAGGGGTACCGCAATCTTGGAGAAATCTTTAATAAATCTCCGATAATAACCTGCTAGGCCTAGAAAACTTCTTACTTCAGTGACATTCGCAGGCCTATCACAGTTTCTTACTGCCTCCACCTTCGAGGGGTCAACAGAAATTCTTTCTTTGGTGATAATGTGTCCCAGAAAAGACACTTCCTGCAACCAGAAATCACATTTACTGAACTTGGCATCCAATTGATGATCTCTTAGTAAATTCAACGCCATCCTCAAGTGCTCAGCATGCTCCTCCTCACTCTTAGAGTATAGCAAAATATCATCAATAAACACCATGACCCACTGATGTAGGTAGGGCCGGAACACACTATTCATCAACTGCATGAAAGCTGTAGGAGCATTCATTAGTCCAAAAGGCATTACCATAAATTCAAAATGCCCGTACCTGCTACGGAAGGCAGTTTTAAAGATATCATCGTCTTTGATCCGCAGCTGATGGTACCCTGATCGAAGATCAATCTTAGAGAAATATTGTGCTCCCGCTATCTGATCGAATAGTTCATCTATTCTCGGAAATGGGTACTTGTTCTTGATAGTAAGTTGGTTCGATTGTCGGTAGTCGATGCACAACCTAAATGATCCATCCTTCTTCTGCACAAACAACATTGGGGCTCCCCACGGGGATGTACTAGGACGAATAAACCCCTTCTCGAGCAACTCCATTAATTGCCGCTTTAATTCCCTCAACTCCGCAGGAGACATACGATATGGAGCCTTAGAAATAGGGAACGCGCCAGGAATTAGATCAATAGAAAAGACTACCTCTCTCTCAGGTGGAAGTCCCAGCAAATCCTCAAGAAAAACATCTGAAAAATCTCGAACAATAGGGATGTCCTTAATCTCAGACTCCTTCTTATTGGTTAAAGAAACCAAGGCTAGAAAAGCCTGACATCCTTTCTTCAATAACTTCTCAGCTCGAAGAGCTAAAATAAGCGGCACGGACTTAGAGTGCCTAACCCCAACAAAAGAAAGCTCGGGGTGTCCAGAAAAAGGCACGGAGCTAGTTCTATAATGAACACTGGCCTCATGTCTAGCCAACCAATCAGCTCCTAGGATTACATCATAATCCTTCATTGCCATACAAACCAAATCAGCTGGCATATTCTGCCCACTAATCAGGATCTTACTATAAGGGTAGTAATATTTAATTGCTGACCCCGAACCAATAGGGGTTAAAATTGTTGAGTTATGGTTTTGATGAATGTTGTGTTTGTTAAGTTATGGTTTTGATGATAACTAAACTTAATGATGGCTTTAATGTTGATTAAACCCTGTAGTTGATTACACATGTTCTTGATGATTGTGTTCATTCATCTTGTTGTTTATGTTGGGTTTGCAAGAGGCAAGAGGTTTGATAACCTCTTTAATATGAACAAGCATGGTATTAACCCTGACTATTTTGCTTGCAGGATCAAACTCATGGTAGCCACCTGGTAAACTAAACGTGTGAATAAGCACCCTGCTCCTCTGCAATTCAAAACAGGTGATATATATCATTTACTGTCAAGAGACTTTGGTAAGATGCTCACCTTGTTAAAGCTTCAATCTCACCATGGATATTTCATACATCTGTCATTGATACACCTCATTCTTGCACCTTACACATGAAACCCTTCTGGCCATTGTGCGTCCTCGCCCGCGGATCGACCTGCACGGTCAGGTCGCGGGGATCAAGGGGGCAGCGCCCCTTGCGGGGGTTTCCGGGGGCGAAGCCCCCGGAACAAAATTTAGAAACGATCTAATAATTTAGACGTTTCAAATGCATAAATCAAGTGAATCCAACCTCTAGATGCATGGATTTGATATGGACATGAAGCCCTTTAATTATGGAAATGTTTCTTTGAGCTAACACTTCAATTTTGCAGGTATAGGTCTTTTCGGTCGACCTACACGCCTTGGCCGGTCGACCAGAATTGCCAGAGCCTAAAAATTCCAGATTCTGCAGGTAGCGTTCGATCGCCCCCAGGCGTCCGGTTGACCGATTTTGCCAGAGCCTAAAAGTTTGAGGATTTACAGGTTCCGGTCGACCACTCCATGACCTCCGGTCGACCGCCAGCCCCGAGGCCTACTTTTGTTGACTTTTGTGTCAAACTCAAGAAGAGGGGTTTCACCCCATTTCTTTAATCCTTTTGCCCCCAATTACACCAGGATTCGTAGATCTGGTCTAGGGGTTGTCCAAGGGCCTTTCAAGAGATATAAAACCAACCTAAAGGGTCATAAACCCTAAGCACCTTATGTGAGATCTAATAGAGGCTATCAAGGGGGGAAGTGAGCTGTTGCAAGAGCAAGAAGAGCTGCGTGAACAGTACTCCGTTCAACAATTTCTTCATCCATCTGAAGCCATTCAAGCTCAATCTGAAGCCAACAAAGCTCCAATCAAGAGGATAGGCAAGCAAGCAAGCAAAGGATCCAAGAGGGCTTCAAGGGAGATCAAAGGGGAAGGCTATCAAAGGAAGAAGAAGGCTACTACAACCCTCCGTGAACAGTACTTCATCCAACAACCTCTTCATCCATCTGAAGGTATTCAAGCTCCATCTGAAGCCAGCAATCTCAAAGGAAGATAAGAAGCAAGCAAGGATCAAGGAGATCAAGGAAGTTGTCCAAGGAAGAAGGAACGGTTACTGTAGCCATGAATAGTGATCCGTGAATCAACTCTTCATCCAGGAGCCGAAGATTCAAGGTCCATCTAAAGCCATCAACTTCCAATGAACTGAAGAAGCAAGCATCATTCAAAGATCAATCAGCATACATTCAGGGGGAGCCAAATCAGGAGTTTTTCTCAACTGTGCCTTATTGTGTTTTAAGTTTCAGATGTGTGTTTCTTATAAACTGCAAACTCGTGTGTGTGAGGATCGTTGTTGGATCCGTGGTCATTTGTGTGTGTGTCGTATTTGATTCATGTGTGTGCGTGGATCTTCCTAGATCTGTGTGTGGGGGTCTTTTTAGATCCGTTCGGTCTCATGTGTGTGGTTTGCTGCACTTGTGGCAGCGGGTGTTTGTGTTGGTGATCCAGTTGTCGGATCGTGTTAGAGATTTCATCTCCGTGTGTGTGTGTTGTGTTGGGGTGCGTCCCCGTGTGTGTGGACAGGCGTCGTCCTGCGTGTGTGGTTGGAGCATTGTCTCCATTTGGGGATTTATCCCCGAGTGAAGCCTCACCGGGTTTGGTGAGGGGTGGACGTAGGATTGCCGTTGTTGCATCCGAAACACCTTAAAAACCGCTGTGCATTATGTTTTGAATTGTGTGGTTTGGTCCTTTTCTTCTACCTCCATTCTACGTGGGTGTTAGTGTAATTGCAGTTCCGATTTATCCTCGTATATCTTGCATAATCTATATCATCATCTAATTAAGTTTGATAAATCCAATTTGTGAACAGACAGTTTTGAACTATTGATTAGCTTTCTATCACATATTTCAAAAAAGGGCAAAAGTTTTTGTAAAAGTTGTAAACACCCAATTCACCCCCCTCTTGGGTGTCATTGATCGCGGGACTTCAAAAATTTCCAATAGAGAATTCATTAACATAGGTTTCACAGTTAAGGACTTAGCAAAACTCTGAGAAATAAAGGAATGTGTTGCTCCTGTATCAAATAGAACAAAAGTTGGCTTATCATAAATAATTTGTAACTTCAACAAGTCCACCCTCCTCGGTGGTTTCTGTCTCAATTTCCTGTAGGGCTTGAAGCTTGCCCTGTCGCTTCTGACCTCCTTGTGACTTATTTGGTGTAGCTTGGTCGGACGGGAGGGGACACTCGGGAATACGATGGTCCCGGCCTCCGCAGTATAGACATGCACCTAGCTTGCGCCAACACTCCTCCATCTTGTGACCTGGCCAATCACAAAACTTGCAAATAGCCTTAGACGGGGCAATCGATCCCGCCTTCTTATCGCCGTTCCTCGACTCCTTGTCATGTGATGAACTTGACCCGCCATTGAGCCTCTTCTTGCCATTAATGGGTTTAAAATTCCCAGAACTAGTTGTTGAATCTTTCATCTTGTCTCTTCCTCGGATTTGATCTGTCATCTCTAATGTATCTTCTAGAACTTGAGCTTTCTTGACAATCTTGCCATAGTTAGAGATTTCCATTGGTGCCAACTGGTTAATATATTGAAGCTTCAACCCGTTCATAAATCGCTTGGCCTTCATCTTCTCGGTGGATACCAAGTGCGTTGCATAATGAGACAGCCTGGTAAATTGTGCTTCATACTCCACAACTGACAAGTTCCTCTGTTTCAGAGCAGCAAACTCTGTCGCCTTCTTCTCCTGGACACGATCTAAAAAGTACTTGTTGTTAAAGAACTCCTTAAATTTCTCCCACGTTGCACTCCTATTGCCAAGTGTGGCTTCCACCGATTCCCACCAAGCACGCGCATCGCGTTCAAGTTGGAAAGTTGCCAAAAGAACTCGATCCTGGTCATTGCACTGCATTACTCTAAAAACCCGCTCTATCTTCTTCAGCCAATTCTCGGCTTCATCAGGATCCGCCGATCCACCAAATCATGGGGGATTCATTCCTTGAAAATTCCAGTGGAGATCATCGGCTCCATGGTGTACTGTTCCTCCTTGGGCTACCTACTGGAGTGCCTGAGTCAAGCCATGCACAGTACGCTGCAAATCCCTCCATTGCGCACGTTCTGCCGCCATCGGAACAGATTACCTACATGTAGGGAAAAGTTAAGTTAAGACTGGCCTAACAGAGTCTCTTTAAAATTTATGATTTACTCAACCCCAGTCTCTACCCAATCTCACCGGGTTGGGCCCTTAGACTTTTAACAAGGTTACAGGTTCTATGACATTACTTAGAAACCTAGGAACTTAAAAACCTAGGCTCTGATACCACAAAACTATCACACCCCGACGCGGAATATCAAAACGCGGCAGTTATATACATTCATGATAAACAGAGCGATAACGAAATTAAAAGAGCATAATTGCAAAGAGAAGGAATTACAATATAATTACCAATTTACTCATACATAGAGAATAAAATGTTTCCAACATCTTACATTTTGACTAGAAGAAGAAAAAGAAGAAAAGAAAAGATTACAACTCGAATTGAGCAACTGGACTAACAATAAACAATGACTCTTTAAAATAGCTCTAAGACCACTCCAATGACTATCTATGACATTAGCAAGGTTCACGTCCATCGGGGCCACTCCAGGTCTTTACTCTTGCCCATCCCCGTCCATTTGCGTTTCCTCATCGGAGCTACCAGAAAATGGGGGAAAATTGGGTGAGCGAACGCTCAGTAGGCAATAGCAGGCAGGTTTAAGTAGCTAACCAAGTTAATTAATTGTCATGTATGCGAACTAAGAACGAAAAAATAAGTTAACATAAGAATTGATGGAAATGAAAATAATAGGATGAATTGAACATAGATATATCAATTTCCAGGAATTGGCCGATCAAGCATGCAAACAAGAAAGTCATATCGATATAAATTCCATGTAGGAATATAATAAAATGTACAGAGAAAATGGATGGATGTCATAGACACACACTAGTCATGCACTCGGTGCAATGCCCCACCATGTTATTACAACTCCCCGGGGCACTAGTACTTTTCAGGCGCTACTGCCAGGACCAGACCGGGCCCTTATGATGCATTGACATTGATTTAGTGGATCCAAGATCCCAAGTAATATCTAGACATTCATTGGAATCGGCCAAGAATTCCAAGGTGAAGCTATGTAACTTAATCTGTAAGATCAAAAGAGATTTCAATAATACAATGGAAATCCAAGATTTATGGCTTGTAAGGGACTAGAACAAAATCAGGATTTAGTGTAACTCAAGCCCATCTTGGCTCAGCTTACTAGAACACAGAAGAACCACGTGAAACAAGCTTCAGGCTGAGTTACGGTCATACCTGGGCCGCAACAAGACAAAAATGGTCTAACATGGACCACTACGGGCGATATTGGGCCAGAAGAACAAGACCCAGAGTTGAGAATTAAAACGGTCCTAGATGGGCCATTTACCAAACGAAAATGGTCCACAGGGGGTCGCCAAGCACGAGAAAGTTCCTAGGCCATAGCAAGGTAAACTGTCTCTTACTAGGCCGCCCCATCCAGAAACGGTCCTTGGACGGCCGCTTGGAGGATGAAAATGGTCCATTATCAACTGCAACTATTCTGGGCCCAGCTAGACTGAAACAGTTGACCTAATGGGCTCCTAGCCCACCCAAGACATGATGGAATTGAACCAGGGTCCAGCCCACACCTCTCAGGTCGAGCCAGAGGTGATTTGGTCAACTTATACATCGCTAGGTCAATGGGAAACAAGGAAGACGACCAGCAGAACCTGGCTCATGTCCAGCAAGAAAATGGTCATGACTAGACCGCTTAAAGCACCATGTGGTCAACCCAGGGCCGCCTTTAAGCCAAGACAGACCCGAACTCCGACTGTAAAATAGGCGATTCGATAGAGTAATTGGGTACAGGTCTTAAGGGTACAACCCGACCGACGTCCTAGTGGGAATCCCAGGCTCGCGGGGGATTACGGAGGTCTCATAATCGAGATCCTAGTCCGACGGAAGGAATATCCGGCGAAGAGTCCCAACCATTACAAGATTAAAGGTTTAATGAAACATTGAAAAATGGTAGATGATCGGTCAGTCAGTACCACCGGAGTGGAGTGACTGTCAAACAATCCTAGATAATTTTCACATTGTGACATGTTGATAAAATTTTCAATTTTATAACCAAGATCATGTTGGAGAACGTAGTGTGATGGAATGGAAGAGAGAGATTAATCATGAATATAGTTAGATCAGTTCATTGAATCGTATTCCATAATTTCCCAATTTCCTTGTGTGGGTTTATGTCCTACACATGCAATCTAGCCGAGGTAATCAACATAATCAAAATATACAAAAAGGAAATCAACGACACGAGACAGTCTATATTGGACCGCTAACAGGGGCTAGCGGTCTATTGAATGGCCGCCTAGGGTGATGATCAACAAAACTGGCAGATGAGGGAAACGGTCTGTCGAGCGACCGCCAGGGTTCCTTAAATGGTCATTTGACAGGACGCATGGTCCATAACAGTGATCGGGGAGACGGTCTATCATTCGACCGCTAGGGTCCCAGGTGATTCCTGTTACGACCGCAAACAGGTCGACACGCCCGGTTTCCGGTGATCTTTGATAGACCCCAATTGCAAGACGAAATTCACAATGTATAATGCATAATATTTGGGCAAAATAGAACTACTAGAAAGGGCACAAAATTTTACATAATGAGGCATGTTTAATTTGATTTTAGCTCGCTAGATAACCTATGATCAGATCAAAATATGAAAGCTAAGCATGGATGAAACGCTAGTTGACATGCTTCTACTAAAATCTATCATACGATCTCTATACAGGATGAAATTTGGGGCTTTGAATAAGGATCGAAAGAGGACTTGTAGACGCTTCTAAAGGTATGTTTTATGATG
Organism: Amorphophallus konjac; assembly: GCA_022559845.1. Taxonomy (NCBI): domain Eukaryota; kingdom Viridiplantae; phylum Streptophyta; class Magnoliopsida; order Alismatales; family Araceae; genus Amorphophallus; species Amorphophallus konjac. The sequence continues at coordinate 269,831,912 of CM040127.1, forward strand.
GGTTTGGGCTACGATTGGCTACCTTAATCGAAGGAAGAAGACGACGCAAGCTGTAAGACCCTAGATAAATAATGAGGAAAAATATATATATATATGAATTAAACGTGTGGGAGAAGGATTGATAAAAATAATTAGGCTATATCTATATACATGCATTTAATGGACCTTAATACATTTATTGTCTTCTACCATTAATACACAATATATATATATATATATAACCCAACAGCCCAAAGCCCATATATATAGATATAAAGGTTTATATTATACCATGCGAATGAATAACCTATATATATGTATATATATCTCCAAATGGGCCAGGCCTTGTTGATTCCTTTTTTAATTAGATTAGCTTCCTATCCCGCCCCCTTTAGATACATACATGCATAAACATGTGGATCAAAGACAAGGGGATGAAAGGATGGAAATACTAACCGTGATCGCCACCAAGGATTAACAACGCCGCAAGGATGAAGAAAGGAGTGCAACGACGCCGTATACCTTGGAAAGAAAACTTGATCGCGCTTGAAACGGGGTGCGGGGAACTTGTGGATTCAAACCTCCTCTCCTTCCAGCCGGCTAGAGGAAGAGGGCCTCACGTTGTTTTCATGCTCTCCTGCAAAACAAAGCCAAAACAAGGACAAAAAACCCATTAGAACATGAAGTGTAGAAATCTATCCAAAGTGATAAAATAGTATGAATAAAAGGGGGAGAACGCACCGGGGGGAGGTTTTTAACCCCTGTGGAAGGGTGCAAAAGTAAGGTGGGAGTGTTGTGCATGCATAGGATTTGAAATCACAAGATTTGATGGAGAGAATAAAGAGAAAACGATGATGCAAAACGGAGAAAAACGCATGTGTAGCAGAAAGTGCAGGAAACTGTGATGATTTGTGATTTTGAGGAGACTAGAACTAAGAGTTTAGATCATGAAATCAAGCCCAGAAGGATGAAATTGAAAGCCAATACTTCCCTTTCCAAGATGGGGTCGAAGTTGTGAGTCGGCGGTGCAGCATGGCTTCGCCCCACGTTCGAAAAGAGCCCCCCGTCGCGACTGCGAACTGGGCAGTTTTTATAGAGTTTTGCAAAAAAACCTCATCTCCTTATCATGATTCCCGGAGATAGAGTTCAAGATAAATCGAGTTCTCTAGATCAAACTCGAGATAATACTAAGGACAAGAGATAGGAACAAACGGGGATCAATTCAGAGGAGGATTCTACAAGATATGTTTTTTGGAAGGCAGCCCCGGAGCCTTATCTGCAGAGTTTGAGTTGAACTAGGAAACATAAATCCTGATCGTGCGACCCAAATCCCAAGAGATATTGCCAATAAAAATTTGATTCCTATGAACCAAATTCAAGATAATACCAAGGGCTAGAAGCAGGAAAAAATGGGGATCAATTTGGATAAGAAGTCAAGAAGTTATGGACTCTTCAAGAGGGCCACGGCGCACAAAAACGGAGCAGAGTCTAGCACGAATTGGACTCTCTGGTGCATGTAACGGTCTATCGTAGGACCGTCAGAGTGATGTAACGGACTAGGGTAGGTCCGTCACACTCTGGAGGTCGAACGAGACGTTTCGGATGAGTTTGGATGTAACGCACCTAAACAGGGCCGTCACTTGGCCTAACGGTCAAGGATAGGACCGCCACACTCTAGGGGTTGAACCGGGCTGTTTTGGGCAAGTTTTGGTGTGACGGTCTATCGTAGGACCGTCACACTGAAGTAACGGTCTTCACTGGGCCGTCACTTCAATGAAGTAACGCACCTGCAAATGACCTTCACATCGATGAAGGCAGATTCTGGGCAGACTGCGCGCGACTTTAGAAATTGAAGCGTATCTCTCAAACGGTGGAGAATTAGACAAAGTGGTAAACATAGAAGTTGTAGATAACTGAGAGAGGAACAACTCTTATGAAGAAATAAATGTGAGAAAATGATTGGAAGAGGGTGAAAATAGGGCTGGAAGAGAGAGGAAAATTCTGGAATGTAGGTGAACAGCACGGCATGCCAGAAAAATGCGAATAGCTCACAATCGGGGCAGAACCGGCCAACAGTGTAGAAGAAGAAATTGTAGATCTTTGAAAGAGGAACAACTTTGATGAAGACAACTATTTGAAAGAGGGAATGGAAGAGGGTGAAAAAGAACCACTTTCAGGACTGCGCAGTGAGAGAGAGCCGATTACTTGGGGGAAGCTAGCCTAAATGGGCCGAAAGTTGACTTAGAAGCCGGAATTTGATAAGATAAGCTCCGGGGCTCTAAGAAATCATGATCTCCAAGACTCAAAGGATATGAAATGGTAAAAATGGGCTTGAAATTCATCCAAGGAAGCTCCAAAATAATGGCTAATTCGGGACATCAAAAATGATGAATAAGAGAAATGACACAACTTGTGGGCTAAAACGGGTGTCAACAGATGCCCCTCCTTGATGTCCGCTTTGCAAGGGAACGAGCGAAAGCGACGTGGAGGCGAAATGGAAAGGAGGTGGAGTGAAAGCGACAGCGACGTGAAATGGAGATGAAGCGGAGATGAAGCGGAGAGAACTGAAAAGCGGGCATCAAGGCAAAAAGACACCCGTCACAACCAACAAGCGGCAGGAATTCTCCCGAAAATGCCGAACTAACCACAAGGAATGATTGACAAGGATGAGACATGTCTGGAGAACTAACTAAGAAAAGAAAGGAAACACGACCAGCCTCATCGGGGACACAATCCACGGACAATGAGTGGGTCGGAAGGAACACAGCATAAGAGCTGGAAAGGATAGATAAGAAAACTGAGATAAAATCCAGACAGGAATCACGCTGGCCAACCAGACCAAGCGGCAAGATCAGAGAAATCGTTCAAATTCAGAGTGGAATGAGGAATCTCTTATCCAAGAGAGCTGAATGCAATCAACCATTGCTGAGGAGAAATCCTTGAACGGATCACGAGACATGAATGCTCAAAATGACATGATGCATGCTAGGCTAAAATAAAGAAATCATTAAAACGAATGTAAAGAAAGATAAAATAGAAAGTACTCAAGGATATTATTGCTAGACTAAGCCAAGACGGGGTCAAGAGTCTTCTTGCAACCACGGCGTGCGAGACAGAGTCTATCGTCCCCCACTCGACTCAACCGAGCGGCCTATCCAACGATTAACCGTATGCTCCTAGATCATCATCATTTTTGTTAAAGGGGAACATCAGATCCCAGAACACACGGGCAACCAGCCGGTCCTTGAGAGGCTATAATAACGTAGATACCATATAGTAATGCAACAATAAGCAAGGATAGAGAGCCATACCTGACTTACCTGCGAAGCGAAGCGGCATTCTTTTGTATTTTTGATTTCTGATTTTTTATGGATTTTCAAATAAGACAACAATATGAATGACCATGATGTGAACATGAACGAATATGAACGAGCATGACATGATAAGAGAAATATGAACAAAATATGTCACAACATAACATAACGAAGATGGATGAAACATAACAAACAAACAAATGGCAAGCATACATGCGACTAAAGGCACGGTGAGACAAGACAACACGCACACAGCGGGACAGCACACATGGTGGTATAAGGACATGGTGGGACAAAGACACGTGGGATGACAATACCACGGAGGACAAAGACACGTGTGATGAATGACACGGCGGGATAGGGACACGTGTGACGAATGACACGACGGGACAAAGGATACGACCAATCACGAGAGGACATAGACACATATGACAAGGACACAATGGGACAAAAGATGTGGAGGACCATAGACATGATAAAGATAACAAACACATTCTTCAATCAAAGCCCAAGATAAGATGAAGCGGAACCGCCAGGTTCAAAATCGTGAGACAATGCCTCTCATGGAAACTCATAAGCAGATAAGCGAAAGCTGAGAAGGCCATAAGCTTCAGAATAGATATTAAAGAGATGAGAATATATCAAAGAATATGCGTAGAGGCAGAGCGAAATGATAGAGCAAGGAAAGCTTGAACCTGTAGCCTGCACACTTAGCAAAAAGATTACGTACCTGTCCTCAAGATAAAAATAACAGGAATAGAAGAGAAGTATTTTAGATTTTTGTATTTCTGATTTTTTTGCCATATTCAAATTTTTGGGATTTTTTTGACATATTTGATTTCTTTTTTGAATTTTGACATATTTGGTTTTTTTTGGAATTTTGACATATTTCATTTTTTTTGGATTTTGACAATATCAATCTGCAGCACCCAAAGACGGGCTCGAACTACTGGCCAGGGATCGCCGTCCCTCCCCTCTCATTAAAGGCTTCCCTTAAGCAGGGCGTGCATGTGAGGGTGGCTTACCATAACCAACCGCCTCTAAAGAACGGTGCCCCTACTAAGGCCATACCCGGGATACAACCCAGCCTAAGAGGGAGATAGAAGAGAATTGGAGACAAGCTTTATGCAGGATGGGAGACATCAGGATTTGAATTCCTTCCAGGGTACCACCCCTCAAAGAGATAGTCTGTTGCGCTGGGGCTTTGTGTCTTTGATTTTGAGACCCATATTTATCAGGCACGCATGCGACCAGGCTCAAGACGTCCCGCGGGGCTTCGCCACTCTTGCCATGCCTTTGATTTTCATAATTTTGCATATTCATTCTTATTTTTGGTAGCCCTTATTGGCTAGATATTGCATGAAAGCTCACTTTCGAGGGTCAAGACTGCACCTATTTGGGACCTCTCTCGTATTAGGGAGCGCCTAGGTTGGTCATCTCATCCATCCATCTCTTGCCCCTACACTTGGCCGAGCAGAGAAAAGAAAAAGACCTTTGTGCATACCCAAAGTATGGCCAAAGCAGCAACGGTGTTGCACTAGGGAGATCGGCTATGGCTTGCCCTGTGGTGTGTGAAAAACCCATGCTCAAAAGGTCACCCTCAACGATCAAGGAAAGAACTAGACTCCCAGCACGGAGCTATCACCAGGCTAAGGATGCTGCAGAAGCGAACTCATTTTAAATGAACTAAGCAAATTTCTAAAAGCCACTTAACCGTGTAAAGGAATAGCATTATAAGCGTGTGCATGAGTAAATAAGTGATAATAATAGCATGTTCTTTGCACAAAATAAAGATACCTTACAAATCCACGGAACGAAACTAGCATCCTGAAGCAATCGTGATCATCGAGCTTCGCGCAGCACGAGCTTCATATTCCTTGCTTGACAGGACGAAAGGGAGAGGATAACAAAGGATTAAAGATTCCTTGACATGGAGGAGCGGCAGACATCAAACTGGACAAAGGAGGATAAAAAGGAAGAGAGACGAGGGCTAGAACTCCCTCGTTAAGGCACTGAGGCCCTGATAACAAGGAACCAGATACAGAATAAACCAAATTAGCTGAGATCAAGGCGGACTAAATCCTCGAAAACAGCAAGAGAAAGGGCGAAGACCCCGAAAGGGTGAAGAGGAAAGAGTAGAAAGATGATAAGAAGAATCATCCGACATGGTTGGAGAAGAGGGACGAGAATCATCCGATAGTGCCAGAGAAGGAGAATGGGAGACACCCGCCAAGGTCGGGGAATAAGAAGAACCCGGAGATACCGGAGGGGAAGAATCAGAGGCAACACCTGGAAGTCTCGGGGAAGAATAATCAGGTGATGTCCTGAGATTAGGATGGAATGATGACATAGGCCAGGGCCTAGAATCGTGAGAGGAGGGAAAATCTGGAGGATCCGGGGAAAAAAGAGAGGAATGGGGACGCATGGACCTATGGAAGGAGGAGAAAATGATGGAGATAGGATCAGATGGAGGAAGATACACCACCCAAGGGTGGGAACTGAGTAGAAGGAAGGATGAATGAAAAGAAAAGGAGGAAGAGGTGGACCCCTGAATGCACAACCGATAGCCATTGAGTTTACGTCGCCGCCTCTTCTTGGCAGAAATTTCTTGAAAATGGACCCACCTGGTGCGGGCTTGGACCTTCGGGCTTCTTAATCTGTAATACCTTCTCAAATAACGGGCCCACCTAGCAGATGACCTGGCCCGACTGTGAACATGCAACTTCATCGGTGCGGTTGCCCCTAGACACCCGGTGCTAGCAATATGCGAACATTCTTGAGCGAGTAACCCTTCAGAGTGATGAATATCACAAACCCACGAGGTTTTGTCTCTCGGCACTAGAAGCATGAGATTCGGTAACTCCACTCGGAACTCAGTCTTGAAGCACAACTCCCTTGATAGAAGAGATGGGTGAAGCTGAGGGAGAGTAATACACGGCGTTGACATGGCCGGTTTGCTAATAAATCGAGGAAGATTACATAACAGGTGCAGAATATCCTTGGAAAGTGTAGATGATACGGCCAATTGCCCCTTGAACATAGAACCCATAATCTGCTTGGTGGCCATATGTGTAAGCACAACGCGGGTAGAGAACCCTTCTTGGCCTATCATCTGAACAGCAATAGAGCGAGGAGAAATAATAGCATCAACGGTGAACTCTTCGGCGAGCAAAGAGATTGCCACTGACCTCGCTCGGGAAGAAACTGGCATCAACTCAAGGGAACTCTTCTTAGCAACTGTCATCTTTGAAAGTAGAGGCGCATCATCCCCAAAATAATCGGGGACGAGGACACGAACCGGCATCCGACAGATAAAATCTTGAATCTTGAAATGCATTGCCGGCACTGAATCATCCTGACTTGGCTTATTGTCTCCCTGGGGATTAGACCCGAGGGGCACCAAAGGAAGCGCACACCCGCTCCGTGGGGTGGAAGTGGTTGGATAAGTAAAGGGAATATGTTTCGGTGGAACATGTGAAGGTTTGGAAGGCATGGAGGCTCCAACGGGAGTGGTGATGGAAAGTGAAGGCGCAGGCGATGTGGCGATGATAGGCTCGGGTGGCGACAAAGGCGAAGGTGAAGGCGTGGCTGAGGGTAGAGGTAAAGGAAAAGGTGAGGCTTGCTCAGGCTCGGGCAAAGGTGATGGTGGAGATGGAGGCGAGGGTGGAGATGGAGGTGGTGATGGAAGCACTGGTGGTGGAGATGGAGATGGCAATGGAGATGGCGAGGATAGTGATGAAGGCGGAGGGGGTGAAGAGGGAGATTGTGGTGTCCACCGTTGACGTGTCGACACAATGCGTCGAGCGGTGTTGGGGATGGAAGTAGTGGTAGTGATGGTGGGAGAAGAAGGGGAGGCACTAGCATGAGCAGAGGCTTGGGTTTGTGGCGGCGATGGAGCCAGAGTAAGAGATGGCGGAGGTAATGGAGTAGGTGACGGAGCGAGTGCACCACTAGATGAGGAATCACAGGGGTGCCCCTGGCCTTGAAGTAACGGAGACGGCTGTCCGAGCGGCACTTCTTGCTGCTGCTGTTGGCTGCGAAGATGTAAAATGACTTTGTGAATAGCGGCCCAATCAATCCTTTTCTTAGCTTCCAGATCATAAACATAATCCCGGAACTCGGGGTAATCCTCAACCAAATGCCCCTGCTGACGGTGGAAATCACAGAACTGAAGCATATCCCCGACCGCGTGTCGGTAAGGCACAACCGGAGAGAACGGCAACGCGTGAGTGGCCATCAAAGCCCGAAATATATCAGTGAAACACTCCGGTAACGGAAGATGAGGAGCCTGCTTCGGGAAAGGTGGATGCCGAGGCGTATGAGGTGAGGACGGTTGTGGAGATGGAAGTGGAGGTTGTGTAGGCAAGAGTGCGTGGCTAGTGGTGGAGGGCTTTGGTGAAGGCATGTGTGGAACAGGATGAGGGGGTATGTAGACAGCATCTACTTGCTCGGGATGTGGTGTTCCCTTGACTGGAAGTGGAGATGGAGACGGGTATGTGGATGCGGGAGGCTGACTCATGGAAGGTTGATATGCTGAGGCGTATGGGTATGTAGAGGCAGGAGGTTGGCTCGTGGAGGGATATGTGGCGGAAGGCTGACTCATGGCCGGCTGACTCATGGGAGCGTAGGGTTGACATGTGGAGGGTGAAGGTTGATATGTGGAGGTGGATGGTGGAGAATCGAGGTCAAGGGAATCTTGGATTTGTTGGCGAATGAAGCGGGCTCGGCTGTATAATTGTTGCCAGGAGGTGATGTCGTTGAGGGCTAAGATGAAGCGGTACTCGGGCATGGCATTGGATGTAAGCATCTTGATTTGCTCTCCCTCCGGTATGTGCCCCGGGACCTGCGCGGCCAAGCGACGCCAACGATCGGTAAAGGTAGAAAACTCCTCTTCGGGCTTCATTATCTCATGGGCCAGATCCGCCATAGAGTACTTGGGCCCAACCTGGTCTTGAAACTGCTGTATAAATTTTTCTTGAACGGCTTGAAAACTCACAACTTGCTCTTGCGGAAGAGAGAAGAACCAATCCCGAGCTGGGCCTTCCAATGACAGACCAAACAGATAAGCCATCAAGTGTTGGTCATGTCAAAATTGGGCCGACTCATAAACAAACTCCTTCAAGTGCACATACGGGTCACCGACTCCACTATAACGGTGATATGTGGGAATTTGTGATAGAGGCGGGAGCCGAAGACCTTGGAAAGCGAATGGAATACTTAAGAGGATTTGGGATCGATCCGACGTTGAAGCTCATCAAGCTGGCGTTGGGTTTGAGCAGTAATCTCCTGGGTAGGGAGAGATCGAGAAGAATATGGGCCAGCTTGAGCAAGAGGTTGTGAATTAGGACCAATATGATGGTAATGGGCCGGATAAGAGGATCCGGGCTGAGAAGAAGAAGGGCCCATTCCGGGAATGGAAGGATATGTGGGCCTGGAAGAGGCATGAGCATATGGGTTGAATGGGCTGGCAGCAACATGGGCCGAAGGATGAGGCCCATTAATAGAATAATGCCCATTAGCAATTGGGCCAGCAACATATGAAGGAGAAGGAGGAGGCCCATGAATAGGAGATGGCCCATTATGAGAAGAAGGCCCATGAAGATGAGATGCAATAAGACGTTGGGCCTGAGCCGGGTCCATTTGGCAAACAAGGCTTGAAATACGGGCCATGAGATTAGCCTGTTCCTCAGATGGGTCAGAGGGACCACGAGAAGATGGACCCACGCGGGAAGAGGATTCCACGCGGGAATAGGAAGCAGATTGGGAAAAAGAATGATACAAGGGGTTAGAATGATGCTCCATGAGGGCAAATGGAGACTTAATACAAGGATGTCAAGGAGAATACAAGTGGGGAAGCACTGGCTTAATGGGCCCAAGGACAAGAGGGGACTGATCCACTAATGCAAAGACGAATGGACAACGGATCACGGGACAATGGACTAGACAATGGACACACAAAATGGGGTAACCTAAGTGGGCCTAATAATGATGAAAGACGTGGGTGCAACACAAAACACCACTAATGGGCTTGGACAAGCCCAAATAACACAATCAATGCAATGTAAGAGTTTTCACCCAAGTCAAACAAGTTGATATGATGGGAAATATTTTAGAGATTTCAATAGACCTTTTAATGATTTGAATTAATAATAATTCCCTCGAGATAGGAATCCTATGGGAATAAGATCCAAACTTTGGGTTGACTAAGGTTAACTCCCTCACACTTATGCAAATGCAAGCCTAAGGGGTGGAAAGGTACAACCGGCCCGGTGTCCGTGTGGGAATCCACGGCTCACGGGGACTTATGAGGTCCTTGATGTGCTTTCCTGGTCGGCTCCAAGGAATATGGAGACGAGAGGTCCACGCACCAAGGTAGGAAATGCAACTATGATATGCAACGTATGGCCCTATGTGCACCGGAGTGCATGCAAATTCTAGCTTAAAACTAGAAAATCAAGACTAGATTAAACTATGCAAACATGATCCAACTAAAACAAATAGTATGTGGATGGAAAGATAATACAAAGATCTGCACAACGGGCCCAAGAACAGATCAATCTGACCCCGGGTGGTCAATCAAATCACTGAGCAAAGATGCCCCCGTGACCCTATACGCAGACCACATGCAGATTTTATGGACAAAATGCTAAAATGATGACAATTTTTAACTAAGCAAATGAGACCCAAATGATGCAAATAAGCTATGGATGGACAGACAATATAAAGGACTATCCAATGGAACAAAAATCAGTGCAATCAGACACCGGAAAGGCAGTCAAATCACTGAGTAAAGATGTACCTGTGAACCTGTCCCAGAGCCTGCCTGCAGAACTTATGCAGAAAACTCAAAAAGTTGGACAATATTAGAATATGAAAATGATAACCAAATGGTGCAAATGATATATGGATGGAAAGACAATATAAAGGGCTATCCAACGGAACAAAAATCAGCTCAATCCGACTCCGGGATCAAAAGTTATGCCTCGATGAACACGGCTCTGTGAGCATGCGCGCAGGACTGCCAGAAGCCGTGTAACGGTCTACCAAAGGACCATTAATGCATGTGACGGTCTACTGCAGGACCGTCACACTACCAGAGCCCTTAAAACACCAAAAATAGTTGGAGAATGGAAGAAATATCACCTAAACATGAACATGCACCCACCCAACCTACAAAAGAGCATGAAAACAAGCGTGATGGGCATTGTTGTCCCACCGTGATCGCCAAAAAATTGTTGATTCCCTTTGTAATTAGATTAGCTTCCTATCCCACCCCCTTTAAATACATACATGCATAAACATGTGAATCAAAGACAAGGGGATGAAAGATGGAAATACTAACCGTGATCGCCACCAAGGATTAACAACGCCGCAAGGATGAAGAAAGGAGTGCAACGGCGCCGTATACCTTGGAAAGAAAACTTGATCGCGCTTGAAACGGGGTGTGGGGAACTTGTGGATTCAAACCTCCTCTCCTTCCAGCCGGCTAGAGGAAGAGGGCCTCACGTTGTTTTCATGCTCTCCTGCAAAACAAAGCCAAAACAAGGATAAAAAACCCATTAGAACATGAAGTGTAGAAATCTGCCCAAAGTGATAAAATAGCATGAATAAAAGGGGGAGAACACACCGGGGGGAGATTTTTAACCCCTGTAGAAAGGTGCAAAAGCAAGGTGGGAGTGTTGTGCATGCATAGGATTTAAAATCACAAGATTTGATGGAGAGAATAGAGAGAAAACGATGATGCAAAACGGAGAAAAACGCATGTGTAGCAGAAAGTGCAGGAAACTGTGATGATTTGTGATTTTGAGGAGACTAGAACTAAGAGTGTAGATCATGAAATCAAGCCCAGAAGGATGAAATTGAAAGCCAATACTTCCCTTTCCAAGATGGGGTCGAAGTTGTGAGTCGGCGGTGCAGCATGGCTTCGCCCCACGTCGAAAAGAGCCCCCCGTCGCGACTGCGAACTGGGCAGTTTTTATAGAGTTTTGCAAGAAAACCTCATCTCCTTATCATGATTCCCGGAGATAGAGTCCAAGATAAATCGAGTTCTCTAGATCAAACTCGAGATAATACTAAGGACAAGAGATAGGAACAAACGGGGATCAATTCAGAGGAGGATTCTAGAAGATATGTCTTTTGGAAGGCAGCCCTGGAGCCTTATCTGCAGAGTTTGAGTTGAACTAGGAAACATAAATCCTGATCGTGCGACCCAGATCCCAAGAGATATTGCCAATAAAAATTTGATTCCTATGAACCAAATTCAAGATAATACCAAGGGCTAGAAGCAGGAAAAAATGGGGATCAATTTGGATAAGAAGTCAAGAAGTTATGGACTCTTCAAGAGAGCCACGGCGCACAAAAACGGAGCAGAGTCCAGCACGAATTGGACTCTCTGGTGCATGTAACGGTCTATCGTAGGACCGTCAGAGTGATGTAATGGACTAGGGTAGGTCCGTCACACTCTGGAGGTCGAACGAGACGTTTCGGATGAGTTTGGATGTAACGCACCTAAACAGGGCCGTCACTTGGCCTAACGGTCAAGGATAGGACCGCCACACTCTAGGGGTTGAACCGGGCTGTTTTGGGCAAGTTTTGGTGTGACGGTCTATCGTAGGACCGTCACACTGAAGTAACGGTCTTCACTGGGCCGTCACTTCAATGAAGTAACGAACCTGCAAATGACCTTCACATCGATGAAGGTAGATTCTGGGCAGACTGTGCGCGACTTTAGAAATCGAAGCGTATCTCTCAAACGGTGGAGAATTAGACAAAGTGGTAAACATAGAAGTTGTAGATAACTGATAGAGGAACAACTTTTATGGAGAAATAAATGTGAGAAAAGGATTGGAAGAGGGTGAAAATAGGGCTGGAAGAGAGAGGAAAATTCTGGAATGTAGGTGAACAGCACGGCATGCCAGAAAAATGCGAATAGCTCACAATCGGGGCAGAACCGGCCAAGAGTGTAGAAGAAGAAATTGTATATCTTTGAAAGAGGAACAACTTTGGTGAAGACAACTTTTTGAAAGAGGGAATGGAAGAGGGTGAAAAAGAACCACTTTCAGGACTGCGCAGTGAGAGAGAGCCGATTACTTGGGGGAAGCTGGCCTAAATGGGCCGAAAGTTGACTTAGAAGCCGGAATTTGATAAGATAAGCTCCGGGGCTCTAAGAAATCATGATCTCCAAGACTCAAAGGATATGAAATGGTAAAAATGGGCTTGAAATTCATCCAAGGAAGCTCCAAAATAATGGCTAATTCGGGACATCAAAAATGATGAATAAGAGAAATGACACAACTTGTGGGCTAAAACGGGTGTCAACAGGCCTATATATTAAAAGGCCAACCACCTTCAAATAACCAAACCATAACAAATATATATGCTTAAATGGGCCTTTATTGTAACTTGTATTTTGGGCAAACCTCTTATATACGCATACAAGTGACCTTTTACTAAGCCAAAAGCCAACCCACACGCATGTTCGACGTGCATGGTGTTAAGCTTTAGGGTTTGTACATAAAACAAAGACAAGCGGCTGTTAAAATAGTAGGGTTGTGGCAAACCATGGGAGGTCTTTAAACCTTCCCGTTAGTAGCCTTTGAACCCTCCAGAACCCTTGCATCTCTATAAAGCATCACCCCATCGAACGTAGCAACTCGATGGATGTTGTTTGTGTTCGAGGTCCTCGTCCTGCCGTTGTGTACGTGAAGAACGTGGAGGTTCTTCATCCTTTGCTTCCCTGCTGCGTCCACCTTCCTCCTGCTGTGAAGAGGGCTTCTTCCTCTTCTTCCCGCTGACTGCAACGTGAAGGGGCGAGCATCTTCACCTTCATCATGTTGGCAGACATGAGAAGGGGAATCCTCCATCATCCTCTTCCTCCTTGCTGGCTGTTACGAGAAGGCAGCACCTTCTCCATCAACTTCTTGATCTTCCTACTTGCTGTTGCGTAAAGGGGCATCGTCTTCCCCTACTTCTTCATCATTTACTGCATCCATATGCTTCCTGTTGTGAAGAAAACGACATCCCACTGCTTCCTCTTCTTCTTATTCATCTTCCTATACCACGTTCTACACATCGGAAAGGTAGGTCTTCTCAAGTTTCGTAGCCCAAACAAAAATTAATTCATCATTGTAGGTGTTCTCTCTTCATGCCAAAGATTATAATTAGATTAAACCTCACATGATATTTCTGCATGATTTTTACTACATGATTTCTTTCGTGTTTTGGTTTAATACTATAGAAGTTAGTTATGGAGTTTTCGCCTTAATAATTTGTACGTGGGTATCGGAGTCTCCTTTGGCCATGAAAATTTATGGGCGTACTAGTGGGATGGAGATCGAGATAGTGAGAGTGGTTGCACCATTTTTCATGCCACCTATCTCAAGATCCCCCATCTCTCAACGAAAAATTATTTTGAACGTCCGATTAGGTAGAGTTTTTCGAGCCCGTCATTTCGATATATAGAACGCGTGATTCCGACACGTGTACATCGAGAACGGGAGGATCAAAGAATGGACACAAATTGTTAATGACGACAATTTGATTGTCGTCAATTTCTTTGGACGACCGTAGGAAAAGGCGTCAAATCTTTTTTATATATATATAACTTGTAACTAGACCTTCGAAAATCTATATCTATTGAACTATACAATATAAAATTATAAAAAAAATATATTTGGAATCCTTGAATTTTTCTCCTAATTATCATATATTCTATTTTTTCTAAATTATTTTATATAAATAAATATGTCTTTGAATATATGTTTTTGAAATTATTCAAATAAATAGATATAAATAAGAATTCTTGTTAAATAAATTAAGTTAAAAATCATAAAATTAACGTCCCTCCAAGAGGACGCTAATTAATAAATGACGCCACCCACGGGCGTCAAATAAAATAAGTTTATTTAATTATAGTTAATTATAGAATTGGATGGACATGAATTCTATAATTAACGCATTCATGTGCTCACAGTTTTCTTCCGATTTTGACCCATATCGCGGGTCTTCTGGCACTCTCATCTCACGTCCGTAGATGGAGTCCATGTTTCATGATTGGTTCACGTATACACCTCAACTCTCGGTGACATACAAGCCCTCCATTGGACATTCTGTTCCTTTGGACTGGCAAGTTAGTCATTGGGACCTCCGTAAGTCTCCTCGTAGCCTTGGATTCTCTCAAGGCCGACTGAGCTGGCTGGTACTAAACACCTTGTACCTTTTATTGCCACGCCATGTGGTAACCCAGGTCCTCTCATGGTGCCATCTCAGACCATGAGAGAATACTCTTAGCCAGTGGAAAGGTGATATTTCACTAGGCGGTGTCTTGGATTGGGTCCCTTATAGTTGGGGTAATCTTTCAGCTCGATTCATGTCCCTTGATTGGTGACGGGTTTAGTCATCCACTCAAGTTATCACGGCTACCTAGTTAAGGTACCAATTCTACCCAGGTTATCGACATGTTATGGTTCTCGTTGGTTTTGACACTGTCCATCTAATGTTCTTCCTTGAATTCTGTGGAACCTATCCACGAATCTACCTTGATATCCTACATGAGTTTGTTCTTGGAATTCCGTGGCTATCACTAAAGTGGTTGTCTAGATATTACATGTAACAATGTCCGCGCATATAGGGCCCGATCTGGTCCTGGGAGGAGCACCCGAAAGTACTTGTGCCCATGGGAGTTATATTGATCACGGTGTGGCATTGCACCGAAGTACTTGCTTGAATCTACGACACCCCACTATCCCTCTCTCTCTCGCGTGCTTGACTTGATTGACTTGACACGACTTGCGTGGCCCGAAATGGGCAAAGTACTTGCTTGTTAATAGCCATTACCTCATGACATGAAAAAACTTTATTGATATACTTGGTACTCGTTCAAATACTTGAAATCTTGAATACTTGAAATTCCCTATCTTGGATCAACAGTACATGTTATTTCCTCTCGTTATCATGTTCAATTCCGTATCGTTCTATTTTACATGATTGACATGCTAGACTTGCATTTTCATTTGGAAGAGGTAATTACTTAAACCAATTGCTAGTTCTTGAGATATAATTCCTACTGAGTGTTCGCTCATCAAGTTCTTTTCCTCAAACCTTTCAGGTAATACGGATCCTAACTCGGACTCAGATGGGTAGGAGCAAGAGTGACGAGCGTAGAATCTGCAAGCATCATGCTACTACACCTTATCGTGTCGAGTCATCCTGAGTTTATTCTTGGAGTCTTATCGTTAGAACTTATGTTGTAACATTTAAGGCTTGTGGGCCAGATTAGTAATGTTAAGTCTTGGAGTTATGTGACTTTGTTTAATGGTTAAGTTGTTATCAATGGTATCAGTACTTGGTTATGTTTTAAAATTCTTGTCTTATTGCGCACTCTGTTATGATGTTGAAATTCTACTTGCTATGATTGATATAAACTCGTCACGTTCTCCCCGGGTTCCTTCCGCGCTCGGGGCGTGATAGTTTTTGTGGTATCAGAGCCTAGGATTTCAAGCCCTAGGAAACCCAAGTCCAAGGTTAGGTCTATCCCTAAACTGTGAGGATGGGTAGCACCGTGGGTAAAGTCCTTGTGGGGCTTCCGACTACAAATTTCAACATGAAACTAATTAAGGTTAACTCCTTGTAGGACTATGGATGTTGAACGCGCACAATGGCGTGAGATGCAACGAACTGTTCAGGGCCTGACCCAGGCCTTACAACAAGTGGCTCAAGGTGGGGCACACCATGAGCTGGCGACCTCCATCGGAGTTTTAGAAATCTCAACCCTCCAAAGTTCGCTGGTTCATCAAATCCCGAGGATGCGGAGAATTGGATAAAGGAGATCGAGCGAATCTTCCACGTCATGCAATGCGCGGATGGTGAAAAGGTGCTTCTGGCCACGTTCCAACTGGAACGGGACGCCCGTGCTTGGTGGGAGTCCTTTGAGGCCACCTTGCTCGAAGATCATGTTACTTGGGCTGACTTTGTCAACCACTTCAATAGCAAGTATTTCTCCGACCGTGTTCAGGAGAAAAAGACCGCAGAATTTGCTGCCTTGAAGCAACGATCCCTGTCGGTGGCTGACTACGAGGCCCAGTTCTCCAGGTTATCTAGATATGCACCACACTTAGTATGCACCGAGAAGATGAAGGCAAGAAGGTTCTTGAATGGGTTACGACCCCAATATATCACTCAGCTCGCTCCCTTGGATATTCAAGTGTACTCAGAGATGGTGTGTCGTTCCCAGCTGCTAGAAGACGCTACAGAGTTGTCTGATAAAATCCGTGGTAAGGATAAAAGGGAGAATGTCACAAGCCCCAACACTTTTAAACCGCCTTTCAAGAAGCGGACCAATAATGGAGGCGAACCCTCCAAGGATAAGAAATTCAAGAAGGGAAATAACAAACCTTTCTCCATCACGGCACCGCCAAAGAGAATTGTAAATATTGCGACAAGCTGGGTCATCAGGCTGCGGAATGCTGGAGAAGGCTCGGAGCATGCCTTCGTTGTGGGAGTAAGGAACACCGTATTCCCGGCTGTCCAATGATGAACGAGCAAAGTGAGCCGGAGACAACGGAAGAGAAGCATCCGGCAAAGAAGCAAGGACGTTTACAAGCTCTCCAAGAGACGGAACCAACCGAGGGTGGGTTGGTGGAAGGTATTTTGTCTGTCTGCTCTAAATCTACTCAAGTACTGTTTGATACTAGCGCCACACATTCTTTTGTTTCAAAGAAATTTGCTGCTTCATTCTCTAGGGAACCTTAATGGATAAACTTGGTGATTTCTACCCCGTTAGGGAATGAGTCTGATGTCACTTTCCATTACCCAAACTGCAAGATTATTGTTAAAGGCCACAACTTACCTGCAGATTTAATATGCTTAGACTTGAAGGAGTATGATGTAATTTTAGGGGCCGATTGGCTATCCACTCATCGAGCAACTGTAGACTGCCGAAATGGAAAAGTAACTTTTGTGGATTACCCGGAGTTAACTTACGTTACTCCCCGGAAGAGATCACCAGTCATCTCTGCTCTTCGAGCCCATAAACTTATCAACAAAGGATGCGAGGCATTCTTAGCATTTGTAACTGCCACGGAGGCTAAGGTAGCTAGACTAGAACACATTCAAGTGGTTCGGGAGTTTCCCGATGTTTTCCCTGAAGACTTGCCTAGTTGCCACCAGAGAGAGAAGTCTCATTCACTATAGACCTTGTTCCAGATGCCGGACCTGTTTCCAAAGCACCCTACAGAATGTCCCCCGCAGAATTGAAGGAATTGAAGGAGCAGCTTATGGAGCTTTTGAAGAAAGGATTTATCAGACCAAGTACTTCCCCATGGGGAGCACCAGTGCTATTCGTCAAGAAGAAGGATGGATCGATGAGGCTGTGCATCGATTATCGGCAGCTGAACCACCTCACTATCAAGAATAAATATCCACTGCCAAGGATTGATTAACTCTTCGATCAGATTTCTGGAGCAAAGTATTTCTCAAAAATTGATCTTCGATCGGGTTATCACCAATTGAGGATCAAGGACGAGGATATTCATAAAACTGCATTCCGAAGCAGGTACGGGCATTATGAAATTACTATTATGCCTTTTGGACTAACAAATGCCCCTGCAGCTTTTATGCAGCTTATGAATAGCATCTTTAGACAGCATCTGGACAAATTTATTGTGGTTTTTATCGATGATATCCTGATATATTCAAAGTCTGAACAGGAGCATGAAGTGCATTTGAGGATAGCATTGCAGATATTGAGAGATAATCAATTATATGCCAAATTTAGCAAATGCGAGTTTTGGCTGGAAGAAGTGTCCTTCTTAGAACATGTAATTTCAAAGGATGGAATCTCAGTGGACCCCGCAAAGGTCGAAGCGGTAAAGAACTGGGAACAACCGACAAATGCAACAGAAATTAGGAGCTTCCTTGGTCTTGCTGGTTATTACTGGTGTTTTATTAAAAACTTCTCGAAGATTGCAGTACCACTCACCAGGCTGACCCGCAAGGAAGTGCCATATGAGTGGAATGAGGAATGTGAACGAAGCTTCCAAACATTGAAGGACCATTTGACCACTGCTCCGGTCTTGGCCCTTCCTATTGAAGGAGAGAAGTACGAGGTATATACCGATGCCTCCGGTATTGGCCTCGGTTGTGTATTAATGCAACAGGGAAGAGTTATTGCATACTCTTCTAGGCAGTTGAAGAAGCATGAAGAAAACTACCCGGTGCATGACTTGGAGTTGGTCGCGGTAGTATTACACTAAAGATCTGGAGACACTATCTCTACGGAGAGCAATTCACATTATTCTCCGATCATAAGAGCCTCAAATATCTATTCTCTCAGAAGGAGCTTAATATGAGGCAACGTCGATGGCTGGAATATTTAAAACACTTCGATTTCACTATTCAGTATCACCCCGGTAAAGGGAATTCGGTAGCTGATGCCTTGAGTCGAAAGCCGAGAGCCCTTATAGCCAGCTGTATGATACGGGAATGGAAACTATTAGAGGAATTATCCAGAATAAATATAAGCACGGACCAAAAAGACGGGTGTATTACTCTCTCTCACATGAGTGTGCATCCGAACTTGCTATCCGAAATCAAGAAGTTACAAGACGAAGATCCTGGAATGATTGAAATCAGGGAGAAACTAGTTCAAAGAACCGGGTTCAAGCTGGCAGTTAATGGAAGACTAATGTTTCAGGAAAGGACATGTGTCCCGGACTGTCCTGAGTTGAAAAGGAAAATTCAAGATGCAGCTCACCGCTCTAGGTATACCATTCATACTGGACCAACTAAGATGTACAAAGATTTAAAAAGAACTTTCTGGTGGCCGAACATGAAGAGGGAGGTAGCGGACTTTGTATCTCGCTGTCTCACGTGCCAACAAGTAAAAGAGGAACACCAAAGACCCGCCGGAAAGTTACACCCCCTTGATATTCCCAAATGGAAATGGGAAGGAATTGGTATGGATTTCATCATGGGATTGCCTAAATCTCGAGGCGGACATGATGGTATTTGGGTAATCATCGACCAACTGACCAAGTCGGCGCATTTCTTGCCAATTAAAAGTTGATGGTCGGTTGATGTTTTGGCTGCATTGTATATTAAGGAGATCGTGAGATTGCATGGAGTCCCAACATCGATCGTGTCTGACCGAGACCCTCGCTTCACTTCTCATTTCTGGAAGGGTCTACAACACTCTTTAGGGACGAAGCTCAACTTCAGTACTGCTTTCCATCCCCAGACCGATGGTCAGACCGAGTGAACAAACCAAATAGTTGAAGACATGTTACGGGCTTGCATTATTGACTTTGGCGGAGGTTGGCATGATCATTTGCCCCTAGCCGAGTTTGCATACAACAATAGCTATCAAGCCAGTATACATATGGCTCCATTTGAAGCTTTGTACGGAAGGAGTTACCGATCTCCTATATGCTGGGATGAAGTTGGCGAGAAGCAACTACTAGGGCCAGATATGGTAAGAAACACAATAGAAAAGGTTGAACTTATCCGAGAGAGACTCAAAGTAGCACAATCCAGATAGAAATTTTATACAGATAATAGAAGATGGGAATTAGAGTTCTGATGTGACACACCCTTGGACCAAAATGAACAAGCACAATTTACAATTCAAACGGACCGATAATGGTGACCGCTCACCCGATGCTCACCCAAGACCCGGGGTAGCTTGGAAATGCCAAGGAGAGGTTGTGAGGGCTAGGCCCTTGCTGGTAGAGGGCCAGCAAGGCCAAGGTTAATTCCCAAGGGTAATGGCAGCCCAATTCAAGGGAGCCGACGAGGTGCCAAGGCACGGGTTACACTCCTCACCCCACGGTGATCTCTTGAAGCAAGGAGCTCAAGGATCGGGCTCTCACTCTCACGGCCAGCGGAGTTTATGAACTAATATCAGAAAGAACAAGCACTAAATGGAGCTAGGAGTGGAGCACTTACTCGACCGATTTGAAGAAACCGGTCTCGCTCGGAGACGTGGGCGAGCGGGGAAGCGTGGGTTCCCCACACGCCGTGCTAGGGTAGCTTGACCTGCTCAAATTGTTACAACACTACACCCCATGCAAGGGGGGGATCTAGGGGTGGGGGTCAACTGATATTACATCCAAAACTACCTCCACACAGGGAGGGGCCTTCAGCCAGCCAAGCGGGGAGGGGTGACAACGAACTAGCGATCAACAAGGAAGCTGACGTCAGTTCTGTCCGATGTCTGTGCTTCAGGACTGACTGATGGTTATCATGATGCTGTGGCCACTCCGGAATTTTTCCGATGACGAGACCACTTTGAGATTCTTCGTATCTGGATCGGGATGATGCTTGAATTTTCTTGATTTCTTTGGGCACCTCTGCTGGTCAGGGTAGGGACTTGAACAGGGTGGCAGACCCTCGGTTCTAACAGCTTCAGGTTTCTAACAGCAGGAAGAAGAGGATGCCACGACCGCTCCCGAACTCAGAATCAGGTGCCGCCAGAGCCGTTGGAACCGTTGATGGGTTCTCTTCGAAGTAAAACTGGTGGGGAAGCTAAACGTTGTCAGAGAAGACCAGTGGACTCTGAACTTGGATGAGAGGTCGGTGCCGACTGTGGGGAAGCAGAACCGCGCACCCGGGGGAGAAAATTGATAACTCCTGGTTCCGGACGCCAAACTGAGCTCTACTTTTTGGAGAAGAAATAAGACTCGTAGTAGAAAATTTTTGAAGAAGAACTCTCAATCAGATTTCAAGCAGGACCGTCGCAGTCGGGCTTCCACTGCGGATCTGGTCTCCTGCCAGGGAGGTTTTGCGCAGTCGGGGAAGAATGACTCCCCTAGGTGATCACAAACTGAGAACGGGATGGGACCAATGCCGTTGCGAAGAGGACTGGTAGACGCTTCCAAAGATGGCTTTTGATCCTTCATAAGCATCCGGAGGAAACCGTGGTCGCCTCTGCAAGCTGCTACTCTTCTGCAGATCTGCAACTGGGAACTGTAGGTTGAAGATGACGGGGGGGAATGGGGTATATGGGAGGGGAAATGGGGGTGGATGAGTGTGGGAAAGCCCGGGCTATGAGGGGGTCTAGGAGGGGGTGTTCCAAGGTGGGGGAAGGGAAGAATGGGGTCTGGAAGGGGGTCTAACAGGTGGTGGGAGGAGGAGCTACGAATTTGGGAAGGTGGGTGAGAGGGAAAGGGTATTTGAAAATGGGTTTAAGGGTGGGATTAAATTTTGGTCTTGGGGGATGGGAAGAGGTGTGTGGGGAAGGTAAAAGGGGGCTTGGGGAGTGGGAATTCTCCCTTGGGAGATGAGAGGGTGCTTGGGGAAGGGGAGTGGGTGGTTGGTGGTTGGAGGGTGGAGTGGGGAGTGGTGGAATCTCCCTTGGGGCTGGGGTGGAGTTAAGGTGGGTTGGTGGGGAGTTGGGGATGAGTTATTGGAGGGGGGGAAGAGAGAGAAAGGTTGTTTGGAGGGGAGGAGAGAGAAAGGGGCGCATGTTTTAGAGAAAGAAAGTGGAGGAGAGAGAAAATGACTTATTAGAGAGAGAGAGGTAGAGAGAGAGAGGGGGGATAGGGGGAATCACTCCCAAGGGTTTCTCACCCAACTAATGGAATCTCTCAATAGGAAATTTAAACTCTCAAATGGCAATTTTCATTCATTGATTCATTAACCTCAAATGGGGAGATGGGGGTCCTATATATAGGCAACCCACAATTTACAAAAAGTCCCTGACTCTTGACACAAAGACAAATAACCAAGGGGGGTAGGGGCGCCCATGGGCCTAGCCCACATAATTGGGGCCAATATGCAACTTAATCACCCTAATGACACTTAAGCTAGGTAAATGACTCATTAACCTAGGTACAATACTCAAATAAAAGGAAAATTATAATGATATGACTCAAATAAAATATGAAAATTATATGACTCGACTCAAAAAAATATGACGAACACAATGGAGCTATGCTGGTGTGCAATCAAAGCTGTGAAAAATGTGAAGGGCGAGAGATGCCCCCATCATACCCCCGGGGTGCGAAGAACTCGACTCCGTCGAGTATGGGTCCGCTAGGGGAGAGGTCCTCCAATGCAGCTCCGGGCGAGCCACAACCTCCAAACTCAACCTCGCATCCTTAGCCGGGGGACGGCTCTTCATCCTCTCAAGGTGGCTCGGGCACACCCTCTTGCTGGCAATGGTACCCTGCTTGCCTAGTATTGCCTCCGTGTGCATGCGTCGGACTCTCAAGCTGATATGTGAAAGCTCTCCAAGGGTGTCACTCACAAAGGTGGGGGTAGGTTCAAGGTGTTCACTGGGATCCATCGCGGTCCCCTTAGAGGGTGCTAGATCCGCCACGTGAAAAGTGGGGTATATCCCAAAATCCCATCGGTAAATCCAACCCGTAAGCCAGGTTACCAAAGCCACTCGGAACATGGAAGGTCCAAGTCCTCGTGCCCTCGATTTGGAGGTGACCCTATGGTAGAGCCATTCCAATGTCACCATTACCAAGTTGCCTACTTGGAATCCCAAGTGGCGCTTACGAGCTATTGCCCGCTCAATAAGAACCTCACCGCTCGTTGCTAAATGCTTGCTTGGATACACATGCCATGCACTACGGGGTGGTGGGTGTGTGAAAATGTGTGTGGATAAAGGTGAACCAGGACATCCATAGATGGACCTATCATGCCATGATGCCATATGAACCTTGATGAGCCTTGGTGGGCCGGGGCAACCAAATGTGGCCCTATCATGCATGGACTTCCTAACAAAGGTTGGAGGGACGGGGCATCCGTAGGTGATCCGGTCATGCATGGGGGTGACAAATGTCGGGGGACCCGGACATCCAAGAATGCTCCTATCATGCTTAAGGCTCATGATGAATAAAGGTGGGCCATTACATCCGAATATTGACCACTCATGCTTCCTACTTGACATGTGGGTGATATGGATGAATGGACCCAACTTATGAATCATGTCAAGTGATTTTGTATGCCAAGACTTATGCATTCTTGTGCCAAAGATGTCTCCTATGTGTGGGCTTTTGGACTTCCATTGGAATGGATCATAGGGATCATAAAATGAGTTACCAAGGGGTAGGAGCTCTATGTCCTCAAGGTCCTCAAAAGGTGCTAAGTCATCCCTCTTCATGATAATTGGGCCAATGTTCTTGGTGAGTGGGTCGGCCATGAGGGGAGGGCTTGGCTTTCTACCCAATATAAGAAGCTCCAAATTGAGGAGAAGGTTGGGCTCATCGGTGGGTGAGGGTAGGAAAGGGTGGGTGGTGGATAAGGTGGTTGGGTCACATAGGGGTCTAGGCTCCCATAGGAAGGGATCAAAGGGGTAGTGGAAAGGTCTTCCTAGAGGGTGGCACTCTATGTCTTCAAGGTACCCAAACGGTGAGTCATCCTCCTCCAAGATAATTGGGCCAATGTCTCTAGTGGGTTGGCCAATCAAAGCAATTGGAATCTTGATGGGTGGGAAGTGGGCCAAGATTGGTTTCTCATCCTTGGGGAGAAAGAGGAGGATTTCACTCGTATAATGGCCACTAGTGTAGATGGAGGTGATGGAACTGGTGGCGGGGTAAGCTAGGAAGGGTCCACTAGAGTAGATGGGGCTAGACTCCAATGGTCCTATGGCTAGCATATTGGTCAGGTAGACTTGCCATTGTAAATAGTCCACTAGGTCCCCTAAGCCTTCCACAAAGTAGGAGGTTTGAAGTGTGATATGGGAAGACCGGGTGGGCACAATTTGGACATGATATGCCAAGGGTGAGAGGTAAGGTGGTGAGCTAGGAATGGTGGGGCCTTGCTTAAGCCATTGGAGTATGGACTCATTCATGGTTAGGGTGTGCGGCTCATGAGGACCCGAATTAGGAGAGGTGGATGGAAGTGGGGGGTCTAGGATGTTCTCTATGGTGGGAGGTGGATCCGGATTGGCATCCATCTCCACTTGGGTATGTGTGTGGGCCACAACTTCCAAGGATAATGGGGTAGGAAAGTGTATGGTGGGTGGAGTGATAATGGTCAGTGCATGGTACTCCCGGGGTGGTGAAAAAGGGTGGACTTGGGTTGGGCTTGGTTGGGGAAGTTCTTGGGTTGGAGTTGGGGTCGGGGGTGGAAGATCGGTTGGTTGAAGAGGTTTGGATTGGGGTGCATAGATCTTTCTAAGATCGGCCCTCATTTCATCCCAAGATTCAATGGGTGCTTCCCCTTTGGCTTCTCTCAAACCTACAATGTTCTCCCATTCTTTCTAGCTTCGCGCCAGAGCAAACTCTTGGCATAGTTGACTTGCATAGGCCGTGATATAATGAACATCCCAAAGTGTCGATCTATAGAGGCCTCCCACTCTAGATATATACAAGGGTGGGTTCCATCAAAAACAAAGGCTTCTAATTGGCCTAAGAGGGGCGAATATGCCAAGTATGAGGTAGTCATGATGGTGGACAAGGGTGATGCACCGGGTGACTCAAAATGTAAATGCGCCCTAGGACCAACTTGATAGAGACAAGTTGTGAACTTGCTCTGATACCAATTTGATGTGGCACACCCTTGGACCAAAATGAACAAGCACAATTTGTAATTCAAACGGACCGATAATGGCGACCGCTCACCCGATGCTCACCCAAGACCCGGGGTAGCTTGGAAATGCCAAGGAGAAGTTGTGAGGGCTGGGCCCTTGCTGGTAGAGGGCCAGCAAGGCCTAGGTTAATTCCCAAGGGTAATGGCAGCCCAATTCAGAGGAGCTGACGAGGTGCCAAGGCACGGGTTACACTCCTCACCCCACGGTGATCTCTTGAAGCAAGGAGCTCAAGGATCGGGCTCTCACTCTCACGGCCAGCAGAGTTTATGAACTAATATTAGAAAGAACAAGCACTAAATGGAGCTAGGAGTGGAGCACTTACTCGACCGGTTTGAAGAAACCGGTCCCGCTCGGAGACGTGGGTGAGCGGGGAAGTGTGGGTTCCCTACACGCCGCGCCGGGGTAGCTTGACATGCTCAAATTGTTACAACACTACACCCCATGCAAGGGGGGGGATCTAGGGGTGGGGGTCAACTGATATTACATCCAAAACTACCTCCACACAGGGAGGGGCCTTCAGCCGGCCAAGCGGGGAGGGGTGACACCGAACTAGCGATCAACAAGGAAGCCGACCTCGGTTCTGTCCGCTATCTGTGCTTCAAAACTGACTGATGGTTATCACGATGCTGTGGCCACTCCAGAATTTTTTCGATGACGAGACCACTTGGAGATTCTTTGTAGCTGGATCGGGATGATACTTGAATTTTGTTGATTTCTTTGGACATCACTGCTGGTCGAGGTAGGGGCTTGAACAGGGTGGTAGACCCTCAGTTCTGACAGCTTCAGGTTTCCAACAGTAGGAAGAAGAAGATGCCACGACCGCTCCCGAACTCAGAATCAGGTGCCGCTAGAGCCGTTGGAACCGTTGACAGGTCCTCCTTGAAGCAAAACTTGCAGGGAAGCCAAATGTTGTTAGAGAAGACCAATGGGCTCTGAACTCTGATGAGAGGTCGGTGCAGACTGTGGGGAAGCAGAACCGCTCACCCGAGGGAGAAAATTGATAACTCCTGGTTCCGTATGCCAAACTGAGCTCTGCTTTTTGTAGAAGAAAGAAGACTCGTAGTAGAAGATGTTTGAAGCAGAACTCTTGATCAGATTCCAAGCAGGACCGTCGCAGTCGGGCTTCCACTCTGGATATGGTCTCCAGCCAGGGAGGTTTTGCGCGGTCTGGGAAGAATGACTCCCCTGGGCGATCACGAACTCAGAACGGGATGGGACCACCGCCGTTGTGAAGAGGACTGGAGTCGCTTCCAACGATGGCTCTTGATCCTTCAGAAACGTCCGAACGAAACTGTGGTCGCCTCTGCAAGCTGCTACTCTTCTACAGATCTGCAACTAGGAACTATAGGTTGAAGATGACGGGGGGAATGGGGTATATGGGAGGGGAAATGGGGGTGGATGAGTGTGGAGAAAGCCCGGGCTGTGAGGGGGTCTAGGAGGGGGTGTTCCAAGGTGGGGGAAGGGAAGAATGGGGTCTGGAAGGGGGTCTAACAGGTGGTGGGAGGAGGAGCTACGAATTTGGGAAGGTGGGTGAGAGGGAAAGGGTATTTGAAAATGGGTTTAAGGGTGGGATTAACTTTTGGTCTTGGGGGATTGGAAGAGGTGTGTGGGGAAGGTAAAAGGGGGCTTGGGGAGTGGGAATTCTCCCTTGGGAGATGAGAGGGTGCTTGGGGAAGGGGAGTGGGGGGGTTGGTGGTTGGAGGGTGGAGTGGGGAGTGGTGGAATCTCCTTTGGGGCTGGGGTGGAGTTAAGGTGAGTTGGTGGGGAGTTGGGGATGAGTTATTGGAGGGGGGGAAGAGAGAGAAACGTGGTTGGGTGGGGAGGAGAGAGAAAGGGGCGCATGTTTTAGAGAGAGAAAGTGGAGGAGAGAGAAAATGACTTATTAGAGAGAGAGAGGTAGAGAGAGAGGGGGCATAGGGGGAATCACTACCAAGGGTTTCTCACCCAACTAATGGAATCTCTCCAATAGGAAATTTGAACTCTCAAATGGCAATTTTCATTCATTGATTCATTAACCTCAAATGGGGAGATGGGGGTCCTATATATAGGCAACCCACAATTTACAAAAAGTCCCTGACTCTTGACACAAAGACAAATAACCAAGGGGGGTAGGGGCGCCCATGGGCCTAGCCCACAGAATTGGGCCCAATATGCAACTTAATCACCCTAATGACACTTAAGCTAGGTAAATGACTCATTAACCTAGGTACAAGACTCAAATAAAAGAAAAATTACAATGATATGACTCAAATAAAATATGAAAATTACATGACTCGACTCAAAAAAATATGACGAACATAATGGAGCTATGCTGGTGAGTAATCAAAGCTGTGAAAAATGTGAAGGGCGAGAGATGCCCCCATCAAGTTCCAAGTTGGAGACCATGTTTACCTCAAGGTCTCACCCGGTCGAGGAATAACAAGGTTCGGAGTTAAAGGAAAGCTTACACCAAGGTTCATTGGTCCATTCGAAGTGCTGGAAAGAGTTGGCGAAGTTGCTTGTCGCATCGCTTTGCCTCCACAACTGTCGGAAGTGCACAACGTGTTCCACATTTCTATGCTAAAGAAGTATGTGCACGACCCTTTCCACGTTATTGATCATAATGACTTAGTCATACAAAAGTACCTCACCTATGAGCAAAAGCCAATGAAGATTCTTGATCGAGAGGTCTGAGTCTTAAGAAACAAGACCATTCCCATGGTAAAAGTGTAGTGGAACAAATGCTCGGAACAAGAAGCTACATGGAAACTGAGGAATCTATGCGAAGGAGATATCCGGAATTATTCTAGACTGTAAGTACTCTATACCCTTAATGTCTAGTTCACGCAATTGAATTTGGGGAACAAATTCTTTTAAGTGGGGGAGGGTGTAAGACCCCAGATAAATAATGAGGAAAATATATATATGTGAATTAAACGTGTGGGAGAAGGATTGATAAAAATAATTTGGCTATATCTATACACATGCATTTAATGGACCTTAATACATTTATTGTCTTCTACCATTAATACAATATATATATATATATATATATATATATATATATATATATATATAAACCTAACAGCCCAAAGCCCATATATATAGATATAAAGGTGTATATTATACCATGCGAATGAATAACCTATATATATGTATATATATCTCAAAATGGGCCGGGCCTATATATTAAAAGGCCAACCACCTTCAAATAACCAAACCATTATAAATATATATGCTTATATGGGCCTTTACTGTAACTTGTATTTTGGGCAAACCTCTTATATACGCATACAAGTGGCCTTTTACTAAGCCAAAAGCCAACCCACAGGCATGTTCGACGTGTAGGGTGTTAAGCTTTAGGGTTTGTACATAAAACAAAGACAAGCGGCTATTAAAATAGTAGGGTTGTGGCAAACCATGGTAGGTCATTAAACCTTCCCGTTAGTAGCCTTCGAACCCTCCAGAACCCTTGCATCTCCATAAAGAGTCTCCCCATTGAACATAGCAACTCGATGGATGTTGATTGCATTCGAGGTCCTCGTCCTGCCGCTGTGTACGTGAAGAACGTGGAGGTTCTTCATCCTTTGCTTCCATGTTGCTTCCACCTTCCTCCTGCTGTGAAGAGGGCTTCTTCCTCTTCTTCCTGCTGACTGCAACGTGAAGGGGCGAGCATCTTCACCTTCATCCTGTTGGCAGACGTGAGAAGGGGAAGCCTCCATCATCCTCTTCCTCCTTGCTGGCTGTTACGAGAAGGCAGCACCTTCTCCATCCACTTCTTGATCTTCCTGCTTGCTGTTGCGTAAAGGGGCATCGTCTTCCCCTACTTCTTCATCATTTGCTACATCCATCTGCTTCTTGCTGTCAAGAAAACGGCATCCCACTGCTTCCTCTTCTTCTTATTCATCTTCCTATACCACGTTCTGCACATCGGAAAGGTAGGTCTTCTCAAGTTTCATAGCCCAAACAAAAATTAATTCATCATTGTAAGTGTTCTCTCTTCATGCCAAAGATTATAATTAGATTAAACCTCACATGATATTTCTGCATGATTTTTACTACATGATTTCTTTCGTGTTTTGGTTTAATACTATAGAAGTTAGTTATGGAGTTTTCGCCTTAATAACTTGTACGTGGGTATCGAGTCTCCTTTGGCCATAAAAATTTATGGGCGTACTAGTGGGATGGAGATCGAGATAGTGAGAGTGGCTGCACCATTTTTCATGTCACCTATCTCAAGATCCCCAATCTCTCAATGAAAAATTATTTTGAACGTCCGGTTAGGTAGAGTTTTTCGAGCCCGTCATTTCGATATATAGAATGCGTGATTCCGACACGTGTATATCGAGAACGGGAGGATCAAAGAATGGACACAAATTGTTAATGACGACAATTTGATTGTCATCAATTTCTTTGGACAACCGTAGGAAAAGGCGTCAAATCTTTTATATATATATATAAGACCTTCGAAAATCTATATCTATTGAAATATGCAATATAAAATTATAAAAAATATATTTTTGGAATCCTTGAATTTTTCTCCTAATTATCATATATTCTATTTTTTATAAATTGTTTTATATAAATAAATATGTCTTTGAATATATGTTTTTGAAATTATTAATTAAATAGATATAAATGTGAATTCTTGTTAAATAAATTAAGTTAAAAATCATATAATTAACTTCCCTCCAAGAGGACGCTAATTAATAAATGACGCCACCCACAGGCGTCAAATAAAATAAGTTTATTTAATTATAGTTAATTATAGAATTGGATGGACATGAATTCTATAATTAACACATTCATGTGCTCATAGTTTTCTTCCGATTTTGACCCATACTGCGGTCTTCTGGCACTCTCATCTCACGTCCATAGATAGAGTCCAGGTTTCATGATTGGTTCACGTATACACCTCAACTCTCGGTGACATACAAGCCCTCCACTGGACATTCCGTTCCTTTGGACTAGCAAGTTAGTCATTGGGACCTCCGTAAGTCTCCTCGTAGCCTTGGATTCTCTCAAGGCCGACTGAGCTGGTTGGTACTAAACACCTTGTACCTTTTATTGCCACGCCATGTGGTAACCCGGTCCTCTCATGGTGTCATCTCAGTCCATGAGAGAATACTCTTAGCCAGTGGAAAGGTGATATTTCACTAGGCGGTGTCTTGGATTGGGTCCCTTATAGTTGGGGTAATCTTTCAGCTCGATTCATGTCCCTTGATTGGTGACGGGTTTAGTCATCCACTCAAGTTATCACGGCTACCTCGTTAAGGTACCAATTCTACCCAGGTTATCGACATGTTATGGTTCTCGTTGGTTTTGACACTGTCCATCTAATGTTCTTCCTTGAATTCTGTGGAACCTATCCACGAATCTACCTTGATATCCTACATGAGTTTGTTCTTGGAATTCCGTGGCTATCACTAAAGTGGTTGTCTAGATATTACATGTAACAATGTCCGCGCATATAGGGCCCGATCAGGTCCTGGGAGGAGCACCCGAAAGTACTTGTGCCCATGGGAGTTATATTGATCACGGTGTGGCATTGCACCGAAGTACTTGCTTGAATCTACGACACCCCACTATCGCTCTCTCTCTCGCGTGCTTGACTTGATTGACTTGACACGACTTGCGTGACCCAGAATGGGCAAAGTACTTGCTTGTTAATAGCCATTACCTCGTTACATGAAAAAACTTTATTGATATACTTGGTACTCGTTCAAATACTTGAAATCTTGAATACTTAAAATTCCCTATCTTGGATCAACATTACATGTTATTTCCTCTAGTTATCATGTTCAATTCCGTATCGTTCTATTTTACATGATTGACATGCTAGACTTGCATTTTCATTTGGAAGAGGTAATTACTTAAACCAATTGCTAGTTCTTGAGATATAATTCCTACTGAGCGTTCACTCATCAAGTTCTTTTCCCCAAACCTTTCAGGTAATACGGACCCTGACTCGGACACGGATGGGCAGGAGCAAGAGTGATGAGCGTAGAATCTGCAAGCATCATGCTACTACACCTTATCGTGTCAAGTCGTCCTGAGTTTATTCTTGGAGTCTTGTCGTTAGAACTTATGTTGTAACATTTAAGGCTTGTGGGCCTGATTAGTAATGTTAAGTCTTGGAGTTATGTGACTTTGTTTAATGGTTAAGTTGTTATCAATGGTATCAGTACTTGGTTATGTTTTAAAATTCTTGTCTTATTGCGCACTCTGTTATGATGTTGAAATTCTACTTGCTCTGATTGATATGATTGATATAAACTCGTCACGTTCTCCCCAGGTTCCTTCCGCGCTCGGGGCTTGACACAAGCCACCAAGATCGCACGAAGAACACCTTGCCTACGCCGCCGAATACTCCCACGTCCTTGCACCTCACCGGCAGCCGTAGCAAACGTCGATACTAGGTCGGGCTAGGGTCAGTTTTATAGGGCCAATTGATTCTGGAAGGATCGATTGAAGGGAAGAGTCCTACGAACTCCGATCGTGCGATATTCACGCATTGACCCGGTCACACCGCCGTCTCGCCTCAAATTCAAATTCTAGAGTTAAGGTTTCAGCGTAGAACGAGAGGGCTAATGGGCTATCAATCGAGGCCGATCTAATGGGCTTGATTTGGGCTCAAATGATCACGATTTGGGCTCGAATTAAGCGATCTAAGGTCTAGTTACTTAAAGGTCCGATTTTAGCCTTAATTACTTAAAGGTCCAGAAGCACAATAGTCTAAACTTTTTGTCTTCTACACGATTATCATTTTTCCAAATTTTTATAAATTATTTGAGTTTCTCCGGAAAGAAAATTTTTTCCTTTTTAAAAATTTAAATTCCACCATTTAGTTCTAATTAAATTCTCGGGATGCTACAAGCAGACTGGGAGATGTGCTTGTTATCCCGCTCCTTAGTCTTGCCTCCGTGATCATGTTGGGAGCGAGGTCCAGCGACAACCGAAGGTACCGTGGGATATTACTGCTCTAGATAGTTACCCCGACTCCGTGTATCGACTGGGCCCTATGGCGATGGGCCTGTCGTACGAGTCAAAGTCCCTGAAGACTCCGAAGATGCCTTCTTTGCGGTCTGGATTGTGTTAGAGGGTGAGCGGGGAGGACCCGACAGCCCACCTGCTGGGGGGGCATGACACGGCTGGGCCGGGACCTCACCCTACTTTTGCTTTCCCTTCCTATCCCTGGGTGCCGGACACAGAGGTAGGATAGGGGGAGAGCAAGAGGGGCCCGGAGAGCCCGTCGTCGTCTCGCCCACCAGAATGATCTCTCGACCAAAAAGGACTCGGAGAAGCCTGGCGTGTCTTCTTCGAAGAGAGGGAGAGATTCCGGCTCCCGCCAGGGCCGCCATTGCACAGCCGAAGTGGCAGGGGCCGGTTGGGTGGCTGGTGGTGTCTTGGAGCCCGAAGGGGCCAGAGGAACAGGGGGATGGATGACGTTGACCGAGAAGTCGCTCGGCACCGTCTCTTGACTGGCATCCTACCCCCTACGCCTTCGCAATCGCTCGAGCACTTCTCGGTTGAATGCCTGAAACTCGAGCCATTCTGGAGTATGCTGGTAAGGCAGTCCATGCCCATTTTCTTGAGGGGGATCTGGCCACTCTGGCGCATCCCTGGCGATGCTCAGGGTTTCTTCGACAGCTTGTCGAAGTCTTACGAGCGCCATGGAATTCCCCTCCGCATTGATCTGCTCCCACCAGATCTGTTCCTAGATGAGGTATTGAACTTCCTCACATGACTCGATTGTGTAGCAGATTCTGGCGTGGAAATGGCAGTACTGGGGATGACTAAAATCCCAGTGAGTGTAGTATACCGGCGGATCACGGGGCATGATTTGCCCCCTCTCGACAAGGACATCAAAGAGACGTCAGGTTCTCTCCTTGGGGAAAGAGAGGGGTGTGTGATCATGCCAGGGTCTCCACCCCGGATACCAGAGCGAACGCTCACCCTGACTGGTGCTGGGCTCCCCTGCTTCGATGTCAGAGAGGGAGAATGCGGCCATCAGATGGATCACACTGGCTGAGTAGTGGACCACTCTTTATTTTAACGAGGCCTGTCTCAGATCAGCTTCTGTGCCTGGGTCTTGATGACATAGCAATCTTCAATTGGGTGACCCAACATGCGATGATATAGGAAATAGTCAAAATCATCAGTCTTCAGAGCCTCATCCGGCTTGCGGATTTCTTGCAGCTTGACAATCTTCTAGGCCATGCAGAGGTCGAAGAGCATCTTTGTATGTTCCTTTTTGAAGGAGAAGGGTGTCTTCATATGCTTTGAAAAGGAAGGGGCAGTCGGCTTATCTGCTGGCTTCTCGTCAGAGCCACTTGGCTCGGCCTTCTTGCTAGCTTTGCCGGCGGGGGTGAACTCGATGATGTTCACCTCCTTACTGGATTGGCATTCTCGCATTTGCTTACCCTTCGTGGAAGTATAGCTTGGGTTATCGGCGAAGAACATCTCTATTTTGGCGACTGTCGAGTTGAGATGGTCGAAGCCTTAGATATTGGTGCCGATAAGCTTTTCGCTGACCTTGGCTGCCAAGCCTCGATGGTATATGGTGATGGCATCTTCCTGGACTGGCGGGTTGATACACCTCATGCTGAGGTCTTGCCATTTCTTGATGAAGTCGAGGGCGCTCTTGCCCTTCTTCTATCGGAGAGAGATAGCTCGGCCAGGGAGAACGTTCGCTCAGCCGTTTGGAAGCGGTCGAGGAACTTCTTCTGGAGATCCGCCTAGTCAATGACCGAGTTGGGCTTCAGGCGGGAATACCATTGGAAGGACATTCCCGTAAGTGAAGTAGCGAAGTAGCGGAGGAGATGTGATTCATGCAACGCTAACTCACCCATAGCCGTAACATAGTAGGCCAGGTGTTCATGCGGAGAGCCTTGCCCGTCGAACTTCTGTAGCTTTGAGGGCTTGGCGTACTCCGGAGGGAGCTTTTTCAACTGGTGGTGAAGCGGGTAGGGCACACTGTAGAGATCTATAGTGGCAACCCCTTCGCCATACTGGGCGAGCTTTGTCTCGACAATCCGCTCGATCATCTGGCGCTGTGCCATGAGACTTTCCGACACCGATGTGTTGGAGGCTCGTGGTTGAGCTTTGACTGGGGGCATGCCGAACCTGGCTGCTCTCAGGGTTCGGGCAACTATCGTTGAGGTGTTGGCACCCTCGCGCCCAGCTGGCAGTGCCACTGCTTCGGCCGGAGGCCTAACAGGTTGCTGAGGGTGAAGGTCTGAAGGAGATCTTGTAGGAGGGCCTTCAAATGCTGGTTCTCTTTCACGAGAGTCTCGAGGGTCACTTCTTGAACCTTATTTGAGGGAGGGTCATTATTGACCGGCTCCATGTTGATAGGAGGGTCACGGTCCTCGGCTGGGACTTCTTCTGCGCGTTCCGATGCCTGCGGTGCAGTAGAAGTGCCAATGTGACCTATCGGGGTAGGCTGTTGGGCCTGATGACGCGGTCTCCTGAAATGGGATAGGGGTTGGTTTAGGTCATCAGACTGGGTGTCGGGTTGGTGTCCCGTGGTATAGCACGCGAACACCCAAACCGCGTCGTTGATGAACTGGGCCGTCCGCTTCCTCCGAGGCTGTTCCTAAGGGCGGACGGGTGCCCTCAGTCTATCAAAGATCGAGGTGCGTTGCAGAGGAGCCTCCCTCATGGCATCAACCTGAGGAGAACTCAGGATGGGTTGCAGGCGGGTCCGAGAACAAGCCCTTCCTTGCCTCCGCTTGCCCGAGCGGGGGACATTGGATGATTGGGCGTCGTCAGACGGTGCTATTGTGGGACCAATCGCATCCTACCTGATGCCACATTTGAGCGCTCGCAGGGGGTTTCTAATATGCGCCCTCCGAACGGCTTGAGCTTCTTCCGAGGTGACCCAGATTCTTTTCAAGTTGGGTCGCTGGTATCCTTTGTCGTTATTCTACCAACGAGACTTGGGAGTCTTTATACTAGACTGGTGCGGCTGCCCCCGGGCTGCTACCGGGACACCTGCTCCTCTGAGTTTCACCTTGTCCACTTGTGTTTGCCACAGGAGGTCAAAACGGTTGGAGGTAGGGACCGTGGGAATGGTCAGTTCTTGAGGTACGATTGGTTCACCCCCATCGAGGCGAATCCGCAAGTCACCGACAAGAATAGTCTCGCCTAAGTTGCTGGTTACAGCTGCGAGTTGCCTGCCTTTACGGCCGTGGCGACGCTTTTTCTGGGGAGCCGAGGAAGACCCCGCCCCGAGGTGATAGACCGAGAAGATCCGATCTACGGTGACTGGCAATATGGAACTGCTGGGCAAAGGTGCCGAGATTGACCTTTGAGATGCAGAGCCCGTACCGAGAGTCAATGGTTGAGTGACTCAGGAGTAAGCTCTCGCCCACGCTGACAGAGGTGTCATCGATGCCCGCGGCAGGGCTCTCGCACCGGGAACAAATGTTGTGGAAGATACCAGAGTGCTGACAACCCGAGGCCCTAAGCCTGTGTCGAGTGTCGGCATAGCCGAAGCGTGAGGTTGAGGGCCCATGGTGGGCGCTGAGGTTGCCGTATCCCAAAGGGGAAGACTTGTGCAGGGAGTTGGCGTTGCTGGATTGTGGGGGGAAAGACCCCGCAGTCGGGCTGAGAGGCCAGGGACCCGGTGCAGAAAGCCCACGTTAGGTGCTGGCCTTGACAAGTCCTGGGGTTGTATGCGCGAGCTGAATGCTAAGGAGCCTTGAACTCGGGGTTGAGAACCCGTGTTGAGTGTCGACTTGGTCTGGGCTCGGGTTAGAAGACCCGAGTGACATTCCGGAGAGCCTTGAACATGGGATCGGAGATCCATATCGGGAACAGGCTTGGCCGGGGCTCGGGGTCGAAAACCCGAGCGAAGTGCTGAGGGGCTGGGAATTCGGGGTAGAGAGCCCATATCGGATGCCGGCTTAACTGGGACTCAGGGTTGGAGGCCCGAGGAAGATGCTGAGGAACCTTGTCCCCTGGGTGGAAGACCCGCGGGGAGGGTAGGTTCAACTGAGACTCAGAACCGAGAGCCCGAGTAAGATAATGGGGAGCCGCGAACTCGAGGCTGGGAGCCCGCGTTGGGTGCTAGCTTTGCTGGTGCTCGGGGCGATAGTCTCAAGCGGAGTGCTGGTTTAGTAACCGAAGTCCGGGGCGTGGAGCCCGTGCTAGAGGTCGGTCAGAGCTGGGCCCGAGAGCTGACACTTGTCCGGGCTAGAGGCGGCCGGGGACCCCTAGGGGGCTGGCGAAGGTGATCCCGAACCAAGTGCTCGGGTGGGCCACCGGTGCTGGCGATGTGCATGGCGTATTGGCCACGAGAGCCAGCAAAGGAACTGAGATCGGCTGTAGAGCAGCCACAGGGATCACGCCTAAGAAGTAGGGCGATCCAATAACAGGGGCGATGCTACCGAAAGCAATCAGTGTCGCCAAAAAGCCCACCCGTGCATGGGGGGCGATGACAATGGGGCCATAAGTGATGGCCACCATGGTCGCTGAGGCACTGGAACACTGGTGACTGGGGAGGCGACAGTCGCTGACAGTTGCTGGGTGCGGTCCGGCAATTGGAATGAGAACTGAGAGCTGCTGGAAAATGCGCTTGAGTACCCTCCTCTGCCTCTCCTGCAAGGACAGGAAAAGGGCACCAGGACTTCAGGGCTGGCACAAACTTTTCTTCAGCAAATAGAAGGAAGGCGGGAGACGTCCCACCGGGCGTGCCATCCTCTTTATGGTGGGGGTTTTTATGCCGATGACCGGGGTGAAGGTAGGAATACAGCGGGGAAGGAAAATACATGAGTTTGATGTATCTCGGGTATCCTCCTTTACGGTTGCATGCCTCTCACGACGGTACCGGGCACTCTCCTCTTACGGAAAGTTGAAAAGGGTCGAATGGCACGAAAATATTGGGGTGTAGGTTAGCTGGACAGGGTGCGGGTGTCCCAGTCGATTTCTCGATAATCACCTATGGAACCAAGGGTTGACCGCGGAAGCGTCGCCAGGACGCGGCACGTGGGCTCGAGAGATCGGGCGACACGTGGATAGAAGGGGTTCCACGGGTGCGAGTGCGTAGGCGATTATGGAAATCATGTACTGGACGTCTTTCCCCACCGACCGCAAGCGATCGATGTTTATTTATATCGGATTGAATCCTAACACCTTCGTTCTGTGCTAAAGAAAAGTTTGTATGTGTTTGAAGCCATGGGTAGAGGGCTGGGAGCATTCCACCCATATGGGTGCACTTTCGACTGAGAGGTGTTTGCTGAGGTCAGGGGTATTAGGCACACGTGCCGAGTGGTGTAGGTAAAAAATTGGGGCCCGCATACGGGCGCTTGTATTCATTTGATGCTATATGAGAGTCACATGGGCTTTAGAAATGGGCTGAGGGGGGTGAAGTACAATGGGCGCAAGCCGCGGGACAATTTTGACGCGTGGGTCAGTCCCCGGGTCAATGCATAATAAGGCGGATATCCACGTGCTTTACAGAGGTTCTCCATGAGGAGATTAAGACAAGCCTGACTACCTAGGTGGCAGAGGTGGTCATGGGCTGGCGCCTGACGGAGGTTGGACGGGGCTCGAAGATGAGCGGTCAGGTTTGGGCCTCGGGAGGCGAATGTTGCCGTACTGGGGAGTTGAGGCTGGCCCCGGGAATATTACTCCCGGGCTAGGGTTCGGCTAACTCGAGTCATCAGTGCGGTCGGCGGCTAGCCCGGGGTGAGCAGTAGGCACGCGCTTCCGTGTCAGATGTAGGTGTGGCACCGTGGTGTATGTGTAGCCACCATGGGTTATCACACATGGGTGGACCCGGGATGCAAGTGTGTTTGCCGTTGTCCTAATGCCTTACATGCGACGGGGGTGGACATGTGTGCGATGGCTAGACGCCGTGTGAGGGGAGTACGTGTGACATACCCTCGACGTGTACAAGCCGATCTACAAGCCAACCACGCACGCACTTAGCTCCTCGCGTCCTTGACCCTTGCTGGATGCCTGCGGAGGAACTCCGAGGGTTCAGCAGTTAGGTCGTGGGTTCTCCTGTTGCTATATGCCTTCATTCATTAGCCCTTGAGCTTCTAAGGGGTGGCATTTATAGGAAGTTGAAGGGGCAGGGAAGGGTTTAGGTGGACTAAGTTGAGGGCTGGGTTTGGTCTCGATAAACCCTTAGAAATATATATATATATTGTTTACGGAGTGGGGGAGGGAGGGTTTAGGCGGACCAGCCCAAGGAGCTGGTCTGCCTAAACCCTCCACGGAGGGTTTTTTTTTATTAAAAAAATTTTTGGTTTGGGATGGGTTTGGGCGGACCAGTCTCGAGGTCCAGGCTGGTCCACCTAAACCATGGGTTTAGGCGGACCAAACTGGGCCTCCAGTCTGGTCCGCCTAAACCAAGGGGTTTAGGCGGACTGCGCATGGGCTGGGGGGGGTTCTAAAAAACCTTTTTTTTTTGTTTTTCCATGGGTTTAGATGGACCAGCCTAGGGGTCCAGGCTGGTCCGCCTAAACCCTCTCCCGGGGGGTTTAGGTCGAGCAAGTGGGAGAGAGAGAGGGGGGCGGTCCCACCTCTATAAAAATTGGGTTTTTCCTATTTTTTTATCCTAATTTGGCTAAGAAGAAGAGGATAAAGGATACTGGAAGGATACTTGCCGTTAGAGGATACTGGGATTGATATTGCCTGCGCGCGTGGACCCGACGTATGATGTTGTTGCCGAATCCTTTCACGCACGGTATGCCGGTCAACTTTGCATGATCTTTGCACAGACTAAGAGCACGAATCGAAAGTGATTGAGACTGGAGCTAGGAAATGGCCGGGAGGCCACCGAACTGGCAGGAGGGTGCGCTCCCCAAGGGAGGGGTTCTCCCTGCCAGGGCGCGACCACGCCCAGGGTGAACTCTCCCCAGGTGAGCCGCGGCCCCGAGGGGTGGCCCTCGGGGGTCTTGTTTGTTGTCTGGGGGTGTCCTTTGAAGGACAGAGGACTCCGAGATGCTGGGATTAGCCCATGGGGGCTTGTTGTTGTGAAGTCGTAGTTGTCGCTCGCAAGGTGTTCGGGTAAATGCCCGACACACCCCGGGTTGTCGAACGGCCTAGATACCTAACTGAGGGGCCTTGGAATGGGACTTAGGCTGAGGATGTGAGCTCATGGGAGCTTAGAGGAGGCACCCTGGGCACCTGGGCCCAGCCTTGAGGCGTGTGCCGCATTGCACGGCTAGTCGACAGGGTAGCCTCGGGTTAACCCGAGAGCTAAAGATAAGCGGCTCATCACCACGTGTCTGCAGGTCAGGGGAGGGCCCGGCCTACTGGAGGGTTGTTGTAGAAACCGACTGGTGTGCTGGAGCCATGGGTTGTCCCACAGTTTGTTGTAGAAGGGCTGGGACATATGCGCCCACAAGGTGTTCAGGAAAATGCCCGACGCCCGTGCGTGAGCCGTATACATGTGATGCGGGCCTCCAAAGCTTGTGGTCGACTTAGTTAAGTCTCCCTTTGACCTTGGAGGGTTGGAAGAAGGCATATCAAGGTGGGCCCTGGCCTTTTTGCTGGGTGCCGCGTGGCATGACTTGTAGTCGGGGTGCCCCCGGGTTAGCAAGGGTGGCTATATAGAATGCGGGAAGAACCTGCCACCGAGTGATCGGGGGTAGTCCCGACCAATTGTTGATGTTGCTATGTGTCATGGCTAGTTGGTTGGGACCCTTGGTAGGGCCGGCAAGTTGTAGGAGAGACTGGGTAGTCTGTGCCTTAAAGGTGTTCGGGGAAATTCCCGAACCCTTATCCTTTAAAATTTTACCAGGGAAATTGTCCGGGTACAACAATAACCCAGCCCTTCTTTGTTGAAATTCATTCCAGCTCCTAATAGGGCATCCAAATTTCCTCTTCCATCCACAAATTTCTCTAGAGATTGTTGTTTATCTTTCAATTCCTTTTGGAGTTTTTCAACATTTTCTTGTAGCTGACAGTTAACTTGCTTGACAGCTTCATATTTCTCATTACACGGTTTGTTGTCATTTTCATAGCTTTGGATTTTTAATTTCAGTTCATCAATCTCATTCCTTAAACTTTCATTTTCAGCTTCCTGGTCTTTCATTTCATTTTTTCCATATTCCAAGTCTTCAATCACTTTCTTTAGATCTTGAATTTCAGATTCTAAGGAGACATACTTTTCATTCATGCTATTATCATGTATAGTAGTGTTGATTTTCTTCTTTAAGGCTTTATTTTATTTCTTGTACATGTCATATTTTTCCATAAGCTCAAAATATGCCTCTTCCCAATCACTAGTTGAAAAATGTTCGAATGGAGAGTGTACCTCAGATTCTTCATCTCTATTTGCCATAAGGCACATGTCTTCATTTTCTTCCTCTAAGGAGCTTGTTTCATCCTCAACTTCTTCATCATTACTCCATGTAGACACCATTGCTTTATTTTTCTTCCCTTTCCATTTCTTGGAAACTTTCTTCACTCCTTCAGGGCACTCAGATTTGATATGCCCTTGTTTCTTGCATGAGTAACAAATAACTCTGTCAATTTTCTTCAAGTTATTAAACTTTGTTTTGAAGGATTTCTTTACCTGAGGCCTCCATTTCTTGAAGCCTTTACCTTCTTTTCTTAGGAATTTTAAGAACTTCCGGGTGAGCATAGCTACATCGTCTTCATCTTGATCACTGCTAGATGACTCATCTTCATCGAAGGTTACTTGATTGCTTGGTCCAACGTTTAAAGCCAAGGGCTTTTTCTTGCTTACCTCCATATCCTTATTCTTTACATTTATCTCATAGGTCATAAGGGACCCTATGAGTTCTTCCACTTTGGTTGTTGACAGATCTCTAGACTCCTCCACCACAGTAGCTTTTATGTGCCAGGCCGGGGTTAATGATCTTAGAATTTTTCTCACTATCTATTGATCTGTGTAACTCTTCCCTAATTCTGTTAGACTGTCAGTGAGCTGAGTTAGACGAGCATACATATCTGATATGGATTCATCCGGCCTCATCCTGAATATTTCATATTATATAATAAGCAAGTTGGCCTTGGTTTCACGTACCTAAGATGGTGCCTTCATATATTACCTCTAGCCGGTCCCACATCTCTTTGGTTGTGGTACATGTCGATACCCTTGAGAACTCCACCGGATGTAGAGAGCACTACATTATGTGCTTGGCACCCCAGTTAAGTGTTGATCTCCTTATTTGCTCACGGGTCCAAGTCTCCTGGTCTTCAGGCAACTCGTAGGGACCCTTGCTTACAACTCGCCAAATGTCATGATCTTGAGCCCGAATGAACACCTGCATGCGATTTTTCCAGTAAGGATAGTTATTTCCAGTGAAGAAGGGTGGTATGTTAACAGAATGACCCTCAGGCATATGACCCTTTGATGCCATTCCACCATTTCTCTCAAGGTCGTTGGACCACATCATGAGAGATTGGATCTGATACCACGTGATGTATAGGAATGGCTGATCTAGAGGGGAGGGGTGAATAGATCTGCCCCATTTTTCGTGATGAAAGCAGCAAAATGTAAAAGAGCCTTACACAGAGAAAGAACCACACATGGTAGATGTAATATAGAATATGTAAACCGGCCTAAGCAAGCATCTAGCGAGAGACAGACACAAAAGCAAACCACAAACCACAGAGGCAAGGATTTTAAGGTGGCTAGGACTCTACCTAGAGTCCTACATCGACCCCTCACTCAACAGAGTGAGGCTTCCCTAGTGCAACTGCACTAAACCGCTGATAACACAACAAGAAGGCACACATGGCCAAACCACAGATCAGAGCACACCCTCTGTCTATCTTCCTACTATCACCGATAGGGACGGTTCACCACTGATCAGAGCACAATCTATGTCTGTCTTCTTACAACACCCGGTAGGGATGGTTCATACTTCCAATAGAGAAGTGTTCAAAAAGAAAAAGGAAATAAAACATAAAGCTCAGACAGGATGTAGGAAACTCAAGCAAGATAACAAATGTCCCTGTCTGATAATCTGGACGTCGCTCTTGGCTTCTCCCAGATTAGTTGCTTCCTTGGAGAGTGGCTTCTCCATTGCCACAGGAAGCTGGAGATGAAGGTTCTTTTTCTCCTTGCAGGATGAAGAAGAGTGGATGTAGAAGAGCAGCTTGTGTACATTCTACAGAGCTTCAGAGGGTGGCTTCAGGCTATCCTCCTTATTCTTCTTCTTTTCTTCCTTCTCTTCTGGATGTAGCTACTCGAAGTAGGCTCTCATGGGAACCTTCTATGCGTTCCTTGGTTTTTGCATGCTCCCACGCTCTCCTTTTCTTTACAGACAACATTCTTTTTCTGCATGTATGGTACACAGCTAGTCGTCCCTGAATTGGTAGCAAGAGATCAGGGCCGTCCATCTTCATAGAAGCTCTTAGATTTTGAGAGGAGTGGCCGTTGATTGGTTCAAAGGTGATAGGGTACGTTGACTTCTCATTGGCCTGCAAGTCCCCTTCATGCAGTACACGATGGCTTGAAGCTTTTTCCTAGAGGACAAAGTGCATGTTCGGACAAAACACATTCTAGGAGGTTTGCTATTGGTCCAGCTGGAATGTGGGAATATTTTCTGCCAAAAGGTCTTCTAGAACCTTGAACCATCGAAGCACATCCCTTTCAATCATTTGGACTTAGACTATTAGGCCCAAATCTTTCTCACATGTGAGTTCGCAAAGGACGCTTCCGGAGTTAACAATGTGTGCGTCGACGCATCGAAGATGTAGCGTCGACGTAGCCTTCTTTGAGCTGGTCACTGTTGGGGTGCTAGATATAGATTCAGAGGGGGGGTGAATGAATCTCCCCTATAACATTTTGCTTAGATTAAAAAAACTCTTGATGTAAATTGCGTCGAGATAGAACTGGATGGCTCAGCTAAACAGATAAACTGTTGAGGTTCAACTTCGAACACTGAACATGCATCAAGCACTATATGAACTCTAAATTTAGCAGAAGACTGGTACTGAGATATACTACTATGAAACCCATTGCCTCTATATTAAGTACACAATTCAAAAATGTTTTCGCAGAAGAGGTAAATTGATCAAAATCAATTACCCTGTGAAGGAGGTAGAAGATAGGGAATCATACACACTCGCAAACCACAGAACACATGGAATTTTAGATGGTTCAGTCTACTGCCCGCAGACCTACGTCCATCCCCCACTCAAACCAGAGTGAGGCTTCCCGCTGATACACAGCTTAAACTGCTGGACATTACAGCTTACCTACAACCACTGAGCAACACAGCTTGCTTCCGCTGAGCAATCACAACTTGCTGTCCAGAGGAACCGATCCTCTGCAACGCTGAGCAACACAGCTTGCTTTCAGAACAAAGGTTTAAAAAGAAAAATAAAAGATGGAAAATCACAGCACCGGAAAGCTGGAAACGATTTTAACACAAATGTGGCTCTCGCAGGAGCTGACTGGCTTAGATCTGATCCAAAGACTAGTAGAACCGGATTTTTAGCAAAGGCTTCAACCTCCTCTCCTCGAGCTCTCTCTCTCTCTCTCTCCTTTTTCCTTCCTCTTCCTCAAACTCTCAGTCTCTTCCTCTTCCCTTCTTCTCATTGCTCTCGTGCTCTTCCTTCGGACTGTCTCTGATCTCTCTCTCTCTCTCTCTTTTCTCTTTTGGCTCTTCTCTCTCTTTTCTCTGCGTCCCTCCTCAGATCTCTTATATTCATCATCTTCTCCTTTGATAGCAGAAGAAGTGTTTTATATAACTTCAAGATTGGGACCCACGAGCTAACAGGTTGGCATGTGGAGGGAGCACTCCCGCCAAGAGAATTAAGGAATCCCTTAGCCACGTGTCAGAATCTTGGCGCTTTAGCTATCCACGTGGCAGCTTCTTCCAGGGATTATCCACCTTGGATCACGTGCCAATTATTGGTTATGCTGTCCTCACGAACTCATGCTCCAG
This sequence comes from Amorphophallus konjac, assembly GCA_022559845.1. Lineage (NCBI taxonomy): Eukaryota > Viridiplantae > Streptophyta > Magnoliopsida > Alismatales > Araceae > Amorphophallus > Amorphophallus konjac. The sequence continues at coordinate 269,875,606 of CM040127.1, forward strand.
TTGTGACTTAGACTTCTGTCAATAGGTTACAAAGCAGTTTGTCAAGCATGTTATAGCCATGAGATTCATCCTTCATATGCTCAGACCTTATAAAAACATGCACGGTCCTATTATATGCAAAGATGAGATGTGCACTGACCCCATTATGCACAAGGTGCAGCCAGCATGGACTATGTATACAGGAGAACGAAATGTGCACGGACCTTGTAACAACTAGCGTGAAAGCGTGCACAGACCGTATGCATAGACGTAGGGTATACACAAGATGATATATGCACTGAGTTAGCATCGTACAAGAATGAAGTGTGCACAGACTTGATGAAATATATGAACTAATGTGCACGGACCTTGGGGAACTTATTATGAGACATGCACATACACTACTTGACATGCACAGACTTCATAGGTAATGATATAGACACATGCACAATCATTGATGAAAAGTAGGAAGAAGGTATGTGCAAGATGCAAAGAATGCACCGAGATGCGTAGCTATACTACAGTGATCTGCACGGACTCTATTAAGCACAAGTCGAAACATTCATAGATTCTAATATGAAAGATGCACTGACTCAGATATACAACAGCGAGTGTTGCACCGATCTGTTCTGCATGCAGCAACACAGGTTTCACCGACCTTATGCTCGGTCACACAAGATGTGCACCAACTCTATTACGCGTTCAACAGACCATGCACCGACTAGGCCTGCGTGCAGCGGCAAGAGTTGCACCGACCTTGTGAATGCATACAATGCAAATTGCACCGAGTACAGTGTTGCACACGCCAGATGTGCATCGACTGTAATCTCTGCAGTGCGATCTTGCAACGACTTAGCTACCGTGCTGCATAAGAGTTGCACCGACATGATGCCAGTCAGATACACAGATTGCACCGACTTACATCTGCCAAGGCTGTTCACGGACTAGAATGCACAGACCTAAATGCTCATGTACAGTGACATGCACTGACTTTGCTGTGCAGTCTAACTAAGATGTGCACGAACTTTGGCCTTAGACAAATGACCCTGCACAGACTTAAACACCGAAGTGCACTGACTTAGCCTGCTGAACCATGAGTATGCATCGACATAATGTGTTGAACGTAAGTGAATGCATTGACCTTGAAATGCACAGACCTATATGCACACGAATAGTGACATGCACTGACTTTAAGCAATGCATTGACTTTAAGCAATGAAATGCACTGACTTCAACAATGTAATGAACTGACGTCAGCGGAGGTTGCACCGACCTGCCTTGCAAGTATGACTAATGCAGATGATCCATGGTGTGACATCATAAAAACCACAAAGTTATACTAATGCAACACTAGATTAGTCATAGTGCTGACATCATCAAAACTACATGGGTACAACAATCTCCCCCTTTTTGATGATGGCAACACTATGAGTCATACTCATTCATATCAGACCATTCTTCTCCCCCTTTGACTTCATCAAAAAGGAAAGAATAGTATTAATCATGGAGAAATCAGGCAAATCTCTCCCTTAATCTTAGACAAAAGCTGATGAGTCATTCTTCCAAAACTATTGTCGGACAAGCAGAATTATGTCTAATACCACTAGTTGATAAACTCAGTAGACTGATACCAATTGTGTTGAAAAGTGATATCAACAAAACCACAGGTGAAGTCATAGAATTTTCCAGGTCGAACTCAAGAGGCATCAAGATTAGTAAGCAAAGGACACCAATGAATTTTTCAGGTCGAACAGCATCTAGAGACTGAGTACAAGAATTTCACAAGATAAATCAACATTCAGACTTCAGAGTGAGTAATCAGACAGAAATTGAATTGGAGGTGAGTTTTCAACAAAATTCAGATCAAGACAATTTATGTTAAGAATATTGAGCAAGAGTGGAGCACAGAACTGACTGGATTGCAAATGAATAGATAAGGCAGAAAGATTCTCAACAGAATACCAAATTCATAAATCTTGATAAGCAAATTTCAGACTCTTCTATTATAATAGATTATGAATGAGTCTAAGCTGACCAGCATGATTTAATCATGATGTATACAAAGTTTATCAATGAAAATCAATACTCATATCTGAAATTAAGTTTTAATAAAGATGAACCAATTGCACATATGATATTCTTATTTAACCTCCTTCTATCTTACTCATTCAAACTCAATGACTCCTTTGGGAATTACAGAAGATAGTATTGAGATTAAACAAATATGAGTGTAACTGAACTTGTCTTTAGTTTTTCCAAATTTTTCTTTTATTCAGCAACATTATTTTTCTTGAGCAAGTCTTGTTAAATCAACACCTTTTTACGTGAGGCACAACACGTCTTAGGTGAGGTGACTCAGTTACTCAGTGTGACAACCATATTGCCTCTCAATGAGAACAGAGTTAACAATTTGGAGTATCTTTTTACATGAGAAGACACCTTGATCAGAGGCCAGAATCCCCAGTTACTCAACACAACTATGCCATTACTCTGCCAGATTTTCAATCATTTTATAGCATAAGTAACTATAACACTTCATGACATGGGCTGACTCTATTTCTTTGATAGAGAACCCAATTTCTCTGTGACCAAAGTCATTGCTCTGACTTTAGTTTTCTTTCAAATGTTTTCAGATTTTTCAGACAATGCTCAGTACATTGAAATGTTTAAGAACAATACTTACTACATGTATTTTATCTAAAGGAAGCCATGTTTTTAAAGATTTAGATTTCAGAAGATTTTGCATGAAATTACATGAGACACTTGGTTAAGATTTATTAAAATAATGATTCAGATATTTTCAAGTCTTTTACATCCAAACTTAATGAATACATTAGACTTAAATCAATTTGATTCATCAGACATTCTTAAGCCAATATAATAGAAGATTCTTCTTTTCAGAATATGTCTGATTTATGATTAGGGTACACAGATTAAAATCTTCCAACTTTCAAATGAATCAAGATTGACAAAGCAACCAATCAGTAGGAACAATAAGAAATTTTCATTAAGAGAGAGAGAGCAGAAGATAACAATGATGCAGCAAGGGGTATGCACTTGAGTAGTTCAGCTTAGAAGCCAATAGCTGAGTCTGGAATACAGACAGATCAGTTTGACAGTAGTGACAAGAGTTTAAGTGAGGCTCTTCTTCAGCAAATTAAGGTGTAGCATTGAGAAATTTCAGGTTCAGGACATGAGTTGTAGGGAGAGCAGAGATTGCAGAAAAATTGAGAATGTGGCTAGTCAAAAAAAATATCGGTTGACTGAATGAGCAGTTCAGGTCTATCGAATTGACAATGAGAAAACACAAGAATAGCCAACAGTTTTATAAACAATACAAAGGCTCCTCCTGACTAAATGCAAGAGATATCAAGCACATTGTATATGTCATAATAAGGAAAATGACAAGTATGAAGCATTAGTACTCGTGAGCTCCCCCTGAATGCATGCACTCACCATTCTTTTTGGTGTTTTCAATTAATGCAATGCAATTCTCCTTTTTGAAATTTTCAACATTGATGGAGTGCTATGCAATTCACTACATGTATGCGTATGCAATGAGTGGCATGAGTCATCCTGCAGGGGCAGCCAAACTCCTCCTGACTAAATGCATTAAGAAGCTGACATTTAAGTGCCACAAACACATAGATCATTGTGTAAGAAAACTCATGAATTATACTCATAAAACAAATATGCAGTTCATTCTATTATCATGTGCATTCCAGATTTTAAGAAAAGTTCAGTTAGAATATGCACAAACAAATTAACATTTTATGCAACCATCTAAAATAGAAAAGAAAACTCAGATGACAAACCTTAAACAGAATTCACAGAGCTGACCTGAAAATTGCAGACGTGGTGTTTTCACACTTGAGTGCCTTGGTTTATTAACCCCTTGTTTATTTCCTTCTAAGGCACACTTGTAAAACATCAAACTATTTTGCACAGGCAGGTACCCAAGCAGTCTTGGGTCCTGAAGTGATAGTGGCACCTTTTAAGGGTGCTCTCCACAGTTTTTGAGCATTAAGATCATCAAGATCCATCAGCTTACAGTTGGACATTGAATGTCTAAACTGACCACAGTAATAGCAAGTAACAAATTTCAAGCTCTTTTTATGCACATTATTATGATCATTGAATCTATGTGCATGAACATTAAAGTTTTTATTATTATGCACATGAAAGTTCCAATTTTTGAAACCTGCCAACTGGCACTGATTTGCTCTATGGCCAGGCTTTTCACATTCAAAACATGAAGAATTCATTCTGTTAAAATTCTCATAAAATGCATGTCTTTTTGTAGGGATTTTAGCAGGTTTGGAGTTAAGTGTTCTTCCCTTAACATGCCAACACTTTGCAGCAATGTGGCCTAATTTTCCACAATGAAAGCAATGAAATTTCCTTTTAGAAATTGCATGATATTTAGCATGGAGTTGTTTGTCATGCATTCCTACAGCAGCTAGGTCATCTAATTTCATATGTCTACACTCATGCATGAGATGACCTATCTCATGATAGTAAAAGCAGTGAATTCTTTTCTTTTTAACAAAAGAAGGTTTCTTATCATGAGAATTCCTAGCATGAATTCTACCAAATTTCATATCATCCTTCTTCATAATAAAGAAATCACCCATCTCATGACCAACCTTTCCACAGTAAATGTAGCAACCCTGGAAAAAAAATAAAGATTTTTAAATAAATCAAATTAAAATAAAAGATAAGTAAATAGATGACAAAGAGCCTAAATGAGTAAATCATTAATCAAGAGGAAAATAACGCCTTTGGTCAAGGCGCTACTTCATTAAGAAACGCCTCTAGATAAGGCGCTAATTAAAAAGGGACGCCCAAACAACAAGGCGTCAATTATCAAACGGCCAAAAATGGCAAGTAAACGTAACGCCCTTTACATGGACGCGTTTTATACAAGAAACGACGCTTGACAAGGCGTCAATTTAAATTAACGCCCTCGCTTAAGATGTTAATTCAGATCGAGTTTCGTTCGACCCAGGAGTCTATCCAGGGCAAGTTCTGGATAACTACGTCGAAGGTAGAATATGGTAAGGACTCTATCATGGAAGTATTACTTCCAATACAACTCTAACCCTATTAGGATCCCCAAAATCCTATAAATATCCTCCTAAATCAACCCTTGATCGCTATTTGGCGATCTGCTACTGTTGTCATCAACGTGAAGAACAGGTAATGTTCTTCCTCTTTATTTTTGGTTGTGTGTGTTGAAAGAACGTTGATGTTCTTTTCCTTCCTCATCTTCCTGTAAAGGTTGTCTGTGTTGAGAAGCTGATCACCCCTTTTGACTGAAGATCGGGTATTCTTCGTCCATCTCCTGCAAGTTATCTCTGTTCGAGAACAGAGCATCGTTTTCTTCTCCAAACCTTCATCTGTTCATCAGTTAAATCTTCATAAGGTAGGTTTTCTCAAGAACATAGCCCAAACTAACTCCAGTTGCTAGTAATACCTTCTGTCATACATGCATACAGTTTTATTATGATTTCAGATGTTTTCCATGTAATTTTAAAAAGAAACGCCCTTGACAAGGGCACTAATTTAAAGAAGCGACCCACACTAGGGCGCTAATTATTGTTTTGACGCCCTGCCCAGAAGTCGTCAATTACATGTAATTAATAAATACCCACGTTTAAAATGTAATATCTATGTAACCATGAATCTAATATATTGCATGAGTATACCTGTGAAATACTGCTATTTTTCCTGTCATGATCATGTACCTTTTTCCTGAAATTTTATCATCTGAAAATTGGTAAATTCTTGAATTAACGACTTGCACAAGGTCGTCTCTTATTGAACTGACGCCCCAGACCAGGGCGCTAATTGACAAGTAACGCCCCTGTCCAGGGCGCGTTTTTGTTAAAATTCAAGAATATTGATTTTCTGCAGAATAGAAATATTGAAGGGACGACTAATGTATAAGTCGTCAAATTGTGAATAAACGCCCCTGAGTAAGGCGTTAATTGGATAATTAATGACTTAGCTTAAGTCGCTATTTTTTGTATTACTGTTTTACGCTGATTACTGTCACCGAAGGGTTATATATATATATATATATATATATATATATATATATATATATATATATATATATTGGCACTATATTCCAGTCCGTGAATATAGTCCCATGTTTCATGATGTTTTTATCGCACTACCCTCAATTCTCATTGACATACAAGCTCTCCATTGGACATTCCGTTCCTTTGGACTAGCAAGTTAGTCATAGAGACCTCCGTAAGACTCCTCGAGCCTTGGATTCCCTCAAGGCCGACTGAGCTGGTTGTACCATAAAAATCCATTACATTATTTGATTGCCATGTCACTCTAAAGAAACATGGTATACCGGCCCTCATGTTATGCAAAGTGTGTATCATGAGAATTCTCTTAATGGGATGAGGTTATCATGCCATTTGATGTTGTTCTTGTAAACCCCAATTCTATATTCAACATGATGTTCTTGTGGACCTCAATTCTATATCAAGAATGAGGACGTCTTGCCATTGATGTGCTGTTCATGTGGACCTCAATTCTATATAAAGAGTGTCCATACTTGCTTGTCATGGTACCCAAGTTAAGGAACCAATTCCACCTAGTTTTATCGATAATCGTGATTGTACCGTTATTATCGCCATTCTATGTCAAGTGTCATATTTTTGGACTCTATTCTATCCAAGTTATCCTACGTATCTACGAGCATTATTCTTGAAATTTCATATTGGCTATACACAAAAGTGGATGTTAAAATACATGATTAATGCCTGTGCATATAGGGCCCGATCTGGTCCTGGGAGGAGCACCCGAAAGTACTTGTGCCCATGGGAGTTGATTGATCACGGTATTGGCATTATACCGAAGTGCATGACTAGCTTGATTGAACATTCCACAAATCTTGTACTTGACTTGATATTACATGACTTGCGTGGCCCGAAAAAGGGTAATTTCATACTTGCGTGCTTGAAACGTGATAGCCAAATTTCCACATGATATGATGAATACACTTGCTTGAATATCTTGATATCTTTTGATATAAGTTCTTGAAAGTTCATGACTAGTTCTTCTTGCTATCGTATTGTTATACACTCTCTCTATCTTGTCGTTTTATGCGAGCATGCATAGCTATAGTGCATTCATGAAAGATGTAATCACTTAAACCCCTTGCTAGTTCTTGAGATATAATTTCCTACTGAGCGTTCGCTCACTTAGTGTTTCCCTACTTTTCAGGTAAGTCCGACGATGAGGGAACTCAAACAGATGGGGAAAATCAAGAGTGAAAGAGATAGAGCTTCTTCCGTGTTATCTAGTCTTTTTCATATTTTCTTGAGTCAACCTTGTATTTTTCCTTTATTTTAGTGAGTACTTCAAGGGTTTGTAATAGACATATTCTTATGAAGGAATACAGGATTGTGTTATCTTTACTTTTGCGCATCTCTGATTTTGGTGTCGAATACACTAATACTCTGATTGACATGATTGATATAAACTCGTCACGCGTCTCCGGGTATCTTCTGCTCTCGGGGCGTGACAGTTTTTGTGGTATCAGAGCCTAGGGTATTCAATTCCTAGGAAAACCCAAGTCCAAGGATAGGTTCAAACCTTTAACCAGTGAGATTGGGTAGAACCAAGGGTTGAGTTAACATAAAAACTTAAAAGCCCTTAACGCGAGTATATACTAACATAGTTATGGTAATTGTAGGATAATGGATGCCGAACGTGCTCAGTGGCGCAACATGCAGCGTACACTCCAAGGCATGACCCAAGTGCTGCAACAAGTAGCACAGGGAGGTGCACAACGAGCCGGAAGTCTCCACCAAGTCTTCAAGAACATGAACCCTCCCAAATTCATGGGTTCTACTGATCCGGACGACGCAGAGCACTGGATCAGGGAGATGGAGTGTATATTCTGTGTTATGCAGTGCACGGATCAAGATAAAGTCTTATTAGCTACCTTTCAGTTAGAAAGGGATGCCCGATGCTGGTGGGAATCAATATAAGCTACTTTAAATCAAGACCAAGTTACTTGGGAAGAATTCGTTGAACATTTCAACGCTAAATATTTTTCGGACCGAGTCCAAGAAAAGAAAGCTACCGAATTTGCCGCACTCAAGCAACGGTCATTATCGGTGGCGGAGTACGAGGCACAATTCTCTAGGTTATCTCGGTATGCTAAGCACTTAGTTAGCACTGAGAAGATGAAAGCTAGGAGGTTCCTTAACGGGCTCAGGCCCCAATATATTACCCAGCTGGCGCCAATGGATATTCAGGTCTACTCAGAGATAGTACGCCGAGCTCAATTGTTAGAAGATGCCACGGAGCTATCAGATAGAATCCGTGGGAAGGATAAGAAGGAACAAGTTACAAGTTCGGGTTCCTTTAAACCCAACTTCAAGAAGAGGCCTAGCACTGGAGGTACTTCTTCTCAAGACCAGAAGTTTAAGAAGACCAAGCCCTTCTCCATCACCACTACTACACCTTCGAATATAATATGCAAGCATTGTGACAAGGCTGGTCATAAAGCCGAAGAGTGCTGGAGGAAACTTGGAGCATGTCTCCGTTGCGGGAGCCGTGAGCATCGGATTCCCGATTGCCCATTACTTAATGATCAAACTGGTGACGGAAAGCGCCCGGTAACCAAGAACACTCGTCTTCACGCAATTAAGGAGACCGAACAAGAAGAAGAAGGCGGACTAGTAGAAGGTACACTGAAAGTTTGTTCCAAGTCTGCACATGTCTTATTTGATACTGGTGCTTCACATTCAATTGTTTCCAAGAAGTTCATTGATCCGTTACCCCTAGAACCGGAATGGATAAAATTAGTCTTGTCTACTCCTCTAGGAAACGAGACTGATATTACACACCATTACCAGAACTGTGAAGTATTGGTTCATGGTAAGAATCTCCCTATTGATCTTATATGTTTAGATCTAAAGGAGTATGTGTCATACTAGGAGCGAATTGGTTATCTAAATACCAGGCAACAGTCGATTGCCATAACAGCAAAGTTACCTTCAGAGACTTTCCAGACCTAGTCTATTCTAGCTCTAAGAGTCTGAGCGAGTCACCTTTTATTTCGGCTCTCCGAGCAAGCAAGCTAATCAGGAAAGGATGTGTATCTTTCCTTGCATTTGTCACGATTAAGGAGGCTAAGGAAACTAAGATAGAAGATATCCCAGTTGTGTAAGAATTTCCGGATGTGTTTCCGGAAGATTTGCCTGGATTACCCCCACAAAGAGAAGTGGCCTTCACCATCGATTTAGTTCCTGGTGCGGGTCCAGTTTCTAAGGCACCGTATAGAATGTCACCTGCTGAACTCAAGGAGTTAAAGGAGCAATTGATGGAGCTCATTAAGAAAGGATTCATTAGACCGAGTACTTCCCCGTGGGGAGCGCCTGTGCTATTTGTAAAGAAGAAGGATGGATCCATGAGACTATGCATCGACTATCGACAGTTGAATCATCTCACTATCAAGAACAAGTATCCACTGCCGAGAATCGATGAGTTGTTTGATCAAATATCAGGATCCAAGTACTTTTCCAAAATTGATCTTAGGTCGGGATATCATCAGTTAAGAATCAAGGATGAGGACATTCATAAGACAGCATTCAGAAGCAGGTACGGCCATTATGAATTTGTTGTTATGCCTTTCGGACTAACGAATGCCCCTGCTGCCTTTATGCAGTTAATGAATAGTATATTCAGGCCTTATTTGGATCAATTCATGGTGGTCTTTATTGATGATATATTGATTTATTCCAAGACCAAGGAAGAGCATGAGGAGCATTTAAGGATTGTATTACAAATATTGAGGACAAACCAATTATATGCAAAACTCAGTAAGTGTGAATTCTGGCTTAAGGAAGTGACTTTTCTCGGACATGTTATATCAAAGGATGGCTTATCAGTAGATCCATCAAAAGTTGAAGCTGTAGGAAATTGGGAAAGACCGACCAATGCTAGCGAGATCCGAAGTTTCTTAGGTCTTGCCGGCTATTACAGGTGATTCATCAAAGATTTCTGTAAGATCGCCGTACCACTTACGAGGTTAACTCGCAAGGAGATCCGTTATGAATGGAGTGAGGAATGTGAAAGAAGCTTTCAAACTCTCAAGGATCATCTTACTACAGCTCCTGTCTTAGCTTTACTAATGGAAGGAGAGAAATTCGAGGTATACACTGATGTTTCTGGCATTGGCCTCGGATGTGTTCTAATGCAACAAGGAAAGGTTATAGCTTATTCTTCTCGTCAATTGAAGAAGCATGAAGAGAACTACCCCGTCCATGACTTAGAATTGGCCGCGGTGGTATTTGCACTCAAAATATGGAGACATTATCTTTATGGAGTACAGTTTACTGTATACTATGATCACAAGAGTCTCAAGTATCTTTTTTCACAAAAGGAACTAAATATGAGGCAAAGACGTTGGCTAGAATATCTCAAGGACTTCGACTTCAATATACAATATCATCCCGGAAAGGGTAACCATGTAGCAGATGCCCTTAGTCGAAAGCCGAGAGCACTGTTAGCCAATTGTATGATTCAAGAATGGAAATTGCTGGAGCAATTCTCTGAACTCAATATAAGCATGGACACAGACTTTCAATGTGTCACATTATCTCATATAAGCATTCATCCGGACCTATTATCTGAAATACGAGCGCTTCAAGATAATGACCCAATATTAGTAGAGATCAAAGGCAAACTGGAAGGACAATCTGATTTCCAAATAACTTGTGAAGGAAGATTAATGTTCAGGAATAGAACTTGCATACCGGATTGTCCCGAGTTAAAGAAGAAGATCTTAGATGAAGTTCATAGATCAAGGTACACGATTCATCTTGGATCTACCAAAATGTACCAAGATGTGAAAAGAAATTTTTGGTGGCCCATCATGAAAAGGGAAATAGCGGACTACGTGTCGCGCTGTCTCACATGCCAATAGGTCAAGGCGGAACACCAAAAACCTGCTAGAAAACTACATCCTCTAGATATCCCTAAATGGAAGTGGGAGGATATTGGTATAGATTTCATCATGGGTTTATCTAAATCAAAAGGAGGACATGATGGAATATGGGTTATTATTGACCGATTGACTAAATCGGCACATTTCTTGCCAATAAAGAGCCGATGGTCAGTTGATGTTTTGGCTGCATTATACATCAAGGAAATAGTCAGATTACATGGTATTCCTGTTTCAATCGTGTCTGACTGAGACCCCCGTTTTACTTCTCATTTTTGGAAGGGACTACAACATTCGTTGGGAACAAGGCTTAACTTTAGTACAGCTTTTCATCCTCAAACGGATGGTCAGACCGAGAGAACTAATCAGGTGGTTGAAGATATGCTCAGAACTTGCATCATTGATTTCGATGGAAGCTGGCATGATCACTTGCCGTTGGTGGAAGTTACATACAATAATAGCTACCAAGCAAGTATACAAATGGCACCTTTCGAAGCCTTATACGGAAGGAGTTGCCGATCACCCTTATGCTGGGACAAAGTTGGAGAAAAACAACTATTAGGACCAGACATGGTAAGGGATACCACTGAGAAGATACAATTGATTAGAGAAAGACTGCAAGTTGCTCAGTCTAGGCAAAAGGCTTATGCTGATACAAGAAGGAGAGATCTTGAATTCCAAGTTGGAGATCATGTATTTCTCAAGATATCACCAGGACGTGGCATACGGAGATTTGGTGTTAAAGGCAAGCTTACGCCAAGATTCATCGGACCCTTCGAGATACTGGAAAGAGTTGGCGAGGTTGCTTATCGCATCGCATTGCCTCCTCAATTGTCCGATGTTCATAATGTGTTCCACATATCTATGTTGAAGAAGTATGTACACGATCCATCACATATTATTGAACATGAAGACTTAGTTATCCAGAAGGATCTCACATATGAACAGAAGCCCATAAAAATACTAGATCGTGAAGTACATACTCTAAGGAATAAGGTTATTCCCATGCTAAAAGTACAATGGAATAAGAGTTCCGGTCATGAAGCCACGTGGGAGACCGAGGAATCCATGAGGAAGCGATTTTCAGAATTATTTTAAGGTATATACCCTACACTCTCCACATATATATATATATATACTATGGAATTTGGGGACCAAATTCTTTTAAGTGGGGGAGGGTGTAGCAACCCTGGAAAAAAAATAAAGATTTTTAAATAAATCAAATTAAAATAAAAGATAAGTAAATAGATGACAAAGAGCCTAAATGAGTAAATCATTAATCAAGAGGAAAATAACGCCTTTGGTCAAGGCGCTACTTCATTAAGAAACGCCTCTAGATAAGGCGCTAATTAAAAAGGGACGTCCAAACAACAAGGCGTCAATTATCAAACGGCCAAAAAGGGCAAGTAAATGTAACGCCCTTTACATGGACGCGTTTTATACAAGAAACGACGCTTGACAAGGCGTCAATTTAAATTAACGCCCTCGCTTAAGACGTTAATTCAGATCGAGTTTCGTTCGACCCAGGAGTCTATCCAGGGCAAGTTCTGGATAACTACGTCGAAGGTGGAATATGGTAAGGACTCTATCATGGAAGTATTACTTCCAATACAACTCTAACCCTATTAGGATCCCCAAAATCCTATAAATATCCTCCTAAATCAACCCTTGATCGCTATTTGGCGATCTGCTGCTGCTGTCATCAACGTGAAGAACAGGTAATGTTCTTCCTCTTTATTTTTGGTTGTGTGTGTTGAAAGAACGTTGATGTTCTTTTCCTTCCTCATCTTCCTATACAGGTTGTCTGTGTTGAGAAGACGATCACCCCTTTTGACTGAAGATCGGGTATTCTTCGTCCATCTCCTGCAAGTTATCTCTGTTCGAGAACAGAGCATCGTTTTCTTCTCCAAACCTTCATCTGTTCATCAGCTAAATCTTCATAAGGTAGGTTTTCTCAAGAACGTAGCCCAAACTAACACCAGTTGCTAGTAATACCTTCTGTCATACATGCATATAGTTTTATTATAGTTTCATATGTTTTCCATGTAATTTTAAAAAGAAACGCCCTTGACAAGGGCGCTAATTTAAAGAAGCGACCCACACTAGGGCGCTAATTATTGTTTTGACGCCCTGCCCAGAAGTCATCAATTACATGTAATTAATAAATACCCACGTTTAAAATTTAATATCTATGTAACCATGAATCTAATATATTGCATGAGTATACCTGTGAAATCCTGTTATTTTTCCTGTCATGATCATGCACCCTTTTTCCTGAAATTTTATCATCTGAAAATTGGTAAATTCTTGAATTAACGACTTGCACAAGGTCGTCTCTTATTGAACTGACGCCCCAGACCAGGGCGCTAATTGACAAGTAACGCCCCTGTCCAGGGCACGTTTTTGTTAAAATTCCAGAATATTGATTTTCTGCAGAATAGAAATATTGAAGGGACGACTAATGTATAAGTCGTCAAATTGTGAATAAACGCCCCTGAGTAAGGCGTTAATTGGATAATTAATGACTTAGCTTAAGTCGCTATTTTCTGTATTACTGTTTTACGCTTATTACTGTCACCGAAGGGTTATATATATATATATATATATATATATATATATATCGGCACTATATTCCAGTCCGTGAATATAGTCCCATGTTTCATGATGTTTTTATCGCACTACCCTCAATTCTCATTGACATACAAGCTCTCCATTGGACATTCCGTTCCTTTGGACTAGCAAGTTAGTCATAGAGACCTCCGTAAGACTCCTCGAGCCTTGGATTCCCTCAAGGCCGACTGAGCTGGTTGTACCATAAAAACCCATTACATTATTTGATTGCCATGTCACTCTAAAGAAACATGGTATACCGGCCCTCATGTTATGCAAAGTGTGTATCATGAGAATTCTCTTAATGGGATGAGGTTATCATGCCATTTGATGCTGTTCTTGTAAACCCCAATTCTATATTCAACATGATGTTCTTGTGGACCTCAATTCTATATTAAGAATGAGGACGTCTTGCCATTGATGTGCTGTTCATGTGGACCTCAATTCTATATAAAGAGTGTCCATACTTGCTTGTCATGGTACCCAAGTTAGGAACCAATTCACCTAGTTTTATCGATAATCGTGATTGTACCGTTATTATCGTCATTCTATGTCAAGTGTCATATTTTTGGACTCTATTCTATCCAAGTTATCCTACGTATCTACGAGCATTATTCTTGAAATTCCATATTGGCTATACACAAAAGTGGATGTTAAAATACATGATTAATGCCTGTGCATATAGGGCCCGATCTGGTCCTGGGAGGAGCACCCGAAAGTACTTGTGCCCATGGGAGTTGATTGATCACGGTATTGGCATTATACCGAAGTGCATGACTAGTTTGATTGAACATTCCACAAATCTTGTACTTGACTTGATATTACATGACTTGCGTGGCCCGAAAAAGGGTAATTTCATACTTGCGTGCTTGAAACGTGATAGCCAAATTTCCACATGACATGATGAATACACTTGCTTGAATATCTTGATATCTTTTGATATAAGTTCTTGAAAGTTCATGACTAGTTCTTCTTGCTATCGTATTGTTATACACTCTCTCTATCTTGTCGTTTTATGCGAGCATGCATAGCTATAGTGCATTCATGAAAGATGTAATCACTTAAACCCCTTGCTAGTTCTTGAGATATAATTTCCTACTGAGCGTTCGCTCACTTAGTGTTTCCCTACTTTTCAGGTAAGTCCGACGATGAGGGAACTCAAACGGATGGGGAAAATCAAGAGTGAAAGAGATAGAGCTTCTTCCGTGTTATCTAGTCTTTTTCATATTTTCTTGAGTCAACCTTGTATTTTTCCTTTATTTTAGTGAGTACTTCAAGGGTTTGTAATAGACATATTCTTATGAAGGAATAGAGGATTGGGTTATCTTTACTTTTGCGCATCTCTGATTTTGGTGTCGAATACACTAATACTCTGATTGACATGATTGATATAAACTCGTCACGCGTCTCCGGGTATCTTCCGCTCTCGGGGCGTGACAGTAAAAGCATTCGACATTCTTGATAAGGAATTTGTTGGCATGAGCTTCCTCAACATGGTTATTCTCATCAATCTTTTTCAATATTTTCTATTTCTGATTTTTTTTCTGATTCTCTTGAGTGGCAACTTGTTTTGAGGAGGAGGAGGCAGAAGCACTAGTTATGTTTGAGCTACTTACAAAAGTTGTGTAGAGTTTATTTCTCATTTCTGCTTGCTGTCTTTCTTGTTATTGAAATTTTTCTTTTTGGAAGCAGCTTTCAGATTTTTACCTTGCTTTTCAATTTTCTATGCAGTAAATTGAAATATAGATGGAACATGAATTTTGTTTTGCCCAGAACTCTTCACAAACACATTAGTCATTTTATTTCCATCTATCCTTTTATTGACTGGACTGTAACCCAGTCCCTCTTTCTGAAAGTTAGCATTTGTTCCGAAAAGTGTATTCAGGTTGTCCTTTCCCTTAATAAATTTAGATAATAAGTTTTTCAGATCCTGAATCTCAGAATTCAAATCAGCAGTGTTAGCTTCGTAACCAACAATCTCAGTTTCACAGGAAATAACATGCTGATGCAAAGCATCATTCAAGCTCTTCAAAGTAGAAATTTCTTGTTTGAGCTCATGTTCCTTATTAACTTCTTCTTCCATTAGCACACATTTTCCTTTTTCCAAAGTCAACCATTTATCTCCCATGATAGTATTTAATACCATGAGCTTCTTATTTTGTTCCTTCAAATTTTTATTCTCTTCCATTAATGCACTTACTCTCTCAGACTCATCATCAGATGTGCACTCTCCCTTTTTAAGCATTAGAAGCTTATCTGATATGGTAGTATTCAGATGCTTCAATTCTTCATTTTCCTTCATCGGCTTTTCATTTTGCACAAGTTCATTTATGAGAATCTGATCATGTTCATTCATTCCTTGTTTCAGATCTATTTTGGCCTCATCCAGATTCTTTTGGAGTTTTTCATTTTCAGCTTTAATTGCATCAAGTTTCTCAGAGATTACTTCATTTTCTTCTTGCAGTAATTCAAGCTTTTTAAATTTATTTTCTAAAGATGTGATGTGTATCTCATAGCTATCAATCTCTTGTTCACTACAATTAAGACATTCACTCAATACTTTGTTTGCAATTTTATGCTTTTCACTTTCTTGTTCCAATTTCTCATTTTCTTTTCTTCGAGAGTCAATTAATTCTTCTAGCATTTTTAGTTCAGATTGAAGGTCATCATTCAAATTCTTTACAGAGATACACTTATCACAAGAATTTTCAGTCCTTTTTATTTCAGATTTCAAGTGTTCATTTTCAGACTTCAAAGACTTTATGTCAGAAGTCATGACCTTCCTCATTTTCTTCTTTTCAGACTTGACAGACTTATACTTGCCTAAGAGACCATTGTACAGAATCATTAAATCATCAAAAGTGAGTTCATCGGATTCGATACTTATCTGTGATGATGTCTCCTCCTGTTGATCACTGCTGTGATCACTTCGACTGGCCATCAGACATTCTTCTTCCTCTCCTTTTTGGATACGAAGCAGTTCATCCAAAATTTCCTTTGCAGTGCTACAGCCTAAGATAAAAGGAAAATCATCAGAATTAATTGCAGCCTTCATTAGATTTAGAGCTCTCACATTTTCATCATTTTTCATCTTGTGATCATAAGTCCACTTGGACTTATCCTTAGGGATTTTATGTGGACTGTGAGAGATAACCTTCCACAATTGTGGATTAACCGAGTCAACATGCTTGTGCATTAGATATAGCCAGAATTTAATACTTGAACCACCGAGTACCGGAGGATGAGCCATTAACACATATCAACACCAATTCAAAGCAGTGAATTCAAACCGATAAACCAAGTCTCACAAAATTGCACCAAAAGATGGCAAGAGCCTCTACAGATCGTTGGATCTGGATAGTCAGAGACCCGCTCTGATACCAAGTGTTGGGGTGCTAGACACAGATTCAGAGGGGGGGTGAATGAATCTCCCCTTTAACATTTTGCTTAGATTAAAAAAACTCTTGATGTAAATCACGTCGACATAGAACTGGATGGCTCAGCTAAACGGATAAACTGTTGAGTTTCAACTTCGAACACTGAACAT
This sequence comes from Amorphophallus konjac, assembly GCA_022559845.1. Lineage (NCBI taxonomy): Eukaryota > Viridiplantae > Streptophyta > Magnoliopsida > Alismatales > Araceae > Amorphophallus > Amorphophallus konjac. Next base: position 269,892,723 of record CM040127.1, read on the forward strand.
GCATCAAGCACTATATGAACTCTAAATGCAGCAGAAGACTGGTACTGAGATATACTACTATGAAACCCACTTCCTCTATATTAAGTACACAATTCAAAAATGTTTTCGCAGTAGAGGCAAATTGATCAAAATCAATTACCCTGTGAAGGAGGTAGAAGATAGGGAATCATACACACTCGCAAACCACAGAACACATGGAATTTTAGATGGTTCAGTCTGCTGCCCATAGACCTACATCCATCCCCCACTCAAACCAGAGTGAGGCTTCTCGCTGATACACAGCTTAAACTGCTGGGCATTACAGCTTGCCTACAACTGTTGAGCAACACAGCATGCTTCCACTGAGCAATCACAGCTTGCTATCCAGAGGAATTGATCCTCTGCAACGCTGAGCAACACAGCTTGCTATCCAGAGGAAACGATCCTCTGTAATACTGAGCAACACAGCTTGCTTTCAGAACAAAGGTTTAAAAAGAAAAATAAAAGATGGAAAATCACAGCACTGGAAAGCTGGAAACGATCTTAACACAAATGTGGCTCTCGCAGGAGCTGACTGACTTGGATCTGATCCAAAGACTAGTAGAACCGGATTTTCAGCAAAGGCTTCAACCTCCTCTCCTCGTGCTCTCTCTCTCTCTCCTTTTTCCTTACTCTTCCTAGAACTCTCAGTCTCTTCCTCTTCCCTTCTTCTCACTGCTCTCATGCTCTTCCTTCAGACTGTCTCTGATCTCTCTCTCTCTCTCTCTCTCTCTCTCTCTCTCTCTCTCTCTCTCTCTCTCTCTCTTTTTCTCTTTTGGCTCTTCTCTCTCTTTTCTCTGCGTCCCTCCTCAGATCTCTTATATTCATCATCTTTTCCTTTGATCGCAGAAGAAGTGTTTTATATAACTTCAAGCATGGGACCCACGAGCTAACTGGTTGGGCACGTGGAGGGAGCACTCCCGCCAAGAGAATTAAGGAATTTCTTAGCCACGTGTCAGAATCTTGGCGCTTTAGCTATCCATGTGGCAGCTTCTTCCAGGGATGATCCGCTTTGGATCATGTGCCAATTATTGGTTCTGCTATCCTCACGAACTCATGCTCCAGTTGTGACTTAGACTCATGTCAATAGGTTACAAAGTAGTTTGTCAAGCATGTTATAGCCATGAGATTCATCCTTCATATGCTCAGACCTTATAAAAACATGCACGGTCCTACTATATGCAAAGATGAGATGTGCACTGACCCCATTATGCACAAGGTGCAGCCAGCATGGACTATGTATACAGGAGAACGAAATGTGCACGGACCTTGTAACAACTAGCGTGAAAGCGTGCACAGACCGTATGCATAGACGTAGGGTATACACAAGATGATATATGCACTGAGTTAGCATCGCACAAGAATGAAGTGTGCACAGACTTGATGAAATATATGAACTAATGTGCACGGACCTTGGGGAACTTATTATGAGACATGCACATACACTGCATGACATGCACAGACTTCATAGGTAATGATATAGACACATGCACAGTCATTGATGAAAAGTAGGAAGAAGGTATGTGCAAGATGCAAAGAATGCACCAAGATGCATAGCTATACTACATTGATCTACACGGACTCTGTTAAGCACAAGTCAAAACATGCACAGATTCCAATATGAAAGATGAACTGACTCAGATATACAACAGCGAGTGTTGCACTGATCTGTTCTGCATGCAGCAACACAGGTTTCACCGACCTTATGCTCGATCACACAAGATGTGCACCAACTCTATTACGCGTTCAACAGACCATGCACCGACTAGGCCTGCGTGCAGCGGCAAGAGTTGCATCGACCTTATGAATGCATACAATGCAAATTGCACCGAGTACAGTGTTGCACAAGCCAGATATGCATCGACTGTAATCTTCATAGTGCGATCTTGCAACGACTTAGCTACCATGCTGCACAAGAGTTGCACCGACATGATGCCAGCCAGATACACAGATTGCACCGACTTATATCTGCCAAGGCAGTGCATGGACTAGAATGCACAGACCTCAATGCTCATGTATAGTGACATGGACTGACTTTGCTGTGCAGTCTAACTAAGATGTGCACGAACTTTGGCCTTAGACAAATGACCCTGCACAGACTTAAACACCGAAGTGCACTGACTTAGCCTGCTGAACCATGAGTATGCATCGACATAATGTGCTGAACATAAGTGAATGCATTGACCTTGAAATGCACATACCTATATGCACACGAATAGTGACATGCACTGAAGAAATGCATTGACTTTAAGCAATGAAATGCACTGACTTCAACAATGTAATGCACCAACGTTAGCGGAGGTTGCACCGACCTGCCTTACAAGTATGACTAATGCAGATGATCCATAGTGTGACATCATAAAAACCACAAAGTTATACTAATGCAACACCAAATTAGTCATAGTGCCGACATCATCAAAACCACATGGGTACAACAGTCGCTTGTTACCGTTAGGCAAAAAAGCCGTCGCCTTAATCTTTTTGTCACCCTTAGGTGTACATTTTTCACCTTTAGGTATACATTTTTCACCCTTAGCCGCTGGTCAGCCGTCGCCTTTGCTCTACTCTTCTTTTCATCAGCTTCAACAGGATAGGAGTCGACTCGAGCGCCTTGTGGAGTCAACTTTCCTTCTGCGGTTTCTTTGATTTCAGCCAGCCCACCTATTTGTCACCCTTAGATACCAATTTGTCACCCTTAGGTATCTATTTGTCACCCTTAGGTAGTCATTTGTCACTGTTAGTTGGGTATTTGTCTGTCTTTCAATTCTTTTGTCATTCTTCTTCTTTTGTCTGTTTCCTGTGTCCACTATAGCTGGCAAAAACTTGACTGGACCTTTGACCGGACCTCTGAAGCTTGCAAAGGCTTGAATTTGACTTGTTGACTTTGATTGCTGTTGACTTTGACTTGGGTCAACTTTGATTTGAGTCAATCTTGATGATTAAGTTGGCTGGAGTCTCTTGACTAACATTGACTTTGACTAGGTCAACATTGACTTGTCCACTTTGACTTGAGTTGACTCTGGCTTTCAAATGAAGTCTTCAAGACTTCTTCTTCTTCTCCTTCTAGCTTCTCAGCCTAACAGCCCATTTATTAGCCTTCAGAATCTATTTTTCACACTTACGAAGGCATTGTTCACCCTTATCCAGCTATATGTCACCCTTAAGGGTGTATTTTTCACCCTTAATCCGTCGCTAAAGGCCTGTTTGTATCTTGAGACTTTTTTGGCTTTGGAGTTGACTCTAGAGCCTTATTGAGTTGACTCTTCTTCTTCATTTTTTAAGCTTTCAGCATTGCCCGCCATTTTTCACCCTTAGAAGCCATTTTACACCGATATGAGGCTATTTTTCACCGATACGGCTCTATTTGTCACCGATACGGCTCCATTTGTCACCGATATAGGTCTATTTGACACCTTAGACTTGGCGGTGTTGTCTACTTGGCGGAGTCGATCCAGAAGCATTTGGAGTCGACTTGGCTTCTTCATTTTCATGCAACTGACCTTATTTGGCCATTCCTTTGATCAAAAATGATCCTATCTTCACAAAAACTCATGGATATTCATTGATTAACATTATCAAACATATTTGACAGCATCAAAAACATATGAACCTCAAGAATCAAAATGTATGAAACTCAAAGAGCAAAAAATGTATGAAACTCAAGGATCAATCACATGAAACTCAATGATGAGTCATAGTGTTGACATCATCAAAACACAGGGGCACAACACAGACCCGTTAAGACAGCACGTGTGATTCACTACACAGCTAGTGTCATTCACAAGATGGATGCATTCTCTCTCTCTCTCTGATGTTGAAGCAGAGGAGCCCAACACCAGCCAAGGCGAGCACTCATTGTGGTATCCGGGGTGGAGACCCTGGCATGACCGCATACCTCTCTCCTTTCCAAAAGAAAGGACTAGGCAGCTCTTCGATGTCCTCGTCGAGAGGGGGCAAATCATGGCCCGTGAGCCGCCGACAGACTACACCCAATGGGACTTTAGTCATCTCCAGTACTACCCTTTTCATGCCAAAATCTGTCACGAGATCGAGTCCTGTGAGGAAGTTCAACACTTAATCCAGGAATAGATCTAGTAAGAGCAAATTAATGGTGAGGGGAACTCTATAGCTATTCTGATGCTTCGAGAAGCCATTGAAGAAATCTTGGGCATCGCCAGAAATACGTCGGACCCACCGGATCCTCCTCAAGCAAATGGGCATGGGTTGCCTTATCGACATGTCCCGAATTGGCTCGAGTTTCGTACTGACAATCGAGAAGCTCTCGAGCAAGTGCGGAGCCATAGAAGGTGGGACTCCAGTCATGAGACTGAGTCGAGTAATTTCTTGGTCAACGTCATCCATCCTCCTGCCACCCCAGCTCCTCCAGATGCCCAGATACTGAGTACTAGTCGGCTAGTTCCTACCACTCCGGCCTTGCAATGGCGGCCTTGGCAAGAGCTGGAGTATCTTCCATTCTCCAACGAGGATACCGCTAGACTGCTCCGAGTTCTTCTCGGCTGAGAGGATGTCCTGGTGAACGAGACGACGATGGGCTCCCCAAGCTCCTCTCGCTCCCCTCCTACACTGCCTCCACCTTCTGTACTAGGAGACAAGAAGAGGAAGCAAAAGCAGGGTGAGACCGTGGCGCGACTATGCTGTGTCTCTCCAGCCGACGAGCCTATGGATCCTCTTTGTATTTTTTTTTATAGAACCGAGACCAAGGAAAACAATTGGGGGAATGCACTGTAGACACGCCATTCTTGACGTCTCTTGAGAAAGTCTCATATTACTATACAACGCCCCGCAACGGCTTACGCATTTTGAATCACTCGCGTGCTTCCTTTTCTTGGATCTTCTTCTGCCTTTTTCGGCAACCGGAATCGTTTCGTCACGGCATTCGGACGGCATCAACACCCGTCGGACGCATCAGAAGGTTCCGGAACCCAGAAGGTTCTGCCGGGCGGCCGCCGTTTGAGGACTCGGGTCAATTTTAATGGGGGCGTCCAGGCCCCTGGACGCCCCCATATTTTTAATTTCTTTTTTTTATTTATTTATTTTCTCAGGGCCCTAAACAAAATAAAAAATATATATATTGATGGAGGCGTCCAGGCCTCTGGACGCCTCCAAAAAAAATAATAATAATAAAAATCTTTTTGGCATATAAAACACAAAAAAATAAAATAAAAAAATACATATTAATGGAGGCGTCCAGGCCCCTGGACGCCTCCATAAAAAACAAATATAAAAATTCAAAATGCCAGCCCTGTCATAAAAGACAAAAAAAATAATAAAAATATATATATTTTGGAGGCGTCCAGGCCCATGGACGCCTCCATAAACTCCCTCACGGGCGCCGCCCACCGAACGACGGTTTGTCGTGTGTGAAAAAGCCAAATTTAGAGACGTCCAGCTGACTGGACGCGCCCATTTCTGAATCACGAGGCGCCGCTCACAAAACCACGCGTTGTGCCAAACCGCGTGCGGCCGGCATCGGTTTTCGGTGGACCTGTTAGAGGCGTCCGGGACCCTGGACGCCCCCATAAAACTATTCTAAAAAAATCAATAAAAATAGAATAAAATATTATTTCGGCCCTGATGGAGGTGTCCAGGGTCCTGGACGCCTCCACCTTCCGGAACTCTATAAATAGAGGCCCACCCCTCAGTTCTAAGGGAGCTAAGCAGTGATCCGATAGGCTGCCGGAGCCCAGAGGCTACGGAGTCATTTTTCTAACCCGTGGGGTCTTTTGTAGGTGGA